>OX465596.1:40000000-41254375 GCA_950022295.1 Bromus sterilis | reverse complement strand
ATAAAGAATACGACTACCGAACATAAGTAAACCGACAACCAATCGTTCAAACACAACAAGTTATTACGATATTTTGGGTACAAATAACATGACAAGTATGTATGTTTTTGTAGTGATTCTAAATAGAAACACATACAAATACCACAAAATAAGTTTTGATTTATGTATGTTAGTGTAGTGTTTTAACAATCAAGTTGGTATAATCTGGCACCTATATAAATAATTATCAGGTAAGTAAAACAGTAATGTGGCAAATATTGATGAAAAAAAGTTTTAAAAACCAAATTGGTATAATCTAGCAAATATATGAGTAATTATCAGGTAAGTAGAATAGTAATTTGGCAAGTACTGATGAAAAAAATATTAACAACCAAGTTGGTATAATCTGGTAAGTATATGAATAATTATCAGATAAGTAGAAGAGTAATGTGGCAACTACTGATGATTTTTTTTATTAACAATCAAGTTACTATAATCTGGCAACTATATGAATAATTATCATGTAAGTAGAATACTAATGTGGCAAGTAGTGATGGAAAAAATGTTTGTCAAAACATATTGACATGGGATCTAGTTTCGAAAATCTCGTCATGAGAAAGCTAATGGTGAAAACGGACCATCAATCGGATTAATGGTTTGAGTGATAAAACATTTCAAAAATTACAAAACACTAAAACTAGCACATTTTGCTAGTCTATTAGTAGTACTAGTACTAGTTGGTGAGCCGTCGCACGGCAAAATGCCATATGCGTGGTCCTTGATAAAATCATGCCCTGCCCTTTCTCTAAGGAATGAATTCTGGCTTCATCCATATATGCTTCGAAACAAAAATTATTCCTTGTTTCCAGGAAAGTTGGGTTTTTTTTTCTTTTTGAAATTCCAAAAATAGTGATTTTTCTTAAGAGAACATGTAATCTGCCTTTCTTTTAGTTTTAGATAGTTTGACGTGCATTAGTTCCTTCTCCCATCTGCACGAGCACTTCATCATATAGGATCATTTTTTGTGTGTGTGGAAGTGGACCCAGCCACGTCGCTCGGAGGCTTCCCCGTCTAGGGTTTAGACTTCCTCTCGGCGAGTCTCTCGCTGCGAGTTTCTCGGTTCTGCCTGCGATCTTCATCCTCCGAGTAGATCGATTCCCCCATCCCATCGGGGCGCACGTGCGATCGGTTCTCCTCCCGTGATGGAGGGTTCGCGCGGTACTGGATCTTCGGTAGATGAACTCCTGGATCGCTTAAAGATCCACGAGGAAGAAGATGGCGACGGGTTTGTCCTGGAAGAGGAATTTCAGGAACCTCCGGTGAAGGCAAAGTGCCTTGCGATCGCGAGAGTCCACACCAGCAAATATTTCAGTCAGAATGCCCTATTCTCGGATATGCGGGCGGCATGGAACACGGCTAGGGATGCGATCTGAAGAAGGATTGATGCAAATATTTTTACGATCCAGTTTGGCTGTCTGGCGGATTGGAACAAGGCAATGCTCATGGGACCGTTCATACGTCACAAACGTATCTATAATTTCTTCTTGCTCCATGAATGTCTTGTGTGATATTGATATGATCTAGATACACTTTCATACACTTTGGATCATATTTGGACTAACTTATTAACTCAGTGCACCCCAGTGCCAGTTTCTGTTTTCTGCTGTTTTTCTATTTCAGGTTTCCTCCATATTAAATGTGCTCCAAAAATTCGGTAAAAATCAGATAAAATATCAGCGCAGAAGAACCTTCCGGAATCACCTAGGTGGGGCCAGAGGGCCACCACCAGGGGTCCAGGCGCCCTGGTGGCGCGCCCGAGGGCTAGGCCGCGCCAGGGGGCCGCCTGGACACCTGGTGGTCCCCTTGGCTGCCCCCTTCGCCTATTTATTCTCCGTGACGGGATTCTTTCGAAGACAGAACCGTTTTTCACGATCTCGCCTCTGTTTCGCCGTCGTCGCACTTCCAAGATCGGGAGCGCCAGCAAACAAGATCCAAATCTAGATGGGGATCGAAGGCCCGATATGCGATACTGTTCCAGATCTAGATGTTTCCATCTAGATCCGGGGACGAAGCACATATCGGTCCCACCGCGACATATGACAATGCCATATGCCCCGGATTTCTAAAATGATATCACAACATTACAGCTACAAGGATACAACATCTCATACAATCGGTATACAACTGCTTTAATACAATACATCAGCGGAAGATACATGGCTGAGTACAAACTAAAATCAAATGCCTAGTGGCAAATGTAAAAACATCATTCCCGTAACCACACAGGTCCAGGCTCTCCGCCGGGATCCACCTAACTAGTCGTCGTCGAGTCTCCACGAAGGCATCCAGAAGAAGAATCGTCGAGCTGCTCTGAAGTCCAAGATTGTTTGCATAACGTGCGTAAAAGAGAAAAGAAGGGGTAAGATATATCAACAAGTCTTTTAACTAACTTCTCACGGTAAGATGTGGGTAGTGGTTGAGGTTGCAGCCACACTAGCAATATATGAGTTGGCTAACGATCTATTTAAAGTAAGATGAGAATAAAGCAGTCGATGAGGAATCGCCTCCAACAAATCTTCTATCAGCTACTTACGCAAACATAACACCTATCATATCCTTGTCCTCCCTCTTTCATCCTCCGATGAAGAAGAAGCAGTCAAGGCACACACATTGATCAAGTTATTAAGATTATCTCAATTGTTGTTTTCTATGAACAAGGAGTAGGTCTCAAGTCGTCCATAACCGTGGACACGATCTCGCCTATTACTATTTCTACCCGTACGCAAGAACACATGTGATGTGTGAACTATAATGTATTTTGGGCCGGGCATAAATTACAAATTTCTAGATATGTGGTACTAGACTGTGTTGACTTACAAACCTTTGGTTTTATTAGGATTTGTCATTATTTGTTAGGCCAAAATATAAACTATTTGGTGATGATATTTTCGGTACCACTGAATAATTCATTATCGATGTTCATGATATTTTCAGGAGTTTTTAATCTTAAAAATGTCGACTTCAATATTTGATTAGAAAAGGGATCCGTGGATCTCATCCTATAATACGACTTTTCAATAATTGTCGTAGTTTTGTGAAGAATACCCAAATTTATTTGTGTGGTAGTGAATGCCAAAATTTAGAATTAACATATTTTTTACCCATGATATCTTAATTAAGAAAGAGAGAATTTCCCTTTTTACCTTTTATTTGTGTGTTTTTGTGACACATATTACCTTATTTAGTAAAATTCTACCGAAATACCCATCTAGCAAATTTGAAATATGGGCTTAGCATTATGAATGTTTTGTTAAATATGATTATTAAGAAAGCATATAAATCTTTTAGTACCAGTATGACACTTGTGGCAGTTTAGGAGCTTGTTCTAGTTCCAGCTACTAGTGACGACTGCTCGATGGATCGTCCAGTCGCATCCCTCCTTATCTTGGGGAACTGCATGCGCCAATTACCGGTAGCACTAGATCCACCTGCCGCTCACCATCACGAGTTCACGACCACGTCCTCTCCTTATCCGAGTTGAGTCGCTATTTTCAGTAACTATCATGATGCTTGATGAGTGCGGTAGATGGGCCAATGGTAGAACCGTGAGAATATCCTGTGGAAACCGAGTTTCGATGAAAACCGATGAAAACCATTTGTAAATGAGGTTTTCAATGTTTTGGAAAATCCGAAAAAATGTGGGATGTTAAGAAGAACATGTTCAAGTACTACGGGAAATTTGAAATCAAAAACACATTTCCAAATGTGAGAACTGAAAATCATAAAACTAGCGTTGAATAGTGTCAAAAAATCCAAATTACTCTTCCGACACTATTCAATGTTGGTTTTGTGATTTTTCAGTTCTTGCATTTGAAAATGTGTTTTTGATTTCAAATTACGCGTGGTACTAGAACATGCTCTCCTCTTAACATCCAACATTTTTTTTGGATTTTTCAAAACATTCAAAACCTCATTTTCAAATAATTTCCATCGGTTTTGACCGAAACTCGATTTTCATAGGATACTTTCTGGGTAGAACCTTAGAGTGTACTACCCGCATAAGCATGGATCGACGAAGGAATAAGTTTCCACAGGACCGGACCGAAGGGACATGTCGATAAGGTGATGTGCACTCGTGTAGGCATGTGTCCTGCCGCGGCTCACATATGA
The DNA here is from genome assembly GCA_950022295.1 of Bromus sterilis. NCBI lineage: Eukaryota > Viridiplantae > Streptophyta > Magnoliopsida > Poales > Poaceae > Bromus > Bromus sterilis. The sequence continues at coordinate 41,250,226 of OX465596.1, read as the reverse complement.
TGCAAGGACGGGGACGCGGAGCAATTGATCCCGAGCTCATATGAGCTCGGGTGAACAGTAAAATCGAAAAAAATACAAATTTTTTTTAAAAAAATCTGAAATTTTTGTGGTGAATATTTGACAATTTTTTTAATATGCTTGTAAAATTTCATCACAAAATAACATCCGTGGAATACACAGCAAAAAAAAAACAAAATCGATGCTCCAAAAATGTTATTTTTTACAGCATTTTGGAGTTCTGATTTTGTTTTTTTGCTGCGTATTACACGAATGTCATTTCGTGATGAAATTTTGCAAGCATATCAAACATTTTTCAAATATCCGTCACAAAAAAATTCAGATTTTTTTATTTTTTTTTTGTATTTTTTTCGAATTTACTGTTCATACCGAGCTCATATGAACTCGGGATCACTTTAGCACTTTCTCAAGGACGGACTATACAGTACAGAGATTGGAGTAGGGGTTTGCTCAGCAGCCCGCAATTAATTATTGACGGCTGAAGTGAAGCGAAATGAGAAGGTTCATGGTTGGTTAAGAGCATGGTTAATAGTATAGCCAGCTGCCGGCTATAAGGAGATGTCATGTCATCTATAACTAATCTTATAGTCAACAAGTATAATAGGAAGGCTATAAGGAATACTACTTTAGCAATATATAACCCACATGTCTATCTCACAAAGTGTCTAGAAGCACGTGTTGCAGCTGGCTACTAATTAGTAGCCCGCTTCTCTTCTCTCTCCTCTTCTCTTTCTTCCAACTAAGTAACAATATACTCTCTCCGATCCATAATAAGTGTCGCTCATCTATTATAAAGTTTGTACTAGCTTAGTACAAAATGAGCGACACTTATTATGAATCGGAGGAAGTACTATTTTATTTCTTATAGTCCGTCTAGTCAGTTCTATTGTATTTGCTCTAAGCAGGATTATATTCGCATTTGTTCATCTCGGCGTTCTGGCATGGCCGAGACGATAGGGACTAGGATCGATCCCTGTCTCCACTGACTTTGCTGGGATGAGACCCCGCCGCCGCGATCCGCCTCGCTTTCCGAGCATAGCCCCATGCATATTTCGAAGCTTCCCACCCCGCGTTCGCATTCGCAAGCCACCCACCCCGCCGGATCCAGCACTGATCTTCTATTTGCATCGCACACCACACGCCTTTCTTCAAATCTATGGTTGATCGTGCATTGATTTCTGTTTTTTTTAAACGAGGCAAAAGGTTTGCATTTTGTATTGATATAGGAGAAGCAAACATGATACGGCCAAGTCCAAAAAGAAAACATGCATACATGTTAGGGCCTACTAAACGAAAGTAGCTAGCCCCGTGAGGATTTCTGATAATCTAAGCGCGAGAGGCCGCGGTCGCCAATCATCGATCGATCTTCCAGTGGACAACTTTCTCTTCTTCTCCTCTCTTCTCTTCCGCCCTTGTTGGTGTGCTTGCAGTGGATTTTTCTACATGACAATACGATTCTCATTGATAGATAAAAGATGAGATACAAAATATATATACATACATTGATCTTGCAGATCTGAAAAGTGTAAGAGTTTAGATTTTGAGGAATCGCACACCTCTAAAAGGGTGGCTGCTCTCCTTTATATAATGAGGGGTTGTTACAATACAAGGCATATACGGGAGGTCTAAACCTAATACAATATGAAGTCTAGCACCCTCCCTCAATCTTAACCAGTGTCAAGAAGATTAAGATTGCGTCTACAGACTTCAAACAAGGGAAGTGGCAGGGGCTTGGTAAAGACAACAGCAAGTTGATCCTTAGAAGAGATGAACTTGATCTGCAGAAGTTTCTGTGCAACACGCTCCCTCACAAAATGGAAGTCAACTTCAATATGCTTCGTCCGTGCATGGAAGACTGGATTAGACAAGAGATAAGTAGCTCCAATATTATCACACCAGAGAACCGGAGGCATGTTCTGAGGAATGCCCAACTCACGCAACAAGGACTGTACCCAAATGAGTTCGGCAGTAGCATTAGCCACAGCTTTGTACTCAGCTTCAGTGCAACTCCGAGAGACAGTGGGTTGCTTCCGAGCATTCCAGGCGATCAGATTCGGACCAAAGAACACAACATATCCTCCCGTGGATCGCCTGTCATCAGGACTCCCTGCCCAGTCTGCATCAGAGAAAGAAGATAACAACATAGAAGATGCAGACCGAAGATGCAGACCAAACGTGACAGTGAAGCAAACATAACGCAGGATGCGTTTAACTGCAGACCAGTGAGTATCACGAGGCGCATGAAGGTACTGGCAGACACGATTAACCGCAAAGGAAATATCTGGTCGAGTGATGGTTAGATATTGCAGTCCACCAACTATACTTCGATATTTTGTAGCTTCTTCGACAGCAAGAAGTACACCATCAGTCGCCGTCAGTTTCTCAGTGGCAGACATGGGAGTAGAGACATGCTTACACTTTAGCATCCCAGCACGGCGAAGAAGATCCAGAGAATATTTCTTTTGAGTGAGAGAGAGACCATCAACCGTATGTGTAACCTCCAGACCCAAAAAATAGTGAAGCGGACCAAGATCTTTTACAGCAAAATCATGTCGAAGACCGACGATCAACCGGTCGGCAGCAGCAGGCGAGGAGCTGACGAGAATAATGTCATCAACATAAACTAGGAGGTACATGGTGACCTCGGGGCGTGGTAGAAGAAACAACGATGTGTCTGCCGTAGATGGAACAAAACCATGGGACCGAAGAGCAGAGGCAAGACGGGCATGCCAAGCACGGGGAGCCTGTTTGAGACCGTAAATTGCCTTGATGAGCCGACAAAGATGATGAGGTCGATCAGGATAAGTAAAACCAAGAGGTTGCCGCATGTAAACTTCTTCCTCTAAGACACCATGAAGGAAAGCGTTTTGAACATCCAACTGGCGAAGGGACCAACCACGAGTAACTGCCAACGAAAGAAGAAGACGAATAGTGATAGGTTTGATCACCGGGCTGAAAGTGTCTTCATAATCAAGACCATAGCGTTGTTTAAAACCTTTTCAACCAAACAGGATTTATAGCGCTCTACTGTACCATCAGCATGCTTCTTGATTTTGAAGACCCATTTAGAGTCAATCACATTGACACGTGAGATAGGAGGAACAAGTGTCCAGGTCTTATTCTGCTGCAGTGCAAAAAATTCTTCTTCCATGGCAACTCTCCAGGGAGGTATACCCATTGCTATTTAAAAATTAGCCGGCTCAGACGTTGGATCAGAAATTTTGTGGGCCATACATGCATCTAACCAAGCAACAGTGCCATCTGTGCGTTGCTTTGGTTGAGAAATTCCACTCTGGCTACGTGTGTGTACACGTCTAGGAGCAACAAAAGATTGTGGTGGAGCTGCAGGTGGAGTAGGGGCAGGCGATTCTGAGGCAGGAGATTTCAACACCGGCGAGGCTGCATCTAGGTCCACGTCAGCACGACGTACTGATGAGGGCGTGGATGGCGCATCCGATTCTGGAGGCGGTTGAACGACTTGGACTTCTGTTGTACAGGAAGGTGGCACCGGCTCAGACGAAGCTGATGTTGCATGGTTCTCCCCTCCATGTATGCGATCGTCGTGAGGTGCAGCAGAAGCAACTTCGTCGTCATCTAGAAGCTGAAGACGAGTGCCACGTCCGGTACCTGCACCATGGTGAAGAAGCAAAATAGGAGAATATGCACGATCTACAAATTGGTCAGATGTAACAAGCGATGATGTCGAAGAATGTGATGAATTTTGTGACTCGGAAAGATAAGAGAAAGGATAGTGGTTCTCATCAAAGATCACATCCCGAGATATGTAGACACGATTTGAGGGAACATGAAGACACTTGTAGCCTTTATGAAGAGAGCTATACCCAAGAAAAACATATTTTTTAGAGAGAAACTCAAGTTTGTGACTGTTGTATGGGCGAAGATGTGGCCAGCAGGCACAACCAAACACTTTCAGAAATTTATAATCAGGTGTTTCTTGAAGCAAGCATTCGATCGGAGTTTTCATGCCTAGTACCCGTGTAGGGAGCCTATTAATAAGAAAGCAAGCGGCAGAGAATGCATCCGTCCAAAAACGAAAAGGTACGGATGCATGTGCCAAAAGTGTTAAGCCAGTTTCCACTATGTGACGATGCTTTCGTTCAGCGGCACCATTTTGCTGATGTGTATGTGGACATGACACAAGGTGAGTAATTCCAAGTTTGCCAAAGAAAGTATTGAGATTGCGATATTCCCCTCCCCAGTCAGACTGAACATGAACTATTTTGTGACCAAGGAGACGCTCAACATGAGTTTGAAACTGAAGAAACACATTGAACACATCTGCTTTGCGCTTGAGAAAATAGAGCCAGGTAAAGCGACTATAAGCATCAAGAAAACTGACATAATAATTATGACCACTAACTGAGGTTTGGGCAGGGCCCCATACATCCGAAAAAACAATTTCAAGAGGATGTTTAACTACACGAGTAGATACTGCAAACAGGAGTTGATGACTTTTGCCTTGTTGACATGCATCACATACTGATACATCTTTATTGCTAGACACGACCGAAAGTTGATGGCGATGAAGAACATGACGCACAATGGGGGAAGCAGGATGACCAAGGCGCGAATGCCATTGAGATGGCTTGACACGAACAATGCTGAAGACCTCAGATGCTCGTGGTGCATCAAGCGGATAAAGGCCATGTTGATAATGACCACTAAGAAGGACGTCCCTCGTTGTGCGATCCTTAACAAAGACATCAAAGGGGTGAAATTCAACAAAGACATCATTATCATGAGTAAGTTTGGGAACAGACAAAAGATTACGGGTAACCTCAGGAACATGGAGAACATCACGAAGTTGAAGGTTACTAGATGTACTAGTGGGAAGAAAAGTTTGACCAATATGTTCGATGTGCATACCTGACCCATTCGCAGTGTGCACCTTGTCTCGACCCTGGTAGGGCTCGCGAGATTGAAGTTTGTCAAGCTCATTCGTCAAATGATCAGTGGCTGCCGTGTCCATGTACCAACTTGCATCAATGGGATATGATGTAGTATGACCCTGAGGAGCGCCAATGGGACCTTGAGTAGCCATGGCGGCTTGACGCTCATTGTTTCGTCCATCATTGCCGATGCCGAGGAAATCACGCTTGAAGCGTTTGTGACAATGAGAAGCAACATGGCCCTGGAACCCGCAAAGCTGGCATGTGGGCCGACCACCATTAGGACGACCACAAGTGGGACAAGAGGCACCATCAGACGAAGAACCACTGATACGTCCAAAATGTATCTATAATTTCTGCTTGCTCCATGCATGTTTTGTGTGATATTGCTATGATCTAGATACACTTTCATACACTTTTGATCATATTTGGACTAACCTATTAACTCAGTGCACCACAGTGCCAGTTCCTGTTTTCTGCTGTTTTTCTATTTCAGTTTTCCCCCATATAAAAAGTGCTCCAAAAATTCGGGAAAATCAGATAAAAAATCAGCGCAGAAGAACCTTACGGAAGAACCTGGGTGGGGCCAGAGGGCCACCACCAGGGGACCAGGCGCCCTGGTGGCGCGCCCTAGGTCCTGGCCGCGCCAAGGGGGCGCCTGGACCCCTGGTGGCCCCCCTGTCTGCCCCCCTTCACCTATATATTCTCCGTGACGAGAAACCCTCGAGGACAGAACCCTTTTTCACAATCTCGCGTCTGTTCCGCCGCCGCCGCGCTTCCGAGATCGGGAGCACCAGAAGACCTCTTCCCGGCACCCTGCCGGAGGGAGGGCCGACCTCCGGGAGTCTCCTCTCCACCATGGATGCTTCCCGGATGTCTCGTGAGTAGTTTCCTTTGGACCATGGGTCCGTGATCAGTAGCTATGTGATGTTCTCCTCCCCTCTTTGTTCTTCATGGTTTAGACCTCGTGAGCTGCCCTACATGATCGAGGCACTTTTGTAATCTTTCTGCTGTTGCTATGCTGAGTTTGATGGGATCTGATGGATTATGAGATTATGTTCAGATTGTGATTGAGTAATATATTTGGTTCTTATCTCTTATATTTTTGTTCTTAAGTAATTCTTGCATGTTCTCCGTTGCTGTTTATTGCTTTGGCCAAGTAGTAGGTAGTAAACCCAAGAGGGAACGTTTTGCTCGATTGTGGGTTCATGCCCCCTGATGACTAGCTTGAGTGACAGAAACATGAGTCTAGGGGATGTGTTCTGCCATAAGGGGGAAACAACGGTGCTTGTAACCGCGGTTACAAGGATTGTTTACTTTACGCAAAGTGCTTTTTAATGCAGTTGTCTGTTGCTTTGGGTTTACACCTTGGGTGGGGCTCGCAACTTAATACCAGCGAGATGTTCTGGATAGATATCTCAAGGTGGATGATTAGTAGTAGATGCAGTTGGATTTCGGTCTTCTTATTTTGGCGTTCTGCCCATGCTTTTGAGCCTCTTCCTTTCTTTTGTAGCATAGTTAGCACTGCGGTGCGTTCATAATCCTGTCAATTGCCCTTCTGTAATTTGTTCACCTCGCATAGCAGTTTTATCGTCTTTTGGGAGAGAGACATCACTAGTGAACATCACGTATCCCGGTCCATATCCTCATCACTGTTTACACGCTCATTTACTTTTCTGCTTTTACTTTCAGTTGCTATCATTATCCCTTGCGTTTGATCCTTTGTGAACAACAAGACCGGAGAGATTTGTTGGGGTTCGGGGCAGAAAACACAAATTTTTCCTTAACCTACGATACCCAATCCCAAGACCTATGCTATGCTGATGCAAGTAACGGACAGAAATAGATCACATACCAGTATGTAGTCCGTTAAGCGGGAAACGTTCCCGCATGAACGTGGTTGGTGTAGTCGTACCGGCAATCCCCGATGCCGCGCAAATCCACGATGACTCCTGTAGCCACCCGATCCTTGTGGACCGATGACGGGATTACGTCCCCGTCGGAACGTTGCTGATGAAGACCTCGCGATACGACCATGACGATGAAGTAGCACCACAAGTGTAGTGCCTCGCGGGATTATACACATACAGTATACCCGACGTCCCTCCGGGCTCCGAACCAGTAGAGCAGCGGAAAGAAGATGGATTCGGATCCCGATTCCAGCAGCACGACGGCGTGCGTATAGTGGAGAAATCCCCAACCCAGAGCAGCCTCCAAACAAGGGGAGTCCGCTCAAAGGAAGGAGAAAGGAGGGAGAGAGATGATAAACTTTTCTCAAAAAATTCATGATTAAAAGGGCACCTCTACCCCTCCTTATATAGGCCAAGGAGGGGTGACACCCCCCCTCCACTTCCGGGGTGGGACTAATCCCAAGGGGGGGGGTGTGGCGCACCAAATAAAGGGGGTGGGCCCCTCTATGGCGCCATGGCCCATGGGGGAGGACTCCCTCTCCCCCTAATGGGCCCTATGAGGCCCATATGCCTTTTAATTCATTTTTAATTATATTTTAATATTTAATTCAGATAATTAAATAATAAAACATATATTAAACATTATTAAATATATTTTGAACCTTTCAAAATACCCAGAACAACTTCCGGCCTTCATCGGAACAATTCCGGTCATCACCGGAACAATTCCGGTGTTCTCTCCAATTTCTCCGGTGATCCCGAATCAATCCTTACTGCGTCGAGTACCCTTAAGTGTAACACCCTACGGTCCGGGAAACAGCAGACATGATCGAGACAACTCTCATTGATCAATGACTAATCAATTGGACCTGGTTACAATCCTTGATAGCCCCTGCGCTTCCATCGAATGAACTTCAATCACTGTTGGATTCGTTAACCGTGTGCCTGTTCCCTTTGTCCTATGGTACTTTGCTTGTCCGAGGTTTGATCATCGGTATCCAATATACCTAGTTCGTCCTCGTTCTCAACAAACAAGTTTACTCGTTCCCGTGATATTACAACTCCGTGACCTAGTCACACGTTTGCAAACTTTATGATGTAACATCACCGAGTGGGCCCAGAGTACCTATCCGTCACACGGATGGACAAATCCCGCTTTGATCTATTTGCATACTCATCAACCATCTATTTCGGAATACCCAAAGTGCACCGTTATAGCCAGCATATTTCAGTCAGGCGGTGGGATACAAATCAAAGCATCCTAATAGATCGTAATTACGTATGATCATTACGGTCAAAGGATCTGGTCACTACGTTATAGTTATCGCAATGTCGAACTATGTGACTTGATCACATCGCAACACTTCTGGTGGGTGTATGTCCATCATATCATTATCCAATGATATGACTCCATTGTCAACAGACGCCATTGTCTCATGATCAGGAAACCTTGATCATCAATCGCCCTATGGACTAGTATACTAGGGTTAACTAGGGACCTGGTTGTTTGTATACCACACCTGTATTAATGTTTCCGCTTAATACAGTTCTAGCATAGTATCAAACGTATTATGAACTAATGGAATATGCTCGATAAAACATATTTTATTTGCCTCTAGGGCACATTCCCAACAAGATTGACAACCTCTCTAAACTTCGTTGGGAACAAAGTTATTTGTGTCTGTGTGCAGGTCCGCACCAGTTGCGCCGCTGACACCTACTTATCATCTCTGGAGTCCTACTGGAGACAAACCTTGGTATCTTTACTGAGGGAAATTTTTTGCTGTGCTACATCACACCTTCCACTTGGGGTTTACCAACGAAGGGCGAGAAATCACTATCATCACCTCGCACATCAAGCAAAATTTCTGGCGCCGTTGCCGGGGACTCCGAGTGCTAAGATAGGGGAGTTGCACACTACCCTTTACCTTTGTTTTTTAGTCTTGTTAGTTTACCTTTCAGTTTTTATCTTTGTGTCTTATATCAAAAATCACAAAAAAATCTGCCAGACTTGCTGCTGCTATGGGTTCCACTGAAAACACCAAGTTGTGTGACTTCACTAGTCACAACAACCAAGACTTTATCTGCACCCCCATTGCCACTTCAGCTACCTCTTATGAAATTAAACCTGCCTTGCTAAACCTTGTTATGAGAGATCAATTCTCTGGTGCTGGAGATGATGCTGCTTTACACTTGAACAATTTTGTTGAATTATGTGATATACAAAAGTATAAAGAAGTAGAAGGTGATATTGTTAAGCTCAAGCTCTTTCCTTTCTCTTTAAGGGGAGACGCTAAAATATGGTTTCAATCTTTGCCTAGGAATAGCATAGATTCTTGGGATAAGTGCAAAGATGCTTTTATAGGGAAGTACTACCCACCTGCTAAAATTATCCAATTAAGGAGTAACATTATGAATTTTAAGCAATTGGATAATGAACACGTTGCCCAAGCTTGGGAACGAATGAAATCTCTTGTTAAGAAATTCCCTACACATGGTTTGACTACCTGGATGGTTATCCAGAATTTTTATGCAGGATTGAACTTTACCTCGCGGAACCTGTTAGATTCGTCCGCAGGAGGAACCTTTATGTCAACTACACTTGGTGCTGCCACGAAGCTTCTCGATGAGATGATGACCAATTATTCCCAATGGCACACCGAATGCGCTCCAACAGGTAGGAAGGTAAACTCTGTCGAGGAAATTACCTCCCTCAATGAAAAAGTTGACTTAATTATGTCTCTACTTACCAAGCAACCCTCTATTGATCCTTCGTGATGTCCCTTTAAATTCTTTGGTTGCCCAAGAACAAGTAGATGTGAACTTTATTGCTAGAAACAACTTCAACAACAATGCTTATAGGGGTAATTTTGCTAGCAATCCTAGACCGTTTCCATCCAACTATGGGAACAACAACACCTACCCTAGCAACAAGAACACCTCTTCTGAATTAGAAAGCATGCTTAGAGACTGTATCACTACCCAAAAATCCTTCAATAAAAATGTAGAGGAGAAATTAGCTAAATTAGATAATCTCTCTTTGAAGGTAGAAAGCTTAGCCCTTGATATTGAGATGCTTAAAATTAGAACCTCTCCCCTTGAGGAGAATAAGGCCACTCCTATTAATGCTATCCAATTACAAATTAATGAAAATATTAGGATGATGGCTAAACTTAAAGAAAGGTGGGCTAGAGAAAAGGAGGAAGAGGATAGAATTAAGAGCCTTCCTACACACCACACAGTTGCCACTATCCAAATTGTTGAGGACACCCAAACTATTAGCACCCAATGCACTCCTAGTCCCGTTGGACCTATTAATGGTGATGCTAATACCTCAACCGAAGATGAAGAAACTCCTATGAACATAGAGGGTTTCAAACAAGTGAGCCTAGACGACACTACTACCACCTTTGATAGTAGTGATATTGATTTTGATAGTTGCACCCTCTCAGAAGTTATTAGCTTGCTACACAAAATGTTTAGAGACCCCCACACTAGCACACTTAATCTTGCCTTCACGGAGCATATCACAAATGCTCTCATCAAAGCTAGGGAGGATAAGCTTAGAGTAGAAGCCTCCATACCTAGGAAGCTAGATGATGGTTGGGACCCTATATCAAAATTAAATTAAATAACTTCTCTTGCTATGCCTTATGTGATGTTGGAGCTAGTACCTCCGTTATGCCCAAAAGAATATTTGATATGTTTGAATTGAAGCCCTTTGAGCCTTGTTCTTTTGGTGTTCGTCTTGTTGATTCTTCCGTAAAGAAACCTTTGGGGAAGATCGACGATGTTCTTATCATTGTCAATGACAACTATGTTCCCGTTGATTTTATTGTTATGGATATAGAGTGTGAACCTTTGTGTCCAATTATTTTGGGACGTCCTTTTCTTCGCACCATTGGTGCGGTTATTGACATGAAAGAAGGGAATATAAAGTTCCAATTACCTCTCAAGAAAGGGATGGAACACTTCCCCAGAAAGAAAATCAAGTTACCTTTTGAGTCCGTTACTCGGGCTAGTTATTCTCTTTCTCTTGATAAAACTTGATTCTTCTTTTGCATCATGCCTAGCTTAAAGGCATAAAAGAAAGCGCTTACGGGAGGCAGCCCGCAACGAATTTAGGATTTCCTTTTTTGTTTCTCTTCTGTTTTTAGTGGTCTTGATGATTTTTACTACTGTAGCAACATCATTGTATCTTTATTTTTCAGCTTTGTGCCAAGTTATAGCCTCTTATGATAAGGGAAGCAAAAGTTGTGACGTGCTGTCCAGAAAACAGATTCTGTCCCTTGACAGAAAAATTTGAATCAAATCACCAGATCATCTTTTTTATCTGAATTTTTTTGACAGCATGATCTATACAATTGTGAAACTTTCATATGTTCTGAGTTTTTTGATTTGAGTTGCAGAAGTGCCCTGAAAAAATTCTCTACTACCTGCTGTTCTGTTTTTCACAGATTCTGCCACGTTTTGCCTCTCTTCACTTTTGCAAACCTTAAGCTTGCTTTTTCTTTGCAAAAACTTTTTGGCACTCTTGAGAAACAGTAGCTCTTCAAGAATGTCTTTATATCCAGTGGGGAAAAATTATTTTATTAAGGGTACTAACCTCTCTAATCAGCTTATGATGAGTTATGTATGAAGGGAGTTTTCAAGTGTGCGATGGAAGATGATGAAAGAAGATCCAGGAGTGTCAAGCGCTCAAGCTTGGGGATGCCCCCATGCATCCCCAATAAATATTCAAGGAGACTCAAGCGTATAAGCTTGGGATGCCCCCGTGCATCCCCTTCTCCATTACCAATCATCAGTTCGTCCTTCGTCTCACTATATTTTTATCACTTCATGCGTTATGTGCTATGCTTGGAGCGTCTCGCTCTTAGGTTTTATTTTTAGTTTTCTTTAGCTTTGCTTGCTGTTCATAACAAGTTAGATCCCGTCTTACTTTGTGTGGGAGAGAAACACGCTCCACTCCAATCTAGAACACATCATAGGATTTTTCCTGCTTATCTTTTTGTTGTTGTGTGTTCTTTATATTTTCGTAGCTGCTGCCATGTTTAGTTTTAATCTTAGTTTTTATTTAGCAAGAGCCTTGGCTTTTCTTTAGTTTGTTGCTGGAACTCTTTTTAGTTTTCATGTTTATCTTGTTAAAGAGAGTTGGTTTTTGCACTGAGTAGTGTCTTGTCTTGAGAGTAGGTAATTGAGGTTGCTATTTAATTTTAGTAGTAACTTGCAATAGTTTTGAGGTATTGATGTGAGTAATGTTTGAACTATTGGTGTCAAGAGCTCTAGCCTATTAGTGATAGGTGTCGTATTTTAGGAAATCCGTGTGTATTTTTCAAAACCTACAAAACTAGTTGAGAACTCTAGCTACTAGATAGATCACTAATCTTTGGAGGGATCGAATATTAGAGTACACTCACGTACCATGAGTCGAGGATGCGCAAAGATAACCAAACCCCCATACACTCCTCCTCGGGGTACTTGTCTCTTTGTGAACCTCCTTATTAGATTGAGAGTTACCGATAATAAGTGCATGAGTTCTTCGGACTAATGTAAGTATTGAAAGTTGACACTTCCACCTTCCCATATTTTGCTAGCCTCTCCCGGGCCGTGCATTGCCTTCTTATCACTCCGAGAGTTGGTGTCCACCTTCGCCGGTACATCCAAACCCTTGGCATGATACGCTCTGTCATCATAAACCTCCTTATATCTTTCCTCAAAACATCCACCATACCTACCTATCAAGGCATTTCCATAGCCTTTCCGAGATATATTGCCATGCAACATCCACCTCTTCATGACTTGATCTTCATGTCATACATGTTCCTGCTACACTGGCAGCGACATACATTGCATACATCATGATAATTACATCTTCTTTATGATTTTGAGTACCTTGTAAAGTGTGAAAGATCTCCTTTACCTTCTTGTAAAATAGAGTGTTGCCCTTAAGTGAGGAAAAGATCCCAAAGTGGACACAATAAAAGATCCCAAAGAGGACAAATGAGAGTTAAATAGAAAGAGCCATTGAGGCCACCAAAAAATACAAAAAATAGAAAAAAGAGAAAAAATAAATAAAAAGAGAGAAAGGGGCAACACTACTATCCTTTTGAGAGATCCACACTAGTACTCCCTTTATATCCTTGTACTCCATAGAGATGATCATTTATGCATATAGCTATGTGGGGACCTTCACACTATAGAACTTGGCTTGCATATTCCAAGGATGAGCCTCCTCAAAAGAGCTCTAGGTCTTCATGAGCGAGCAAGTTAGATGCACCCCCACTAGTTCCATTAGAGAGCTTCTTAGCTCGTATGTGCATCCGTTGCATGGCAATCCCTACTCTCACATCATATCTATCATTTGGCATCTCTTGCCTATGATTGTCCTCATTGATGTGAGCCTTTCTCATCCTTTTTGTCTTCCTCCTCCGTACTCCTCTCTTTGCCATCCTAAGTGTCAACTCTCGTGCTTACGCTCATCCATTGCATGAGTGCTCAAAATATTGAAAAAGGAGTGGATCAAATTGACTTGTACCTGGCTAGTGGTCTGGGGACGAGTCAAGATAAGATTCCAGAAAAGACCAAGTGTGAAACTTTAGTAGATTGAGTTCTCTACAAATAAATTTTTTTTCTCGTATTCCCTATCCCCCTTCTTGCACGCAAACTGTTGGGGTTCGGGGCAGAAAACACAAATTTTTCCTTGACCTACGATACCCAATCCCAAGACCTATGCTATGCTGATGTAAGTAACAGATAGAGATAGATCACATACCAGTATGTAGTCCGTTAAGCGGGAAACGTTCCCGCATGAACGTGGTTGGTGTAGTTGTACCGGCAATCCCCGATGCCGCGCAGATCCACGATGACTCCTGTAGCCACCCGATCCTTGCAGACCGATGACGGGATTACGTCCCCGTCGGAACGTTGCTGATGAAGACCTCGCGATACGGCCACAACGACGAAGTAGCACCACAAGTGTAGTGCCTCGCGGGATTATACACATACAGTATACCTGGCGTCCCTCCGGGCTCCGAACCAGTAGAGCAGCGGAAAGAAGATGGATTCGGATCCCGATTCCAGCAGCACGACGGCGTGCGTATAGTGGAGAAATCCCCAACCCAGAGCAGCCTCCAAACAAGGGGAGTCCACTCAAAGGAAGGAGAAAAGGAGGAAGAGAGATGAGAAACTTTTCTCAAAAAATTCATGATTAAAAGGGCACCCCTACCCCTCCTTATATAGGCCAAGGAGGGGTGCCACCCCTCCTCAACTTCCCATGTGGGACTAATCCCAAGGGGAGGGGGGTGGCGCACCAACAAGGGGGGTGGGCCCCCTCATGGCGCCATGGCCCATGAGGGAGGACTCCCTCTCCCCCTAATGGGCCCTATGAGGCCCATATGCCTTTTAATTCATTTTTAATTATATTTAATTATATTTTAATATTTAATTCAGATAATTAAATAATAAAACATATATTAAACATTATTAAATATATTTTGAACCTTTCAAAATACCCAGAACAACTTCCGGCCTTCATCGGAACAATTCCGGTGTTCTCTCCAATTTCTCCGGTGATCCCGAATCAATCCTTACTGCGTCGAGTACCCTTAAGTGTAACACCCTACGGTCCGGGAAACAGCAGACATGATCGAGACAACTCTCATTGATCAATGACTAATCAATTGGACCTGGTTACAATCCTTGATAGCCCCTGCGCTTCCATCGAATGAACTTCAATCGCTGTTGGATCCGTTAACCGTGTGCCTGTTCCCTTTGTCCCATGGTACTTTGCTTGTCCGAGGTTTGATCATCGGTATCCAATATACCTAGTTCGTCCTCGTTCTCAACAAAAAAGTTTACTCGTTCCCGTGATATTACAACTCCGTGACCTAGTCACACGTTTGCAAACTTTATGATGTAACATCACCGAGTGGGCCCAGAGTACCTATCCGTCACACGGATGGACAAATCCCGCTTTGATCTATTTGCATACTCATTAACATATCTATTCGGAATACCTGAAGTACTCCTTTATGGCCAGCATATTTCAGTTAGGCGATGGGTAGCAAATCAAGGCATCCTAATAGACAGTAATTACGTATGATCATTACGGTCTAAAGATCTGGTCACTACGTTATAGTTATCGCAATGTCGAACTATGTGACTTGATCACATCGCAACACTTCTGGTGGGTGTATGTCCATCATATCATTATCCAATGATACGACTCCATTGTCAACAGACGCCATTGTCTCATGATCAGGAAACCTTGATCATCAATCGCCCAATGGACTAGTATACTAGGGTTAACTAGGGACCTGGTTGTTTGTATACCACACCTGTATTAATGTTTCCGCTTAATACAGTTCTAGCATAGTATCAAACGTATTATGAACTAATGGAATATGCTCGATAAAACATATTTTATTTGCCTCTAGGGCACATTCCCAACAGTCTCCCACCTGCACTAGAGTACAAATAAACTAGTTGCATTTTCTCTGGATCATAACTCATTATTGATCATGCTTGCCCGTGGAAGAGGTTGTATCAACGGTCTGGGTACCATTCAGAACCGTATGTCCTTTTGCAAATCATAATGTCACCTAATTTGACATTCCTTCATTATCCACTATAATGATGAGGTATATATATTTGGCGGTGAAGTGAGACTTCGTTTGCTGTGTCATAGCAATGACATCCGGTGGGTCACACGGACTTTCCCATAGTCATGCACACTTGAAACTCACTCAATCAGAAGTCGAACTTCTTAAGCCATAATATAACTCCTGCTACTTCTAAAGAAGCCACATCAATGTAGATTCAATCCTTAGTGCATTGTATGCAACTTTGATGTCTAACCATGTTTCTTTCAACTTAGGCATTCATTAGTATGATATCTCAATTTTCTAGGTTAGTGTCAAAACTTGAACCAGCATAACATTTATGGTCAAGTCCACTATCCTTTACAAATTTGAGATGTATCCTCAGTTCTCTCCAGACACTGAAGGATAAACTTAACTCTTTGTTCAATGATTTACTCATAAATCATATCACAACATGTTCTTACTACTAAGAACTTGGGTCACATTACGTCGAGTACATAACTCTGGTTTTATATGAAAGAACCTATGACAAAGGCATAGAGGATCCAGCACATCCATTTCTTTCATTAACCATTAACCATTGTTCTTGTACTGAGATTAACTCAATACTTCTCTTGGATATACAAGTAAGGACCACTTCTTGACTTGTCCCATTCTGAACTCCTTCAGAATCTTATCCAGGAAAGTATTACGACTCAATGTTATTAAATACATATCTATCTTAATAGATCTTCAATGCTTAATACTTTATTCATCTTCATTTATGAACGATTCAAATAATCATTAACACCAACTGCACCATTCATAATATGTTATCCATATATGAGAATGTTATCATGCTCCCACTGAAATATGTCATGCACATATTAAGTTATAGGATAACACTCATATTGCTCCCACTCAAATATGTCATGCACATATTAAGTTATAGGATAACACTCATATTGCTCCCACACAAATATGTCATGCACATATTAAGTTATAGGATAACACTCATATTGCTCCCACTTAGATATGTCAGACACATATTAAGTTCAGGATACTAACCACATGGCTCCTACTCAAATATGTCATTTACATATAAGGCTAGGATAATACTCCCATAGCTCCCACTCAAAATATGTCGTCTACATATTAAGTTTCAGGAAACTATTCAGCTCCCACTCAGTTTCATGCAAATGCATGTTTTCTCGATATTTTGGCTAAGTCCAAAATCCTTTGATCATTCATCAAATCGAGAATTCAGTTTACGAGACACTAGTATCCATATGTTTTTCCAAAACCTTCTTGTTGTACCAATTACAACACTTCTTCAAATACAGGATTTGAGGAAGTCACGGTATTGATAACAATCCTGGATCAATCGTAGTGAATATCCCTTTGACTCAAGCATTGCTACACATTGTAGTCAACCCATTGAATTTGTCAGAAACAATCTTTGTGACAAACCAATCTTGACGTCCCTTTGATGTTCACATTTATTCCTCATAACTCTGAAGTTATTGTGAATATCAAGTAACCTCCTTACTTGATAAGATTCAAGCAATCTTAAATGTAACTCAACATAGGATTTTATGACTCATAGTCATATCTCGTACTTAGGTCCACCATCGCTTCTTTGTAGTTCGTAGGAATGTCTTGTTCCATTAACATGACAAGTGAATCATGAATATCATTTTGCATCAGGGGCAAATATATATTCTTGAATCCTACCTTTCTCAGTAGAAGCTCCCATCAGAAAAATCATGATCATTATCATTAGTTTCTCCTCTTATTGTAGAGTTTTTTGCATCCAGAACATATTCCGTTGCACTACTCTGACATTTGGAGGCAAGGTCAATTACCTTGGTTGAACTTTCACTTTTCTTCCATTACCACATTTGTCAAGAACAATTCTTGACAAACACCAAACATAGCAATACAAGTTTTGCTCCTTTTGGTTCTAGTTGTGGAAGATGCATCCATAGTTGTCTAAGGATACACTACAAAGATAATTTATCTTACATAAATCAAGCTTCCTAGAAACCACAACACACCATGACATATATAGTGGTTGGTTTCCACGAACTCAGATGGTTCCCTATGCTGAAGTGAGTGTTTGCATATTAAATTAATAACTCTAAACAATAATAACGTAACTTGGTAAGAGATAACTTAGACCATACACTTTTCGATAGAATATGATCACAATGTTCAGGCACGTCAATCATATTGAAGTGTCTCAAGACATTGCAATTTGTGGAACAACTTTCACACAAGTCTTTATGCCCAAGACTAACTCAAAACATTTGTCACTTTGATCAAATCGTAGAGACTTGTCTTTCTTGTTAATTTAATATCCATTTTTACTCTGAAATCCTTTTGATCATATCAAACTATTTCAGACTCATGTTTCATTAGTGAATACAAATATTCATCTAAGTCCACATACGAAGTTCACGAAATAATGAAATTCACCACAGGCTGACATACGATACATCACAATGTATGATACTCAACAATCAGTACACAATCTGTTTTACCAGAATGCGAGGTTTTAGTCATCTCACCTCAAAAGCATGGTTTGTATATGTCAAGAGATCAAGTATCTTAAGACATCATCATACTATTCATGACTTAAACTGTAGTGTCATTATTAAGCCTGGATATTTCTTGGCATTACAATATTTCTTATAAATGATCAAACAACTATCATCAATATAAGAATAACTCATTCATAATCGTAATGTGACCATAATAGATATCATTCATAAAAGGAGAACAACTAACTTGTTTCTCACTAATATGAATAATTGTCTTTGCGAGATGCAAGACACACTAATAAAGTCCTCATTCAAACGATCATAAAATTTATTCATATATTAATCAATTGATAGATGTAGAGGGAGAGTGTTGTCGACCATCAACTATCTTGATTGCCGTCAGCACACATTGTCACCTCATCCCTTCCAAGCCACTCTCAAGCAGTGAGTTCAAGCATCGAATACTTAATCAACCGCAATTAGTGTTTCGTGGGAAAGACATTTATAACTCGTATATCAAATATACCTTCTCCGTCAATGACCATTCCTGCATTGGTTCTACTCTTAAAGTTCTCAACTTAAACCATGACCTCATGACAGGTGAACGATTCTCCTTCATGACATAGTCCAGACATGGTCTTTGTAACTAGGAGGAAGCGGATGTAACTCCCCAGTTATCGCAAAGTAACCATTCATTCAGTAGTCCAAGTTATACACAAGGTGTTCCATGTATCTTATACATTTTCCAAGTGACTTTCTCAGCAGGTTGTTCCTTCCACCATAGTTGAAAGAAACCCCGTCCATCTACTCATATTCCATTACTCTGATTTGTGACCAAGTGCTTTCAAGTTCACCTAGCACGTCATACGTGTTGGTTAACATGGATTCACAATTCAGACTCATAGAATGAAGTATGGTGTATTGGACAGTCATTCATAAGTGACGGTGAGTACGATACTCATCATCATCTTCCTTGAATACGGAGTTAACAGGTGTATCTCGTAGCAGTTCTTCGTATTATATTTAGCAAGTCATTACTAACGAGTATGTCTCTAATGGTGTTGGTACACATCAATGAAGTAAGACCCATTTACCTTAAGTTCTATCATACTAAAAGAGCCATAGTTCTAAACATTGGTATGACATTATCTACAATGATATTTGCAAAGACATGAAGATTAAGTTCATAATATGGAGTTCATGTTTCAAAAACAATTCTGGAACTCCCACTCAGACAAACATCCCTCATAGTTTGTTCTAAGTGATTACACGATCCTTGAAGAGCATACCTCCCCCGTGTGACACGACCATCAGTATGTTGTTCAAGGTAGGCCATCATGCCAATCACATCATCCATGTGACTCATGCTCGACCTTTCGGTCTCTTGTGTCCCGAGGCCATGTCTGCACATGCCAGGCTCGCCACAATAACCTTAGTGAGTATATGCTGCGTATGCAAGGCCATGTTTCTGGACATGCTAGGCTTGCTCCACCCATCTCTTGTGAACGTAAAAATGTTTGACACCCGTGTGACACGTGATGCCTCCATAATGAAGAACTTTCCAGATGGTGCTTCACTAAGGAAGGACACTTTGTTGGATTAGTGAGGGATCATCCTATTATGCTACCGTCGTATATCTAACATATTAGCAAAAACAGGATGCAACATAAATCATACATGCTATGATTCCCCCCGACATGCAAATTAAAGTTGAAAAAGCCTTTCTACTTTATCTTTTGCAAGTTTTACGTGGCTGCTAGGGGTTTCAAGAAAAGAACCGCTTTCTATCCTGCGAAAACAAGCCACAACACCAATCCCACAATTGTCTCGAATACACCCCTTTCGGGGCCCTCCGTTGCAAACATCTTCGCATCGCTAATGCAGAGAGACAGACACCCCCCCAGCCACTTTATATGGTACAAGCCATATGTCAAGCGTGGAACCAGTCTCACGTAAACGCGTAAGGTCGGTCGGGGGCCGCTTCATCAAACATTGCCGCAACGCTAAATGAGTACACGTGAGAGGGTAACAATTGAGAATTTATGCCCACATACTAGATGTGTTCTATCCGTACAATATATCTACGCATAGCCTTACTCTGATACCACTGTTGGGGTTCGGGGCAGAAAACACAAATTTTTCCTTGACCTACGATACCCAATCCCAAGACCTATGCTATGCTGATGCAAGTAATGGACAGAAATAGGTCACATACCAGTATGTAGTCCGTTAAGCGGGAAACGTTCCCGCATGAACGTGGTTGGTGTAGTTGTACCGGCAATCCCCGATGCCGCGCAGATCCACGATGACTCCTGTAGCCACCCGATCCTTGCAGACCGATGACGGGATTACGTCCCCGTCGGAACGTTGCTGATGAAGACCTCGCGATACGGCCACAACGACGAAGTAGCACCACAAGTGTAGTGCCTCGCGGGATTATACACATACAGTATACCTGGCGTCCCTCCGGGCTCCGAACCAGTAGAGCAGCGGAAAGAAGATGGATTCGGATCCCGATTCCAGCAGCACGACGGCGTGCGTATAGTGGAGAAATCCCCAACCCAGAGCAGCCTCCAAACAAGGGGAGTCCACTCAAAGGAAGGAGAAAAGGAGGAAGAGAGATGAGAAACTTTTCTCAAAAAATTCATGATTAAAAGGGCACCCCTACCCCTCCTTATATAGGCCAAGGAGGGGTGCCACCCCTCCTCAACTTCCCATGTGGGACTAATCCCAAGGGGAGGGGGGTGGCGCACCAACAAGGGGGGTGGGCCCCCTCATGGCGCCATGGCCCATGAGGGAGGACTCCCTCTCCCCCTAATGGGACCTATGAGACCCATATGCCTTTTAATTCATTTTTAATTATATTTAATTATATTTTAATATTTAATTCAGATAATTAAATAATAAAACATATATTAAACATTATTAAATATATTTTGAACCTTTCAAAATACCCAGAACAACTTCCGGCCTTCATCGCAACAATTCCGGTCATCACCGGAACAATTCCGGTGTTCTCTCCAATTTCTCCGGTGATCCCGAATCAATCCTTACTGCGTCGAGTACCCTTAAGTGTAACACCCTACGGTCCGGGAAACAGCAGACATGATCGAGACAATTCTCATTGATCAATGACTAATCAATTGGACCTGGTTACAATCCTTGATAGCCCCTGCGCTTCCATCGAATGAACTTCAATCGCTGTTGGATCCGTTAACCGTGTGCCTGTTCCCTTTGTCCCATGGTACTTTGCTTGTCCGAGGTTTGATCATCGGTATCCAATATACCTAGTTCGTCCTCGTTCTCAACAAACAAGTTTACTCATTCCCGTGATATTACAACTCCGTGACCTAGTCACACGTTTGCAAACTTTATGATGTAACATCACCGAGTGGGCCCAGAGTACCTATCCGTCACACGGATGGACAAATCCCGCTTTGATCTATTTGCATACTCATCAACCATCTATTTCGGAATACCCAAAGTGCACCGTTATGGCCAGCATATTTCAGTCAGGCGGTGGGATACAAATCAAAGCATCCTAATAGATCGTAATTACGTATGATCATTACGGTCAAAGGATCTGGTCACTACGTTATAGTTATCGCAATGTCGAACTATGTGACTTGATCACATCGCAACATTTCTGGTGGGTGTATGTCCATCATATCATTATCCAATGATACGACTCCATTGTCAACAGACGCCATTGTCTCATGATCAGGAAACCTTGATCATCAATCGCCCAATGGACTAGTGTACTAGGGTTAACTAGGGACCTGGTTGTTTGTATACCACACCTGTATTAATGTTTCCGCTTAATACAGTTCTAGCATAGTATCAAACGTATTATGAACTAATGGAATATGCTCGATGAAACATATTTTATTTGCCTCTAGGGCACATTCCCAACACAAACACCATTTGGAGACATTCGAGTCACGGACAGCGAGAGATCTTGCACCTAATGTTCTTTTGTTACTTGTTTCAATGCTAATATAGACTCTTGCATGTTATGACTTGAATTGAATCTCTAACCTTGATTGCTTTACTTTTCAAAGTTCTTATATGGTTGCTAGCATGTCACCACAGAAATTATGCCGTTATCATTTACCTACTCGAGGACGAGCAGGAATTAAGCTTGGGGATGTTGATACGTCCAAAACGTATCTATAATTTCTGCTTGCTCCATGCATGTTTTTGTTGGGAATGTGCCCTAGAGGCAAATAAAATATGTTTTATCGAGCATATTCCATTAGTTCATAATACGTTTGATACTATGCTACAACTGTATTAAGCGGAAACATTAATACAGGTGTGGTATGCAAACAACCAGGTCCCTAGTTAACCCTAGTATACTAGTCCATTGGGCGATTGATGATCAAGGTTTCCTAATCATGAGACAATGGCGTCTGTTGACAATGGAGTCGTATCATTGGATAATGATATGATGGACATACACCCACCAGAAGTGTTGCGATGTGATCAAGTCACATGGTTCGACATTGCGATAACTATAACGTAGTGACCAGATCCTTTGACCGTAATGATCATACGTAATTGTCATCTATGAGGAGACTTTGATTTGTATCCCACCGCCTGACTGAAATATGCTGGCTATAACGGTGCACTTTGGGTATTCCGAAATAGATGGTTGATGAGTATGCAAATAGATCAAAGCGGGATTTGTCCATCCGTGTGACGGATAGGTACTCTGGGCCCACTCGGTGATGTTACATCATAAAGTTTGCAAACGTGTGACTAGGTCACGGAGTTGTAGTATCACGGGAACGAGTAAACTTGTTTGTTGAGAACGAGGACGAACTAGGTATATTGGATACCGATGATCAAACCTCGGACAAGCAAAGTACCACAGGACAAAGGGAACAAGCACACGGTTAACGGATCCAACAGCGATTGAAGTTCATTCGATGGAAGCGCAGGGACTATCAAGGATTGTAACCAGGTCCAATTGATTAGTCATTGATCAATGAGAATTGTCTCGATCATGTCTGCTGTTTCCCGGACCGTAGGGTGTTACACTTAAGGGTACTCGACGCAGTAAGGATTGATTCGGGATCACCGGAGAAATTGGAGAGAACACCGGAATTGTTCCGGTGATGACCGGAATTGTTCCGATGAAGGCCGGAAGTTGTTCTGGGTATTTTGAAAGGTTCAAAATATATTTAATAATGTTTAATTAATGTTTTATTATTTAATTGTCTGAATTAAATATTAAAATATAATTAAATATAATTAAAAATGAATTAAAAGGCATATGGGCCTCATAGGGCCCATTAGGGGGAGAGGGAGTCTTCCCCCATGGGCCATGGCGCCATGAGGGGGCCCACCCCCCTTATTGGTGCGCCATAACTCCCCCTTGGGATTAGTCCCACCCCGGAAGGGGAAGGGGGGGTGTCACTTCTCCTTGGCCTATATAAGGAGGGGTAGAGGTGCCCTTTTAATCATGAATTTTTGAGGAAAGTTTCTCATCTCTCTCCCTCCTTTCTCCTTCCTATGAGTGGACTCCACTTGTTTGGAGGCTGCTCTGGGTTGGGGATTTCTCCACTATACGCACGCCGTCGTGCTGCTGGAATCGGGATCCGAATCCATTTTCTTTCCGCTGCTCTACTGGTTGGGAGCCCGGAGGGACGTCGGGTATACTGTATGTGTATAATCCCGCGAGGCACTACACTTGTGGTGCTACTTCATCGTCGTGGCCGGATCGCGAGGTCTTCATCAGCAACGTTCCGACGGGGACGTAATCCCGTCATCGGTCCGCAAGGATCGGGTGGCTACAGGAGTCATCGTGGATCTGCGCGGCATCGGGGATTGCCGGTACGACTACACCAACCACGTTCATACGGGAACGTTTCCCGCTTAACGGACTACATACTGGTATGTGATCTATTTCTGTCCGTTACTTGCATCAGCATAGCATAGGTCTTGGGATTGGGGATCGTAGGTCAAGGAAAAATTTGTGTTTTCTGCCCCGAACCCCAACAGTGGTATCAGAGCAAGGCTATGCGTAGATGTATTGTACGGATAGAACACATCTAGTATGTGGGCATAAATTCTCAATTGTTACCCTCTCACGTGTACTCATTTAACATTGCGGCAATGTTTGATGAAGCGGCCCCCGACCGACCTTACGCGTTTACGCGAGACTGGTTCCACGTTTGACATATGGCTTGTACCATATAAAGTGGCTGGGGGGGGGGTGTCTGTCTCTCTGCATTAGCGATGCGAAGATGTTTGCAACGGAGGGCCCCGACAGGGGTGTAATAGAGACAATTGCGGGATTGGTGTTGTGGCTTGTTTTCGCAGGATAGAAAGCGGTTCTTTTCTCGAAACCCCTAGCAGCCACGTAAAACTTGCAAAAGATAAAGTAGAAAGGCGTTTTCAACTTTAATTTGCATGTCAGGGGGGAATCATAGCATGTATGATTTATGTTGCATCCTGTTTTGCTAATATGTTAGATATACGACGGTAGCATAATAGGATGATCCCTCACTAAAACCAACATAGTGTCCTTACCCTAGTGAGCACCACCTGGAAAGTTCTACATTATGGAGGCACCACGTGTCACACGTGTGTCAAACATTTTTTCGTTCACATGAGGTGGGTGTAGCAAGCCTGGCATATGTATATGATATGGCCTTGCATGACACAGCAACAAATCACATAGGGTGTGGTGGCGAGCCTGGCATATGTATATGATATGGCCTCGGGACACAAGAGACCGAAAGGTCGAGCATGAGTCACATGGATGATGTGATTGGCATGATGGCCTACCTTGAACAACATACTGATGGCCGTGACGATCGGGGGAGGTATGGTGTTCAAGGATCGTGTAATCACTTAGAATAAACTTTGAGGGATGTTTGTCTGAGTGGGAGTTCCAGAATTGTTTTTGAAACATGGACTCCATATTATGAACTTAATCTTCATGTCTTAGCAAATATCATTGTAGATAACGTCATACCAATGTTTAGAACTATGGCTCTTTTAGTGTGATAGAACTTAAGGTAAATGGGTCTTACTTCATTGATGTGTACCAACACCATTAGAGACATACTCATTAGTAATGACTTGCTAAACATAATACGAAAAACTGCTAGGAGATACACCTGTTAACTCCGTATTCAAGGAAGATGATGATGAGTATCGTACTCACCGTCACTTATGAATGACTGTCCAATACACCATACTTCATTCTATGAGTCTGAATTGTGAATGCATGTTAACCAACACGTATGACGTGCTAGGTGAACTTAAAAGCACTTGGTCACAAATCAGAGTAATGGAATATGAGTATATGGACGGGGTTTCTTTCAACTATGGTGGAAGGAACAACCTGCTGAGAAAGTCACTTGGAAAATGTATAAGATACATGGAACACCTTGTGTATAACTTGGACTACTGAATGACTGGTTACTTTGCGATAACTAGGGAGTTACATCCGCTTCCTCCTAGTTACAAAGACCATGTCTGGACTATGTCATGAAGGAGAATCGTTCACCTGTCATGAGGTCATGGTTAAAGTTGTGAACTTTAAGAGTAGAACCAATGCAGGAATAGTCATTGACGGAGAAAGTATATTTGATATACGAGTTATAAATGTCTTTCCCATGAAACACTAATTGCGGTTGATTAAGTATTCGATGCTTGAACTTACTACTTGAGAGTGGCTTGGAAGGGATGAGGTGACAATGTGTGCTGACGGCAATCAAGATAGTTGATGGTCGACAACACTCTCCCTCTACATCTATCAATTGATTAATATATGAATAAATTTTATGATCGTTTGAATGAGGACTTTATTAGTGTGTCTTGCATCTCGCGAAGACAATTATTCATATTAGTGAGAAACAAGTCAGTTGTTCTCCTTTTATGAATGATATCTATTATGGTCACATTACGATTATGAATGAGCTATTCTTATATTGATGATAGTTGTTTGATCATTTATAAGAAATATTGTAATGCCAAGAAATATCCAGGCTTAATAATGACACTACAGTTTAAGTCATGAATGGTATGATGATGTCTTAAGATACTTGATCTCTTGACACATACAAACCATGCCTTTTAGGTGAGATGACTAAAACCTCACATTCTGGTAAACGGAATGTGTACTGATTGTTGAGTATCATACATTGTGATGTATCGTATGTCAGCATGTGGTGAATTTCATTATTTCGTGAACTTCGTATGTGGACTTAGATGAATATTTGTATTCACTAATGAAACATGAGTCTGAAATAATTTGATATGATCAAAAGGGATTTCAGAGTAAAGATGGATATTAAATTAACAAGAAAGACAAGTCTCTACGATTTGATCAAAGTGACAAATGTTTTGAGTTAGTCTTGGGCATAAAGACTTGTGTGAAAGTTGTTCCACAAATTGCAATGTCTTGAGACACTTCAATATGATTGACATGCCTGAACATTGTGATCATATTCTATGAAAAAGTGTATGGTCTAAGTTATCTCTTACCAAGTTACGTTATTATTGTTTAGAGTTATTAATTTCATAAGCAAACACTCACTTCAGCATAGGGAACCATCTGAGTTCATGGAAACCAACACTATATATGTCATGGTGTGTTGTGGTTTCTAGGAAGCTTGATTTATGTAAGATAAATTATCTTTGTAGTGTATCCTTAGACAACTATGGATGCATCTTCCACAACTAGAACCAAAAGGAGCAAAACTTGTATTGCTATGTTTGGTGTTTGTCAAGAATTGTTCTTGATAAATGTGGTAATGGAAGAAAAGTGAAAGTTCAACCAAGGTAATTGACCTTGCCTCCAAATGTCAGCGTAGTGCAACGGAATATGTTCTGGAAGCAAAGCTCTACAATAAGAGGAGAAACTAATGATAATGATCATGATCTTCTGATGGGAGCTTTTACTGAGAAAGGTAGGATTCAAGAATATAGATTTGCCCCTGGTGCAAAATGATATTCATGATTCACCTGTCATGTTAATGGAACAAGACATTCCTACGAACTACAAAGAAGCGATGGTGGACCTAAGTACGAGATATGACTATGAGTCATGAAATCCTATGTTGAGTTACATTTAAGATTGCTTGAATCTTATCAAGTAAGGAGGTTACTTGATATTCACAATAACTTCAGAGTTATGAGGAATAAATGTGAACATCAAAGGGACGTCAAGATTGGTTTGTCACAAAGATTGTTTCTGACAAATTCAATGGGTTGACTACAATGTGTAGCAATGCTTGAGTCAAAGGGATATTCACTACGATTGATCCAGGATTGTTATCAATACCGTGACTTCCTTAAATCCTGTATTTGAAGAAGTGTTGTAATTGGTACAACAAGAAGGTTTTGAAAAACATATGGATACTAGTGTCTCGTAAATTGAATTCTCGTTTTGATGGATGATCAAAGGATTTTGGACTTAACCAAAATATCGAGGAAACATGCATTTGCATGAAACTGAGTGGGAGCTGAATAGTTTCCTGAAACTTGATATATGTAGACGACATATTTTGAGTGGGAGCTATGGGAGTATTATCCTAGCCTTATATGTAAATGACATATTTGAGTAGGAGCCATGTGGTTAGTATCCTGAACTTAATATGTGTCTGACATATCTAAGTGGGAGCCATATGGATGTTATCCTTGTCTTATATGTGGCCGACATATTTGAGTGGGAGCAATATGAGTGTTATCTAAAGACTTAATATGTGCATGACATATTTGAGTGGGAGCATGATAACATTCTCATATATGGATAACATATTATGAATGGTGCAGTTGGTGTTAATGATTATTTGAATCTTTCATAAATGAAGATGAATAAGTATTAATCATTGAAGATCTATTAAGATAGATATGTGTTTAATAAACATTGAGTCGTAATACTTTCCTGGATAAGATTCTTAAGGAGTTCAGAATGGGACAAGTCAAGAAGTGGTCCTTACTTGTATATCCAAGAGAAGTGTTGAGTTAATCTCAATACAATAACAATGGTTAATGGTTAATGAAAGAATTGGATGTGTTGGATCCTCTATTCCTTTGTCATAGGTTCTTTCATATAAAACCAGAGTTATGTACTCGACGTAATGTGACCCAAGTTCTTAGTAGTAAGAACATGTTGTGATATGATTTATGAGTAAATCATTGAACAAAGAGTTAAGTTTATCCTTCAGTGTCTGAAGAGAACTGAGGATACATCTCAAATTTGTAAAGGATAGTGGACTTGACCATAAATGTTATGCTGGTTCAAGTTTTGACACTAACCTAGAAAATTGAGATATCATACTAATGAATGCCTAAGTTGAAAGAAACATGGTTAGACATCAAAGTTGCATACAATGCACTAAGGATTGAATCTACATTGATGTGGCTGCTTTAGAAGTAGCAGGAGTTATATTATGGCTTAAGAAGTTCGACTTCTGATTGAGTGAGTTTCAAGTGTGCATGACTATGGGAAAGTCCGCGTGATCCACCGGATGTCATTGCTATGACACAGCAAACGAAGTCTCACTTCACCGCCAAATATATATACCTCATCATTATAGTGGATAATGAAGGAATGTCAAATTAGGTGACATTATGATTTGCAAAAGGACATACGGTTCTGAATGGTACCCAGACCGTTGATACAACCTCTTCCACGGGCAAGCATGATCAATAAGGAGTTATGATCCAGAGAAAATGCAACTAGTTTATTTGTACTCTAGTGCAAGTGGGAGACTGTTGGGAATGTGCCCTAGAGGCAAATAAAATATGTTTTATCGAGCATATTCCATTAGTTCATAATACGTTTGATACTATGCTAGAATTGTATTAAGCGGAAACATTAATACAGGTGTGGTATGCAAACAACCAGGTCCCTAGTTAACCCTAGTATACTAGTCCATTGGGCGATTGATGATCAAGGTTTCCTGATCATGAGACAATGGCGTCTGTTGACAATGGAGTCGTATCATTGGATAATGATATGATGGACATACACCCACCAGAAGTGTTGCGATGTGATCAAGTCACATGGTTCGACATTGCGATAACTATAACGTAGTGACCAGATCCTTTGACCGTAATGATCATACGTAATTGTCATCTATGAGGAGACTTTGATTTGTATCCCACCGCCTGACTGAAATATGCTGGCTATAACGGTGCACTTTGGGTATTCCGAAATAGATGGTTGATGAGTATGCAAATAGATCAAAGCGGGATTTGTCCATCCGTGTGACGGATAGGTACTCTGGGCCCACTCGGTGATGTTACATCATAAAGTTTGCAAACGTGTGACTAGGTCACGGAGTTGTAATATCACGGGAACGAGTAAACTTGTTTGTTGAGAACGAGGACGAACTAGGTATATTGGATACCGATGATCAAACCTCGGACAAGCAAAGTACCACGGGACAAAGGGAACAGGCACACGGTTAACGGATCAAACAGCGATTGAAGTTCATTCGATGGAAGCGCAGGGACTATCAAGGATTGTAACCAGGTCCAATTGATTAGTCATTGATCAATGAGAATTGTCTCGATCATGTCTGCTGTTTCCCGGACCGTAGGGTGTTACACTTAAGGGTACTCGGCGCAGTAAGGATTGATTCGGGATCACCGGAGAAATTGGAGAGAACACCGGAATTGTTCCGGTGATGACCGGAATTGTTCCGATGAAGGCCGGAAGTTGTTCTGGGTATTTTGAAAGGTTCAAAATATATTTAATAATGTTTCATATATGTTTTATTATTTAATTATCTGAATTAAATATTAAAATATAATTAAATATAATTAAAAATGAATTAAAAGGCATATGGGCCTCATAGGGCCCATTAGGGGGAGAGGGAGTCTTCCCCCATGGGCCATGGCGCCATGAGGGGGCCCACCCCCCTTATTGGTGCGCCATAACCCCCCCCCCCCTTGGGATTAGTCCCACCCCGGAAGGGGAAGGGGGGGTGTCACCCCTCCTTGGCCTATGTAAGGAGGGGTAGATGTGCCCTTTTAATCATGAATTTTTGAGAAAAGTTTCTCATCTCTCTCCCTCCTTTCTCCTTCCTATGAGTGGACTCCCCTTGTTTGGAGGCTGCTCTGGGTTGGGGATTTCTCCACTATACGCACGCCGTCGTGCTGCTGGAATCGGGATCCGAATCCATCTTCTTTCCGCTGCTCTACTGGTTCGGAGCCCGGAGGGACGTCGGGTATACTGTATGTGTATAATCCCGCGAGGCACTACACTTGTGGTGCTACTTCATCGTCGTGGCCGGATCGCGAGGTCTTCATCAGCAACGTTCCGACGGGGACGTAATCCCGTCATCGGTCCGCAAGGATCGGGTGGCTACAGGAGTCATCGTGGATCTGCGCGGCATCGGGGATTGCCGGTACGACTACACCAACCACGTTCATACGGGACCGTTTCCCGCTTAACGGACTACATACTGGTATGTGATCTATTTCTTTCCGTTACTTGCATCAGCATAGCATAGGTCTTGGGATTGGGTATCGTAGGTCAAGGAAAAATTTGTGTTTTCTTCCCCGAACCCCAACAGTTTTGTGTGATATTGCTATGATCTAGATACACTTCCATACACTTTTGATCATATTTGGACTAACCTATTAACTCAGTGCACCACAGTGCCAGTTCCTGTTTTCTGCTGTTTTTCTATTTCAGTTTTCCCCCATATAAAAAGTGCTCCAAAAATTCGGGAAAAATCAGATAAAAAATCAGCGCAGAAGAACCTTCCGGAAGAACCTGGGTGGGGCCAGAGGGCCACCACCAGGGGCCCAGGCGCCCTGGTGGCGCGCCCTGCGGCCTGGCCGCGCCAGGGGGGCGCCTGGACCCCTGGTGGCCCCCCTGGCTGCCCCCCTTCGCCTATATATTCTCTGTGACGAGAAACCCTCGAGGACAGAACCCTTTTTAGCGATCTCGCCTCTGTTCCGCCGCCGCGCTTTCGAGATCGGGAGCACCAGAAGACCTCTTCCCGGCACCCTACCGGAGGGAGGGCCGACCTCCGGGAGTCTCCTCTCCACCATGGATGCTTCCCGGATGTCTCGTGAGTAGTTTCCTTTGGACCATGGGTCCGTGATCAGTAGCTATGTGATGTTCTCCTCCCCTCTTTGTTCTTCATGGTTTAGACCTCGTGAGCTTCCCTACATGATCGAGGCACTTTTGTAATCTTTTTGCTGTTGCTATGCTGAGTTTGATGGGATCTGATGGATTATGATATTATGTTCAGATTGTGATTGAGTAATATATTTGGTTCTTATCTCTTATATTTTTGTTCTTAAGTAATTCTTGCATGTTCTCCGTTGCTGTTTATTGCTTTGGCCAAGTAGTAGGTAGTAACCCCAAGAGGGAACGTTTTGCTCGATTGTGGGTTCATGCCCCCTGATGACTAGCTTGAGTGACAGAAACATGAGTCTAGGGGATGTGCTGTTGCCATAAGGGGGAAAACAACGGTGCTTGTAACCGCGGTTACAAGGATTGTTTACTTTACGCAAAGTGCTTTTTAATGCAGTTGTCTGTTGCTTTAGGTTTACACTTTGGGTGGGGCTCACAACTTAATACCAGCGAGATGTTCTGGATAGATATCTCAAGGTGGATGATTAGTAGTAGATGCAGTTGGATTTCGGTCTACTTATTTTGGCGTTCTGCCCATGCTTTTGAGCCTCTTCCTTTCTTTTGTAGCATAGTTAGCATTGCGGTGCGTTCATAATCCTGTCAATTGCCCTTCTGTAATTTTTTCACCTCGCATAGCAGTTTTATCGTCTTTTGGGAGAGAGACATCACTAGTGAACATCACGTATCCCGGTCCATATCCTCATCACTGTTTACACGCTCATTTACTTTTCTGCTTTTACTTTCAATTGCTATCATTATCCCTTGCGTTTGATCCTTTGTGAACAACAAGACCGGAGAGATTGAAAACCTCTCTGAACTTCGTTGGGAACAAAGTTATTTGTGTATCGTTGCAGGTCCGCGTCAGTTGCGCCGCTGACACCTACTTATCATCTCTGGAGTCCTACTGGAGACAAACCTTGGTATCTTTACTGAGGGAAATTTTCTGTTGTGCTACATCACACCTTCCACTTGGGGTTTACCAACGAAGGGCGAGAAATCACTATCATCACCTCGCACATCAACCACCACCTGGACGTTTGTTATTGTTGTGATTTTGCTGCTGCGTAGGTGGTGAAAATTTTGCTTTTCCACCTGATGAGACACCACCAGTACGATAAGGCTGTCTCGAGCCACCACGGGTAACGGTGTTTGTAGAAGAGAAACCGCCTTGGACCTCAACCGACCGACGAGACTCAATGCGTTGTTCGGTTTGAAGAAGATGAGCATAGAGATCACGTGGGTTCATGGGGATTTCGCGACCTTGGATTACCTCGACCAAAGAATCATAGTCACTGTCGAGGCCACCGAGAATAAAACCGGTGAACTCCTCATCAGAAAGGGGTTTCCCTATGGCAGCCAAAGTGTAGCAAGAGTTTTCACTTTATTGAAATAAACCGTAGCTGAGAGATCAAGTTTCTTCATGTCTTGAAGTTGCCGACAAATTGCCATGAACCGCGCCGTGGATTGTGATGAAAAAAATGCTCTTAAGAGTTGTCCATGCATCCTGGGATGTAGCAGCAAAGAGGATCATACCAGCGACCCCTTCCGTCAGCGACGATTGAAGTGCCGATAGAATTGCTTGATCTTGTTGCACCCAGATGGTATATGCCTAGTTGGGAACAATGTGCTGAGCACCATCCGCCGTTGTAGCCACAGTAGTGGATGGTGGAGATGGTAGGGATCCATCAACGTAGCCAAGGAGATTATGGCTGCGGAGGAGAGGAAGGACGTGTGCGCGCCAATACAAAAAATTCTCTGCCGATAGCCTGATGGTGAGGAGATGGGCGAAGTGAAACGGGGCAGGTGCAGACACGTCAGCCACCGCGGGAGGACGAGCAGGAGTAGGCCGTACAAAGGCGGCCGTAGGTGTCGGAGAAGCCGGGGGCATCATCCCGGCTGACGGGGATCAACCTCGACAATTCTCGTGGTCAGGGACCCTGGGTTAGTCATGAGAGACGCAGGTTGGACGATAGCTCGTCGACAAACAGGGAGGCTCGCTCCTGCTCGATATTATTGATTGGGGAGATGCGATGACAGTGGTGGCTAAGGCTGGAGCGCTCAAGGCTAGGGTTACAGGTGAGATTCGATGTCTTTGGCGTCGCCCCTCCTAGCCCTTATATACCAGGCTAGGTCTCGGGGAGTTCATCTACGTGTACAGGTAAACTTTCCTAAACTTTCCTAATCCTAGCTTGCTCCGTACGGCAGGTCTTCGCACCTTCCTTGTGAGTCGAGGACTCCTACGTCGGTGCCATCTAGTGGGCCGAGGTCGTATCTTCATGGGCCTTCTGCCTTCATGGACACTAGGTAGGCTCATCCGTAGGAGTCGTGGGGTCACCCCCTCGTCAGTAGCCCCCGAGTGCCTGGGGGACTCGAAGAGTCGCGCAGGGACTCGAGTACATTCATTTGTCGTTTATTGATATGCACGGTTCATCTGTGGGTCGCTGGCAGTCTGGTGGCCATGACAAAACCTGTTTCGAGGGATGCTAAGCTGAAAGGGCCCAAGGAGTCGACGGGTTGAGCCTTGGTGAATTGCACTAGGGCAAATACCACAGTAGCCCAATCAAACCCACGTCCCTCAACGTGAGCTTGGAACACTGGTGTCGAGCAAAAGTCCGGCCGCTTCAGGTCTTACGGTGTTCATTTGCCGCCAGTAATGTGTGTAGCCTAAGGCGCGTCCGCCCGGCTTATCTATCATGCTCTGCGCATGGGAAAGGTTGAGAGTGGAATCGCTCTTCGGCAAGTCCCATCCCGACCGTACTTCGCAGCGGGGTCTTACCTACACGCTAATCTTGCGTGGCTTCTGGGCACAGTGTATCGTGTTCCAGGAATGTGTGTTTTTGAGGCGCGGAGCCTTATAGCATTGCACCCGCTTGGAACAAAACATCAAGCGAGCTGTTCACTCGTCCACCCGAGGAGCTTTGTTTCGAGTGCTCAGTCGGGTTGTTTTTTTGCGAGTAATCACTCGAATGCCGTTTTCGGCTCTTGAGGTGAGGGAGCACCTGGGACTCGTAGCGCCGTATGGTCCTGGTGAGTGTTTTGTTTGTCTTGCATCGGGTTGAGGGAGCACCCGAGACTCTCATTGGTGCGAGTGTTCACTCGAGCACGTGGTTGGCTTTTAGGTGAGGGAGCACCCGGGACTCTTATGATGTACGCTCCCGATGGGAGTAAGATGTTTTTCTTCCTTGGGGAAAAGATCTGAAAAGATGGAATATCTGGGCCTTGATGGCGTACTAAGTACGCCTTGCTGTTTTGTTTTCTTCGCCGCTCGTCAGGGATAGTGACTCCTCTATTTGATGGCTGTCAGTGATGCGCTACCAGTGAACCGTCA
This sequence comes from Bromus sterilis, assembly GCA_950022295.1. Lineage (NCBI taxonomy): Eukaryota > Viridiplantae > Streptophyta > Magnoliopsida > Poales > Poaceae > Bromus > Bromus sterilis. The sequence continues at coordinate 41,215,821 of OX465596.1, read as the reverse complement.
CGTCTCGAGGACCGGTCATAATGATGGCCGTTTGTGGCGTGCGGCAGGCGCCGGTTGAGTTTCCCATACGTGCGTTGGAAACGCGCGCGAATTGACGCACCCTGCGTATAGTGCTTCCCGTGGGAAAGCATCTTCGTCTTGGAGTTCGAGACGGCTGGGACGATTGGTCTTTGAATTAATTGCTGCTGTCGTCTTGGCTTCTCTGTGCGTCGAGGATTTTTGTTCTATAAATATGCCTTTCTTTTCCACGCTTCTATCCAACTCGCTGCTTCACCTCTTTCTTCATCTCTTCTTCCGCTCATGATTCCTAGGCGAGGTGTTGGCTGTGGCCGTGGTCATCGTGGCCGTGGTGGCCGCACACCACGCTCATGTCGTGGAGGTCGTCATGGTACGGTGCCAGTGCCTTCCTCCTCTCCCTTGGAGGAGGGATTCTGGCGTTATGATTTTATTTTGCGTGTTCGTGGCCAAAGTGCCAATCGCATCCTTCTTCCCTCTACTTTTTCTGCCATTGTTTCTGAACGTGGCTTGGATGGCTTGCTTCTGCACCTTCAGGGGAGCTGTCGATCTCCTTCTTATGTTGAGTTGGAGGTTGATAGCTCTCGCTTGATTTTTCTTGGCTCTGGTTGGGGTTTGTTTGCTCGTCGGTTTAATTTGCAAGATGGTGATATGCTCAGCTATCGCTTTGACGGTGAGAGCATTGTCATTGTCCGCGCATTCGATCCGAGTGGCAATAGCATGGATCCGCATGGGCAGGAGTCGAGCAGCGACAGCTCCATGAAGTCGAGGAGTCCTTCCCCTGCGTCTTCAACTGCTTCTTCCTCCAGGGACTCTTCTGGTGGTGGTGGTGAGCCGTCTTCAACTGCTTCCTCCTCTGCCTCTGAATAAGACCTCGATGTCAAGCCACCGGTTAAACGAGCACGGCAGGCGACCTTGTAGAACTGTAGGCGGCGGCGTCATCTTCGCCGGCAGTTTGGGCGGAGCTGCAGAAGAATCTAGAGGAGCAGGAGAAGAAGCTGGCGGAGCAGCGTCCTCGATGGCTCCGCAAATAAGTCGAGATTCACCTTTTGTTATGTCATTGACATCATGAGCCTGCTGCTTCCACTCGTACTTTGTCTATGATGATGCTCTTGTGCTAGAGTCGATTACCCCTCATGGGCACACATGTAGAAGTCATAATTCTTTGGGTGATTTCCTCTTGTAACAGGAGCTGCCTTCTATCCAAATGTAGTTGAGTCCCTTTGTACTGAAGATGATCCTTATGATGTAAACTGTGCTTTATCCTTTGCAATGGAATTTAAGTTTGAGCCTTTATGCCACCGAAAAAAAACTGTGTTCGAGTCCTTGACGATTAGGAGCTGTCCTTGATTTCTTCTGGAACTGAGAGTTGTGTTTGAGTCTTTTTCGGCCGAGAACTGTCTTTGAGTCCGTCCGATACTTTGAACTGTGGATTCTATCGGGTGTGTGACAGCGCTCCCGATGGGAGTAGTCCCCGAGGCTACGCTTCAGTCGAAGGGTCAAGCGTAGGCTAGATTTTGTTTTTGTTGTTGTCTTTTATCGGGTGCGTGACAGCGCTCCCGATGGGAGTAGCCCCCGAGTCTTTAGGTGATCGTTGGCAATCGGGTGAAGACTAAAAGAGCTTGTGCTTCCTCCAAAGTCCCTTCAAAAGTGTTTGGGTGCCATTGGAGTGTTGATGGTCGTCTCTCGGGTGGGGTTTGTACTCGAGGCCTCGAGTGCTTCATGAAGAATATCACGTAGGCGATAGTGTTGCTTGGGGGGAAATATGCTCTTAAGCCCCCGAGTGCTTCGATTAAGATCGCGCAGGCGATAGAGTTGCTCGGGGGGGGGGGGGGGGTTGCTCTTAAAGCCCCCGAGTGCGTTGATTAAGATTACGAGTGCGATAGCAGTTGCTCGGGGGGGGGGAGTTTTGCTCTTAAAGCCCCCTAGTGCGATAGCAGTTGCTCGGGGGGGAGTTTCCTCTTCAAGCCCCCGAGTGCGTTGATTAAGATCGCGAGTGCGATAGCAGTTGCTCGGGGGGGGGGGGAGTTTCCTCTTCAGCCCCCGAGTGCTTTGGGATGGCAGTATTTGGGCAACACTTATTTTATTGCTGTCAAGCGATTTACATGAGTTGCCAGTCATGTCCGACCGATAGGGGCTATTGATAGAATAGTCGCAAGTTTGCTACGTTCCATGGGTTGCCCACGTCCTCGTCTGTCTTTGGGTTCTTCAGTCTGTAGGCGCCGCCTCCGATGACTTCTGAGATTTATGAATGGTCCTCCCATTGGGGGGCAAGTTTGTGGACCTTCTCTTGTATTAGTCGTAGGACTAGGTCACCTTTGTTGAAGGTTCTGGTGCGCAGTCGACTGCTTTGGTAGGTATGCAGTTTGTCTTGGTACCCTTCTGATTTTGCCAGGGCTGTGTCTCTTGCTTCGTCAGCTATATCTTTGTCGTCTCGTAATGCTTCTTCTGCTTCTTCTTCCTCGTATCCGGTGACCCGGGGTGCTCCGAACTTGAGGTCATGTGGTGGGACTGCCTCTACCCCGTACACCATGAAGAAGGGTGTGTATTGGGTCGCAGTGTTTGGTGTGGTTCGTAAGCTCCACAGAACCGCGGGGAGTTCTTCTACCCAGTTACCGGCGGCTTGCTCGAGTGGTGCGAGGAGCCGTTTCTTGATTCCTGCACAGACAAGGCCGTTTTCTTTTTCCACCTGGCCGTTGGACTGTGGGTGCGCGACTGATGCATAATTGATTTTGATGCCTAGTTGTTCGCAGAAGTTCTGAAATTCTGTGGCCGTGAAGTTCGTGCCGTTGTCCATGATGATGTTGTGTGGCACTCCAAATCTGAAGATGATCGATTTGATGAAGTTGACAGCCGTGAGAGCTGTAGAGCTGATTATGGGCACTGCTTCGATCCACTTGGTGAACTTGTCGACTGCGACGAGCAGGTGTGTTCTTCCGCCCTTTGATGATTTCTTTAGTGGGCCCACCATGTCGAGTCCCCATGTGGCGAACGGCCAGGATAGTGGTATGGTCTTGAGCTTTGATGCGGGAGCGTGTGGCCTGTTGGCGAATTTTTGACAGGCGATGCAACGTCGCACGATTTCCTCTGCGTTTTTCATGGTTGTGGGCCAGTAGAATCCGGCTCGGAATGCTTTGGACACGAGCACTCGACTGCTCGCGTGGTGCCCGCGGGTGCCTTCGTGGATTTCTAGCAATAGGGCTTTGCCGTCCTCTTCGTCAATGCACCTTTGGAGTATCTGGGTGATGCTGCGCTTATATAGTTGTCTGTTGATCACAGTGAATGCCTTGGATCGTCGGCTGATGCGCCGTGCTTCGGCCACGTCTTGTGGTAGCGTGCCTTCGATTAGGAATCGGAGGAACGGTTTTGTCCAGACAGGTCCTTCGAACTCTGTCAGGGCTGTGCTGTCGGATGCGCTGGTGCTTGTTTCTTCTGATGGTGTTTCTGCTGCCACCTGCGCCTTGATGGATCTCCGGTTGATGCTTTCGAGAAAAATGCCAGGTGGGACAGGCGCCCGGGTCGAACCGATGTTCGTGAGCTCGTCAGCTTATGTGTTGTTGTCCCTGGTGATGTAGTTGAGCTCGCAACCGTCAAAATTTCCTTCGAGTTCGTTGTAGAGCTTTTGGTAGGCCGCCATGTTGTCGGCTATTGCGTTGCAGTTTCTCATCGTCTGCTGGACGACGAGATTGGAGTCCCCGTAAATTATGAGGCGGGTGGCTCCGCATGTTTTGGCCATGCGCAGGCCATGTAGGAGTGCCTCATATTCTGCTTCGTTGTTGGAAGCGTGACTGAAGTTGATCCGGAGGACGTATTTCAGTTTTGTTCCTTTGGGGGAAATGAGCACGACTCCTGCCCCAGCTCCTTGTTGTCTCTTGGACCCATCGAAGAACATTGACCATGATCTTGATAGGTCTGGGAGGGCTGGTGTTTGAACCTCCGTCTACTCAACCAGAAAATCTGGGAGTACTTGGGCTTTGATGGCTGTTGGGTGCTTGTACTGTAGGTCTCGTGGGCTGAGCTCGATGTTCCACTCGGTGACTCACCCGGTTGCTCCAGGGTTGTTTAGTATGTCAGCGAGTGGTGCGCTGCTCACGATTGTGATAGGGTGCTCGTCGAAGTATTGGGACACCTTTCTTGAAGTCATGACGATGGCTAGTAGTAGCTTCTGATAGTGCGGGTACCGCTGCTGGGATTTAGTCAGGAGCATGCTGAGGTAGTAGATTGGTCTCTGAATGCTCTGGACCTTGCCTTCTTTTGCGCGTTCGACAACGAGCGCCGTGCTTACTACACTTCTGCGTGCTGCCACGTAGAGGTATAGCTTCTCTCGTTCCTTGGGTACCGCCAGGATTGGTGGAGTTGAGAGTGTCTTTTCAGGTCCGCGAATGCTTGGCGGGCTTCCTCAGTCCACTCGGATTTCTTTCCTTTCCTGAGCAGTTGATAGAAAGGCAGCGTGCGTTCTCCAAGCCTGCTGATGAAGCAGCTGAGAGCTGCGAGTTTTCTAGTGAGCTGCTGCACTCCTTTGACGTCGGTTGGTTCTTGCATGCGGGTGATGGCTTGGACTTTCTCGGGATTTTCCTCGATTCCGCGGGCAGAGACCATGTAGCCTAGCAACTTTCCCGCCGGTACGCCGAATGCGCACTTCTTTGGGTTGAGTTTGATTCTGTATTTGTTGAGAGCTGCGAAGGTTTCGCGCAGGTCGTCGAGTAGTGTGTCTGCTTTGTAGGTCTTGATGACGATGTCGTCCACGTAGACTTGTACGTTTCTTCCTATTTGCTCCTTTAGGCAGGACTGCATCATTCGTTAGTAAGTGGCGCCTGCGTTTTTGAGCCCGAAGGGCATGGTCCTGTAGCAAAATACTCCATAGGGGGTGATGAAAGATGTGTGCTCTTCGTCTTCTTCCTTCATCCTGATCTGATTGTATCCTGATTAAGCGTCTAGAAAGGAGAGTAGGTCGCACCCTGCTGTTGAGTCGATTATCTGATCGATTCTAGGCAGGGGGAAGTGATCCTTCGGGCAGTGTTTGTTGACTGGTCCGTAGTCGACGCACATGCGCAGCACGGTCGTGTATTTCTTTGGCACCAGCACTGGGTTTGCTATCCAGGTGGCTTTCTTCGTTTCTCTGATGAACCGAGCGTCGAGTAACCGGTTGACTTTCTCACCGATTGCTCTGCGCTTGGGCTCCGAGAATCGTCTCAGCGCTTGCTTCACTGGCCTTGTGTTTTGCTTGATGCGTAGGGCGTGTTCCGCGAATTCACGTGGTATCCCAGGCATGTCGGCTGGGCACCAGGAGAATATTTCCCACTCGTCTCGGAGGAAGGCGACGAGAGCTGCTGCCTGCTCCTCTGGTAGGTGGGCGTACACGCGGACTGTTTTGTCCGGGTTCGTCGGGTGCACTTGGTAAGTGACTGTGTCACTGTCGATGCTGAAGTCGCGTCCGTACTCCCTGGATTCGCTTCTGTTCACCAATGGGAAGGTGCTCTTGTCTGTCACCATGGCTATTTCTCTGAGTTCTTGTTTGGCTCCGAATGTGTCGGAGATCCTGTGGAAGTCACGATCACATTGATCTGATTTGATGAAGCTTCCGTTGATCGTGAGGACTCCTGATGATCCTGGCATCTTGAGCTTGAGGTAGGCGTAGTGTGGGACCTCCATGAATTGCGAGAATGCTGGCCGTCCCAATATGGCGTGATACTGTGATTGCCAGGCGAGTACCTCGAACTCGAGGACGTGCTTTGCGAAGTTACGACGGTTGCCAAAGACGACTTCAAGTTCGATGACTCCGAGCGATGTGGCCGCTTCTCCTGGGACTACCCCGTGCAACTTGGTGCTTGATTTTCTCCATACTGATCGTGGGATCAGCATATTTTGCAAGGTGTTGGCGAAGATGATGTTCATGCTGCTGCCTTCGTCCATGAAGATCTGGTCCATGTCGTATCCTCCGATTTGTGCATCTAGCACTAAGGGTGCATGCCCCGGTCTTGGGACTGCGGGTGGATGGTCGTTCTGTGAGAACGTGATGCTGGTCTCCGTTCCATGTAGCAGGTAGACGTCGATTGTGTTTATGCTCTCAGCTGCTCTGGCCTGCAGGGTTTGGGCGTCGCGTTGTGTTTGCGGTATCCTTCCTTCTTGGATCATGAGCACCTGTGCTCGTGACGGGCTGTGACGTCCTTCCGGGCTTGAGGTCGGCGCTTGCTCGGGTCGTTGGTTGCGTCTGTCTTCTTTCTGCTTCTCCTTCTTTAGGTCGTCAGCTAGCTCGCTGAACAGACGACAGTCTCTCAAAGTGTGACTTGACCTGACACGTCCCCAGTCATCCTCGAAGTTGTGGATCGTGCAGGGTCCTGCTAGCTGCTCTTTGGCCGTGAGTTTTCTAGATCCGGCGTGCCTCTTCCTTCTTGAAATTCTGAAGATCTGCTCGTGATCCTCCGGGTGCTCGTGGAAGCGAGGATCGGTTTCGATTCCTCGACTCATGTCTTGGTTCTTGATGAGGTTGGCGAATTCATCCGGCCTTCGATCTGGGTCGTAGTACTCGCCAACAGGTGTCTCGGAGTCGCTGTCTTGGTTGGCGGCGGATGCCCGTGCGCGCCTTTTGGGTCGTCGATTCCTTCTGCCTTGGCGGTGGTTCTGCTGATCGTTAGATTCAATCTCGTAGTCATCGTCTTGATGTGCGGCGGGTGCCCGGGCGGTGGAGGGTTGTCGGAAGATTTGCGGGTCCTCCGCTGCGCGTCGCAGTTCGTCGAGTGGGATTCCTTCGTAAAGGCCCCTCGCCGTTCTTCTGGGTCGTCGACTCCTTCGGCGCTGGCGCTGTACTTGGCCGTTACCGTAGTATCGGTCCTGGCGTGACTGTAGCTCGAGTGGTTTTGATGGGGTGGCGAAGATGTCCGCCGTGATCTTGAATCCTTCTAGTGGGCTAGGTCTGGTTCTTGCCCTTGAGTTGTGGCTTGCTGAAGACGGGACCGCCGAGATCGTGATCCCAACCTGCGTAGTTCCCACAGACAGCGCCAATTGACGGGGATCAACCCCGGCAATTCCCGTGGTCAGGGACCCTGGGTTAATCATGAGAGACGCAGGTTGGACGATAGCTCGTCGGCAAACAGGGAGGCTCGCTCCTGCTCGATATTATTGATTGGGGAGATGCGATTACAGTGGAGGCCAAGGCTGGAGCGCTCAAGGCTAGGGTTACAGGTGAGATTCGATGTCTTTGGCGTCGCCCCTCCTAGCCCTGATATACCAGGCTAGGTCTCGGGGAGTTCATCTACGTGTCCAGGTAAACTTTCCTAACCCTAGCTTGCTCCGTACGGCAGGTTTTCGCACCTTCCTTGTGAGTCGAGGACTCCTACGTCGGTGCCATCTAGTGGGCCGAGGTCGTATCTTCATGGGCCTTCTGCCTTCATGGACACCAGGTAGGCTCATCCGTATGAGTCGTGGGGTCACCCCCTCGTCACCGGCCATGAGGGAGCCGATATTGGAGCCGAAGCTAGATGGGCCAATCATAGTGCTGGCGACAAGAGAGTTGTGGACGCCATGGGTGCTGGCGAGGAGAGCGGCGAGGCTGGGCGGTAGAATCCCGACTGGTGTCGAAGATGCGGCGGCGGCGGCGGTAGAGGAGCCGCTGGCGGCGGACGAAGGAGCAGCGGAAGTGAAAGCTCAAGAATGATCAGAGGGGGAGGGGGTGAATGATCACTTCTAAAAATTCTAAGGAACTTAGAAGGAAATCATGCAAACTACGAAGGACTAAAGGCATATCGAAGGAAATACAGTATCGAAGGTAATGCATAGCTCGAAAGGATTGAGAGCGAAAGAAAACATCGAAGGCAAACAAGCTACGAGTAAAAGCTTGAAGTAAATTCTAGAAGGAAAACGAGCCTGACACAGCGATGTTTGGTAAACCAGTTCACACTCTGCAAAGTGCTACGTCTGGTTGGAGGGACTGGTGATTGAACACCTAGAGCAAAACTCTCTCCATCCTATACTCCACTGCAACAAACTCCTCGAGCTTGTCCAGTTTTCACTCGTGGTAGATGATTCAGGACATCTCCGAGGCCTTTACAAACTTCCTTCAGCAGTGACAATTACTCTTCGACTGCTTGACAGGCGACGCCTAACCGTCTAGGAGACTTGCAGTTCTCCAAGATAAAAGGATCGGCTAATCTCAACCTAAGTCATAGTGAATTGCTCAACTCAGTTCAGACTTGGGTGTAGGTTTTCTCTCGATGAATCTCTTTGGGATGCTCTCAGACTTCTGTCTTAGAATCTTCAGTGGAGCAGCCAACCCGAAATGGCGGGTAGGTGCGGGGTATTTATAGTTGGCGATCCTGATGGGTAAAATGACTGAAGTGACCCGATGCAACCGCTTGACGCGTGTCCACAACGGTCGGATTCCAATCACTGCGCAACTTTACTTGAGGGACAAGTAAGCTGACTCACCGAACGAGTTCTCTCTCGAAGGCACAAAGTGCGATGACTTTGCCTTCGAGCTATTCGCTCGACTCGGTAAGATTTCTCTCGGTAGGCTTTTGTGGGTTTTGATTGAGCAGAGCCAATTCACTTCGACAAAGATCTCAACTAGCAAACCCCTCTTAATAGTACGGTTTTTCCTACGACTCAAGAAAATAAAGAGAAACTAGCAAAAAGACTAAGTCTTCGACCAGCTTCAGCTTTCTCATCGTTGCGCTTTTGTTCGAGAGATACATCTCCTTCGACAACATTTTTAGGGGTCGTCTTCCTCCAAAGGTTTCGGTAGATAACTGCAGCTTCACTGCAGCGAGTTGTCCTTCGACCTTCTACTTGCAAACTCCATTCTTTCGGAACCTAAGTATCTGTTTATACTCGAAAACAATATTAGTTCCACTTCTGCTTTGTCTAACAATGTTCAAAACCTTCGGGGGCAAAACTTGCTCTTACAATCTCCCCCTTTTTGGACGATTGTTGACAAAACAGGCATCGATAAATAATTTGAAAAAGTTTGAGTTTTCGATGATAAACCAGTGTTAAGATCGATGAAGTACTCCCCCTAGATGTATGCACGGAAGATAAAGATTTCCTGTGAAGTGCATATTTGACAAGTAGAGTCGAGGGAAAAACATCAATAGTCTTAGTGAGAGAAATTGCATTCCAGATAGTACCCAATGTGAAGTATGCAATTTCCTCGACAGACCTGTGAACTTATATGAAAGATAACTTCCTGCAAAAATGGTTAAGTATAGCAAGCAACAGATAGATATCTTACGAAAAGAGTAGCAGTTCACAGTCCTACTTAGAGTTAGTTACAACCAGATCGAATGTGAATCGAAAGTTTGTTGAAACTACTCAGAAACCTCAAAAACAAGAGTTTATCGAATGGAATGCAAAACCCTTAACCCCGTAGGCAAACTAATTTCTTCGATGCCACTACATCTCCCCCTTTTTGTCACAACGTACAAAAAGTCGAGAGAATAGGGTCGAAAGAAATCCCTACTCGCGAGGCTGGCTCCGGCGACGACGAGAAGATTCGGCGAGCGTTGGAGCACGACGAATCGGACGAGCGCCTGGAGGAGTGATCTTCGTGCGGAAGGAGTGTTGATCTCCAGAAGATTCCAGCTGTGATTCCGGCGGAGTCCGGGGGCTTCGAGGAAGAGGCGAGGAAACTCGCGGTTGACGTTGAGGAGGGGCTTCTTCTTGCTCGGAGTTGGAGGAGAAGGTGTCGAAAGTGATATGATAATAATCATCGACACTTAGCACATCTCTGTTCTTCGGTAGACGAGGGATATTGGGATCCGGTCGATCTACTCGATCATCATTGGTCCAATTCCTGTTCAGATGGGGAGGATATTCTTCGAACCAGCAACGTTGAAGTTGACCGAGGGAATTGAACTTCCGAAGACCTTTCCAATCACGGCGAAGGCATTCACGCAGCATCTGATTGTTGTTCATGGTAATGTTACGCAAGTGATTGATCTCAGCCATCAGAGCTTTCTTCTGAATAAAATCTTGATCAATGTGATGTTGAAGCATTTGCTGGGACCGAAGAGAAACTTCCATATGATGCACTGGCTTGATAAACTTCGAGCGAATATTGCGCTCAGTTAAGTGGGCGCGGATGCCAGTGTGCTCAGCAAAAGGGTCGTTGGGTCGAGCAACAACCTGCAATACTTCACGAACAGAAGGAGTGAAAATCTTCGGGTAAATGGATACGGGGAATGGCACGTCCCGAGAGTAATTGCAGATTGCCATCAGCCATGGTGCATATGGCTTGTGGGAATTGTGGTCATCAGCACAAGACACCAAAGTTCTGAGGAAGTAATCTTCAAAATCGAAGGGATGACCGTGGACTAACTTCAACAGAGCAAGTTGCACATCATTTGGAATTGGAAAATTATCGTGCACATCCAGCATTGGCATCAAAGTCTTCGAGAGAATATAAAACCATGCCTTTGCTTCAAATACCAAGTGTCTTGGCTTCGGCTCAGTGGGGTAGTGATCTCCTACGACTTCTGGATCCATCAGCGTAGAGAATTCAGCAGGAGTTGCAGCAGGTAAGTCATGAAGTTTGTGAGGTAATCCTTCGAACCGAGGTAAATTGATGATAGCCAGAAATTGGTCGACAGTCATGTGAAAAACCTGGCCTTGAATCATATAGTCAAATTTCCATGTCTTCGAGTTCTCAGGATCTCCAGAGACATAAAGTGTTGCATAAAACTGCTTGATAAGCTCGGGATTGTAACCACAATCGAGAGCAAACATCTTGTGAGCATGCAGGCTATCAATTGTCTCGGCAATGTTCTCGAAACAAGTAGTGGAGTACACCGAAGGCATATCAAGATATTGATGCTGGAAAACTCTTGCCTTGTTGTACAACACACGAGTATAATAGATAGCTTGCTCTTGGGTCCAAAACCGAAGAGAATATGCACTTCTGGGCTTCTCGTAGGGATTGGTACCGAAGAAAAATGGCTTGTGTTCGCGCCTTTTGAAGATGGGACCTCCACGAGGGAAATCTGAGCGGAACAAAGGCAGCATTTCTCTCGGATGAGCAGAGTGAAGCAGCTCATCAACTGGAAAAACTTCAGCAGCGTTATCTGGCATCTGGAACACTGGCTCAGCAGGTCGAGAGATAGATGATAGAATGTTTACGATATCCTGAGCCGGAATGACTGCAGGAGCATTCTCCTCGGCCTGAGCTACGACGGCATCTCCTTCGTCGGTTTGAGCATTTTGTGCGGCCTCTTCAATTTCCATGGCCTCCAAGTCTTCATCAAATTGAGCAAAAGCATCAACCATTTCTTCGTTCGAAGAACTGGATGAGGAGGATGAAGAATTATCACTTGAACTGTCATCTCCAGAACTATTGCTTACGACAGGATCTCGTCGAGAGGAAACTGTCGTGATGTCAACATCAACATCTTCTCCTTCAGGCATAGTCTGGGCAGAAGAGTAATCTTTCTGGACTTGAGTTTCTTGCTCGACACGAGCAACTTGCTCGGTCTCTGCATGAGCTTGGATTTCAGTGGCGGGGGTGGTCGATGGAATGACATGAGGTGGAGATGGTGGGTTTGGAGGTGGTGGCGAGGCTTTTGGTGGTGAGGGTTGACGGGGTGGAGATGGAGGTGGAGGTGGAGGTGTTTGTTGTCGGGGTGGAGGTGTAGCTTGGCGAGGGGGTGGAGTTGTTTGTCGAGGCGGTGAACTTGTTTGGCGAGGTGGTGGAGTTTTCTTACGGGGAGGAGTGGGTTGCTTGGTGGGGTTTGGTTCAGTTTCTTGTCGTTCTGTGGTAGCAACGACCTCGGTGGACTTGGCCTTCTTGGCATTCTTCTCGATCTCTGGCGTCCTATGCTCAGAGGTTGGGGCAGCAGACTTTCTCTTTCGAGATTGTCTACGGAACAGAGCATCATTATGCTCTTTGCAAACAGCAGACACAACTTGTTTTACCTTGTCAAACACAGCAGTTAAATTTTCCTTCTGAGTCCTCCTGGAAGCTTCAGCAGATGCAATCTTGGACTTGAAAAAAATTCGGGACACAATGTCCTCGGTTTCCTCTTGGAGTTGCCTGGTGTAAAACCTGAATTGCTCCTTATCCTTTCGATCCTGGGTGATGTAGCTTTCCCAGCGAATCATGTAGCGAGCAACATGCTCTTGGATTTCAGCAGGAACATCATCCTCGGAAGTGACTTTGCTCGGTGTAGTAGCCATTTTCCAGAGAATGTGAGATATATGTGCAGCATCCCAAGGAGCATTGGCATTTGATTCTCCTTCATTGGAACTCTCTTCATCGGCACGAGGACCGGAAACAGCTGGTGCAACAGAGGCAGGAGCTGGTGCAGCTCGAGGAACTGGAGCAGCTTGAGCCTTCTGTCTTGCCTCCTTGGCTTTCTTTTCGGCTTCCTTGGTGGCCTTGGCAGCAGCAATGGGTTTTGAGACCACTGCTTTATCCTTCGAGGCACTAGGGGCCTCAGCATTCTTCTTCGAAGCACTAGGGGCTATTACCTTTTCTTTCGTGACTGTGGGAGTCACAACTTTCTCGGTGACTTTTTCTTTCGGGTCACTAGGGATAGTGCCTGCAGAAATCTGTCGTCGATATTTTTCACTGACCAAGTGAAGAATGCCCAGTTGTTGAGCAACCAGAGCCTTTTTATGCTCGGGCTGACTGTGAAAGTTTAGGAGCTTAGAATTAATCAAGTCTTTTTCCTCTTGTTCCTTTTGCTTGGCCAGTCTTTCCTTTCGCTGAATACGCGTTTCATCATCTTCACCAACTTGAGCTTGCTTTCCCTTCGTTGGAGCCGAAGGTTTTGGTTGGCGAGCAGGAACAGGTGGAGCAGATGAAATAGGCGGATCTGTGACCAAGTTGGTCAAGTCAATATTTCCTCGAGGAGCCTGTGGAGCTGGCTCCTGGATCCTTATGCCTCTACTGCTCGGCTTTTTCTTCAGAGGTAAGTCCTCGACATCAGCCTCTGTACCAGGGTCTTGATCATCTGAATTAGCTTCTCCTTCGGAGCTTGCATCAGGAGGTGAAACTATTACAACCTTTTTCTGTCTCTTGGCAGACTTCTTGCCACTTTTCGATTTGGCGCTAGGGCCAACATCCTCAGCAGATTTAGCAGCCGCAACTTCCTTTCGTGCTTTGGCTTCTTTCCTCTTTTGTGCTCGAGCTTCTCGAGCTTCAATAAGCTCTTTAAAATCATCAGGTGTTTTGAGAGCTGTAGGGTGAGCATCAGCAGTAGGAGGTGGTCGATTATCCTTCGTCCACTTTGGCCTTAACGATTTGACATCAGACCAGGGATTCTTCATGGCGAACAGCCTCTCCCAGCGAGGAAAAAGGGACTTGTACTCATACCAACGAAGAGCTTGAAGCCTTCGTATCTCTTGCAGACGATTTTCTCTCGTACGTTCATCCTCATAACCTGAAGGTGTTCTCAAGTTCTTCTCTATGATCAACTCCTCAGATAAACCTTCAGAGTTGTTGGTGATTCTTGTTCTGCCACCCACACGCTTGGGTGCTCTAATATTTCCTTCGTTGCCAGACATTTTCCTGCGAAATAGAAAGGTACGAGGGAATATAGGAAAGTTGTGAACAAGTACCAGCAATAACGAGAAAAAAACATTTAGAATGCAGCAATCATATCGAGAGATTTGTCTTAACGCAAGTTTTCATGAAAGTGCTAGGCTAGATTTTCATCGGGTGGAAATCTAACGAAGAACTTGTATGAATAAATCGCACAAGATTAAATCTATCGAAACGATACTGTAGGAATTGCCTAAGTGGGAGAATCCGAGGGATTTCTTACCGAGGTCAGATGGGGAATCGACAGAAAAGCTAGAAACAGATTTCCCAAGTTTCAAAGATCCAAACGGATCAAACAGATCTAAAAGAAATCACAGAAAAAATCAACACAAAAACTGGAAACGATGAACATAACGAGATTGAATCGACTGCAGAGCCACACATACCCTAACTTGGTGATGTGAGGCGACTACGGCGACGCGGATGATGATCTTCGTCGACGGGAACGCCTCCGGCGGCTTCCTTCCGGCAGTTAAGCGGCGAGGGAGTCGACGGTGACGAGACAGCACGGCGGCGCGCGAGAGAGAGAGCTTCTGGAGGCGAAGAGACGAAGTCGAAGGAATAGCGATGTCTAAGCCGGTGGAGTGGATCAGTATTTATAAGGGAGGTTCTGACCGAGCTGTCAGATCTGATCCAACGGCGCAGATTTCGTGTCTCTCCGCATTCAACGGACGGATTTTGTGGCGGTAATCGCGGGAAATCCCAACGAACCGAAAGAAAGTTGCTCCACGTCTGAGACCAAACTCATCGAACATCGAGTATAAAAGTAGATAAAACTTTGATAGATTTTCCTTCGGAATCAATGACATTCGAGGGGAATCTTGATCGAGTACAATATGTACATGTTCACGAGAGAAAAAGCACAGATGGGGTAGGGGTAGAATAGAGGGAAAACAGGGTCCGATACTTAGTCAATCCGAGATAAAACAGCGATAAAACTCGGAGTGATAAGTGTATAGGACAACACCAAACGAACAAAATAAACGAAAAAGAATTACGAAAAAAACGAAAGTGAACTACAATAATAAAGTATGATACATAGTACCGATGGTTATGATCTTACAGCACATTGCGTGAGTCCAAAATGTTCAACTCACACCTTAGTGTACAGAACCTCTTTTCATCCAAGGGCTTTGTGAATATATCAGCCAATTGTTCTTCGGTGCGAACATGACTGATAACAATATCTTCTCGCTGAACATGATCTCGAAGAAAATGATGACGAATATCAATATGCTTCGTTCGAGAGTGTTGCACTGGATTATGAGCAATTTTGATTGCACTCTCGTTATCACAAAGCAATGGAATTTTCTTCACAAGAATACCATAATCTTTTAGCGTTTGCTTGAGCCACAGGATCTGAGTACAGCATAAACCGACAGCAATATACTCGGCTTCAGCCGTAGAAATAGATACGCAATTCTGTTTCTTCGAGGCCCAACAGACAAGAGATCTACCGAGAAAATGACATGTGCCTGAGGTAGATTTCCTGTCGACTCGATCACCAGCCCAGTCGGAATCTGAATAACCAACGAGATCAAACTGGGCACCCTTGGGATACCAAAGACCCAAGGTTGGTGTGTGAGCCAGATATCGAAGGATTCGCTTGACAGCAATATGATGAGATTCCTTCGGATTTGCCTGAAAACGAGCACACATACAAACTGATAGCATAATGTCAGGTCTAGATGCACAAAGGTAAAGAAGCGAACCGATCATCGAGCGATATTTCTTTTGATCGAAAGTTTTGCCCTTCTCATCTGCATCTAGATGTACGTTAGTAGGCATTGGAGTCTTGATAGTTTTGCAACTGACAAGATCAAACTTCTTCAGGCAATCTCTGAGATACTTCTCTTGTGAAATGAAAGTACCATTTTTCTGTTGACGGATTTGAAGCCCGAGAAAGAACTTCAATTCTCCCATCATTGACATTTCATATTTCTTCGACATCATACGAGCAAATTCTTCGCTAATATCAGGGTTAGTACAGCCAAAAATAATGTCATCGACATAAATTTGACACACAAAAAGATCATTTTTGTATGCACGAGTAAAAAGAGTCGGATCAGTTGTTCCTGGTTTGAAGCCCTTCTTAAGAAGAAAATCCTTCAGCGTTTCATACCAAGCACGAGGTGCTTGCTTTAACCCATATAGGGCCTTGTGCAATCTATACACCTTATCAGGATTCTTCGGGTCTTCAAAACCTGGTGGTTGCATAACATACACTTCTTCTTCGATCTCACCGTTAAGAAATGCACTTTTGACATCCATTTGATATAGCAATATACCATTGTAATTGGCAAAAGCAAGCATGACACGAATGGATTCAAGACGAGCAACTGGGGCATAAGTCTCACCGAAATCAATACCTTTGATTTGGGTATAGCCTTGTGCAACCAGTCGAGCTTTATTTCTTACCACTATGCCATCTTCATCTTGCTTGTTGCGAAAAATCCACTTCGTACCAATGATATTATGCTTCGTGGAATCAGGTCTATCGACAAGGGACCAGACTTTATTTCTCTCGAACTGGTTAAGTTCTTCGAGCATGGAAGTCATCCAGTCTGAGTCTCTCATGGCTTCATCAAATTTTGAAGGTTCTAGCATGGATACAAACAAGAAATTTCCACAGAAGTTAGCTAATCGAGTACGAGAACGAGTGGTGGGACGACCTGGTAAACGAATCTCTTCGAGAATTGAGTCGACATTCACTCTTCTTCGAACACGAGGAAAAGATTCTTCATCTTGTGGATCAGGTTGATCTTCGGGATCAGCTTGTCCTTCGGGATCATTTCCTTCGGGTTCAGCTTGTCCTTCGGGATCAACATAATCTTCGTTTATGCGTTCTCCTTCGACCTGTGCATCAATTTCTTCAGGATGTTGATCTCCAGCGCCCCGGGCTATGTGTGGGAACATTGGACCATCATCATCCCTGTTTTCTTGTTGAGCATTTCCATCGACAGGTCGAATATCTCCAATAGCCATGTACCTGATAACTTCATCCAAAGGAGGTTCATCCAGGTTAAGAGGTAATTGCTCCTTTTGAGAGCCGTTAGTTTCATCAAATCGAACATTTACAGTTTCTACAACTTTGCCAAGATGTGAGTTGTAAACTCTGTAAGTGTGAGAATTTGAACCATAACCTAGAAGAAAACCTCCGTGTGCCTTTGGGGCGAACTTGGAGCTGTGATTCATGTCTCTGATATAACATGGAGCACCAAAAACCCTGAGATAAGACACATTTGGCTTTTTACCAGTGATGAGTTCATGTGAAGTTTTCTTCAGAAACTTATGCAGATAAACCTTGTTGATGATATGACATGCAGTGTTGATAGCTTCAGCCCAGAACCTGATAGGGGTCTTGTATTCAGCAAGCATTGTTCTGTCCATTTCAATAAGTGTTCGATTCTTTCTCTCGACCACACCATTTTTTTGCGGTGTATAAGCAGCCGAGAATTCATGAGTAAAGCCATATTCATCAAGAAAATCTTCGATATGAGTATTTTTGAATTCTGTACCATTATCACTTCTGATATGCTTGAGAGATAATTCATATTCAGTTTGCGCTCTCTTTGCGAAATTTTTGAAAATTTCAACAACCTTGCTCTTGTCATCTAGAAAGAAAACCCAAGTATATCGAGAGAAATCATCAACAATAACCAGACCATACTTGTTACCTCCAAGACTAGCATAATTTTGAGGACCGAATAAATCCATATGAAGTAATTCAAGAGGACGAGTAGTAGTCATGACGGTTTTTGCTGAGTGATGTTTCTTGGCAATCTTTCCTGCTTCACAGGCACTGCATAGACGATCTTTATCGAATTTCACATTATCAATTCCAACGATGTTCTTCTTCGAGATAAGAGTTTGAAGATTTTTCATCCCTGCATGACCAAGTCTTCGGTGCCATAACCAACCAGAAGTGGCTTTGGCCATTAAACATGTGGACACTGCAGGTCCCGAAGAAAAATCAACGACGTAAAGATCACCCTTGCGATATCCTTCGAACACGAAGGAATAATCATCCTGTGAAAAGACAACACAGCGAGACGCAGAAAACAGTACAAGCATACCCATATCACAAAGTTTTGATATAGACATAAGATTATATCCTAGAGATTGTACAAGCAAAACCTTATCAATATGCTTGTCTCTCGATATGGCAACCTTACCCAAACCAAGAACTTTTCCTTTGTTGTTTTCACCGAAGGTAATGTATTTTTGTGAAGATTCAGACAGTTTTTCTTCGGTGAACAAATCTTTGTCTCCGGTCATATGATTTGTACAACCACTATCCATGACCCAATCGGATCCACCGGAGACATAGCCCTGCAGAAGAATTAGTTCTTCTTAACCACCCACAAACGAGCAGGTGACTTAGAAGGCATGGTAGAGCTAGATGGATCAGCAATATTATATCGAACAGGATTGCATTGTCGATCAGGACCATCAAGCACACCATAAATATAATTCCTCGATGAGGAGTTAGAGTAACGATGGGTAATGGCAATTTTGGTGTTATCATTATGATGACGATAAACATTTCTATCGACACGATAGTATTCCTTCTGGGGAACATTTGAAGCAGGCACCAAGGGTTCATTTCTATCCTCGAGAGAATAGTAGTGATTCGGTGGTACCGAGGATTTTCCCTGCATAGAATGGTTAGGGGGCAGTTTTTCTACGAGAGATTTGCGAACCCAAATCTGTCGCTTATAAAAGCCATTCTTTGGAGGAGTACCAACGAATTCAGCTGACACCTTTCCTTCCTGATCTTTAACAAGCTTGTAGTCAGAATCAAGTGATTCATCAACAATAGCTTTGTCAATTTTGCAACTGAAACCTGAAAGGTTAGCAATATCAATGGGCTTTTCTTTCGCAAGAACCCAGACAGTTTTAGGATACTGCTCGGGTTCCCAGTAGGTTCCATCAGGATTGATTTTCCTTTCAAAGCCAACTCCTTCGTTACGAGGATTCCTGTGAAGAAGAGCCTTTCGAAGGATATCACATAAGTACTGGTGTCCCTGCACACTTTTGAACATGCCTGTTTCAAATAAATTCTTCAACCTGAGGAGTTCCTCGGTAATGTTTTCCTCGTTCGAGGGGTTAGTATCATCGATAACAATAGGTTGCTTTCCTTTCGATCTCTCAGAAATAGACTCAATTTTACTTCGTTCCAAACAGGTTAAGCAAGGTGAAGTAGATTCATTTTTAGTTTCTGAGCCTTGTTGAGCCATGAGCGTGAGATTGACACTTTCCAACTCTTCATTAGCCTCTCTCAGTTTCTCGACAGCCATTTTCCCTTGAAGTAATTCATAGGTTAGCTTCTCGTAGTCCACTGAGAGGAGATCATGCCGAGAGGAAAGCTCATCATACTTTTCCTTCAGAGCAATATGCTCATTTGTCAAAGTTTGACCCTTCTCAATCTCGTCGATCAACAAGGTCTCAGATTTTTGAATGGTTTCACTTAGAGAATCTAGCTCATCTTGTTGGATAGAAGCAATTTTAGCAAGTTTAGCATAGCTTATCCTAGAGTCACTTTCATAAGCAGATCCATCAGAAGTATCGTAGGATTTCTTAGATGAGGATACCTTAGCCTTGGCCATGAAGCAGTAAGCGGGAGATTCATCTTCACTGCTCTGGTGGAGAAGAATGAACTTGAATTCTTGTTCGAGGCGAATGCTATCCCAGCAACACCATCAGATTCAGAACCAGAACCAGATCTTGACTTTGATCCTGCTTCAGAATCGGAAGCTTCATCTTCAGAGTTCATCTCTTTACCCAGATAGGCTTTGGCTCGGTGTGAATTCTGTCGACGGGAGGAAAGTGATTTAGAGGAAGAACCCTCTCGATGCTTGTGATACTTCTTCTTTTTGTCGTCATCATCAGAACCATCTTTCTTGTCTTTTCTGGACCTTGAATCATATTTCTTCGAATCATGGTTTTTGCTCGATCTGTAAGACTTGCTCGAAGAACTGCTGTGAGAGTGCTTTGATTTATGTTCAATTTCCCAGAGAGGACAATCAGCAATGAAGTGACCTGGCTTCTTGCACTTATAGCAACAGTTGTCTTTCGCTGAAGAGTTTCTGGATGATTATCGATGTTGAGATGAATTATTTGAATGTCTTGAAGAAAAGTTTTTCTTCGGTGTAGAGGAGTTCCTTCTCTGAAAGCGATTGAATCTTCTCATTATTAGTGCCAGATCTTTTCCAATGTTCTCGGGGTCATCTGAGGCACAACCCGATGCAGAACTAGCTTCAGGAGAGGAGTGATGTGAAGCTCTGGCTTTCAGTGCATGAGATTTTCTTCGACTCCCATTGACGTCACGTTTCTCATCTTCTTCCATCTCGAAAGTATTAAGCCTTTCAAGAATATCAGCGGCAACCATATCCTTGAAATCAGTTCTTTCCTTAATCATCAGCACAATGTGATCGAAGGAATCATCAAGAGAACGGAGCAAAGTTCTGACAATAATCCGATTGGTAATGTCATCTGCATCGAGGGAAATCAGTTCATTTGATAGCGCAGTGAGTCTGCTGTATATGGAACAAACTTTTTCTCCCTCGTGCCTCTTGAACCGATAGAACTTGCTTCGAAGGGTGTCAATTCGAGCATCTTTCTGAGTAGAGACACCTTCACAAATCTTCTCGAGATAATCCCAAACACCTTTGGCCGAAGGATATTCTTGACCTCATGATATTTTTCAGGAATCAGATGATTTGTGATGAATACCCAGACTTCAGCATCTAGCTCTATCTTCTTTGTCTCTTCAGGAGTAATGGCATCAGTGTCCTTGACAGTTACACCATTCTTGACACCTTCCCAAGCGGCAGAGTTGATAGCCATGATATTCCTCTTCATTTTGTCCTTCCAATAGGGATAGTCCTTCCCATTGAAAATAGGAATTGGTTCCCCCGAGCGAACAGCTGCAAACGACATTCTTGACAACACTCCAGGTTGTTAGACCAAAATACGCAGAGCGTAGGGAGTGCCTAGCTCTGATACCAATTGAAAGCTCAAGAATGATCAGAGGGGGAGGGGGTGAATGATCACTTCTAAAAATTCTAAGGAACTTAGAAGGAAATCATGCAAACTACGAAGGACTAAAGGCATATCGAAGGAAATACAGTATCGAAGGTAATGCATAGCTCGAAAGGATTGAGAGCGAAAGAAAACATCGAAGGCAAACAGGCTACGAGTAAAAGCTTGAAGTAAATGCTAGAAGGAAAACGAGCCTGACACAGCGATGTTTGGTAAACCAGTTCACACTCTGCAAAGTGCTACGTCTGGTTGGAGGGACTGGTGATTGAACACCTGGAGCAAAACTCTCTCCATCCTATACTCCACTGCAACAAACTCCTCGAGCTTGTCCAGTTTTCACTCGTGGTAGATGATTCAGGACATCTCCGAGGCCTTTACAAACTTCCTTCAGCAGTGACAATTACTCTTCGACTGCTTGACAGGCGACGCCTAACCGTCTAGGAGACTTGCAGTTCTCCAAGATAAAAGGATCGGCTAATCTCAACCTAAGTCATAGTGAATTGCTCAACTCAGTTCAGACTTGGGTGTAGGTTTTCTCTCGATGAATCTCTTTGGGATGCTCTCAGACTTCTGTCTTAGAATCTTCAGTGGAGCAGCCAACCCGAAATGGCGGGTAGGTGCGGGGTATTTATAGTTGGCGATCCCGATGGGTAAAATGACTGAAGTGACCCGATGCAACCGCTTGACGCGTGTCCACAACGGTCGGATTCCAATCACTGCGCAACTTTACTTGAGGGACAAGTAAGCTGACTCACCGAACGAGTTCTCTCTCGAAGGCACAAAGTGCGATGACTTTGCCTTCGAGCTATTCGCTCGACTCGGTAAGATTTCTCTCGGTAGGCTTTTGTGGGTTTTGATTGAGCAGAGCCAATTCACTTCGACAAAGATCTCAACTAGCAAACCCCTCTTAATAGTACGGTTTTTCCTACGACTCAAGAAAATAAAGAGAAACTAGCAAAAAGACTAAGTCTTCGACCAACTTCAGCTTTCTCATCGTTGCGCTTTTGTTCGAGAGATACATCTCCTTCGACAACATTTTTAGGGGTCGTCTTCCTCCAAAGGTTTCGGTAGATAACTGCAGCTTCACTGCAGCGAGTTGTCCTTCGACCTTCTACTTGCAAACTCCATTCTTTCGGAACCTAAGTATCTGTTTATACTCGAAAACAATATTAGTTCCACTTCTGCTTTGTCTAACAATGTTCAAAACCTTCGGGGGCAAAACTTGCTCTTACAGGAAGTCATATCGAAACCTAATCTGATACCATGTAAGAGTTAGATTTTGAGGAATCGCACACCGCTAAAAGGGTGGCTGCTCTCCTTTATATAATGAGGGGTTGTTACAATACAAGGCATATACGGGAGGTCTAAACCTAATACAATACGAAGTCTAACAAAAAGATAGAAACCTATGTGACAAATCAACATCTATCCATCTTTTTTGGCACCACCGTTGCCGGCCACCACGAAAGAAAAACAGACATTTCGTCTTTTTTAAGACGATACGTCATCATGTGTGTATTTTCCGTTGCAATTTTTTTGAATATATACTGTGAGGCAACAATCCCACAGTCTTTTATTTTTAGAAATTTCAGACCTGTTTAAATTCGCTTTCACAAGAAGTCGAACTCAGGACCTGGCGTGCTACTAGGTTTGCTGCAACCAGTAGGCTACATGCTTGTTCGCCCGTCTCAATTATTGGAGGCATGCTCGTAAGTGTCGTGCGGCCTTGGATCGATCCATAGACCCCGACGACTGACTTGTGTGTCGAGTTTGCGGAACATGCATGAATACGCATTGACTTATGTTACGTCCACACATTACTGCGTATGCAACATGTGTGCAACGCTTGTCAAAATGTATACTTTTTCCGTAAGGTAACAACTGCAAAAAGGTTTAGCTCTATAATTTAAAAGTCATAATATAAAGCTTTGTCTCACGAGGATCTAGACACAAGCCAACTATCATGGGATCTTGGTACGAAAAACTTAAAATGTGCCTATCTTTGGTTTTGTTTCTTTGGTCCTTGCGTGGTTTTGGTGCATGTGCTCGCATGCGTAGGTATGTGCTGATTATTTCTGTTCTTTTGTAATCTCTGTATGTGTTCATGCGCGAGGTATGAATGAAATAATATCCGGGAAAAAAAATGATGCACGCCAACGAAACACACACCGTTCGTTGCATGTGAGTTTGATCTCATTCCAAATATGCCTTTTCCTTCGTAAGATCTTCCTAAAAGCATGGTTATTCTATATCTTTCTAGGACGCTATTTTTGGACGATCGTCTCTGGACGATCCACTCAAAATAAGTAAAACATCAGTTGGTAAATGAAGAAACCAATGCAATCAGTTGCTAAAAGCTCCCACGGTCAAATCAACCGACCCATATGGTCGCGGGGATCGTTGTAAGTTCAAAATAATAAATCTTTTGACTCACCGGGATCTAGAGACAAGCTTGCAATCATGGGATTTTGGTATGAGAAACTCGTCATGCCACCCGGCGAAGATACAGCTGTCAAGAATGTTTCAATGCTCCGGAAACCTGGCGTCCCATGGTCATGGGAGGAGGTTTTTTTAAAGGGGCGGGAAGAGATGGCTAGCGAACAAACAAGTACGGTGAAAAGCCCTAGGGTATAATAACTTGTTTAGACCATCTCCAAGAGGCTTTGCATAATGAATTCATAAAAGCTAGGTATAGCAAAAGGAGAGAGAGGGTTTATAAAGACAACTAAGTTTTTGCTTTGGTAGCCTTTGTATATTGAATTGATATATTTGCACGAAACACACAATGACATGTGGAGACAGTTTGTTATAAACATATCTCACACTAAAATACGTACATGTATACTGGCACAACACGTGTACACATACAATACACGCATACACGTACGTACACACGCACCTACACTTACGCACACATATACAAGCACACACACATACACACGCGTATACGCGTACACACGTACACGTACACGCACACATCACACACCTACACATAATACACGTACACAGCACACACGTACACAGTACACACTCATACCCTACACATCACATGGGCCCACTTGTCATTGAGATAAAAATGTGAGGGGACCACTTTTGGAAGGCTTGCTAAAAATTTACAAAGTGGCCTTTGGATTTGCATATATGCAAAGTAGGAGGACAGATTTAGCAAGCTTTGTAAAATTTTGTGGTGGGGGACCACTTATACAAAGGCTGTTGGAGAAGGTTTTTGGGTCAGGATTTGTAAAATACAAATTGTGTGCAAGTATACAAAGGTTGTTGGAGATGCTCTTAGATCATGTCCTTGGTTTAGATCGTGTCCTTGGTTTGGTCTCGGCTAGTCGGACCTCTTCGTCTGCTATGTTGGGGCTTATCACAAATGTACCTACCATTGGTTTTGTGAAAGTGCATGGTGTCCCATGTGTGATTTTGGTAATTAATGACAATTCTTATAGACTAATGTTTACATTGAGATATTCCTGTAGATCTTGTCCATAAGAAAAGATTGGAGTTCATTTGGAGTCTAGAAGATTGCATGATTACCGAGGTTCTATGAAGGGTTTATATGAAGAATGGTCATGTGAAGAGTTGAGCTTATTGAAAGCATGGCTTGGAAAAGAAGATTGAGTGAACATTTCATGTTATCTCCAAGCCATCATATTATATCAAGATAAGAAGATGAAGTGCAAGTGGTTTCATGAAGAATGAGCTTAGCAAGGCTCTCCCATCATGGTGTATGGGGGAGTATTTGAAGAAGTCTTCATCAAGCATATGCTAACAAGCACAATCAAACACAATCAAGAAAATGTCTTTTCTTCGTGAAACCTTTTGTGCTAACACAAAATGTTCTTATGTATCTACGAATTTATTTTTAGTACCTTTTGACATTTTAAACAAAAATTTAAAATGGGTTACACAATGAGTGTATCTACACCCATGACCCAAACCCCCGTGTCCGCAACAGTGTGCCTATCCAAAAGTTAGGATATGATCTTCTTAAAAATCAAACTCTGCCAATTTTTCCTGCTTCCAGCAGAGCACTATACAAAACACACAAAACTTCTGCATTTCATGTAAAGCAAAAAATCATATGAAACAGAACCAATCAGCCTAACATGGATAAAAATGTATGAAGAGCGAATAAGAAGTTATTTCAGTAGCATCAATCCGTTTCTGGTTAACAAATGGAGTTTCAACTAAAACTGAACTTAAAGTGCAGTTAAAGACAGAAAGCTACTTTCTCATTAGAAATGAAAATATACAAAAGCCAGGAATTAAGAATGTACCTATGCTTTACGATATTACAACTGGGCATACACACGGCGCAGGCGCACACCTATACACAAGCAAAATTTGTCACTACAGAACGACAGACTGAAGTCCAACAAAAGGAGACAAACAATCTGATCCAGGCACGTCGTTTGAATGGGTATCCTCGTGTACTAACTAGTAGTTACTTGCTTTTATGCCACCAGCATTAGAGGATCGATCGGACGTTTAAAGCCGATTTGCTTTCCAAGATCAAAGTGCTGGACGATGCGGCTGATTCGGTTGGCTTGGACTCGGCTGGGTGGAACTAGAGATACGAGTTAGAAAAATCACTGCTTGAGGTTCACCAGGTTGAGGAGGAATTTTGGCGGCAACGAGGTCGTATTTCCTGGGTTCTTAAAGGCGATTCCCTCACCGCGTATTTCATTGCTATTGCTAACGGCAGACGGAGACGCTGCCTTATCTCTAGGTTGGTTATTGATGGCGTAGTCTGTGAAGATTTGTCGGTTATCACTACTCATATCACTCAGTTCTATTCTTCGCTTCTTGCGGCTCGCCCTGAGGTGAGTGTCCGCCTGTGTGAGTCCTTCTGGCCTGTGGACTCTCGGGTCTCGGTGGTCGATAACCATCTTCTTATGCTTCCCCTTTCGGAAGAAGAAATTGACACAGCGATGCTTTCCTCTAATGCTAATTCTGATCCTGGTCCGGACGGTTTCTCTATTACCTTCTTCCAGAAATTTTGGTCTTCCATCCGTTTTTTAGGCTATGCCATTATTCAGGGTTTTTGCTTGGGCACGGTCGGCATGGGGTGGAGCATTCTGATTGACGGGGCACTCACGAGAATAGTGACCAGGCTGGCCACATCTAAAGAAGGCTCCAAAGATAGTGCGGGGAGCTAGGTTGTTTGGTGGAGCTGGTGGGCGAGGCGGCACAAGGGATGGCCTCGGTGGGTTGTTTTGGTGGATCAAACTGCTAGGAATCCAGATCATGCGCTTCTGAGGGCGTGAACTGGAAGAAGGGGCAAGCTCAAGAGCATGCTTGCGAGACTTCTCAAAAACTTCATTGCCATGCTCAGTTATGAAGGATCTATTGACTAAATCCTCAAAGGTGGCAAACTCAAGGAGGTTGAGATCATGACGAAGGATGGGGCTAAGTCCCTTGCGGAACCTTGCCTGCTTTCTGGCATCGGTGGTGATCTCATCTTGGGCATAACGATAAAGACGGTTGAACTCCCTCACATACTCATGAATGGACATCTCTCCTTGATTTAGATTGCAGAACTCTTCCTTCTTGCGCTCCATCAACTCATCCAGAATGTGGTACACTCGAAAGGCAACACAGAACTCTTGCCAAGTCACTACGTGACCATCTGGCTGCATTGCAACATAGTTCTCCCACCACTGAAGAGCAACACCTTCCAAGAAGTATACCGCAAAAATAACTCGGTCATCGGGAGCAACATGTGCTGTATCAAGCTTACACTCGATGGAACGGAGCCAATCATCAGCTTCGAGGGGCTCAGAGGAACATCAGAATACCGGTGGCTTGAGGAAGATGAAGTCCTGAATGCTGACCACCACATTACGATGGTGGGCGGTATTCTGCTCGATGAGCTCCAGAAGGCGTGTTTGATCACGTCTATTCCGCTCAGCTTCCATCATGACTTCCGCCGCAGAAGGCGGTGGTGGAGGTTTATCATCATTTCGATTCCGAACACTGTCTCGATTCCGAAGAACAGCACTACGAGTTCCACCTGACATCCTGTGTGATAAAAATCAACAATCAGAACAGGTTGTACGATGGAGGCAAGGATAAAAGGATATGATTTAGGCGGAAAAGATAATAATGCGAAGGCAATGACTCAAAGAAACACGGAACAAATCCGACAGCATAATGGCTACACTGGGATGGAAAATGAAACAACCTCGAAGAAATTGGACAGAACTTCTTCAAGGAACTCAAAACACGGAGACTCTGGACAACCACAACAATCCTACGGCTATAAGGAGGCAATCAACGAGATGATCTAGTCAGACATAGATGAGCCTAGTCCTATCTTCCCTTAGAAAAGGTAAGGGTGACTCAGAACTCAAATCGATGAGGGTAAGGAGAAAAAGAAGCCTTACGTTGTTCCCTTATATACCCAGAGTAACTATATAACTATGGCAAGCTAGACTCGACTTCGGCCAAGGCTGATAATCCTACAGTCAGTCCTGCTCTGATACCAAGTCTGTCGGGATCCGGGGTTAGCGTATGCAAGTCCCGCTACGACATAGTCATATGGAGAGCTGAGAATCGTACCCACTTGTCTAAGCAGACAAGGCCAAGCACAGAACGTTCTCGGAAAGCGTCGTACGTGAGGGGCATCCCATCCAGGCCGGATGATCAACTGAGATGGGTCCTCATCGTCCGCACACAAGTCTAAATGATATGGGTGATGAACTCCCATATTCACAGACAAGTCGCCTCAACCATACTATCGACTATCTCATAACTCTTACATAGACTTACTCCAGCCCGATCACTTAGTCGAGGTCTAGGGCGGGCTCGATCATACATCAAAGTGTGCACGAGACAGAGTCTCGAACAATCGCATCGCGATGCCCCAAGCTACGCACATCTAAGGGCCACTTGGTGTATAAAAGACCGACAGCCAGATCACAACTAAGGTCTCGAAAACCCATACAAAGACATGCATGTTATAATCATACACGCAGCACACATGTCCTGTATGAACAGCATGTATCATTGCAATTCTCTACAAAGTATACAACTTTATTGATAACTCTTACAGAGTGCACACAGAGATCACAAGCATGTGATCCAACATTACAACAGACAAGCGGAAGCAAAGTAGGTCTGAGTACAGACAAGTTTAACAAATGGCTTAAGAAGCCTTATTTAAACACAAGCCCTCCACGAGGGAACCAGTCGTCTGACTGGGACTGCACTAGCTTGGTCTTGGTCTGAGTCTTCATTCTTCGAGCTTCGGGTAGAAGCCACCATCAGGTAGGTGGGTTCATCTAAAACATAGAATAAGCAAACGTGAGTACAAAGTCGTGACGAAGGTGGCAAACTCAAGGAGGTTGAGATCATGACGAAGGATGGGGCTAAGTCCCTTGCGGAACCTTGCCTGCTTTCTGGTATCGGTGGTGATCTCATCTTGGGCATAACGAGCAAGACGGTTGAACTCCCTCACATACTCATGAATGGACATCTCTCCTTGATTTAGATTGCAGAACTCTTCCTTCTTGCGCTCCATCAACTCATCCAGAATGTGGTACCCTCGAAAGGCAACACAGAACTCTTGCCAAGTCACTACGTGACCATCTGGCTGCATTGCAACATAGTTCTCCCACCACTGAAGAGCAGCACCTTCCAAGAAGTATACCGCGAAAATAACTCGGTCATCGGGAGCAACATGTGCCGTATCAAGCTTACGCTCAATGGAACGGAGCCAATCGTCAGCTTCGAGGGGCTCAGAGGAACATCGGAATACCGGTGGCTTGAGGAAGATGAAGTCCTGAATGCTGACCACCACATTACGATGGTGGGCGGTATTCTGCTCGATGAGCTCCAGAAGGCGTGTTTGATCATGTAACAGCCCAGTTTTTGCAAAAATCAAAATTTTTGTTTTCGGTGTGAATTGTTTGATTGTCTGATTTGTTTGCGGTGTTTGCATCCCCGATTTATCGATCGGCGATTATTTTTCCCCCTCTCATCTCGTACCGGACGGAGACCGACCCTTTCCACTTCGACACTCGACCTTTGCGACACCGGGTTTCACCCGATCACCGTCGCGAAAACCGCACGAGACCAGCCGCAGCCAACGGAGCGAAAAACCCCGTTTAATAATTAAACGGGTTATTTTTATAGCGCGTCGGAAAGTGTTTTCGAAACGGTTCCAGCGCGAGGTGAACGCCTCCGGCTCGACGCACCGATCGCGCAGTTCGAAGTTTTACCCGAATCGGAGGTACTGCGGACCCTCGGCGGTTAGAAACGTGAGCACCGCGCGCGCAAGAGAAAAACCGGAGATGTTTTTGCAAACTGCCAGCCACCGGGGCTATATAAAGACCACCACACTCCCACCCATTTCTAGGGTTTCCCTAGCACAATTTTGCAGCCACACCCCCAATTTTTCTCAGTTTTCTACCCAATGAGTCCTGGACCGTCAGATCCGGAGATCCGACGGTCCGGATCGCGTCTAGCCTCCGCCCTCTCTCTCCTATCTCTCTTCTCCAACCACCTCACCGCCGCCGCCCGTGGCACGCCCTCGCCGCCGCCGGCCTGCTCCGGCCAGGGAGGTCGCCACCCTCCTCTTCTCTTCCTCTGCGCCTCCTCTCCCTCTTCCTTTCCTCCCCTCTAATCCCTCTCCTCCCCGCTGCAGGTCGCAGCCGCCGGAGTGCAGCGCGCCATGGCGTCAGCCGCCATGGGAGGCCGGCCATGAGCTCGCCCCTGCGTCCTCCAACCTCACCGCGCCGCCCGGGAGGCCCAGCCGGCGCCGCTCCTGCGCCCGTTCCCCGCCTCCACAGCCGCCTCTCCTCGCCACGGCAAGCCATCTGGCGAGCCGAGCCAACCGGCGCCGCCGCCATGTCCAGTCCCGTGCGGGGACGAGGAGGCTGCCCGAGCCGGCCAGCCAACGGCCAGATGGGCCCCGCGCCTCCACTGGCCCACGGACCAGCAGCCCCCGCGGCCCAGTCCAGTCAAGGCGGCCCACTGGCGCCAGCCCAACCACCAGCCAGAGCCGCCTCTGGCCTGTTGGGCCAGCCCATGGTAGCCCCCTTTTTTTTCTATTTTATTTATTTCCCTGCTGTTTTTTTTCTAAGTCCTGTAAAACTGTGTGCTGTTTTAATTTTGCAACGTTAATTCTCGTTAAACCGTAGCTCCGATGATGTTGCCCCCAAAACGAAACTTGCTCAGAATTGCGTGTACTTTAATTCATCTTTTGTGAGCGTTTGCATTTGAGCTCATATTGATTGTGTAATTGTGTGTTGAAGTGGGCATCATGCCATTAAACTGCTAATTTTCCTGTTAAGTGCTGCTGTTTATATTTTGTTGCAACTTTGCATGATGTTTGTGAGTAATCCATGAGGCCTATTGCATTGATTCTTTTTCCATTGTGTTAAGCATCATGTGTACTTCAATTCCATGCTTTAACTTGCCATGTTTGGGTGCTTTATCTATATTAAATCTTGCTCCAAAGTGGTGATCCTGATGTTAATGTGCTGCTGTTGCTAAAACTGTTATTTTGTTGCAACTTCGGTCGACGAGTGTGTCGCGACCGTTTATCGGATTTGAGTGATTCCAATTGCATATTGTTAAGCATCATGTCTACTTTCATTACATCTATTTCTATGTCATGTTGCTGCACTTTTGCATATAGATTTACCCCTGTTTATACAGCATGTGTGCATAGCTTGTCTTGCTTATATCTTTTTAACCGTAACTCCGTTTGGGGTGTTCTTTATATGTAACTTGATTAGTTTTTCGTGTACTTTGTGTTTATGCTATTGTTTGCTGTTGTTAACCAACCTAAAATATGGTTTAGGGCAGAACAGTACCAAATCTTTTAATCATCGTGCGGCACTTAGTGTTATGCCATGTTTAGGAGTTTGCCTCACTTAAATTGACTAGCATAGATAGTTTACTTTGTGCTTCACCTTTTGACATGTTTGTGTGCTATGCCATGCTTGCTTGAGTTGCCATGTTAACAACCGTTGGTTGATCACCTGTAGCTAAGCAACTTGAACCACCGTAAATGTGCGGTATCGTCGTGTGTGACGAGTACTCCACTTAAATTGTTAGTAACTGTTCTCGACGATAGATCTGTATCGCGTTGCCGTGCCTTGTGTTGTCTCTTTGATCTTGTGTTGCTCCGTAGTAATAGTGGTGCACCGTTGATTGCTTTCCAGTGTTTACTTCTTGTGTGCTCCCGCGGGTACCACTCGGAGACGATGCGAGCGTGCGATCGACTACACCTTCGGAATACGACTTATCAACAGGCAAGGACTATACATTACTTATGATCCATTCTATTTCAACCAGCGGTTTGCATGCTAGTCTAGGCTAGGTTCGATGTTTGATCCTACCACATGTTTACAACCTCTTTCAAACCGATACAGCCATGTCCCTTCCCAGCAAACCTTGTACTGCTATGTTACTATTGCTCGTTGCTCAGCCCCTGCTTAGTATGCATGCTTAGGATGCTACGATGTTACCCTGTTACTCTTTGGGTTGGGATATCACCTTATTATTATATTGTTATTGATGATATGTTTATTATAATGTTGACTATATTCGACGAAGGATGGAAGGTCTAGGCTATCCCGCCCCAACGCTTTGTTCCATTCGAGTCACCTAGGACCCGAGTTCCGGGTATTGGTTTTAAGACTGAGCGTGCCTAATCGCGTGTGGGATTGTATGGGATCCCCTCTTCTTACCTACCTAGCTTCAAACATTTCTAGAGGTGGCCCAAGCTGATTTACCATTTGAAACCGTGTGTGTGCTGGTCAGTAAGGATGGCAATGGGTAGGGTATGGGCAGGGTAGATCAATACCAAACCCATACCCGTATAGTTCATGGGTATAAACTTCTACCCATACCCTTACCCGTGGGTATAAAACTATACCCACACCCATACCCGGTGGGTACCCATACCCATTAGGTAGATCAAATAGTACATTATTTTCATCTTTTTACATTCATTGGTAGCGCATTACCAAAAAAATATTTACAACTCAATAGCAGGTAGATGAATACATGAATATTAACTATATAGGCTATAGGTACCCACTTAGTAGACAAAATAGTATATAGTATATATACACATTGAATTGGTCAAATAGTACATCATTATACATGGATAGGGTATGGGTATACCCATGGGTACAAAGCTATACCCGTGCCCTACCCATGACTTGATGGGTAGGGTATGGGTACTACCCATGGGTATAAAAATGTACCCATACCCTACCCATGCGGGTAGGGTACCCGCGGATACCCGTACCCATGGGTAAAATTGCCATCCTTACTGGTCAGCTGCCAGTAGTTTTCAAACAACTCGGTCCAGCGGAGACTTAGTTCCTCTGTTGGTCCACACTTGGTGAGCTAGGGAAGTCCCCTGTTATATAGGTGAGACTAAACCCGACCTTGGACATACGGAAGAGTCCGATCTGAGAGCGTGGCCAGCTTTTGGATTGGGTGTCGACTCCCCGGGGGCCACCCGGATTTGTGCGTTGTTAGTTAGAGGGACCTGTCGTTTCGGATCTCTTGGAACTAAATCATAAAATGGTTGCCTATAATGGGTAGCAACTGAGAGAGATGGGCGAGCATGCGACGCCTCGTAATGGGCAGTTGGTACACCCCTGCAGGGTTAAATCTTTTCGAGAAGCCGTGTCCACGGTTATGGACGACTTGAGACCTACTCCTTGTTCATAGACAACAACAACTGAGATAATCTTAATATAACTTGATCAACGTGTGTGTGCCTTGACTGCTTCTTCTTCGTCGGGATGCGAAGAGGAGGACAAGGATAGGATAGGTGTTATGTTTGCGTAGTAGTTGATAGCAAGACTTGTTGGAGGCGATTCCTCATCGAATGCTTGGCTTCTTATCTTACTCTCTATATCGTTAGCCACTTCATAAATGCTAGTGCGGCAGCAACCTCACCACTTACCCCTTCCTTACCTTAAACTACTAGTTGTCCTAGAATGACGAGTGATGAAGTCCTTGCTGGGTCAGATGACAACTACAGTTGGATGCTGAGTACCTCTGTACTCATGATACTACCCCCAAACTCTTTTCAGGGTTCTGATCGACAACAGGTATGGTGATCGACGTTTCACGTGGAGACTCGACGACGACTAGTTAGGTGGATCCCGGCGGAGGGCCTGGACCCGTGTGGTTAAGGGATCGATGTTTTTCTCTTTGCCAGTAGGCATTTGATTGTAGTCTGTACTCAGACATGTATCTTCCGCTGTTGTATTGTATTTGAGGCAGTTGTATGCCGATTGTATGAGATGTTGAATCCTTGTATCTGTAATGTTGTGATATCATGTTGGAAATCCGGGGCATATGGCTTTGTCATATGTCGCGGTGGGACCGATATGTGCTTCGTCCCTGGATCTGGGTGGAAACACCTAGATCTGGAACAGTACCGCATATCAGGCCTTACAACTTGGTATCAGAGCCTTACCGACCGTAGGATCCCTTCTCTAGCCGAAGTCGAGTCTAGACAAAAACTATTTTGTAGTTACTAAGTTAGTTATCGGAGAGTAGGATCTTTTTCCTCCTTACCCTTGCTCTGGTCAAGACAAGTGTCGTAAGTGTTTTAATCTCGCCTTATCCCCCTTCAAACTTTAGGATCTCGATGAGTGTGGAGTTTCGGAATAGTTACAATGCCTTGCTTGCAGCGTATTGTCTCGATTCCGAGCTCATGTGAGAATTCCGGTAGTACCTTTAGCTTCTCCGATTTTGGGTATCATCTGGGTCATCCATTGCCATCCATCCTTTTGCCCGGTGTTTTCACGACTTGCGTCGAAAAGCACTATCCCTTTGACCAGGTTTTTGCGATCGTTCCTCCTCTTGACACCGACGATTTCGTTATTCCGACGATGTCGTCTCTCTGCGGAAATTTATCTCGACCGAAGTTCGACGTCGACATGGAGCAGAGTCCCTTGTTGGTGGTGTTGAAGATCGTCGACTCTCTTTTCTCTCCCCCCCTCTCCCCCGGATCGTCCTGGATCTCGGGACGAGATCCCTTGTTGGTGGTATTGTATTGTAACAGCCCAGTTTTTGCAAAAATCAAAAAATTTGTTTTCGGTGTGAATTGTTTGATTGTCTGATTTGTTTGCGGTGTTTGCATCCCCGATTTATCGATCGGCGATTATTTTTCCCCCTCTCATCTCGTACCGGACGGAGACCGACCCTTGCCACTCCGACACTCGACCTTTGCGACACCGGGTTTCACCCGATAACCGTCGCGAAAACCGCACGAGACCAGCCGCAGCCAACGGAGCGAAAAAACCAGTTTAATAATTAAACGGGTTATTTTTATAGCGCGCCGGAAAGTGTTTTCGAAACGGTTCCAGTGCAAGGTGAACGCCTCCGGCTCGACGCACTGATCGCGCAGTTCGAAGTTTTACCCGAATCGGAGGTACTGCGGACCCCCGGCGGTTAGAAACGTGAGCACCGCGCGCGCGAGAGAAAAACCGGAGATGTTTTTGCAAACTGCCAGCCACCGGGGCTATATAAAGACCACCACACTCCCACCCATTTCTAGGGTTTCCCTAGCACAATTTTGCAGCCACACCCCAATTTTTCTCAGTTTTCTGCGCAATGAGTCCAGGACCATCATATCCGGAGATCCGACGGTCCGGATCGCGTCTAGCCTCCACCCTCTCTCTCCTATCTCTCTTCTCCAACCACCTCACCGCCGCCGCCCGTGGCATACCCTCGCCGCCGCCGTCCTGCTCCGGCCAGGGAGGTCGCCACCCTCCTCTCCTCTTCCTCCGCGCCTCCTCTCCCTCTTCCTTTCCTCCCCTCTAATCCCTCTCCTCCCCGCTGCAGGTCGCAGCCGCCGGAGTGCAGCGCGCCATGGCGTCAGCCGCCATGGGAGGCCGTCCATGAGCTCGCCCCTGCGTCCTCCAACCTCACCGCGCCGCCCGGGAGGCCCAGCCGGGGCCGCTCCTGCGCCCGTTCCTCGCCTCCACAGCCGCCCCTCCTCGCCACGGCAAGTCGGCCGGCGAGCCGAGCCAACCTGCGCCGCCGCCATGTCCAGTCCCGTGCGGGGACGAGGAGGCTGCCCGAGCCGGCTAGCCAACGGCCAGATGGGCCCCGCGCCTACACTGGCCCACGGACCAGCAGCCCCCGCGGCCCAGTCCAGCCAAGGCGGCCCACTGGCGCAAGCCCAGCCACCAGCGCGAGCCGCCTCTGGCCTGTTGGGCAAGCCCATGGTAGCCCCCTTTTTTTCTATTTTATTTATTTCCCTGCTGTTTTTTTTCTAAGTCCTGTAAAACTGTGTGCTGTTTTAATTTTGCAACGTTAGTTCCCGTTAAACCGTAGCTCCGATGACGTTGCCCCCAAAACGAAAGTTGCTTAGAATTGCGTGTACTTTAATTCATATTTTTTGAGCATTTGCATTTGAGCTCATATTGATTGTGTAATTGTGTGTTGAAGTGGGCATCAGGCCGTTAAATTGCTAATTTTCCTGTTGAGTGCTGCTGTTTATATTTTGTTGCAACTTTGCATGATGTTTGTGAGTAATCCATGAGGCCTATTGCATTGATTCTTTTTCCATTGTGTTAAGCATCATGTGTACTTCAATTACATGCTTTAACTTGCCATGTTTGGGTGCTTTAGCTATATTAAATCTTGCTCCAAAGTGGTGATCCTGATGTCAATGTGCTGCTGTTGCTAAAACTGTTATTTTGTTGCAACTTCGGTCGACGAGTGTGTCGCGACCGTTTATCGGATTTGAGTGATTCCAATTGCATATTGTTAAGCATCATGTCTACTTTCATTACATGTATTTCTATGTCATGTTGCTGCACTTTTGCATATAGATTTACCCCTGTTTATACAGCACGTGTGCATAGCTTGTCTTGCTTATATCTTTTTAACCGTAACTCCGTTTGGGGTGTTCTTTATATGTAACTTGATTAGTTTTTCGTGTACTTTGTGTTTATGCTATTGTTTTCTGTTGTTAACCAACCTAAAATATGGTTTAGGGCAGAACAGTACCAAATCTTTTAATCATCGTGCGGCATAATCCTTGTATTTTTCTGATAATTTTAGACATATCATTTGTCCAATTTGGAGTTAAAATGAATTTTCTATGATTTTTTGAAGTTTAAAGTCTTTTCTGCCATTTCTGGATTATTATTAAACTGTTTATCGATTTACTGCATCAGCACCACGTCAGCATGACGTGGGGGGGCTGACCAGTCAACCCTGCCAGTGGGGCCCTCCTGTCATTGAGAGGGGGTTAATTCCTGTGGTTAGATTAGCACAGGGGTTAGTTTAGTGGGCTGGGGGCCACTGTCATAGGCTGTGGGGGTGATTAGTGGGGGGTTAGGCTCGGGTTAGGGTTCTAATGGCGCCGGCTTGACGCCGATGGCCTGGCCACGGCGGCGCCCTCGCCGGAATCGGCTAGGGGCCACGGGGAGGACAATGGAGAGCACCGGGGGGGATCCTCTCGCTCGCCCGCACCCACTGGTGCCACCTAGGCATCGAGGAGAGGCCCCAGGCCACGCCGGCTTCGAGCTCGGCGGCAGGCCGTGGCTCTCTTCATGGCAAATCGGCGACAGAGAGAACGGGGAGGGGTGCAGAGAGAGGGAAATCGACGAGCGGCTCACGAGGGATGCAGTGGTGAGCTTGGGGAAGCCGGAGAAGGAGCGGACGGAGCTCGATTTGTCGCCGGAGTCCTCGGCTGCCGCGGCGGCTCGTCGAAGATGTCGTCGCCTCCGTTGCCTCTCAGGACAAATTGATGGCGCCTCGCGAAGTGGTCGTCGTCGGGGATCCTCCTAGACAGCTCGCTGCATCAAACGGGGCACGGTGGCCGCGCTAACTCTCATCGGTGCTCCGGCTGCAGTCCAGTTCTTGCGAGGTGATGAAGAAAGAAGAAGAAGAGGGAGACGGCTCCAGGGGGAAAGGATGAGGACGGCCTCAAGACGGCTCCAGACGCAGGGATAAGCACGGGGGAGGGCAAGCAGGACGTGGCACAGAGACGAGCACGTCGCCGCCGTCGGTGGAGTCCTCCTGGTAGGAGGAAGAAGACGAGCCTGCCCCCCTGGTGGGCTGGGCCAGCTGGGGAAGGTGGGCTTCGCCCAGGGCGTGAGGTAAGTGGTTCTCTGCTTTTTTCTTTTTATTTAAATCTGTTCTATTTGTTCTGCCTAGATAAAAATACCTAGGCATTTTATTAAATGCCCCAAATTTTTATGTGGCCTCATAAAATATAGAGCTAGCCACTTATAAAATTTGAGCACTTTTAAAATTCAAATTATTTGAACTTTAATTCAAATAGGGGTTTAAATTTAAATCCATGCTCCTGTTTGAATATTTGAAAAATCCATGAGCATGGGATTTCTACCACATCATTTTATATGTGATCCCACTCATTTATGGGACTTTTCAAAAATACAAAAGGAATTTTTGGAGAAGATTTATTTCTGGCCTTTTGAATTAATTCATCTGGGGGGTTCCTTCTCCCATTTCAATTTCTTTTTGAAATTTTTACATGATGCAAAGGCCTAAGCTTATCGTAGCACATACCTAACTTGGGGTTGTGACAACTCGCCCCCACTCAAAAGAATCTCGTCCCGAGATTCAGAAGTCCGCGGAAGGAAGGAGGGGTACTCGGTCTTCTCTTTCCCATGTGGCTTCTTTCTCAGAGTGGTGGGACCATTGCACTTTCAGAAACCTAATCTTCTGACGACGAGTGACACGCTCTGCTGAATCAAGAATACGAACAGGGTACACTCGATAAGAAAGGTCATCTTGGAGATCAAGCGTTTCATGGTCGACTTCGCGGATGGGGTCCTTGAAGCAACGCCTAAGTTGTGACACATGGAATACATCATGTACTCGGGAAAGGTGCGGGGGTAGTTCAAGTTGGTAGGCAACTTCTCCACGTTTAGCAAGAATGCGGAAAGGTCCGATGTAACGTGGGGCCAACTTGCCTTTGATACCGAATCGTTGGGTTCCCTTCAGAGGAGTAACCCGAAGGTAAGCCTTCTCATCCGGATTGTAGCTCTCTTGCCTATGATGACGATCATAGTAGCTTTTCTGACGAGACTGGGTTGCTTTCAATTGATCACGAACAATGCGAACTTGCTCTTCTGCTTCCTTGATCATGTCCGGTCCAAAGAATTGTCTTTCACCGGTTTCTGACCAGTTTAGGGGTGTTCGACATCGTCGTCCATAAAGAAGTTCAAAAGGATCCATGTTCAGACTAGATTGAAAACTATTGTTATAAGCAAATTCGGCAAATGGAAGAGACTTCTCCCAATTCTTTCCGAATGAGATAACACAAGCTCTGAGCATGTCTTCAAGAATTTGGTTAACCCTTTCAACTTGACCGCTAGACTGAGGATGGAAAGCTGTACTAAAGGAGAGATGAGTTCCCATAGCATTCTGAAAGCTTCCCCAAAATCTTGAGGTGAAAAGGCTACCGCGATCAGAATTGATTTCCAAAGGAACACCGTGAAGGGATACAATTCTAGAGACGTACAAGTCCGCTAACTGGCTAGCAGTTATAGACTCGCGAACGGGTAGGAAGTGAGCAACTTTGGATAGCCTATCTATGACAACAAAGATGGCATCATTTCCTTTCTGGGTTTTTGGAAAGCCGGTGATGAAGTCCATACTGACTTTGTCCCATTTCCACTCTGGAATAGGCAAAGGTTGAAGTGTACCAGCAGGTCTTTGGTGTTCTGCCTTAATGCGACGACAAACATCACATTCGGCAACAAATCGAGCAATGTCTCTCTTCATCCTAGTCCACCAAAATCTCTGGCGTAGATCTCGGTACATTTTTGTGCTACCGGGATAAATCGAGAGGGGTGTGTCATGGGCTTCTTTGAGGATGAGTTGCCTTAGTTCCCTATTCTTAGGTACTACCAAACGATTTCCAAAGAATACCGTTCCTTTACTATCTGTGGAGAAACATTTAGCCACTCCGCTAGCAATGTTCTCCTTGATCCGGCGAACACCTCGTGCACGCCTTTGGGCAACTATGATTTGATCCTCAAGGGTTGGTTTCGCCACCAAGTTGAAAAGAGATCCACGAGGAACAGTCTCGAGATTGAGCTTTCGAAATTCCTCATGGAGAAGTGGTTGATACTGTTGTAACATGAGGTTGTTACAATACGACTTACGACTTAGTGCATCAGCCATGACATTGGCTTTGCCTGGGGTGTAAGAAATTCCTAAGTCATAATCTTTTATCAACTCAATCCAGCGTATTTTCCTGAGTTTAAGATCTGGCTGGGTGAAAATATATTTGAGGCTTTGGTGGTCGGAATAGATCTCATAACGATTACCAAGGAGGTAATGTCGCCAAATTGTCAGGGCATGAACTACTGCAGCGAGTTCAAGGTCATGGGTAGGATAGTTCTCTTCATGTGGCCGCAACTGGCGTGAAGCATAAGCTACCACATGTCTATCTTGCATAAGTATGCATCCTAACCCTTGCCGTGATGCGTCACAAAAGATCTCGAAATCCTTTTTGGTGTCTGGAGGCGCAAGTCGGGTGCAGAAGTCAATCTTCTTTTTAGCTCTTGAAAGCTTTCCTCGCACTTGGGAGTCCATAGGAATTTCTTATCTTTCTTGAGGAGTTCAGTTAGAGGCTTTGCAACTTTAGAAAAGTCCTCGACGAAGCGACGGCAATAGCTGGCTAGGCCAAGAAAACTCCTAACTTGCTTAACTGATTCAGGTGGAGTCCAGTCAAGGACGGCCTGAACTCTCTCGGGATTCACAGCAATGCCTTTTGCAGAAATCACGTAGCCTAAGTAGGTCACTTCTGGTAGCCAAAATTCACACTTGGAGAATTTAGCATACAGGCGATGCTCTCTAAGTTTCATCAATACCAGCCTTAGGTGTTCGGCATGTTCTTCTTCGTTCTTCGAGTAGATGAGAATGTCATCGAGATAAACTACAACAAATTTATCTAGGTACTCCATGAAGATCGAATTCATCATGCGTGAGAAAGTGGCGGGGGCATTGGTCAAACCAAAGGACATGACGGTATACTCGTAAAGACCATAACGAGTAGTGAAAGCCGTTTTTGGAATGTCCTCGTTTTCGGATTTTGACTTGATGATAACCTAATCTCAAATCCATCTTGGAGAAGACAGAGGATCCAGCAAGTTGATCATAAAGATCATTGATCCTGGGCAGTGGGTACTTGTTCTTTATCGTCGCTAGATTTAGCGGGCGATAGTCTACGCACATCCTTTCTGTTCCATCTTTCTTCGTTACGGACAGAACGGGGCAACCCCATGGCGATGAGCTAGGGCGGATGAAGCCTTTTGCCAACAAAGCTTCCAGTTGGGTTTTAAGCTCAGCTAACTGACGCGGGGCCATTTTTTATGGGCGTCTGGAAATTGGTGCGGTTCCTGGGGCAAGATCTACAATGAATTCTACACATCTGTCGGGTGGCATGCCCGACAGCTCTTCAGGAAAGACATCCGGGAAGTCACGAACCACCGGAATATCTTCAAGGTCGGGAAGGGGAAGCACATTCAAAGAATGCACCTAGGTTCTTGTTCTTGGTGAGGAGTAATCTATTGTCTGGCCTGAAGGGTGTGTAAGTCTAACTGACTTGGCTTTACAATCAAGAAAAGCATGTTGTCTTGATAACCAATCCATGCCAAGGATGACATCAATGTCTGAAGACTTGAGGGCTATGAGTGAAGCAAGGAATACTAAAACCTCAATTGCAATTTGATTACCATGGCTTACTCTATTAGTTTGCCACTTGGAACCAGGAGTTTGAATGATCATAGGGGTGAACATTTCTTCAAAGGGTACATCATGCCGAAGTGCATAACTCTCCGACATGAATGAGTGAGATGCTCCTGGATCGAAAAGGACAGAAGTGGGAACAAAATTGACTGGGAGCGTACCAAGAATGACATCAGAAGTACCATCAGTTTCCTCAGCTGAGATTTGGTTCACACGTCCAAGATTTGTGGAAGTGAAAGGCTTGGCGGTGGGAACCTTCGGGGGTGGTTTGGCACGAACAGTGGGGTTCCCTTTGGCATGGGGTGGAGCATTCTGATTGACGGGGCACTCACGAGAATAGTGACCAGGCTCGCCACTTCTAAAGCAGGCTCCAAAGATAGTGCGGGGAGCTGGGTTGTTTGGTGGAGCTGGTGGACGAGGCGGCACAAGGGATGGCCTCGGTGGGTTGTTTTGGTGGATCAAACTGCTAGGAATCCAGATCATGCGCTTCTGAGGGCGTGAACTGGAAGAAGGGGCAAGCTCAAGAGCATGCTTGCGAGACTTCTCAAAAACTTCATTGCCATGCTCAGTTATGAAGGATCTATTGACTAAATCCTCAAAGGTGGCAAACTCAAGGAGGTTGAGATCATGACGAAGGATGGGGCTAAGTCCCTTGCGGAACCTTGCCTGCTTTCTGGCATCGGTGGTGATCTCATCTTGGGCATAACGATAAAGACGGTTGAACTCCCTCACATACTCATGAATGGACATCTCTCCTTGATTTAGATTGCAGAACTCTTCCTTCTTGCGCTCCATCAACTCATCCAGAATGTGGTACACTCGAAAGGCAACACAGAACTCTTGCCAAGTCACTACGTGACCATCTGGCTGCATTGCAACATAGTTCTCCCACCACTGAAGAGCAACACCTTCCAAGAAGTATACCGCAAAAATAACTCGGTCATCGGGAGCAACATGTGCTGTATCAAGCTTACACTCGATGGAACGGAGCCAATCATCAGCTTCGAGGGGCTCAGAGGAACATCAGAATACCGGTGGCTTGAGGAAGATGAAGTCCTGAATGCTGACCACCACATTACGATGGTGGGCGGTATTCTGCTCGATGAGCTCCAGAAGGCGTGTTTGATCACGTCTATTCCGCTCAGCTTCCATCATGACTTCCGCCGCAGAAGGCGGTGGTGGAGGTTTATCATCATTTCGATTCCGAACACTGTCTCGATTCCGAAGAACAGCACTACGAGTTCCACCTGACATCCTGTGTGATAAAAATCAACAATCAGAACAGGTTGTACGATGGAGGCAAGGATAAAAGGATATGATTTAGGCGGAAAAGATAATAATGCGAAGGCAATGACTCAAAGAAACACGGAACAAATCCGACAGCATAATGGCTACACTGGGATGGAAAATGAAACAACCTCGAAGAAATTGGACAGAACTTCTTCAAGGAACTCAAAACACGGAGACTCTGGACAACCACAACAATCCTACGGCTATAAGGAGGCAATCAACGAGATGATCTAGTCAGACATAGATGAGCCTAGTCCTATCTTCCCTTAGAAAAGGTAAGGGTGACTCAGAACTCAAATCGATGAGGGTAAGGAGAAAAAGAAGCCTTACGTTGTTCCCTTATATACCCAGAGTAACTATATAACTATGGCAAGCTAGACTCGACTTCGGCCAAGGCTGATAATCCTACAGTCAGTCCTGCTCTGATACCAAGTCTGTCGGGATCCGGGGTTAGCGTATGCAAGTCCCGCTACGACATAGTCATATGGAGAGCTGAGAATCGTACCCACTTGTCTAAGCAGACAAGGCCAAGCACAGAACGTTCTCGGAAAGCGTCGTACGTGAGGGGCATCCCATCCAGGCCGGATGATCAACTGAGATGGGTCCTCATCGTCCGCACACAAGTCTAAATGATATGGGTGATGAACTCCCATATTCACAGACAAGTCGCCTCAACCATACTATCGACTATCTCATAACTCTTACATAGACTTACTCCAGCCCGATCACTTAGTCGAGGTCTAGGGCGGGCTCGATCATACATCAAAGTGTGCACGAGACAGAGTCTCGAACAATCGCATCGCGATGCCCCAAGCTACGCACATCTAAGGGCCACTTGGTGTATAAAAGACCGACAGCCAGATCACAACTAAGGTCTCGAAAACCCATACAAAGACATGCATGTTATAATCATACACGCAGCACACATGTCCTGTATGAACAGCATGTATCATTGCAATTCTCTACAAAGTATACAACTTTATTGATAACTCTTACAGAGTGCACACAGAGATCACAAGCATGTGATCCAACATTACAACAGACAAGCGGAAGCAAAGTAGGTCTGAGTACAGACAAGTTTAACAAATGGCTTAAGAAGCCTTATTTAAACACAAGCCCTCCACGAGGGAACCAGTCGTCTGACTGGGACTGCACTAGCTTGGTCTTGGTCTGAGTCTTCATTCTTCGAGCTTCGGGTAGAAGCCACCATCAGGTAGGTGGGTTCATCTAAAACATAGAATAAGCAAACGTGAGTACAAAGTCGTACTCAGCAACACTTACGTAGGAACTATACTACTCATGCACATGTATCAAGGTAAGGGAGGTGGGGTTTCACTTGCAGAAGTGCCAGCTTTGACTTGGCTAGTCCTGAACTACGAGTACCAGACTTGAGGTAAGAAGCGTACACGAGTCCACTACATCTCCAACCAATACACCACTATGGTTACTTCCTCGACTTCCCCACGAGGAGCACACCATAGCACTCACGCTTATCTTGCGAGTTTTAGAAGTATCCAGTTCAAGTTGTCTAATAATCGAGCACAACTCTCCAAGTAGTCCTTAACCGCGGACGCGACTATTCGAATAGTTTTGTTAACCCTGCAGGGGTGTACTACTACACACACATGACACCCAGTTACCGCCTTTGGCCTCGACACCATTCAAGGGGTGTCGGCGAGGATGTTCACCACAACACTTCGCCCGAGCTCCGTTCTAGTCCAGAGAGTCGCCTATCTGAGGGGGATCCGTATGGAAGTCCGGCCGAGGTTCCAGTACAGCCTCAAACGATGTGTGCAGGGTCCCAAGCCGGTCTTGAAAAGCAGTTCATCCACTTCGCAGACCATGCCACAGCCCTACCAGAACTCCGAACTACTGCGACTTCTGGGTTTCAAACGGGGTGATGTACTAGGATGAGAGGGGTCAGTGAGCCCAATGTGTGGTTGTACTCTTCTTCTTGGATCACCACACAAGAACTCGGGCTTAAGGCGGTGTTCAACGAGACAACCCACTGTGTACTCCTACACAGCCTCTCATCGTTCACCTTGTATTAGGGTAGATTCACCAACACAGTTTCACTTTCATCAACACAATGTTCACCATCATCCCGACTCACATCAAAAGCAACCTCATTGTACCACTAAGCATTCAATAAGCAGTAACAGTTGCAGGGGTCACATGATATCAATCAACTCCTATGTCATCTAGGATTGTGGTTTGCTTACTACTGTGACAAGATGATAGGTCATGCATCGGATATGGGTTCAACAATGCGGTAGAATCGATACAAGGTGATCTCCTAAACATGCATAAGCGAGACTGAGAGGGAATTGGGATTTATAGACATGATCAATGGGGGGGTTGCTTGCCTTGCTGACGAGGTTCAGTCGCGGGGTCTTCAACGAAGGGGGTGATCTCGGTTTCCGGCTCCACTTCTATCAGCAACATGACAATCATAGGATCAACATAATGTACAATGCACAATCACATGAATAAGATTGTAATGGTGATGTTCATGGTTGCATTGTGTGGACAATTCCATTTAAAAGGAGTATATTGCAATTGAATTGCAAATTCAAACTCCATTTGATTTATCGATGAATTTCAAATGCATTTGAATGCATGAATGTTTATTTGAAAAGTATGAGCATGAAGTGATGTTGTAAAGGTGAGGTAAAGCCTCTGATGTGTGGATGAATCCATCTAAAAGAAGTGTGTTGTAAAATCATTTGCAAATTCACTCCAAATTTGAATTCAAATTAAAGCCATATGGATGTTTGCCACTGTTCACCCAATTTAAGTTGGTCAACATACAAACAAAGTCCATATTCATAATCCTTGTATTTTTTTGATAATTTTAGA
The DNA here is from genome assembly GCA_950022295.1 of Bromus sterilis. NCBI lineage: Eukaryota > Viridiplantae > Streptophyta > Magnoliopsida > Poales > Poaceae > Bromus > Bromus sterilis. The sequence goes on along the minus strand of OX465596.1, from coordinate 41,171,354 downwards.
CATATTATTTGTCCAATTTGGAGTTAAAATGAATTTTCTATGAATTTTTGAAGTTTAAAGTCTTTTCTGCCTTTTCTAGATTATTATTCAATCGTTTATCGATTTACTGCGTCAGCACCACGTCAGCATGACGTGGGGGGCTGACCAGTCAACCCTTCCAGTGGGGCCCTCCTGTCATTGAGAGGGGGTTAATTCCTGTGGTTAGATTAGCACAGGGGTTAGTTTAGTGGGCTGGGGCCCACTGTCATAGGCTGTGGGGGTGATTAGTGGGGGGTTAGGCTCGGGTTAGGGTTCTAATGGCGCCGGCTTGACGCCGGTGGCCTGGCCACGGCGGCGCCCTCGCCGGAATCGGCTAGGGGCCACGGGGAGGACAATGGAGAGCACCGGGGGGATCCTCTCGCTCGCTCGCCCGCACCCACTGGTGCCGCCTAGGCATCGAGGAGAGGCCCCAGGCCACGCCGACATCGAGCTCGGCGGCAGGCCGTGGCTCTGTTCATGGAAAATGGGCGACAGAGAGAACGGGGAGGGGTGCAGAGAGAGGGAAATCGACGAGCGGCTCACGAGGGATGCAGTGGTGAGCTTGGGGAAGCCGGAGAAGGAGCAGACGGAGCTCGATTTGTCGCCGGAGTCCTCGGCTGCCGCGGCGGCTCGTCGAAGATGTCGTCGCCTCCGTTGCCTCTCGGGACAAATTGATGGCGCCTCGCGAAGTGGTCGTCGCCGGGGAGCCTCCTAGACAGCTCGCTGCATCAAACGGGGCACGGTGGCCGCGCTAACTCTCGTCTGTGCTCCGGCTGCGGTCCGGTTCTTGCGAGGTGACGAAGAAAGAAGAAGAAGAGGGAGACGGCTCCAGGGGGAAAGGATGAGGACGGCCTCAAGACGGCTCCAGACGCAGGGATAAGCACGGGGGAGGGCAAGCAGGACGTGGCACAGAGACGTGCACGTCGCCGCCGTCGGTGGAGTCCTCCTGGCAGGAGGAAGAAGACGAGCCTGCCCCCCTGGTGGGCTGGGCCGGCTGGGGAAGGTGGGCTTCGCCCAGGGCGTGAGGTAAGTGGTTCTCTGCTCTTTTCTTTTTATTTAAATCTGTTCTATTTGTTCTGCCTAGATAAAAATACCTAGGCATTTTATTAAATGCCCCAAATTTTTATGTGGCCTCATAAAATATAGAGCTAGCCACTTATAAAATTTGAGCACTTTTAAAATTCAAATTATTTGAACTTTAATTCAAATAGGGGTTTAAATTTAAATCCATGCTCCTGTTTGAATATTTGAAAAATCCATGAGCATGGGATTGCTACCACATCATTTTATATGTGATCCCACTAATTTATGGGACTTTTCAAAAATACAAAAGGAATTTTTTGAGAAGATTTATTTCTGGCCTTTTGAATTAATTCATCTGGGGGGGTTCCTTCTCCCATTTCAATTTCTTTTTGAAATTTTTACATGATGCAAAGGCCTAAGCTTATCCTAGCACATACCTAACTTGGGGTTGTGACATAGGTCTTCGCCTGTTTTTGCTCTTTCTCAGTTTGGTTGCCCTCGTGTCGGCCTGCGTGCCTGGTTGTGGCCATTGGGTCTGTATGAACTTCCCTTCCCTTTTCTTTAGTCGTGGCTTTAAACTCCCTTAAGTCTGTTTTAGTCGCTCTATGTATCTGCTGCAGTGGCAGTTGTGAACTCGTGGCCGATTTTGGCTTTATTTATAAAGTCGGGCAATAGCCTCTTATCTAAAAACTAGTTACTTGCTTTTATGCCACCAGCAGTTCAGATAATCAAACGATTCTTATCTTCAGGAATCTTGTTTTGGGTCAAGGGACCCACCGTCCAATTCCACTCTCCAAGTTGTGAAAGGTTGAACAGACGTTCGCAAACTTTCTGGCCCTTCTGCAGTAATCCTCTTGCACAATGTGTCGCAGTTACTTATTACTTCAGTTAACCTGACCTTCAATTCACCAACTTCCATTTGTAGTGGATGAACTGCGAATGTTTCGTATAGCAATGTCAATTTACAGTTCCAATATCTCCATGCCGTTCCAAAATTACAGGTAGTGCTCACGATCTCAGACGGATGTGATGTGGTGAAGGTTGATCATTATCTATCTAATAAAACACAGTATTTGTTACCTTCAGCAAGATTATGAGAGGTTGATCTCATAGAAGTAACAGAGTAATTGAACCGCTGGAGAAGCTTGACAGCCAATGCATCCGCTGTTTCTATCTTATTCTCTAACTCTCCCTGCAGCATATGCAAATATGTTAGAACTCCTCTCTATAAAATAGTCAATACAGAAACATAGAAGACATGAATTACACATTTCTAACACCAGATTTCTTCAGCTATCTTCTGAGTAATACATAGTTTTACCATGGTCAACTTGAGTTTACCAGTTAAGTTATCTATCGTACTTTCTAGAGAGCACCCTTCGATATCCACTCTAACTCTAGACACTACAAACTCAGTAGGATGCCAATAGTTTTTTAACCCAAGTAAGTGTTGAACCATAAACTCGGTAGGATACATGGTGCATGGTCAGCATGGATTGCAATTGTTCATAAAACATTACTAATGAAGTATCAATTATGCCAATAGTATTTTATTCATGATGCTGAAGCAGTAATAAAATATGTTTCACATTAGTCTATATGACCTCAGTATTTTTCAGTACCACGATGAAAGCAAAATCAGCATCAACAATCAGAAGACCAAACGTGTAAGTAATTAGCATTGCATTTATATAAGCTTATCACTAAGGGGATAATATCTGGTGCACCCGTCCCTGATTGACAGCCCTAGGCATTTTGGAAACTCGTAATAAAGAAGGGGACATAAAAAAAACTTGCATCTCATCTATCAGGTCAGAGAGTTTCAATTTCAAATTAAAAACATAGCTTGAGTAACAAAGTTATGAATACATAAATGTCACAAAACAAATTTCCTACCCACCTGTCTTGCACTAATTTCTTTGAGTCTCTCCTGGCCAGGCAGCCGCAGCAGCAGTTGGCCGACGAGATCACGACGGTCTCTGACGGCTGGCGCGACCCCGCTGACGAAGACCCCCTCCTCCGCGGCATCCGCTCACTAACCATCGTAAGAAAAAACTTCCTTATGGAACCATCTGAAGAATTTGTCTAGCACTACTCCGCATGTGACCTGTCCGGCACTGTGTCTCGGATTGGTGAGAAAATACTTCTGCAAGCAGAACAACAAAGATCAAGCGTGGCCAAAGTGGTTGCCTACTTACACTATAGACTATACATGAAAGCTAATGCGCGCTTTGCTGCGCCGTTGTTTCTATTTGATCATATACTTGACGTATTCAAGGACGGCCATATTTTCCTCGTTTGATGAAGAGATAGTACCATAATTGACATCATGGTTTTCCTAAAACAAAATAGCTTGAAGTTTTATTTTAAATGAAAGTGGCGGCATAGTTTTTATTTCATTTCAAGTTTTTTCTCACCAGATAAAAAATATCAGTCATATCACATGTATTCATATGACCATTAAAAAAACCATTCAAAAACATGTATTCATATAACCAAATGTATGTCCACGACATTGAAACAGAGGCACGACCACCAGTCATTCTATTCCATCATCAATGCACAAAAAATATCCTTCCAAGAGATCTGAGAGTATAGACGGTTCACCACCATCATTCTGCAACGTGTCTACTTGAGATAGTTATTGGTGTTTCATATGATAACAATGTGTTGACAGTAGAAGAATCGGTATTATAAAGAGAAAGGATTAACTCCTGCAAACCATATTCTCTATGTAGGTTTGATGACCCTCAACGTAGAGGGATCTATTGCAGTGTTTTCGATAAGTAAGAGTGTCAAACCCAACGAGGAGCAGTAGGTAGTACAAGTGACTTTGGTAAGGAGATAACTGCAAGCACTGAATGATAACCTTTTAGGGGTTTTCTCGGTATAAGCGACATGATAGTAAAAACAAGCAAAGTAAAAGATACTGGATAGTAAAGAGTGGCCCAATCCTTTCTGAGCAAAGGAGAGGCCTAGCAACTGAACATTATAAAAACTAAAGTGTTCTTGAGGACACACGGGAGAGGTAGTCATGTGCTTTCGCCATATTCCATATCGGTACTACGTGATGTGTTGATAAGTGTTGAGTGGGTGGATCTATGCTAGTACACCCTCTAGACTAAGATAAGTGTACTCTTATGATTAAACACCTTGCAAGCATCCGCAAATACAAGATAGTAATTAAGGCAAAATCCTAACCATAGCAATATGATCGGTGATCCATTGTTTCCTTGTGCAAAAGCGTGCAAACTGGGGTTCAGGTTTCTGTCACTCCGGCAACCCACCGTAAGCATTCTTTATACACAATGCATCCCCCTAGGTCCTTGATAAGGCGAAGTGTTGAGTGTTCGACTCACACAACACCACTAGGAAAATAACAACACAACTTAAATAACAACCAACACATATTACTTCAACATCATATGACTACTAACAACTAGACTTCTCTCATGTCCTCAAGAACTAAAGTAACTACTCACAAGACATAAAAGAGATCATAATCAGTGGGATAAATAGATGATAAACAATCTAAACACAATAATATTTCTCCAACAAAACTCAATAGCATTCACCACAAAGTAGTAATCAACACCGATAAAGTAGAGAGGATAGATAGTACGGATTACAACACGAGTTGCAATTGTGATACAAGATTGGATGGAGGTGGAGATGGTGCTGATGATGGGGATGATGTTGATGATGATCTCGATGATGCCCGTGACGATGGTGATGACGATGGAGACGATCTCCCCTTCCGGGAGGTGATCTCCCCGGCGGAATCTGCCCGCCAGAGATGGATTTTCTTCTCTGTAGGTTTCCGCCACGGAGCGGCGGCGGAACTCCGGAAACTCTCCTATTTTTAGGGTTTCTAGATCACGAGGAGTAAATAGGCCAGAGGGGGGAGCCGGGAGTGGCCCCGGGGGTCCAGGCGCCCTCCCGGCGCGGCCAGGGGTGGGGCCGCGCCAGGTGGCCTCCTGGGCACCCTGTGGCCCCCCTCTGGTCGCTCTTTTGCGTGTCTTCGTGATCCTGCTGGAAAACAGCCTCCGTCGATTTTCAGGTAATTTGGAGGTGTTCTTCTTCAGCAACTCAACGTCCACTTTTTACTGCTGAATCCTGCGTCTGCTGCTTCGGCATTGGAAAGTTGCAAACTGTGTAAAATAAGCCAAAACAACATAAGAATAGCATCATATCATGAAATATATCAATGAATAAGAAGGAATTACTATATAAAATAGTGATGCATTTTGGACGTATCAACTCCCCCAAGCTTAGACCTCGCTTGTCCTCAAGCGAATACTGAGTTCGGTAAACCTGTCCACAAGTTTAGAGAGTGAAGTGTCGATCAATAAAATACGGACAAGAAGCATCAAGGTTCCTTCATCATACTCAAGCATCCTCAACAGCAACCTCAACTCATAAGGCCCTTATGAGAAAGTAATAACAATTATAATCAAAAGTAGGGCTGAGGAAACTCATCAAATTATGGCAAACATAGTCTTGGTCTAAGGACAACTAAAAACAATTTGAAGCTTTTGAAAGAACATGTTAATAGTCATGAAGTGCAAATGCTAACACAAAGGAAGATGCTCGCTAGGCAAAAGCTTTCGCAAACAACTTACTTATCAAAAGATAATGTCAACAAGGATTTGGCATGGCAAAACTTAATGCAGCTTTATATGGATGAATCCTCATCAACATCAAATGTCTGTTCTCTTAGGGAAAGAAGGAAGTGGGAAAACTGACTCAACATGAAAGTGGAAGAAAGGCCTTGTTAAGGGCAAGCAGGGAAAACTCATGTGCTATCCTTAAATCAAACAGAATAAAAATAGATTTTGGGTTGGTTCATAGTTTGTCAACGAATGTTAATAGATAGCTCAATTACTTCTCAAGATGGACAAGTTTCGAGGAACGGCTCCCAAGTGGGGACGATCACATCCCCTTAATCTCCTTTGTTTATCAGTGCCAAAGTTTCTGATTTCTCATAGACCAAGCGTGAAGGAGGGTTTGTTTGTTATATTATCTTTCGAGCTGGGCACACCCATGCCGGTTCCTCCTCATATTATGGGTTTGCAGATTAGACATGCAATCCCGGGGTAAAACTTGTCCAACTTAAGAAGATCATGAATTACCTACTACTTCCTCATGAGCTAAACAAGAGGCACAAAACAGAAGATTTTGAACATTTAAGGATAACACATAAATTCTACACTTATAGGAGTGGTAGGGGAATACCACGAATAGGAAGGTATGGTGGACTCATATGGAAGGTAAAGGTTTCAGGGTATGGATGCACAAGCAGAAATCTACTTGGCAAAGAGTTTGGCTAGCAAAGGCTTTGAGAGAACAGACAAATGATGCTAATTTAGATGCAAAACATATAAGGCATAAACATTAAGGTAAGCATAACACATAAAGTTGTCTTCCTTGTCAACATAACACTTCAAGCATAAAAACATAAAGGTTTTGGCTATGTCGCTACTTGAGAAAAACATGCATGTTGTCAAGACCAAAGCTATGTTTGCCAAAATTAAATAAAGTTTCCAAAGCCATACCTGATATAAGGTCAATACTCCCCATAAGAATCGCCATATGAGGCCGATTGCGTGAAGAGAATACCGAGTGCAGCGAAGGAACCAATAGACTTCTCATTAATATTCCATTATAGATGACTCCACACTCACGGATATAATCTCTCCAACGACGGAGTGACGGACCTCAATGCAAACACCTATTTCATATAATAAACTTCCTAGACATGATACGACTCTACTTGACTCTAAAAGACTAAGATAAAGATAAAGATACCGGGCACTCCCCCAAGCTTGGAACAAGCTGAGGGGATGCCATTACCCGAGGAGATTCACTCCTCATCCTTGTTGTTGTTGATTCTTCAAATCTTTGATGACACGTCAAAGGGTTTGGTTTTCCTTCTCCAAGATCTCCACTTGCACCTTTAGTACACGGAAATCTTCACACAGTTGATTGGTGATGCGGTAAGCTTCGGAGATGGTAGAAATCGTACGTTGATCTTCAAGTGTAGGGGTCATTCCTGAAAGGTTAAGAGAAAGATCATAATAAGGTTGGACACTCCCAACCATGATGGGGTTGCTTGATCCTCCTAATTGTATTGATGGACCCCCTGGTTGCTGGGCGGTGATAATCTTGACTTCTTTTCTCACGGAACGCTCCATCTCCGCTCGCCTTGCAGCGATTTCTTCTTCTGTGGCCCAATCTATGTATTTCCCTTGGTTGAGGTCTTTCTGAACTTCACGTAGACGCCGTCCCATGAAGTCATCTCCCCTTGAGCCACAGGAAGACATCTCTAGCAATAGCTTTTTACCCTGGCAAAAACAGATCGAAGAGAAAAACACACGAAATCGCGAGATACGTTGCCGGAACGATCCGGGCAAATATATAGCAAAAATTTCTGCAACAAAAGGAAGGTAACGAGCCAAAGTGGGGTCGGAGACGGAGTCCTGGGTGCCCAGGCGGCCTCCCGGCGCGGCCAGGGGGTAGGGAGCGCCAGGGGGCGCCTGGGCCCCCTGGAGCTCGTCTCCGGCTACACCTAGGCCTCGAATTTTCCTAATTTTGCAAAAACTCATAATATGGAACTTTTATGGCGGTTCGTGATGTTTCCTTACCATAATACATACCTTTTCTTATTCTGCTTTTGTCGGTGTCTGAAACAGGGCTGCAACATGTTCTTCATGAGTTGTTGTGCGTATTATATTTACATCAGCATTGACGGGATCTCCCGCTATGTAATGCTTGAGTCTTTGCCCATTCACAACTTGAGGTTTGGTGCCTTCAAAATTGTTAATCTTGATTGCACCGGACCGATAGACTTCTTCGATATGAAATGGCCCTTCCCACCTGGAAAGTAGTTTACCTGGAGAAAACCTGAAACGGGATCTAAACAATAAAACTTTATCACCAACATTAAATTCACGTTTCAGAACCCTCCTGTCATGCCACTTCTTTACCTTTTCCTTGAACATTTTAGCGCTCTCGCAAGCTTCACTTCTCCACTCATCTAGAGAAGTAAAGTTCATGAGACGCTTTTCACCAGCTAACTTTGGGTCAGCATTAAGCTCTCTAACAACCCAGAAAGCTTTGTGCTCTAACTCTAATGGCAAATGGCAAGCCTTGCCATAAACCATTTTATAGGGGGACATTCCCATGGGGTTTTTGTAAGCAGTTCTATACGCCCACAAAGCATCTCCTAACTTTCTTGACCGGTCTTTCCTATTTCTGTTAACTGTCTTTTGCAGGATCAACTTGATCTCTCTATTGGTGAGCTCAACTTGCCCACTAGTTTGAGGATGGTACGGTGACACAATTCTATGATTGACATCGTACTTGGCTAGAGCTTTTCTAAAAGCTCCATGCGTGAAGTGTGATCCTCCATCAGTCATGAGATACCTAGGTACACCAAACCTAGGGAAAATTACATCTTTGAGCATTTTCAAAGATGTTTTGTGATCAGCACTCTCAGTGGGGATTGCTTCAACCCACTTGGTTACATAATCAACAGCAACTAATATGTGAGTGTACTTGTGCGAAGAAGGAAAAGGACCCATAAAATCAAAACCCCAGCAATCAAAAGGCTCAATCACTAGTGAGTAATTTATAGGCATCTCATTCCTCCTACTAATATTCCCAACTCTCTGACATTTATCACAGGCTAAAACATAATTTCTAGCATCTTTAAAGAGACTAGGCCAATAAAAACCTGATTGGAGAACCTTATGTGCGGTCCTCTCACCGGCGTGATGTCCTCCGTAGGGACTATCGTGACATTGCTTGAGAATGTCCTTCTGCTCGTGTTCCGGTACGCATCTTCTCACGATCCCGTCTGGACCTTATTTGAAAAGATGTGGGTCATCCCAAAAGTAATGCATCAAATCATGGAAGAACTTCTTCCTTTGCTGAAATGTTAAACCTGGAGGCAAATACTTTGCAACGATAAAATTAGCATAATCTGCAAACCAAGGATCGGGAAGAGATTGTACTTTAACAACGGCAAGTTGTTCGTCTGGAAAACTGTCGTTGACTGGGATGGGATCATGCGGTATATCTTCCATCCTTGAAAGATTGTCCGCTACGGGGTTGTCTGCTCCTTTTCTGTCAACAATCTGCAAATCAAATTCTTGAAGAAGGAGTACCCATCTGATGAGCCTTGGTTTGACATCCTTCTTCGTCATAAGATACTTAATGGCAGCATGGTCAGTATGAATAATAACTTCAGAATCAACAATATACCGCCTAAACTTATCACAAGCAAACACTACTGCTGAGAATTCCTTCTCAGTAGTAGCATAATTCTTTTGAGCACTATCAAGGGTCTTACTAGCATAATAAATAACATTCAACTTTTTATCAACCCTTTGTCCTAAAACAGCTCCAACAGTAAAATCACTAGCATCACACATAATTTCAAAGGGCAAATTCCAGTCAGGCGGTTGTACTATAGGAGCGGTTATCAAAGCTTTCTTAAGGACTTCGAAAGCCTCCTTACAATCTTCATCAAATACAAAAGGAACATCCTTCTGGAGAAGATTAGTGAGGGGTCTCGAGGTCTTAGAAAAGTCTTTAATAAATCTTCTATAGAAACCAGCATGACCGAGAAAACTACAAATACCTTTAATGTCCCTTGGATAGGGCATCCTTTCGATAGCTTCAATTTTCGCCTTGTCCACTTCAATTCCCCTTTCGGAAATCTTGTGGCCAAGCACGATCCCTTCGTTAACCATGAAGTGGCACTTTTCCCAGTTTAGAATTAAGTTTGTATCCTCGCATCTCTGCAAAACTTTATTAAGATTGTGGAGACAGTGGTCAAATGAAGTTCCATAGACGGAGAAATTGTCCATGAAGACTTCCACAATCTCCTCACAGAAACCATGAAATATTGCAGACATACATCTCTGAAAAGTAGCAGGGGCATTGCATAAACCAAAAGGCATACGCCTATAATCATAAGTACCATAAGGACAAGTGAAAGTGGTCTTCTCTTGATCGGCAGTGTTAACATGAATTTGAGAGAAGCCTGAATACCCGTCAAGATAGCAAAAGTTGGTGTTTTTGGACAGCCTCTCAAGCATCTGATCAATAAAGGGCAGCGGGTAGTGGTCCTTCCTGGTTGCTTTGTTCAACTTCCTGTAATCAATACACATTCTATATCCAATAATAATTCTCTGAGGTATTAGTTCATTCTTATCATTAGGGACTACAGTTGTCCCTCCTTTCTTAGGAACACAATGAACTGGACTTACCCACTTACTATCGGCTATAGGGTAGATAATACCTGCGGCTAGAAGCTTGAGGATCTCGGTCCTCACAACATACATCATCTTTGGGTTCAACCGTCGTTGATGGTCAACAACAGGTTTAGCATCGGGCTCGAGGTTGATAGTATGTTGACAGATAGATGGACTAATCCCCTTAAGGTCATCAAGGGTATAGCCAATTGCACTACGGTGTTTACGAAGTGTCTCCAATAATCGCTCCTCTTCATATCCTGAAAGGTTAGAATTGATAATAACAGGATATACTTTCTTTTCATCTAAATAAGCATACTTGAGCGTATCGGGAAGAGGTTTGAGATCAAACATCGGGTCTTCTTTTGGTTTGGATAGAATTCCTAAAGGTTCACCGGAAGGTTGTGCTTCAGGATAGCAGGTTGTCTCAAGAAGATTTCATCAATGTCATTTCTTTACTGCATATGAGTATCATTCTCGTGGTCCTCCATGTATTGCTGCAAAGGATCATTAGGGGGAATAGCAATAGAAGCAATACTTTCAATAATTTTATCATCACTAGGTAATTCAATACCACGAGGCTGCTTGGAAATCTTAGAAAAGTTAAATTCATATGGCTCACCATTGAATTCAACAGAACCTTTACCTTTCTTGCAATCTATAATAGCTCCACAAGTTCTGAGAAAAGGTCTACCAAAAATAATAGGACAAAAACTATCTTGTACTGAACCAAGTACGAGAAAGTCTGTAGGATACTTTACCTTTCCGCATAGGACTTCAACATCTCTCACAATCCCAATAGGAGAGATAGTAGCTTTGTTTGCAAGATGAATAGTAACATCAATCTCTTCGAGTTCACAGGGTGAAATCTCGCTCATGATCTCTTGATAAAGCGAATAAGGACTCGCACTAGCACTTGATCCCAGATCGCATAGCCCGTAGTAATTGTGATCTCCTATTTTAACAGATACAACTGGTGTACCTGAGATTGGGCTTTTATTCTTGGCTGTGACAATGTTAGTTGAAACAACACAAAAAATTATAATAGAATCTGAAACATCATTAGTAATTAAATCTTTAACCATAGCAACTTGAGGATCAACTCTGATCTGGTCCTCAGGTTCGCCTGTTCTTCTCTCACTTTTATTTATGATGCCTGTCACAAAAGAATGCTCCCTTATTCTTGAAGGAAAAGGGTGTTGTTCATATATAACTGCAGACAAAATGGGATCAGCAACGTGAATATCAATAGGCACTTCTTTGAAAGGCTTATGGTACTGATCCTTCTTCATCTTAGAAGAATCAACATGAGAGGCAAAATTCTTACAAAAATCAATCATTAGATGGGAATCCAGACCAATCTTAGAGCAAAAGGTATTAAAATAATCAGTTTTCACATAGCTCTCAATATAATCGTGCTCATAATTTATGCAGGTTCAATACCTTTATCGATTTCCCAGTCTTCAGTATTCTTCTGGATCCTTTCGATAAGATCCCATCTTTCTTCAACGCTCTTTGTCTGAAATACCCCGCTAGAGGAGGTATCCAGCCTTTCCTTATCCTGACGAGAAAGCATGGCATAAAAATTTGTGAGTATAATATCTTTGGGGAGCTTAAGGATAGGACATTTGAACATTAGGGATTTAAGTCTCCCCCAAGCTTGAGCGATGCTCTCTCCGTCGCGAGACCTAAAGTTATAGATGTAATTCCTGTCTCGATAAACTTCATGAAGAGGGTAAAACTTTGTATAAAAGAGAGAAATAAGCTCTTCCCAATTAAGAGAATGTGGGTTATCGAGGAGCCCATACCAATCTGAAGCTTTGTCTGTAAGCGATACGGAGAATAATTTCTTCATAACAAACTCCAGTGACACACCTGCAAGCTTGAATAATGAACATAGTTGTGATAAATATAGCAAGTGTTCACCTGGATGTCTGTCTCCTGCATAGCGATTAGATAGAACATAATCGATAATACCAGATGGTATCTTATAAGGCACAATTTCAGCAGGGTCATGAGTAACTACCTTAATTGTGGGGCGGCTCCCCAAGAACAACGATCCAATAGTAGGAGTGTCCATAAGGACAAAAGCAGCAACAACAAAACTTAACACGGAAATATGAAAACTTCCTTATCGGCTTCACTTACTAATAGCGCTACACTCCCCGGCAACGGCGCCAGAAAACGTAGCTTCATGACCCTCAACGTAGAGGGATCTATTGCAGTGTTTTCGATAAGTAAGAGTGTCGAACCCAACGAGGAGCAGTAGGTAGTAGCAAGTGACTTTGGTAAGGAGATAACTGCAAGCACTGAAAGATAACTTTTTAGGGGTTTTCTCGGTATAAGCGATAGGATAGTAAAAACAAGCAAAGTAAAAGATACTGGATAGTAAAGAGTGGTCCAATCCTTTCTAAGGAAAGGAGAGGCCTAGCAACTGAACTTTATAAAAACTAAAGTGTTCTTGAGGACACACGGGAGAGGTAGTCATGTGCTTTCGCCATATTTCGTATCGGTACTACGTGCTGTGTTGATAAGTGTTGAGTGGGTGGATCTATGCTAGTACACCCTCTAGACTAAGATAAGTGTACTCTTATGATTAAACACCTTGCAAGCATCCGCAAATACAAGATAGTAATTAAGGCAAAATCCTAACCATAGCAATACGATCGGTGATCCATTGTTTCCTTGTGCAAAAGCGTGCAAACTGGGGTTCAGGTTTCTGTCACTCCGGCAACCCACCGTAAGCATTCTTTATACACAATGCATCCCCCTAGGTCCTTGATAAGGCGAAGTGTTGAGTGTTCGACTCACACAACACCACTAGGAAAATAACAACACAACTTAAATAACAACCAACACATATTACTTCAACATCATATGACTACTAACAACTAGACTTCTCCCATGTCCTCAAGAACTAAAGTAACTACTCACAAGACATAAAAAAGATCATGATCAGTGGGGATAAATAGATGATAAACAATCTGAACACAATAATATTTCTCCAACAAAATTCAATAGCATTCACCACAAAGTAGTAATCAACACCGATAAAGTAGAGAGGATAGATAGTACGGATTACAACACGAGTTACAATTGTGAGACAAGATTGGATGGAGGTGGAGATGGTGCTGATGATGGGGATGATGTTGATGATGATCTCGATGATGCCCGTGACGATGGTGATGACGATGGCGACGATCTCCCCTTCCGGGAGGTGATCTCCCCGGCGGAATCTGCCCGCCAGAGATGGCTTTTCTTCTCTGTAGGTTTCCGCCACGGAGCGGCGGCGAAACTCCGGAAACTCTCATATTTTTAGGGTTTTTGGATCACGAGGAGTAAATAGGCCAGAGGGGGGAGCCGGGAGTGGCCCCGAGGGTCCAGGCACCCTCCCGTCGAGGCCAGGGGTGGGGCCGCGCCAGGTGGCCGCCTGGGCACCCTGTGGCCCCCCTCTGGTCGCTCTTTTGCGTGTCTTCGTGATCCTGCTGGAAAACAACCTCCGTCAATTTTCAGGTAATTTGGAGGTGTTCTTCTTCAGCAACTCAGCGTCCACTTTTTACCGCTGAATCCTGCGTCTGCTGCTTCGGCACCGGAAAGTTGCAAACTGTGTAAAATAAACCAAAACAACATAAGAATATCATCATATCATGAAATATATCAATGAATAAGAAAGAATTACTATATAAAATAGTGATGCATTTTGGACGTATCAACGTTATTTAGTAGAACGATAATGATTGTATTGATTATCAAAAAGCCAAACACACAACAACGTTCCATATGTGAGCACCTCGAAGACATGAAAAAATATTGCTTAGCCACATCAGTTTCTCCCAGGTGCAACTGAAAGAAACATTACAAAACCATCCAATTAGAAATAAGTCAACAACAGTCGAATTCTTAGATAGAAAATTCTTAATCAGAAAGTTTTTTTTTATCATAGAGCATATTAGTAGGACAGAAAAAAAGAATAGACCAAGGGAGGAGAAGTCATAAATGAATAAGAAACATAGTAATCAACTGATAATTTCCTAATCAAGGGACACATGCAATCTCAAAAAATGAGTACACGCAGTAAACATTAGCCGTGGAATCATTGAATAACTAAAATTATATCCACATGGTTTAAACTGGAAAACTGAATTATAGAATAGCTAAAGTTATATCAACATGACCCAATGCTTGCTTACATGACACACTGTTGCATAGCTGCTTGCATACATTTCTTTCCAAGGAGCAGATTTGGGTTTAGCGACATAAAATCAATTAAAGTATCGAGCACAACAAAACCTACATAAATTCACACACGGCGGCAACACACTAGTCACCGCTAGATTGGAGAGGTTATCCACTTTTAGGGTGTCGGCGACACGTATTCTGCCAGCGCCTCCCAGCCAGCACGACACACAGTTTGACCAGCAAAGGCTTCTTCCCCTCATCGACATGTTGTCCCAAAGGGCCCACCAGCAGCCCATCTCACATCTCACCTGGCGGTTGACCCAATCAAAATCGGGGACAGCCAGTCAAATCAGTACCCGCAATTGACTACCAGAGCTCTCATCACTGGGAAATTAATGATTTAGGAGATGCCAAAGGAAAATAATAGTACCATCATACATGCAAGTATACCATTTAAAATGCTTGTCAACAAAAAAAAATCGTCGAACAACTGAACGATCCAAACATGCACCTAGGCGCTCAATTAGTATGGTTAAGTGATAAGTTTGCCTCTAGATAAAAATAAGTTTCGATGATTGATGTTAAGAAATTGTTAATCCACACACTGTCATCATTCGTGAATTATTAATCAACAACTTCAGGAGAGGATATATGTAAATTTGGAAAAAACATACCGATCCAAAATACCTTATCTCAATTCTCAAGTTATGAACACGAACCAAATAATCACATTAAATAAAAAGAATAATTTATCTGAGACTTGCTAGTTGGACTGTATTTTTGCATGAACGCTATGAGAGATGCGAGCGAGCATACCAAAGCTATGACTTATGAGATTGCCACATACTAAACCATAGGTTCTTGCTCAGATTCTTCACAAAAGAATATATTCTTACTCCATGTTCTATCTCATGACAGCATCGTTTATGGTGTAAGTATACATCTTGTTTTCATTAATCAATTGCAGTATAGTGAACAATAATGTAGTCTCTTTGATAGCATGCCTAGTTTCCTACGAACCAAGTAAATGTTGTGGAATTTATTTGCTTATATGCACCGGCTAATTAATCAACTGAAACAGTACCAAGGATCCAAAATCTGACAATACTCAGTTGCATCAGGATTCAGTGAAGTGCCCTGAAAAGAGTGAAAGATAAGTGTTTATTAGGCTAGGATTTAATTCAAAAAACATATATGCCTCAAAACATCAAAATTGGTCTCAACAAAGACATCAAAGACAACCATCAATCAGCAGCATCACAGGTAGTCGTCAACGGCCATCAAAGGCTCCAACGCGCATGATATGGATGCGTGACTAAACATCCCATCAGGAATGAAATGAGGTAAGCTGCTAGATCTTGCCTACTGGTAATGCATGCCCATATTTTTTTTACGAAAACATTTAAAAAAATTCATATTAGATAGAACGAATAAATCATTTTTACCCTTTGCATAACTTACCTGGTGATTGCAAGTACAAATACTCCTGTCAAAGCTTCTACACCATCTTATCATGTTAATGCACACCAAAGCAAAACCCCAGCTAAATCCTACTCCCTCCGATCCATAATAAGTGTCACTCATTTTGTACTAAGCTAATACAAATTTTGTACTAGATGAGCGACACTTATTTTGGATCAGAGGTAGTAGCTCTTCACAGAACCGCACAGTTCTACTCAGTTAATTTGCATTAGTAATTCAGTATATTAACATACAGAGCTAACCCTATTGCATCTTAGTAAAGATTTTGCAAACTTTAATAGCGCTTCAGTTATGATATGAGAGGCCGAGTTTCAGAGAAACAAATCTGTCTGAAACACAATTTATACTTGAACTATATATAAATTACATGAGGGATAAAAAATGTTTGTGGAGATGCCAAGGGGAGAGAGAGGCGGCTCACCTACTTGCATCATTGTATGTCTAGTACCCACATGTCCAGTTTGCAGTATATGTCACTTCAAGGTAGAAGAAGGAACTAATTATTTATGCGATACGTCAAGTAAGGTGCGAACATTCAAAGGTATCAGGAATTCACATCACTGCTAGTCCACTTAAAGGACAAACATGTTTTGGATGAAAACAATATATATGATGCCTGAAGTTTGCAGAGAATGGCCCAAAATTAAAAAAAAAATCTAATTGAGATCTTTGCCCCACAAAAGTATCAACTAATTTACTTCATCAGAGTCGCAAACATATCTCACAATAGTTAAGTGATTCAAGCTTGTGTTTCCTGGACCAAAATACTACTGCCTGTAATCTCTGCTTACGGTCAATTTGTTCTTCTCTGAAACTATAAATCTAGCATCATGTCTGTGTGTCCATAGAAATCATCGAACACAGAAGTCATAGAAAGAGCGACAGGCTACAAACCCAGACGTACCAGACCATCGTAGGCGAGGTTGAGCACGGCGGTGCGTTGCAAGCTGGACGTGAACCTCCTTTAGAGAAATAGCACCAAAAGTCATAGTTAGCTTTAGATCTCTCAGTAACAACAACATATTTGGATTTAAATTCAGCAGGCAGAGGGACAACATCTTTTGATTTATCAGCAGGTTCAGAAATAGAAAACATCTTTTGATTTAAATTCAGCAGATTCAGAAGTACAATTTTTTGGGGACATAATGTGTACTCCATAAAATAGCACAATGCACAGATTTATCATGTTAGCATAAAAAGGCACACATATATGTCTGTTTGTGAAGTCTTGAAGAGTAATCTTGTCAAGTTCATACCTCATGTCTGTGTGTGCAAACTGGATGGGATTCTCCACGTTGTAGGAGGTCATGTAGGGATTAACAATCCGGTTTATCCTCAACCAAAACTCTAGATGAACTCCATGCTATCACATCTCTAGTACTATACACGACAGAGAATGATCAATGATGAAATAACTACTTTGGCCAGTATACAATCAAAATATGGAAGCTAATTACTCTTTCAGCAAACGATATACTAAGAAGAAACCTAGCAGCAAATCAAGCACGTGGCTTTATCAACCTTAGCTCCGTACGGTCAATTGACCGAACACCTTGCAGGCGACATGAACACCGGTGTCAGAAGAGGTGAATGAAACAGGACCGGGGCGGTGAGCTCGTTGGATAAGGCTGGGCTGGGGCGGTGAAGCTCATTTGGACTCCATTACATATGCTGCTTAAAATTGTTTAAATCTCATTTCAATGAAATATGAGATTACACATTAGTATGAAGCGACTGTAGTAAGCATATACTGGAAACTGCCGCATTGATTGTTTATGACCTTGTGGCCGGTGGCTGCATGCGGTGATGGCCGGAGGAGGGTCTGGGACGGCAGGGCACGGCGGGATCCACCGGATCCGGGCAACAGGGCGGCGCACGGAGCTCGTCCAACGACGAGCAGGAGCTCCGCTCCATTAATGGCGATGACGACTACTGGACAGGAAGAAAGAGATGTGGGAGAGAAAAGGAGAGAGGAGAGGGAGATGGCGAGCGGCGGGGAAAAGGAACCTATGGGGGGTCGCCGGCGCTGCTCCGGCACGGCTCCTCGCCGGCGCAACGACGTGTGGACGGGGAGGCGCGAGGCGGCGGGGTCGAGGCGCTGGCTTCGGTCGTTCCCACGGTGGAGCATTGGTTGCGCAGGGGATCAAACTTGAGAAGGGGCGGTGGCGGTTAGGAGAGAGCGCACGTGGAAGGGAGACGCTTTTAGAAGATTCACGAGCCCACCCAACGCCAGCTCACAAGCAAGAAGACTAAGTCAAAATCGATAAGCCACATTCAAAATTGAAGCCTCAAACGATTGTGAGGCTTCTAAAACTAGAGAGCATAGTGATTTAAGAGATTTAGATGGAATGTAACCGTCGAATTTCTATTTTTTAGTGGAACCCGTCTAACCCACCTTGAGGTGGCCAGTCAAGAAGATTTGGAAGAAATCAAGCAACCAGCTCTCGCATTTGGGAGTTTTCTCATGTCGACACCCTCTTTTTTGCGAGGCAACCATACTATTTTTTGCGAGAACTTAGCCTCTTTTTGGATTGGTCACGTTTCTATCACCTATTCTAGCATAAAACAAAGATGAAAGTTACATGAAATTTCCACTTTTGATGAAAAACTAGTGTGTCGATAGCCTATGCGGACGATCTCCAGCTGGAGCACGCTACCGGTGGGAAGGGGTGGCACGACGAGTTTGCCATAGCTTGTGGCCCACCCTTCGGTAGCCTGCAGTCTGGCGGGGTGAAGAGGTCGTACTTAATTAGCCTCCTAGATGGTGAGGTTGTGCCCAGAGAACTCAGAACTCTGATCCATCGACCTCGCCGTACTTCACCTTAGGTTCTTGAGCGATGGCCGATGTGGACGAAGGGGAGAGATGAGGCAGGCGTGGGAGAGAGTGATGAGGACATGACTACCATAGTTACAGCCACAACCCCTGCTAATATACCTACTGGACCAATTACTAGAGATCGTGCACACCAATTAAATTATCAGGTACTTTCGCTTCTTGGTAATGTTTCTAATGTTCATGTGAATATGATGCTGCCTAACGTCGATATATTTCTGTTGCTGACAAATGAAGGACCTAGCATGGACAAGAAGGATGAGCATTGGAGCATGTTCAAGCATGAAGATGATGAGGACATAATTATCATGGATATGACCATTAATTCCTCTATATTTGATCAAGAAATGAAGTCAATACAAAGGGGCATGATTGTGTGCTGTACAAGAAGTTATTTCACGTCACTTTTGGCCCAAGAGAAGATAGAGACCAAGTCTTTCACGTCATGGACTCAGATTCGGACTGCAGAGATATACCCAACTTCAAACAGCCGCCGTTTCTACATACGAACTCCAAATTGGGTGATTCTTTTTTCTGGTGATAGCTTATCTCGTCTAGTTTCCAACGCAATTGGTTTCACCTTCAAATTCCTTCGGAGTGTGGAGATATTGCGAAAACGGTGCGACCCAGCAGTAGAATCCGAATCAAAGTCCAACTCAATAGGTGTTGCATCACCTCCACATGGGCCCAAGTGCCTTGTACGACCTAGGTTTAGTTTTAGGACTCCTTGGGACGTCCTTCCACCCCCTTGGCCTCCACCCTTTAGTCCTATATAAGTAGATCAACCCCTAGGGTTTTTCTTTGGATTTCTTTTAGTTAAAAAGACTGCTTAGATAATTGTTGCATCTTTGTGTACTCGGTTTGTGTCCAACGACCAGATCAAGACCGCTTTCGGAATCCCAACTTTATTCATACTTCATCTACATATTCGCAATATTCAGATTGCTTTATCACAGTTCTTGCTTGTTCTTCGATTGCTTGCAGGCACTAGACCTTCGTGGTCAGGTTGATCGTGCTCCGGCGTGGTCAATAACCTTCAGGAGATTGGTTTAGCGATTGCTAAGGCGCAACATCGTTGCACGTTTGTAGTCGGATCGTCAAAGTCGACTCCATCAAATCGTAGTTATCATCTCATCGAAAGATCGGGACGCCCCGCCTCTATCAGAGAGAGAGGAGGCAAGCGAGAAGGATCACCAGAGCATAGGAAGGTGCAGATAAAGGGGACCATATGGCCAGTGTTAATGTTGGACACCCGAGGACGCCACTTATTAGTTTGGCGGCTTATTAGTTTGTGGACGCCACTTATTAGTTTGGCGGCTTCACACGGCTAGGTGGCGTCACGAAACCCGTGACGGTAAAATGCTCTGCACTCTTCTCGTGCGGCCGCGCCTGGCTCCGCGCTCTCATCCATCCCTGATCCCTCATGCTAGGTTTGGGAAAGATCATCGCCCAGAACAATGCAATCAATCGTTTATCTGAATTCAAAACCTTAAGTGTCGAACCAACGGAGTGGGATAGGATTGGATTTGGATCCAAGCCCAGAAATAAATTTCTGAAGAAAACCCCATACTTTAAAATTCAACACGGTGCATCAAATAAACATCTATCTTCCATAGTCAAGGGGCTCCACATCCGACTCGACGGCTAGAAGAATCGCATGTCTAGGTCGTTCCTCTTGTCCCCCTTCCACGCCGTCCATGGACGACCCCTGCTCCAGACCGAGATGAAGAAACGAAGGGAGGGTAGATGGATCACGGTCGTCAGGGAGCATGCAGCCGCATGCAAGAGAAGAGACGTGGTCGGCCGTGACGCGGGCGGCCGTGCCGGCAGGCTTGGATCGAGATTCGTTGTCGGCTGCCAAGGGGGAAAGCCGCACACGGCGAGGGTCGGCGGCTAGGGATTTGGATCGAACAAAGGAAGAGTAGCTTAGTAGCTCTGCCGCTGGTGATAGCGGGCTTTGTGAATTTGCCACATGTGCCAATAAGTTAGGTGGTAACCCACATACGTCGTTTAGGCCTATTTTAGCGGGCGGCATAAACGGGCCCAGCGGATGCTGTTGTCACTTACTCCCTCCGTCCCATAATATAGTAACGATTTTTGAGCTAGACTAGCTCAAAAATCGTTACTATATTATGGGATGGAGGGAGTACATCCTGAGTCCAAACATGTCTGACGCCCCCGATAGTTGGGTCCGACAAGGGGAATGTCAAAACACATTCAGACCCTCCGGACCAAGGGGGAGGCATTGCATCCGCTTTTTACGTTCGGACCCCATTGAGCCTTCAAGCGTCTTTAGAGGGCTACCACTGGAGATGTTGTAGGCTATTCTAATGCATGACTGGCTGTCATAATTCTCGAGTCATGAAACAATCGTATGACAAGCAAATCAACTTGACAAAACAACACCTGATCAATCACCGTAAACCAATAGGAAGAAGATGGCATTGGCTTCTCTTACAAGAAGACAGCATTTGTGCTCGGTCGCCGTATTACTCTACGGGAAGTGTAGGGTTCCAAGAGTTGGACAACTTTAGGGGACACGTTAGCTAGCAAGCATGAGGTGTGCGCGCGGACAAAGCGTCACTTCGAAATAATCCACTTAGATTCTTGGCCATCACCGTGTCCCCAGCTTTATTCCCGTCCCCTCCGGCCAACCTCCCCGGCCGGTCGACATACATCACATCCCCCATCTCCTCTCGTATATGTACAGTATTGTATCAATCACGGCATACGTACGCGGCGTACGCATACATATTGACCGGAACCGACGTCTTCCCCTTGTTTCCTTGCGGATGGAACGGGTGACTGGACCGGCCGGGACAAAGGACAATGTTGTACTGTGTGGTTGCTTGTCAGGACGTGTATAAATTTTCTTTGCGTGGCTAGGGTTTCTGCTTATTACACGGGCGTCAGTCGGACACTCAGGCTCGCCACCGTAGCATTTTGTTAACGAGCTTAGGGCACCTGCAACGGGACATGGGCGGTGCTCCAACGGGCTAGCGCAAAGGGACCTGTGTCCGGACAGGCAAGTGATTTTCCCCCAAACGCGGCCCAACTTTGGTCCAGGTTTGGGGCGGGACGGGCAGCCTCTCGGTCCGCTCCTTTGTCCTCCCTGTCAGCCTCAGGCCCAATGGCCAGCCACACATTCTGCTCCCCCACCCCTCTCACCTCCCCGTCCCATTTGCCTCCCGCGACCGCAGCCGCCGCTCTAGACCAACCGCCTTCTTCTCCAGTCCAGGCCGCCCTCGCCTTCTTCTTCAGCCCCGGCCGCCCTCGATCCTTGTTGCATCCCAGGCTGCCCTCACCTTCTTCTCCCGCCCCCGTTGCCGCCCTGGACCATCTGCCTTCTTCTCTAGCCCCGGCCGCCCTCGGTCCCTGCTGCATACCATGCCGCCCTCGCCTTCTTCTCCCACCCTGGCCGCCCTCGTCCTCTGTCTCCGCGTCGGCCGCGAAGTCCACCGCCACAACGGTGCTCGACGATTTTCCCGAACAAGGTAACAAACAATTGCAGTCCTTTCTTTGCATTTGTAGAAGTGCAAAATGGTGTAGCATGTTCTTAATGTTTCTTTCGTGTAAATGGATATCGATGATGAGTTCTTCTACCACACCTTCATCGATACATCGGATGAATCGTCGGACGATGACAGCGATATCATGATGGTTGTGACCACTCTCATCCACAACTTCAACGAGAATGCAATGCCTCGGCATGTTGGGTCTGTCGTTGGGAGAGCACCCGCGTTGGATCGTGAGTGAGACAAAGGCCACCTCCAACTTTGGAAGGACTACTTCAACCCGATGAAGACAACATATCCTCCATCTGTACTTGAGGGAACCCAACTTTGAAGACACTGTCCGTCTTCTGAAGATGAATGAGAGCAGGGGCTTTCCTGGGATGCTTGGATGCATAGATTTTATGCATTGGGAGTGGAAAAATTGTCCCTTTGCTTGGCAGGGACAATACCAGGGTCATGTCGGCGAATGCACGGTCATACTTGAGGCAGTGGCTTCCCAGGATCTTTGGATTTGGCACTCATTCTTTGGTATGGACGGTTCCAACAGTGATATCAATGTGCTACATAGATCAACTGTATTCGACAGTATTGCCGAGGGCGAAGCTCCAATTGTCAACTACCTGGTGAGTGGGTATTAATACAACAAGGGGTATTACCTAGCTGATGGCATCTACCCTTCGTGGCCTGTTTTTGTGAAGACCATCCGGCGACCCGACTCCGAGAAGACTCACAAATTTGCTCAACACCAAGAAGCATGTCGAAAAGATGTGGAGCGAGCATTCGTTGTGCTCCAATCTCGTTTTGCCATTGTGCGGCATCCTGCTAGAACATGGAGCAAGGAGATTATGTGGGAGGTCATGACAGCTTGTGTGATCATGCACAACATGATCATGGAGAATGAGCGGGATGACGCGAAGCTATTTGATCAAGGATGGGAATTTCAGGGACAGTTGGTTGAGCCGATCCCGGGGCCATCGTCGTTCCAGCAGTATCTTCACTTGCTTGATGAGATGCATGACAAGCTTACACACATCCAACTCCAGAATGATTTGGTCGAGCATGTTTGGGGTCACTTTTGAAACCAGTAGTCGTGGCCTCTTTGATTTCATTTAACAAACTATTTATTTCAGTCCATGAATTTTTTTTATTGTAATAAACGTTGTCATTTGTTATTTGTGAACTACTATTTTCTATTGATAAATTTGTGAACTATTTGATGAAATCCGGACCGGTGGGAAAATTTGCGCCTGCCCGTTCGGGGCACCTTCACCCCAAACTGAAGAACCCCAAACTGAAAAAGCACCCAGATGTGTCTGCGGTCCGCCCCCAAACGGACCAAATCGGACAGATTATGGTGTCCGTTTGCGCCAGCCCGTTGGAGGTGACCTTATGTTTAACTTTAACGGTCGATTAAATGGCGTAGGCAACAACGATGGAGTTGACAAGTACATCGAAGTAGTTCACTGCAGTGATCTAGTTCAAAAAACTACATTGCAATTGACAACGTGTTTCAACTATACCGTAACTCTATCTCTTCTACATCGCTCGATTGTACCATGAAGGAGTGTGTGTGGATCTTGCCATGGAGCATTTTTGCACAACTTTCAGCAAGAAGTTTTGTTTTTTGCGGTCAAACGGAAGAGTTGTCCCATTTCATTAAAGGAAGGTGTGAGGTTATAGGGCAGGGTTAAGCAGAGAGAAGAGAAAAAGCCAAGAGGGAAAAAGCTGGGCGAAACAAAAGCAACTACTCCCAAAAAGCCTCTCCCAAGGACATATCCTCTCTATCATAGCAAGAACCTTGAGCACGGATACTGATCTAACCTCAAAGGTTCTTCTGTTGCGCTCTTTCCAAAGGTGCCACGCGACATAAGCCGCATAACAGGAGACCTTGGAACGAGAGGCACTCGGGGCATTCCTCGTTCGTCTTCTTGCACCACTTATTGAGCGATGTGCTCGAGAGGGCAGCCACAACCAGCTGCGGATGATGATCGGAAACCAGATGCCACACCTCTCGCGCAAAAGGGCATTCGAGAAAAATGTGGGGTGCTGATTCAAGGACCTGATCACAGAAGCAGCAATCTGCGGAGTGCGGCCACCCATGCGCCGCTAGGCGATCAGATGTCCAATTCCTATTCGGAAGCAGCAACCAAATGTAGAACCTCATCTTCGACCCCACCTTAAGTTTCTAGGCGTCTGCCAAGGCTGGCCTAGGGATGTGACCAACGAACTGAGCATCGTAAGCACTCTTGGCCGCGTCAACACCCCGAGATTAAAACCTGGTCCAACGAATCTCGTCCCTGACATCCATCAGCTGTACTTGGTGCTAGAGGTTGACAAATTGATCAAGCTGGGACACAACAAGAAGTTGATAAGCGGATCTTCAAAACCTGATCACACGACTCTGCTCAAACATCTCAGCCAGAACTAACGTCACACCGGGCCAATGCAAGTTCCTAAACTTACCATAACCTTAATTCGTAAAACCTAGCAAATGGACGTATTTGGTGAATATCCTTTTGGGTAAGTTTCCACTTGATATGCATCGAGCTTTTTCAAGATCTTACAAAACTTACAAAGTTTTTGCTACGGTCTAGACATGTATGCATCGAGAGCCATCATTATTATCTTTTATTATTTTTTGACACAGCTACTGAAAGGGGATTGTGCCGGTGATCTATATTTGAACTCAATTGTCCGTAGGTTCAAACTGACATTTTTTTCACGTGTAGAATGACACTTTCGCTAATGTCCTTTCTTTACGGTGTGGGGGAGGAGGAGACGTGTACTCATTACTAGTGTAGTACGAACTTATGTTTTTGGATTACTAAAAATTTATCAGCAGCAGATTTTTTTTAAATAATAGCTCTCTGTAATATATGTGGTAATATGACACCTAATTACTCCATCCCCAAATAAGTGTCCTTCTAATTTTGTCATACAAATCAGTTTAAGTTTGATCAACTTTAAAGAAAAATATAGCAGTATTTATGAAAGTAAATTAATGTTTACAAAATTACAATCCAAAATTGATCTTGTTATATTAATTTGATATTGTAAATATTACTATATTTTCTGTATAGTTGGTCAAAATAGAAGTACATTTTTATGGGACGCGGGAGTATACGATGTCATTCACTTTGGAGGTACAATGACATAAACTAGTAATATATGTGTGACACTAATCTATGTTACTCTTCAGGTTGTCTAATGCTAACCATGCTGTTTACTTGTCAAAGAGTAGAGCGCGAATTCTTAGGTTTGGAGTAAGTTAATTTATAGAGTAAACGCCCCTGGAGTCTACCAAGTTGTGGAATTAGAGCGGATTGGTCGCCTACATTGCTGGGAAAATGCTAACTACTAGCATAAAAATGACGGGTGCACCTAGGTTTACTTAAACTTAAATGATATCAACCCTCCATGTGAGAGGTTGATGTTTTTAGGTTAAGTGCACATCTCTCTTTAGCAGATAACCAGATGTTAGCCTAGCCATGCACATTTCATCCTGCAGCCCAGTAGGTGTTTCCAATATGACCGATGGCTCCAAACCATAAAGGAGAACTCACTTACAATCTTACATACACTTTCTATATATAGTTGAATGAACAAGTCTATCTTTATTTTGTTAGTTAAAGCAAAAAAACAGATCTCTAAGAATCTGCATATGAGCAAACAAAAATATTTTTATATTAAATCATAACTTAAAAAATAAGCTAAAGCCAGGTGAATTGAGCATTCCAAAAAGACTATTTGCCTAAATTTGGGAAGGGCATCAGATTGATCCTCCAACTATCCGCTATGAATTGGAAAAACAGTAATAGAACATTAGGAATGCATTACCCACAGTGAAGGAGACCTTACTTTTGCTCATTGTCTCGATGCACCGGCAACTAACTTGAAAACTGAAATTATTAATGCCTTGCGGAATGGCCTGATCTCACACTTACTTAGTTCCAATACGTGTGCTTAAAAGCATGAATGAGGCTGAAAAAGTTCATAATCAATCCAAGGTTTCTTCTCTGCTGAGTGATGGCATTCCATACCAGCATTCGGGGATCAAATTATCGGTTCCATCAGAGGTCAGCAACGACCAACCCAGCATCTAAGAGACATACAGCAGCGGACAACCAGCAGACAGTTACATCATATCCCTTTCTTGGCTCATGTGAATCTGAAATTAGTCGGCAGTTCCCCCTTGCAAGCGAGATCATAGTCTTGTGCGAGGTGCGGTGCAGATTCCTCGTGAGGGCATATGAACTTGTTCCTGAATGCCTTGTCGGTCACCTTGAAAACAGTAGTGTAGCTCGGTTCGCGCTTGAGCAATCCATTTTCCTTGAGAAACTTTACGGCATAGTACCGGGGCCTGAGACGGCCCTCTAGGCGAAGAGTGATCATCGCCGGCCTTTGAGCAATGTAGAGTGGTTCCAACCCGACCTCAGAGATGAGGAACTCTGACCTGCTCCGCAGCGAGTCCTTGGACATGTTCAGCAGCATTGGGGACTTACAAACAGCAATGCGCACCTCGGCATCTGACCACCGGAACGTGTTCTTCACGTACTCCACTTTGGCGGTGATTTTCCTCTGGCCGAGACATGCAACAGCATTCAGCGCGAGCCAAAACATCCCAGAGCCGCGGGGAATACCTATAGCTTCGACAAATGTCACCATCTCCTGGATGCGCTCCGGTTTGATGCTGAGCATCCTCGGCGCATGGTTGAACAGCTTGGCAATATCACAAGCACCTAGCAGGCACTCCCGGAACAAGGTGACGTTGGGCTTGACCACCCGGTCGAGGTCGACGGTGAGAAGGTACAAGCACCTCTTCAGGGCTCGGAGGAGGTTCTCCAAGGACCCAAACAGAGGAAGGTAGTAGTGCAGCATGGGGACGATGGATCTGCGCCGGAATCGATCGGGGGAGAGCGAGACGAGCAGCGCGATGTCGGAGCGCGATAGGCCGAGGCCGGTCAGCCCCTCCACGTTGGGTTCCAGGGTCCTCTCCACGCCCGCACAGAGCAGCTTGGGGTCCTTGGCGACGACGCGCACGACGTCGGCGCCGGAGAGGCCCAGGCCGGCGAGGAAGGCGAGCACGCCGTCGGGATTGGCGGGGGAATTGAGGTGGGAGAGCTTCGGCGAGGCCTTGACGGCCTGCCCTCGGGTCAAGCCGCAGGTGGACACGAGGTACTCCTCCACGGCGAACCTAGGGTTCGGGGAGACGACGGGCGGGGCCGCCGCGGACAGGAGACGGAACGGGATAGGGGATGCGGGTGGAGACAAAATGAACCGGGTGAGTACGCACCACCGGAGCCGGAACATGGCGCCGGCGGCGAGGGGATGGGGAAACGAGCGCCGCCGGTGATACGAGAGGAAGAAGAAGGACGGGTGACATGCCACATGCCCCATCCCATCTGCCGTCGGATCTTCATCCAAAGAATAAAAATAAGAGAAAATTCATTCTATGACACTACTCTTAAATTTGATGCCTTATGTAATACTCTCAACTTTTTGCTTCCTTCTATGACAATTTGTGTAAAATTTATGCCTCATATGACACTCTAGTGTATTTTTAGAACTTACGGTGTCAACTTTCACATACAAAGTCACTTCTGCCCCTGATGCAATGTGTGACAAAAATACAAGAAATATTGTTGTACTATGTAATATGGAACCGTGCATGTAGATTCATAATAACTAAAACACTAATTCAAATAAATTCAAAAAATCGGCAAAACCTCCCCTGTATTTTTTGAATTATTTTGAATTAGCGTTTCGGTTATTATGAATCTACATGCACGGTTCCATATTACATAGTACAATAATATTTCTTATATTTTTGTCACACATTGCACCAGGGACAAAAGTGACTTTGTATGTGAAAAGTTGACACTATTAGCTCTAAAAATACACTAGAGTGTCATGTGAGGCATAAATTTTACACAAGTGGACATAGAAGGAAGCAAAAAATTGAGAGTGTCACATAAGACATCATATTTTAGGAGTAGTGTCATAGAAGGAATTCTCTCTAAAAATAAACCAAAATTTAAACTCGAAAATCAAACATTTTAGAAAAATTTGAAAAAATTCCAGTAATTTTAATATGGTCCGTTTTGTGTTCAGTGAAATTTTCGGTTTATTCGCATAATTGGTTTATCATTAAATAGCTTTTCAAATTGTGACCTTAAAAAGTTATTAACTCATGAACGAGTGATCCAAATGACACAAAAATCTCACAGAACACAAAACGGACCATATTAAACTTACTGGGATTTTTTCAATTTTTTCTAAAATATTTGATTTTCGAATTTAAATTTTGGGTCGTTTTTGTCCTTTGAATGAAGATCCGACGGCAGATGCGATGGGGCATGTTACATGGTGGGCATGTCACCTGATCTCAGTCCGAAGAAAAAGCGCAACGAGGAACAACCACGCAGAAAGAAGCCCACCAAGGAAAGAATTCCAGCGTGTGTTGTTGTGGGCCTTGGAGTAATGTCTTTGCCCTCCAGGTTTAAAGTTATGCTCATTTCTCATGGTGTTTACATCAATTTTCCTATTAGATGAGCAAATCTTCGAGTGCATTTTCATGGTTAAAAAATATTATTACGGTGAATCCAGTGACCGAGTGTTACCGGAATGATGGGTGTGATAAAGCTTGATCGCACTGAAACGGTTGTCCACTAGGCAATGAAGACAACTTGCATCGCTGTCGGAGATCTGAAGTGTTCACCTCGGCTTATCGAGTGATGGATTCTCAACTAGCATTGTTCATAATTGTTTCTATAATACGGGGATTGTGCTTCAATTAGATCATTGTGGTTGTTTCTCTTTGAAAAAAAATACTAGTAAACACCTAAAAGCTATTTTATCTTTAAGAGCATGTTTGCGTGTGAACTCTGAGTTTCTGTTTATAATTGGACGCGCTTGCATTTATACTTATAGGGGTCTACTCCTTGTACGATATTGTAAATAAAGTTATGAAATCATTTGAGTTTTTCATAATTTAACCGACAGAGGTCATCAGATCAATCCAAGCTAGTAAAGGTTTTGATTGGGTGTAGTATAAATGCCATCATAAATTCATAATTGCATTAAATGCATCACAGCTACCGATATTAGGGCATATATTTAGCACTAGTGAGCATACTATATACTAATGGTAGTAGCACCATCACAGTATCTCAATATTCATGGGACACGTGACTTATTTTATTATTGATGAATTCACATATTATCTATCCTCCTCTACTACGCCTCATCTCTTCCCCTGGCATCAATTTGTCATCATGTTCCAAAGCATCCTTCCTCCTAAACATCTCATGCTAGGAATGAGACTGGATGTCTTTTGGTTTATCATTTCATCCTCCATCAAGCACACAATATGTAACTATAAATGTGAGGTATCAAGAAGTATTTTAGACCTATAAGTAGAAAATCAATATCCACACCTCATAAGATTGCAAAAAGTCAAAGACGTCATGGACGGCAACTCCAAAGGACAAAATGGCCTTCTGAAAGGTATTACTAAGATATTTATCATTCATCTCTCGCACGGCTGGAAAACCTAGCCTTAACACATCTTCTGGGGCAGTGGTGGCACTTCGCCGTTGTTGACTCAGCGATGCTCGTATTGTTGAACTCAACCTTACTGGCCAACGCTATCTACCCAATGTTGGTCCTCAATCTATCGCAATGGTTTCTATCTTGCATCGATAAAATCTATCGAGGAATCTTCTGACGCGAGCACACTAAGGCTAAGGGTGGGCATTGTCTAATAAATTGGACATCATTTTTCTCACCAACAGAGTACGGTGGGCTCGAATCGAAAAACTTAGGGTAGTTGTTAAACAATGTGTTTATGTTGAAGTGGATGTGGTTGGAAAATGCGAGTGCGGATAATCCATGGGAGGGATTCAGAATGGCAATTTTTGATGATGTTGTGTCTCTTGGGCTAGTGGCAATCGCCTGCTCGCTAGGAGATGGCACTAAGATTACATTTTGGGCTGAGCCTTGGCTTGATGGATTGACTGAATCTAGTGAATTCATCAAGCTCACGACATAATGGCATCTAGTTCGTGACATGCTTCCAAATGCACGATGGATGCACGACATCAAGGGTGTCCTTACGGTGGCCATAATTAGGAAAGGTGATTGTGATATACTTCCCCCGTTCCAAATTTCTTGACATGGCTTAAACTAAAGTCATGTCAAGTAATTTGGAATGGATGGAATAGACTATATTTTCTGAATGTGTTCTAAGAGACACTCTTAACGGATTCAAATGGAAGTTATAATTCAATGGCAAGTTTACGGCTTCGAGCGCTTACAATGCGTTCTTTTTTGATAAGTAATGGACACCATGAGGTACTGGGAGCTGCTCCTCATGGGCACCCACGGAGATCAAGATTTTTATTGGGCTCGCT
The DNA here is from genome assembly GCA_950022295.1 of Bromus sterilis. Lineage (NCBI taxonomy): Eukaryota > Viridiplantae > Streptophyta > Magnoliopsida > Poales > Poaceae > Bromus > Bromus sterilis. The sequence continues at coordinate 41,140,633 of OX465596.1, read as the reverse complement.
CTACATAAACGCCTTTGAACTGCGAACGGATTAGCTAACTGTGGGCTAGAGTACCCTGGTGGGATGCTCATTTTTGCGTCAAATCTGGTATGAGGCCCATCTGCAGTGAAGGATACATGCGGCGACACCTACGATGGAAGATAAGCTCCAAGTTTGGTGGTTTAAGGTGGGTAACATGGTGACTCTGGATTATAGACGCGAACTATACACCTTCATAAGCCATGTATGCCGCATGATTTGGTTAGACGTAATCGCAGAGTGTTTGACAAGGTTGCGCTCATGCCACTAGTGCTTCTCACTAGAATTAAGGCGGAGTGGGAGATGTGGCACAATTAGTCGCGGGATGTCAAGGTAGACGATGATATGGGATAGACATCAAGGATACACTATGGTGGTGGGACTGTGGTCTCAGTCCTTTTGTAAATATCATCGATGTACAGTTTACCCTCCAGATTCTTAATACATAAGACGGGCAAGTCTTGCGTGCTCTTTAAAAAACTACTGCTTGTTGTCCTAAATTATACCACCCTACCTTGCCAACATCCTAAGCTCTATATATTGCTAGTTTGGGATGGGTTCTTATATGTTGCACACTCAAACTCACACTCACTCACACACACTAACTCACTCACTCACTCGTTAGGATTTAGAGGTGTTAGAAATATTTCTACCACTAGAGTTCATCGATCATCATTCAAAAATACCAGCTAGCTCGTGAATAAGGGCTCTGCTAGGTTGTGCTCGCTTGGCAACACCGAAAATAGCAAGTGATTGTTTATCTGAGTTTGGCCTGAGTGGACAACAAAACCGCATGTTGTAGATACATCCATGTTCAAGTGGAGTTCAAAGATCCACCTATGTTAGCCATGAAAGGCTCGATTGCATGTGTGCCGGTGGATATTTAGCTACATTAAACTCGGTGTTGTCATCATCAACCTCGTTCTGATATTTTTTCTTTCATCATCAACCTCGTTCTGATATTTGAATTAGAAACTCTCTACATATCGATATTTGAATTGCACAAAAAGGAACTTAGTTATTTTGACTACTTAAATCTCGAATGTAGGTTAGAAAGAAGTACTGGTACCATTTAGCCTTTAAGGCTGGACACTCTTGTTTGGTGAAACCATAGAAGTGCACTCAAAACAGTGTGTCATATAAGACCGTCCTTTGTATTTCCATAAGTTTTGACAGGAACAGCAAAAACTCTCAAAGAGACTGCCAAAAGGATGTGCTATTACTGATTTCATTTTGGGTCTCCACTCCTGTGAATCTATTTTTGTGTTTTTTGACCCTGAGATCAAAGTGCCCACAATGCATATACCTTTGGGGGCCAAATTGTTGAGAAGTACATTTACTGGATCCTGGGGGACCATGACAAGTTACCTTCGGTTAGGAACTAAAGATATAAATTTCATGTTGATGATTTGATCAGAAAGGCGAACTATGGATATCCATGCATTCGAAAACACCACTGCCTCCCTGCCAGTCATGGGAGTGTGTGCCGACAGGGGATAACAACGATGTCACCGCTTGAAAGTCTACGAGTAAAGAACATATGGAAATCATATTTATAGGTAAGAACACATCCCAGAATCATATTCTTTTCCATCAAATGTTGACGACGTTGATCCTTTCTTCAGGGGCCAGATTTTCACGCAACTTTCCTCCTCCATTCCTTATAGGAATGCATCTTAGCTAGCACACTGCAGATGCTATAGCCAGGGTTATGTCCATCCAGAACCGGGGCACTAGGTAGGGTTCAGGTGACATATAGCCATCAACTCACATGATCTGCGACAATCTCAAATACCTGCAAAAATAATGTATCAAGTGAGAACAGACTGGTAGGAAATTAGAATTCAGGAGAACAATCTTGATGTCGGGACCCGGAATATGCGTATGTAATTCCAGTCACAACTCAATCATATGGAGAGCCGAGAGCCGTACCCACTTGTCTAAGCAGACAAGGCCAAGCACAGAACACTCTCGGAAAGCATCGTACGTGAGGGGCATCCCATCCAGGCCGGATGGTCAACTGAGATGGGTCCTCATCGCCCGCTCACAAGTCTAAATGATTATGGGTGGTGAAATCCCATACTCATAGACAAGTCGCCTCAACCATATTATCGATTGAATTATAACACTTACATAAACAGACTCCAGCCCGATCACTTAGTCGGGGTCTCGGGCGGGCTCAATCATACATCAAAGTGTGCCACGTGACAGAGTCACGAGCAATCGCATCGCGATGCCCCAAGCTGCGCACATCTAAGGGCCACTTGGTGTATAAAAGACCGCCGGCAAGAACACAACTAAGCTATCAAACCCCACACTAAGACATGCATGTTATAAACATACACGCAGCATACATGTCCAGTGTGAACAGCAGGTATCATCACATAACTCTACAAAGTACTTCTTTATTGACTTACACATAGAGCATACAAAGATCACATGTCTGTGATCAACATTACATCATACAACGGAAGCAAATTAGGTCTGAGTACAGACAAGTTTAACAAATGGCTTAGAGAAGCCTTGTTCAACATACATGCCCTTCCACGAGGGACCAGACTGCTGTCTGGGACTATACTAACTTAGTCAACGTCGAGCTTCAGGAAGGTGTCTCCATCGGGGTCTGGGTTTTCATCTAAAACATAGAATAAGCAAACGTGAGTACAAAGTCGTACTCAGCAAGACTTACATCAGAACTATACTACTCATGCTCAAGTTTCAAGGTAAAGGGAGGTGGGGTTTTAACATGCAGAAGTGCCAGCTTTGACTTGGCTAGTCCTGTACTACGAGTACCAGACTTGAGGTAAGAAGCGTACAGGAGTCCACTACCAAGTCTCCAACCAATACACCACTATGGATACTTCCTCGACTTCCCCACGAGAAAGCACGCCATAGCACTCACGCTTATCTTGCGAGTTTTATAGTATCCATTCAAGTTGTCTAATAATAAAGCACAGCTTTCCAAGTAGTCCATTACCGCGGACGCGGCTATTCGAATAGTTTGTTAACCTTGCAGGGGTGTACCGCTACACACACATGACCATCAGTTACCGCCAGGTCTCGTCACCATTCAAGGGGTGCCGACGAGGATGTTCACCACGACACTTACCTCACGACACCGTTATAGTCCAAGGAGTCAACTGTCTGAGTTCCAAACCCAACTGGAATTCCGGCCGAGCTTCCAGTCAGGACTCAAACCATGTAGGCACGACTGACAAGCCCACCTCGACGTATGGTTCTCCGCTTGACAAACCATGTTCTACAAGCCCTACCATGAATGCCACATTTCATTTCCTTTATCTTTCTATGCATATGCCGAATGGAAAACCCAAACTAGGTGTGACTCCTGGACTTGGATCGGGGTGAGTTAATAGGTCGAGAGGGGTCAGTGAGCCCAATGTGTGGTTGTACTCTTTGTCTCGGATTACCATACAAGAACTCGGGCTCAAGGCGGTGTTCAACGAGACAACCCACTGTGTACTCCTACACAGCCTCTCATCGTTCACCTTGTATTAGGGTAGATTCACCAACACAGTTTCACTTTCATCAACACCATGTTCACTATCATCCCGACTCACATCAAAAGTAACCTCATTGTAACACTAAGCATGCAATAAGTTGTAACAGTTGCAGGGGCCTCATGATATCAATCAACTCCCATGACAGCTAGGATTGTGGTTTGCTTACTACTGTGACAAGATGATAGATCATGCATCGGATATGGGTTCAACTATGCAGTAGAATCGATAACAAGGTGATCTCCTAAACATGCATATGCGAGACTGAGAGGGAAGTGGGATTTTATAGACATGATCAATGGGGTTTGCTTGCCTTGCTGACGATACACTCGTTTATCGAACTTCTGCTCGTCTCGGAAACACTGTTACCGGAAACAATCATCAACAAAAGGGGCACAAATAAAGTACAATGCTCAAGCACATGTTAATGTTGTGACATGAGGTATAGGGTACTGGTTTGTGGCAAATTCCATTTAATTGAAGTGTATTGCAAAGAATTTGCAAATTCAAACTTCAAATTCAAATTCAAAATAAGCCATATGCACATTTGCTACTGTTCACCTATTTTAAAATGGTCAAACATAAAAAAAAATTGCATATTCTTAATCCTTGCATTTTTCTGATAATTTTTCATATATTATTTGTTTCATTTGGAGTTAGGATTAAAAATTTATTGAATTTCAAAGTTTATTCCTTTTTCTGCCATTTTCTGAATTCTTTTAATTCATAAATGGAATTACTGCATCAGCATGACACATGGCTGACGTCATGGGGGCTCTGGCCAGAGGGGCCGGGGTGTCAGCCGAAGTGGGGTTAATCCCCTCTGTTTAAATTAGCTGGGTTAATTAGGGGAGGGCTGGGTCCCACCTGTCATCGGGGCTAGTTAGCAGGGTCATTAGGCCCTAATGGCCTGCCACGTCGGCTGCTCGCCAGCGGTGACCAAAGCCACGGCGGAGGGCTCGCCGGAGTTGCAAAAGGCCACGGGAGAGCATGGGAGGGCTACCAAATTGAAGCCTACGTGCCCCCGCGTATAGGGATGCCATCGGGGGGTCTCCAGGGGCACTAGAGCGATGCCGGCGTTGAGCATCGCGGCGGAGAAGCTCTGTCCTCGGCGAGATCAGCGGCTAGGGCACGGGGAGGAGAGTGGACTAGGGCAAAACGACGAGAAGCTCACCCCGATTCGAGCAGAGGTGTAACATCCCAAAATTCTCCGAATTTTGGAATGTTAATAAATTAAATAGATAATGAATTTTTGCTTGATGTATTTGATTTTCTCTGGGTTTTAAAACTTTTGGAGTTTATTGAATATTAAAAAGAGAGGGAATAAAAGGACTTTCCCTAATATTCATAACTGGTGTTTTTGGAATTTATTATTTAAAACAAAACCAACAAAACAAAATGAGAGAAGGTAATATGACTCCTTCAACACATTAAAAAGTTGGGAAATGTTTTAAATCATTATTGCAATTCTTCTGACTATTCAAAACATTTTTCAACTCAAGGAAATTCATTTGAGAGGATATAAATGACTTATCCCTTTTTAATAAAGTTGGAAAATATTTAGAATATTTCTTTAAAGTTTTTAAAATTTATTATGAGTATTATAAATAACTCTAAAATTATTTTAGGGATTTTATAATGCTAGAGAGTTTTTATTTCATTGAAATGATTTATTAAATGTTTTAAAAGAGTTGAAACAATATTCCAATGGGATATTTTTATTTTACCAAATTATTTATTGGTGGGTGACAATTTTAAAATTTATATTTTATTATTTAGAAATGGTTTGTCAATGCTTTTGACCAAATAAAAATATTTTAATAAATTATTGGATTTTATTTGATTTATGAAAAGTATTTTATATTTAAATAAAGTATTTAGAAAATGTTTTTATTTTTATTTTAATTTTTGGAAAATGTATTCATTAAATAAAATTCTTTGTATTATTTGATGAATTTAGAAAAAAATTCATATTTTTCCGATGAGTGTTTATTTTTCTACAATTGTTTGAAGTTTCGGTTTTAAATAAAAAGAAAATCCGTAGCCCGGCCCAATAGCTTATCTCCGCCCAACTCGGGTCGGGTCGATTGTATTTTTTTTCTCTGGTTATAAAACGTTTTCCCGATTTCTTTTTTTTGGAAAATCAAAACCCTAGCGGGCCCCGCTTCGCCGCCGCCGGGCCACGCACGCCGCCGCCAGACCGCCGCCGCCTCCGCGCCGCCGCCCGCGAGTCGCCGGAGCCGCGCCGCCCGGCCGCCGTGCCGCTCGCCGCCCGAGCGCGCACGCTCGCGCCGCCCGCGCCGGAGAGCGCCAGCGACCGCGCCTCCGCCGCCACGTCAAGGCCGCGTCTCGCGCCCGACGCCATGCCCCCGCGCCCGCGCCCGACGCAACGCCTGGCTGGCCGGCCACCCGCACCTCCAGTGCGCCGCCGCCCCCGAGCCGGCACCCCTCGGTCGCGCCGCCCCTAGTCCTTTTGGCAGAAAACCCCCCCGACACCGTACTCGCAGTATCTCCGCAACCGTAAGTCGGATTGCGGTGATTCTTTTTCCTAAGCACTCGTGTTGTTCTGTAGTTTAGCATAGAATCAACTTTTCAAATTTTTGCACACTTTTGAATTTGAATCTATTTCAAATCCAAGTTCAAATTCCGGTGGTCGTATCTTTTAAACCGTTGATCCAAATCGAGTGATTCTTTTTGCGTTGGATCACTCGTTCCATGTACTTTCTGTATATATCATGTGTACACAAAAATTCAAAAGTTTCTTGATCTGTTTAAATTCAAATTCAATTCAGTTTTGCACTTGCTATGACCTGCGTTGTAGTATTCCATTTCACGTGATTCTTTTTGCATATCGGATCACTTGAGACAGGTTATCGGTAAGATTCACACACTTTTCATGTGGGAATGATATTCACCTTGAATTCATAAATGTCCATGATCACAATTCCTTACCGATGAATCTTTATCTGTTGACTCTCTTGAGTTCACTTCCACCGATCACCTTCGAGCACATCGACACCTTTGCACTTCAAAGTTTTTGTTTTGTTGCTAAAACCTTTTGTTTTTGTTTGATGATCTTTTGTTTGCCTTGTGATGTGATTGCTTATTCGAGTTCCTTCGTTTGCGATAGATTTGCTCGGAGTGTGACGAGTAGAGTTGACTGGACCGCGAGAGCGAAGAACTTCATCGAATGGAAAAGGCAAGTTACACTTTGACCATACCTCAACCTATATTTTCTATTATGCATGTAGCAAATTATCACTCTATGCATGTGTAGGATTATATATTAGTTATGATTTAAACCTAGTAGGATAGCCATATGCTCTGACCTTGTATTTCATTGTCGCCCTAGGATTGTGGTTGTTAAATACTGCTATTGCTTTGTAGACGGGGATTGGTTTGAGATATCATTGAGCTATGTGAGGATTAATGACTTGACTAGCAAACTTAAATAGAAATCACCTCTGGACGGGCAGGGAAGGCATCCTGGGGCTCGTGCCTTGGATAAGGAGAGACCAGGGCTATATGCTTCCCGAATGGTTGTTTTGGTGGTGAACCGGGTGCGTCATGGCGAGTACCCTCTGAACGCAGTGGGCGCCGTCTAGGCTCAAAAAGATCGGACGGACAGTGTGACTAGTAGCTTCCATATACAACCACTGGCTATATGGGCTCTGGCTTAGATGAGTAAGTTCTGGGGAACCTGGCCCTGGTAGCTAGCTGATGTAGATATGATAGGTGTACCGGCTACCAAAGGGTGGAGGCAACCTTTTCTGAAAGACTATGTCTCAATCCTCGGGTTGAGTCCAGTGGGGAAAGTGTACAAACCTCACTGATCATGATTAGCCGTGTCCACGGTTACGGACAACTTTGAGCAACTGGGCATTATTGTTGTTGGATGGTCTTGATAGATAATTCACCTTAATAAGAATTTGAGTGGGAACTTTTAATAAAGGGATGGTTGGAATTGGTGTAGCCCGATTCAACCATACTTAGGACTAGCAAGATAAATTAAAATTTGATTACTTGTAGTATGTGAGGGGAAAATCAGCTTTCTACAAAATAAAATCATAAGCCTTTCCTTTGACTTACATTGCATGTAGATGTAGGTCTGTTATATACTTTTTCGTGTGACTTGCCGTACAAATCAGATGTACTGACCCGTTGTCGGGCTGTAACCTTCGGTGTTGCAGGATTTATAAGCGACGAGTAAGTGATGCGATGTAGGGTTACGATGTCTATACTCAACTATGCCGGTGGAGTTGATGGACGCCACGAAGCTCTTTGTTGTTTTTCCGCTGTATTATATTTGTAAGTTAGCCTTGAGCTATGCAGGTATGCTTTATTGTAATACTGGATCTTCGATGTAATATACATGACGTGGTTTATTCTTGATATTACATCATGAACTGTGTGTGCTAGCTATTGATCCAGGGACTAGCAAAGAATGCACAGAGACTTGGATTCTTTAGTGAATCGGGTCGTTACAAGAGGACACGACGGGGTCAGAGGAGGGACGTCGGCGGCGAAATCGACGAAGTGCTTCACGGCGGCCGACGGTGATTCGATGGTGCTGGTGTCGTCTCCAGTGCTTGCTGGGCTCGATTCGCACAGGAGTTCGAGGAAGACGACGACGCTGGTCCTCCTGGACAGCTTTGCGCGGCGCGGCGAGCACGGTGGCCACGCTTTTGCTTGTCGGCGGCGACGGTGTGTTCTCTGCGACGAAGAAATCCGGCGGGGCGAGGAAGCTAGAGGAAACAGAGAGAGGGGGAAAAGTGTTGCGGGGCTCTGGGCGTCTCCGTGGCACGCTTAGGAGGAGGGGGAGGCCCTGGAAGAGCATCGGTGGCCACGGCAGCGTCGGCATGCTCTCCACCGAGCAGCTTGCCGTCGTCGGGGTAGAAGACAAGGGAGTGGGGTGGCCCTGGGCCGTGAGGGATTAGTTGGGCCAGTGGCTTGGTAGGGTGGGCTAGCTTTAGGTTTTTATTTTTCTTTCTATTTCTGTTTCTGTTTTCTTTTTTCTGCCATATGTTTTGCCCCAAATAAATAACAAGGCATTTTTATTAAATATTCAAAACTTTTATGTGGACTTAGAGTATACATATCTAACCACTCACAAGTTTTGTAGATTTTTGAAATTCAAACAATTTTAATTTCAAATTAAATAGGGGTTTAATTTAATTTCCAAGCCATGTTTGGAATTTTTGAGAAATCTTGGTGCATGCAGTGGGACCCACTTCACTTTATATGTGATCATGCATATTTTTTAGACTTTTCAAAAATACCAGAGTAGTTTTTGGAAGAAATTTTTGTTTGGCCATTTAATTAAATTCTCTAGGGATTTTCTTTTCCCTATTTTTGAATTTCTTTTGAAATTTTCACATGATGCAAAGGGGCAGTCAAACCCTAGCACTTACCCAAGTTGGGGTTGTAACACTTGAGTAAGTTCTTTCAATCAGACGTAGCATACAGAACATCAATTTGTCCAGTGATATGTAACATCCAACAAGGCAATCGTCTAATCACGGGGCACGCACAACATCTAATTGCTATGTAAAGCATAATCCATATACACCCGAAGCCTTGTAGGAGATAACTTGACCATACCAGTGCAGTGCACACAATCACACTTGTTTCTGGTTTCGCTGCAGCATTTGCTTCTGATTCAAAGCTTAGGCTGATCATTATATGCATGGCTCCTTTTCTGGGTTTGCAGAATTATATTCAAGTGAAGTTCTTAAAAGGGTTCAGTGAAGATGCTAAGATAATATCAGAGTAAACAATGTATTGAGTAATTGTCTTTATTAAAAAACAGATACTTTCATTAAGAAAATGAACATCTACACTTTCCAGAAAACATGCAATTTTCCCATTTACTAGTAACATATTCGAAGCTTATCATCACCAACATAATGTTGTTCTTCCAAAGTGAGTTGTAAATATTCTCTCCGACAACAAATGATTGCTACAAGTGATGTATGAAGATGCAAGTCAAGTTGTAGCCGACGCAATTAGCAGTATTCGAATTGTAGCACCCTTCTGCGCAGAGAAGAGAGTAATTACAATGTACATAAAAAATGCCAAGCTTCAATGAAACAGGGATTTAGAAGTGGAATGGTTGGAGGCATTAGATTCAGTTTCTCAAACTTAATGTTGTATCTCACATGTACTCTGTTTCTATGTTGGCACAATTTGTACATGACGGCAAATCAAACTTTAAAGATGTTTCCAGAGCAAAATATACACATTTGACATGTAAGAATATTTTACTTAATGACTAATTAAATTGAATCTAAGGTTACTACTACTGGAATCTGGTAATTTGCCATCTGCTGGCATCTTTGCCGTCTGCATATTATCGGGGCGGACAACAAAGAGGTGTTTTGCAATCAGTTACTGACGGTAAAGAATGGTTGACGGCAACGAATACTTTGCTGTCTGCTTTTATTTCGACTCATGGCAAAGATTACTTTGCCTTCTGCTTTCATTTTAACTCATGGCAAAGAATACTTTGCCGTCTGCTTTTAATTTAACTCATAGTAAATAATTCTTTGCCGTCCTTTTTTATTTTTACAGACGACAAAAATTGGCTTTGCCCTCCATTTTTATTTTGCTCATGGCAAAGAATATTTTCGAACAAGTGTAGAAATGTTATTTTGATCATTTTTAATTTTAAAAAATGCAAACAACGGCTTTACCGTCTGTTGTTTTTGTCACTTATGGCAAACTAAGGCTTTGCCATCTGTTTTTTTAGGAGCGAACGACAAAGATCGTGGTTATTTTTTATTGGTCTAGCCTGCCTACCACGGATCAGTGACGTGGCAAAAAAATGTGCTTGTTTGGTATAGATGTGCACCATCCATCCGCACTACACACAATGTGCACCATCCAATCCCACCACGCACTCCCCATCCTTTTTTTCATCTCTCTCTTATCTCTTATCCTTTCACATGGAGAACCACACCACGTGCAGGATGAGCCGTGGAGGATGAGCAGGACCGGTTCCTCACACTAGCAGCCGGCGACTGGCCGGCCTCCCGTGCGCGTGTGTTGCCTGCTCAGCGACCGGCCGCCCTTGCTCTAGTGCTCGGCGACTGGTTTTCCTGGCTTCACCGTAACTCCCTTGCTCCAGCGTCCGGCGACCAGCCTCCCTCGCTCCAGCGTCCGGTGACGGGTCTTCCTCGCTCCGCCGCGCCTCCCTCGCTCCAACGCCCGGCGACCGGCCCCCCTCGAGCGCGTCACCAGGGCCCTCTCGAGCCTGCCGCCCGGTTAACCCTTGCTCCAACGCCCGGTTTCCATCGAGCACGCCGTCGGTCTCCCTCGAACATGACGCCCGGTCTCCCTCGAGCGCCCGTTTCCAGCCTCCCTCGCGCGTGCCCCGTTCCGCCCCACCGGCCTCCCCATCGCGCCCAGCCGGCCGTCGCGCCCCGACCTTGCTTTGACCCGTCGGCCGCCAACCTCGTTGGCCTCGCCGGCCTGGCCTCGTTGGACAGCAGCGCTCCCGTCTTGCCTGCTCGCCTGTCCTGCGTCACCGGACAGCAACGCCTCCGTCTCATGGACTCACCGTACACCAGGAAGAAGATGAGTGCAGCGGCGTGTAGTTGATGTTACATTTTTTTATAACAAAAATATCTTTGCCATCCGCTGTATAATTAACGGACGGCAAAGCCGTGTCGGACCCACCTATTAACACGGTACCTATATTCTTTAGTCTGCCGACAGCCAAAAAAAACCAGACGGCAAAGATCTTTGCCGTCCGTCGATTATATGCAGACGGTAAAGCACCTCTTTGCCGAAGAAATGGCTGATGAGCGCTTTGCCGTCCGCCGGCAGACGGCAAAGGGCTTTTCCGTCCGCTTTTCTTATGTTTGCCAACCGCCATGGCAGGCGACAAACAACAGAATTCCAGTAGTGTACACTGCGCAGAGAGGAGATGCAATGTAACCTTTGCAACAATTAGTCGTATCTGTAATTTGTGATTTATTCAATAAAATGTATCAGCCTAAACACCATTATACAAAATAAATTCTCTAAAACCATAGAATGCATTCTGCAACATTTATAACACTGGAGTAAGTTCTTTCAAATAGTTAGCATGTTTTGTACAGATATTTAGTTATGTACTAACATCCTAAGGCCGTGTGAACTAATCACCAATTCACCAGACCGCAAAATTCACAAAAGGAAGTGAGAGCCCCAATGAATTCAGTGATGCGAGTGAAGCTAATGCAGCTCACGGTTTGTTTTGGTACCTGCGGGTTCCATGTTTTCGTGAGAATGGAACAAATGTGTGTGGCTAGACATGAAAAAATGGAGAAAGTAAAGGTCTCTAGATTAGGAATTACTTGACATGGGTTCCATATAGCAAGAATTTATCATTGCACAGACAATATCCTCAACTTGGAAGCACAATCACAAGGTGTCTAACATGAACAACACAAAAAGATGACGGGCATGGTTTGAAAGCAATTGAACCGATATCCTATAGTCATCACAAGTTGCCTCTTCATAGACAAAACACTTTTTGATTTTTGGAAGTATGGCTTGACAAATCACAAAAACCTCATGTGAAATCTTGAAGCATCGTTCATCCAGGCCGTTGGGTTGCAGCCTCTTGCAGCTTCCACATCTCAATCAGATATGCATCTCCCAGAAGTCTTCCAGAAGCACCCAAGTGGGCCCAGAGGGCCACCACCAGGGGCCCAGGCGGCCACCTGGCGCGGCTAGGGGCCTGGTCGCGCCAGGGGGGCGCCTGGACCCCTGGTGGCCCCCCTGGCTGCCCCCTTCGCCTATTTATTCTCCGTGACGGGGAAACTCCGAAGACAGAACCCTATTTCGAAAATTCCCCTCTGTTCCACCGCCGCCGCACTTCCAAGATCGGGAGCACCATCAGGACCCTTCCCGGCACCCTGTCGGAGGGAGGATCGACCTCCGGGAGCTTCTCCTCCACCATGGACGCTTCCCGGATGTGCCGTGAGTAGTCTACATTGGACCATGGGTCCATGATCAGTAGCTATGTGATGTTCTCCTCCCCTCTTTGTTCTTCATGGTTTAGACCTCGTGAGCTGCCCTACATGATCGAGGCACATATGTAATTCTTTCTGTTTTTGCTATGCTGAGTTCGATGGGATCTGATGGATTATGAGATTATGTTCAGATTGTGATAGAGTAATATAATTGGTTCTTATCTTTTGTATTTTTGTTCCGAAGTAATTCTTGCATGTTCTCCGTTGCTATTTATTGCTTTGGCCAAGTGGTAGGTAGTAAGTCCAAGAGGGAACGTTATGCTCGATTGTGGGTACATGCCCCCTAATGAGACGCTTGAGTGACACAAACATGAGTCTAGGGGATGTGTTGTGGCCACAAGAGGGAAAACAACAGTGCTTGTAACCGCGGTTACAAGGATTGTTTACTTTACGCAAAGTTATTTTTAATGCAGTTGTCTTTTGCTTTGGGTTTACACTTTGGGTGGGGCTCGCAACTTAATACCAGCGAGATGTTCTGGATAGATATCTCAAGGTGGATGATTAGTAGTAGATGCAGATGGATTTCGGTCTACTTATTTTGGTGTACTGCCCATGCTTTTGAGCCTCTTCCTTTCTTTTGTAGCATAGTTAGCATTGCGGTGCGTTTATTAATCCTGTCAATTGCCCGTATGTAATTTGTTTACCTCGCATAGCAGTCTTATCGTCTTTTGGGAGAGAGATATCATTAGTGAACATCACGGGACACCGGTCCATATTCTCATCATTGTTTACACGCTTGTTTACTTTATTGCTTTTTTACTTTCAGTTGCTATCATTATCATTATCCTGTGCTTTTTATCCTTTGTAAACAACAAGACCGGTGAGATTGACAACCTCTCTGAACTTTGTTGGGAGCAAAGTTAATTGTGTTGTGTGCAGGTCCGCGTCAGGTGCGCCGCTGACACCTACTTATCATCGCCGAAGTCCTACTGGTCGATACTCAACCTCGGTATCTTCACCAAGGGAAACTTGCTGCTACGCTGCATCTTACCTTCCACTTGCGGTAACCAATGAAGGGCGAGAAGCAATCCTCTCTCACGTATCAAGCGAGTTTCTGGCGCCGTTGCCGGGGACTACGAGTGATAAGATAGGGGAGTTACCCACTACCTTTTACCTTTACTTTTTAGTCTTGTTAGTTTACCTTTCTGTTTTTATCTTTGTGTCTTATATCAAAAATCACACAAAATATATTTATTTTGATGTTAGTAGTCCTCCTTGTTTAAATGAACATGTTAGGACTTGGTTCTTTACGGGAATCAGAAGTCCTTGATTTCCTTCAAAGGGATGGAGAAAATATGAAGAAGGCATGGGACATAATTTCTGAAGCACACCAAAGAATTGTGCCTTGGATACTGATGGCGGAGAAGTTAATAGGTTTAGTTGGGTTGCCTTCCTTGTTAACCGCGCCAATAAACGATTCTTGATAACCCACAAGTCTAGGGAATCAATTGTAGCTTTTCAATAAATAAGGATGTCGATCCCATGAGGAGCAGAAGGTGTTGATAAGTGACACTGGATAAGGAAAGGCTGCACACACTCAAAGGTAAATATTTAGGGGGTTTTGGTTTAAGCAACAGAAAAGTAAAAGACAAGCAAAGTAAACAGGGTAACTGAGGAGTAGCAAGTGTCCCAATACTTTCACAAGGATAAGCCTAAGAACTAAACTTATAAAAGCTAAAGCGTTCTCGAGAACACATGGGAGCGATAGCCAAGTTACTTTCACCATACTCCGCCAAGTAATATGTATTGTGTTGATAATTGTCGGTGGGTGGATCAATGCTAGTACACCTTCTAGACTAAGATAAGTGTACTCTTATGATTACACACCTTGCAAGCATCCGCAAATACAAGGTAGTAATTAAGGCATAAGCCTAACCGCAGCATTACGATCAAGGATCCATAACTTCCTTGTGCAAAAGTGTGCGAACTGGGGTTCATGTTTCTGTCACTCCGGCAACCCACCATAAGCATCCTTTGTGCACAATGTATTCCTCTAGGCCCATGAAAGGTGAAGTTTTAAGTGTTCGACTCACATAACACCACTAGAGAAATAACAACACAACTTAAGTATCAAACAACACATAACACTTCAACATCATAAGACTACTAACAACTAGACTTCTCCCGTGTTCTCAAGAACTAAAGTAACTACTCACAACACATAAAAGAGATCATGATCAGAGGTGATAGATGGGTGGCAAACAATCTGGACACAATGATATTTCTCCAACATAACTCAATAGCATTCACCACAAAGTAGTAATCAACGCCAACAGAGTAGAGAGGATAGATAGTACGGATTACAACACAAGTTGCAATTGTGAGATGAGATGGGATGGAGATGGAGATGGTGCTGATGTTGGGGATGATGTTGATGATGATCTCGATGATGCCCGTGACGATGATGATGATGATGATGGCGACGATCTCCCCTTCCGGGAGGTGATCTCCCCGGCGGAATCTGCCCGCCGGAGATGGCTTTTCTCCTCTGTAGGTTTCCGCCCCGTGGCGGCGGCGAAACACGGAAACTCTTCTCTTTTTAGGGTTTCTACCCCAGGGGGGTCTTATAGGCGAGAGGGGGCACCGAGGGGGGCCACCAGGCATCCAGGAGGGTGCCTGGCGCGGCCAGGAGGGGGACCACGCCAGGCACCCTTCTGGCTTCCTGGTGGGTCCCCTCACCTCCATCTTCGGTGATCCCCAGTCAATTCCCATAAAAACACTCCACGTAAATTTTCATCGCATTTGGACTTGATCTGATTAAGCAACTTGGTGTCCACTTTTCATCGCTGAATTTTGGTTCTGCTGCTTCAGCACCGAAAAGTTGTAAACTGTGTAAAACAAGCCAAAATAACATAAGAACAATATTTTAAAGTGGAATATATCAATGAATAGGATGAAATTACAATATAAAATAGTGATGCATTTTGGACGTATCAACTCCCCCAAGCTTAGACCTCGCTTGTCCCCAAGCGATTGCTGAGCTCGGTAAACATGTCCACAAGTTTAGAGAGTGAAGCGTCGATAAAAGAATACAGACAAGAAGCATCAAGATTTCTCACCAAACTGAAGCATCCTCAACTCATAAGGTCCTTATGAGAAAGTAGTAACAATTATAACAAAGTAGGACCTGGAAAACTCATCAAATCATGGCAAACATAGCCTTGGTCAAGGAACAACTAATAACTTTTACTTTTGCTCTTTCACTTATAATGGAACCAGTTGAAGCTTTGGAAAGAACATGTTATCAGTCAAGAAGTGCACATGTTAACACAAAGGAAGATTTTTACTAAGCATAATCTTTTGCAAACAACTCACTTATCAAAAGATAATGTCAACAAAGATGTAACATGCTAACTTTCAATGCAGCTTTGTATGCAAGAATCTTTATTAACATCAAGTGTCTGTTCTCTCTCAAGAAGGAAGGAAGTAGGAAGGACTGACTCAGCACAAAATAAAGGATAAACCCCGTGCAAAAGGGTAAGCAGGGAAAACTCATGTGCCATCTCTAGATCAAACAGAATAAAAAAACAGGTCTTTGGGAGGTGCATGATTCGTCAACGACTGCTGATAGATAACTCACTCACTTCATTATTTGGACAAGTTTCGAGGAACGGCTCCCATGTGGGGACGATCACATCCCCTTAAATTCCTTTGTTTATCACTCATAAATGGACGAGGGAACTTGTGCGTTAGTATTTATCTTTTACGAGCTGGGCACTCATGCCAGTCCCTTCTCGTATTAGGGGTTTGCAGATTAGACATGCAATCCCAAGATAAAACTTGTCCAAATTAAGATGATCATGGGTTACCCACCACTTCCTCATGAGCTGAATCAATGGCACAAAACAGAAGATTTTGAACATCTAGAGATAGCACATAAATTATATACTTTAGGAGTGGTAGTGGAATACCACAAATAGGAATGTATGGTGGACTCAAGTGGAAGATGTTGGTTTCAGGGTATGGAAGTACAAGCATAATTCCGCTTAGTACAGAGTTTTGGCTAGCAAGGCTTTGAGAGACCAGACAATTTATGACAACTTAGATGCAAGCAATACAAAGCATAAACATTAAAACTAGCATGAAACATCAAGTTGTCTTCCTTGTCAACATAACACTTCAAGCATAATAACACAAAGGTTTTGGCTATGTCGCTACTTTGAGAAAAACATGCTTGTTGTTATGACCAAAGCTATACTTGCCAAGATTTAAATAAAGTTTTCGAAGCCATACCTGATATAAGGTCAATACTCCCCATAAGAATCAGCTCATAATGTCGATTGCGTGAAGAGAATACCGAGTGCAGCGAAGAAACCAATAGACTTCTTATTAATATTCCTTCATAGACGACCCCACACTCACGGATACAAAGCTCTCCACAAAAAGGAGTGATAGACCTCAAAGCAACACCTATTTCATAAAGTAACTTCCCTAGACATGATACGACTCTACTTGACTCCTAAAGATAAAGATAAAGATACCCGGCACTCCCCCAAGCTTGGAACAAGCTAAGGGGATGCCATTACCCGAGGAGTTTTACTCCTCATTCTTGTTCTTGTTGATCATGTACTCCTTGGCGAAGTGCTTCCAAGGCAAAGGTTCTCCAGTCTCGAAGGACATTCCCGTCTCCAGGATCCTGCACTCAGCACCCAGACCCATGAGCAGAAACTTTAGTTCATACTCACAGTTCTGGTTCCGTAGATCATAGATCTATGCTTGGAGCCCATAAACTTTTTCTTCTAGTGCGGCCAAACTTGACCACATCTCCTTCATCTCCTTCTTGTGGGAAGCCTCTATCTCGTTCATGATGTTGAAGTTAGCTTCAACACCACGCTCCACCATCTTCTTGAACTTGAAGACCTCATGTTCCATCTCCTTCAGCCGCTCCTCGGTGCTCCCTTCCTTGACTGGTCCCTTCAGATCTTCCTTGTGGAGGACACCATCTTCCACACGAAGGATCTGGGGGTGCTTCCTCACCTCTGCGAGGTAAGGGTTGATGACGTTGACGACGAACTTGTCCTTGGGGGAACTTGGGGAAGCCATGGCACCTAGATCTGCTGAAATTTTTCCTGGCAGAAACAGACCGAGAAAGAGAACACACGAAATCGCGAGGTACGGTGCCGGGACTATCCGGGCAAATATATATAAAAAATTCCTGCAACAGAAGGAAGGTTTCAAGCCTAGGTGGAGTCGGAGTCGGAGTCGGAGTCCAGGGCACCCAGGAGGGTGCCTGGCGCGACCAGGAGGGGGGCCGTGCCAGGAGGCCTCCTGGGCCCCCTGGAGCTCCTCTCTGGCTCCACTCGGGCTTGGAATTTTCCTAATTTTGCAAAAACTTTGAAAAGTAAACTTTTATTGACGTTCGCGGTGTTTTCTTACCGTAATTCATACCTTTCCTTATTCTGCTCCTGCGGAGTCTGAAACTGGCTGCAACCTTTTCTTCGTGAGTCTTTGTATATATCATGTTTGCATCCACATTGATTGGATCGCCTGCCATATAATGTTTGAGTCTTTGTCCATTCACAACTTGAGGTTTGGTGCCTTCGAAATTATTGATCTTGATTGCACCAAACCGATATACTTCTTCGATATGAAAAGGTCCTTCCCATCTGGAAAGTAGTTTACCTGGAGAAAACCTGAAACGAGATCTAAACAACAATACTTTATCACCAACATTAAATTCACGTTTCAGAATTCTTTTATCGTGCCACTTCTTTACCTTTTCCTTGAACATTTTAGCGCTCTCGTAAGCTTCACTCCTCCACTCATCTAGAGAAGTCAAGTTCATGAGACGCTTTTCACCAGCTAACTTTGGGTCATCATTTAGCTCTCTGACAGCCTAGAAAGCCTTGTGCTCTAACTCTAATGGTAAATGGCAAGCCTTGCCATAGACCATTTTATACGGAGACATGCCCATGGGGTTTTTGTAAGCAGTTCTATACGCCCACAAAGCATCTCCTAACTTCTTTGACCAGTCCTTTCTAGAACTGATTAATGTCTTCTGTAAGATCAACTTGATCTCCCTATTGGTGAGCTAAACTTTCCCACTAGTTTGAGGGTGGTTCGGTGATGCAATCCTATGATTGACATCGTACTTTGCTAGAGCTTTCCTAAAAGCTCCATGCGTGAAGTGTGACCCTCCATCTATCATGAGGTACCTTGGTACTCCAAACCTAGGAAAAATTACATCCTTGAGCATTTTCAAAGATGTCTTGTGATCAACACTCTCAGTGGGGATTGCTTCAACCCACTTGGTTACATAATCAACATCAACTAAGATGTGTGTGTACTTGTGTGAAGGAGGAAAAGGACCCATAAAATCAAAACCCCAGCAATCGAAAGGTTCGATCACTAGTGAGTAATTCATAGGCATCTCATTTCTCCTGCTAATGTTACCAACTCTCTAACACTTATCACAAGATAGAACGTACCTTCGGGCGTCCTTAAAAAAGAGCAGGCCAATAAAAACCTGATTGTAAAACTTTATGTGCGGTCCTTTCACCAGCATGATGTCCTCCATAGGGACTACCGTGACATTGTCGAAGAATGTCCTGCTGCTCGTGCTCCGGTATACACCTTCTTACGATCCCTTCCGCACCTTCTTTGTAAAGATGTGGATCATCCCAAAAGTAGTGCCTCAAATCCGTGAAGAATTTCTTCCTCTGCTGAAATGTAAAATCTGGAGGCAAAAACTTTGCAACGATAAAATTTGCATAATCTGCAAACCAAGGGTCGGAATGAGATTGTACTTTTACAACAGCAAGCTGTTCATCTGGGAAACTGTCATTGACTGGAATAGGATCGTGCGGGATATCTTCCATCCTTGAAAGATTATCCGCCACCGGATTGTCTTCTCCTCTTCTATCGACAATCTGCAAATCAAATTCTTGAAGAAGGAGTACCCACCTAATGAGTCTTGGTTTGGCGTCCTTTTTCTGCATAAGATACTTAATGGCAGCATGGTCAGTATGAATAATAACTTTAGAATCAACAATATACTGCCTAAACTTATCACAAGCAAACACCATTGCCAAGAATTCCTTCTCGGTAGTAGCATAACTCTTTTGAGCACTATCAAGTGTCTTGCTGGCATAGTGGATGACATTCAGCTTCTTGTCAACCCTTTGTCCTAAAACAGCTCCAACAACAAAATCACTAGCATCACACATAATTTCAAAGGGCAAATTCCAGTCAGGTGGTTGTACTATAGGAGCGGTTATCAAGGCTTCATTAAGAACTTCAAAAGCTTCCTTACAATCTTCATCAAATACAAAAGGAGAATCCTTCTGGAGAAGATTGGTAAGGGGTCTCGAGGTCTTAGAAAAGTCCTTGATAAATCTTCTATAGAAACCAGCATGAACTAGAAAACTACGAATACCTTTGATGTCCCTTGGATAGGGCATCCTTTCAATAGCTTCAATCTTTGCCTTGTCCACTTAAATTCCCCTTTCGAAAATCTTGTGTCCAAGAACTATCCCTTCGTTAACCATAAAATGGCACTTTTCCCAATTGAGCACCAAATTTGTTTCTTCACATCTCTGCAAAACTTTATTAATATTGTGGAGACAGTGGTCAAAGGAGTTTCCATAGACGGAAAAGTCGTCCATGAAAACTTCTACAATCTCCTCACAGAAACCATGAAATATTGCAGACATACACCTCTGAAAAGTAGCAGGTGCATTACACAAACCAAAAGGCATACGCCTATAAGCATAAGTACCATAAGGACACGTAAAGGTGGTCTTCTCTTGATCCGATGTGTTAACGTTAATCTGGGAGAAGCCAGAATACCCATCAAGATAGCAGAAGTGGGTGTTTTTAGACAGCCGCTCGAGCATCTGATCAATAAAGGGCAGAGGATAGTGGTCCTTCCTGGTGGCCTTGTTCAACTTCCCTAAATCAATACACATTCTATATCCAATAATAGTCCTTGAGGTATTAGTTCATTTTTATCATTAGGAACAACAGTCATACCTCCTTTCTTAGGAACACAATGAACGGGACTTACCCACTTACTATGAGCTATAGGATAGATGATACCTACGGCTAGAAGTTTGAGAACCTCCGTCCTAACCACGTCCTTCATCTTTTGGGTCAACCGTCGTTGATGATCAACAACTGGTTTAGCATCGGGCTCGAGATTGATAGTATGTTGGCAAATGGATGGACTAATACCCTTGAGATCATCAAGAGTATAACCAATAGCAGCTCGGTGTCTGCGGAGTGTCTCCAATAATCGCTCTTCTTCATACCCTGAAAGGTTAGAATTGATAATAACAGGATATACTTTATTTTCATCTAAATAAGCATACTTGAGCGTATCGGGTAGTGGTTTTAGATCAAACACCGGGTCTTCTTTTGGTTGCGAGAGGATTCCTAAAGGTTCAACCGGGAGGTTGTGCTTCAGGATAGGAGTTTGTCTTAAAACTATGTCTTCTAGTTCATCCCTCTCCTGCATATGTATGTCATTCTCGTGGTCTTCCATAAATTGCTGCAAAGTATCATCAGGAGGAATAGCAATAGAAGCAATTTCTTCAATAATTTTGTCATTACTTGACAAGTCAGTACCACGAGGCTGCTTAGAAAACTTAGAAAAATTAAATTCATACGGATCACCGTTGAATTCAACAGAAACTTTACCTTTCTTGCAAACTATTATAGCTCCACAAGTGCTGAGGAAGTGCCTACCAAAGATAATAGGGAAAAAACTATCTTGCACTGAACCAAGTACAAGGAAATCAGTAGGATATTTTACCTTCCCGCAGAGTACTTCAACATCTCTCACAATCCCAACTAGAGAGATTGTTTGTTTATTTGCAAGATGAATCGTGACATCTATGTCCTCGATCTCACACGGCTGAATCTCATGCATGATCTCTTGATAAATTGTGAAGGCAATAGCGTTGACGCTAGATCCCAAATCACATAGCCCATAGTAATTATGATCTCCTATTTTGACAGATACAACTGGTGTACCTGAAATTGGGCCTTTGTTCTTGGCTGTGACAATGTTAGTGGAAACATCACAAAAACTAATAGTGGATTATTCAATATCACTGGTTACCAGATCCTTGACCATTGCAACTTGAGGCTTGACCTTGATCATGTCCTCAGGTTCGTCAGTGGTCCTTCCGTTTTTGTTTAGAATACCTGTAACAAAAGAGTGATCCTTTATCCTTGAGGGATAAGGAGGCTGTTCATACACAACTGCAGGTAAAACAGGATCAGTAACATTAATCTCAATAGGTGACTCCTTGAAAGGTTTATGACGTTGACTCTCCTTCTTCTTAGAAGAATCAATATGAGAAGCAAAGGCCTTGCAAAAGTCAACCATTAGCTGGGAATCAAGACCAAATTTGGAGCAAAAGGTATTAAAGTAATCAGTCTTCACATAACTCTCAATATAGTCATGCTCATAGTTTATAGCGGGTTCAATACCTTTATCAATTTCTCAGTCTTCAGTGTTCTTCTGGATCCTTTCTATAAGATCCCATTTTTCTTCCATACTTCTGGTCTGGAATACCCCGCTAGAGGAGGCATCCAACATCTCCATGTCCTGACGAGAAAGCCTGGCATAAAAATTTGTAAGTATAATTTCCTTGGGGAGCTCATGGTTTGGGCATTTGAGCATCAGGGACTTCGGTCTCCCCCAAGCTTGAGCGATGCTCTCTCCGTCGCGAGACCAAAAGTTGTAGATGTAGTTCCTGTCTTGGTGAATTTCACGAAGAGGATAAAACTTTGCATAAAAGAGAGACATAAGCTCTGGCCATTCAAGCAGATTAGAGTTATCGAGTAGCTTATACCAATCTGAAGCTTTATCTTTGAGTGATACGGAGAATAGTTTCTTCATGACGAACTCCATTGTTACACCTACAAGCTTAAATAAAGAACATAATTGTGATAAATATAGCAGGTGTTCTCCTGGATGTCCTTCTCATGTATAACGATTAGCCAAGACATGATCAATAATACCAGATGGTATTTTATAGGGCACAATTTCAGTAGGGGTAGGAGTGACCACCACAGTCGTGGGGCGGCTCCTAACCAGCAACGAACCAACAGTAGAAGAGTCCATAAGTACCGAAGGTAACAACAGAATTAAAGGTTTCCTTACCGGCTTCACTTACCAATAGCGCTACACTCCCCGGCAACGGCGCCAGAAAAGCTCGTTGATGGCGGAGAAGTTAATAGGTTTAGTTGGGTTGCCTTCCCTGTTAACCGCGCCAATAAACGATTCTTGATAACCCACAAGTCTAGGGGATCAATTGTAGCTTTTCGATAAATAAGGATGTCGATCCCACGAGGAGCAGAAGGTGTTGATAAGTGACACTCGATAAGGAAAGGCTGCACACACTCAAAGGTAAATATTTAGGGGTTTTTGGTTTAAGCAACAGAAAAGTAAAAGAAAAGCAAAGTAAACAGGGTAACTGAGGAGTAGCAAGTGGCCCAATCCTTTCACAAGGATAAGCCTAAGAACTAAACTTATAAAAGCTAAAGCGTTCTCAAGAACACATGGGAGAGATAGCCAAGTTACTTTCACCATACTCCGCCAAGTAATATGTATTGTGTTGATAAGTGTCGGTGGGCGGATCAATGCTAGTACACCTTCTAGACTAAGATAAGTGTACTCTTATGATTACACACCTTGCAAGCATCCGCAAATACAAGGTAGTAATTAAGGCATAAGCCTAACCACAACATTACGATCAAGGATCCATAACTCCCTTGTGCAAAAGTGTGCGAACTGGGGTTCAGGTTTCTGTCACTCCGGCAACCCACCATAAGCATCCTTTGTGCACAATGTATTCCTCTAGGCCCATGAAAGGTGAAGTGTTAAGTGTTCGACTCACATAACACCACTAGAGAAATAACAACACAACTTAAGTATCAAACAACACATAACACTTCAACATCATATGACTACTAACAACTAGACTTCTCCCGTGTTCTCAAGAACTAAAGTAACTACTCACAAGACATAAAAGAGATCATGATCAGATGTGATAGATGGGTGGCAAACAATCTGGACACAATGATATTTCTCCAACATAACTCAATAGCATTCACCACAAAGTAGTAATCAACACCAACAGAGTAGAGAGGATAGATAGTACGGATTACAACACAAGTTGCAATTGTGAGATGAGATGGGATGGAGATGGAGATGGTGCTGATGTTGGGGATGATGTTGATGATGATCTCGATGATGCCCGTGACGATGATGATGATGATGATGATGATGGCGACGATCTCCCCTTCCGGGAGGTGATCTCCCCGGCGGAATCTGCTCGCCGGAGATGGCTTTTCTCCTCTGTAGGTTTCTGCCCCGTGGCGGCGGTGAAACACAGAAACTCTTCTCTTTTTAGGGTTTCTACCCTAGGGGGTCTTATAGGCGAGAGAAGGCACCGAGGGGGCCACCAGGCATCCAGGAGGGTGCCTGGCGCGGCCAGGAGGGGGCCGCGCCAGGCACCCTTCTGGCTGCCTGGTGGGTCCCCTCACCTCCATCTTCGGTGATCCCCAGTAAATTCCCATAAAAACACTCCCCGTAAATTTTCATCGCATTTGGACTTGATCTGATTAAGCAACTTGGTGTCCACTTTTCACCGCTGAATTCTGGTTCTGCTGCTTCGGCACCGGAAATTTGTAAACTGTGTAAAACAAGCCAAAACAACATAAAAACAATATTTGAAAGTGGAATATATCAATGAATAGGATGAAATTACAATATAAAATAGTGATGCATTTTGGACGTATCAGATACCTATAAAAATTTTGCTTAGGAATTTTTACCATGGTCTTTTTAAGTGGTGTAAACACTTTCTTGATATTATAGCTGAAGGAGACTTTTTAGAGTGTGATGAAGCTAGAGCTCTTGATATTTTGCATAGTCTATCTAGTTATTTTGTTTATGATCGTAGTATTGATACTGTTATAGATAGACTTGCCACTATTGAAAAGAGGATGTATGCTCTAGACTTGAGGAAAGTAGAAGAACTTAAATCCAACAAGAGAGAAATGTTGGAAATAGATGATGATTGGGAGCCCTTTGTTAGGATTAGCATCTCTAACCAAGACTTCCTTGCTTTTTGTGACATTGGATCCATGGTTTCTACTATGCCAAAATTAGTTTACGATTCTTTGAAACTAGATATGGATAAATTTTCATCTTATCATGAACATGCTAATGGAGATATTTCAGAGGTTAAAGGAAAGGTAAAATAAGTCCACGTTACATTCCTTCATAGGATTGCACCGATGGATTTCTTCGTCATGGAGCCAAACCAAAGCAACATTGTGCTTGGAAGGAACTTCCTCCGAGCCATGAAAGGCTTCATTGACATTGGTAACGGGTTCATACGCTTACGCGGTAAGGAGAAAGGTAAGTACCTCTTTCCTAGGAAGAAGAAGAATGAGCTTACTGAAAATCAATTTGAAGGTTTTTATGATTCCGACGATTTTGGAGACCTTTGATTCTTCTTTTGCCTTATGCCTAGCTTAAAGGCGTAAAAGAAAGCGCTTGTTGGGAGGCAACCCCAGATGTTTTTACTTCTGTTTTAGTGGTCTTGATGATTGTTACTACTGTAGCAACATTATTGTATCTTTAGTTTTCAAGCTTTGTGCCAAGTATAGCCTCATATGACAAGGGAAGTGAAAGTTGTGACATGCTGTCCAGAAAACAGATTCTGTCCTCGTGACGGGAAAAATCATAATAAATCACCAGTTCGTTTTTTTTGAGCTGAATTCTTTACACAGCATGCTCTATACAATCACGGAACTTCCGTATGTTCTGAGTTTTTTTATTTGAGTTGCAGAAGTGCCCCTAAAAAATTCTTTACTACCTGCTGTTCTGTTTTTCACAGATTCTGCCACGTTTTGTCTCTCCTAACTTTTGCAAACCTTAAGCTTGCTTTTTCTTTGCAAAAACCTTTTTTCAATCTTGAGAAACAGTAGCTCTTCAAGAATATCTTTATATCCAGTGGGGAAAAATATTTATTAAGGGTACTAACCTCTCTAATCAGCTTATGATGAGTTGTGTATGAAGGGAGTTTTCAAGTGTGCGATGGAAGATGATGAAAGAAGATTCGGCAGTGTCAAGCGCTCAAGCTTGGGGATGCCCCATGCATCCCCGATAAATATTCAAGGAGAATCAAGTGTCTAAGCTTGGGGATGCCCCCGTGCATCCCCTTCTCCATCAACAATCATCAGTTCGTCATCCGTCTCACTATATTTTTATCACTTCATGCGTTATGTGCTATGCTTGGAGCGTCTCGCTCTTAGGTTTTATTTTTAGTTTTCTTTATCTTTGCTTGCTGTTCATAACAAGTTATATCCCGTCTTACTTTGTGTGGGAGAGAAACACGCTCCACTTTCAAAATCTAGAACACATCATAGGATTCTTCATGCCTATCTTTTTGTTGTTGTGTGTTCTTTATCTTTTCATAGCTACTGCCATGTTTAGTTTTAGTTTTAGTCTCAGTTTTTCATTAGCAAGAGCCTTGGCTTTTGTTTAGTTTATTGCTAGAACTCTCTTTAGTTTTAATGTTTATCTTGTTACGAGAGTTGGTTGTTTCACTGAGTTATGTCTTGTTTTGAGAAGTAGGTAATTGAGGTTGCTATTTAATTTTAGTACTAACTTGCAATAGTTTTGAGGTATTGATGTGAGTAATGTTTAAACTTTTGGTGTCAAGAGATCTAGCCTATTAGTGATAGGTGTCGTATTTTGGGCAATCCGTGTTTATTTTCAAAAACCTACAAAAACTAGTTGAGAACTCTAGCTACTAGATGGATCACTACTCTTCTGAGGGGTCGGATATTAGAGTACACTCACGTACCATGAGTCGAGGATGCGCAAGGATAACCAAACCCCCATACACTCCTCCTCGGGGTACTCGTCTCTTTGTGAACCTCCTCATTAGATTGAGTGTTACCGATAATAAGTGCATGAGTTCTTCAGACTAATGTAAGTATTGAAAGTTGACACTTCCACCTCCTCATATTTGCTAGCCTCTCTTGTGTCGTGCCTTCCTTCTCACTCCGAGAGTTGGCGTCCACCTTCGCCGGTAGATCCAAACCCTTGGCATGATACGCTCTGTCATCATAAACCTCCTTATATCCTTCCTCAAAACAGCCACCATACCTACCTATCAAGACATTTCCATAGCCTTTCCGAGATATATTGCCATGCAACTTCCACCTCTTCATGACTTGATATTCATGTCATACATGTTCCTCCTACACTGGCAGCGGCATACATTGCATACATCATGATAGCGACATCTTCTTTGTGATTTGAGTAACTTGTAAAGTGTGAAATATCTTCTATACCCTCTTGTAAATTAGAGTGTTGCCCTTAACTGAGGAAAAGATCCCAAAGTGGACAAAATAAAAGATTCCAAAAGATGAAAGATGAGAGTTAAATAGAAAGAGCCATTGAGGCCACCAAAAAAATACAAAAAAATAGAAAAAAGAGAAAAAGAAATAAAAAGAGAGAAAGGGGCAACACTACTATCCTTTTGAAAGATCCACACTAGTACTCCCTCTTATCCTTGTACTCCATAGAGATGATCATGCATATAGCTATGTGGGGACCTTCACACTATAGAACTTGGCTTGCATATTCCAAGGATGAGCCTCCTCAAAAGATCTCTAGGTCTTCATGAGCGAGCAAGTTAGATGCACCCCCAATAGTTCCATTGGAGAGCTTCTTAGCTCGTATGTGCATCCGTTGCATGGCAATCCCTACTCCTCACATCATATCTATCATTTGGCCTTCTCGCCTATGATTGTCCTCATTGATGTGAGCCTTTCTCACATATTTGACTTCCTCCTCCACTATATTCTATCTTTGCCATCCTAAGTGTCAACTCTCGTGCTTAAGCTCATCCATTGCATGAGTGCTCAAAATATCAAAAAGGAGTGGATCAAATTGACTTGTACCTGGCTAGTGGTCTGGGGACGAGTCAAGATAAGATTCCAAAGAAGACCAAGTGTGAAACTTTAGTAGATTGAGTTCTCAACAATAATACTTTTTTCTCGTATTCCTGATACGTCCAAAACGTATCTATAATTTCTACTTGCTCCATGCCTCTGTTGTGTGATATTGCTATGTTATTGATGAACTTCCATACACTTTTGATCATATTTGGACTAACCTATTAACTCAGTGCACCCCAGTGCAAGTTCCTGTTTTCTGCTGTTTTTCTATTTCAGGTTTCCCCCTGATTAAAAGTACCAGAAAAATTTCGGGAAAAATATAGGAAAAAACAGCGTACCGGAAGCTTCGCGAAGAGCCCGAGAGGGGCCAGAGGGTAGCCAGGGGCCCCCAGGCGGCCAGAGGGCACGGCCCCACCCCTGTCCGCGCCAGGGGGCGCTTGGAGCCTCTGGCCCACCTCTGGCTGCCCCCTTTCGCCTATTTATTCCCCGTGACGAGAAACCCTCGGAGACGGAACCCTTTTTCGCGATCTCTCCTCTGTTCCGCCGCCGCCGCGCTTCCAAGATTGGGAGCACCAGAAGACCTCTTCCCGGCACCCTGCCGGAGGGAGGAATCACCTCCGGGAGCTTCTCCACCACCATGGATGCTTCCCGGATGAACCGTGAGTAGTCCACCTTGGACCATGGGTCTATGATCAGTAGCTATGTGATGTTCTCCTCCCCTCTTTGTTCTTCATGGATTAGACCTCGTGAGCTGCCCTACATGATCGAGGCACATATGTAATCTTTCTGCTGTTGCTATGCTGAGTTTATTGGGATCCGATGGATTATGAGATTATGTTCAGATTGTGATTGAGTTATATATTTGATTCTCTTCTTTTATATTTATGTTCTTGAGTAATTCTTGCATGTTCTCCGATGCTGTTTATTGCTTTGGCCAAGTAGTAGGTAGTGACTCCAAGAGGGAGCGTTATGCATGATTGTGGGTTCATGCCCCCCGATGACTAGCTTGAGTGACAGAAACATGAGTCTAGGGGATGTGCTGTTACCACAAGGGGGAAACAACGGTGCTTGTACTTGCGGGTGCAAGGATTGTTTACTTTACACAAAGTTCTTTAATGCAGTTGTTTGTTGCTTTGATTTTACACTTTGGGTGGGATTCGCAACTTAATACCAGCGAGATGTTCTGGATAGATATCTCAAGGTGGATGATTAGTAGGTAGATGCAGATGGATTTCGGTCTACTTGTCTTGGCGTACTGCCCATGCTTTTGAGCCTCTTTCTTTCTGCATAGCATAATTAGCATTGGTTTGCGCACATAATCTTGTCAATTGCCCAGCTGTACTTTGTTTACCTCGCATGGCTATTTTATCGTCTTTTGGGAGAGAGGCATCACTAGTGAACATCATAGGACCCCGGTCCATATTACCAACACTGTTTACACCTTCAATTTACTTTCAATATTTACTTTTCCGTAGCTATCACTATCATTATTATCCCGTGCGTTTTATCCTTTGTAAACAACAAGGCCGGAGGAATTGACAACTCCTCTGTACTCGTTGGGAGCAAAGCTATCTGTTGTGTGTGCAGGTCCAGGTGAAGTTAGAAATCCTTAGATTGTCAACGACGCCAATTGTTCACTTCACCACCTACTTGTATCTGTTGGAGTCCTACTGGTCCGACACTCAACCTTAGCATCTTTGCTAAGGGAAACTTGCTGCTACGCTACATCTCACCTTCCACTTGGGGTAACCAACGAGGGACGAGAAGCTATCTCGTGTATCAATTCCCTATCCCCCTTCTTGCACGCAAACACCATTTGGAGACATTCGAGTCACGGACGGCGAGAGCTCTTGCACCTAATGTTCTTTCGTTGCTTGTTTCAATGCTAATATAAACTCTTGCATGTTATGACTTGAATTGAATTACATACCTTGATTGCTTTAATTTTCAAAGTCCTTATATGGTTGCTAGCATGTCACCATAGAAATTATGCCTGTTATCATTTACCTACTCGAGGACGAGCAGGAATTAAGCTTAGGGATGTTGATACGTCTCAAACGTATCAATAATTTCTGCTCGCTCCATGCATGTTTTGTGTGATATTGTTATGATATAGATACACTTTCATACACTTTTGATCATATTTCTACTAACCTACTAACTCAGTGCACCCCAGTGCCAGTTCTTGTTTTCTGCTGTTTTTCTATTCCAGGTTTCCCCCATATTAAAAATGCTCCAAAAATTCGGGAAAATCGGATAAAAAATCAGCGTAACGAAGTCTTCCAGAAGCACCCAAGTGGGGCCAAAGGGCCATCACCAGGGGCCCAGGCGGCCACTTGGCGCGACCAGGCCCCTGGACCCCTGGTGGCCCCCTGGCTACCCCTCCCCTCGCCTATTTATTCTCCGTGACGGGGAAACTCTGAAGACAGAACCCTATTTTGCAAATTCCCCTCTGTTCCGCCGCCGCCGCGCTTCCAAGATTGGGAGCACCGTCAGGACCCTTCCCGGCACCCTACCAGAGGGAGGATCGACCTCTTGGAGCTTCTCCTCCACCATGGACGCTTCCGGATGTGCCGTGAGTAGTCTACCTTGGACCATGGGTCCGTGATGAGTAGATATGTGATGTTCTCCTCCCCTCTTTGTTCTTCATCGTTTAGACCTCGTGAGTTGCCCTACATGATCGAGGCACATATGTAATTCTTTCTGCTTTTGCTATGCTGAGTTTGATGGGATCTGATGGATTATGAGATTATGTTCAAATTGTGATAGAGTAATATAATTGGATCTTATCTTTTGTATTTTTGTTCCGAAGTGCTAGGAAGGCTTCTCGTCCCCCTTCGTTGGTTACCCCGAGTGGAGGGTTGAGATGTAGTGCAGCAGCAGTTTTCCCTCGGTGAAGACACCAAGGTTTGTCTCCAGCAGGACTCCAGAGATGATAAGTAGGTGTCAGCGGCGCAACTGACGCGGACCTGCACACAAACACAGATAACTTTGTTCCCAACGAAGTTCAGAGAGGTTGTCAATCTCTCCGATCTTGTTGTTTACGAAGGATAAAATGCAAGGGATAATAATAGCAACTTGAAAGTAAATGCAGAAAAGTAAATATAGTGCGGAAACAATGATAAGGGTATGGACCGGGATACGTGATGTTCACTAGTGATGTCTCTCTCCCAAAAGACGATAAAATTTCTATGCGAGGTAAAAAAATTACAGAAAGGCAATTGACAGGATTAAGAACGCACCGCAATGCTAACTATGCTACAAAAGAAAGGAAGAGGTTCAAAAGCACAGGCAGTACGCCAAGGTAAGTAGACCGAAATCCATCTGCATCTACTACTAATCATCCACCTTGAGATATCTATCCAGAACATCTCGCTGGTATTAAGTTGCGAGCCCCACCCAAAGTGTAAACCCAAAGCAACAGACAACTGCATTAAAAGAACTCTGCGTAAAGTAAACAATCCTTGTAACCGCGGTTACAAGCACCGTTGTTTTCCCCCTTGTGGCAACAACACATCCCCTAGACTCATGTTTCTGTCACTCAAGCGTGTCATCGGGGGGCATGAACCCACAATCTAGCACAACGCTCCCTCTTGGAGTCACTACCTACTACTTGGCCAAAGCAATAAACAGCAACGGAGAACATGCAAGAATTACTTAGGAACAAAAATATAAGAGATAAAAACCAAATATATTACTCTATCACAATCTGAACATAATCTCATAATCCATCAGATCCTATCAAACTCAACATAGCAATATTAGAAATATTACAAAGGTGCCTCGATCATGTTGGGCAGCTCACGAGGTCTAAACAATGAAGATCAAAGAGGGGAGGAGAACATCACATAGCTACTGATCACGGACCCATGGTCCAAGGAAAATTACTCACGGGACATCCGGGGAGCATCCATGGTGGAGAAGAGACTCCCGGAGGTCAATCCTCCCTCCGGCAGGGTGCCGGGAAGAGGTCTTCTGGTGCTCCCGATCTTCGGAAGCGCGGCGGCGGCGGAACAAAGGCGAGTTCGCGGAATAGGGTTCTGCTTCTGGGGGTTTCCCATGACGGGGGATAAATAGGAAAAAGGGGGCAGCCAGAGATGGGCCAGGGGCCCCAGGCGCCCCCCTGGCGCGGCCAGGGGTGGGGCCGCGCCGGGTGGCCGCCTGGGCCCCCTGGCTCCCCTCTGGCCCCTCCCGGGCTCTTCTCGAAGCTTCCGTCACGCTGATTTTTTATCTGAATTTTCCCGAATTTTTCTGGCACTTTTTATATGGGGGAAAACTAAAATAGAAAAACAGCAGAAAACAGGAACTGGCACTGGGGTGCACTGAGTTAATAGGTTAGTCCAAATATGATCCAAAGTGTATGAAAGTGTATCTAGATCATAGCAATATCACACAAAATATGCATGGAGCAAGCAGAAATTATAGATACGTTTTGAACGTATCAACATCCCCAAGCTTAATTCCTGCTCGTCCTCGAGTAGGTAAATGATAACAACATAATTTCTGTGGTGACATGCTAGCAACCATATAAGAACTTTGAAAAGTAAAGCAATCAAGGTTAGAGATTCAATTCAAGTCATAACAGGCAAGAGTCTATATTATCATTGAAACAAGTAACAAAAGAACAAAAGTTGCAAGAGCTCTCGCTGTCCGTGACTCGAATGTCTCCAAATGGTGTTTGCGTGCAAGAAGGGGGATAGGGAATACGAGAAAAAAGTATTTTTGTGTTGAGAACTCAATCTACTAAAGTTTCACACTTGGTCTTCTTTGGAATCTTATCTTGACTCATCCCCAGACCACTAGCCAGGTACAAGTCAATTTGATCCACTCTTTTTCGATATTTCGAGCACTCATGCAATGGATAAGCGTAAGCACGAGAGTTGACACTTAGGATGGCAAAGAGAGAAATATGGTGGAGGAGGAAGACAAAAAGGATGAGAAAGGCTCACATCAATGAGGACAATCATAGGCAAGAGATGCCGAATGATAGATATGATGTGAGGAGTAGGGATTGCCATGCAACGGATGCACATACGAGCTAAGAAGCTCTCCAATGGAACTATTGGGGGTGCATCTAACTTGCTCGCTCATGAAGACCTAGAGCTCGTTTGAGGAGGCTCATCCTTGGAATATGCAAGCCAAGTTCTATAGTGTGAAGGTCCCCACATAGCTATATGCATAATGATCATCTCTATGGAGTACAAAGATATAAAGGGAGTACTAGTGTGGATCTCTCAAAAGGATAGTAGTGTTGCCCCTTTCTCTCTTTTTATTTCTTTTTCTCTTTTTTTCTATTTTTTTGTATTTTTTTGGTGGCCTCAATGGCTCTTTCTATTTAACTCTCATTTGCCCTCTTTGGGATCTTTTAATGTGTCCACTTTGGGATCTTTTCCTCACTTAAGGGCAACACTCTATTTTACAAGAAGGTAAAGGAGATCTTTCACACTTTACAAGGTACTCAAAATCATAAAGAGGATATACTTATCATGATGTATGCAAGGTATGTCGCTGCCAGTGTAGCAGGAACATGTATGACATGAAGATCAAGTCATGAAGAGGTGGAAGTTGCATGGCAATGTAACTCGGAAAGGCTATGGAAATGCCTTGATGGGTAGGTATGGTGGCCGTTTTGAGGAAATATAAAGGGAGGCTTATGATGACAGAGCGTATCATGCCAAGGGTTTGGAAGTACCGGCGAAGGTGGACACCAACTCTCGGAGTGAGAAGAAGGCAATGCACGGCACGGGAAAGGCTAGCAAAATATGGGAAGGTGGAAGTGTCAACTCTCAATACTTACATTAGTCCGAAGAACTCATGCACTTATTATCGGTAACTCTCAATCTAATAAGGAGGTTCACAAAGAGACAAGTACCCCGAGGAGGAGTGTATGGGGGTTTGGTTATCCTTGCGCATCCTTGACTCATGGTACGTGAGTGTACTCTAATATTCGACTCCTTAGAAGAGTAGTGATCTATCTAGTAGCTAGAGTTCTCAACTAGTTTTGTAGGTTTTGAAAATAAACACGGATTTCCCAAAATACGACACCTATCACTAATAGGCAAGAGCTCTTGACACCAAAAGTTCAAACATTACTCACATCAATACCTCAAAACTATTGCAAGCTACTACTAAAATTAAATAGCAACCTGAATTACCTACTTCCAAGACAAGACACAACTCAGTGCAACAACCAACTCTCTTAACAAGATAAACATGAAAACTAAAAAGATTTCCAGCAACAAACTAAAACAAAAGCCAAGGCTCTTGCTAAGACAAACTAAAACTAAAACTAAACATGGCAGTAGCTATGAAAAGATAAAGAACACACAACAGCAAGAAGATAGGCATGAAAAATCCTATGATGTGTTCTAGAATTTGAAAGTGGAGCGTGTTTCTCTCCCACACAAAGTAAGACAGGACCTAACTTGTTATGAACAGCAAGCAAAGCTAAAGAAACTAAAAATAAAACCTAAGAGCGAGACGCTCCAAGCATAGCACATAACGCATGAAGTGATAAAAATATAGTGAGACGAAGGACGAACTGATGATTGTTGATGGAGAAGGGGATGCACGTGGGCATCCCCAAGCTTAGACGCTTGAGTATCCTTGAATATTTATTGGGGATGCATGGGGGCATCCCAAGCTTGAGCGCTTGACACTCCTGGATCTCCTTTCATCATCTTCCATCGCACACTTGAAAACTCCCTTCATACACAACTCATCATAAGTTGATTAGAGAGGTTAGTACCCTTAATAAATAAATAAAATTCTCCACTGGATATAAAGATATTCTTGAAGATCTACTGTTTCTCAAGAGTGTCAAAAAGTTTTTGCAAAGAAAAATCAAGCTTAAGGTTTGCAAAAGTAAGGAGAGACAAAACGGGCAGAATCTGTGAAAAACAGAACAACGGATAGTAAAGAATTTTTTAGGGGTACTTCTGCAACTCAAATAAAAAAACTCAGAACATACGGAAGTTTCGTAATTGTATAGAGCATACTCTGTAAAAATTTCAGCTGAAAAATATGAACTGGGATTTTTCTGGAATTTTTCTGGTCACGAGGACAGAATCTGTTTTCTGGACAGCATGTCACAACTTTTACTTCCCTTGCCGTAAGAGGCTATAACTTGGCACAAAGCTGAAAAATAAAGATACAATGATGCTGCTACAGTAGTAAAAATCATCAAGACACAAAAAAAGCAAAAAGAAAAACCTAAATTCATTGCGGGCTGCCTCCCGAAAGCGCTTCTTTAAAGCCATTAGCTAGGCA
This sequence comes from Bromus sterilis, assembly GCA_950022295.1. NCBI lineage: Eukaryota > Viridiplantae > Streptophyta > Magnoliopsida > Poales > Poaceae > Bromus > Bromus sterilis. The sequence continues at coordinate 41,105,877 of OX465596.1, read as the reverse complement.
TAATGCAAAAGAAGAATCAAGTTTTGTCAAGAGAAAGAGAATAACTAGCCCGTGTAACGGACTCAAAAGGTAACTTGATTTTATTTCTAGGGAAGTGTTCCATCCCCTTTTAAAATGGGAATTGGAATTTTATATTCCCCTCTTTCATGTCAATAACCGCACCAATAGTGCGAAGAAAAGGACGTCCCAAAATAATTGGACATAAAGGTTCACACTCTATATCCATAACAATAAAATCAACGGGAACATAATTGTCATTGAAAATGATAAGAACATCGTCGATCTTCCCTAAAGGTTTCTTTACGGAAGAATCAACAATACGAACACCAAAAGAACAAGGCTCAAAAGGTTTCAATTCAAACATATCAAATATTCTTTTGGGCATAACGGAGGTACTAGCTCAAACATCACATAAATCATAGCAAGAGAAGTTATTTAATTTAATTTTTATCATAGGGTCCCAACCATCCTCTAGCTTCCTAGGTATGTAGGCTTCTATTCTAAGCTTCTCCTCCCTAGCTTTGATAAGAGCATTTGTGATATGCTCCGTGAAGGCAAGATTAAGTGTGCTAGTTTGGGGGTCTCTAGACATTTTGTGCAGTAAACTGATAACTTCTGAGAGGGTACAACTATCAAAATCAATATCACTACTATCAAAGGTGGTAGTAGTGTCATCTAGGCTCACTTGTTTGAAACCCTCTATGTTCATAGGAGTTTCTTTATCTATCGTTGAGGTATTAGCATCACCATTAATAGGTCCAATGGGACTAGGAGTGCATTGGGTGCTAATAGTTTGAGTGTCCTCAACAATTTGGATAGTGGCAACTGTGTGGTGCGTAGGAAGGCTCCTAATTCTATCCTCTTCCTCTTTTTCTCTAGCCCATCTTTCTTTAAGTTTAGCCATCATCCTAATGTTTTCATTGATTTGTAACTGGATAGCATTAATAGGAGTGGCCTTATTCTCCTCAAGGGGGGAGGTTCTAATTTTGAGCATCTCAATATCAAGGGCTAAGCTTTCTACCTTCAAAGAGAGATTATCTATTTTAGATAATTTCTCTTCTACATTTTTGTTGAAGGCTTTTTGGGTAGTGATAAAGTCTCTAAGCATGCTTTCTAATTCAGAGGAGGGATTCTTGTTGCTAGGGTAGGTGTTGTTGTTCCCATAGTTGGATGGAAACGGTCTAGGATTGCTAGCAAAATTTCCCCTATAAGCATTGTTGTTGAAGTTGTTTCTAGCAATAAAGTTCACATCTACTTGTTCTTGAGCAACCAAGGAATTTAAAGGAACATCATGAGGATCAATAGAGGGTTGCTTGGTAAGTAGAGACATAATTAAGTCAACTTTTTCATTGAGGGAGGTTATTTCCTCGACAGAATTTACCTTCCTACCTGTTGGAGCGCGTTCGGTGTGCCATTGGGAATAATTGGTCATCATTTCATCGAGAAGCTTCGTGGCAGCACCAAGTGTAGTTGACATAAAAGTTCCTCCCGCGGCCGAATCTAACAGGTTCCGCGAGGTAAAGTTCAAGCCTGCATAAAAAGTCTGGATAACCATCCAGGTAGTCAAACCATGTGCAGGGCATTTCTTAACAAGAGATTTCATTCGTTCCCAAGCTTGGGCAACGTGTTCATTATCCAATTGCTTAAAATTCATAATATTACTCCTCAATTGGATAATCTTAGCAGGAGGGTAGTACTTCCCTATAAAAGCATCTTTGCACTTATCCCAAGAATCTATGCTATTTCTAGGCAAAGATTGAAACCAGATTTTAGCATCTCCCCTTAAAGAGAAGGGAAAGAGATTGAGCTTAACAACATCACCTTCCACTTCCTTATACTTTTGCATATCACATAATTCAACAAAATTATTCAAGTGTAAAGCAGCATCATCTCCAGCACCAGAGAATTGATCTCTCATAACAAGGTTTAGCAAAGCAGGTTTAATTTCATAAGAGGTAGCTGAAGTGGCAGGTGTGGCAATGGGAGTGCAGATAAAGTCTTGGTTGTTGTGACTAGTGAAGTCACACAACTTGGTGTTTTCAGTGGAACCCATAGTAGCAGTAAGTGTGGCAAAAAATTTTTGTAGTGTTTGATAAAAGACACAAAGATAAAAACTGAAAGATAAACTAACAAGACTAAAAAAACAAAGGTAAAGGATAGTGTGCAACTCCCCTATCTTAGCACTTGGAGTCCCCGGCAACGGCGCCAGAAAACTTCTTGCTAGGACGGCTTCTCGTCCCCCTTCGTTGGTTACCCCGAGTGGAGGGTTGAGATGTAGTGCAGCAGCAGTTTTCCCTCGGTGAAGATACCAAGGTTTGTCTCCAGCAGGACTCCAGAGATGATAAGTAGGTGTCAGCGGCGCAACTGACGCGGACCTGCACACAGACACAGATAACTTTGTTCCCAACGAAGTTCAGAGAGGTTGTCAATCTCTGCGGTCTTGTTGTTTACAAAGGATAAAATGCAAGGGATAATAATAGCAACTTGAAACTAAATGCAGAAAAGTAAATATAGTGTGGAAACAATGATAAGGGTATGGACCGGGATACGTGATGTTCGCTAGTGATGTCTCTCTCCCAAAAGACGATAAAATTGTTATGCGAGGTAAACAAATTACAGAAAGGCAATTGACAGGATTAAGAACGCACCGCAATGCTAACTATGCTACAAAAGAAAGGAAGAGGTTCAAAAGCACAGGCAGTACGCCAAGGTAAGTAGACCGAAATCCATCTGCATCTACTACTAATCATCCACCTTGAGATATCTATCCAGAACATCTCGCTGGTATTAAGTTGTGAGCCCCACCCAAAGTGTAAACCCAAAGCAACAAACAACTGCATTAAAAGAACTCTGCGTAAAGTAAACAATCCTTGTAACCGCGGTTACAAGCACCGTTGTTTTCCCCCTTGTGGCAACAACACATCCCCTAGACTCATGTTTCTGTCACTCAAGCGTGTCATCGGGGGGCATGAACCCACAATCTAGCACAACGCTCCCTCTTGGAGTCACTACCTACTACTTGGCCAAAGCAATAAACAGCAACGGAGAACATGCAAGAATTACTTAGGAACAAAAATATAAGAGATAAAAACCAAATATATTACTCTATCACAATCTGAACATAATCTCATAATCCATCAGATCCTATCAAACTCAACATAGCAATAGTAGAAATATTACAAAGGTGCCTCGATCATGTTGGGAAGCTCACGAGGTCTAAACAATGAAGATCAAAGAGGGGAGGAGAACATCACATAGCTACTGATCACGGACCCATGTTCCAAGGAAAACTACTCACGGGACATCCGGGGAGCATCCATGGTGGAGAGGAGACTCCCGGAGGTCAATCCTCCCTCCGGCAGGGTGCCGGGAAGAGGTCTTCTGGTGCTCCCGATCTTCGGAAGCGCGGCAGCGGCGGAAGAGAGGCGAGTTCGCGGAATAGGGTTCTGCTTCTGGGGTTTTCCCGTGACGGGGGATAAATAGGCGAAAGGGGGCAGCCAGAGGTGGGGCAGGGGCCCCAGGCGCCCCCCTGGCGCGGCCAGGGGTGGGGCCGCGCCGGGTGGCCGCCTAGGCCCCCTGGCTCCCCTCTGGCCCCTCCCGGGCTCTTCTCGAAGCTTTCGTCGCGCTGATTTTTTATCTGAATTTTCCCGAATTTTTCTGGCACTTTTTATATGGGGGAAAACTGAAATAGAAAAACAGCAGAAAACAGGAACTGGCACTGGGGTGCACTGAGTTAATAGGTTAGTCCAAATATGATCAAAAGTGTATGAAAGTGTATCTAGATCATAGCAATATCACACAAAATATGCATGGAGCAAGCAGAAATTATAGATACGTTTTGGACGTATCACGAAGTAATTCTTGCATGTTCTCCGTTGCTATTTATTGCTTTGGCCAAGTTGTAGGTAGTAACTCCAAGAGGGAACGTTATGCTCGATTGTGGGTACATGCCCCCTGATGACACGCTTGAGTGACAGAAATATGAGTCTAGGGGATGTGCTGTGGCCACAAGGGGGAAAACAACAATGCTTATAACCGCGGTTACAAGGATTGTTTACTTTACGCAAAGTTTTTTTAATGCAGTTTCTGTTGCTTTGGGTTTACACTTTGGGTGTGGCTCTCAACTTAATACCAGCGAGATGTTCTGGATAGATATCGCAAGGTGGATGATTAGTAGTAGATGCAGATGGATTTCGGTCTACTTATTTTGGCGTACTGCCCATGCTTTTGAGCCTCTTCCTTTCTTTTGGAGCATAGTTAGCATTGCGGTGCGTTTATAATCTTGTCAATTGCCCGTTTGTAATTTGTTTAGCTCGCATAGCAGTCTTATCGTCTGTTGGGAGAGAGACATCACTAGTGAACATCACAGGACCCCGGTCCATATTCTCATCATTGTTTACACGCTCGTTTACTTTATTGCTTTTTTACTTTCAGTTGCTATCATTATAATTATCCCGTGTTTTTTATCCTTTGTAAACAACAAGACCGGAGAGATTGACAACCTCTCTGAACTTTGTTGAGAGCAAAGTTAATTGTGTTGTGTGCAGGTCCGCGTCAGGTGCGCCGCTGACACCTACTTATCATCGCCGGAGTCCTACTGGTCGATACTCAACCTCGGTATCTTCACCGAGGGAAACTTGTTGCTACGCTGCATCTTACCTTCCACTTGGGGTAACCAACTGACGGGGATCAACCCCAGCAAATCCCATGGTCAGGGACCCTGGGTTAGTCATGAGAGGCACAGGTTGGACGATAGCTCGTTGGCTAACAGGAGGAGACATTCCTGCTCGATATTATTGCTTGGAGATGCGATTACAAGGAAAGCCAAGGCTAGTGCGCACAAGGCTAGGGTTACAGATTGTGTATTGGATGATCTCGACGTCTCCCCTCCCAGCCCTTATATACTAGGCTAGGTCTCGGGGAACCCGTCTTGGATTACAGATGAGGTTTCCTAACCCTAATCTTGTACCGCACGGCAGGTTTGCGCCTTCCTTACGAGTCGTGGACTCCTACGTCAGTGCCACTAGCGGGCCAAGGCTGGGCCCAGGCGGCATCTTTGTGGGCCTTCTGTCTTCGGGTACACCGGGTAGGCCCATCCATAGGATTCATGGGGTCATCCCCTCGTCAGTAGCCCCCGAGTGCCTGGGGGACTCGAAGAATCGCGCAGGGACTCGAGTCCTTTCTTGCGTCATTTCGATGTATGCACGGTTTAACCACGGGTCGCTGGCAGTCTATGGCCATGACAAAAACCTGTTTCGAGGGAATGCTAAGCTGAAAGGGCCCAAGGAGTCGACTGGTCGAGCCTTGGTGAATTGCGCTAGTGGCAAATACCGCAGTAGCCCAATCAAACTCACGTCCCTCGACATGAGCTTGGAAAACTGGTGTCGAGAAAAAGTCATGCCGTTGCAGGTCTTACAGTGATCAGTTGCCGCCAGTAAAGTTCGTAGCCTAGGCGCGTCCGCCCGGATTTTTCTATCATGCAAGCGCATGGAAAGGATTGGGAGTGAAATCGCTCTGCGGCAAGTCCTAGCCCGGCCGATATTCGCAGCGGGGTCTTATGTACACTCTAAGCTTGCATGGCATCTGGGCACAGTGTATCGTGTTCCAGGAATATGTATTTTTTATCGAGGCACGGAGCCTAGTTAGTAATGCACCCACTTGTAATAAACAATCAAGTGAGCTGATTTAGTGGTCGCTCGCGGAGCTTTGTCGAGTGCTCAGGCGAGGAGTAATGTAGAGGAGTATTGGCTCGGGAGGTCTTCGAGTGTTCGGGTATTCAGAGTTCTGCGAGTAATCGCTCGAGTATCGCCTTCGCTCTCGGGGTGAGGGAGCACCCGATACTCTGGGACCGCACGATCTGACGAGTGCAGGTCTGCTTGTCTTGTGTCGTGGTGAGGGAGCACCCGAGACTCTTATGGGTGCGAGTAATCACTCGAGCACGTCTTTTTCTTCTAGGTGAGGGAGCACCCGAGACTCTTATGGGTGCGAGTAATCACTCGAGCACGTCTTTTCCTTCTAGGTGAGGGAGCACCCGAGACTCTCATGGGTGGATACGCTCCCGATGGGAGTTAAATATATTTGAAAAATTTATTTGAGTCAATAAAAACGGTGCTTTCAGGCCGTATTGTCTTTTGCGCTGCCACTTTAATTTACCTCTTCTTGGTAAGGATAACGATCTCCTTGCTGGAGAACCATCAAAGATGCTCTGTCTGCGAACCGTCATGTCTTCATGACCGGTCATAATGTTGGCCTTTGTGGCGTTCTGTAGCCGCCTGTTTGAGTTACCGATGCGCTCATTGAAAACACGCGAGATTTGACGCGTCCAGCGCACAGTGCCGCCCGTGTGAAGGCATCTTTGCCTCGGAATTCGAATCGTCCGGCATGCTTGGTCTTTGAATTAATTGCTGCCGTCGTCTGGGCTTCTGCGTGCCCTTGGGTTTGTGCTATAAATAGACCCCTCTTCTTCATCTATCAGCAGTGTTCGTCCTCTGCCATCTTGCTCCTTTTCTTCATCTTCCTATTCTCATGGGGCTCAAGCGAGGTGCGGGTATGACTGGCCGCGGCCGTGTTCGCCGTGGCCGCGGTAGTCGTACGCCGCGCTCCTCTCGCGGCGCCCGTCGTGGTGCGTCGTCGACGCCTTCCTCCTCCTCTTCTTCGGAGGAGGGTTTTTGGCACTACGATTTCCTCCTACGCGTCCGTGGCCGGAACGCCGCTCGCATTCTTCTTCCTCCTGCATTTTCTGCCCTTGTTTCTGAGCGTAGTCTTGATGGCTTGCTGCTTCGTCTTCAGGGGTGCACTCGGTCTCCTTCTTATGTTGAGTTGGAGATCGATAGTTCCTGCTTGATTTTTCTTGGCTTTGGTTGTAAGTCGTTTGCTCGGCATTTGAACTTGCGTGATGGTGATACCCTCTGTTGCCGCTTTGATGGCAAAAATACTCTCACCATCTGTGCTTTTGACCCGAGCGGCAACCGCATGGATCCGTACTGGCAGGAGACAAGCAGCGACAATTCCGACAGGTCGAGGAGTCCTACGCCTGCGTCTTCAACGGCTTCATCCTCCGGCGACTCCTCGGGTGGTGATGTTGTGCCCTTCGGCTCTGGAGAGGACCTCGACGTCAAGCCACCGATCAAGCGGGCACGCCAGGCGACCTTGTAGAACTGCAGGCAGCAGCGTCATCTTCGCCGGCAGCTCGGGTGGAGCTTAGAGGAGAAGCTGTGCAGCTGGAGAAGAAGCTGGTGGAGCTGGAGAAGAAGCTGGTGGAGCATCGGCTTCGGTGCTCCGCAAATAAGTCGAGCTTCACCTTTTGTTATGTCATTGACATCATGAGCTGGCTGCTTCGACTCCTCCTTTTACTGTGATGATGCTTGTCTTATTAGTGCCAATCATCCTAACATGGGCACACATGTAAAAGTCGTAATTCCTTGGGTGATTGATGTTGTAGGCTTATCGGCTGCTTGTGTCTTTTGTAACTAAGTTAGTTCTCCATGTAATGAGGATTTCCTTCGAGTAATCAGAGCTGCCTTCTATCCAATGTACTCGAATCTTTTTGTACTAAGAATGATCTTCGGGTCCTTGTAATGCGAACTGTGTTTGAGTCTTTGTAATGGAATTTGTCGTCGAGTCCTTTGCAATGTGATCTATCTTTAAGTCTTTCAACGAGAGCTGTCTTCGAGTCCATCAAGCCCTTGTACTGTGGATTCTATCGGGTGCGCGACAGCGCTCCCGATGGGTGTAGCCCCCGAGGCTACGTTTGAGTTGTAGAGTCGAACGTAGGCTAAGATTTGTTTCCTTTGTCGCTCTTCTGTGATTGCTGCTGGTAATATCGGGTGCGCGACAACGCTCCCGATGGGAGTAGCCCCCGAGTCTTTAGGTGATCGTTGGCGATCAGGTGAAGGCTGAAGGATTCTCTTTGTTTGATGCCTCCGTTTATATCTCTTTCCAAAGTGCTTGATGCTCCGCCAGGTTTCTGGGCTGGTCGTGTATTGACGTGGCTTCCCTTTGATTTCTCCGGGCAATTGTCAGTTCCGTAGGTGGACGCCTTCCGGTGGGGTTTTTGTTTGGACCCTTGCGTATTTTTAAGTTACAGACCACATAGCGTTTCTCGGGGGGAGGTGTGCTCGAGTCCCCGAGTTGGGGAGTTTGTACTCGAGCCCCCGAGTACTTTAGTTAGAGATCGCGTGAGCGACGATAGCGTCTCTCGGGGGGAGTTTGTACTTGAGCCCCCGAGTGCTTTAGGTAAAGATCGCGTGAGCGACGATAACATCTCTCGGGGGGAGTTTGTACTCGAGCCCCCGAGTGCTTTAGGTAAAGATCGCGTGAGCGACGATAGCGTCTCTCGGGGGGAGTATGTACTCGAGCCCCCGAGTGCTTTAGGTAAAGATCGCGTGAGCGACGATAGCGTCTCTCGGGGGGAGTTTGTACTCGAGCCCCCGAGTGCTTTAGGTAAAGATCACGTGAGCGACGATAGCGTCTCTCGGGGGGAGTATGTACTCGAGCCCCCGAGTGCTTTAGGTAAAGATCGCGTGAGCGACGATAGCTTCTCTCGGGGGGAGTTTGTACTCGAGCCCCCGAGTGCTTTAGGTAAAGATCGCGTGAGCGACGATAGCGTCTCTCGGGGGGAGTTTGTACTCGAGCCCCCGAGTGCTTTGAGGTGGTAGCATTTGGGCAACACCATTTTATTGCGTCGAACTGTTACATGAGTTGCCAGTCGAGCATAACTAGTGGAGACTATGGGTAGAACAGGCGTAGGTTCGCTATGTTCCATGGGTTTCCCACGTCCTCGTCCATCTTTGGGTTCTTCGGCTTGTAGGCGCCTCCTCCTATGACTTCTAAAACTATGAACGGTCCTTCCCACTGGGGGGCAAGCTTGTGGACTTTCTCTTGTATCAGTCGCAAGACGAGGTCTCCTTTGTTGAAGGTTCTGGTGCGCAGGCGGCTGCTTTGATAAGTGCGCAGCTTGTTCTGGTACCCCTCTGACCTTGCTAGGGCCGTGTCTCTTGCTTCGTTTGATGTGTCCTTGTCATCTTGCAGTGCTTCTTCTGCTTCCTCTTCTTCATACCCCGAGATCCGGGCTGCCCCGAATTTGAGGTCATGTGGTAGTACTGCCTCCGCTCCGTACACCATGAAGAAAGGCGTGTACTGGGTTGCGGTATTTGGGGTAGTGCGCAGGCTCCATAGTACTGCAGGGAGTTCTTCTATCCATTTGCCTGCGGCCTGCTCGAGTGGTGCAAGGAGCCGTTTTTTTATTCCTCTTCATACTAGACCATTTGCTTTTTCCACCTGGCCGTTGGACTGCGGGTGCGCGACTGATGCGTAGTTGATTTTGATACCCAGTTTTTCGCAAAAGTTCTGGAATTCTGCCGCTGTGAAGTTCGTACCATTGTCTGCGATGATGTTGTGTGGTACCCTGAACCTGAAGATGATTGATTTGATAAAATTACTGTCGTGAGGGTTGTGGAGCTGGTGATGGGCACTGCTTCGATCCATTTGGTGAACTTGTCGACTGCTACTAGTAGGTGTGTTCTTCCTTCCTTTGATGATTTCTTGAGCGGGCCCACCATGTCGAGTCCCCAGGTGGCGACCGGCCATGATAATGGTATGGTCTTGAGTTTTGAGGCTGGAGTGTGCGGTCTGCTGGCGAATTTTTGACAGGCGATGCACCACCGCACTATGTCTTCTACGTTTTTCTTGGAAGTGGGCCAATGAAACCCTGCTCGGAATGCTTTGGACACGAGCACTCGACTGCTCGCGTGGTGCCCGCAGGTACCCTCGTGGATTTCGAGCAGTAGGGCTTTGCCGTCTTCTTCGTCGATGCACTTTTGGAGTATCTGGGTGATACTGCGCTTGTATAACTGTCTGTTGATCACTGTGAATGCCTTGGATCGACGACTGATGCGTCGAGCTTCTGTGACGTTTTGCGGTAGCGTGCCTTCGATTAGGAATCGGAGGAACGGTTTCGTCCACGCTGGTCCTTCGAGTGCTGTTGGATCTGTAGATTCGACCGCTTGGCTGTTGTTGCCTTCGGATGGACTCGCTGATGCCACCTGTGCTGGCTCAGTGGTGTCTTCATCTACAGCTGCCTCGGGTGCTGCTGTCTTTACTTTGATGGATCTCTTGCTGATGCTTTCGAGGAAGACGCCGGGTGGTACTGGTCCTCGAGTCGAGCCGATGTTTGCTAGTTCGTCGGCTTCTGTGTTGTTTGTTCTGGGAATATAATTGAGCTCGCAGCCGTCGAAACTTCCTTCGAGCGTGTTGTAGAGCTTTTGATAGGCCGCCATGTTGTCGGCTACTGCATTGCAGTCTTTCATCGCCTGCTGGACGATGAGGTTGGAGTCTCCGTAGATTACGAGGCGAGTGGCACCGCATGTTTTGGCCATGCGCATGCCATGGAGTAGTGCCTCGTATTCGGCTTCGTTGTTGGAGGCGTGGCCAAAGTTGATCTGGAGGACGTATTTGAGCTTCGTTCCTTTGGGGGAGACCAGAACGACTCCTGATCCGGCTCCTTGCTGTCTTTTGGAGCCTTCGAAGAACATTGTCCATGAGTTGGACAAGTCTGGTGGCCCTGGTGTTTGAACCTCCGTCAACTCGACCAGAAAATCTAGGAGTACTTGGGTCTTGATTGCTGTTGGGTGCTTGAACTGCAGGTATCGCGGGCTGAGCTCAATGTTTCACTCGGAGACTCGCCCAGTCGCTCCGGGGTTGTTGAGGATGTCCGCGAGTGGTGCGCTGCTCACGATTGTGATAGGATGTTCATCGAAGTATTGCGACACCTTTCTTGAGGTCATGATGATGGCCAGTAGTAGCTTCTGGTAGTGCGGGTACCGCTGCTGGGATTTTGTCAAGAGCATGCTGAGGTAGTAGATCGGCCTTTGTATGCTCTGGGCCTTGCCTTCTTCTGTGCGCTCGACGAAGAGTGCTGTGCTTACCACGCTATTGCGTGCTGCCACATAGAGGTACAACTTTTCTCTTTCTTTGGGTACCGCCAAGATCGGTGGGGTCGAGAGTGTCTGCTTCGGGTCCGCAAATGCTTTGCGGGCTTCTTTGGTCCACTCGGATTTCTCCCCTTTTCTGAGCAGCTGGTAGAATGGCAGTGTGCGCTCTCTCAATCTACTGATGAAACGACTCAAAGGCTGCGAGTCTTCCGGTGAGCTGCTGCACGCCTTTGATGTCGGTTGGCTCCTGCATCCTGGCGATTGCTTGGACTTTCTCCGGGTTCGCTTCGATTCCTCGAGCGGAGACCATGTACCCGAGCAACTTCCCGGCTGGGACGCCAAATGCGCACTTCTTCGGGTTGAGCTTGATTCTGTACTTGTTGAGTGTTGCGAAGGTCTCGCGCAGGTCGTCGAGTAGCGTGTTTGCACTGTAAGTATTGATGACGATGTCGTCCACGTAGACATGCGCGTTTCTTCCGATTTGCTCTTTCAAGCAGGCTTGCATCATCCGTTGGTATGTGGCATCGGCGTTCTTGAGTCCGAAGGGCATTTTCCTGTAGCAAAATACGCCGTAAGGGGTGATGAATGATGTATGCTCTTCGTCTTCTTCCTTCATCCTGATATGATTGTATCCTGAGTAGGCGTCGAGGAACGATAGTAGATCGCATCCTGCTGTCGATTCGATTATCTGATCGATTCTTGGCAGGGGAAAGTGATCCTTTGGGCAGTGTTTGTTGACTGGCCCGTAGTCGACGCACATCCGCAGCACGTCTGTGTCTTTCTTGGGGACCAGCACAGGGTTGGCGATTCAAGTGGCTTTCTTCGTCTCTCGGATGAATTGAGCGTCGAGTAATCGGTTGATCTCCTCCCCGATTGCTCTGCGCTTGGGTTCTGAGAATCTCCACAGTGCCTGCTTCACTGGCTTGGTGTTTGGCTTGATGCGCAGCGCGTGTTCCGCGAACTCGCGCGATATTCCTGGCATGTCGGCTGGGCACCAGGAAAAGATTTCCCATTCTTCACGGAGGAAGGCGATGAGGGCAGTCGCTTTCTCTTCCGTGAGGTGGGCGTACACGCGGACTGTTTTTTCTGGGTCCGTCGGGTGCACTTGCTGGGTGACCGTGTCGCTGTCGATGCTGAAGTCCCGCCCATACTCTTTTGACTCGCTTCGACTTGCTAGCGGAAAGATACTTTTGTCTGTCGCCATGGTTATTTCTGTGAGTTCTTGCTCGGCTCCAAAGGTGTCGGAAACTTTGTGAAAATCGCGATCACAATGGTCTGATTTGGTGAAGCTCCCGTTGACTGTAGTGACGCCCGCGGATCCTGGCATCTTGAGTTTGAGGTAGGCGTAGTGCGGAACCTCCATGAATTGCGCGAACACTGGACGTCCAAGTATGACGTGGTACTGCAACTGCCAATCGAGTACTTCGAAGTCGAGGGTGTGTCTTGCGAAATTGCGTCTGCTGACAAAGACAACTTCGAGCTCGATTATTCCAAGGGAAGTGGCCGCTTCTCCTGGTACTACTCCGTATAACACGGTGCTTGATTTTTTCCATACTGATCGTGGGATCAGCATCTTGTGTAGGGTGCTGACGAAGATTATGTTCATGCTGCTACCTCCGTCCATGAAGATTTTGTCCATGTCGTACCCTCCAATTTGAGCATCGAGTACCAGGGGCGCGTGCCCCAGCCTTGGGACTGCAGGTGGGTGATCGCTCTGGGAGAACGTGATACTAGTTTCTGCGTCGTGTAGCTGGTAGAATTCGACTGTGTTTAGGTTCTCGGATGCTCTAGCTTGCAGGGTGTAGGCGTCCTGTTGAGCTTGCGATACCCTGCCTTCTTGGATCGTGTACACCTGTCCTTGAGGCGGGTTGTAGCGTCTTTCGGGACTTGGAGTCGGCGACTGTTCGGTTAGTCGGGCGCACTTGGCTTCTCGCTGTTTTTCCTCCTTGAGGCTGTCGGCGAGTTCGTTGAACAGGCGTCAGTCTCCCAGAGTGTGATCCGATCTGATGTATCCCCAGTCGTCTTTGAAGCAGTGGATCGTGCAGGGTCCTTCTAGCTGCTCCCTGTCCGTGAGTTTGATGGATCCGGCGTGCCGTCTCCTCCTTGAGATTCGGAAGATCTGCACGTGATCCGCCGGGTGCTCGTGGACTTGTGGGTCGATTTCGATTCCCTCGCTCAGATTCTGGTTCCTTATAAGGTTGGCGAATTCGTCTGGCCTTCGATATGGGTCGTAGTATTCGCCGGTCTGAGTCTCAGAGTCGCTGTCCTGGCGGGCGACAGCTTTCCGCACGGCGGTGGGTCGTCGAGTGTCGGCGAGCGTGTAGCTGCACGGTGCGACTCGTCGAGTGGGGTATCTTCGTAGAATCCCCGTGCATGTCTTCTAGGTCGTCGATTTCTTCTTCGTTGGTGATGATCTTGATGATCGCTGATTCGAGCTCGGAGTCGGTGTCTTGTCGTGCGGCGGGTGCCTGGGTGGCGGTGGGTCGTCGAGTGATCGACAGGTCCTCTGCTTCGTGTTGTGGTTCGTCGATCGGGATCTCTGCGTAGAACCCACGCGTCTTTCTTTTGGGTCGTCGATTTTTCCTTCGCTGGTGGTGGACTCGGTTGCTGCCATAGTATTGGTCTTGGCACAACTGCAGGCCGAGCGATCTCGATGGGGCGGCAGAGATGTTTGCCATGATCTTGAATTCTTCGGGTGGATTGGATCTGGTTCTTGCTCTTGAGTTGTGGCTTGCTGAAGACGGAACCGCCGAGATCGTAATTCCAACCTGTGTAGTTTCCCACAGACGGCGTCAATTGACGGGGATCAACCCCGGCAAATCCCATGGTCAGGGACCCTGGGTTAGTCATGAGAGGCACAGGTTGGACGATAGCTCGTCGGCTAACAGGAGGAGACGTTTCTGCTCGATATTATTGCTTGGAGATGCGATTACAGGGAAGGCCAAGGCTAGTGAGCACAAGGCTAGGGTTACAGTTGTGTATTGGATGATCTCTACGTCTCCCCTCCCAACCCTTATATACTAGGCTAGGTCTCGGGGAACCCGTCTTGGATTACAGATGAGGTTTCCTAACCCTAATCTTGTACCGCACGGCAGGTTTGCACCTTCCTTACGAGTCGTGGACTCCTACGTCGGTGCCACTAGCGGGCCAAGGCTGGACCCAGGCGGCATCTTTGTGGGCCTTCTGTCTTCGGGTACACCGGGTAGGCCCATCCATAGAAGTCATGAGGTCATCCCCTCGTCACCAACGAAGGGAGAGAAGCAATCCTCTCTCGTCGCGTATCAGTGTGGTGCAGCTTCCTTATGAGGGCATATGAATTTCTCCACAAATTCCTTCTCGCTGATCACGAGTGCTCCATAGTAGTCCCGGCCACGATCTAGCATTACATTTTCCTTAAGAAACTTAAAAACATAGTACCGGGGCCTTAGCCGGCCATCCATGCAATAATTATGAATTACCGGGCGATGGGCAATGTACCCCGGTTCCAACCCCACCTTAGAGATGAGGAACTCCGACCTGCGCTGCAGCGCACCATTCGACCTCCCCAGCAGCACTGGAGACTTAGAAACAACAATGCTCACCTCAGCATCTGACCACCTAAATGTCTTCTTCAAGAACTCCACTTTAGAGGCAATCTTGTCCTTGTCGAGGAAAGCGACAGCTTGTAACGCTTCCCTAAACATCCCAGAACCACGGGGCACACCAAGACCTTCGGCGCACGCCACCATGTCATGAACTCGCTCCAGGTTAGTGGTGAACAACCATGGCTGAGCGATGCACAACTTGGCAATGTCGCAGTCACCTAGCCCGCACTCCCGCGGGAACGCGGCATTGGGCTTGACCACCTTCTCGAGGTCGGCTGAGAGAAGGCATAAGCCGTGGCTAAGAACCCGGAGAAGGACCTCAAAGGAGCCGAAGAAATGCATGAAGTATTGCCCCTTGGAGACGACGGATATATGACAAAATTTGGACCGGCTGACTAAGATGAGGCGCGCGATCTCAGAAGGCGAGAGGCCGAGGCCGGTGAGGCCGGCGAGGACGGGAGCCAAGGTTCTCTCCACGTCGACATAGAGGAACTTGGGGTACTTGGTAACAAGAGCCGCGACATCGGCGGAAGAGAGACCGAGACTGGCGAGGAAGGCGAGGACAGCGTCGGGATTTGCGGCGGACTTGAGGTGGGAGAGCTTCGGGGAGGCCTTCGCGGCCTGTGGTCGGGTGAGGCCGCAGGTGGAGACGAGGTACTCCTCCACGGTGAAGCTAGGGTTCGGGGTGACGGCGGGCGCGGCAGTAGAGAGGAGGTGGCTGAGCTAGGAGATGGGAGAGGCGGAGGAAGGCGAGATAAGCTGGGAGAGGAGGCTATTGCGAAGCCGGAGCATGGCGCCGCGGGGGAGAGGGGAGGTGGCGAGCGCAGCGGCGGCGGCGAGGGAATGGGGAAAATCTGATGGTGGAGTGAAAAAATGAATTGCGCGTGGTATTCTGGCCTGGTTCAACCCAACCCAAGTGGACCCACTCGTCTCATGCTGCCATCTACTTCAACCTAGTCCTTTCTTTTCTTAATCAGTGGAGTCCCTGCCTCGTCGGGGAAACTGCAAGGGGGGCCGATCCAAATTGATCGAGTAAATTGCATATAACTACCACATTTGGGGCAACTATTGTAAATTGGTACTATTATTTGAAAAATATTCAGATCAGTACCATTATACAGGCAACTCGTTACAATACAGTATCAAAAAGACTAGTCACTGTATTTTATACATATTGATGTTGTATCTGACAAACTAGACCCGCATGTCAGGTGCCACGTGGCATGTCTTTTGCAGAAACACCCCAAGTATCGCTCATTTTGTACTAAGTTAGTAAAAATTTGGTACTAGATGAGCGACACTTATTATGAATCGAAGGAAGTAACACATATACCCTTTCGCACAGTCTAAAAACAAATGCCACGTGGCACCTGATGTGCGGGTCCGGTCTGTCAGATTCAACATTAATACGTACAAAATACAGGGATTAGCCTTTTTGGTACTGTATTGTAACGAGTTGCCTGTATAATGGTATTGATCTGCAAATTTCTCGAATAATGATACCAATCCACAACAGCTGCTCCAAATGTGGTAGTTGCATGCAATTTACTCAAATTGATCCGAACTAGAAGCGGTCGCGCGCGTTTTTCCGCGCCGTTTTTCTTACATGGCGATTACAGTGTTTTCTTATAGAATAGGTGTATGGCCACCAGCTTCAGATCCCATCTCCAACCATTAAACAAATACACATCAAGATCACACGTTGAAAGACAAAAAACGAACTCAAAGTATAATGCTACCGCGTCAAAATTAAAAAGGACCACTTAGATAATCATGATATATTTGAATTGAGTCATTGAGTAACAACAATCCCTACCATAACTTAAATATTACCTAAATGTTAGAAAGCTCTGTTCATATGAATTGAAGCTTAGTACTTGTCAATATTTTGGCAAAGTCATAGGCTTCCATTTGGTTTAATGCCAAATTTCTTGCGAGGCATTTGGCAACAGAGAGTGGCTAGGGCTCTCATAAAGAAGCCAATATAAAAACCAGTAGGCGGTACACCCATTTACATATATTAGTACTACAAAATGTAATTGATTCAATAAAAAGGTTGCAGGCAAGATTGACTGGAGCTTCAAATAAAAAAAGCTCATTACATACAGTGATCAATCCATAAATTGATGCATTTTTTGACGTACATTTATATAGGACTCATACATAGACAAAAAGAAAGTCCATATACTTCCCTTGTCATGGCTAGCAATGTGAACATCATACTACAAATCTAGACATTTACAACAGACACATAAAAACCACAAAGAAGCAAAACTCTACTTGGTACACCCTTTTCCTCAAATTCCTCTTAACAACTTTAATGTCCTCTTATCAAACCCAAAAGATTACATGCGCGCTAATACTAAGAAAAAGAAATTTCAAAGATACATCAACGATATAACACGTCCAATTAGTCACCTGACAAGTGAACTTTTTTTTTCATTTTCCATTAGTCGTTTCTTGAAGAAAATTGCTCCACTTGGAAACAACTATTGAACTGAAACTTTAGACTTTTGGAACCATTGGAAAACAACTTCACAATTCATAAATCTTGTATGGCACATGATTGAATATGCCTCAGTGAACATATAGAAACATAATTATACAATGTAAGAGCTTAAAAAAGAACATTTTAAAATAATGACATGAAATCAGTGAAACTCTCACTTGAGTGATGAGAGAGAGCTACAAGATCTTATGCGAGGGGAGAGAAGCTGGAGTGGGAGGGCCAATGTATATGTTTCCAGAGTTTCCATTAAGACAGGGTAGGAAACACAGCTCCCATATCCTCGGATTGGGACCACATGGTAGACTGGAAGAACCCAAAAAATTGGAGGATGTCGGGGAATGATCAAGAAATTGTAGGATGTCAAGGAATTCTAACAGGCCCGAACTCAAGCAATATTTTTTTGAACGGTCACCGGGGGGGGGGGGAGAGTCCCTACCTGAATATCAAATCTCTACATATATTGGTGAATATCGAAGGCACGCTAACTCTACATTTTCAAGAGCAAACTGACAATGGTTAAGATTGTTCTTTCTCTCAATGCTCTCGAAGACAATTGGTCAAAGGATGGAAAATTATAGTAACTTTATAAATATAGATCCATAGCTTCACTAAACATTATATACAATTAGATGGAAGGAACGTGCAAAGAAGAATGACAATTTTAATTCAAAATTGGCTTAAAGAACTTGGTATAAAAAACATGAATACTAGGGTCATGAATTCAACTGAACTTATTGAGTTAAGAAGTTCCATACCAGCTCGCCGTGTAAGATTTCTTGCAAAAAGGAAGGATGGTGCTTAGTTTCCATTATTTGCATACTGCCTTTTATATATGTTTTCATGGTATATATTACGCATGTCGTAAATTTTTTCAAAAATAGACCATAATTGAACAATTAGAAATTGCATGTGCACTTCTGATTTTGTGCAGAGATGTGGAAATTATAGAAGAACATATGTGTTTTTCTCAAGCCTTAAGGGAGATATCCCAAAGACCAATGTTCACGGCACCAATGTAGCACTTGGACATCGACTTTTTTTCTTCGGTACTGACAGTACAATTGCGTTTCGCCTTATCTCCTATTTTATCTAAAAAGGGAAAAGAGCTTTTGGGGCAACAAATGAAAAACACTAACACTTAAGACCTCAATCATATGCCACACATGCTCAGTTCCTTAGATAAATATGAACTACAAAATTGCATTACCGGTAATCAAATTCTTTGCATCGCTTACTGAAGAATTGTAACAAGTTTGCTGAGTTACAAATTTCAACTATCATATTAACATGCTATCATATCTCACCAAAGCATTAAATATTTTTTTGTATTCATATTACGTAAAATCTAACAGACGAGGCTATGGATAAAGCCATTAACCTTTATTTAGTTTTCCCTGTGCCATTGGTCGAATATGAACCTCATTACATGTACAGAGTCTGTAATGTGTTCGGTTTTGCCGCCAAATCTCCGTGTGGTTGGCTTCAAGATTGTTTGCAAAAAGGAAATTTAAGAATGAATACTTTTTAGCTTGAGATAAAAAAAAGTACTATGAGAAAGATCAATCATCAATGTAACCAATACAATTTTGTATAGGCACATAAATAAAGAATTATCTACTCAGAATTAAAAATACAACAACAATATATGAATGTCAAAGCAAGATCGACATGAAGCACATCCACATGGTGCTGATTTTGTTTTCTGAAACAAAGCATGGGCAATTCAGAGTTTTTCACCACATATGTCGAGATATTATGGCCAAAATTTTTAAATCGATTGATGAACTATTAGCTAAACTAAGATGTTGGGCACGAAATTTCATCTATGAAAAAGAAAAATAATGCAGAGCTTGGCTATATAGATATTTCTAGCGGAAACCAAATATTGCATATGTAGATCAAGAGAAAACAAAGAAGACCCTTAGAATAAATCTGAAGGGTCCGGGTTGGTGAGGTTTGGCACTCACCAATACACCCTTTTATTTATCAATCACTCACCAATACACACCTGTTAAATTCAAGATACCACACATGACTTGAATATAATTTAAAAGCTCCACCGTGTTAATGCAATTCATCAATGCTTGAGCATATCTGAAAAGTGTAAACGTAAAAATGGTTCAAATCTGCTAACAAATATCTAGGACATACAGTACTTCGTAGGAATTTTCATCAATAATACATAACTATTTCATTTTGTCAAGTATACATTAGGTATTTCATTATGCATGAGTTTCCAAAGCAAAATACATATGAATCCTATTTTTTGCTGCATAACTCCTTTTCTACTGAGGGGAAGCTTTCTAAAGATAGCTCTCATGGTTAGCATGGGGTTATGTTTGAGGTCGTAGAAGGAAAGCCAGAAGGAGTTGGTGCAGAGAGAAGGGAGGAGGCCACATCAGCCACCACCTCTACAGCCCACACCATGGTACCTTATTAGCCTAAGTACAGAAATACGTACTCACCAAAGAGAAAGATCGTTACATAAGAAGGAAAAAAGAGAGGAGGAAAAGGGAATATGTCTCCGCTTCACAGGACTTTCTTCAGCTCGCCGCGCACGCAGCCATCTCCAGCCCTCCCTGCTCACCATCTCTGTTACGGACCACGACGGCGCCTTTTCCGAGCCGTTGCCGCTGACTCTGTTGCATTGCGGTGAGTTCCTGTTCACGCACGCACGCGCCGTCAGGGTGGACCACGGCATCTTCCTCTTCGGCCGCGGCGCCACGCTGCGGGTAGACGCCACGGGCGTCGCACACATGTGTGCGCCCACGCTATCCCCGCGTACGAATTCGGGGGCGGCGCCGTGGGAGGGCGGATTTACGTCGTCGGAGGGATCGTACAGACCACGTCGGTCGAAGAGTACGACCCTGTACCGACTGTGTGTGGTGTCCGAGGTGCCATGAAGGAGGTACGGGTGCGCTGGGGCAAGAGCTTGTGACATGTTCAATTGTTCTCCTTGGCCGGCGTGGTCGCGGTATTCGACGAAGGCGCACGGGAGCTCGAGGCTTATGTGTGAGTCGGGTCGAGACGCACTGCATGTCGTGTCCGGCAGTTGCGGGCGCCGGCGCCTGCAGCGTCGGCGACCATCTCTACTTGGTGGCCAACCACGTAGTGGAGCGTCGATGGCACGACGCGCTCGAGGCTCCACCCAAGCCGGTGGGATCCTTTACCCCAAAGGAAAATTTGCGATGCACACGCTGAAAAAAAATCGATCGATTAGAGAGCTTCACAGGCCAACTGGGTATGACCAAGTCAAAATCGGACACACGCCCAAATCTGGAGACCTCAATTGATTCTCAGCGTTTTTACCCCTTGGGGGTTTAGTAGATTAGAAGGTTGGTTAGTAACTTGTGTGAATGTTGCACGTTAGTCATTCTGTCACTCGCACCGTTAAAATGCTGACATGAACAATGATTTCTTTACGAAAAAGACATTAACCTTGTATTTATCTGATTACTCGGTCCCCGCGTGGCTGATGAATACTCCATCGACGGCGGCGGCCCCAGAGCCGGAGGGAACAGGGACGACGGCGACGACTGTGAAGACGATGGCGCCGTCGCTGCAGTGGGCGAAGCCCGGAGCGTTGAGGATGAAGAGCATCCTGCCGTGCCAACTCCCGTCGTCTCGTTGCAGTGGGCTTGATCACCGTGTTGTTCTTGCACACGAACTTTGCATGACTATTTGCATTCAAATCCGGAACGTTGATTTAAATTATTCCTAGAGATTGCAAATCAATCAAGAAAAAGCTCGTCAGCTCTACCAGGTGCGGGAGTGCGGCACCAGCATGTCCCCGTTCGCCTCTGCCATGGACACCGCGCTGGCGAGCGTGGACGCCGGCCGGCCTATCGTGCGAATGCGCCATCAGTGAGGGCGTCTGGCACGGTGCAGTCGTGGACGTCCCCTCCACGAGGGACGCTCTCCGTAGGCGCCCTAGAGCAGCTCCGTCTTGTCCAGGTGCGTGCATACGGGGCGCGACGGCCAGGCGGGGGCTGGGGCATGACCTTCTGGTGGCGTCCGAGGGAGCTCGCCCTGCATCGAGGCCGTGCCGAGAGAGACTGCGTCGATGACCAGCTGAGATAGACATGGGCGGCGGCCACGTCAGTTTGGTGCCGGCCGGTGATGTCACCGCACGCCCTGTGCAAGTGCAACCCGCCTGTTGGAATTCGGTCCTCCAGAATCAATCACATCATCACAACGACGAACACACACACAAAGTTTTTAGCCAAAGGGTACATCTCGTATCCTCTAATTTTCTCTTTACACTTTATTTTCAGTACACCCCCTTAGAAGAATAAACGGCTAAGATTAAGCCATACCCCTTCATAACAAAGGGCATGATAGGTATTAAGCAAAAAAAAAATCGTAGACCTACACCAAATCCGCTTCTAAATCCAAAGCGGACTCAGCCTAGACTAACTAGTACTCGGACACTAGCTAGTCTGCCTATGCTAATACACACGGTATACGCACACCTAGAAAAACATACTAAGACACGAACTACTATTTTCTAGCTAGATTAACTAGCACTTACCTAATTTTAACTAGAACATGTTTAGATTACTCTAACACCGCCACCACCAGCCTGCTGGTAATGTCACTCGTCGCTCGCCCGTCTGTTAGGCGAGCCTCGTCGTAAAGTTGGAATCTGAAGCCGTCGTGCATCTTCCTACTGACCCGATAGCGTGTATCTGTACCTAGTGCCGGTTTGAACGGTTTGAGTCGCCTCAACCCAACGAATGTCTATCGCCTACAATGCACTGGCTTAATGTGCATCGCTTCTGGCATGGGTCCTCCGTCCATCGATCGGGGGATCCGTACACACACGCTGCTAGCACCAGATGCATGCCATTGCCCATGTCCCGAGCTAGCACCCGCCACCCTTACTAAGGACTAAAGGACCGAGTAATAAGAATAAATACAAGGTTAAGGTCTTTTTTGTAAAAACATCATTGTCCAACGGTGGGAGTGACGGAATGACTCCCATCCAACACCCCCAAATGTCAACCGTCGGTGTGATCCGCCCCAATCCGTCGATGAAGATATCAAGGTTTATGTCTTTAGTAGGACTTTAACATCTTCAAGAAGGTGTTTAACAACAACAGGGCCAGAGATTGCTTGCAAAACCTAGACCTGCACACAAGAACACAAATACTCTCACCCCCAACGAGTCAGAAAGGTTGTCAACCTTCCCGATTTGTTGTTTACAAAAGGTTAAACATGTAAGATGGCAGTTGTTGTATGCAATGGTGCAATATGGGTCGGGGTACCACGATCTTCACTAGCGATGTTTCTTTCCCAAAAGACAATAAAACCACATGTTGGGTGGACAAATTACAGTAAAACAATTAAAAGAATTATGAATGCACCGCAATACTAATTATACTAGCACAGAGTGCAAGGTTCAATCATGTAGAAAATTACACCAACGCAAGTAGATCTCAATCCAAAGCATCTACTACTAAATATCAACTTAAGATACATAATTTAGAACATCTCGCTGGTATTAAGTTGCGAGCAATAACCTAAAGCTGAAAACTCAAAACAACAGATAAAGGCTACAAACTCAATGCACAATATAAGCAAAACTTGTAAGCAAAAGTGCCACGAGTGGCAAAATTTCCCAACAGGTTTAAGAAGAAGATACCACTCCTTTTTCCATCCAACGGAAAAAATAAATTCAGTCAATTGGCGCATAGAAAGAAAACATAGTAGAGAAGTACATCCGGGTGTGAACAATAAATCATTTAAAGTATAAAAAACAAAAAAACCTGAAATTCTTTGTATTGAAAAATGGTTGAATGCATGATGCTCAAATTTGGTGAAGTTTGAACATTCGAGGAGCACCTCAAATGTTGTTTGCCCAGTAATATTCGGATGTACCTGACGTACTCAAGAAAAAGACTCTGTTTTTTGCATTTTTTTACTAGTCATCGGGTTTAGATCAGCCCGAACTTCCAAATTTATTCTTACCTAATAATAAAGGGAGGTGCATTTCTCCTTTTTTTCGTTTGTCACACACATTTTATAGAAATATCCCTATATTTTTTTATGAATTAACCCGCACCTCAATTATAAGTAAAAAAATGTTTAAAAAAACGCTTTGCTGCCACATTTGAGTCTTAGTCTTTTTCATAACTACTGAGCCAGTGTCGTTACTGCATGCGGACGCACCATCATATCGTACGAAAAATACATTTCACACTTTAAATAACAGTTTGCACTTTAAAAAATATTATTTAATTAAATTTCACACAATAAAAAGCTTATGTGTGAAAAATTTAACACATTTAAGTGAGCCAACAGTTTAACGCATTTTCAAAGTGTGAAGTATTTAATAAATATGTTCATGATTTTTATACATTTTTTATATATGAACTTTTTTAACTACTATTTTTAGTGCAAACCTCTTTTAAAAGTGATGCCAATAAATAAATATTTTTTATGTATGAACATTTAAAAAATGTTTTAGTGCAAACATCTAATAAAAGTGATTCAAAGAAAACATAAATAAAAATATAATTTTCAAAGGAGAGCAAATATTTTTAAGTGGACGCATTTCTTAGTGCGAATAATTTACAAAAAATTTCACTATGAACTTTTTAAAAAATTTAACATGCAAAACAATTATTTTTTATGCGAGAAAATGAAAGAAAGAAAAAGCAAATAAAATAAAACAGATCAAAAAAGGAAAAATAAAAAATAGAAAATATGGTTGACACTTTGAAAATAGTTTGCACTTAGAAATAATATTTATTTAATAAAAATTCGGACTATAAAATTCTTGTGTGATTTTTTTATCACATTTAAATATGTCAATATTTTAATGCATTTTAAAGTGTGAAATAATTAATAAATATGGTCATGATTTTTATATATAAACATTGTTTTAAAATATATTTTTTGTGCGAACATCTTATGAAAGTGATGCAAAAGAAAAATAAAAAATAAAAATGTTTCGAGGAGAGCAAATATTTTTAGGTGTGAGCATTTCTTTAAATTTTACAAAAGTTGAGTGCAAATAGTTTATAAGTTATTTGACTATGAACGTTCTTAAAAAGTTAACGTACAAAACGTTTATTTTTCATGCAAAAAAATGAAAGAAAGAAAAGGAAATAACATAAAATAAAAAAGGAAAATTAATAAATAGATTAGAGTGAGCGCGAGGGACGCGACTATTTGGCTCTGGGGTGCACGCGCTCTCTAATGAATAGTAAAATCAAAATAAATGATAAAAAAATTCAAAAAAATCTGAAATTTTTTTGGATGTTCATATTAGTGTGGCATGTGTGCTTGCCAATTTTGATGCCATATGATGCAGTGGTTCTTCCTTGATGAAAAAAACAAAAGTACGTATGACGTTTTGCTACATTTGAAGGCATCATTTGGCTTTCGATTTATCTTTTCTTCACAGGCCAAAATACTAAAGCTTTTCACTTGAAATTTTGCATGTGTCGTTTCGGTATGACAATGAACACATACAATTTTTTTCTAAATTTTTTGGCATTGGCAAAATGTACATTTGGCACGCAGGTGCACGTGCACCCCAGAGCCAAAGGGAATATCCCGAGCGCGAGCTACCGCGCTAATGTGCCGGCTCGATGTGTTCTAATATCCTCCTAACCATCCTGATATGTTTTCAATTTAGATCGGGATTTATTATTTCAGAATGCAAAATTAGGGATTTTGATTTCCGGATTGAAATCACCGAACCACGCCAAGTTTAGGGTTCAAAATAAGCTTTACATTAAAAAAACTCCCGTTGAAACGCACGGTCATGTTTGCTAATACCCACTAAAGTATTAATAAAAGGCATGTTTGTGTGTTTCTTCCTTCCAACTTTCGTTCATTTCGTTGGTACGTTGCCCGATCCTCCCCTTTCACGTCTGAATTGGTTTCTTTTATTTGCCCGGGAAGCGAACCATGTACGTGGGCTTCTTCTAGAGGAGGTTAGTCGCATGTACTCGATATTCTAAACAAAAAACAGTCTCACCTCGTTTATTTACGTCTAATCTCACCAGTTCATATGTCCAAAACTTGCCTTAAGAATCTACAAGACACATCAGAAAAGGGATCGAAGGAAAGGGAGGCAACTGAACAACGTTAACTCAAAATTGGAGGCGAAAAGGGAGGGGCTTCAGATCCTGGGGATCGGAGGGAGAGATCCTAAGCCGGCCACCAATCCAGAGGTGTGCGTGCGGTGGGGAGGGAGAGGACATGAAGCTAGCTGGCCACCGATCCACTCTTTTTGTTTTGCTACATTTTTCTTTATTCCTCCAATTTAAAATTAATGTAGCAAAAATGTAATTTAAATTTAGAAACATATATAGAGTGTTTATGGTGACAAGAAATTTATATATACATTGGATCTGTTGAAAACATCTCCCATGTTCTCATAGAAATATTATTTGCACCATGAAGAAAAGATAATCAAACAAAAAACACTCCTTGACTGGGCTTCAAATGGAACTATAGAGATCATCTAATTTAGAAACTTATAGCAGACACGAGCTCATCAATTGAAATGCTAGAATGTGATGGTCGAGTTCATCTCCTAGAGATTGATCATTTGTTTTACGAATAGGTGAATCGTTAATTGATGGCGATGAAGAAGGCAACTGAAAATATGGATGGTTGATGGCGATGAAGAGGATAAATAGTAACACGGATGACTCACTAAAGGGTGAGTTTATTTCTTCCGTTGCAACGCACAAATTCTTTTACTAGTCAATAATCAAGTACACCTTGCCGCGCCCGAAGAATCAGCAGCTCCCTATTTTTCTAGGACGGAACCGGCTTCTCTCGGAATCGACTTGGAACGTTATTCCCGCGCAAAGAATCAACTCCCTGTTTCCACTACGGGTCGCCGACCTGGCCATCAGGATCCAGACCAGAGCAAGCATCTCCAAGCGATAAGGCCGCGATCACGCCGGCCAACCAGCGCGCGCCATCTGCTTCTCGTCCCGTCGCCGTCGCATCCCCCAACTTGCCGCGTAGCGACGCCGGCCTAATTTTTCCGACGACAACGACGGCCACGTTTACAGCGTCGGCCCTTTTTTCTTCCCCGGCGCGCACGTCCGCGTCGGGAGGACGGGAAACACAGCGCGCAGCACAGGCCCCGGATAAGCCGTGCGCGCGCGGTGGCACTGGCGAACAAACACGGCCCTGGCCCGCCGGGACAGCGGCTTCCATGGCCGGGAGGGCGTCCACGTCCCCCGCTCGCCTCAAAACCCCGCGCACCCCCGGCCAGCACTCCACCCTCCTCAGAGCTCAAAGCCGACCGCCGAGAGAAAAAGCTTGGCTGAGAATCGCCTGCTCACTGTAGCCATTCACGGTGGTGCTAGCTTAGCTGGGCTTCGTGGGGCTGTGAGCGTGCTCCATGGAGGGGGAGGAGAAGCCGGCGGTGGGCGGGGCGTACTGGGGCGTGGGCGCGAGGGCGTGCGACGCGTGCGCCGCCGAGGCGGCCAGGCTCTTCTGCCGCGACGACGCCGCGTTCCTCTGCGCCGGCTGCGACGCGCGCGCGCACGGCGCCGGGTCGCGCCACGCCAGGGTCTGGCTCTGCGAGGTCTGCGAGCACGCGCCCGCGGTCGTCACCTGCAAGGCCGACGCCGCCGCGCTCTGCGCGTCCTGCGACGCCGACATCCACGCCGCCAACCCGCTCGCGCGCCGCCACGAGCGCGTCCCCGTCGCGCCCTTCTTCGGCGAGGCTGCCGACGCGCACAAGCCCTTCGCGTCGCCGGGGGCCCATGGCGGCGCGGCGGCGGCCGCTGCCGAGGACGACGGAAGCAACGACGCCGAGGCCGCGTCGTGGCTGCTCCCCGAGCCAGATCAGAAGGATGGCACGATCGCTGCTACCGCCGACGTGTTCTTCGCGGACTCGGAGCATTACCTCGACCTCGACTTCGCCCGGTCAATGGACGACATCAAGGCCATCAGCGTGCAGCTCAACGGCCAGACGGAGCTCGACCTAAACGGCGGCAACAAGGTCTTCTACTCCGACCACTCCAGGAACCACAGCGTAAGTTTCTAACAGCACGTAGTGGATGCTCACCGATCGAGGAGCCGGCAGTGTTTCTGATGGGTATCGCGCTTGGTGCACTGCAGGTATCGTCGTGTGAGGCGGCGGTGGTTCCGGACGCGGCGGCGGCGGCGCCGGTGGTGAGCAGGGGGAGGGAGCGGGAGGCGCGGCTGATGCGGTACAGGGAGAAGCGCAAGAGCCGGCGGTTCGAGAAGACGATCCGGTACGCGTCCCGCAAGGCGTACGCGGAGACGCGGCCGCGGGTCAAGGGCCGGTTCGCCAAGCGCACGGGCGCGGCGGGGGACGCCGACGCCATGGAGGAGGAGCACGAGGAGATGTACTCCTCGGCGGCGGCCGCCGTCGCCGCGCTCATGGCGCCAGGCCCAGACCACGACTACGGCGTCGTGCCGACCTTGGTGTGAATCCGACCGATCGCCGCCGGTGCGCCCTCTGCCTGATCTGGGCTGTAATTTTGTTGCATGCATGCATGCACCCTCAGCTTCGTGTAGCATTTAATCAATCGAATTGTATATGCATGATTATGTCCGGACTTCCAATCCAATCCAACCCCCCCTCCTTAATTTAATCCGAGATGCCTGTATTTTTTACAGGACCTGCATGCATAATCTGCAACTATGGACTGAGCACTACTGCATTTTTACTGCTACTGTAGTAATCCATCACTTGATGCTGAATCGGTCGCGTTACTGCTTTAGTGTAGTAAACTTGGCTGTCGGCACGTCACTTTGCTGTCATCGTTGCTGCAATTTGACGATCAGGAAAGATCGTGGTCTTTCTTTAATGCGCGGTGTATCTTTCGCCATTCTGCCACTGGATAAGCTTCTGGGATCTCGAATGGGAAATGTCCGATGGCTGTGATGTGATATGCTTCCTTTGCCGAGTGCGTGATGGTGCAGTGTCTTTCTCTCTCAGTCTCACAGCTCACAGCCACCGTTAGTTTGCCTGGCTAGCTTTAGACGTGGAGCAAATGCGATAGTGCATGCTTTGGGAACCATCTTTCTAGTGGTGAGATTCGACGTTTTTTCCTTTCCACCAAATCAAATCAACCACAGGGCTATAGACTCTATGAACATGTTTGATAGCTTGCATAAGAGTATTTTCATCAGATCTCTTAGAAGCTCGTTATCCCTTACAATTTAAGAGATTTTACGGTGCATCATGGTACAAGAGAAAATGTTTATTATTTAGATGATCCAACAATTTAAATTATATATACCTTATTTAAGCCAAAAGGTATAATGATTCGAAAAGACGGTCATCCAAAGAAAAAAAAACGGTCCAAAGGGTAACATCGTCTAAAAATCCATACCAAAAGTACCCTTGCTTTTTTTGTGAGATTTTTTTAAAATATGTTTAAAATAGTTTTTATACCGAAAATGCTCCTCGGGCCTCCTCATGATACATGTGACATCATCATATCATATTCAAATCTGGACCGTTCAATCTGGTCCGATGAACGGTCCATGCTCACTTGATGCACCGTTTTTCATAACAAAATCGAGCAGCACCTCTAAAACGTACGCGATTGTAACAGCCCACATGTAATAAGCTATCAAACACCATGTAATTTACTTCCTTTGTTGGACTTGTAACTTGGCATGGTGGATGTGTATGTCATTTCATGTGGTGATCTAAATTGGCCTTGAGATTGGAGTCATGTTGGGTTGTTTTCTTTTGCATCCAAAGTGGTTCAAGAAGGACATTGATGGAATTTTTCCTTGTCACATGCTCACTCCACTTGACCCCAAACTTGGCCTAGCCATTTCATTTGCTATTGCAAGGGTTTTAAAATCCTCAAAGCATTTTGCCACCACCAAAAACAGTAGCCCTAGTTCAAAGTGTTTTTGAATTCAAAAAGGGGCCACATTTTTGTTGTTGCCAAAATTGGTCAAACCAATTTTGAAAAATCTAGAAAAATACAAGGATTAAGAATTTCAAGCTCATGGAATTTTGAACCTTCTATTTTTCTCTCAAAAACTCTCCAAAGGCTTTTTCTATTTAATTTCAAATAGAAAAGGTTGATGTTTTACTTTGGGGAATTTTTCACTGCATGCAAAGTTGATCAAATCAATTTTGGGTGATCAAGCATCTTTTTAGGGGAATTTAAAAATATTTAAAATATTTTTCCCTTCCCCTATCTTTTCCTTTCTCTATTTCTTTTTTGCTGCTCATTTTTATATGGAAAAGGGCCCTGCCCTTCCTCCCTTTCTCTTCCAGCCCAGTTGGGCCGACCAGATTCAGCCCACCAGGGGGCAGCGCCCGTTTCTTTCTATTTCTCCCCCCTCTCTCAGCCGGCGGGCCCCGCCTGTCATCCCCCTCCTCTCACCTTTCTCCCCCCTCACGCACATGGCGTGCCCGTGGAGGAGAGGCTCTCCTGGAGCCACGTCGCCTCTCCCCCTCTCCTTTATATGCCCCCCTCTCCAGGCTATCCAATCCCTAGCTCCATTCCCCTCGGGCGCCGCCGCCTCCATCTCCTCCTTCCTCTGCATCCTGCTCGAAATCGCCATGGACAGGAGGTCCATGGCCTGAGGTTCCTGCGCGCTCGACTTCGTCTTCGTCTGCGACTGCGTGAAGGACGCCGGCGACCTTCCCCGAGCCCGCACGAGCCGTCGCCCCGCTGTGAGCCTCGCCGAGTCCCTCCCCTGTCTCCCGCAACGGCCGTTCCGTCGTGTTTTTCCGTTCGATGGTAGCACCCGTACGTAGCACGGCGAGGCTAGCTTAGTAGCAAAACGGATTCTGGGTACTTCCGACTACGGTTAGGAGAAGGCGTTGAGTCCATGGTGATCAGAACGAGATGTGATCGACGCCGGAGTCCACGCACGCGGGCTGCGAATGTCTGAATTTCTTCATACAGTGGAGACAGCAACCGTCTTCTTCAGGTTGTTACTGGATCTGCTCTGGGTTCCGCGTGTGTTCGAACTCCGTAGCAGGTACGAGGACGATGCAGCGCTGCGCCATCGCTTGGAGTCCTGGATCAGTCCAGAGCAACGCCAAGTTCCCTCCTTTCATCCGCCTGCTGCCGACTGAACTCGAGTTCAGTTGCGTTTCAGTTCAGAAGTCGCGCCGTAGTTAGTTTAGCTTCCCTGTGCGCTGCCTTCTGCCAAGTAGCGAGCAGTGGCCGAGTGGTAACGCACCTAGAGCTGGAGCCGCGGGTGCGGGGTTCGATCCCCCCCTGGGGTCGATTTACCCCGGAGTTTTGCTCCATTTTTAGCTGGCCGTGGATCCAGCTGGGCCTGGCCCATTAGAGCTAGCGCGCTCAGGGGCAGGGAGCAGTAGCTGGGCTGCTGGCCGAAGACAGCCCAAGCTGGCTGGGCTCCTCCCCTTCCCTTTTCTTTTTTTTATTCTTTTTCTTTTCTGTTTTTATTTCATTTAAGTTTGAATTCAAATTCAAACTAGAGTTCAACCTCCTGATCTTTTGATGCATGCCTTATATCTTTTTAGAGTAGCTTGAGCTACTGGTCAGCATAGTGGGGAGCATTTTTGCATTTGGCCCTCTATGATTTTGAGGCATGGTCAATTTTGTAAAATGCCCCCTGTAAATTCTTGCTTTTGCCAAGTTTGTTCAAATTTCAAAGTGGCCCATGCCATATATGGTTTTGGGATATTTTTGCACAAGGAGTTGCAGGGTGATGATGATTTATTCATCTGAGCCTTTTAAAAATTCATGTGGTGCAATTTTGCACTCAGCCCCCTGAAGCCCAGTTGAATTTGCAACTGCCCTTGCAAATTCAAATGGGGACACATCATATATGTTTTTGGGGTGCCTTTCTGCAAGGATTTCAGCAGTGATGTTTCCATGATGTTTTGAACAACTCATGAATCAAGGTGTGATCATCTGATCCAGGAGCATCCAGATCTTTCTGCCTGCAGCATTTTCAACTTCAGTGCATTTGAAATGTTGATCATCTGATATTTTCAATCTTGTTTCATGTCGTCTTCTTCTTCTATTCAGCACCTAAAATATTGTCATATGTAATGTGGTTGGGTTCCAACCTTTGTTGCACCTTCTTGTGTCAAGTTCACCGACACTACTCCGTCTCCGGAATCATTGCTTTACTTTCATGTTGTTTAAATTCTTGTAATGCTTTGTTGTTCATGTCATGTTATTATGTTACTTACACCTAAATTAAGGCTCAGACCAAAGCCATTACAATGTAAATAAAATGCATGTGAAAGTGATGACTTGTCGTCATCACCTTCATTTAAACTTGACTAGACAGGGTCACATCATGTAAATGAAACTTGAACATGCCATCATTGTTTGAGTTTGCATCGGTTGCTTACTTGTGTGTTTTCCTTGCCGGTATCCTTACGTTAGCACCCGAGACTGATGAGGAGACTTACGTGGAGCTGTCCGACACCGAGCCCGAGGGTACCGTGGGTGCTGCTTCGACTACCTTACCAGGCAAGGGGGAGATCTGTGTCATTACTTTGTAACTTTCTGCTCATGCCTAGCTGTAGATCTAGAACGTTGTTGCTTGATCCTATCTACCTTATATGCCATGTTTAAACCTATACAGCCATGATCTCCACATCCCAGCAAACCGTTGTACTGCTAAGTTACCGCTTCTCAGCCATTGCTTGGTATGGATAGAAAACTTGCTGCTTACTATATTTATGGTTGGGATATCATGTGATAGAAGAAGTTGGTTGATATTTATTATTGTTAAATGATGTTAATTTATATTCGACGAGAGGTGGAAGGCTGGACTATTCCCGTCTGGTGCTTTGTTCCATTTGAGTCACCTAGGACCCGAGTTCCGGGTATTGTGTTTCTTGACGAGCGTGCCTAATCGTGTGTGGGGTTTTATGGGCCCCCCTTGTCTTACCTACCTAGCTTCATACATTCTAGTGGTGGCCCAAGCTGATTTACATTTACAACGTGTGTGTGCTGGTTGGATCCCCAGTTGTTTCCAAACCAAACCAGGGCCAGAAGGACATAGTTTCTTGGCTGGCCCAAAACTGACCGGCGAGGGCCCGGTCCCCATTTGAGGCTTCACCGGTAACCCAAACCCTGTTGATACGGAAGAGGCCGATCCGAGAGCGTGGCCAGCTCCTAGATTGGATGTCGACTCCCCGGGGGCCACCCGGATATGTGTGTTGTTAGTTAGAGGGACTCTGACGTTCCGAAGTTTCAGGCGCTTACCTAGCCAAGTGGAAACCGGGCGTACATGCGACGTCTATAATGGATAGTTGGTACACCCCTGCAGGGTAAATCTTTTCGAAAAGCCGTGTCCGCGGTTATGGACTATTTGAGACCTACTCCTTGTTCATAGAATAACATCAATGATAATTGTGCAAAAAAAAACTGGACAACCGTGTGCGTGCCTTGGTTGTCTTTCTTCGTCCAGGGGGACCGAGAGAGAAACGAGGTTGTGTTATGTTTGCGTAAGTAGGTGGATAGCCGTCCTATGACACGTTGTCCACGTAACTTCTTGGATCTTATCTCTATCCTGTTAGAATGAGTAGCCACCATATATGCTAGTACGGCTGCAACCTGTCTATATCTTTACCTTTCTTGTAGCGTTAGTTATTCCGTAATGATATGTTCTCACCCCCGTTTACATTTCTGTCTTTACCGCCTTGCTTGATCGGCCGCTGCAGTGGACTACTACCTCGACCCCAGCACCGGACGTTACTTCGTGGAGGTGCCCCCGGAGGATGACGACGAGTACGAGTACCTCGACCAGTAGGATCCTATAGTTGGGTTCAGACGTTCCCGTGGGTGGATATTTATGTGTAGCCCTCTCTAGGGCAATTTGGATCTTGACCGTACTCGGTCCCTATTATGCTTCCGCTTGATGTATGGATGAGATGTTCTTGATGATGTTATATTATTAGACAGTGGCGTTGTATGCCCTTCTCTATCTATCTATCTATCTATCTATATGTATTTCCTTTCCTATAGAGTTATGCTTATATACCTGTTGTCGAGAATCCGGCAGCGACACGAGTGCGAGTGTCGTGCGCCGGTGGCGTTTGATGCGCTTCTAACTCCGCCCGGACGCGAAAGCGACTAGTTAGAGTTAGTATCGCATCAGGGGCCTTACAGCGATATATAATTCTTATACGGGCGGCCCGCATATTGGCCCTCTGTCCGCTATACGTACTGCACTGAGAGCTGGATAGGGTTTCCCACTCGTATTACCTCCACCACTTAATTTTCCCCCGTCACCTCCTATTCACCTCTGTCACTTTCGTTCGACGAGCAATTCGTAGCAGTGGAAGCACCACACCGTGAAAGTCATGGTTGGCGGAGCCGGTGGAAGTCGTCGGTGTGGTAGCGGTCGTGGGGGTGGTAGAGGGTCCGTGCTGGTGGACGAGAAAGAGCGCCGCTACCGCCACTCTAAAGTCGCACACTACCGGTCCAGTCTGCGTGGCCGCGGCTGGATCCTTGGCGCGCGCCCCGCCTACACCGAGCCGTCTCCGCCCCTGCTGACCCGCCACTCACACGATGCGGAGGGGAGGAGCAACTCCCACGCGAGGTCAATGGTTTCTCCGCCGTCCGCCGCTATCGTCCTGCAACGTTGAGGCTTGGCGATCGCATGAAGCGCGGGACTGCAATCGCATGTCCCCGAGCGACGGCCTGGATCACTGGGTCGGGTTCGCGGAACTCTTTCGGTACGTGTTGCCGCATGTGTAGTGCGGCCATGCCGCCGTGGCGGAGATCATTGCGGTGAAGAAGGCCTTGGAGGCCGGTGAGCCCGGATCTGCAACGCTTGCCGCTGCGAAGGAGTAGGAGAAACTCACCCGGGTCCGGGTGCAGCGGAAATCAACAGTCTTGTACTACCTCGACATCAATGAATACGACGACATCGATGAAGGCTGCAACGACGACGAAGAGTGATAGGTCGACGTAGTTGTATTTGTTGCCAGTTTTAATATCGCGGGAATATCATATTTATGTTTATGGTATGGTTTTAAAGAATCTGCGCTTTGTAAAATGGTTTTAGATTTTTCCCTCAAACATGTTTTAGATGATAACTTTTAGAGCATCCGCTAGAGATGCTCTAAAGTCCAATCAGCGTGATGCAAAACTTAAGCGTTTGTTAGCCTACATCACATGAGTTTTTTTGTTCACATGAACCTTACAGTACTCTCAGGCGGGATTGAGGGGGGATGTTTGATTCGAACGCATTTTTATCGCTAAGCCTAAAAGATGCAACTTGAGTCATGTTGGTGTTGAGGGCTACACGCGTGGAGTCTCATTCAAGACATCGTGTTGTGTCTCAAAATGGCGTCATAACTCCCACCACCTCTTTTTCACCACTCACTCTCCCGTCTCCCCAGTCTCACATGGCGGCGGCGACCATGAGATTTGGATGATGAGCAGCAAAGGCGAGAACTGAAGCAAAGATCTGGACGGCGAGCATAGGCATCGATCACCGGCTTCATTACCTCACGAAGCTTTATCGCTCTTTCCTCTAAACATAAGCTTCACTTCATGAATCGGGTATAAAATTGTTGATACCCTTGATCGTTCCTCCTCTCTTTCATCATAAATTTTATCAAATGTATCACAACCATCTTCCACCCCACATAAACCCTCATTTCACATCCCTAACAAAAACATTAGGCCACTTGAACATGGAAGTGGAGTAAATAACACGAGGGGTGGTGGGAAGATGAACAACGATGAACATCATGGGTGGCTTTGAAATGGTAACTCGTTTTACACTGGAGGTGGTTGGTCCTTTGGTTGCAGCTGCGGTGCCATGCTTCACCTTGGCGATAAAATTTTCGATGTAGGTGTCGTTGTTGAGGCCTGTGAGTGTGGAGTCGAAAACCCTAAGCGACCATCGTCACCTCCTCCTTTTTCCTTTCTCTCCCTTTCTTTTCGAATCGGGTGATTTTGAATCATCGCCGATGGAGCCGAGGTGGATGTGAGATTTGTGTGTGTGCAAATTAACATACAAACGTGGCGGCATTTTTGCGATAAGAACCATTAAACAATCCACCCGACTTAAAGAAGGCCCACTAACCAAATTTTATGCGTAAAATACCTTACATACCAATAAATTCACTTCCGCAATCTCTCCAATGTTGACGTGGCTTCCTAAGCCAGACATACGGCGCCGCATGGACAAAGTAGGAACGAAAACGTCTATATTGACCATACGTGAGCACAGGAAAGAAGTTCATCAATTCAAATTTTGCGTTTTCTGAACTCCATGAGTTTTTTCAAACGAATTCAGTGACTGTAGCTACTATTTTTTGTTGAGGGAATACTCTCTAATCAATAAAGTTCTTGGCTTGGGTGGAAAAAAAAGGTACCTAGCGAACTTAACCTATTTATGGGCTGGCTATCTGGTGGTAAAGCCCAATATCGGCCGATTAAGCCCAACTTTCTAGTCGATCTCTCGCACGCGCGGGGGGGGCGGGGGGGAATGAAGGTAAGGAAAATCTCCAACTCTGTGACAGGTCCAAAACCCAAAGCCCCAGCCAGCAGCCATGCCGACCGGCGTGGCCACCCCCGTCCCCTACCCCCACCCCCCGCAATCCCCTCGCCTCCTCCACCGCAGCCGCCACTGCTCCGGCCACCGCCTCCTCCTCGCCACCTCCTCCCCCTTCTTCCGCCCAGATTCCCCTCCTCTCGCCTGCCCCAGGCCCAAGCACAGCTCCGTCGCCGCCATCCATGCCTCCTCCGACCCCGCCCTCCATTCCTTCCCCTCCTCCCCGACCCCTCCTCCGCGCCCGCTCCCGGCCCCTCCGGAGCCCCCCTCCACCGTGGCCCGCGCCGGCCGCAGCAAGAAGAAGCCCGCCGGCGGCCGCATCGAGGGCGGCGGCGACGTGCGGCGCGAGGCTAAGTCCCGGGCCAAGCGCCGCAGCCGCCGCCTCTCCGAAAACGCCTTCTACCGCCGCAAGCGCCGCGCGGCCTCGGGTCAGGCCGACGCCTTCACCGACGAGGAGCTCGAGATGATTGGGCTCGGCTACGACCGCTCCGTCCGCTTCATGGACGGCCCCGACGACCCGCGCCTCCGCCACCCGCACGACTGGTACAGGTTCGGCGCCTTCGGGCCCTACTCCTGGCGCGGCATCGTCGTGGGGCCGCCCATCCGCGGCCGCTTCTCCGACGACCGCGTCTCCCTCATGTCCGAGGTGGCCGACCACGACGAATGGGACCGCAACCAGCAGTTCGACATGTCCAACCAATTCTCCCACCGTCTCAACGAGCTCGACGGTGCCGTCGGCTTCCGGTACTACTGGGTCTTCGTGCGGCACCCTAGGTGGCGCCCCGACGAGCCACCGTGGCAGCAGTGGACGCTCTCGGCCGAGGTCGCCGTCCAGTCCAGCAAGGACCAGCGGCTGGATAAGTGGAGCCTCATGGGCCGGTTTGGTAACTCGACACGCGAGCTGATCACGCGCTGCGCGGCATGGACGCGCCCTGACATCCTATATGTCAAACGGCCTCTGTACCAGTCGAGGTTCGAGCCACAGGAGGACTTCTTCGCCCGGCTCCGACCACTGGTTGATCCTTCAACGGAGAACCAGTTCTTGTT
Organism: Bromus sterilis; assembly: GCA_950022295.1. Classification (NCBI taxonomy): domain Eukaryota; kingdom Viridiplantae; phylum Streptophyta; class Magnoliopsida; order Poales; family Poaceae; genus Bromus; species Bromus sterilis. The sequence continues at coordinate 41,069,317 of OX465596.1, read as the reverse complement.
TGACCTTGAGCAGGATGGCAGAGTCATTCGAACAACCTACTTTGGTGGCCTCTGCAGGATTGTGAAGGCAAGCCCAAAGTCTTATGTAGATGATGTTGTAAATGCATACTCGAAGCTGAGCGAGGCGGACAAGTCACGTTGTCTGGAGTTCTTGCTCACAAACCATCCCATGGAGCTGCTCCACCCGTACACCAAGGAGTGGAAAGTGAAGCTAGAGGAGATGGAGCTTGGGTGTGATGCGCCTGATGAGAGTGACGATGAGGACGGTGATGAGACTGGTGATGGGGTTATTGATTGGGTTGAGGATGAAGAGGTTGATGTGATTGAGGATATTGAGGATGACGTAGACAACGATTACGAGGATGAGGAAGTCGTCGATGTCACTGAAGAGGTGGAAGCAGATGAAATAATAGAAAGTAGTGAGGAGAATGAGGACTATTGGGACGAGCAATGGGATGAAGCGATGAAAAGTTCTGATAAAATGGAGAAACTGGTCAAGACAAGTGCTGAGAAATCATATGAGTATAATAAGCGGCAAATGCAACAGCAGAAAGATATGGAATCGGAAATGGGCAATTCGAACACAATGACTATGGAGCAGGAGCAGACCGAGGAGGATGAGATGGAGCTGGTACAGAAGGAAAGTGCAAACAGAAGTGGGAAGATCATAGTGAACCGCAATCTGCCCCCAGGGCACTTCCTGAGGGCGGCCGTCCGGCCATTCACTTATAGGAATCTTGTCAAGGAAATTGTTCTCATGAGACACCATATTATTGATGGAGAGATAGTTTAGTTTCAATATTTTAGCAACCGGAGAAATGCAGAGACTGCGCAAACAGGGTTCTGAAGAAGCCTCTTCTTTGGTTGCTTACAACATTTAGCCATATTGAGGGGGTGTTAATCCTTTTTGCAGTTCTGACCTTAGGGAATACACAGGTCATGTAATTCTTCTCCTGCAAAAGTTTTTATGGAAATTTGAGTTTTGAAGCTTATGATGTTTCTGATATATTTGGGTTCTCTCCAATGAAGTTGGGGTTTGGCTTATTTCTCCTTTGAGGTTGATTTTTAGTGTGGTTAGTCGTATAACAACTGTTACTATCTAATTTGACGAGTATGGAGTTATTTCCATATCTCTAGCCCCTCTGTATAATAAACTAAATACCAGAATGTTCAACCAAAACTCATAATAATGGACAGCAACAAAACCCTACAACAAACTGGACATCAAGGCGACACTGCTAAACTAAAGGGTGACTGCGCTAGGCAATCTGTTGACACACACATAACAAGATTCAGAAACTTTTCTATTAAAAACCAGTAATTCAGTGTTCAAATGAGCTAAAAAAATTGGCTGGTCTTATCTCTCAGCTTAAGTTTTAGCCATCTAGCAACTTTTCTTTTTCCTGAAGATATTCTGAACATGCCCTGAAAATTGTCCAGCAACCATTATCTCTTTCCCAAAAGCTACTAAAAAGCCTTGACAAGAGCACCTTGCCGACAGATTAACATTATTTCAGCTTCCCCTCGAAACTTTTTGGGAGAGCCTTCAAGAATCCGCAGAGCCAGCTTTACATTAAAAAGAGTTCCAAAGCTCCGCGATCGAACCAATATCCCATGATCGAAAGGGCCCTTGCCTTGAGATATGAAAATTCCCCTCAAGTTTTGTCAAAAGGTGAATGATCAGCAGACAGGATTAGAAGGCCTACACATGACGCTATAATAAACAACGCTTAAGAGTCTTCAGCTGGAATGCTCTTTAGGCAGGCGGCAATAAGTGAAAAAGGATTTAACCTGATGCATGCACCACAGCTAAGCTTTAAGCCACCAAATTTGCTTTAAGATGCTGATTATTACACCAACCAGCAATGAGGAACTGCTGCCCCTCACTGGAGCCTTACTCTACAAGGAGTAATGTTGGGAGTTGCTCAACTATTCCTCACCAATGGCAACTCTGTTTTGGATGATCTGCAAGCACTATTCCTTCTGCAAAACCATGCTTCAACTTCTTGAGAAGCTGAGGGCTAATGATTCAGCAGTCAATGAAATTCTCTCCTGCTATGTGCCAAAACTCATTATTCCAAAATTGGAAGGGCCATGGCACTGTAGCTGCAAGCAAGTGGTTGCAAGGGGGGCACCAGCACCTTCTGCCCTATATGCTGATTTTCTGTTGAACCAACACACAAGCAGATAAGATTTTTCAACACTGAAGCTATAACAGAACTGAAGAATCGCAAGGCTGTCTATGCCATGTATGTTTTTCCCCTTCCTGCGAGGAATAGCTCTGAATTTCTAATGTCCTGACTTACGGATTTTGTAAACAAAATTTATGTGGTATCAACTTCCTGTTAGTATACTCATGACATAAACATGAACGGAGATTGATGCATGAGAAATGTGACACTTTAACACTGAAGTACCATTCTATACTCTTGCTCTTGCCTACTGTTTTCTACAGCATGAGAGACTGAATCCCAGTTCACTGAACATCCACTAGATTCTCGCGTTCTGCCGCTACGGGATACGACACTGCAGCTCTACGGTCAGTGACCCATAAAGTGTACGTCTTTGATCCAGCATTGCAGTATTGCACGCATGGCAATGATGCTAGGAAAGTTCTGTAGCATCTTATGGATGACACCCTCATCCTGCTGCCTTTTTTTTCAATTTTCTTCTGCAGCAGTGGCGACCCGATCTCCAAACATCACATGTTCTCCCACGGAAGCCTCTGCATTTCATTCGATTTGATTAGCAAGATGGGACCGTTGCACCAAAAGGAAAAAACCTTAATTACTTTCTCTTTGCAACACTGTTTTATTTAAGTGGTTCAAGTATGAAATCCAGCACCAAAGTGCATTCTAAGACTTCACAAATGTTTAAGGACGGTTATGCCGATGATTTTCTACGATAAAGGCTCTGAGGTCCCCATTTTGATTCCATCTTCTTTGTGTGCAGCTAAAGCATAATGGGGGTGAAGCTAATGATCCACCCCACTCTTATTTCCCCCAAAAGCCCTCTAAGACGCTTGTTAAATCAGCATTTGGGGTAGTAAACTCACGGCTTCTCTGTGACACCTGTCTTGTTTAAGATTATTTACAGCTAAAAGTTGGACTAAAGTGGTTGGAGCTATCCTAGTGATCTGATGGAGGATCTGGTTCCTGCCAAGACATTCTATTCGGTTGCAGGTGGGAAGCTGCCCCTGCACAACCACCAAAGATCAAAAGCACATCTCTGTATAAATCTCTGATCAGTTGCTAACGTCTGGTGGAACTAGCTGCAGCCATGGAGCCAGACAGAGGCCCGATGGCGGTCGTGCGCGAAGAGCCGCCGCCATCTGAGTCGATGGACCTGCTGTCGAGCGCGTGGTGCAGCTCGGCGCTCCAGGTTCTTCAGGCAGGATCAATGGAGGATCGCTCGCTGGCGCTGGTGGAGCACCCTGTCGTCGCACTTGACGATGATAGGAGAGACCTGTCGCAGCTGCAGGTAAATGACTAAATGCAAGTAACTTCAGTGCACTGTAGCAAATAACATCTTGTCAGGAGATCTCGCTTAAGATGACAAGCAATGGATTACCTTGTGGTTTTTGCAGAGGAGTGAACGTAGCTTGGTTGTTGATGGCAGCGGTTTCGACGGCGCGGCGCAACCGCAATGGAAATACGACGATCTGAAGGTACAGAGTTCATGCGGCGATGCGATGTTCATGTTTGTTTTCAGTCTGATGCTAAGTGTGTGGCTTTTGGTGGTGTGTTTTTCAGTCATGGATATGGCTGCAGAAGGCGATTCACCCGGAGCTGGACTACGACAACAAGAAGAAATGGGTGAGTGCATGCAAAGGTTTAATTACTACTAGCACTAGCATGATTTTTGCAAGCAAAAAACGAAGCGTAATCGTGATGCAAATGGAAGGAATCGTGCGATTGAAGAAGCCAGATGGCAAAATTGGTTTGTTGATTGATCTCTCCAATCAAGGAGCGGATCGAGGGGATTAAATGGCACGATATGTTTCCATGATGATTTTGCTGGATCTCGAATAAATTTGAAACTCGTACGTGACGTAACGTGTGGGTGCAGCAGCTCCCGCGCAAGATGGCGACGCCATGGAGCGGCATCTCGCTCAAGAAGTGGGTCAAGGAGCGGAAGCAGAAGCGCAAGGAGGAGGCGCGGCTGCACAAGGCCGAGGTCCACGCCGCCGTGTCCGTGGCGGGCGTCGCGGCCGTGCTCGCCGCCATCGCCGCGGAGAACTCGGCGCCGGCGGGGCACGGGCGCGGCGCGGCGTCGGCGTCGATGAGGGAGACGTCGGTGGCGTCGGCCGCCGCGCTGGTGGCGGCGCAGTGCGCCAAGGTGGCCGAGGCCGCGGGCGCCACGCGGGAGCAGGTCGCCGCGGCCGTGAACGCCGCCGTGGCCGCCACGGACGCCAGCAACGTCATCACGCTCACCGCCGCCGCCGCCACCTGTAAGCCCTCTGAACCAACACCAGAGGCGTTTTCGAGGATTCAGGTCACCAAGTCATTTATTTGCCTGTTGATTTGGCAGCACTGCGGGGCGCGGCGGCGCTGCGAGGGAGGCGCTCTGGCAGCGTGGGGCATGGGCAGAGCGAGAGGGCGGCGGACCAGGGCGGGTCGGCGCCGTGGCAGGACGACCTGGACTTCGACTTCAACCACGCGAGGTCCAAGGCGGCGCTGGCCAAGGGCTACGAGATGTTCGTCGCGATGCCGGACGGTAAGCCGCCGCCGTGGCATCAATTTCCCAGCGATCGATCGTGCGTCGCCATGATCAACTCTTACGATCTCATGCTTGGTGCGTGCGTCCAGGGAAGTGGAAGCTTCACACGGTGTCGGCGGCGACGGACTGGAACGGCAAGGTGGTGCTCCGGATCAAGAAGATGAACTTCATGCAGGCCTTCTCCCACGCCAAAGAATGTGAGCACCTCGATCCAACACATTTTGTTCTTATTAAATTCCTCAGCCACACTAACCAAGAATTGACAGGCGTGGTGGAGGAGGTTTCGCCGAGCGCGCCGGAGAAGGCGAGCCGGGAGGAGGACGCGACGTATCCGGTGGAGGTGAGGACGAGCAGGGGCAAGGTGGAGCTCCGAGCCGACGACTACGCCGTGTACAAGAGGTGGGTCACCACCTTGACCCACATGCTCGCCTCCTCCACCGCCATCACCACCACCACGCGCACTTAACCGATCCGATCGGATCAAATCCACTGACGTAATTTGTACGACCGGAATGTAACAAAGGCGTCGTCGTGTGCATCCATGTGTTCCATTTCAGGTTTTGTGTTTCTTCTGGTTTTAATTCCCTACTTATATACTGTAACTAAATTTAGACTGTCTGGACTTTCAAACAAAAAAATTGACTGTCTGTTCAGACGTTTGGGTTGATCCACGTTTCATATACGCAACCCATAACCCCATATGTTGAGTGGATATGGAGACGCCCGGATGTATCCATCACGTAAACCCGTCTCAAAATTCACTTTAAATTGAATAGTTCACCAAATGGACCGTACGTATGCCTCCTACGTCCGTCTTCCATGTCCTACATCCGCAACGTCACCCACCTCCACCTTTGCTTCCCGTTTGCACCGTCGTCGATCGTGTACATCATCGTACATATCGTTCCTGAGTACATGTCGGACACCATCGGCATGGATGGTGCATCAACGAAATCCGTGTAGATCCAGACCGTGATGGGTCGTCGCAAGGCAAAGAACGTCACTTGGATATTTGGCCACAAGCATGGATCTGATATTCGGAACGAAGCAAAAAGCATGAAGTATTGATGGGGGAAAATCACAAACTCTATCATGAGCGAAAAAACTATGTGCTCCCACGTTCGATCATGATGGCAATGCGGGCTCTCTCCAAAATAGATGACCCACCATTCAGGAGAACGTGAGTAATTCTGTTGGTTGCCACAAACAAGTGGTTGGTCGAAAGCAAAGCAATATCGGAGTCCATGCGACTAACCAAGAATTGACAGGCGTGGTGGAGGAGGTTTCGCCGAGCGCGCCGGAGAAGGCGAGCCGGGAGGAAGACGCGACGTACCCGGTGGAGGTGAGGACGAGCAGGGGCAAGGTGGAGCTCCGAGCCGACGACTACGCCGTGTACAAGAGGTGGGTCGCCACCTTGACCCACATGCTCGCCTCCTCCACCGCCATCACCACCACCACGCGCACTTAACCGATCGGAATCGGATAAAATCCACGGACGTAATTTGTACGACTGGAATGTAACAAAGGCGTCGTGTGCATGCATGCATGTGTTCCATCCATTTCAGGCTTTGTGTTTCTTCTGGTTTTAATTCCCTACTTATACTGTAACTAAATTTAGACTGTCTGGACTTTCAAACAAAAAATTTGACTGTCTGTTCAGACGTTTGGGTTGATCCACGTTTCATATACGCAACCCATAACCCATATGTTGTTGAGTGGATATGGAGACGCCCATCACGTCCTAAACCCGTCTCAAAATTCACTTTAAATCGAATAGTTCACCAAATGGACCGTACGTACGCCTCCTTGGTCTATCTTCCATGTCCTACATCCGCAACGTACGTCACCCACCTCCACCTTTGCTTTCCGTTTGCACCGTCGTCGATCGTGTATATCATCGTAGATATCGCTCCTGAGTACCTGTCGGACATCATCGGCATGGATGGTGCATCAGCGAAATCCATGTAGATCCAGACCATGACGGGTTCGTTGCAAGGCAAAGAACGTCACCTGGATAGTTGGCCATAAGCATGCATCCGATATTTGGAACGAAGCAAAAAGCATGAAGTATTGAGAAAAAATATATCGAAAAACTCCATCATGAGCGAAAAAACTATGTGCTCCCACGTTCAATCATGATGGCAATGTGGGCTCTCCAAAATGATGACCCACCAGTCAGGAGAACGTGAGTAAGTCTGTTGGTTACTACAAACAAGTGATTGGTCGAAAGCAAAGCAACATCGGAGTCCAAATCCATGCAACTTTGGCTGTGAGTTGGTACCAACAAACCAAAAATATATATCACTTTATTCATTGTGGATTGGAATTAAATGTGAAACCCAAGTGACAAACCGTCCTTGATGACATTCGAAATGACACCAAACATAAGTTGAGTAATCCAAAAAAGAAGCATTGCCATGTCTCAACTTCTTGTGTATGCTTGCCACATATAGACAAAAAAATTCTCAACATGTATGTTTAGCTATTTATCTACAATGCAATGTCCAAAACAAACCGCACAATGTAGAGCACTATTTGTCTGCAATGTCATTCAAAAAATTACTAACACATGGTTGTGATTAGTGCTCATTTAGTGCATGTCTTCCATCAATTCTCTCTCTCAACCTATCATCACGAATCTCAATGCTGCTTGATCGTACGGTGACTACATGGGTGGCAGCTACCCCCGGTGGCATGAAACTACTTTCGAAAATAGAATAGGTGAAGCAAAAGAAGCATACAGAACACCGAAAGTCCTATTGTGATCCCGGGCTCATGTGATCCCGTATGAACAAAATCGAAAAAAATAGTAAAAAAATTCAAAAAAATCTGATTTTTTTATATAATAAACTTTGATGTTTTTTCTATATGCATACAAACTTTCAGCAAGAACTAACATAGGATGGACGCGTGAGCAAAAAAACAAAATTTGATGTTCCAAAAGGTGTTCGAACTAACATAGGGATGACATCAATTTTGTTTTTTTCCCACGCGTTCATCCTACGTTAATTCTTGACAAAAATTTGCACGCATATAGAGAAAACATCAAAGTTTCTTCCCCAAAAAATTCAGAATTTTTTGATTTTTTTTACTAATTTTTTTGATTTTACTGTTCATCCGGGATCACATGATCCTGGGATCACAAACTCCGCGTCCACAGAACAGGAGCTTAAAAGGATGATGTGTTTTATGTTCACGCACCGGAGAAAAATGGCTTATTCATTCTTAATCTCGATTGTGATATACTTCATATTGATAACGTAGAGGCCAAAAGATTAAAACCTAGTGGCGAAGAACACATGACGATGTGGCATTGTCGACTTGGTCATATTGGTGAAAAGCGCATGAAGAAGCTTCATGATGATGGACTTCTGGAGTCATTGGATTTTGGATCCCTTGACACATGTGAACCATGCCTTATGGGCAAGATGACAAGGACTCCATTCAATGGAACAATGGAGCGTGCGGAAGACTTGTTAGGGATCATACATTCAGATGTATGTGGACCTATGAACGTCCCCACACGCAATGGTCTTCGTTACTTCGTGACCTTCACAGATGACTTAAGCAGATATGGATATATCTACTTAATGAAACATAAGTATGAAACCTTTGAAAGGTTCAAGGAATTTCAGAGTGAGGTCGAGAATCAACTCGGTAAGAAAATCAAGCACCTTCGATCCGATCGAGGAGGCGAGTATTTAAGTCACGAGTTTGGAAATCATCTTAAGACTTGTGGCATCGTACCACAACTTACGCCGGCAGGAACACCTCAGCGTAACGGTGTTTCTGAACGACGTAATCGAACTCTATTGGATAGCGTACGATCGATGATGTCTCATACCGACTTACCTATGTCATTCTGGGGGTATGCATTAGAAACTGCCGCTTACATTCTTAATAGGGCACCGTACAAATCCGTAAAGACAACACCATTTAAGGAATGGCATGACAAGAAACCAAAGTTGTCTCACTTGAAGATTTGGGGTTGTGAGGCTTATGTTAGGAAACTTCAGCCTGACAAACTCGAATCAAAAGCGGATAAGTGCATCTTTGTGGGATATCCAAGGGAAACCGTTGGATACACATTCTACAACCAGTCCGAGGGCAAAACGTTTGTCACCAAGACTGGATGCTTTCTTGAGAAAGAGTTTCTTTCGAAAGAATTGAGTGGGAGGAAAATAGACCTCAACGAGATGATTTACCAATCACTCCAAGTGGAAGAAATGGCAATGGAAGTTGTTCCGGAACCATCTTCCGTAGTGGGAGCTGAAGAGAACGGTCATCATGATATTCATAACGATCGTGACATACATGATGATCATGATCAAGATGAAGAGGATCCTATTGTACCCCGCAGGTCATCAAGAGCCCGAGTAAAAACTCAGTTTTATGGGCAACTTGTCAATGCAGTCATGTTAAATGAACATGACGAACCTGCGAACTACAAAATAGCAATGGAGGGACCTGATGGCAAGAGAGTGTTAATACTCTTCAAGCCCTCGTTGATTACCCCAAGTGCAGGGTGAGATATAGTGCAGCGGCAAGTTTTCCCTTGGCAAAGATACCAAGGTTTATCTCCCGTAGGACTCTGAAGGATACAAGAAGGTGGTAAAGTGAAAAATAGCGCCGAGGTTGCTAGCTTCACCTGGACCTGCACACAGATACAAATAACTTTGCTCCCAACGAGTACAGAGGAGTTGTCAATTCCTCCGGCCTTGCTGTTTACAAAGGATCAACGCAAGAGATAATAATAGTGGCAACTGAAAGTAAAGACTGAAAGTAATAAGGGTGTAAACAGTGATATGAAGATGGACCGGGGTCCCGTGATTTTCACTAGTGATGTCTCTCTCCCAAAAGACGATAAAAGTGCTAGCGAGGTAAACAAATCACAGTTGGGCAATTGACAGGATTATGAAGGCACCGCAATGCTAACTATGCTGCAAAGAAAGGAAGGGCTCAAAAGCAATGGGCAGTACGCCAAGGTAAGTAGACCGAAATCCAGCTGCATCTACTACGAATCATCCACCTTGAGATATCTATCCAGAACATCTCGCTGGTATTAAGTTGTGAACCCCACCCAAAGTGGAAACTCAAAGCTACAGACAACTTCATTAAAAGACCTATGCGTAAAGTAAACAATCCTTGCACCCGCAGGTACAAGAACCGTTGTTTTATCCCTGGTGGCAACAGCACATCCCCTAGTCACATGATTCTGTCACTCAAGCTAGACATCAAGGGGCTGAACCCACAATCGAGCATAACGCTCTCTCTTGGAGTTGAAAATAAAATACTTGGCCAAAGCAAATACCGCAACGGAGAACATGCAAGAATTTACTCAAGAACAAAATATAAAAGAGAAGAACCAAATATATTACTCATCACAATCTGAACATAGTCTCATAATCCATCAGATCCCAACAAACTCAGCATAGCAACAGAAGAAATTACATAGATGCCTCGATCATGTGAGGCACCTCACGAGGACTCGAAAGTGGAAGCACAAAAGGGGGAGAGATAGATCACATAGCTACTGATCACGGACCAAGGTCCAAGGGAAACTACTCACGGTACATATGGGAGGCGTCCATGGCTATGGAGGGTCTCCCGGAGGGGGTAGCTTCTCCCGGCAGGGTGCCGGAGCAGCTTCTCCAGGCAGCCCCGATCTAGAAACGGCGGCGGCGGCGGAACAGAGGCGAGATCGCGAAAGAGGAGTCCGTATTAGGGGTTTCCACCCCGAGGGGTAAATATAGGCGAAGGGGGCGTCCAGGGGACCCACGAGGCAGTCAGGAGGGTGCATGGCGCGGCCCAGGGTGGGGCTGTTGGATATATGCTCTAGAGGCAAATAATATATGATTATTCCAATATATCTAAGCAAGTTCATAACCAGTTTCATACCGTACTAGAACTGCATCAGTGAAACAATGATGCAGGTGTGGTATAGAAACCCCAGAGTTCCTAGTTAGCCTCTACATCGATAACTAGTTCATGGTCAACATGATGGTCGTGGTTTCGCGATCATGGACAATTAAGTCTCTTGACTATGAGGTCACCTCACTGGCTAAGTGATGTGATGAACATTACCCAAAGTAAGCATTACAGCATGATCAAATCTTGTGAAGGTTCAGTGTTGTAATTACAGAACGTGGTAGACCGTTCCTTTGACCGTGAGTACGTGCATAATCACTATCTTCCCGGATGCTTTGACTTACATCCCACCACCTGACTGAAATATGCGGGTCATAACGGTTGTATCTTAGGTATTCCGTGGAGATACGTTGAGGAGTATTGTTTACAAGAGCGGGATTTGTCAATCCATATAATGGATAGATACTCAGGGCCCACTCGGTGAGATTCCATCCATGAAGCTGCGCAGCGTGTGACTAGGTCACGGGGATGAATATCACGGGAGCGAGTGAATGAGGATTTAGTTCGGAACGAGATTGAACCAGACATAGGATGTCATTGATCGAATCTCGGAACAATCCAGTATCGCTGACAAAGGGAATGCTATACGGCGTAAGGTCCAATCGGTGTTGATATCCGGAATGCACAGGGGTCATTATGGGCATCCAGGTCCCGCTGATGATCATTGACTGTTGCCTCTGCTCGGTCATGACTGGAGTGTTCTCGGACCGTAGGGTAACACACTTAAGGGCTCGATGAAATCGGAGATCTTTTCGGAACCATCGGAGCAACCAGAGAATAAGGGAGACAATATCAGAGGAGTACCGTATTGAACCGAAACAAGTTCGGAGTGAGCCGGAAGAGTTTCCGGAGCACCGGGAGATGAAATAATATGTTTTAGTTATTAATTAATTGAATTAATAATTAAAATCATTTTATTTCTAATTAATATGTGCTATGGGCCTTAGTGGAGAAAAAGGCCCATTAAGGAATTAAAGGGAAAAGAAAAAAGAAAAGAAAAAGGGGGGGAGGCGCCATGGGCCCTAGGGCCCATGAGGGGTGCGCCCCCTCTCCCCCCTTGACCGGCCACCCCTTAGCAAAGGGGACTTTAGTCCCACATTGCTAAGGGAGGTGGGTTGACTCCCTTCCCCAGCCTATATAAAGACAGGCAGGGTGCACATAATTAACACACAGAAATTCGTGAGAAAATAAATATAACTCCGAATTGAGATCGGTTTTCTCCGGTCTCCTCCCCTCTCTGGTCTCTTCCACGGTGGGCTCCCTAGTGTGAGCCTGTAGTGGAATTGAGACCTCTCTGCTAGAATCGAAGGCCGTCGTGCTGCCGAAGCTCCGTCCGGAGGTCTGCTTCCGCCCCCTCCGCTGGATCGGAGAACGGAGGTCGTCATCGAGTCTCGTACGTGTGCGAGTACTACGAGGTGCTGCACGTGTGGCACTACACCCATCCGGGTGCTCAACACAGCCAGGGGGCTGTGAAACTTGATCGGCTACATCAACCACGTTTGCGGGAACGTTTCCCGCGCAACGGACTACACCCCGAGGTATGTTATTTCCGCACTACTATCTGTTACGGTAATACGGCTAGCTAGATCTTGGGTTAAGGGAACGCTAGTTAGAAAAATTTGTGTTTTCTGCTGCGAACCCCCAACAGTGGTATCATGAGCTAGGTCTATGCTTAGTATTACTGTACGGATAGAACACATCGGGGATGTGGGCGTTGATTGTATGATTGTTACCCTCTCACGTGCACTTGTTCATATCTGCGGCATTGTTTGATGAAGCGGCCCCCGACCGACTTTACGCATACTCTTACGCGAGACTGGTTCCACGCTTGACATGCGGCTTGTACCGTATAAAGTGGCTAGGGGGGTGTCTGTCTCTCTACTTTAGCGGATGTGGCATTTGCAACGGAGGGCCCCGTGCGGGGTGTAATAGAGACAATCGTATGGTTGACGTTGTGGTTGACTCGTAGGTTAAAACCTGTTTAACTATGAAAGCCCTAGCAGCCACGTAAAACTTGCAATATACAACTAGACCGTCTAAACCTTGTATTGCAAAGTGGGGGCTATCGTTTGTTTGTTTGTGATGTAGTGATAGCTTTGCTATGTGTTACTAATAAGTAGTAATCGTCATCATAAAACAAACTAAAATGGAGACACTGTAGACTTAGTGTTGCCATAGCCCAGACATCTTAAAACTTGCTAGTATAAGATACACGACGGTAGCATGTGATAAGATGATCCCTTAACAAAGCCAAACACAAGTATTCTACCGAAGTGTGCACCACCTGGAAGGTTCTCCCATATGGCTTGATGCTCCGTACATACCGGAGTTTTCCTACATATTCAATGGAGTTCGCATGAGGTTGGGTTCGGCAAGCCTGGCATATGTAAATATGGCCTTGCTGAGCAGCATATAACATGGAGGTTAATTTGGCGAGCCTAGCATATGCAGATATGGCCTCGGAATACTAGAGATCGAAAGATCGAGCATGAGTCACAGTATATATAAGATAATGTGATCGCACAAGTTGTTGTCTACCTTTGAAAACGACCCGTCGGCCGTGTGATATTCGAGGTCGGGCAGTGAATCTGGATCATGTAATCACTAAAACTTCCTAGGGATGAAATGTTTTAGTGCGAGCTCATATGATTATATGAACTCATTTGTTGTGAACTAGTCTTAATTGTGTTCCTTGCAATTATGTTTGTAGAAAAATGGATAATACCCAGTACCTTGAAATGGTTTCCTTCTTACATGGTGAAAGACTTAAAGAAAATGGGTCAAACTTCATTAGTTGGTACTTACGCCTTAGAGCCGTGCTCAAGAGAATCAACCTTTCATTCTTAACTAAAAGGCACGTGGGAAACCCTCCAGAAAACGACATGGATGCACAAGCGGCGATTGATTATCATTATCGTCGTAGGACATATGCCATAGCTAAGGGTATCATAGAAACCAGCATTCCGCAACCTTTGCGTGAGGAGTATGCTGATTTGGATACATACGATATGATCGATGAGTTGAAGTCATCAAACTTGCATCAGTTTAGAGTTGCCAGATTTGAGTTAGAAAGTGAGTTTCTCTCTCTACAAAGCTGGAAGAAGGCTCTTGCCTGAAAGCACACTTGGCCAAGATGCATGAGATACATCTGAGCCTCGTAGATGATTTTGACTATGATACCACACATGAGTCTGCGATATACACGGTGTTACACTCGCTTCCACCGAGCTATATAGACCATGTCTATGGCTATGTCGGCAGAGGTGAAAGCCTCGAGTTCTCTGACTTCATGGATAGACTTCAGTACCTGGAGGTCGAACCCATTGAAGGAGAAGTTGTCGATGGAGAAGGTATATACTTGATATACATTATAAATGGTCATTCCCTTATACAACAGGTGCAGTAAATGAGTATTTGATACTTATTCTGTTTTATGAAAACAGGACCTGCTGTTGCATGGACGGGAAGAGGTGAAATCAAGGATTGATGGACATCAAGTCAGTTGATGGCCAGCATGGATTCCACCAAGACATCTATCATAGGAGATACTTAGAGTATTAGATAAATCTTATGTAATCATTATAGTATGAACACTTAGTTGTGTATCTTGCATCTCGCGAGACAAAGTTATTCATGTAATGAGACAAGTCAGTTGTTCCATCTCTATGAATAAAAGTGTGCTTATACTTTGATTACGTCTTGATTTATGATATGATAGAAAGCATTTATAATACTACTATTATTGTCAAGAAATATTCAATGTTTAATGATAAAGTTGTCTTGATTATAACAAGTCAAAGATCTGATTGCATGAGGTGACTTCATAACTGATGAATTCATTAAATGTATGATCTATTAACTTGTGAGTTCATTATCGAATGAAGAATCATAACTTGATTGCATGAGATGGATTAGATACATGATCTATGAACCTCTGCAATAAATATAATCATGACAAGGTTCTAGCAAGTAGAACTTGTGCCAATCATTATACATAAATGATGTAGAATGGACATATGAGTTATCATTAAAGACTTCATATGATTAATTGAAAGTTGTATTCAATTGAGATCATAAAACTGAGATTCGGGAATCCCAGTAAGAAGTGAGAATACAAGGATACATATCACTACGCTACGATCCGGAGTGAAAAGTATTGATATTGACATAATGGGAGACTTGTGGAAGTTGTACCACAAACTACGATGGAAGTTGAAAGTACTAGACTACTTAAACCATTCGTAGTCATACTAAACCGTAGTATGGTCTAAACGTTCTTTCCCCTAGCACTATAGTTATTGTCGAATAAGTTGTTTAAATTCATTAAGTTAAAACACCCACTTCATGAATAGGAAACCATCCTGGTTTTAACGAGACATGATAGCTCCATAACTGATGGTGTTATAAGGTTTCTTAAAAGAAAGAATTTCTTTGTAATAAAACTACGAGAAATTGAAATTACATATTCTCCCCGAATAGCAAAATTTGTGTTGCTTAATTGGTGATACGAGAAAAGTATCTCGACACAGATCCAATGGGAGATAATGAAAACTTTGACCGGGGTATTGGACCTTGCCTTTAGAATATCAGAGTATTGCAACGGAAGCATGTTCCGCTGTAATGACACTGCATAAGGAAGGATATGCCAAAGATGATTGATCTTGGTATATGAGTTGAAGCCATTGTTGAATTTAGAAGGTTATCATGAATACGTTCTGTACAGAACAATAATCATGAGTCTTCTTAATAAAACAATAGGGAATAATATTGCTTGAAGACACAAAGGAATGATGGTAGCCTAGAACAGGAGGAGAAATGAAATAATATTGAGTTACATTAAGGATGGCTCACGTCCCGTGAAATAAATCGGTTATTTCATATTCTCGACAAACTGGAGAGTTATTGAGAATAATGTAATGGACATAAAGCATTATTTGGTTATGACCAAAGTTCAATGGTGATTGACTACGGAAACGTAGGAATGCTTTAATCAATAAAATATTTCATTTACACTACGATGGACCATAGCCTGAAATTGCATCTCAGTCAAATTTGGATTTGAAAGGGAATTGTAATGGGCAAGACGAAGGTTACTTCGTTAAAAGGATGGACTATAGTACCTCAAGACAGGAACCCTCAACCTTGATTTGATCAAGTGATTTTGTGATGACCAAAATATTGAGTGGGCCTGCAGTTTCATGAAACTGAGTGGGAGCTTTGAAGACTTCCCTGAAACTTGGAATGCAGAGGGCATTTTCTGAGTGGGAGCTTTGGAAGCTTTGTCATTATGTGAGACATAGTGAACAATAAAATGACTTGATGAAAGCTGAACCACAAATATATGAGTATAAGATGGATATATTTGAGTGGGAGCATGATCATTGTCTCAAACATATATGCATTGATATGTGTGAAGAATGATCTCATATGTATATATATATGGATATGCATTGATTGTGTATATAGAGAATCGTCTCATATACATATGTGCATTATGATATATATAGAGCATAAGGCAAATAAAATACAAGATTGCAAGCATCTTCTTTTATATGAAATACCAACACATTACACGTTGAAATCTATATGAGTAGATTAAGATACGGATAATGAAACGAAGTGAAGGTTGGAATAATCTTCTATACAAGAAACAGGTTCTTGTGGCTAGAAATTATATAATGGATGAAATCCAAATATCACAAGAAATGTCTTGATGGAAGAATAGAGATGCACCATGTACTGGACATGTGATCTCATATGTTCTTGACATATGATTCTGCCATATAACATGCATTGTGAATCCAACAACAAAATGACTCAAAAGTTCTTGGAAGAAGAACAGATTCCGATGTGCTTTAGGAGTAAAACACAGAATCTGAATAAAGTCCATGCATTCAGTATAGAGAGGCATACTGAGGACTATTCTCTAAAATATAGAAAGGATAATAGACTTGAATGTAATGCAAGATTACAATTGCAAGCCATATTATGGGTCTATATGGAATTAGAGACATCACCAAAGACATGAAAGGAATGTGAGCAAAATTCACGGTACTACAAACATAATTCTACTTAAGAAAGTAGACGTATGGATAAAAGTTTAGCGTTAGAAGTATTGGACTTCTGGCTGAGTGTATTTCCCAGTATATATGACTATGGATGAGTCTTCTAAAGACTGAACCAAGAGATCATTGGAGGATACTGTGAAATAATAGTCTCACTCTCCCGCGAAACTTATATCCAACCATTATATGATAATGAGTGGTATGTCAAAAGAGTTTTTGACCTATACCAGTTGCAAAGGAAACATACGAATCTGAATTGGTGCAGTTCGTTGACAAACCCTCTTCCATGAGCGTGCATGATCAATGAACACTTATGTGATAAGATGATTATGATCGGGAAAATGCGGCTAGATTATTAGCACTGTAGTGCAAGTGGGAGACTGTTGGATATATGCTCTAGAGGCAAATAATATATGATTATTCCAATATATCTAAGCAAGTTCATAACCAGTTTCATACCGTGCTAGAACTGCATCAGTGAAACAATGATGCAGGTGTGGTATAGAAACCCCAGAGTTCCTAGTTAGCCTCTACATCGATAACTAGTTCATGGTCAACATGATGGTCGTGGTTTCGCGATCATGGACAATTAAGTCTCTTGACTATGAGGTCACCTCACTGGCTAAGTGACGTGATGAAAATTACCCAAAGTAAGCATTACAGCATGATCAAATCTTGTGAAGGTTCAGTGTTGTAATTACAGAACGTGGTAGACCGTTCCTTTGACCGTGAGTACGTGCATAATCACTATCTTCCCGGATGCTTTGACTTACATCCCACCACCTGACTGAAATATGCGGGTCATAACGGTTGTATCTTAGGTATTCCGTGGAGATACGTTGAGGAGTATTTTTTACAAGAGCGGGATTTGTCAATCCATATAATGGATAGATACTCAGGGCCCACTCGGTGAGATTCCATCCATGAAGCTGCGCAGCGTGTGACTAGGTCACGGGGATGAATATCACGGGAACGAGTGAATGAGGATTTAGTTCGGAACGAGATTGAACCAGACATAGGATGTCATTGATCGAATCTCGGAACAATCCAGTATCGCTGACAAAGGGAATGCTATACGGCATAAGGTCCAACCGGTGTTGATATCCGGAATGCACAGGGGTCATTATGGGCATCCAGGTCCCGCTGATGATCATTGACTGTTGCCTCTGCTCGGTCATGACTGGAGTGTTCTCGGACCGTAGGGTAACACACTTAAGGGCTCGATGAAATCGGAGATCTTTTCGGAACCATCGGAGCAACCAGAGAATAAGGGAGACAATATCGGAGGAGTACCGTATTGAACCGAAACAAGTTCGGAGTGAGTCGGAAGAGTTTCCGGAGCACCGGGAGATGAAATAATATGTTTTAGTTATTAATTAATTGAATTAATAATTAAAATCATTTTATTTCTAATTAATATGTGCTATGGGCCTTAGTGGAGAAAAAGGCCCATTAAGGAATTAAAGGGAAAAGAAAAAAGAAAAGAAAAAGGGGGGGGGGGGAGGCGCCATGGGCCCTAGGGCCCATGAGGGGTGCGCCCCCTCTCCCCCCTTGGCCGACCACCCCTTAGCAAAGGGGAATTTAGTCCCACATTGCTAAGGGAGGTGGGTTGACTCCCTTCCCCAGCCTATATAAAGACAGGCAGGGTGCACATAATTAACACACAGAAATTCGTGAGAAAATAAATATAACTCCGAATTGAGATCGGTTTTCTCCGGTCTCCTCCCCTCTCTGGTCTCTTCCACGGTGGGCTCCCTAGTGTGAGCCTGTAGTGGAATTGAGACCTATCTACTAGAATCGGAGGCCGTCGTGCTGCCGAAGCTCCGTCCGGAGGTCTGCTTCCGCCCCCTCCGCTGGATCGGAGAGCGGAGGTCGTCATCGAGTCTCGTACGTGTGCGAGTACTACGAGGTGCTGCACGTGTGGCACTACACCCATCCGGGTGCTCAACACAGCCAGGGGGCTGCGAAACTTGATCGGCTACATCAACCACGTTTGCGGGAACGTTTCCCGCGCAACGGACTACACCCCGAGGTATGTTATTTCCGCACTACTATCTGTTACGGTAATACGGCTAGCTAGATCTTGGGTTAAGGGAACGCTAGTTAGAAAAATTTGTGTTTTCTGCTGCGAACCCCCAACAGGGGCCGCGCCACCTGCCCTCCTAGCTTCCTGGTGGTGGCCCCCTTCCCTCTCTTGGTGATTCCGGAAGCTTCTGTTGCGCTGATTTTTTATATATTTTTCCCAGAATTTTTGGAGCACTTTTAATGGCCGGAAAACCTGAAATACAAAAACAACAGAAAACAGAAACTGGCAAATGGGTGCACTGAGTTAATAGGTTAGTCCAAATAGGTTCAAAAGTGTATGAAAGTTCAAGCAAAACATGGCAAAGTCACACAAAACATGCATGGAACAAGCAGAAATTAAAGATACGTTTGGGGCGTATCAACATCCCCAAGCTTAATTCCTGCTCGTCCTCGAGTAGGTAAATGATAACAAGCATAATTTCTGTGGTGACATTCCACACAACCATAAAAGGACTTTTAAGTAAAGCAATCAACGCATGCAATTCAATTCAAGTCTTAACAAGCAAGAGTCTATATTAGCATTGACACAAACAACAAAAGAACAAAAGGTGCAAGAGCTCTCGCTATCCATGACTCAAATGTCTCCAGATGGTGTTTGCATGCAAGTAAGGGATAGGGAAATACGAGAGAGAAAATAAGGTTGTTGAGAACAACTATCTACTAAAGTTTCACACTTGGTCTCCTTTGGATTCTTATCTGGACTCATCCCCAGACCACTAGCCAGGTACAAGTCAAACTGATCCACTCCCTTTCGATATTTTGAGCACTCATGCAATGGATGAGCGTGAGCAAGAAAGTTGACACCTAAAAGGCGAAACAGAAGGAAGGTGGAGGAGGAAGACAAAAAGGTGTGAAAGGCTCACATCAATGAGGACAATCATAGGCGAGAGAAGGCCATATGATAGATATGATGTGAGGAGTAGGGATTGCCATACAAAGGATGCACATGTGAGCTAAAAGCTCTCCAAGGGAACTAGTGGGGGTGCATCTAACTTGCTTGCTCAAGAAGACCTAGAGCTCGTTTGAGGAGGCTCATCATTGGAATATACAAGCCAAGTTCTACAGTGTGAAGGGTCCCCACATAGCTATATGCATGATGATGATCTCTATGGAGTACAAGGGATAGGAGATGAAGTACTAGTGTGGATCTCTCAAAAGGAATAGTAGTATGCCCCCTTCTCTCTTTTTTTCTCTTTTTTTTATTTTTTTGGTGGCCTCAATGGCTCTTTCTATTTAACTCTCATTTGTCCTCTTTGGGATCTTTTGATTTTGTCCTCTTTGGGATCTTTTCCTCACTTTAGGGGCAATACTCTATATTTTACAAGAATATAGGAGATCTTTCACACTTTACAAAGGTACTCACATAAAGAAAATGTAACTATCATGATGCAAATGTATGCTTCTGCCAGGGTAGCAGGATATGCAATGATACTAGCGCGTCATGTAGCAATGATTAGGGCAAGGCCCAACTAGCATGCGGCTCATCGATCAAGCAAGTAGCATGTATGACATGAAGATCAAGTCATGAGAAGGTGGATGTTGCATGGCAATGTATCTCGAAAAGGCTATGGAAATGCCTTGTAGGTAGGTATGGTGGTTGTTTTGAGGAAAGATATAAGGAGGCTTATGATGACAGAGCGTATCATGCCAAGGGTTTGGATGCACCGGCGAAGTATGCGCCAACTCTCGAGGTGAGAAAGGGCAATGCACGGTACCGAAGAGGCTAGAAAAAGTATAGGTGGGTGGAAGTGTCAACTTTCGAATACTCACATTAGTCCGAAGAACTCATGTACTTATTATCGGTAACTCTTAATCTAATCAGGAGGTTCACAAAGAGACAGGTA
The DNA here is from genome assembly GCA_950022295.1 of Bromus sterilis. Lineage (NCBI taxonomy): Eukaryota > Viridiplantae > Streptophyta > Magnoliopsida > Poales > Poaceae > Bromus > Bromus sterilis. The sequence goes on along the minus strand of OX465596.1, from coordinate 41,048,676 downwards.
CCCCGAGGAGGAGTGTATGGGGGTTTGGTTATCCTTGCGCATCCTCGACTCATGGTACGTGAGTGTACTCTAATATTCGAACCCTCCAGAGGTTAGTGATCCATCTAGTAGCTAGAGTTCTCAACAGGGGGTTTTGGTTTTCGAAAAACACACGGATTGCCCAAAATACGACATCTATCACTAATAGGCAAGAGCTCTTGACACCATAAGTTCAAACATTACTCTAGTCAATACCTCAAAACTATTGCAAGTTACTACTACAAAGAGAATATCAACTTTAACTACCTACGTTTAGTCAAGACACAGAACTCAGTGCAACAGGCAAACTCTCTAACAAGATAAAACATGCAACCTATAGAAAGTTCAACCTAAGACAAAAAGAAAAGCTCTAGAAAAACTAAAGCACTACGACTAAACAGAACATCAGCTAAGAAAAGAAAAAGAATAGCTCACAACTAAAAGAATAAGCATGCAAATCCTATGAGGAGTTCTAGTTCAAGCGGAGCGTGAATCTCTCCCACACAAAAGAGTAAGTTGGGGTCTAACTTGTTACTACAGCAAACAAAGCAAAAGAAAACTAAAAACAAAACCTAAGAGCGAGACGCTCCAAGCAAAGCACATAACGCATGAAGTGATAAAAATATAGTGCAACGAGAGACAAACTGATAATTGTTGATGAAGAAGGGGATGCACGGGGGCATCCCCAAGTTTAGACGCTTGAGTCTCCTTGAATATTTATTGGGGGTGCACATGGGCATCCCAAAGCTTGAGCGTTTGACCCTCCTGAATCTTCTTTCATCATCCTCCATGGCGCACTTGAAAACTCCCTTCATACATAACTCATTGTAGGCTGATTAGAGGGGTTAGTACCCTAATAAAATAATTTTCCTCTACTGAAAATAAAGATTTCCAGGAAGAGCTACTGTTTCCCAAGATTGACAAAAGTTTTTTGCAAAGAAAAATCAAGCTTAAGGTTTGCAAAAGTGAAGAGAGACAAAACGTGGCAGAATCCGTGAAAAACAGAACAGCAGATAGAAACGAATTTTTTAGAGGTACTTCTGCAACTCAAATAAAAAAATCAAAACATACGGAAGTTTCGTAATTGTATAGAGCATGCTGTGTAAAAAATTCAGCTCAAAAAGATGAACTGGGATTTTTCTCTGATTTTTCTAGTCACGAGGACAGAATCTGTTTTCTGGACAGCATGTCACAACTTTTACTTCCCTTGCCGTATGAGGCTAAACTTGGCACAAAGCTTGAAACGTAAAGATACAATGATGTTGCTACAGTAGTAGCAATCATCAAGACCACTAAGAACAGAACAAAAGCGAAAATAAAAACCTAAATTCGTTGCGGGCTGCCTCCCGAAAGCGCTTCTTTAGAGCCATTAGCTAGGCTTAAAGCAGAAGATCAAGTCTTTTCAAGAGAATAACTAGCCCGTGTGACGGACTCAAAAGGTAACTTAATCTTTTTCCTAGGGAAATGTTCCATCCCTTTCTTGAGAGGGAATTGGAATTTGATAGTTCCCTCTTTCATGTCAATGATAGCACCAACTATGCGAAGAAAAGGACGTCCCAAAATAATTGGACAAGAGGGCTCACACTCAATGTCCATAATAATGAAATGAACGGGAAAATAATTGTCATTGACAATGATAAGAACATCGTCGATCTTCCCCAAAGGTTTCTTTACGGAAGAATCAACAAGACGAACACCAAAAGAACAAGGATCAAAAGGTTTCAATTCAAGCATATCATACATTCTTTTGGGCATAACAGAGGTACTTGCTCCAACATCACAAAGAGCATAACAAGAGAAGTTATTCAATTTAATTTTTATCATAGGATCCCAACCATCTTCTAGCTTCCTAGGTATGGAGGCTTCTAGTCTAAGCTTCTCCTCCCGAACTTTCATTAGAGCATGATACGTCCAAAACGTATCTATAATTTCTGCTTGCTCCATGCATGTTTTGTGTGATATTGCTATGATCTAGATACACTTTCATACACTTTTGATCATATTTGGACTAACCTATTAACTCAGTGCACCCCAGTGCCAGTTCCTGTTTTCTGCTGTTTTTCTATTTCAGTTTTCCCCCATATAAAAAGTGCCAGAAAAATTCGGGAAAATTCAGATAAAAAATCAGCGTGACGGAAGCTTCGAGAAGAGCCCGGGAGGGGCCAGAGGGGAGCCAGGGGGGCCCAGGCGGCCACCCGGCGCGGCCCCACCCCTGGCCGTGCCAGGGGGGCGCCTGGGGCCCCTGGCCCACCTCTGGCTGCCCCCTTTCGCCTATTTATCCCCCGTCACGGGAAAACCCCAGAAAGAGAACCCTATTCCGCGAACTCGCCTCTGTTCCTCCGCCGCCGCGCTTCCGAAGATCGGGAGCACCAGAAGACCTCTTCCCGGCACCCTGCCGGAGGGAGGATTGGCCTCCGGGAGTCTCCTCTCCACCATGGATGCTCCCCGGATGTCTCGTGAGTAGTTTTCCTTGGACCATGGGTCCGTGATCAGTAGCTATGTGATGTTCTCCTCCCCTCTTTGCTCTTCATTGTTTAGACCTCGTGAGCTGCCCAACATGATCGAGGCACCTTTGTAATATTTCTGCTATTGCTATGTTGAGTTTGATAGGATCTGATGGATTATGAGATTATGTTCAGATTGTGATAGAGTAATATATTTGGTTTTTATCTCTTATATTTTTGTTCCTAAGTAATTCTTGCATGTTCTCCGTTGCTGTTTATTGCTTTGGCCAAGTAGTAGGTAGTGACTCCAAGAGGGAGCGTTGTGCTAGATTGTGGGTTCATGCCCCCCCCCGATGACATGCTTGAGTGACAGAAACATGAGTCTAGGGGATGTGCTGTTGTCACAAGGGGGAAAACAGCGGTGCTTGTAACCGCGGTTACAAGGATTGTTTACTTTACGCAGAGTTATTTTTAATGCAGTTGTCTGTTGCTTTGGGTTTACACTTTGGGTGGGGCTCGCAACTTAATACCAGCGAGATGTTCTTGATAGATATCTCAAGGTGGATGATTAGTAGTAGATGCAGATGGATTTCGGTCTACTTACCTTGGCGTACTGCCTGTGCTTTTGAACCTCTTCCTTTCTTTTGTAGCATAGTTAGCATTGCGGTGCGTTCATAATCCTGTCAATTGCCTTTCTGTAATTTGTTTACCTCGCATAGAAATTTTATCGTCTTTTGGGAGAGAGACATCACTAGCGAACATCACGTATCCCGGTCCATATCCTTATCATTGTTTCCACGCTATATTTACTTTTCTGCATTTACTTTCAAGTTTCTATTATTATCCCTTGCATTTTATCCTTTGTAAACAACAAGACCGGAGAGATTGACAACCTCTCTGAACTTCGTTGGGAACAAAGTTATCTGTGTCTGTGTGCAGGTCCGCGTCAGTTGCGCCGCTGACACCTACTTATCATCTCTGGAGTCCTACTGGAGACAAACCTTGGTATCTTTACCGAGGGAAATTTGCTGTTGTGCTGCATCACGCCTTCCACTCGGGGCTCACTAACGAAGGGCGAGAAGACTACACCCGTCAACCCTCGCGCCATCAAGCAACTTTCTGGCGCCGTTGCCGGGGACTCCGAGTGCTAAGATAGGGGAGTTGCACACTACCCTTTACCTTTGTTTTTTAGTCTTGTTAGTTTACCTTTCAGTTTTTATCTTAGTGTCCTTTATGAAAAACCACAAAAATAGTTGCTACCTTTTTCCTTTTTCTTGCTTTGCCTATTTATTCTATCCTCACCATGGGTGATGAACCACCCAAATATGGTAGGATGGACATGTTTCACTTGGCTCGTCTTTGATCAATTTGTGCTCGCGCTAAAAACCCAACCGACTTGGTTGAGGGAAAATCATTGGATGAGCATGCTCATTATACGCGGCACCGCCTATCTCAGAAAGGGAAACACTTATGGGATCAAATACATGTTTCTTATTGCCATGCTAAACTTTTGTGCCACATTTATGATTTTACTTGTTGTCCTAATATAGATGATAAACATCTCCCTTTCCAATGTGAGTTTAATGAAAATGAGATCTTATCTTCTTATGCTAAAGGTGTTTATGATTACTTTGATGTTGAAAATATTGAAGAGTTTGTTGCTTTTAAAGGTGCCTATGAGATTGCTTCTTTGATTGAAAAATATCACGATACTATTTTCGAGTCTGAAAACTTTGCAGTTCTTGCTTATTGCTTCGAGAATTATACTTTCAATTCTTATATTGAGGATTTTAAAAATAAAATGTTTGCTGCCCAAGAAGAGGCTAATGATTTCTATGAAGAGGAATCTTATGATTCCGAGGACTCACTTGATACTTCCTTTCTGATGGTTTTAATACTTGCTTTGTTGATGGCCATGATGCCACTATGGATGATGCCTACGAAGATGAACTTGCTATAGTTCCTTATGTTAAGCATGAAATTGTTGCTATTGCACCCACACTTGATTGTCCTATTATCCTTTTGAAATCTCCAAATCCGGAGAACTTTTCTCTTATCAAGGCTCAATGTGATGGGTTGCATTTATCTTATAATCATAAAGACCGTGTTGAAAACTACTGAAAAACATGATTTATGTGATAGTTATATTCTTGATGTTGTTCATGATACTACTGAAAATTATTTTGAGAGAGGGAAGTTTGGTTGTAGAAACTTCCATATTACTAAAACTCCTCTCTTTATGTTGAAAGTTTTGAAGATGTTCCTGTTCCACCTTTCTATGCATGTCACTTTGTGCTTCTTTGACTTATTTTCTTACAAGATGCCTATGCATAGGAAGTGGGTTAGACTTAAATGTGTTTCATATTTGTTTCTTGATGCTCTCTTTTGCTTCAAACTCTTATTCTTATGAGAGCACCTTCTACAATCTTCATGTCTAGCTTAAAGGCATAAAAGAAAGCGCTTTCGGGAGGCAGCCCGCAACGAATTTAGGTTTTTCTTTTTTCTTTTTTTGTGTCTTGATGATTGTTACTTCTGTAGCAACATCATTGTATCTTTATTTTTCAGCTTTGTGCCAAGTTATAGCCTCTTACGGCAAGGGAAGTAAAAGTTGTGACATGTTGTCCAGAAAACAGATTCTGTCCTCGTGACCAGAAAAATTCCAGAAAAATCCCAGGTTCATCTTTTTGAGCTGAAATTTTTACACAGTATGATCTATATAATTATGAAACTTCCGTATGTTCTGAGTTTTTTTATTTGAGTTGCAGAAGTGCCCCTAAAAAATTATTTACTACCTGCTGTTCTGTTTTTCACAGATTCTGCCATGTTTTGTCTCTTCTAACTTTTGCAAACCTTAAGCTTGATTTTTCTTTGCAAAAACTTTTTGGCAATATTGAGAAACAGTAGCTATTCAAGAATATCTTTATATCCAGTGGGTAAAAATTATTTTATTAAGGGTACTAACCTCTCTAATCAGCTTATGATGAGTTATGTATGAAGGGAGTTTTCAAGTGTGCGATGGAAGATGATGAAAGAAGATCCAGGAGTGTCAAGCGCTCAAGCTTGGGGATGACCCCATGCTTCCCCAATAAATATTCAAGGAGACTCAAGCGTCTAATCTTGGGGATGCCCCCGTGCATCCCCTTCTCCATCAACAATCATCAGTTCGTCCTTCGTCTCACTATATTTTTATCACTTCATGCATTATGTGCTATGCTTGGAGCGTCTCGCTCTTAGGTTTTATTTTTAGTTTTCTTTAGCTTTGCTTGCTGTTCATAACAAGTTAGATCCATTCTTACTTTGTGTGGGACAGAAACATGCTCCACTTTCAAAATTTAGAACACATCATATGATTTTTCCTGCCTATCTTCTTGCTGTTGTGTGTTCTTTATCTTTTCATAGCTACTGCCATGTTTAGTCTTAGTTTTAGTTTGTCTTTAGCAAGAGCCTTGGATTTTGTTTTAGTTTGTTTCTGGAACTCTCTTTAGTTTTCATGTTTATCTTGTTAAGAGAGTTGGTTGTTGCACTGAGTTGTGTCTTGTCTTGAAAGTAGGTAATTGAGGTTGCTATTTAATTTTAGTAGTAGCTTGCAATAGTTTTGAGGCATTGATGTGAGTAATGTTTGAACTTTTGGTGTCAAGAGCTCTTGCCTATTAGTGATAGGTGTCGTATTTTGGGCAATCCGTGTTTATTTTCAAAACCTACAAAACTAGTTGAGAACTCTAGCTACTAGATGGATCATTACTCTTCTGAGGAGTCGAATATTAGGGAACACTCACGTACCATGAGTCGAGGATGCACAAGGATAACCAAAACCCCATACACTCCTCCTCGGGGTACTTGTCTCTTTGTGCACCTCCTTATTAGATTGAGAGTTACCGATAATAAGTGCATGAGTTCTTCGGACTAATGTAAGTATTGAGAGTTGACACTTCCACCTTCCCATATTTTGCTAGCCTTTCCCGTGCCGTGCATTGCCTTCTCCTCACTCCGAGAGTTGGTGTCCACCTTCGCCGGTACTTCCAAACCCTTGGCATAATACGCTCTGTCATCATAAGCCTCCCTTTATCTTTCCTCAAAACAGCCACCATACCTACCTATCAAGGCATTTCCATAGCCTTTCCGAGATATATTGCCATGCAACTTCCACCTCTTCATGACTTGATCTTCATGTCATACATGTTCCTGCTACACTGGCAGCGACATACATTGCATACATCATGATAGTTACATCTTCTTTATGATTTTGAGTACCTTGTAAAGTGTGAAAGATCTCCTTTACCTTCTTGTAAAATAGAGTGTTGCCCTTAAGTGAGGAAAAGATCCCAAAGTGGACACAATAAAAGATCCCAAAGAGGACAAATGAGAGTTAGATAGAAAGAGCCATTGAGGCCACAAAAAATACAAAAAAAATAGAAAAAAATAAATAAAAAGAGAGAAAGGGGCAACACTACTATCCTTTTGAGAGATCCACACTAGTACTCCCTTTATATCCTTGTACTCCATAGAGATGATCATTATGCATATAGCTATGTGGGGACCTTCACACTACAGAACTTGGCTTGCATATTCCAAGGATGAGCCTGTTGGGGTTCGGGGCAGAAAACACAAATTTTTCATAACCTACGAGACCCATACCCAAGACCTATGCTATGCTGATGCAAGTAACGGACAGAAATATATCACATACCAGTATGTAGTCCGTTAAGCGGGAAACGTTCCCGCATGAACGTGGTTGGTGTAGTCGTACCGGCAATCCTCGATGCCGCGCAGATCCACGATGACTCCTGTAGCCACCCGATCCTTGCAGACCGATGGCGGGATTACGTCCCCGTCAGAACGTTGCTGATGAAGACCTCGCGATACGACCACGACGTTGAAGTAGCACCACAAGTGTAGTGCCTCGCAGGATTATACACATACAGTATACCCGACGTCCCTCCGGGCTCCGAACCAGTAGAGCAGCGGAAAGAAGATGGATTCGAATCCCGATTCCAGCAGCACGACGACGTGTGTCGTCGGTATGTAACGCCAGATTCCATGGGATGGCTAAAGTGAGGGGAAGACGCGAGGGAGCGAATGTCGATGGTGCCAGAATCGGATTGGGCACAAACACGGTGAAGGACACCAAGATGTACCCAAGTTCGGGGCTCTCCGGAGAGATAACACCCCTACTCCTGCTTGTCTCTTATATATCAATGCTCTGGCTACAACATCTGCTTCTCTATCTCCTCAGGGGAAGGTGAGTGCCGCCACCGTGGGCAAGGCTCTCTCCTGCGTCCCTGGGGGGTAACTACAAGCAGTGAACGAACTATGGGGAAAGTGAGTAATGGTGATCTAGGATGAGTCGTCCCTCACGCAGGAGGGGTACCCTGGCTTTTATAGTGTGAGCCGAGGGTACTTCAGTAACTTCCTTGACGAATGGGCCTAGCTGTCATCCTCTAATCGGCTTGGGCCCACTGACTGCTCCTCTCCAGGTGACCCGGGACCTACGAGCGGCGGCCCATGTTGTAGACTTGTAGGATGTAGGGATGAACAGTGGAGCTAGGGAGTATGGTCTTGTCGGCCTGTCCGCGGAATCGGAGGGGAGGTCGACACCGTATCTCCAGTAAATCCTCGACGTGACTTGGCCTTCCTGCCACCCAGATATCTCGGGATATGGTATTTATGACCTCGTAATCATACCCCCGACTGGGTGGTAGGTAGTTCCGATTGCGCCTGGTCCGACTGGTGGTTCCTGGCGAGGTCGATTGCTCTGGGCAATCGGCTTGCTAGGTATCAACCTCGGACCAGCTGCCGACCAATCGGATGATTGTCTTGGTGAAGGAAAGGGTGGACCGATTGCGCCTGGGCCGACTGCTGGCATTTGATACGGCTGATTGCCTTGGAGCAATCGGTCGTACGCCTGCCCATCTCAGCCCAGCTGCGGCCCAATCGGTCCATCCTTGTCTTGAAAGGTTACTTCCGCTTGGGTTAGCCTACCCGGGTACCAGTCCCCCGACAGTAGCCCCTAAAGCTGTAAGGGTCCCACGGTCGCTTGACCGCGGGGCCTTTGAAGTTTTTAATCTCTCTCTTGACATCCTCCGACTGCTATGGCCTCATCGGGTGTGTCGTTCCGAGCTCGTTAGCCGACTCGGAGATCACACTCGGCTGACCAAGCTTCTCGTCCGATTGGGTTTGTTTTGTTCCCAGCTCGTGTCTTCTCTTTTCTGGCGAAACACCCTTTGTCGATTTCTCTCCAACGGTTACCTCCGATTCTTCCGGGATGTGATCAATGAGCTGGGACCCACGACCCACGCACGACTTGACATAACTGCAGGGCCTGACCCCCACGTCGCACGCCTCGCCTTTTGCGCCCGGATCCTTTGCGCTGGCTTGCCGGTTGCCCTTCCTGTGCCCTAGGCCACACCGAGCCACACAACCGCAGACGTATCCCACTCCCCCCCCCCGCCCATATAAGCCACAGGGGAGGGCCTTCGCCTCTTCCTTCTCCCAGACGCCATCTTCAACCTCGAGCTCCCTCCCCTCTGCTCCATTGCTACTCCACGCGAAACTCTCTGCCGCGAACCTCTGTGCCTTGGACCTGCTCCGGCCACGGACTCGTGCTCTTCACCGCCTCCGCCGCCTCCGCAGTGACTCTTCACCGCCGCTTTCGCGCTCCACCTCCCTCCGTTTCTCTCCTTTTCTTCTCGTCTGCGAAAACCATGGCGCCCCGGCGAGATGTGTCACAGGCGAGCCGCGGGTGCTGGAGGGGTTCTCAGGCCACCGCCGACGCCGTCCAGTCCCTGATCCGTGCCCGGAAGATGCCCGCGGAGGTCGAGTGGCGCATCCCTGGCAAGGCCGAGGTCGTGCCCAGCGCACGCGCTGGCGAGAGGGTCGTGTTCCTTGCTCACTTCGAGCGTGGATTCGGCCTTCCCGCCAGCTCGTTCTTCCGCGGATTTCTTGACTTCCACCGACTGCAACCCCATCATCTCGCGGCCAACTTCATCATGATCCTCTCGGGGTTCGTGACACTCTGCGAGGGGTACCTCGGCTGCCGTCCGAGCATCGCCCTCTGGAAACGCTTCTTCAACCTCCGAGCTCATAACGCCCGGACAGGAGCTGTGGTGCCCTCCACCATCGAAGGCGGCGAGCCAACGTACCCGACTCACATGACCGACTGCGGTAGTTGTCTCGTCACAGCCGGCAAGCCGAGGTATAAAAGTCCCGAGATCGTCCAGTCCTGCAAGAACTGGCAAACCTCATTCTTCTACGTCAAGTCACCCGACCAAGGTCCCGATCTTCTCAACCTGCCCGAGTTCTCCCTCGCCCGGCCGATTGAGAAGCATCAGTGGTCGCTGAAGTACGGCGTCGGAGACCTCGACGTCGATGACCAGGTTGCTAGGGTCGCCCAGCTGGAGCAAGAAGGGCTCCTCTCAACCGACCTGGTAGCCTCTTGGCTTCAAGCTCGGATTCTCCCCCTGCAGTGCCGAGTGCACCGCCTCTGCGACATGTCGGGTCTTCGAGATCCCACTCGGCTCTGCACGTGGCGGGTGAAGACTGAAGATCTTTGCGCCCGAGTGAAAGCTATTACATCTAGCCCATTGCCAGACCCCTTCCACTTCGGGCTTGATTACCTCACCCGCCAGCAGAAGCCGCCTGTGGTATGTCCCGAATGCTTTTTCTTCCGATCTCTCTCTCTCTGCTTCTCTGGTCACTTCTATTTTCTTTCCAGCATTTTATTCAGTCCGACCTAATGAAGGACGGTCAGGAAGCTGGCGTATACGCCCCCGACCGCGCGGAGGAAGACCCCGCCGACTTCGAATATAATGGCGAGATACCCTCCGCCGAGTCCGGTGACGATGATGAAGATGATGGCGAGTCTTCCGGAGAATCCTCCGACTCCATGGACGCCGAGGGCGATATTGCCGAGATCGCCAATCCTCCAAGGACCGACCCCCGGCTGCTAGCTCAAGGGGGTACGCCTGACCCTTCCCTTGAGCAATTTTTGGACGAATGGAGTGATGATGAAAGTGTCTCAAAGGCTGATGATTCTGATGCAGCTCCTCGTGCCAAACCCCCTAAGGTGCCAGCTAAGCGCACCTCGACCACCGTCTCCTCTGCCGGTACGGCTCCCAGCAAGGTTGCCAAGGTCACGCCGCCTGCCGGCAAAGGCAAACAGTCCCAGGAGACGATCACTCGGAGGCCGACTGCGCAGGCGCCACTGAACGTCGCCCCTCTAAGATGTCGGATGCCCTCTGGCGCGCCGAGAACGATCGGGTATGACTTTACCTTTACGCCCTGTATTTTACTATCTGTTCCTGATACTGATTCTCCTCTTCCTTCTTCCTTCAGGGAGCCGATTGGGCTTGACGATGTCGACACTAGCATTCCGGTTCGTGCCAGCGCCGTCATCTCGCCTGCCGCTTCTGCCGCCGCCGTTCATAAACGGCCGACTGCTTCTCATCGCTCCTCGAAGGACGCCGAGCGCGCTGCCAAAAAGGCCCGCCTCGCGACGACTCAGAAAACCTCCTCTTCCACCCTTGCTTCCAAGACCTCCAAGAATGCCGCTGACCGGGTGGCTCCTGGTGACAGAGGAACGCAATCGGTCGATCCGATTGCCCCATCTCCGCCACGCCGTTCCAACCCGGCCTCTCCTGCCGCAACTACGTCTGCCCCAACTACCACGTCCGAGCCGCTTGTGGTGATGACACCGTCGCCGACCGGGGTGTCGGCTCCGCCGATTACCACGACTGTGCCGCCGGTTGTCTTATCCACGCCACCGCTGACGACGACCTTGCCGCCAGTTATCGTTGTCACTTCTGCTCCAACTCGCCCGGTTGCGCCGCCGCCACAATCGGGTGCCTCTGGCCCTCAGGTGACGCCGACGCCCCCGGCCCTTACTGCCGCTGCTTCCACCGCTACTCCAACTGCAGCGTCAACGCCGACCTCTTTTGCCTCGGAAATCCTTATGCGCTCGGTGGATCAATTCCGGGCCGAGTACTCTCGCGCCCGTCACGTCGGCACCGAGCCTGACGCCTCGCATCGTCCTCAAGACCCTGTGACGACTGCTCTGAGCCGGGTGAATAATTTTGCCGACGCCCTTGCCCGGGACCTCCAACAGCTCACCTCTCATCACACGGTAACTCTTGGCTTTCTCTTTATATCCTTCTTTTGCTCGTGAGGCCCTTCTTCCGGTGGGTGCGCGCAAGCGCACCCACTGGGTGTAGTCCCCGAGATTCGGGCCGATTGGTTACAATCGGTTCGGATCTTTAACTGATTTTGCTTTATCGCTTGCCTTCCTCAATCGGGAAACATTTCTTCCGGTGGGTGCGCGCAAGCGCACCCACTGGGTGTAGTCCCCGAGATTCGGGCCGATTGGTTACAATCGGTTCAGATCTTTAATTGATTTTGCTTTATCGCTTGCCTTCCTCAATCGGGAACTTTTCTTCCGGTGGGTGCGCGCAAGCGCACCCACTGGGTGTAGTCCCCGAGATTCGGGCCGATTGGTTGCAATCGGTTCGGATCTTTAATGTCTTTTGCTGACTGTCGTGTCTCTAACCCCATCTTGTTGTTCCTCTCAGGTTGTTATGGAAGAAAAACGTGAGGTCTTCGAGAAGCTCCTTGATGCATACACTGCCAGCCTCCGAACTCTTGCCCAGGCTCAGCTGCAGGTCAACAACCAGTCGGCTGAGATTACTAAACTGAAGGGTAACTTCTCTACCATTTCTGTCTTCTCTCTGACTAAACATGTTCTCATATCTTCATGCTCTCTTCTAGCTTCTATTCCCATGGTAGATGACCTTCAGGGCCGAATTGCTGAATTAACTGCAGAACTTGACCAATATGGTCCAGCACTCGCCAAAGCGAAGGAAGAAGCGACCCGACTGTAGGGGGTAGAAAACGATCTCAATCGGACTATCCAGGGTCTTCGCTCGGAAATGGCCGCCCTTGAGAGAAAACATCTGGCCGACATTGCTGCCGTGACGGCTGTCGGTGATGGCCTCATCGCCGAGAGAGATGCTGCTGTTGCCGCCCGAGAGGCCTTGCAAGCTGAAAAGGATGAAGTAGTCGCCGCCCGTGATTCTATTCGGCGAGATCGCGATGAACATGTTGCCAAGTATGAAGACTTGGAGAAACGCAACTATGAGGAGACCACCCGACTGCGCCGCCGAGCCAAAGGCTTCTGCGATACAATGACCGAGATGGACGTCCTCCTTAGCGGTTGGTGTTTCCTGCACCTTATGCGCTTTCCGATTGCTCTCTTCTCTTATCTTATTGGTCATATTTCCTTTTCGTGACACAGAAGCCTGGCCCGAGTCTGAAGCAGCTGCCAATGCAGCCGTCGCCAAGTCCCGAGAGGAAACCGTTGCCGCCGGAGGGACCTGCGACCGTGAAGATAACGTCTGGACCCGGCATGAATATCTGATTGGCACCGAAGCCCGTATTCCTGTTATCAAGGGCATCGCCTTGTCCTTCAAGCTCGGCGTCCTGAAGATTGCTGAATCGCTGTGGTCACCGACTGAGCTTAAGGTCGGACTCCAGAAGATGAAGAACGCTGCTGACTCCTCTGCCGAGATCCACAGGGGGGAAATACAAGATGAAGAAGATTCTGACAAGGGGGATGCTCCGAATGCTACCACTGAGCAGACTCGGACTCTCCTGAAGGCCATCCCACGTCGAATCGATGTATTGCTGAACTCTGCCGGTCGGACTGGAGCGGAAACCGCCCTTCAGACCGTGCTGAGCTGGTACCCTCAGGTGAAAATCTCCCAACTTTACAGCCTCCGAGAGAACGCCTCCGATCTGCTTGAGAAGACCTATGCCGAAGTCAATCGGCTAGCCAGCACTATGGTAAACTGGTTCTCTCCATACGAGTATACTCCGTATCTCGACGAGGGAGGGAAGCCGCTCCCCGCTCCTACAATTTCTGGCCTGGCCGAAGAGCTCTCCGATAGCGGCTCATCTCAAACATCTCCGCGATCCAAGCAGACTGGTGCCACAGCTTCTGAAGCGCAATCGGATCCGACTGCTCCGTCTTCTAGCTCAGTGCCTCCGACTGCCTGAGTCATGCTATCAACTGTTTTACTTATTGTAGCTTACCGATACTGGATCGGTTTTATCCTATCTTGTCCTCTGACTGTCCGTTTGTAAGATATAATTTTAATTCTGCCGACACCTACTGGGTGTGCCTTGGATGTAAAGAACTTATTCGGCCTTGGGCCTGTCCTTCTGATGCAATCCGATTGCTTGGTCTTTGCTTTTTACTTGTGCGATCAACTTTGTGTCTTTGTCGGTTTCCTTTATCGGCTGCACTTGGGGATGTCTACCGTGTCCACCTTGCTGCCGTCATGCGGTCCGCAATCGGATCAACGGTAGCTTACCAGCCAAGGTTCGATAAGTATTTTCTTTTTTACACGACAAGATTTAATGCAAAGGATTCTGCGACAGAAGGCGCCGATTGCGTGCTATCAGGTCCGATGCCCTGGGTCGCGGCGCACTCGGCAACTTTGTGTTATCGAATATGCCCTTAGTGGCGCGTTTCGAATTGTTTCCCGAGGATTCGTACTGCCGACTGCCTCAAATACGACCCTCTCGATGCCGCAAACCTTTTAGTGGTTTGCGCTTGAGCTGAGTGCCGAGTTGAGTGCCAGCCCGCAGTCCCCGTGCCTCGATGGCCTATTCGCTTGGCCTCGTAGTCGGTCAGTCCCCGGGTGTGTTATACATACCTCGGGTATGACTGCGCGTCGCCGATTGAGGCTAGCGCTTCGAATGAAATTATGCGAAGATAATCGAATGCTCATTTTCAGAGGCATGATAACTTTTACTGCTTGCTTGCCGAATGGCTTACATAAGTTTCTGCTGCTCAGCTATAGAACGGACATAACAACTCGGCGTTCCACGGCCGCTCCGTCTCTGCTCCTGATGTGTCCTTGTGCCGAGTTCCCTTGGTGCAGTCGATCAGATAATAAGAATTGTTCTTGAGCGCTCTGCTGATGACGAATGGCCCTTCCCAAGGTGAGGATAGCTTGTGCTGCCCATCTGACTTCTGGATTCGGCGTAGCACCATGTCTCCTTCTCGGAAAGCGAGAGGACGAATCTTCTTGCTGTGGTAGTGCCGCAACTTCTGCTGATAGACTGCTGACCTGGACAAGGCCAACAGACAAGCTTCTTCTTTGAGGTCGATGCCGTCTTCTCGTGCCAATCTGGCCTCTTCTTCGGTGTACAGGGCATGCCGAGGTGAGTCGAACTCGATGTCGGACGGGATGACTGCCTCTGAACCATACACTAGGAAGAAAGGAGTGAATCCAGTCGACCTGTTTGGTGTGGTCCTTAAGCTGAACAGTACTGCGGGAAGCTCTTCAATCCATGCTCCGGGTGCCCTCTCAAGTGGCTCTACCAATCTGGGCCTGATACCCGATAGGATTAGCCCATTTGCTCTTTCGACTTGGTCGTTTGATTGCGGGTGCGCCACAGATGCGAGATCAAGCCGAATGCTCTGTTGAGATGCATACCGGGCCAGTGCACCCTTCGCAAAGTTTGTGCCATTGTCGGTGATGATGCTGTTAGGCACACCATATCTGCATACAATGTCGGCCACAAACCTAACTGCAGTCGGCCCATCCAGCTTCTTGATCGGTCTAGCTTCAATCCACTTGGTAAATTTGTCCACTGCAACCAGAAGATGTGTAATGCCACTTCGAGCTCTCTTGAACGGTCCGACCATGTCCAAGCCCCATACGGCAAACAGCCATGCTATTGGAATTGTCTTCAGTGCCGATGCTGGCTGATGACTTTTTGCCTTGAAACGCTGACAACCCTTGCAGTACTTCACCAGATTTTCAGCCGCTGCAAGGGCAGTCGTCCAGTAGAAACCATGTCGGAATGCTTTGTTGGCAATGGCCTTTGCAGACGCATGATGACCGCATTCACCTTGATGAATGTCTCTGAGCAGCTCCAAGCCTCTGTCCTCTTCTACACATCTATGAAGGATGCCAGTTGCACTCTTGCGCACTAGCTCATTGTTGATTATTGTGTATGCCCAAGATCGGCGGCTGATTTGCCTTGACTCTGCTAAATCTTCTGGGAGGACTCCGTCTGCTAGGAAATCTCTAATCGGCTGTGCCCATGATGGCGCACTGACCACTGCCATTACCACTGCATGCTGGGGTAAGACCTCTTCTTGTGTCTCGGTTCCTTGGTCGTTGGCCTCCTGGACCTCGGCCTCTTGGACATCTGTCATCTCTGTCTCTGCTTCTGAACTGCCGACTGCGGCGCCTAGCACGCGTTCGGCAGCCCCTGGTGCCGACTTCTCACCTGGAGCTGGAGCTTCATCATTGCAATCGGCAATTTCTGATGTCATTGGTTCTTCGGAGGTTGTGCCTTCTGGCGCAGCCTTTACTTGCTTCCCTCTGGCTTTGCTCTTCTCTTGTTCCTCTGCAGCCCCTGGCTCGCAATTGGCAGCCCCTGGTGCTGTTGCCGAGACACCCTGAGCGCCTGACTGCTTCTTCATGGTTGCTGGTTTGGCCGGTTGAACTTCTTTTGCCTTTTTCAATGCTTCAAGATCTGTCTCCGAGATGAAAATGGACTCGGACTCTGGGGATAGTGCGATGGATGGCTTCTTGATATGCTCCAACGATACTCCTGGTGGGATTGCTTGCCTTGTTGAGCCGAGCTTGGACAATGCATCCGCTGCTTCGTTGCTTGCTCTTGGCACATGATGGAACTCGCAACCTTCAAAATACCCGCTGATCTGCTGCACCAGGAAGCGATAGCTTGCCATGTTAGCATCCTTTGCATCCCAAGTGCCCGAGCACTGCTGTACCACCAGGTCGGAATCACCAAAGCACTCAATATTTCGAATACCGATTTCCTTGGCAAGCTTGATACCATGCACAAGGGCTTCGTATTCGGCGACATTGTTTGATGCTGCGAAGTGAATCTGGAGCACATATTGCAGTTGATCTCCTCTTGGTGAAGTGAGCACCACACCAGCCCCTAGGCAATTCTTCATCTTGGAGCCGTCAAAATGCATTCGCCAGGAATCCGACATTGGGAGCTGTGGCATGTACTGAGTTTCAGCCCAGTCCACTAGGAAATCGGCCAATGCTTGTGACTTGATTGCCGTTCTTGGCTCATATTGGATGCCATGACTAGCGACTTCGATTGCCCACTTCGCCACTCTTCCGGTTGCATCTCTGCTTCCCATGATGTCGGCCAAAGGAGCCGAACTGACGACGGTGATCAAGTGAGCTTGAAAGTATGGCTTCAATCTCTTGGCTGCCATGTACACTCCATAGCACATCTTCTGATAGTGAGGGTAGTTCTGCTTGGATGCCGAGAGCACTTCGCTGATGTAGTACACTGGACGCTGAATTTGTTGTGCCTTGTCTTTCTCGGGCCGCTCCACCACCATAACTGCGCTGATCACCCGATTGGTTGCCGCAATGTATAACATCATTGGTTCCTTTTCAATCGGGGCAGCCAGAATCGGCGCCGTGGAGAGCATGCGCTTGAGCTCTCGGAATGCTTCATTCGCTTGAGGGGTCCAGGTGAACTTCTCCGTCTTCTTCATCAACTGGTACAACGGGATTGCTTTTTCACCTAGCCGACTGAGAAATCGGCTAAGTGATGCGAGGCAACCGGTGAACTTCTGCACTTGCTTCAGGGTTTTGGGCTGCTCCATACGCTCTATTGCGGCTATCTTCTCGGGGTTGCATTCGATTCCCCTCTCGGAAACGAGAAACCCCAAGAGCTTGCCGGCTTGAACTCCAAACACGCACTTCTCCGGGTTGAGCTTGATCTGATAAGTTCTCAAGTTTGCAAATGTTTCCCTGAGGTCATCCAACAGCGTGATTCCCTTTGCCGACTTCACCAATAAATCATCCACGTAAACATGGAGATTTCTGCCAAGTTGAGAGTGTGTGCATCTCTGAATCGTGCGCTGATAAGTGGCACCTCCATTCTTCAGACCAAACGGCATGGTGATATTGTTGGATATGTGCCCTAGAGACAAATTAATAAAGATATTTGTCACATATCCGTTTTGTTCATAATACGTTTTATACTGTGCTATAACTGTATTACTTGGAAATACTAATACAGGTGTAGTATAAAACATGGTCCGTAGTTTAACTCGGGTAAACTATCTCATTGGGCAATTGATTGATCAAGCTTTCCTGATCATGGCGACACTTAAGTTCATTGACAATGAGGTCATATCATTAGGGGAATGATGTGATGGACAGACACCCACCTAAAGTAATGCAATGTGATCGAGTCACATAGTTCAGCGTTGCTATGACTTTGAAACGTATGGCTTAGTCCTTAGACCGTAATGATCATACGTAATCACGATCTATGAGGAGACTTTGATTTGTATCCCACCGCCTGACTGAAATATGCTGGCTATAACGGAGCACTTTGGGTATTCCGAAATAGATGGTTGATGAGTATGTTAATAGATCAAAGCGGGATTTGTCAGTCCTTGTGACAGGACAGGTACTCTGGGCCCACTCGGTGATATTGCATCAACCCTTGCAAGGACGTGACTAGGTCACAAGAGATGCAATGATCATGGACGAGAGAAGTTGTTTGTCGTGAACGAGATGTGAACACGGTATGTGGGATACCGACGATCAAACCTCGGACAAACAAGGTACCGCAGAACAAAGGGATTACGTCGTATCGTTAACGGTTTCCAAAAGCGATCGAAGCTCATTCGATGGAAGCGCAGGGGCTGTCAAGGATTGTAACCAGGTCCAACTGACTAGTCATTGGTCCATGAGAAGAGTCTCTACCATGTCTGCTGTTTCCCGGACCGTTAGGGTGTTACACTTAAGGGCAATCGATGCATAGGACAGTTACGGGATCAATCGGTGAAATAGGAGAAATCACCGGAATAGTTCCGGAGGAGGACAGAATGGTTTCCGGACATTTTGAATAGTTCAAAATAAAGTTTAATTGTTTTAATAATGTTTTTATTATTTAATTATCTGAATTAAATATTTAAAACTTATTAAATAATTAAAATAATGGAAAAAAGGCTATATGGGCCTTAGAGGCCCATTAGGGGAGGAGGGGGTTCCCCCCCTTGGGCTTGGCGCCAAGGGGTGGGGCCCAACCCCCCCTTGGCCGGCGCACCCCTCCCCCCTTGGGGGTTTAGTCCCACATGGGGGAGGGAAGAGGGATCACACCCCCCCTTGGCCTTTATATAGAGGGGTAGACCCCCCTTTTTCCATACAACAATTGATCTCCTTCTTCTTCCTTCTCCTTTTCCGGAAGTGGACTCCCCTTGTTTGGAGTCTGCACCAGGATTGGAGTTCTCCACCATAAGGCAGGCCGTCGCTCTGCCGGAGTCGGGATCCGTAGCCGTCTTTCTTCCGCTGCTCGCCTGGTTCGGAGCCCGGGAGGAACATCGATTGTGCCGTACGTGTATAATCCCTTCGAGGCATTACACCTGTGGTGTTGCTTCATCGCTGGAGGTTTACCGGGAGTCATCCTCGCCGGTGGTGGTCTTCTACACGACAGGGAGGTCGTAGTTCTGAGTCTACGCCAACCACGTTCGTAAGAACGTTTCCTTCTTTCGGTCTTCAAAGGTATGAACACCGATTCCCTCCGTTACTTTACATCGCCATAGCATAGATCTTGGGTTCGGGTACCGTAGGTGTGAAAAATTTGTGTTTTCTGCCCCGTATCCCAACAGATATAGCAATAAGCCCCCAAGGGGGTTATAAATGCAGTTTTTATCTGATCCTCCACCGCCAATTTAATCTGGTGATATCCAGCAGTAGCATCCAGAAAGGACAACAGCTCGCAGCCGGCCGTAGAATCAATCACTTGATCAATACAGGGCAGAGCAAATGGATCTTTTGGGCATGCCTTGTTCAGGCAGGTGTAATCTATACACATGCGCCAAGTCTTGTTCTTCTTCATGACGAGGACTGGATTCGCCAGCCACTCGGGGTAAAATACTTCCATGATGAACCCTGCAGCCTGTAGCTTCGCAACCTCTTCGCCGATTGCCCTTCTCTTGTCCTCAGAAAAACGTCTCAAGGGTTGCTTGACCGGCTTCGAGCCTCGCCGAATGTGCAACTTGTGCTTGGCGAGTTCTCTCGGCACACCAGGCATGTCTTGTGGAGACCATGCAAAGATGTCCCGATTCTCACGGAGAAACTCGACGAGCGTGCTTTCCTATTTATCACTGAGTCCTGCTCCGACTACAACAAACTTGGTTGAGTCGGAGGGATCTAGAGCGATCTTCTTGCTGTCCTTGGCCGACTGAAAAGTTGATTCCTCATCTACTCTCTTTGCCGGGCCGACTGGGAGTGGATTCTTGTTCTGTGCTTGCGCCATTGCGATCACCTTGCTGAGCTGACGCTTCTCCGTCTCGACCACTAACGAGTCAGCCAAACTGCTGCCAGCGGATGTGCACTCGAGGAACTTCCTGAAGTCCCCGGTGACAGTGATGACACCGTTTGGCCCTGGGATCTTCATCTTCAGGTATGCATGTTGTGCATTGATCATGAACTTGGCGAACGCCGGCAACCCCAACAGAGCATGGTAAGGACTGTTGAGGTCGGCGACCTCAAACCAAATCGGCTCCCTTCTGAAATTTTCCTCCGTGCCGAATATGACGTCCAGTCGAATGCGGCCCATGGGGGTGCAAGACAATCCCGGGACAATCCCGTGGAAAGTTGTCCGACTGCGCTCTAGATTTCTCTCTGTGAGCCCTAGCTTGATCATTGTATCTCTATACAGGATGTTGATTGTGCTTCCTCCGTCAACGAGCACTCGGGAGAATTTGCATGAAAACTTTGGTCCTGCGAACAGCGCGTCCACCACCAGCGGATAGTTGCCCGGACTCGGCAAAATGGTGGGATGATCTGCTCTGTCCCAGGATATAGGACATTCGGACCAAAGCACAAACTGGGGAATCGGCGGCATAGTGGCATTAACTTCCGCTGCTCGGGCTCTCCGACTGCCCTTGTCCGTGGACTCGCTGGTGAAAATCATGTAGGAGGCATCTTGCTGCGGGAACTGGTTCTGCTGCTGAGGTGGTCCTCTGTTCTGGGGTGGTGGTGGGGGTGGCGGTGGTAAAGCTTCTCCCTTCGCAATTCTTCTCACAAAGTCACACTGCCGAGTAGTGTGTGCGGATGGCCTGCCAGGCGTGCTGTGCAACTTGCATGGCGCGTCCAGCATATCCTCGAACATGTACTTGGGTTTCATCTGTCTCGGGGGTCTCACGTTTGGTCTCATCTTCCGACTGCCTCCTGCAGCCCCTGGATCTTCTTCATTCTGGACAGCGGCCACCTGCCGACTGCCATACTGAGTATCGGGCTGCTCATCCTTGCGCTTGCCACTGTTCTGCTGGTTGTGGTTGTTGTTGTTGCGGTTGTTCTCCCTCCTTTCCTTCCGACCGAGGCCTTGGTTCCCTGTGTCCGACTGCGGAGCCCCTGGTGACTGGATCACACCTCCAACTCCGAGCTGGATAGGGCGCATCGCAGAATCGGACATGGCGAACGCATTTGCCACCTTCATGAGCTCGGCGAGCGATGTGAAGTCTTTGCGGAGCAGCTTGTGCTTCAACATTGAATCAGCCAGGCATCCATCAGTAAAGTACTGAATGGCCTGGATCTCATGGACTCCTTCGCATGAGTTTTTCAGCTTGATCCACCGAGATAAGTAATCTCGGAGGGGTTCATCCTTGCCTTGCACACATAAAGCTAACTGCCTCGGGAGGTTGGGCCTCTCATATGTGCTTGTGAAGTTGTGGATGAATGCAGTCGTAAAATCCTCCCAGCAGTTCACACTGTCCTTGGGCAAACTGTTCAACCACGTCCGAGCTGAACCCTGCAGCATCAAAGGTGCGTAGCGGACTGCTACACGCCGATTGCCTCCTGTGATGTGAACTGCTGTTAGGTAATCGGACAGCCAGTCTTCAGGCTTCACAGAACCATTGTACTTGGGAGTGTCTCTCGGCAGCGTGAAGCCTCTAGGGAATTTTTCTGTCCGAATGCGATGACCAAAACATGATGGGCCAGCTTCTCCTTCTTCATCTTCCTGAGCCTCCTTCTCCAGGAGCTCAATACGATGCCTTGCATCATTCTGACCGATTTGGCGAGGGCCAAGTCGGGCGCTGATTGCTGGTCTTGGTGCCGATTGCTGTGGCATGTCACTGCGCCTGCTGTTAACAGCCGGCTCTTCCATTCTTCTGCTGGATGCTGGGGGTGGCCGATTGCTTCTAACCTTGCTCTCGTGCCGAGATGGCGCGGGTTGGTGCCTGTTTTGGCGCGATGCATTTGGTCGCTGACTAGCTCCCGCATTCGGCCTCACAGTTCCTCTTGACGCCTCTGGTTCTGCATTATGGTTGCCAATTGCTACGAGCTTCTGCTCCTTTGCGGCTGCTATCAACTCACGCATTCGGCGCGACTGCTCACGCCGCTCATCTCCTTCCAGGTCTTCTAGCTCAAGCGCTATCTGCTCGGCTGCTCTCAAGTTCTTGTCTGGTGTGCTGTAAGCTGGCCTTTGGATGAATGCCGATTGCGCCGGTTGCTCCGGTTGCACTGGCCTTCTCGGACGCTCCAGTTCCTCGGCCCCTGACAGCTGCTGGTTGACTGCCCTGCCTCGGCTTCTCAGATCTTCCAGGACTGCGGGCTCAATCGGCCGACGCGGTCCTGCATGTGCTGCATTGTACTCCCTTGTGATGGCTCCCAGCCTGCGCTCTTCTGCTAACACTTGCTCAGCTCTGCGAGCCAGAGCGAGCCGTGCTGTTTCCAGCTCCGTGTGCACCTGCTCCGGATCACCATTCCTGTTCACGGGTGTGTATAACACATCCCGCAACGCACTGGTGCCGATTCGCTCTGCGGCATCAGCTCCCTCTTTGGCCTTTCTCGCCGCGCTCGCTGGATCGAGGTTGGTTGATGAAGATGCTCCCGCCATCATGACGACAGCGTGCACTCGGACTCCCTCTCTGCCAGGCGCTGTACTGCAGCCCCTGGTCGAGAGCGGGTCGGTAGCACACGAGAAGATGCGAATATCTCTGGGATACGCCTCGGGGAAGCTGCCGATGAAGAGGCGATGACTGCCAACCTGCACCGACACACCGGGCGGCAGGGGTACTCCAGCCCTGTACCGCGCCGAGTAGTCCACCACATATTCAATTGCCCCACGCCTTAGAATCAGGCCAGAGGCGTGGCTCCCGCCCGATGCAGAGGAAAATCCCGTCCGGATCTTTACTCCAGTCGACGCCTCGGTCGGCCCCACGGTGGGCGCCAACTGTCGTCGGTATGTAACGCCAGATGCCATGGGATGGCTAAAGTGAGGGGAAGACGCGAGGGAGAGAATGTCGATGGTGCCGGAACCGGGTTGGGCACAAACACGGTGAAGGACACCAAGATGTACCCAAGTTCGGGGCTCTCCGGAGAGATAACACCCCTACTCCTGCTTGTCTCTTATATATCAATGCTCTGGCTACAACATCTGCTTCTCTATCTCCTCAGGGGAAGGTGAGTGCCGCCACCGTGGGCAAGGCTCTCTCCTGCGTCCCTGGGGGGTAACTACAAGAAGTGAACGAACTATGGGGAAAGTGAGTAATGGTGATCTAGGATGAGTCGTCCCTCACGCAGGAGGGGTACCCTGGCTCTTATAGTGTGAGCCCAGGGTACTTCAGTAACTTCCTTGCCGAATGGGCCCAGCTGTCATCCTCTAATCGGCTTGGGCCCACCGACTGCTCCTCTCCGGGTGACCCGGGACCTACGAGCGGCGGCCCATGTTGTAGACTTGTAGGATGTAGGGATGAACAGTGGAGCTAGGGAGTATGGTCTTGTCGGCCTGTCCGCGGAATCGGCGGGGAGGTCGACACCGTATCTCCAGTAAATCCTCGACGTGACTTGGCCTTCATGCCACCCAGATATCTCGGGATATGGTATTTATGACCTCGTAATCATACCCCCGACTGGGTGGTAGGTAGTTCTGGTTGCGCCTGGTCCGACTGGTGGTTCCTGGCGAGGTCGATTGCTCTGGGCAATCGGCTTGCTAGGTATCAACCTCAGACCAGCTGCCGACGAATCGGATGATTGTCTTGGTGAAGGAAAGGGTGGACCGATTGCGCCTGGGCCGACTGCTGGCATTTGATACGGCTGATTGCCTTGGAGCAATCGGTCGTACGCCTGCCCAGCTCGGCCCAGCTGCGGCCCAATCGGTCCATCCTTGTCTTGAAAGGTTACTTCCGCTTGGGTTAGCCTACCCGGGTACCAGTCCCCCGACAACGTGCGTGTAGTGGAGAAATCCCCAACCAAGTGTAGACTCCAAACAAGGGGAGTCCACTCGAGGAAGGAGAAAGGAGGGAGAGAGAGATGAGAACTTATCTCAAAAATTGATGATTAAAAGGGCACCTCTACCCCTCCTTATATAGGCCAAGGACGGGTGCCACCCCCCCCTCCACTTCCGGGGTGGGACTAATCCCAAGGGAGGGGGGTGGCGCACCAATTAAAGGGGGTGGGCCCCTTCATGGCGCCATGGCCCATGGGGGAGGACTCCCTCTCACCCTAATGGGCCCTATGAGGCCCATATGCCTTTTAATTCATTTTTAATTATATTTAAATACATTTTAATATTTAATTCATATAATTAAATAATAAAACATATATTAAACATTATTAAATATATTTTGAACCTTTCAAAATACCCGGAACAACTTCCGGCCTTCATCGGTACAATTCCGGTGTTCTCTCCAATTTCTCCGGTGATCCCGAATCAATCCTTACTGCGTCGAGTACCCTTAAGTGTAACACCCTACGGTCCGGGAAACAGCAGACATGATCTAGAAAATTCTCATTGATCAATGACTAATCAATTGGACCTGGTTACAATCTTTGATAGCCCCTGCGCTTCCATCGAATGAACTTCAATCGCTGTTGGATCCGTTAACCGTGTGCCTGTTCCCTTTGTCCTGGGGTACTTTGCTTGTCTGAGGTTTGATCATCGGTATCCACTATACCTAGTTCGTCCTCGTTCTCAACAAACAAGTTTACTCGTTCCGGTGATATTACAACTCGGTGACCTAGTCACACGTTTGCAAACTTTATGATGCAATATCACCGAGTGGGCCCAGAGTACCTATCCGTCACACGGATGGACAAATCCCGCTTTGATCTATTTGCATACTCATCAACCATCTATTTCGGAATACCCAAAGTGCACCGTTATGGCCAGCATATTTCAGTCAGGCGGTGGGATACAAATCAAAGTCTCCTCATAGATGACAATTACGTATGATCATTACGGTCAAAGGATCTGGTCACTACGTTATAGTTATCGCAATGTCGAACTATGTGACTTGATCACATCGCAACACTTCTGGTGGGTGTATGTCCATCATATCATTTTCCAATGATACGACTCCATTGTCAACAGACGCCATTGTCTCATGATCAGGAAACCTTGATCATCAATCGCCCAATGGACTAGTATACTAGGGTTGACTAGGGACCTGGTTGTTTGTATACCACACCTGTATTAATGTTTCTGCTTAATACAGTTATAGCATAGTATCAAACGTATTATGAACTAATGGAATATGCTCGATAAAACATATTTTATTTGCCTCTAGGGCACATTCCCAACAGTCTCCCACTTGCACTAGAGTACAAATAGTCTAGTTGCATTTTCTCTGGATCATAACTCCTTATTGATCATGCTTGCCCGTGGAAGAGGTTGTATCAACGGTCTGGGTACCATTCAGAACCGTATGTCCTTTTGCAAATCATAATGTCACCTAATTTGACATTCCTTCATTATCCTCTATAATGATGAGGTATATATATTTGGCGGTGAAGTGAGACTTTGTTTGCTGTGTCATAGCAATGACATCCGGTGGGTCACGCGGACTTTCCCATAGTCATGCATACTTGAAACTCACTCAATCAGAAGTCAAACTTCTTAAGCCATAATATAACTCCTGCTACTTCTAAAGCAGCCACATCAATGTAGATTAGATCCTTAGTGCATTGTATGCAACTTTGATGTCTAACCATGTTTCTTTCAACTATAGGCATTCATTAGTATGATATCTCATTTTTCTAGGTTTAGTGTCAAAACTTGAACCAGCATAACATTTATGGTCAAGTCCACTATCCTTTACAAATTTGAGATGTATCCTCAGTTCTCTTCAGACACTGAAGGATAAACTTAACTCTTTGTTTAATGATTTACTCATAAATCATATCACAACATGTTCTTACTACTAAGAACTTGGGTCACATTACGTCCAGTACATAACTCTGGTTTTATATGAAAGAACCTATGACAAAGGCATAGAGGATCCAAGACATCCATTTCTTTCATTAACCATTAACAATTGTTCTTGTACCGAGATTAACTCAACACTTCTCTTAGATATACAAGTAAGGACCACTTCTTGACTTGTCCCATTCTGAACTCCTTTAGAATCTTATCCAAGAAAGTATTACGACTCAATGTTATTGAACACATATCTATCTTAATAGATCTTCAATGCTTAATACTTATTCATCTTCATTTATGAAAGATTCAAATAATCATTAACACCAACTGCACCATTCATAATATGTTATCCATATATGAGAATGTTATCATGCTCCCACTCAAATATGTCATGCACATATTAAGTTATAGGATAACACTCATATTGCTCCCACTCAAATATGTCGGCCACATATAAGACAAGGATAACATCCACATGGCTCCCACTTAGATATGTCAGACACATATTAAGTTCAGGATACTAACCACATGGCTCCTACTCAAATATGTCATTTACATATAAGTCTAGGATAATACTCCCATAGCTCCCACTCAAAATATGTCGTCTACATATTAAGTTTTAGGAAACTATTAAGCTCCCACTCAGTTTCATGTAAATGCATGTTTCCTCGATATTTTGGTTAAGTCCAAAATCCTTTGATCATCCATCAAAATGAGAATTCAGTTTACGAGACACTAGTATCCATATGTTTTTCCAAAACCTTCTTGTTGTACCAATTACAACACTTCTTCAAATACAGGATTTGAGGAAGTCACGGTATTGATAACAATCCTGGATCAATCGTAGTGAATATCCCTTTGACTCAAGCATTGCTACACATTGTAGTCAACCCATTGAATTTGTCAGAAACAATCTTTGTGACAAACCAATCTTGACGTCCCTTTGATGTTCATATTTATTCCTCATAACTCTGAGTTATTGTGAATATCAAGTAACCTCCTTACTTGATAAGATTCAAGCAATCTTAAATGTAACTCAACATAGGATTTCATGACTCGTAGTCATATCTCGTACTTAGGTCCACCATCGCTTCTTTGTAGTTCATAGGAATGTCTTGTTCCATTAACATGACAAGTGAATCATGAATATCATTTTGCACTAGGGGAAAATATATATATTCTTGAATCCTACCTTTCTCAGTAAAATCTCCCATCAGAAGATCATGATCATTATCATTAGTTTCTCCTCTTATTGTAGAGGTTTGCTTCCAGAACATATTCCGTTGCACTACTCTGACATTTGGAGGCTTGATCACATCGCAACACTTCTGGTGGGTGTATGTCCATCATATCATTTTCCAATGATACGACTCCATTGTCAACAGACGCCATTGTCTCATGATCAGGAAACCTAGATCATCAATCGCCCAATGGACTAGTATACTAGGGTTGACTAGGGACCTGGTTGTTTGTATACCACACCTGTATTAATGTTTCCGCTTAATACAGTTATAGCATAGTATCAAACGTATTATGAACTAATGGAATATGCTCGATAAAACATATTTTATTTGCCTCTAGGGCACATTCCCAACAGAGCCTCCTCAAACGAGCTCTAGGTCTTCATGAGCGAGCAAGTTAGATGCACCCCCCACTAGTTCCATTGGATAGCTTCCTAGCTCGTATGTGCATCCGTTGCATGGCAATCCCTACTCCTCACATCATATCTATCATTTGGCATCTCTTGCCTATGATTGTCCTCATTGATGTGAGCCTTTCTCCTCCTTTTTTGTCTTCCTCCTCCGTACTTCTCTCTTTGCCATCCAAAGTGTCAACTCTCGTGCTTACGCTCATCCATTGCATGAGTGCTCAAAATATTGAAAAAGGAGTGGATCAAATTGACTTGTACCTGGCTAGTGGTCTGGGGACGAGTCAAGATAAGATTCCAGAAAAAGACCAAGTGTGAAACTTTAGTAGATTGAGTTCTCAAAAAATAAATGTTTTTTCTCGTATTACCTATCCCCCTTCTTGCACGCAAACACCATTTGGAGACATTCGAGTCATGGACAGCGAGAGCTCTTGCACCTTTTGTTCTTTTGTTACTTGTTTCAATGTTAATATAGACTCTTGCATGTTATGACTTGAATTGAATCTCTAACCTTGATTGCTTTACTTTTCAAAGTTCTTTTATGGTTGCTAGCATGTCACCACAGAAATTATGTTGTTATCATTTACCTACTCGAGGACGAGTAGGAATTAAGCTTGGGGATGTTGATACGTCAAAAACGTATCTATAATTTCTGCTTGCTCCATGCATGTTTTGTGTGATATTGCTATGATCTAGATACACTTTCATACACTTTTGATCATATTTGGACTAACCTATTAACTCAGTGCACCCCAGCGCCAGTTCCTGTTTTTTGCTGTTTTTCTATTTCAGTTTTCCCCCATATAAAAAGTGCCCGAAAAATTCGGGAAAATTCAGATAAAAAATCAGCGTGACGGAAGCTTCGAGAAGAGCCCGGGAGGGGCCAGAGGGGAGACAGGGGGGCCCAGGCGGCCACCCGGCGCGGCCCCACCCCTGGCCGCGCAAGGGGGGCGCTTGGGGCCCCTGGCCCACCTCTGGCTGCCCCCTTTCGCCTATTTATCCCCCATCACGGGAAAACCCCAGAAAGAGAACCCTATTCCGCGAACTCGCCTCTGTTCCGCCGCCGCCGCGCTTCCGAAGATCGGGAGCACCAGAAGACCTCTTCCCGGCACCCTGCCGGAGGGAGGATTGACCTACGGGAGTCTCCTCTCCACCATGGATGCTCCCCGGATGTCTCGTGAGTAGTTTTCCTTGGACCATGGGTCCGTGATCAGTAGCTATGTGATGTTCTCCTCCCCTCTTTGCTCTTCATTGTTTAGACCTCGTGAGCTGCCCAACATGATCGAGACACCTTTGTAATATTTCTGCTATTGCTATGTTGAGTTTGATAGGATCTGATGGATTATGAGATTATGTTCAGATTGTGATAGAGTAATATATTTGGTTTTTATCTCTTATATTTTTGTTCCTAAGTAATTCTTGCATGTTCTCCGTTGCAGTTTATTGCTTTGGCCAAGTAGTAGGTAGTGACTCCAAGAGGGGGCGTTGTGCTAGATTGTGGGTTCATTCCCCCCCCCCCCCGATGACATGCTTGAGTGACAGAAACATGAGTCTAGGGTATGTGATGTTTCCACAAGGGGGAAAACAACGGTGCTTGTAACCGCGGTTACAAGGATTGTTTACTTTACGCAGAGTTCTTTTTAATGCAGTTGTCTGTTGCTTTGGGTTTACACTTTGGGTGGGGCTCGCAACTTAATACCAGCGAGATGTTCTGGATAGATATCTCAAGGTGGATGATTAGTAGTAGATGCAGATGGATTTCGGTCTACTTACCTTGGCGTACTGCCTATGCTTTTGAACCTCTTCCTTTCTTTTGTAGCATAGTTAGCATTGCGGTGCGTTCATAATCCTGTCAATTTCCTTTCTGTAATTTGTTTACCTCGCATAGCAATTTTATCGTCTTTTGGGAGAGAGACATCACTAGCGAACATCACGTATCCCGGTCCATATCCTTATCATTGTTTCCACGCTATATTTACTTTTTTGCATTTACTTTCAAGTTGCTATTATTATCCCTTGCGTTTTATCCTTTGTAAACAACAAGACCGGAGAGATTGACAACCTCTCTGAACTTCGTTGGGAACAAAGTTATCTGTGTCTATGTGCAGGTCCGCGTCAGTTGCGCCGCTGACACCTACTTATCATCTCTGGAGTCCTACTGGAGACAAACCTTGGTATCTTTACCGAGGGAAATTTGCTGCTGTGCTGCATCACGCCTTCCATTTGGGGCTCACCAACGAAGGGCGAGAAGACTACACCCGTCAACCCTCGCGCCATCAGAGCATTGGTGATATGCTCTGTGAAGGCAAGATTGAGTGTGCTAGTGTGGGGGTGTCTAGACATCTTGTGTAGGAAACCAATAACTTCAGGTAAAGTGCAGTTGTCAAAGTGTAGGTCACTACTATCTATCAAGGAGGTAGTGATATCATTTAGGTTCACTTGTTTGAAAGCCTCTATATTCATAGAGGTTTCTTCATCTATGGTTGAGGTGGTAGCATCACCATTGATAGGTCCAGTGGGACTAGGGGTGTGATGGGTGTGTCAGAACCCTCTGTTAGGTAATGTGCTAGGATCAAAGTCATCTTGCATCATGTTAAAATTTTCAAAAAAAGTCTTTGAAATCAAATTCAAAAGCAAAATGGGAGAAGGAACCCCCCCCAGATGAATTAATTCAAAAGGCCAGATAAAAATCTTCTCCAAAAATTCATGTTAGATTTTTGAAAAGTCTTATAAATGAGTGTGATCACATATCAAGTGATGTGGGACCCACCCCATGCTCATGGATTTTTCAAATATTCAAACAGTGCCTTGGAATTAATCAAAACCCCCTATTTGATTTTAAGTTCAAATTATTTGAATTTTAAAAATGTTCAAAATTTATAAGTGGCTAGTATATTATTTTTTGAGGCCATATAAAAATTATGAGCATTTAATAAAATGGTTTGCTATTTTTTTAGCTAGCCAAAACAAATGGCAGAAATAAAACAGAAAGGAAAATTAGAAAAACAGAAAGTAGCCCACTTACCTTGGGCCCTAGGCCCAACTAACCTAACCGCAGCCGAGGCCCACCTCTGCTTTTGTCTTCTTCCCCGGGCACGAGCAAGCAGCTGCGTGCCCGGCATGCCGACGCCGGCACCACCTGCTTGCCTGCCTGGAGGCCCTCCCGTGCCTTCTCCTTGCGCCAGAGAGACTCCTGTGGCGCCGTGAACCACTTCCCCCCATCGCCGCTTCGTCTCGCGCCTTCTCCTCATTTTCCCCTTCCTCCCCGAGAGCCTCCGTCGTTCACCATCGACGGAATTCGTGGCCAACGCCGTCGACAAGCCGCGCAACCGTGTCCATCATCATCGCCACCGACGACTACGCCAAGATGTCAGAGGAATCGAGCCCGGAAGCTTTGTAGCCGCCGCCCCCTTCATCGCCTTCGTCTCCGGCCGCCGCGAGTCGTCTTCGAATTCCGGCAGCACCAGGGCCTCCCCAAGCACGCCGTCTGCACCGTTGAGCTCAGGGTGAGCTTCTCACCGTTTTCCCCAACCTAGCACCGACCCATTCATCCTCTATGCTGCTCCACCATGCGAGCAGAAGCTCGCCGCCGCCATGGACGACGGCGAGGAGGTTCCCGTGCCCCTCCGTTCCTTTCGTGTGGTCCATCGTGTTCCTCGACCTCCCAGGGGCACGACGCACTTACTCCTGCGTCTGGACGGGCTCTGCAGCGACGACTGCGTCAAGGCCGTGGCTCCTCCGCCGCTAGGGCTCGTCGCCGACGTGCCTACGATGCCTTCCAGTGGCGCTGCTCTGCACCACTCGACGCGCGACATCTCCAGCTCTCCAACGCAACCAGCCGCGCCCCTTTTGGTCGCCGGAATCGCCCGGACGAGCAGCTCCGCCGTGTACTGATCACGCCGGCGACATGCCGTCGGTGACCCGCCGACGTGGCCATGGTTAGGGGCTTAACCCCACCTGGGTTAAGTGACCCTGGGTCACTGCCAGTGGGCCCTGGCCCCCCCTAATCCCCTGGTTAGTTTAAACTAACCGCGATTTTAAACAGAGAGGCTGACCACTGGACCCTTGCGCAAGCATGACGCAATAAAAGAATTTCCAGATTAAAAGAAAATCAAAAAAATCCAGAAAATAGCCCAAACTTTGGAAATTCATAGAAAATTCATATTAACTCCAAATTTAACAAATAATATATGAAAAATGATCAGGAGAAAATAAGCTATCCAAATATCCAACTTTAAACTATGTTTGAGTTGAATTTAAATTGGGACCAGTAGCATTTGCTATTTGTTTTAAATGGAATTAAATCAAATTCATTTCAAATGCTTTTGCATTTTGAACCATATCAACATATCACATTATACTTGAACTTCAGAGGCACATCATACACATTTTCAAAATGGGTTAACTTGATCAAACAATGTCATATGCAACTTGGATAAATTGATTTCAAATTGGAGTTTGAATTTGAAAATCATTTGCAATATACTCCATTTAAATGGAATTGCCTAACACATCAGAAACATATACATCAAGTTTCAACCTTCAATCATGTGATTGTTCATTGTATTTACTTTGCTACCTTGTTTGTTGTTTGTCGAGTAGAGGTGGAACCGGAACAGGAGGCTGCCCCCTTCGTTGAAGACCTCGAACCTGAACCTCGTCAGCAAGGCAAGCAAACCCCCATTGATCATGTCGATAAAATCCCACTTCCCTCTCATGTCTTGCTTATGCATTGTATAGGATGATTACCATGCTACGTTTCTACCTCATAGATGAACCCATTTCTTTGCATGACCTATCATTTGTCATAGTAGTAAGCAAACCACAATCCTAGCAAATGTAGGAGTTGATTGATATCATGTGGCCCCTGCAATTGTTACTGCTTATTGCATGCTTAGAGTGATACCAAGTTGATACTGTTATGTGAGTCAGGATGGTAGTGATCATGTTGATGTTGGTGGAAAGGTGTTGGTGAATCTACCCTAATACAAGGTGAACGATGAGAGGTTGTGTAGGAGTACACAGTGGGTTGTCTCGTTGAACACCGCCCTAAGTCCGAGTTCTTGTGTGGTGATCCAAGATGAAGAGTACAACCAAACATTGGGCTCACTGACCCCTCTCAACCTATTAACTCATCCCTTTCGATGTCC
The DNA here is from genome assembly GCA_950022295.1 of Bromus sterilis. Classification (NCBI taxonomy): domain Eukaryota; kingdom Viridiplantae; phylum Streptophyta; class Magnoliopsida; order Poales; family Poaceae; genus Bromus; species Bromus sterilis. The sequence continues at coordinate 41,016,196 of OX465596.1, read as the reverse complement.
AGATGTCGCAGTAGTTCGGAGTTCTGGTAGGCTTGTGGCCTGGCTGCTAAGTGAGGGAACGGCTCAACCGAGACCGGCTTATGCACCACGCACACATCACCTGGGTCCACTTCGGTAAACCGGCCGGGTTCACGATAGTGGTAGCCAACCCAGGTAGGCGGCTTTCTCGGACTAGATAGGCTATGAGGTAACAGTTGTGGTGAGCATCCTCGTTGGCACCCCTTGAATGGTGTTGAGATCAAAGGCGGTAAATGATGATCATGTGTGTGTAGCGGTACACCCCTGCAGGGTTAACAAAACTATTCGAATAGCCGCGTCCGCGGTTATGGACTGCTTGGAAAGCTTAGCTTGATTATTAGACAACTTGAACCGGATACTTCTAAAATACACCAAGATAAGTGTGAGTGCTATGGCGTGCCTTCTCGTGGGGAAGTCGAGGAAGGCACCATAGTGGTGTAATTGGTTGGAGAAAGTAGTGGACTCGTGTACGCTTCTTACCTCAAAGTCTGGTACTCGTAGTTCAGGACTAGCCAAGTCAAAGCTGGCACTTCTGCAAGGGAACCCCACCTCCCTGTACCTTGATACATGTGCATGAGTAGTATAGCTCCTATGTAAGTCTTGTCGAGTACGACTTTGTACTCACGTTTGCTTATTCTATGTTTTAGATGAACCCACTGACCCCGAAGGTGGCTTCTTCATCGAGCTCGACGACTGAAGATCAAGCTAGTCTAGTCCCAGTCAGACGACTGGTTCCCTCATGGAGGGCTTGCGTTTAAATAAGGCTTCTTAAGCCATTTGTTAAACTTGTCTGTACTCAGACATAATTTGCTTCCGCTTGTTTGTTGTAATGTTGGATCACATGCTTGTGATCTCTGTGTGCACTCTGTGAGAGTTATCAATAAAATGTATACTTTGTAGAGAATTGCAATGATACCTACTGTTCATACAAGGCATGTGTGCTGCGTGTATGTTTATAACATGCATGTCTTTGTATGGGTTTTCGAGACCTTAGTTGTGATCTGGCTGGCGGTCTTTCATACACCAAGTGGCCCTTAGATGTGCGCAGCTTGGGGCATCGCGATGCGATTGCTCGAGACTCCGTCTCGTGCACTCTTTGTGGTATGATCGAGCCCGCCCTAGACCCCGACTAAGTGATCGGGCTGGAGTAAGTCTATGTAAGAGTTATGAGATAGTCGATAGTATGGTTGAGGCGACTTGTCTTTGAATATGGGAGTTCATCACCCATATCATTAGACTTGTGTGCGGACGATGAGGAGCCATCTCAGTTGATCATATGGCCTGGATGGGATACCCCTCACGTACGATGCTTTCCGAGAACGTTCTGTGCTTGGCCTTGTCTGCTTAGACAAGTGGGTACGGTTCTCGGCCCTCCATATGACTATGTTGTAGTGGGACTTGCATACGCTAACCCCGGGTCCCGACAGACTTGGTATCAGAGCAGCACTGACTGTAGGACTAGCAGCCTTGGCCGAAGTCGAGTCTAGCCTTCTATAGTTATATAGTTACTCTGGTTATATAAGGGAACAACGTAAGGCTTCTTTTTTCTCCTTACCCCCTTCGTTCTGAGTTCTGAGTCACCCTCATCTTATTCTACGGGAAGATAGGACTATTCTCACCTTTGTCTGATTAGAACATCTCGTTGTTTGCTTCCTTGTAGCCGTAGGAAGGTTGTGTTCGGTTCGTTAGAGTTGTTGTGCTTCCTGATTTCTTACATCGTATGTAAGTGTTGTTTCCATGTTGTAAGAAATTGTCTTTTTCTTGCAATTACAGCCGTTATGTTGTCCGAGTCATTCCAGGTTTATCTCATAATCTGATGCATTTGCAAACTCCTTCTTTCTGTTTCAGATGGCAGATCTTCCCCCTCGGCAGATTGTTCGTTTGACCAGGTGCCTCGGTGTGCGTGGCCATCCCGCCATGCTGATCGAGATGATGTCCTACATTGGATACCGATGGTACCCTTAGTACACAGTTGAGGAGCAGTTCCTTGACTTCAACCAGACCCAGATCCACTGCATTGTCAGGATCTACCCGCACCACAATGGAGTCACTCAGCCTATCCACTTTGGACATGGCATTGGCATGACTGAGAACATGGCTGTCCAGGATGCTGCATAATCATGTATTACCCTGCTGAGAGAGGAGCACACTATGCTGAGAGAGACCTCGTTCCGCTATATCCCTGCTGCACTTCCAGGAGAAGAGGGGTATTACACCGGACTGTACACAGATCACTCTTTGGAGGACCCTTTGCTTCAGATGACTGCTAGGTTTGCTAGTGATCGAGATCGTGATGCACGCGCTCTCCGTTTCGTGCTTCACGCCACCCGTGTTCGTCTGTATCGAGCACTGACACTCTTGGCATCCTTCGTGAGTGTTGGATCAGTCGAGTATGATGCTATCTACCCAGTCAGGACACAGATGCCTTCTCGAGTTTCTTGGCCCGAGATTGGAGGCATTTTTCCACCCCGTGGTCCTCTGCTTCCACCCTACGCTGGACCTAGGCCCATCCTTGCCCAAATGGATATCAGGGTCCACAGGCCTCCGTGTTTTTCGATGGTCACCTTCAGCTACCGGGATACGCAGGTAACTTTTACGAGGACTACTATGGAGATGGAGATGAGTGAGACCGCCTGTGGTCTTACTTAGTGAGGATGTAGTAGTATCTTAGTATATTGTACGCAAGGTGTTCTAAGTTCCAGAGGCTTAGATAAATAATGTATAGGAAGTCAGAGTGCCTCTGAAGGATGTATCATCTTCATCACGTTCGTATTAGCTTGGTGCTTGTACTAAAACGATGTATGGTTTGTATGACAGCTTGTGAATATATGGCTTGTATGCTTTTATCACCATGTTGTCAAGATGATTACTTCCTTTGCTCTGTAATCCTTCCAGTACTTCAATACCTTGATTAGACTCTTCCAATCAACTCTGTTTGACTTTGGTTTTCACCTTCAGGATGTCTCAAGGAACCCGTGGCCAGCTTGGTCGTGCCCAGGGTCGTGGGAATGAACAGGAGGAAGGCAACCTTCCACCCCCACCCACGATGGCTCGGTTCTGATGGAGGTTGAGAGGAACCGCCGAGACTCTCACCATTTGCTGGAGGTCATTGCCCGCAACACCACTCAGCAGCGCAACGAGTTGGTGTCTCTGAACGACTTCATCCGGCTTCATCCCCCGGTTTTCAGTTACTCCACCGATCCCCTTGACGCCGATGACTGGCTTCGCAGCATCGAGAGGAAGCTCCAGGCAGGCCATGTTGCAGATGGCGACAAGGTCAGCTATTCCACTTACCACCTTGAGGGTGCAGCTAGCTCTTGGTGGGAGAACTTCCTGAACATGCGTCCCGTTGGACCGCCCACATCTTGGGATGAATTCTGCACTTCCTTCCGCGAGCACCACATTCCAAAGGGTCTTATGGACCGCAAGCGTGAGGAGTTCTGCAACCTCACTCAAGGCAGAAGGACTGTTGACGAGTTTAGTCGAGAGTTCAACCGACTGGCTCGTTATGCTACTGAAGAGGTCTCCACCGACGCAAAGAAGCAAGAGAGGTTCCGTCGTGGACTCAATTCCGGACTCTGTCGTGAGCTCAACCTGCATGACTTTGCCACCTTCCAGGTCCTTGTCAACAAGGCCATTAAGGCAGAGGACATGAACACCCCCAATGACTTCCGCAAACACCCTAGAGATGATGGTTCATCCAGTTCCGGCTCTCAAAAGCGCAAGATCTGGATCCCCAATAGTATGTTCCGCCAGAACAACCCACCGAGGCCATCCTATGTGGCGCCTCGTCCACCAGCTCAGTTACACCCAGCTCCACCAAACAACCCAGCTCCACGCACGGTCTTTGGAGCCTGCTACAAGTGTGGTCAGGCATGCCACTACTCCCGCGAGTGTCCCTGGAACCAGCTCCAGAATCAGAATGCTCCACCCCGTGCCGGAGGAAACAACAATGGTCGTGGAAAGCCCCCCCCAGAAGGTCTACACCACCAAACCCGCTCCTCCCGCCACTCGTGGACGTGTGAACCAGATTGCCGCCGAAGAGACTGACGACACCACTGACGTCATTCTTGGTACGCTCCCAGTCAATTATGTTCCTACTTCCGTTCTTTTCGACCCAAGAGCATCTCATTCATTCATGTCGGAAAGTTATGCACTTCGTCATGAGTTATCCTTTGTTGAATTGTCCACCCCAATGATTATTCAAACTCCAGGGTCAAGATGGCAAACTAATAGAGTAAGCCATGGTAATCAAATTGAAATTGAGGGTTTAGTATTCCTTGCTTCACTCATAGCCCTCAAGTCTTCAGACATCGATGTCATCCTTGGCATGGATTGGCTTTCAAGACAGAATGCCTACCTAGATTGCAAAGGCAAATCAGTGAAACTAACCCACCCTTCAGGCAAGACAGTCAACTACACCTCACCCAGAACAAGAACCCAAGTGCATTCTTTGAATGTACTTCCCCTTCCCGACCTTGAAGATGTTCCGGTGGTTCGTGACTTCCCGGATGTCTTTCCTGAAGAGCTACCGGTCATGCCACCCGACAGATGTGTAGAGTTTATAGTGGATCTTGTGCCAGGAACCGCACCAATTTCTAGACGCCCATACAAAATGGCCCCACGTGAGTTAGCTGAGCTTAAAACCCAACTGGAAGCTTTGTTGGAAAAGGCTTCATCCGCCCTAGCTCATCGCCATGGGGTTGCCCCGTTCTGTTCGTAACGAAGAAAGATGGAACAGAAAGGATGTGCTTAGACTATCGCCCGCTAAATTTAGCGACGATAAAGAACAAGTACCCACTACCCAGGATCAATGATCTTTATGATCAACTTGCAGGATCCTCTGTCTTCTCCAAGATGGATTTGAGATTAGGATATCATCAAATCAAAATCCGAAACGAGGACATTCCCAAAACGGCTTTTACTACTCGTTATGGTCTTTACGAGTACACCGTCATGTCCTTTGGTTTAAGCAATGCCCCCGCCACTTTCTCACGCATGATGAATTCGATCTTCATGGAGTACTTAGATAAATTTGTTGTGGTTTATCTCGATGACATTCTCATCTACTCGAAGAACGAAGAAGAACATGCCGAACACCTAAGGCTGGTATTGATGAAACTTAGAGAGCATCGCCTGTATGCTAAATTCTCCAAGTGTGAATTTTGGCTACCAGAAGTGACCTACTTAGGCCACGTAATTTTTGCAAAAGGCATTGCTGTGAATCCCGAGAGAGTTCAGGCCGTCCTTGACTGGACTCCACCTGAATCGGTTAAGCAAGTTAGGAGTTTTCTTGGCCTAGCCAGCTATTGTTGTCGCTTCGTCGAGAACTTTTCTAAAGTTGCAAAGCCTCTAACTGAACTCCTCAAGAAAGATAAGAAATTCCTATGGACTCCCAAGTGCGAGAAAGCTTTCAAGAGCTAAAAATAAGATTGACTTCTGCACCCGTACTTGCACCTCCAGACACCAAAAAGGATTTCGAGATCTATTGTGACGCATCACGGCAAGGGTTAGGATGCATACTTCTGCAAGATCGACATGTGGTAGCTTATGCTTCACGCCAGTTGCGACCACATGAAGATAACTATCCTACCCATGACCTTGAACTCGCTGCCGTAGTTCATGCCCTAACAACTTGGCGACATTACCTCCTTGGTAATCGTTGTGAGATCTATTCCAACCACCAAAGCCTCAAATACATTTTCACCCAGCCAGATCTTAATCTCAGGCAAAGACGCTGGATTGAGTTGATAAAAGATTACGACGTAGGAATTTCTTACACCCCAGGCAAAGCCAATGTCATGGCTGATGCACTAAGTCGTAAGTCGTATTGTAACAACCTCATGTTACAACAGTATCAACCACTTCTTCATGAGGAATTTTGCAAGCTCAATCTTGAGATTGTTCCTCATGGCTATCTTTCTACCTTGGTGGCGAAACCAACTCTTGAGGATCAAATCATAGTTGCCCAAAGGCGTGCACGAGGTGTTCGTCGGATCAAGGAGAACATTGCTAGCGGAGTTGCTAAATGTTTCTAAACGGATAGCAAAGGAACGGTATTCTTTGGAAATCGTTTGGTAGTACCTAAGAATAGGGAACTAAGGCAACTCATCCTCAAGGAAGCCCATGACACACCCCTCTCAATTCATCCCGGTAGCACAAAAATGTACCGAGATCTACGCCAGAGATTTTGGTGGACGAGGATGAAGAGAGACATTGCTCAATTTGTTGCCCAATGTGATGTTTGTCGTCGCATTAAGGCAGAACATCAAAGATCTGCTGGTACACTTCAACCTTTGCCTATTCCAGAGTGGAAATGGGACAAAGTCGGTATGGACTTCATCACCGGCTTTCCAAAAACCCAGAAAGGAAACAATGCCATCTTCGTTGTCATAGATAGTCTTTCCAAAGTTGCTCACTTCCTTCCAGTTCGCGAGTCTATAACTGCTAGCCAGTTAGCGGACTTGTACGTCCCTAGAATTGTATCCCTTCACGGTGTTCCTTTGGAAATCAATTCTGATCGTGGTAGCCTTTTCACCTCTAGATTCTGGGGAAGCTTTCAGAATGCTATGGGAACTCATCTCTCCTTTAGTACAGCTTTCCATCCTCAGTCTAGCGGTCAAGTCGAAAGGGTTAACCAAATTCTTGAAGACATGCTCAGAGCTTGTGTTATCTCATTCGGAAAGAATTGGGAAAAGTCTCTTCCATTTGCCGAATTTGCTTATAACAATAGCTTCCAATCTAGTCTGAACATGGCTCCTTTTGAACTCCTTTATGGACGACGATGTCGAACACCCCTAAACTGGTCAGAAACCGGTGAAAGACAATTCTTTGGACCGGATATGATCAAGGAAGCAGAAGAGCAAGTTCGCATTGTTCGTGATCAATTGAAAGCAGCCCAGTCTCGTTAGAAAAGCTACTATGATCCTCATCATACGCAAGAGAGCTACAATCTGGATGAGAAGGCTTACCTTCGGGTTACTCCTCTGAAGGGAACCCAACGATTCGGTATCAAAGGAAAATTGGCCCCACGTTACATCGGACCTTTCCGCATTCTTGCTAAACGTGGAGAAGTTGCCTACCAACTTGAACTACCCCCGCACCTTTCCCAAGTACATGATGTAATCCATGTGTCCCAACTCAGGCGTTGCTTCCAGGACCCCATCCACGAAGTCGACCATGAAACGCTTGATCTACAAGATGACCTTTCTTATCGAGAATACCCCGTTCGTATTCTTGATTCCGCAGAGCGTGTCACTCGTCGTCAAAAGATTAAGTTTCTGAAAGTGCAATGGTCACACCACTCTGAGAGAGAAGCCACGTGGGAAAGAGAAGACCGTCTCAGTGCCGAGTATCCCTCCTTCCTCCCGCAGACTTCTGAATCTCGGGACGAGATTCTTTTGAGTGGGGGCGAGTTGTCAGAACCCTCTGTTAGGTAATGTGCTAGGATCAAAGTCATCTTGCATCATGTTAAAATTTTCAAAAGAAGTCTTTGAAATCAAATTCAAAAGCAAAATGGGAGAAGGAACCCCCCAGATGAATTAATTCAAAAGGCCAGATAAAAATCTTCTCCAAAAATTCATGTTAGCTTTTTGAAAAGTCTTATAAATGAGTGTGATCACATATCAAGTGATGTGGGACCCACCCCATGATCATGGATTTTTCAAATATTCAAACAGTGCCTTGGAATTAATCAAAAACCCCTATTTGATTTAAAGTTCAAATTATTTGAAAAAATGTTCAAAATTTATAAGTGGCTAGTATATTATTTTGTGAGGCCATATAAAAATTATGAGCATTTAATAAAATGGTTTGCTATTTTTTTAGCTAGCCAAAACAAATGGCAGAAATAAAACAGAAAGGAAAATTAGAAAAACAGAAAGTAGCCCACTTACCTTGGGCCCTAGGCCCAACTAACCTAACCGCAGCCCAGGCCCACCTCTGCTTTTGTCTTCTTCCCCGGGCACGAGCAAGCAGCTGCGTGCCCGGCATGCCGACGCCGGCACCACCTGCTTGCCTGCCTGGAGGCCCTCTCGTGCCTTCTCCTTGCGCCAGAGAGACGCCCGTGGCGCCGTGAACCACTTCCCCCCATCGCCGCTTCGTCTCGCGCCTTCTCCTCGTTTTCCCCTTCCTCCCCGAGAGCCTCCGCCGTTCACCGTCGACGGAATCCGTGGCCAACGCCGTCGACAAGCCGCGCAACCGTGTCCATCATCATCGCCACCGACGACTGCACCAAGATGTCGGAGAAATCGAGCCTGGAATCTTTGTAGCCGCCGCCCCCTTCATCGCCTTCGTCTCCGGCCGCCGCGAGTCGTCTTCGAATTCCGGCAGCACCAGGGCCTCCCCAAGCACGCCGTCTGCACCGTTGAGCTCAGGGTGAGCTTCTCACCGTTTTCCCCAACCTAGCACCGCCCCATTCATCCTCTATGCTGCTCCACCATGCGAGCAGAAGCTCGCCGCTGCCATGGACGACGGCGAGGAGGTTCCCGTGCCCCTCCGTTCCTTTCGTGTGGTCCATCGTGTTCCTCGACCTCCCAGGGGAACGACGCACTTACTCCTGCGTCTGGACGGGCTCTGCAGCGACGACTGCGTCAAGGCCGTGGCTCCGCCGCCGCTAGGGCTCGTCGCCGACGTGCCTACGATGCCTTCCAGTGGCGCTGCTCTGCACCACTCGACACGCGCCATCTCCAGCTCTCCAACGCAACCAGCCGCGCCCCTTTTGGTCGCCGAAATCGCCCGGACGAGCAGCTCCGCCGTGTACTGCTCACGCCGGCGACATGCCGCCGGTGACCCGCCTACGTGGCCATGGTTAGGGGCTTAACCCCACCTGGGTTAAGTGACCCTGGGTCACTGCCAGTGGGCCCTGCCCCCCCTAATCCCCTGGTTAGTTTAAACTAACCGGGATTTTAAACAGAGAGGTTGACCACTGGAACCCACACGCCAGACCCCCCCCACGTCACCCTTGCGCAAGCATGACGCAATAAAATAATTTCCAGATTAAAAGAAAATCAGAAAAATCCAGAAAATAGCCCAAACTTTGGAAATTCATAGAAAATTCATATTAACTCCAAATTTAACAAATAATGTATGAAAAATGATCAGGAGAAAATAAGCTATCCAAATATCCAACTTTCAATTATGTTTGAGTTGAATTTAAATTGGGACCAGTAGCATTTGCTATTTGTTTTAAATGGAATTAAATCAAATTCATTTCAAATGCTTTTGCATTTTGAACCATATCAACATATCACATTATACTTGAACTTCAGAGGCACATCATACACATTTTCAAAATGGGTTAACTTGATCAAACAATGTCATATCCAACTTGGCTAAATTGATTTCAAATTGGAGTTTGAATTTGCAAATCATTTGCAATATACTCCATTTAAATGGAATTGCCTAACACATCAGAAACATATACATCAAGTTTCAACCTTCAATCATGTGATTGTGCATTGTATTTACTTTGCTACCTTGTTTGTTGTTTGTCGAGTAGAGGTGGAACCGGAACAGGAGGCTGCCCCCTTCGTTGAAGACCCCGAACCCGAACCTCGTCAGCAAGGCAAGCAAACCCCCATTGATCATGTCGATAAAATCCCACTTCCCTCTCATGTCTCGCTTATGCATTGTATAGGATGATTACCATGCTACGTTTCTACCGCATAGATGAACCCATTCCTTTGCATGACCTATCAGTTGTCATAGTAGTAAGCAAACCACAATCCTAGCAAATGTAGGAGTTGATTGATATCATGTGGCCCCTGCAATTGTTACTGCTTGTTGCATGCTTAGAGTGATACCAAGTTGATACTGTGATGTGAGTCGGGATGGTAGTGATCATGTTGATGTAGGTGGAAAGGTATTGGTGAATCTACCCTAATACATGGTGAACGATGAGAGGTTTTGTAGGAGTACACAGTGGGTTGTCTCGTTGAACACCGCCCTAAGTCCGAGTTCTTGTGTGGTGATCCAAGATGAAGAGTACAACCACACATTGGGCTCACTGACCCCTCAACCTATTAAATCATCCCTTTCGATGTCCAGATGTCGCAGTAGTTTGGAGTTCTGGTAGGCTTGTGGCCTGGCTGCTAAGTGAGAGAACGGCTCAACCGAGACCGGCTTATGCACCACGCACACATCACCTGGGTCCACTTCGGTAAACCGGTCGGGTTCACGATAGTGGTAGCCAACCCAGGTAGGCGGCTTTCTTGGACTAGATAGGCTATGAGGTAACAGTTGTGGTGAGCATCCTCGCTGGCACCCCTTGAATGGTTTCGAGATCAAAGGCGGTAAATGATGATCATGTGTGTGTAGTGGTACACCCCTGCAGGGTTAACAAAACTATTCGAATAGCCGCGTCCGCGGTTATGGACTGCTTGGAAAGATTAGCTTGATTATTAGACAACTTGAACCGGATACTTCTAAAATACACCAAGATAAGTGTGAGTGCTATGGCGTGCCTTCTCGTGGGGAAGTCGAGGAAGGCACCATAGTGGTGTAATTGGTTGGAGAAAGTAGTGGACTCGTGTACGCTTCTTACCTCAAAGTCTGGTACTCGTAGTTCAGGACTAGCCAAGTCAAAGCTGGCACTTCTGCAAGTGAACCCCACCTCCCTGTACCTTGATACATGTGCATGAGTAGTATAGCTCCTATGTAAGTCTTGTCGAGTACGACTTTGTACTCACGTTTGCTTATTCTATGTTTTAGATGAACCCACTGACCCCGAAGGTGGCTTCTTCATCGAGCTCGACGACTGAAGATCAAGCTAGTCTAGTCCCAGTCAGACGACTGGTTCCCTCGTGGAGGGCTTGCGTTTAAATAAGGCTTCTTAAGCCATTTGTTAAACTTGTCTGTACTTAGACATACTCTTCTTCCGCTTGTTTGTTGTAATGTTGGATCGCATGCTTGTGATCTCTGTGTGCACTCTGTGAGAGTTATCAATAAGATGTATACTTTGTAGAGAATTGCAATGATACATGCTGTTCATACAAGGCATGTGTGCTGCGTGTATGTTTATAACATGCATGTCTTTGTATGGGTTTTCGAGACCTTAGTTGTGATCTGGCTGGCGGTCTTTCATACACCAAGTGGCCCTTAGATGTGCGCAGCTTGGGGCATCGCGATGCGATTGCTCGAGACTCCGTCTCGTGCACACTTTGTGGTATGATCGAGCCCGCCCTAGACCCCGACTAAGTGATCGGGCTGGAGTAAGTCTATGTAAGAGTTATGAGATAGTCGATAGTATGGTTGAGGCGACTTGTCTTTGAATATGGGAGTTCATCACCCATATCATTAGACTTGTGTGCGGACGATGAGGACCCATCTCAGTTGATCATATGGCCTGGATGGGATACCCCTCACATACGATGCTTTCCGAGAACGTTCTGTGCTTGGCCTTGTCTGCTTAGACAAGTGGGTACGGTTCTCGGCTCTCCATATGACTATGTCGTAGCGGGACTTGCATACGCTAACCCCGGGTCCCGACAGGGTGCTAATAGTTTGGACATCCTCAACTACTTGGATAGTAGCTACTGTGTGGTAGGTAGGAAGGCTCTTAATTCTCTCTTCTTCCTCCTTTTCTCTAGCCCATCTCTCTTTGAGTATAGCCATCATCCTAATATTTTCATTGATTTGTAACTGGATAGCATTAATAGGAGTGACCTTACTCTCCTCAAGGGGAGAGTTTCTAATTTTTAACATATCAACATCAAGGGCTAAGTTGTCTACCTTCAAACGAAGATTATCTAATTTCTCCTCCACACTCTTGTTGAAGGCTTTCTGGGTAGTGATAAAGTCTTTGAGCAAGGTCTCTAGTTCTGAAGTGGAGTTTCTGGTGGTAGGATAAGTGTTGTTCCCATAGTTGTTGGATGGGAAAGGCCTAGGATTGTTGCTACCAAAGTTACTCCTATAAGCATTATTGTTGAAGTTGTTTCTAGAGACAAAATTGACATCTACTTGCTCCTGAGCAACCAAAGAATTTAAAGGAACATCTTGAGGATCAATAGAAGGTTGCTTGGTAAGTAGAGACATGATAAGGTCAACCTTTTCATTTAAAGAGGAGATCTCCTCGACAGAGTTTACCTTCTTACCGGTTGGAGATCTCTCGGTGTGCCATTGAGAGTAGTTCAGCATCATCTCATCAAGTAGCTTTGTGGCAGCACCAAGCGTGGTTGACATAAAAGTTCCTCCCGCGGCCGAATCTAACAGGTTCCGCGAGGTGAAGTTCAAGCCTGCATAAAAATTCTGGATAACCATCCAGGTAGTCAGTCCATGTGTGGGGCAGTTCTTGACAAGCGTCTTCATACGTTCCCAAGCCTGGGCAACATGTTCATTATCCAATTGCCTGAAATTCATAATGTTACTCCGCAATTGAATAATTTTAGCAGGGGGATAGTACTTCCCTATAAAAGCATCTTTGCATTTACTCCAAGAATCAATACTGTTCTTGGGCAAAGATTGTAGCCACTCCTTGGCTCTTCCTCTCAAAGAGAAAGGAAAAAAGCTTCAGCTTGACGATGTCTCCATCCACTTCCTTGTACTTCTGCATGTCGCAGAGCTCGATAAAGTTGTTTAGGTGCAAGGGAACATCTTCTCCTGCTCCTGAGAATTGATCTTTCATGACAAGGTTAAGCAGAGCAGGTTTAATCTCATAAGAAGGTGCTGAAGTGGCAGGTGGAGCATTAGGAGTGCAGATAAAGTCACTGTTGTTGTGACTAGTGAATTCACACAACTTAGTGTTTTCATTGGACCCATAGTAGCAGCAGGTATTTTTTGTATTTTTGATTAAGGACACAAAAGTAAAAACTGAAAGGTAAACTAACAAGACTAAAAAGTAAAGATAAAAGATAGTGTGCAACTCCCCTATCTTGTAGACTGGAGTCCCTGGCAACGGCGCCAGAAAACTTGCTGATGGCAAGAGAGTGTTAATACTCTTCAAGCCCGCGTTGATTACCCCAAGTGCAGGGTGAGATATAGTGCAGCGGCAAGTTTTCCCTTGGCAAAGATACCAAGGTTTGTCTCCCGTAGGACTCCGAAGGATACAAGAAGGTGGTAAAGTGAACAATGGCGCCGAGGTTGCTAGCTTCACCTGGACCTGCACACAGATACAAATAACTTTGCTCCCAACGAGTACAGAGGAGTTGTCAATTCCTCGGGCCTTGCTGTTTACAAAGGATCAACGCAAGAGATAATAATAGTGGTGACTGAAAGTAAAGACTGAAAGTAATAAGGGTGTAAACAGTGATATTAAGATGGACCGGGGTCCCGTGATTTTCACTAGTGACGTCTCTCTCCCAAAAGACGATAAAAGTGCTAGCGAGGTAAACAAATCACATTTGGGAAATTGACAGGATTATGAAGGCACCGCAATGCTAACTATGCTGCAAAGAAAGGAAGGGCTCAAAAGTAATGGGCAGTACGCCAAGGTAAGTATATCGAAATCCATCTGCATCTACTACGAATCATCCACCTTGATATATCTATCCGGAACATCTCGCTGGTATTAAGTTGCGAATCCCACCCAAGGTGTAAACTCAAAGCAACAGACAACTGCATTAAAAGAACTATGCGTAAAGTAAACAATCCTTGCACCCGCAGGTACAAGCACCGTTGTTTTATCCCTGGTGGCAACAGCACATCCCCTAGTCTCATGTTTCTGTCACTCAAGCTAGACATCAAGGGGCTGAACCCACAATCGAGCATAACGCTCTCTCTTGGAGTTGCAAATAAAATACTTGGCCAAAGCAAATACCGCAACTGAGAACATGCAAGAATTTACTCAAGAACAAAATATAAAAGAGAAGAACCAAATATATTACTCATCACAATCTGAACATAGTCTCATAATCCATCAGATCCCAATAAACTCAGCATAGCAACAGAAGAAATTACATAGATGCCTCGATCATGTGAGGCAGCTCACGAAGACTCGAAAGTGGAAGCACAAAAGGGGGAGAGATAGATCACATAGCTACTGGTCACGGACCAATGGTCCAAGGGAAACTACTCACGGTACATATGGGAGGCGTCCATGGCTATGGAGGGTGTCCCGGAGGGGGTAGCTTCTCCCGGCAGGGTGCCGGAGCAGCTTCTCCAGGCAGCCCCGATCTAGAAATGGCGGCGGCGGCAGAACACAGGCGAGATCGTGAGAGAGGAGTCCGTATTAGGGGTTTCCACCCCGAGGGGTAAATATAGGCGAAAGGGGGCGTCGAGGGGACCCACGAGGCAGTCAGGAGGGTGCCTGGCGCGGCCCAGGGTGGGGCCGTGCCACCTGCCCTCCTGGCTGCCTGGTGGTGGCCCCCTTCCCTCTCTTGGTGATTCCGGAAGCTTCTATTGCGCTGATTTTTTATATATTTTTCCCGGAATTTTTGGAGCACTTTTAATGGCCGAAAAACCTGAAATACAAAAACAGTAGAAAACAAAAACTGGCAACTAGGTGCACTCAGTTAATAGGTTAGTCCAAATAGGTTCAAAAGTGTATGAAAGTTCAAGCAAAACATGGCAAAGTCACACAAAACATGCATGGAACAAGCACAAATTATAGATACGTTTGGGACGTATCAGGACCCGAGTCCGAGAAATGGCTGGAAGCCATGAAATCCGAGATAGACACCATGTATGCCAACAAAGTATGGACTTTGGTGGATATTCCCGAGGACCGAAAGGCCGTCGAGAATAAGTGGATATTCAAGAAAAAGACTGACGCAGACGGAAACGTATCTGTCTATAAAGCTCGACTTGTCGCAAAAGGTTTCCGACAAATTCAAGGAGTTGACTACGAAGAGACTTTCTCTCCCGTAGCGATGCTAAATTCTATCTGGATATTGTTAGCAATTCCTGCCTATTACGATTATGAAATATGGCAGATGGATGTGAAAACCGCGTACCTAAATGGCAACATTGAGGAAGAGTTGTATATGGTACAACCGGAAGGTTTTATTGATCCTAAGGACGCTGGTAAGGTATGCAAACTTCAACGGTCCATTTATGGGTTGAAGCAAGCATCTCGGAGCTGGAATCTTCGTTTTGATGAGGTGATCAAAGCTTTTGGATTTGTCCAAAATGAAGAAGAATTCTGTGTTTATAAGAAAGCGAGTGGGAGCTCTTTGGCATTCCTAGTACTATATGTGGATGACATATTATTGATAGGGAATGATGTGAAATTTCTAGAGGGGGTAAAGGAATATTTGAATGGACAATTTTCAATGAAGGACCTAGGTGAAGCTGCATACATATTAGGCATTAAAATCTATAGAGATAGATCAAGACGCCTATTATCACTGAGCCAGAGAACTTACCTTGAGAAGATATTGAAGAGGTTCAATATGGATAACGCCAAGAGAGACCTCTTGCCCGTTATGAAAGGAAGTAAATTGAGTGTGACTCAATGCCCAGCAACAGCAAAAGAAAGGGAGGAAATGTCCTCAAAGCCCTATGCCTCAGCCATAGGTTCTATCATGTGTGCTATGCTGTGTACTCGACCAGATGTGGCCCTGGCGGTTAGTCTGACTAATCGTTTACAAAGTAATCCTGGAATGGATCATTGGATTTCAGTGAAGAACGTCCTTAAGTACTTACGAAGAACTAAGGATCTGGTTCTTATCTATGGAGGATGTGAAGAAGAGCTCGCCGTAACAGGTTACGTCGATGCCAGTCTTGGTACTGATCCCGATGACTCAAAATCCCAGACGGGATACGTGTTTATGTTGAATGGTGGTGCGATTAGCTGGAGGAGCGGCAAGAAGTCAGTCGTCGCCCAATCTACGATGGAGTCGGAGTATATTGCCGCTTGCGAAGCGTCAAATGAAGCGCATTGGCTGAAGAAGTTCGTCATCGAGCTTGGCGTATTCCCTAGTTGCACTGACCCTATTAGCATTTATTGCGACAATACGAGTGCCATTGCTAACGCAAGGGAGCCGAGGACTCACTCTACAGCCAAGCATATTCTCCGGCGTTTCCATGTGACGCGGGACTATGTCAAGGATGGTCATACTAGGATTTGCAAAATACATACGGATCTGAATCCGTCAGATCCAATGACTAAACCTCTTCCACAAGCCAAGTTTGAACAACACCGAGAGACTATTGGTGTTAGATACATACCTGATGTAAACTAGTGTAATTTGTACTCTAGTGCAAGTGGGAGACTGTTGGATATGTGCCCTAAAGGCAAATTAATAAAGATATTTGTCACGTATCTGTTTGTTCATAATACGTTATATATTGTGCTAGAGCTGTATTAAGCGGAAACATTAATACACGTGTGATATATAACAACCTGGTCCCTAGTTAAACTCAGGCATACTAGCTCATTGGGCAATTGATGATCAAGGTTTCCTGATCATGAGAACATAATAGTCTATTGACAATAAGGTCATATCATTAGGAGAATGATGTGATGGACACACACCCACCTTAAGCATTGCAGTGTGATCAAGTCACATAAGTTCAGCATTGCAATGACTTAATAACATAGTGACTGAATCCTTAGACCGTGATGATCATACATAATTGCTATCTATTAGGATGCTTTGAGTGCATTAACCGTTACACTGAAACATGGTAACTGAAAAGGTTTATCTTGGGTATTCCGAAGTAGATATGTTGAGGAGTATGAAATAGATCAGAGCGGGATTTGTCAATCCGAGTGACGGATAGGTACTCTGGGCCCACTCGATGGTGTTGCATCAATAGCTTGCAAGCAAGTGACTAGGTCACAAGAGATGTAATATTCACAGACGGGTAAACATGTTATGTCGGAGACGAGGAAGAACTAGGTATTGGATACCGATGATCATACCTCGGACAAACATAGTACCAAAGCACAAAGGGATCAAGTCATATTGTTAACGGTTCAATAGCGATGGAGTTTATTCGATGGAAGCGTAGGGGCACATCAAGGATTGTAACCAGATCCCACATGATGGTCATTGGTCAGAGAGTGTCTCGATCATGTCTACTGTTTCCCGGACCGTAGGGTGTCACACTTAAGGGCAATCGATGCATTAAGGATTGATTCGGGATCATCGGTGAAAAGAGAGAAAACACCGGAAATGTACCGGGAGGTGCCGAAAGCTGTTCCGGATATTTTGAAAGGTTCAAAATAATATATATTAATGTTTAAATATGTTTTATTATTTAATTGACAGAATTAAATATTAAAAATGATTTAAACAATTAATTAAAAAGGTGAAAAGGTATTTGGGCCTTAAAAGGCCCATGAAGGGAAAGGGGAGCCTCCCCCCTTGGGCTTGGCGCCAAGGGAGGGGCCCATCCCCCCTCCTAACCGCGCCACTCCCCCCCCCCCTTGGGGTTTTAGTCCCACATGGGGGAAGGGGAGGGGGTGGAGCCCCTCCTTGGCCTATATAAGGACGGGTGGGGTGCCTTTTTTCTACACAACATTGAGTTTCTCTCTCTCTCTATTTCTCCGACCTAGAGCGGACTCCCCTGGTTTTGAGTTTGCACCTGGTTGGGGGTTTCACCATCATCCGGACGCCGTCGCGCTGTCGGAATCGGGATCCGGATCAATCTTCTTTCCGCTGCTCTTCTGGTTCGGAGCCCGGAGGGACGTCGGTTGCACCGTACGTGTGTAATCCCGCGGGGCACTACACGTGTGGTGCTACTTCATCGTCGGAGGTTCTTCAACACGACAGGGAGGTCGTAGGTTCAGAGTCTATGCCAACCACGTTCGAGGAACGTTTCCCTCTTTCGGTCTTCAAAGGTATGAACGCCGATTCCTTCCTTTACATACATCAGTATAGCATAGATCTTGGGTTCGGGACTCGTAGGTAGGAAATTTTTTGTTTTCTGCGCCGATCCCCAACACCCAATTCTTCTCACAAGGCCATTCGTCAAGGCATCTCGGCCATCTAAGATCCCACGCCAGGAATCAGTATCAGGAACAGTCCCAGGAGACGATCACTCGGAGGCCGACTGCGCAGGCGCCACTGAACGTCGCCCCTCTAAGATGTCGGATGCCCTCTGGCGCGCCGAGAACGATCGGGTATGACTTTACCTTTACGCCCTGTATTTTACTATCTGTTCCTGATACTGATTCTCCTCTTCCTTCTTCCTTCAGGGAGCCGATTGGGCTTGACGATGTCGACACTAGCATTCCGGTTCGTTCCAGCGCCGTCATCTCGCCTGCCGCTTCTGCCGCCGCCGTTCATAAACGGCCGACTGCTTCTCATCGCTCCTCGAAGGACGCCGAGCGCGCTGCCAAAAAGGCCCGCCTCGCGACGACTCAGAAAACCTCCTCTTCCACCCTTGCTTCCAAGACCTCCAAGAATGCCGCTGACCGGGTGGCTCCTGGTGACAGAGGAACGCAATCGGTCGATCCGATTGCCCCATCTCCGCCACGCCGTTCCAACCCGGCCTCTCCTGCCGCAACTACGTCTGCCCCAACTACCACGTCCGAGCCGCTTGTGGTGATGACACCGTCGCCGACCGGGGTGTCGGCTCCGCCGATTACCACGACTGTGCCGCCGCTTGCCACGACTGTGCCGCCGGTTGTCTTATCCACGCCACCGCTGACGACGACCTTGCCGCCAGTTATCATTGTCACTTCTGCTCCAACTCGCCCGGTTGCGCCGCCGCCACAATCGGGTGCCTCTGGCCCTCAGGTGACGCCGACGCCCCCGGCCCTTACTGCCGCTGCTTCCACCGCTACTCCAACTGCAGCGTCAACGCCGACCTCTTCTGCCTCGGAAATCCTTCTGCGCTCGGTGGATCAATTCCGGGCCGAGTACTCTCGCGCCCGTCACGTCGGCACCGAGCCTGACGCCTCGCATCGTCCTCAAGACCCTGTGACGACTGCTCTGAGCCGGGTGAATAATTTTGCCGACGCCCTTGCCCGGGACCTCCAACAGCTCACCTCTCATCACACGGTAACTCTTGGCTTTCTCTTTATATCCTTCTTTTGCTCGTGAGGCCCTTCTTCCGGTGGGTGCGCGCAAGCGCACCCACTGGGTGTAGTCCCCGAGATTCGGGCCGATTGGTTACAATCGGTTCGGATCTTTAACTGATTTTGCTTTATCGCTTGCCTTCCTCAATCGGGAAACATTTCTTCCGGTGGGTGCGCGCAAGCGCACCCACTGGGTGTAGTCCCCGAGATTCGGGCCGATTGGTTACAATCGGTTCAGATCTTTAATTGATTTTGCTTTATCGCTTGCCTTCCTCAATCGGGAACTTTTCTTCCGGTGGGTGCGCGCAAGCGCACCCACTGGGTGTAGTCCCCGAGATTCGGGCCGATTGGTTGCAATCGGTTCGGATCTTTAATGTCTTTTGCTGACTGTCGTGTCTCTAACCCCATCTTGTTGTTCCTCTCAGGTTGTTATGGAAGAAAAACGTGAGGTCTTCGAGAAGCTCCTTGATGCATACACTGCCAGCCTCCGAACTCTTGCCCAGGCTCAGCTGCAGGTCAACAACCAGTCGGCTGAGATTACTAAACTGAAGGGTAACTTCTCTACCATTTCTGTCTTCTCTCTGACTAAACATGTTCTCATATCTTCATGCTCTCTTCTAGCTTCTATTCCCATGGTAGATGACCTTCAGGGCCGAATTGCTGAATTAACTGCAGAACTTGACCAATATGGTCCAGCACTCGCCAAAGCGAAGGAAGAAGCGACCCGACTGTAGGGGGTAGAAAACGATCTCAATCGGACTATCCAGGGTCTTCGCTCGGAAATGGCCGCCCTTGAGAGAAAACATCTGGCCGACATTGCTGCCGTGACGGCTGTCGGTGATGGCCTCATCGCCGAGAGAGATGCTGCTGTTGCCGCCCGAGAGGCCTTGCAAGCTGAAAAGGATGAAGTAGTCGCCGCCCGTGATTCTATTCGGCGAGATCGCGATGAACATGTTGCCAAGTATGAAGACTTGGAGAAACGCAACTATGAGGAGACCACCCGACTGCGCCGCCGAGCCAAAGGCTTCTGCGATACAATGACCGAGATGGACGTCCTCCTTAGCGGTTGGTGTTTCCTGCACCTTATGCGCTTTCCGATTGCTCTCTTCTCTTATCTTATTGGTCATATTTCCTTTTCGTGACACAGAAGCCTGGCCCGAGTCTGAAGCAGCTGCCAATGCAGCCGTCGCCAAGTCCCGAGAGGAAACCGTTGCCGCCGGAGGGACCTGCGACCGTGAAGATAACGTCTGGACCCAGCATGAATATCTGATTGGCACCGAAGCCCGTATTCCTGTTATCAAGGGCATCGCCTTGTCCTTCAAGCTCGGCGTCCTGAAGATTGCTGAATCGCTGTGGTCACCGACTGAGCTTAAGGTCGGACTCCAGAAGATGAAGAACGCTGCTGACTCCTCTGCCGAGATCCACAGGGGGGAAATACAAGATGAAGAAGATTCTGACAAGGGGGATGCTCCGAATGCTACCACTGAGCAGACTCAGACTCTCCTGAAGGCCATCCCACGTCGAATCGATGTATTGCTGAACTCTGCCGGTCGGACTGGAGCGGAAACCGCCCTTCAGACCGTGCTGAGCTGGTACCCTCAGGTGAAAATCTCCCAACTTTACAGCCTCCGAGAGAACGCCTCCGATCTGCTTGAGAAGACCTATGCCGAAGTCAATCGGCTAGCCAGCACTATGGTAAACTGGTTCTCTCCATACGAGTATACTCCGTATCTCGACGAGGGAGGGAAGCCGCTCCCCGCTCCTACAATTTCTGGCCTGGCCGAAGAGCTCTCCGATAGCGGCTCATCTCAAACATCTCCACGATCCAAGCAGACTGGTGCCACAGCTTCTGAAGCGCAATCGGATCCGACTGCTCCGTCTTCTAGCTCAGTGCCTCCGACTGCCTGAGTCATGCTATCAACTGTTTTACTTATTGTAGCTTACCGATACTGGATCGGTTTTATCCTATCTTGTCCTCTGACTGTCCGTTTGTAAGATATAATTTTAATTCTGCCGACACCTACTGGGTGTGCCTTGGATGTAATGAACTTATTCGGCCTTGGGCCTGTCCTTCTGATGCAATCCGATTGCTTGGTCTTTGCTTTTTACTTGTGCGATCAACTTTGTGTCTTTGTCGGTTTCCTTTATCGGCTGCACTTGGGGATGTCTACCGTGTCCACCTTGCTGCCGTCATGCGGTCCACAATCGGATCAACGGTAGCTTACCAGCCAAGGTTCGATAAGTATTTTCTTTTTTACACGACAAGATTTAATGCAAAGGATTCTGCGACAGAAGGCGCCGATTGCGTGCTATCAGGTCCGATGCCCTGGGTCGCGGCGCACTCGGCAACTTTGTGTTATCGAATATGCCCTTAGTGGCGCGTTTCGAATTGTTTCCCGAGGATTCGTACTGCCGACTGCCTCAAATACGACCCTCTCGATGCCGCAAACCTTTTAGTGGTTTGCGCTTGAGCTGAGTGCCGAGTTGAGTGCCAGCCCGCAGTCCCCGTGCCTCGATGGCCTATTCGCTTGGCCTCGTAGTCGGTCAGTCCCCGGGTGTGTTATACATACCTCGGGTATGACTGCGCGTCGCCGATTGAGGCTAGCGCTTCGAATGAAATTATGCGAAGATAATCGAATGCTCATTTTCAGAGGCATGATAACTTTTACTGCTTGCTTGCCGAATGGCTTACATAAGTTTCTGCTGCTCAGCTATAGAACGGACATAACAACTCGGCGTTCCACGGCCGCTCCGTCTCTGCTCCTGATGTGTCCTTGTGCCGAGTTCCCTTGGTGCAGTCGATCAGATAATAAGAATTGTTCTTGAGCGCTCTGCTGATGACGAATGGCCCTTCCCAAGGTGAGGATAGCTTGTGCTGCCCATCTGACTTCTGGATTCGGCGTAGCACCATGTCTCCTTCTCGGAAAGCGAGAGGACGAATCTTCTTGCTGTGGTAGTGCCGCAACTTCTGCTGATAGACTGCTGACCTGGACAAGGCCAACAGACAAGCTTCTTCTTTGAGGTCGATGCCGTCTTCTCGTGCCAATCTGGCCTCTTCTTCGGTGTACAGGGCATGCCGAGGTGAGTCGAACTCGATGTCGGACGGGATGACTGCCTCTGAACCATACACTAGGAAGAAAGGAGTGAATCCAGTCGACCTGTTTGGTGTGGTCCTTAAGCTGAACAGTACTGCGGGAAGCTCTTCAATCCATGCTCCGGGTGCCCTCTCAAGTGGCTCTACCAATCTGGGCCTGATACCCGATAGGATTAGCCCATTTGCTCTTTCGACTTGGTCGTTTGATTGCGGGTGCGCCACAGATGCGAGATCAAGCCGAATGCTCTGTTGAGATGCATATCGGGCCAGTGCACCCTTCGCAAAGTTTGTGCCATTGTCGGTGATGATGCTGTTAGGCACACCATATCTGCATACAATGTCGGCCACAAACCTAACTGCAGTCGGCCCATCCAGCTTCTTGATCGGTCTAGCTTCAATCCACTTGGTAAATTTGTCCACTGCAACCAGAAGATGTGTAATGCCACTTCGAGCTCTCTTGAACGGTCCGACCATGTCCAAGCCCCATACGGCAAACAGCCATGCTATTGGAATTGTCTTCAGTGCCGATGCTGGCTGATGACTTTTTGCCTTGAAACGCTGACAACCCTTGCAGTACTTCACCAGATTTTCAGCCGCTGCAAGGGCAGTCGTCCAGTAGAAACCATGTCGGAATGCTTTGTTGGCAATGGCCTTTGCAGACGCATGATGACCGCATTCACCTTGATGAATGTCTCTGAGCAGCTCCAAGCCTCTGTCCTCTTCTACACATCTATGAAGGATGCCAGTTGCACTCTTGCGCACTAGCTCATTGTTGATTATTGTGTATGCCCAAGATCGGCGGCTGATTTGCCTTGACTCTGCTAAATCTTCTGGGAGGACTCCGTCTGCTAGGAAATCTCTAATCGGCTGTGCCCATGATGGCGCACTGACCACTGCCATTACCACTGCATGCTGGGGTAAGACCTCTTCTTGTGTCTCGGTTCCTTGGTCGTTGGCCTCCTGGACCTCGGCCTCTTGGACATCTGTCATCTCTGTCTCTGCTTCTGAACTGCCGATTGCGGTGCCTAGCACGCGTTCGGCAGCCCCTGGTGCCGACTTCTCACCTGGAGCTGGAGCTTCATCATTGCAATCGGCAATTTCTGATGTCATTGGTTCTTCGGAGGTTGTGCCTTCTGGCGCAGCCTTTACTTGCTTCCCTCTGGCTTTGCTCTTCTCTTGTTCCTCTGCAGCCCCTGGCTCGCAATTGGCAGCCCCTGGTGCTGTTGCCGAGACACCCTGAGCGCCTGACTGCTTCTTCATGGTTGCTGGTTTGGCCGGTTGAACTTCTTTTGCCTTTTTCAATGCTTCAAGATCTGTCTCCGAGATGAAAATGGACTCGGACTCTGGGGATAGTGCGATGGATGGCTTCTTGATATGCTCCAACGATACTCCTGGTGGGATTGCTTGCCTTGTTGAGCCGAGCTTGGACAATGCATCCGCTGCTTCGTTGCTTGCTCTTGGCACATGATGGAACTCGCAACCTTCAAAATACCCGGTGATCTGCTGCACCAGGAAGCGATAGCTTGCCATGTTAGCATCCTTTGCATCCCAAGTGCCCGAGCACTGCTGTACCACCAGGTCGGAATCACCAAAGCACTCAATATTTCGAATACCGATTTCCTTGGCAAGCTTGATACCATGCACAAGGGCTTCGTATTCGGCGACATTGTTTGATGCTGCGAAGTGAATCTGGAGCACATATTGCAGTTGATCTCCTCTTGGTGAAGTGAGCACCACACCAGCCCCTAGGCAATTCTTTATCTTGGAGCCGTCAAAATGCATTCGCCAGGAATCCGACATTGGGAGCTGTGGCATGTACTGAGTTTCAGCCCAGTCCACTAGGAAATCGGCCAATGCTTGTGACTTGATTGCCGTTCTTGGCTCATATTGGATGCCATGACTAGCGACTTCGATTGCCCACTTCGCCACTCTTCCGGTTGCATCTCTGCTTCCCATGATGTCGGCCAAAGGAGCCGAACTGACGACGGTGATCAAGTGAGCTTGAAAGTATGGCTTCAATCTCTTGGCTGCCATGTACACTCCATAGCACATCTTCTGATAGTGAGGGTAGTTCTGCTTGGATGCCGAGAGCACTTCGCTGATGTAGTACACTGGACGCTGAATTTGTTGTGCCTTGTCTTTCTCGGGCCGCTCCACCACCATAACTGCGCTGATCACCCGATTGGTTGCCGCAATGTATAACATCATTGGTTCCTTTTCAATCGGGGCAGCCAGAATCGGCGCCGTGGAGAGCATGCGCTTGAGCTCTCGGAATGCTTCATTCGCTTGAGGGGTCCAGGTGAACTTCTCCGTCTTCTTCATCAACTGGTACAACGGGATTGCTTTTTCACCTAGCCGACTGAGAAATCGGCTAAGTGATGCGAGGCAACCGGTGAACTTCTGCACTTGCTTCAGGGTTTTGGGCTGCTCCATACGCTCTATTGCGGCTATCTTCTCGGGGTTGCATTCGATTCCCCTCTCGGAAACGAGAAACCCCAAGAGCTTGCCGGCTTGAACTCCAAACACGCACTTCTCCGGGTTGAGCTTGATCTGATAAGTTCTCAAGTTTGCAAATGTTTCCCTGAGGTCATCCAACAGCGTGATTCCCTTTGCCGACTTCACCAATAAATCATCCACGTAAACATGGAGATTTCTGCCAAGTTGAGAGTGTGTGCATCTCTGAATCGTGCGCTGATAAGTGGCACCTCCATTCTTCAGACCAAACGGCATGGTGATATTGTTGGATATGTGCCCTAGAGACAAATTAATAAAGATATTTGTCACATATCCGTTTTGTTCATAATACGTTTTATACTGTGCTATAACTGTATTACTTGGAAATACTAATACAGGTGTAGTATAAAACATGGTCCGTAGTTTAACTCGGGTAAACTATCTCATTGGGCAATTGATTGATCAAGCTTTCCTGATCATGGCGACACTTAAGTCCATTGACAATGAGGTCATATCATTAGGGGAATGATGTGATGGACAGACACCCACCTAAAGTAATGCAATGTGATTGAGTCACATAGTTCAGCGTTGCTATGACTTTGAAACGTATGGCTTAGTCCTTAGACCGTAATGATCATACGTAATCACGATCTATGAGGAGACTTTGATTTGTATCCCACCGCCTGACTGAAATATGCTGGCTATAACGGAGCACTTTGGGTATTCCGAAATAGATGGTTGATGAGTATGTTAATAGATCAAAGCGGGATTTGTCAGTCCTTGTGACAGGACAGGTACTCTGGGCCCACTCGGTGATATTGCATCAACCCTTGCAAGGACGTGACTAGGTCACAAGAGATGCAATGATCATGGACGAGAGAAGTTGTTTGTCGTGAACGAGATGTGAACACGGTATGTGGGATACCGACGATCAAACCTCGGACAAACAAGGTACCGCAGAACAAAGGGATTACGTCGTATCGTTAACGGTTTCCAAAAGCGATCGAAGCTCATTCGATGGAAGCGCAGGGGCTGTCAAGGATTGTAACCAGGTCCAACTGACTAGTCATTGGTCCATGAGAAGAGTCTCTACCATGTCTGCTGTTTCCCGGACCGTTAGGGTGTTACACTTAAGGGCAATCGATGCATAGGACAGTTACGGGATCAATCGGTGAAATAGGAGAAATCACCGGAATAGTTCCGGAGGAGGACAGAATGGTTTCCGGACATTTTGAATAGTTCAAAATAAAGTTTAATTGTTTTAATAATGTTTTTATTATTTAATTATCTGAATTAAATATTTAAAACTTATTAAATAATTAAAATAATGGAAAAAAGGCTATATGGGCCTTAGAGGCCCATTAGGGGAGGAGGGGGTTCCCCCCCTTGGGCTTGGCGCCAAGGGGTGGGGCCCAACCCCCCCTTGGCCGGCGCACCCCTCCCCCCTTGGGGGTTTAGTCCCACATGGGGGAGGGAAGAGGGATCACACCCCCCCTTGGCCTTTATATAGAGGGGTAGACCCCCCTTTTTCCATACAACAATTGATCTCCTTCTTCTTCCTTCTCCTTTTCCGGAAGTGGACTCCCCTTGTTTGGAGTCTGCACCAGGATTGGAGTTCTCCACCATAAGGCAGGCCGTCGCTCTGCCGGAGTCGGGATCCGTAGCCGTCTTTCTTCCGCTGCTCGCCTGGTTCGGAGCCCGGGAGGAACATCGATTGTGCCGTACGTGTATAATCCCTTCGAGGCATTACACCTGTGGTGTTGCTTCGTCGCTGGAGGTTTACCGGGAGTCATCCTCGCCGGTGGTGGTCTTCTACACGACAGGGAGGTCGTAGTTCTGAGTCTACGCCAACCACGTTCGTAAGAACGTTTCCTTCTTTCGGTCTTCAAAGGTATGAACACCGATTCCCTCCGTTACTTTACATCGCCATAGCATAGATCTTGGGTTCGGGTACCGTAGGTGTGAAAAATTTGTGTTTTCTGCCCCGTATCCCAACAGATATAGCAATAAGCCCCCAAGGGGGTTATAAATGCAGTTTTTATCTGATCCTCCACCGCCAATTTAATCTGGTGATATCCAGCAGTAGCATCCAGAAAGGACAACAGCTCGCAGCCGGCCGTAGAATCAATCACTTGATCAATACAGGGCAGAGCAAATGGATCTTTTGGGCATGCCTTGTTCAGGCAGGTGTAATCTATACACATGCGCCAAGTCTTGTTCTTCTTCATGACGAGGACTGGATTCGCCAGCCACTCGGGGTAAAATACTTCCATGATGAACCCTGCAGCCTGTAGCTTCGCAACCTCTTCGCCGATTGCCCTTCTCTTGTCCTCAGAAAAACGTCTCAAGGGTTGCTTGACCGGCTTCGAGCCTGGCCGAATGTGCAACTTGTGCTCGGCGAGTTCTCTCGGCACACCAGGCATGTCTTGTGGAGACCATGCAAAGATGTCCCGATTCTCACGGAGAAACTCGACGAGCGTGCTTTCCTATTTATCACTGAGTCCTGCTCCGACTACAACAAACTTGGTTGAGTCGGAGGGATCTAGAGCGATCTTCTTGCCGTCCTTGGCCGACTGAAAAGTTGATTCCTCATCTACTCTCTTTGCCGGGCCGACTGGGAGTGGATTCTTGTTCTGTGCTTGCGCCATTGCGATCACCTTGCTGAGCTGACGCTTCTCCGTCTCGACCACTAACGAGTCAGCCAAACTGCTGCCAGCGGATGTGCACTCGAGGAACTTCCTGAAGTCCCCGGTGACAGTGATGACACCGTTTGGCCCTGGGATCTTCATCTTCAGGTATGTATGTTGTGCATTGATCATGAACTTGGCGAACGCCGGCAACCCCAACAGAGCATGGTAAGGACTGTTGAGGTCGGCGACCTCAAACCAAATCGGCTCCCTTCTGAAATTTTCCTCCGTGCCGAATATGACGTCCAGTCGAATGCGGCCCATGGGGGTGCAAGACAATCCCGGGACAATCCCGTGGAAAGTTGTCCGACTGCGCTCTAGATTTCTCTCTGTGAGCCCTAGCTTGATCATTGTATCTCTATATAGGATGTTGATTGTGCTTCCTCCGTCAACGAGCACTCGGGAGAATTTGCATGAAAACTTTGGTCCTGCGAACAGCGCGTCCACCACCAGCGGATAGTTGCCCGGACTCGGCAAAATGGTGGGATGATCTGCTCTGTCCCAGGATATAGGACATTCGGACCAAAGCACAAACTGGGGAATCGGCGGCATAGTGGCATTAACTTCCGCTGCTCGGGCTCTCCGACTGCCCTTGTCCGTGGACTCGCTGGTGAAAATCATGTAGGCGGCATCTTGCTGCGGGAACTGGTTCTGCTGCTGAGGTGGTCCTCTGTTCTGGGGTGGTGGTGGGGGTGGCGGTGTAAAGCTTCTCCCTTCGCAATTCTTCTCACAAAGTCACACTACCGAGTAGTGTGTGCGGATGGCCTGCCAGGCGTGCTGTGCAACTTGCATGGCGCGTCCAGCATATCCTCGAACGTGTACTTGGGTTTCATCTGTCTCGGGGGTCTCACGTTTGGTCTCATCTTCCGACTGCCTCCTGCAGCCCCTGGATCTTCTTCATTCTGGACAGCGGCCACCTGCCGACTGCCATACTGAGTATCGGGCTGCTCATCCTTGCGCTTGCCACTGTTCTGCTGGTTGTGGTTGTTGTTGTTGCGGTTGTTCTCCCTCCTTTCCTTCCGACCGAGGCCTTGGTTCCCTGTGTCCGACTGCGGAGCCCCTGGTGACTGGATCACACCTCCAACTCCGAGCTGGATAGGGCGCATCGCAGAATCGGACATGGCGAACGCATTTGCCACCTTCATGAGCTCGGCGAGCGATGTGAAGTCTTTGCGGAGCAGCTTGTGCTTCAACATTGAATCAGCCAGGCATCCATCAGTAAAGTACTGAATGGCCTGGATCTCATGGACTCCTTCGCATGAGTTTTTCAGCTTGATCCACCGAGATAAGTAATCTCGGAGGGGTTCATCCTTGCCTTGCACACATAAAGCTAACTGCCTCGGGAGGTTGGGCCTCTCATATGTGCTTGTGAAGTTGTGGATGAATGCAGTCGTAAAATCCTCCCAGCAGTTCACACTGTCCTTGGGCAAACTGTTCAACCACGTCCGAGCTGAACCCTGCAGCATCAAAGGTGCGTAGCGGACTGCTACACGCCGATTGCCTCCTGTGATGTGAACTGCTGTTAGGTAATCGGACAGCCAGTCTTCAGGCTTCACAGAACCATTGTACTTGGGAGTGTCTCTCGGCAGCGTGAAGCCTCTAGGGAATTTTTCTGTCCGAATGCGATGACCAAAACATGATGGGCCAGCTTCTCCTTCTTCATCTTCCTGAGCCTCCTTCTCCAGGAGCTCAATACGATGCCTTGCATCATTCTGACCGATTTGGCGAGGGCCAAGTCGGGCGCTGATTGCTGGTCTTGGTGCCGATTGCTGTGGCATGTCACTGCGTCTGCTGTTAACAGCCGGCTCTTCCATTCTTCTGCTGGATGCTGGGGGTGGCCGATTGCTTCTAACCTTGCTCTCGTGCCGAGATGGCGCGGGTTGGTGCCTGTTTTGGCGCGATGCATTTGGTCGCTGACTAGCTCCCGCATTCGGCCTCACAGTTCCTCTTGACGCCTCTGGTTCTGCATTATGGTTGCCAATTGCTACGAGCTTCTGCTCCTTTGCGGCTGCTATCAACTCACGCATTCGGCGCGACTGCTCACGCCGCTCATCTCCTTCCAGGTCTTCTAGCTCAAGCGCTATCTGCTCGGCTGCTCTCAAGTTCTTGTCTGGTGTGCTGTAAGCTGGCCTTTGGATGAATGCCGATTGCGCCGGTTGCTCCGGTTGCACTGGCCTTCTCGGACGCTCCGGTTCCTCGGCCCCTGACAGCTGCTGGTTGACTGCCCTGCCTCGGCTTCTCAGATCTTCCAGGACTGCGGGCTCAATCGGCCGACGCGGTCCTGCATGTGCTGCATTGTACTCCCTTGTGATGGCTCCCAGCCTGCGCTCTTCTGCTAACACTTGCTCAGCTCTGCGAGCCAGAGCGAGCCGTGCTGTTTCCAGCTCCGTGTGCACCTGCTCCGGATCACCATTCCTGTTCACGGGTGTGTATAACACATCCCGCAACGCACTGGTGCCGATTCGCTCTGCGGCATCA
Organism: Bromus sterilis; assembly: GCA_950022295.1. NCBI lineage: Eukaryota > Viridiplantae > Streptophyta > Magnoliopsida > Poales > Poaceae > Bromus > Bromus sterilis. The sequence goes on along the minus strand of OX465596.1, from coordinate 40,986,561 downwards.
GCTCCCTCTTTGGCCTTTCTCGCCGCGCTCGCTGGATCGAGGTTGGTTGATGAAGATGCTCCCGCCATCATGACGGCAGCGTGCACTCGGACTCCCTCTCTGCCAGGCGCTGTACTGCAGCCCCTGGTCGAGAGCGGGTCGGTAGCACACAAGAAGATGCGAATATCTCTGGGATACGCCTCGGGGAAGCTGCCGATGAAGAGGCGATGACTGCCAACCTGCACCGACACACCGGGCGGCAGGGGTACTCCAGCCCTGTACCGCGCCGAGTAGTCCACCACATATTCAATTGCCCCACGCCTTAGAATCAGGCCAGAGGCGTGGCTCCCGCCCGATGCAGAGGAAAATCCCGTCCGGATCTTTACTCCAGTCGACGCCTCGGTCGGCCCCACGGTGGGCGCCAACTGTCGTCGGTATGTAACGCCAGATGCCATGGATGGCTAAAGTGAGGGGAAGACGCGAGGGAGAGAATGTCGATGGTGCCGGAATCGGGTTGGGCACAAACACGGTGAAGGACACCAAGATGTACCCAAGTTCGGGGCTCTCCGGAGAGATAACACCCCTACTCCTGCTTGTCTCTTATATATCAATGCTCTGGCTACAACATCTGCTTCTCTATCTCCTCAGGGGAAGGTGAGTGCCGCCACCGTGGGCAAGGCTCTCTCCTGCGTCCCTGGGGGGTAACTACAAGCAGTGAACGAACTATGGGGAAAGTGAGTAATGGTGATCTAGGATGAGTCGTCCCTCACGCAGGAGGGGTACCCTGGCTCTTATAGTGTGAGCCCAGGGTACTTCAGTAACTTCCTTGCCGAATGGGCCCAGCTGTCATCCTCTAATCGGCTTGGGCCCACCGACTGCTCCTCTCCGGGTGACCCGGGACCTACGAGCGGCGGCCCATGTTGTAGACTTGTAGGATGTAGGGATGAACAGTGGAGCTAGGGAGTATGGTCTTGTCGGCCTGTCCGCGGAATCGGCGGGGAGGTCGACACCGTATCTCCAGTAAATCCTCGACGTGACTTGGCCTTCATGCCACCCAGATATCTCAGGATATGGTATTTATGACCTCGTAATCATACCCCCGACTGGGTGGTAGGTAGTTCCGGTTGCGCCTGGTCCGACTGGTGGTTCCTGGCGAGGTCGATTGCTCTGGGCAATCGGCTTGCTAGGTATCAACCTCGGACCAGCTGCCGACGAATCGGATGATTGTCTTGGTGAAGGAAAGGGTGGACCGATTGCGCCTGGGCCGACTGCTGGCATTTGATACGGCTGATTGCCTTGGAGCAATCGGTCGTACGCCTGCCCAGCTCGGCCCAGCTGCGGCCCAATCGGTCCATCCTTGTCTTGAAAGGTTACTTCCGCTTGGGTTAGCCTACCCGGGTACCAGTCCCCCGACAACGTGCGTGTAGTGGAGAAATCCCCAACCAAGTGTAGACTCCAAACAAGGGGAGTCCACTCGAGGAAGGAGAAAGGAGGGAGAGAGAGATGAGAACTTATCTCAAAAATTGATGATTAAAAGGGCACCTCTACCCCTCCTTATATAGGCCAAGGAGGGGTGCCACCCCCCCCCCTCCACTTCCGGGGTGGGACTAATCCCAAGGGAGGGGGGTGGCGCACCAATTAAAGGGGGTGGGCCCCTTCATGGCGCCATGGCCCATGGGGGAGGACTCCCTCTCACCCTAATGGGCCCTATGAGGCCCATATGCCTTTTAATTCATTTTTAATTATATTTAAATACATTTTAATATTTAATTCATATAATTAAATAATAAAACATATATTAAACATTATTAAATATATTTTGAACCTTTCAAAATACCCGGAACAACTTCCGGCCTTCATCGGAACAATTCCGGTGTTCTCTCCAATTTCTCCGGTGATCCCGAATCAATCCTTACTGCGTCGAGTACCCTTAAGTGTAACACCCTACGGTCCGGGAAACAGCAGACATGATCTAGAAAATTCTCATTGATCAATGACTAATCAATTGGACCTGGTTACAATCCTTGATAGCCCCTGCGCTTCCATCGAATGAACTTCAATCGCTGTTGGATCCGTTAACCGTGTGCCTGTTCCCTTTGTCCTGGGGTACTTTGCTTGTCTGAGGTTTGATCATCGGTATCCACTATACCTAGTTCGTCCTCGTTCTCAACAAACAAGTTTACTCGTTCCGGTGATATTACAACTCGGTGACCTAGTCACACGTTTGCAAACTTTATGATGCAATATCACCGAGTGGGCCCAGAGTACCTATCCGTCACACGGATGGACAAATCCCGCTTTGATCTATTTGCATACTCATCAACCATCTATTTCGGAATACCCAAAGTGCACCGTTATGGCCAGCATATTTCAGTCAGGCGGTGGGATACAAATCAAAGTCTCCTCATAGATGACAATTACGTATGATCATTACGATCAAAGGATCTGGTCACTACGTTATAGTTATCGCAATGTCGAACTATGTGACTTGATCACATCGCAACACTTCTGGTGGGTGTATGTCCATCATATCATTTTCCAATGATACGACTCCATTGTCAACAGACGCCATTGTCTCATGATCAGGAAACCTTGATCATCAATCGGCCATTGGACTAGTATACTAGGGTTGACTAGGGACCTGGTTGTTTGTATACCACACCTGTATTAATGTTTCCGCTTAATACAGTTATAGCATAGTATCAAACGTATTATGAACTAATGGAATATGCTCGATAAAACATATTTTATTTGCCTCTAGGGCACATTCCCAACAGTCTCCCACTTGCACTAGAGTACAAATAGTCTAGTTGCATTTTCTCTGGATCATAACTCCTTATTGATCATGCTTGCCCGTGGAAGAGGTTGTATCAACGGTCTGGGTACCATTCAGAACCGTATGTCCTTTTGCAAATCATAATGTCACCTAATTTGACATTCCTTCATTATCCTCTATAATGATGAGGTATATATATTTGGCGGTGAAGTGAGACTTTGTTTGCTGTGTCATAGCAATGACATCCGGTGGGTCACGCGGACTTTCCCATAGTCATGCATACTTGAAACTCACTCAATCAGAAGTCAAACTTCTTAAGCCATAATATAACTCCTGCTACTTCTAAAGCAGCCACATCAATGTAGATTAGATCCTTAGTGCATTGTATGCAACTTTGATGTCTAACCATGTTTCTTTCAACTATAGGCATTCATTAGTATGATATCTCATTTTTCTAGGTTTAGTGTCAAAACTTGAACCAGCATAACATTTATGGTCAAGTCCACTATCCTTTACAAATTTGAGATGTATCCTCAGTTCTCTTCAGACACTGAAGGATAAACTTAACTCTTTGTTTAATGATTTACTCATAAATCATATCACAACATGTTCTTACTACTAAGAACTTGGGTCACATTACGTCCAGTACATAACTCTGGTTTTATATGAAAGAACCTATGACAAAGGCATAGAGGATCCAAGACATCCATTTCTTTCATTAACCATTAACAATTGTTCTTGTACCGAGATTAACTCAACACTTCTCTTAGATATACAAGTAAGGACCACTTCTTGACTTGTCCCATTCTGAACTCCTTTAGAATCTTATCCAAGAAAGTATTACGACTCAATGTTATTGAACACATATCTATCTTAATAGATCTTCAATGCTTAATACTTATTCATCTTCATTTATGAAAGATTCAAATAATCATTAACACCAACTGCACCATTCATAATATGTTATCCATATATGAGAATGTTATCATGCTCCCACTCAAATATGTCATGCACATATTAAGTTATAGGATAACACTCATGTTGCTCCCACTCAAATATGTCGGCCACATATAAGACAAGGATAACATCCACATGGCTCCCACTTAGATATGTCAGACACATATTAAGTTCAGGATACTAACCACATGGCTCCTACTCAAATATGTCATTTACATATAAGTCTAGGATAATACTCCCATAGCTCCCACTCAAAATATGTCGTCTACATATTAAGTTTTAGGAAACTATTAAGCTCCCACTCAGTTTCATGTAAATGCATGTTTCCTCGATATTTTGGTTAAGTCCAAAATCCTTTGATCATCCATCAAAATGAGAATTCAGTTTACGAGACACTAGTATCCATATGTTTTTCCAAAACCTTCTTGTTGTACCAATTACAACACTTCTTCAAATACAGGATTTGAGGAAGTCACGGTATTGATAACAATCCTGGATCAATCGTAGTGAATATCCCTTTGACTCAAGCATTGCTACACATTGTAGTCAACCCATTGAATTTGTCAGAAACAATCTTTGTGACAAACCAATCTTGACGTCCCTTTGATGTTCATATTTATTCCTCATAACTCTGAGTTATTGTGAATATCAAGTAACCTCCTTACTTGATAAGATTCAAGCAATCTTAAATGTAACTCAACATAGGATTTCATGACTCGTAGTCATATCTCGTACTTAGGTCCACCATCGCTTCTTTGTAGTTCATAGGAATGTCTTGTTCCATTAACATGACAAGTGAATCATGAATATCATTTTGCACCAGGGGAAAATATATATATTCTTCAATCCTACCTTTCTCAGTAAAAGCTCCCATCAGAAGATCATGATCATTATCATTAGTTTCTCCTCTTATTGTAGAGGTTTGCTTCCAGAACATATTCCGTTGCACTACTCTGACATTTGGAGGCTTGATCACATCGCAACACTTCTGGTGGGTGTATGTCCATCATATCATTTTCCAATGATACGACTCCATTGTCAACAGACGCCATTGTCTCATGATCAGGAAACCTTGATCATCAATCGCCCAATGGACTAGTATACTAGGGTTGACTAGGGACCTGGTTGTTTGTATACCACACCTGTATTAATGTTTCCGCTTAATACAGTTATAGCATAGTATCAAACGTATTATGAACTAATGGAATATGCTCGATAAAACATATTTTATTTGCCTCTAGGGCACATTCCCAACAGAGCCTCCTCAAACGAGCTCTAGGTCTTCATGAGCGAGCAAGTTAGATGCACCCCCCACTAGTTCCATTGGATAGCTTCCTAGCTCGTATGTGCATCCGTTGCATGGCAATCCCTACTCCTCACATCATATCTATCATTTGGCATCTCTTGCCTATGATTGTCCTCATTGATGTGAGCCTTTCTCCTCCTTTTTTGTCTTCCTCCTCCGTACTTCTCTCTTTGCCATCCAAAGTGTCAACTCTCGTGCTTACGCTCATCCATTGCATGAGTGCTCAAAATATTGAAAAAGGAGTGGATCAAATTGACTTGTACCTGGCTAGTGGTCTGGGGACGAGTCAAGATAAGATTCCAGAAAAAGACCAAGTGTGAAACTTTAGTAGATTGAGTTCTCAAAAAATAAATGTTTTTTCTCGTATTACCTATCCCCCTTCTTGCACGCAAACACCATTTGGAGACATTCGAGTCATGGACAGCGAGAGCTCTTGCACCTTTTGTTCTTTTGTTACTTGTTTCAATGTTAATATAGACTCTTGCATGTTATGACTTGAATTGAATCTCTAACCTTGATTGCTTTACTTTTCAAAGTTCTTTTATGGTTGCTAGCATGTCACCACAGAAATTATGTTGTTATCATTTACCTACTCGAGGACGAGTAGGAATTAAGCTTGGGGATGTTGATACGTCAAAAACGTATCTATAATTTCTGCTTGCTCCATGCATGTTTTGTGTGATATTGCTATGATCTAGATACACTTTCATACACTTTTGATCATATTTGGACTAACCTATTAACTCAGTGCACCCCAGCGCCAGTTCCTGTTTTCTGCTGTTTTTCTATTTCAGTTTTCCCCCATATAAAAAGTGCCCGAAAAATTTGGGAAAATTCAGATAAAAAATCAGCGTGACGGAAGCTTCGAGAAGAGCCCGGGAGGGGCCAGAGGGGAGCCAGGGGGGCCCAGGCGGCCACCCGGCGCGGCCCCACCCCTGGCCGCGCAAGGGGGGCGCTTGGGGCCCCTGGCCCACCTCTGGCTGCCCCCTTTCGCCTATTTATCCCCCGTCACGGGAAAACCCCAGAAAGAGAACCCTATTCCGCGAACTCGCCTCTGTTCCGCCGCCGCCGCGCTTCCGAAGATCGGGAGCACCAGAAGACCTCTTCCCGGCACCCTGCCAGAGGGAGGATTGACCTACGGGAGTCTCCTCTCCACCATGGATGCTCCCCGGATGTCTCGTGAGTAGTTTTCCTTGGACCATGGGTCCGTGATCAGTAGCTATGTGATGTTCTCCTCCCCTCTTTGCTCTTCATTGTTTAGACCTCGTGAGCTGCCCAACATGATCGAGACACCTTTGTAATATTTCTGCTATTGCTATGTTGAGTTTGATAGGATCTGATGGATTATGAGATTATGTTCAGATTGTGATAGAGTAATATATTTGGTTTTTATCTCTTATATTTTTGTTCCTAAGTAATTCTTGCATGTTCTCCGTTGCAGTTTATTGCTTTGGCCAAGTAGTAGGTAGTGACTCCAAGAGGGGGCGTTGTGCTAGATTGTGGGTTCATTCCCCCCCCCCCCCCCCGATGACATGCTTGAGTGACAGAAACATGAGTCTAGGGTATGTGATGTTTCCACAAGGGGGAAAACAACGGTGCTTGTAACCGCGGTTACAAGGATTGTTTACTTTACGCAGAGTTCTTTTTAATGCAGTTGTCTGTTGCTTTGGGTTTACACTTTGGGTGGGGCTCGCAACTTAATACCAGCGAGATGTTCTGGATAGATATCTCAAGGTGGATGATTAGTAGTAGATGCAGATGGATTTCGGTCTACTTACCTTGGCGTACTGCCTATGCTTTTGAACCTCTTCCTTTCTTTTGTAGCATAGTTAGCATTGCGGTGCGTTCATAATCCTGTCAATTTCCTTTCTGTAATTTGTTTACCTCGCATAGCAATTTTATCGTCTTTTGGGAGAGAGACATCACTAGCGAACATCACATATCCCGGTCCATATCCTTATCATTGTTTCCACGCTATATTTACTTTTCTGCATTTACTTTCAAGTTGCTATTATTATCCCTTGCGTTTTATCCTTTGTAAACAACAAGACCGGAGAGATTGACAACCTCTCTGAACTTCGTTGGGAACAAAGTTATTTGTGTCTATGTGCAGGTCCGCGTCAGTTGCGCCGCTGACACCTACTTATCATCTCTGGAGTCCTACTGGAGACAAACCTTGGTATCTTTACCGAGGGAAATTTGCTGCTGTGCTGCATCACGCCTTCCACTTGGGGCTCACCAACGAAGGGCGAGAAGACTACACCCGTCAACCCTCGCGCCATCAGAGCATTGGTGATATGCTCTGTGAAGGCAAGATTGAGTGTGCTAGTGTGGGGGTGTCTAGACATCTTGTGTAGGAAACCAATAACTTCAGGTAAAGTGCAGTTGTCAAAGTCTAGGTCACTACTATCTATCAAGGAGGTAGTGATATCATTTAGGTTCACTTGTTTGAAAGCCTCTATATTCATAGAGGTTTCTTCATCTATGGTTGAGGTGGTAGCATCACCATTGATAGGTCCAGTGGGACTAGGGGTGTGATGGGTGTGTCAGAACCCTCTGTTAGGTAATGTGCTAGGATCAAAGTCATCTTGCATCATGTTAAAATTTTCAAAAAAAGTCTTTGAAATCAAATTCAAAAGCAAAATGGGAGAAGGAACCCCCCCAGATGAATTAATTCAAAAGGCCAGATAAAAATCTTCTCCAAAAATTCATGTTAGATTTTTGAAAAGTCTTATAAATGAGTGTGATCACATATCAAGTGATGTGGGACCCACCCCATGCTCATGGATTTTTCAAATATTCAAACAGTGCCTTGGAATTAATCAAAACCCCCTATTTGATTTTAAGTTCAAATTATTTGAATTTTAAAAATGTTCAAAATTTATAAGTGGCTAGTATATTATTTTTTGAGGCCATATAAAAATTATGAGCATTTAATAAAATGGTTTGCTATTTTTTTAGCTAGCCAAAACAAATGGCAGAAATAAAACAGAAAGGAAAATTAGAAAAACAGAAAGTAGCCCACTTACCTTGGGCCCTAGGCCCAACTAACCTAACCGCAGCCGAGGCCCACCTCTGCTTTTGTCTTCTTCCCCGGGCACGAGCAAGCAGCTGCGTGCCCGGCATGCCGACGCCGGCACCACCTGCTTGCCTGCCTGGAGGCCCTCCCGTGCCTTCTCCTTGCGCCAGAGAGACTCCCGTGGCGCCGTGAACCACTTCCCCCCATCGCCGCTTCGTCTCGCGCCTTCTCCTCATTTTCCCCTTCCTCCCCGAGAGCCTCCGTCGTTCACCATCGACGGAATTCGTGGCCAACGCCGTCGACAAGCCGCGCAACCGTGTCCATCATCATCGCCACCGACGACTACGCCAAGATGTCAGAGGAATCGAGCCCGGAAGCTTTGTAGCCGCCGCCCCCTTCATCGCCTTCGTCTCCGGCCGCCGCGAGTCGTCTTCGAATTCCGGCAGCACCAGGGCCTCCCCAAGCACGCCGTCTGCACCGTTGAGCTCAGGGTGAGCTTCTCACCGTTTTCCCCAACCTAGCACCGACCCATTCATCCTCTATGCTGCTCCACCATGCGAGCAGAAGCTCGCCGCCGCCATGGACGACGGCGAGGAGGTTCCCGTGCCCCTCTGTTCCTTTCGTGTGGTCCATCGTGTTCCTCGACCTCCCAGGGGCACGACGCACTTACTCCTGCGTCTGGACGGGCTCTGCAGCGACGACTGCGTCAAGGCCGTGGCTCCTCCGCCGCTAGGGCTCGTCGCCGACGTGCCTACGATGCCTTCCAGTGGCGCTGCTCTGCACCACTCGACGCGCGACATCTCCAGCTCTCCAACGCAACCAGCCGCGCCCCTTTTGGTCGCCGGAATCGCCCGGACGAGCAGCTCCGCCGTGTACTGATCACGCCGGCGACATGCCGTCGGTGACCCGCCGACGTGGCCATGGTTAGGGGCTTAACCCCACCTGGGTTAAGTGACCCTGGGTCACTGCCAGTGGGCCCTGGCCCCCCCTAATCCCCTGGTTAGTTTAAACTAACAGGGATTTTAAACAGAGAGGCTGACCACTGGACCCCACACGTCAGACCCCCCCCCCACGTCACCCTTGCGCAAGCATGACGCAATAAAAGAATTTCCAGATTAAAAGAAAATCAAAAAAATCCAGAAAATAGCCCAAACTTTGGAAATTCATAGAAAATTCATATTAACTCAAAATTTAACAAATAATATATGAAAAATGATCAGGAGAAAATAAGCTATCCAAATATCCAACTTTCAACTATGTGTGAGTTGAATTTAAATTGGGACCAGTAGCATTTGCTATTTGTTTTAAATGGAATTAAATCAAATTCATTTCAAATGCTTTTGCATTTTGAACCATATCAACATATCACATTATACTTGAACTTCAGAGGCACATCATACACATTTTCAAAATGGGTTAACTTGATCAAACAATGTCATATGCAACTTGGATAAATTGATTTCAAATTGGAGTTTGAATTTGCAAATCATTTGCAATATACTCCATTTAAATGGAATTGCCTAACACATCAGAAACATATACATCAAGTTTCAACCTTCAATCATGTGATTGTGCATTGTATTTACTTTGCTACCTTGTTTGTTGTTTGTCGAGTAGAGGTGGAACCGGAACAGGAGGCTGCCCCCTTCGTTGAAGACCTCGAACCTGAACCTCGTCAGCAAGGCAAGCAAACCCCCATTGATCATGTCGATAAAATCCCACTTCCCTCTCATGTCTCGCTTATGCATTGTATAGGATGATTACCATGCTACGTTTCTACCTCATAGATGAACCCATTTCTTTGCATGACCTATCATTTGTCATAGTAGTAAGCAAACCACAATCCTAGCAAATGTAGGAGTTGATTGATATCATGTGGCCCCTGCAATTGTTACTGCTTATTGCATGCTTAGAGTGATACCAAGTTGATACTGTTATGTGAGTCAGGATGGTAGTGATCATGTTGATGTTGGTGGAAAGGTGTTGGTGAATCTACCCTAATACAAGGTGAACGATGAGAGGTTGTGTAGGAGTACACAGTGGGTTGTCTCGTTGAACACCGCCCTAAGTCCGAGTTCTTGTGTGGTGATCCAAGATGAAGAGTACAACCAAACATTGGGCTCACTGACCCCTCTCAACCTATTAACTCATCCCTTTCGATGTCCAGATGTCGCAGTAGTTCGGAGTTCTGGTAGGCTTGTGGCCTGGCTGCTAAGTGAGGGAACGGCTCAACCGAGACCGGCTTATGCACCACGCACACATCACCTGGGTCCACTTCGGTAAACCGGCCGGGTTCACGATAGTGGTAGCCAACCCAGGTAGGCGGCTTTCTCGGACTAGATAGGCTATGAGGTAACAGTTGTGGTGAGCATCCTCGTTGGCACCCCTTGAATGGTGTCGAGATCAAAGGCGGTAAATGATGATCATGTGTGTGTAGCGGTACACCCCTGCAGGGTTAACAAAACTATTCGAATAGCCGCGTCCGCGGTTATGGACTGCTTGGAAAGCTTAGCTTGATTATTAGACAACTTGAACCGGATACTTCTAAAATACACCAAGATAAGTGTGAGTGCTATGGCGTGCCTTCTCGTGGGGAAGTCGAGGAAGGCACCATAGTGGTGTAATTGGTTGGAGAAAGTAGTGGACTCGTGTACGCTTCTTACCTCAAAGTCTGGTACTCGTAGTTCAGGACTAGCCAAGTCAAAGCTGGCACTTCTGCAAGTGAACCCCACCTCCCTGTACCTTGATACATGTGCATGAGTAGTATAGCTCCTATGTAAGTCTTGTCGAGTACGACTTTGTACTCACGTTTGCTTATTCTATGTTTTAGATGAACCCACTGACCCCGAAGGTGGCTTCTTCATCGAGCTCGACGACTGAAGATCAAGCTAGTCTAGTCCCAGTCAGACGACTGGTTCCCTCATGGAGGGCTTGCGTTTAAATAAGGCTTCTTAAGCCATTTGTTAAACTTGTCTGTACTCAGACATACTTTGCTTCCGCTTGTTTGTTGTAATGTTGGATCACATGCTTGTGATCTCTGTGTGCACTCTGTGAGAGTTATCAATAAAATGTATACTTTGTAGAGAATTGCAATGATACCTACTATTCATACAAGGCATGTGTGCTGCGTGTATGTTTATAACATGCATGTCTTTGTATGGGTTTTCGAGACCTTAGTTGTGATCTGGCTGGCGGTCTTTCATACACCAAGTGGCCCTTAGATGTGCGCAGCTTGGGGCATCGCGATGCGACTGCTCGAGACTCCGTCTCGTGCATTCTTTGTGGTATGATCGAGCCCGCCCTAGACCCCGACTAAGTGATCGGGCTGGAGTAAGTCTATGTAAGAGTTATGAGATAGTCGATAGTATGGTTGAGGCGACTTGTCTTTGAATATGGGAGTTCATCACCCATATCATTAGACTTGTGTGCGGACGATGAGGACCCATCTCAGTTGATCATATGGCCTGGATGGGATACCCCTCACGTACGATGCTTTCCGAGAACGTTCTGTGCTTGGCCTTGTCTGCTTAGACAAGTGGGTACGGTTCTCGGCCCTCCATATGACTATGTTGTAGCGGGACTTGCATACGCTAACCCCGGGTCCCGACAGACTTGGTATCAGAGCAGCACTGACTGTAGGACTAGCAGCCTTGGCCGAAGTCGAGTCTAGCCTTCTATAGTTATATAGTTACTCTGGTTATATAAGGGAACAACGTAAGGCTTCTTTTTTCTCCTTACCCCCTTCGTTCTGAGTTCTGAGTCACCCTCATCTTATTCTACGGGAAGATAGGACTATTCTCACCTTTGTCTGATTAGAACATCTCGTTGTTTGCTTCCTTGTAGCCGTAGGAAGGTTGTGTTCGGTTCGTTAGAGTTGTTGTGCTTCCTGATTTCTTACATCGTATGTAAGTGTTGTTTCCATGTTGTAAGAAATTGTCTTTTTCTTGCAATTACAGCCGTTATGTTGTCCGAGTCATTCCAGGTTTATCTCATAATCTGATGCATTTGCAAACTCCTTCTTTCTGTTTCAGATGGCAGATCTTCCCCCTCGGCAGATTGTTCGTTTGACCAGGTGCCTCGGTGTGCGTGGCCATCCCGCCATGCTGATCGAGATGATGTCCTACATTGGATACCGATGGTACCCTTAGTACACAGTTGAGGAGCAGTTCCTTGACTTCAACCAGACCCAGATCCACTGCATTGTCAGGATCTACCCGCACCACAATGGAGTCACTCAGCCTATCCACTTTGGACATGGCATTGGCATGACTGAGAACATGGCTGTCCAGGATGCTGCATAATCATGTATTACCCTGCTGAGAGAGGAGCACACTATGCTGAGAGAGACCTCGTTCCGCTATATCCCTGCTGCACTTCCAGGAGAAGAGGGGTATTACACCGGACTGTACACAGATCACTCTTTGGAGGACCCTTTGCTTCAGATGACTGCTAGGTTTGCTAGTGATCGAGATCGTGATGCACGCGCTCTCCGTTTCGTGCTTCACGCCACCCGTGTTCGTCTGTATCGAGCACTGACACTCTTGGCATCCTTCGTGAGTGTTGGATCAGTCGAGTATGATGCTATCTACCCAGTCAGGACACAGATGCCTTCTCGAGTTTCTTGGCCCGAGATTGGAGGCATTTTTCCACCCCGTGGTCCTCTGCTTCCACCCTACGCTGGACCTAGGCCCATCCTTGCCCAAATGGATATCAGGGTCCACAGGCCTCCGTGTTTTTCGATGGTCACCTTCAGCTACCGGGATACGCAGGTAACTTTTACGAGGACTACTATGGAGATGGAGATGAGTGAGACCGCCTGTGGTCTTACTTAGTGAGGATGTAGTAGTATCTTAGTATATTGTACGCAAGGTGTTCTAAGTTCCAGAGGCTTAGATAAATAATGTATAGGAAGTCAGAGTGCCTCTGAAGGATGTATCATCTTCATCACGTTCGTATTAGCTTGGTGCTTGTACTAAAACGATGTATGGTTTGTATGACAGCTTGTGAATATATGGCTTGTATGCTTTTATCACCATGTTGTCAAGATGATTACTTCCTTTGCTCTGTAATCCTTCCAGTACTTCAATACCTTGATTAGACTCTTCCAATCAACTCTGTTTGACTTTGGTTTTCACCTTCAGGATGTCTCAAGGAACCCGTGGCCAGCTTGGTCGTGCCCAGGGTCGTGGGAATGAACAGGAGGAAGGCAACCTTCCACCCCCACCCACGATGGCTCGGTTCTGATGGAGGTTGAGAGGAACCGCCGAGACTCTCACCATTTGCTGGAGGTCATTGCCCGCAACACCACTCAGCAGCGCAACGAGTTGGTGTCTCTGAACGACTTCATCCGGCTTCATCCCCCGGTTTTCAGTTACTCCACCGATCCCCTTGACGCCGATGACTGGCTTCGCAGCATCGAGAGGAAGCTCCAGGCAGGCCATGTTGCAGATGGCGACAAGGTCAGCTATTCCACTTACCACCTTGAGGGTGCAGCTAGCTCTTGGTGGGAGAACTTCCTGAACATGCGTCCCGTTGGACCGCCCACATCTTGGGATGAATTCTGCACTTCCTTCCGCGAGCACCACATTCCAAAGGGTCTTATGGACCGCAAGCGTGAGGAGTTCTGCAACCTCACTCAAGGCAGAAGGACTGTTGACGAGTTTAGTCGAGAGTTCAACCGACTGGCTCGTTATGCTACTGAAGAGGTCTCCACCGACGCAAAGAAGCAAGAGAGGTTCCGTCGTGGACTCAATTCCGGACTCTGTCGTGAGCTCAACCTGCATGACTTTGCCACCTTCCAGGTCCTTGTCAACAAGGCCATTAAGGCAGAGGACATGAACACCCCCAATGACTTCCGCAAACACCCTAGAGATGATGGTTCATCCAGTTCCGGCTCTCAAAAGCGCAAGATCTGGATCCCCAATAGTATGTTCCGCCAGAACAACCCACCGAGGCCATCCTATGTGGCGCCTCGTCCACCAGCTCAGTTACACCCAGCTCCACCAAACAACCCAGCTCCACGCACGGTCTTTGGAGCCTGCTACAAGTGTGGTCAGGCATGCCACTACTCCCGCGAGTGTCCCCGGAACCAGCTCCAGAATCAGAATGCTCCACCCCGTGCCGGAGGAAACAACAATGGTCGTGGAAAGCCCCCCCCAGAAGGTCTACACCACCAAACCCGCTCCTCCCGCCACTCGTGGACGTGTGAACCAGATTGCCGCCGAAGAGACTGACGACACCACTGACGTCATTCTTGGTACGCTCCCAGTCAATTATGTTCCTACTTCCGTTCTTTTCGACCCAAGAGCATCTCATTCATTCATGTCGGAAAGTTATGCACTTCGTCATGAGTTATCCTTTGTTGAATTGTCCACCCCAATGATTATTCAAACTCCAGGGTCAAGATGGCAAACTAATAGAGTAAGCCATGGTAATCAAATTGAAATTGAGGGTTTAGTATTCCTTGCTTCACTCATAGCCCTCAAGTCTTCAGACATCGATGTCATCCTTGGCATGGATTGGCTTTCAAGACAGAATGCCTACCTAGATTGCAAAGGCAAATCAGTGAAACTAACCCACCCTTCAGGCAAGACAGTCAACTACACCTCACCCAGAACAAGAACCCAAGTGCATTCTTTGAATGTACTTCCCCTTCCCGACCTTGAAGATGTTCCGGTGGTTCGTGACTTCCCGGATGTCTTTCCTGAAGAGCTACCGGTCATGCCACCCGACAGATGTGTAGAGTTTATAGTGGATCTTGTGCCAGGAACCGCACCAATTTCTAGACGCCCATACAAAATGGCCCCACGTGAGTTAGCTGAGCTTAAAACCCAACTGGAAGCTTTGTTGGAAAAAGGCTTCATCCGCCCTAGCTCATCGCCATGGGGTTGCCCCGTTCTGTTCGTAACGAAGAAAGATGGAACAGAAAGGATGTGCTTAGACTATCGCCCGCTAAATTTAGCGACGATAAAGAACAAGTACCCACTACCCAGGATCAATGATCTTTATGATCAACTTGCAGGATCCTCTGTCTTCTCCAAGATGGATTTGAGATTAGGATATCATCAAATCAAAATCCGAAACGAGGACATTCCCAAAACGGCTTTTACTACTCGTTATGGTCTTTACGAGTACACCGTCATGTCCTTTGGTTTAAGCAATGCCCCCGCCACTTTCTCACGCATGATGAATTCGATCTTCATGGAGTACTTAGATAAATTTGTTGTGGTTTATCTCGATGACATTCTCATCTACTCGAAGAACGAAGAAGAACATGCCGAACACCTAAGGCTGGTATTGATGAAACTTAGAGAGCATCGCCTGTATGCTAAATTCTCCAAGTGTGAATTTTGGCTACCAGAAGTGACCTACTTAGGCCACGTAATTTTTGCAAAAGGCATTGCTGTGAATCCCGAGAGAGTTCAGGCCGTCCTTGACTGGACTCCACCTGAATCGGTTAAGCAAGTTAGGAGTTTTCTTGGCCTAGCCAGCTATTGTTGTCGCTTCGTCGAGAACTTTTCTAAAGTTGCAAAGCCTCTAACTGAACTCCTCAAGAAAGATAAGAAATTCCTATGGACTCCCAAGTGCGAGAAAGCTTTCAAGAGCTAAAAATAAGATTGACTTCTGCACCCGTACTTGCACCTCCAGACACCAAAAAGGATTTCGAGATCTATTGTGACGCATCACGGCAAGGGTTAGGATGCATACTTCTGCAAGATCGACATGTGGTAGCTTATGCTTCACGCCAGTTGCGGCCACATGAAGATAACTATCCTACCCATGACCTTGAACTCGCTGCCGTAGTTCATGCCCTAACAACTTGGCGACATTACCTCCTTGGTAATCGTTGTGAGATCTATTCCAACCACCAAAGCCTCAAATACATTTTCACCCAGCCAGATCTTAATCTCAGGCAAAGACGCTGGATTGAGTTGATAAAAGATTACGACGTAGGAATTTCTTACACCCCAGGCAAAGCCAATGTCATGGCTGATGCACTAAGTCGTAAGTCGTATTGTAACAACCTCATGTTACAACAGTATCAACCACTTCTTCATGAGGAATTTTGCAAGCTCAATCTTGAGATTGTTCCTCATGGCTATCTTTCTACCTTGGTGGCGAAACCAACTCTTGAGGATCAAATCATAGTTGCCCAAAGGCGTGCACGAGGTGTTCATCGGATCAAGGAGAACATTGCTAGCGGAGTTGCTAAATGTTTCTAAACGGATAGCAAAGGAACGGTATTCTTTGGAAATCGTTTGGTAGTACCTAAGAATAGGGAACTAAGGCAACTCATCCTCAAGGAAGCCCATGACACACCCCTCTCAATTCATCCCAGTAGCACAAAAATGTACCGAGATCTACGCCAGAGATTTTGGTGGACTAGGATGAAGAGAGACATTGCTCAATTTGTTGCCGAATGTGATGTTTGTCGTCGCATTAAGGCAGAACATCAAAGATCTGCTGGTACACTTCAACCTTTGCCTATTCCAGAGTGGAAATGGGACAAAGTCGGTATGGACTTCATCACCGGCTTTCCAAAAACCCAGAAATGAAACGATGCCATCTTCGTTGTCATAGATAGTCTTTCCAAAGTTGCTCACTTCCTTCCAGTTCGCGAGTCTATAACTGCTAGCTAGTTAGCGGACTTGTACGTCCCTAGAATTGTATCCCTTCACGGTGTTCCTTTGGAAATCAATTCTGATCGTGGTAGCCTTTTCACCTCTAGATTCTGGGGAAGCTTTCAGAATGCTATGGGAACTCATCTCTCCTTTAGTACAGCTTTCCATCCTCAGTCTAGCGGTCAAGTCGAAAGGGTTAACCAAATTCTTGAAGACATGCTCAGAGCTTGTGTTATCTCATTCGGAAAGAATTGGGAGAAGTCTCTTCCATTTGCCGAATTTGCTTATAACAATAGCTTCCAATCTAGTCTGAACATGGTTCCTTTTGAACTCCTTTATGGACGACGATGTCGAACACCCCTAAACTGGTCAGAAACCGGTGAAAGACAATTCTTTGGACCGGATATGATCAAGGAAGCAGAAGAGCAAGTTCGCATTGTTCGTGATCAATTGAAAGCAGCCCAGTCTCGTTAGAAAAGCTACTATGATCCTCATCATACGCAAGAGAGCTACAATCTGGATGAGAAGGCTTACCTTCGAGTTACTCCTCTGAAGGGAACCCAACGATTCGGTATCAAAGGAAAATTGGCCCCACGTTACATCGGACCTTTCCGCATTCTTGCTAAACGTGGAGAAGTTGCCTACCAACTTGAACTACCCCCGCACCTTTCCCAAGTACATGATGTAATCCATGTGTCCCAACTCAGGCGTTGCTTCCAGGACCCCATCCACGAAGTCGACCATGAAACGCTTGATCTACAAGATGACCTTTCTTATCGAGAATACCCCGTTCGTATTCTTGATTCCGCAGAGCGTGTCACTCGTCGTCAGAAGATTAAGTTTCTGAAAGTGCAATGGTCACACCACTCTGAGAGAGAAGCCACGTGGGAAAGAGAAGACCGTCTCAGTGCCGAGTATCCCTCCTTCCTCCCGCAGACTTCTGAATCTCGGGACGAGATTCTTTTGAGTGGGGGCGAGTTGTCAGAACCCTCTGTTAGGTAATGTGCTAGGATCAAAGTCATCTTGCATCATGTTAAAATTTTCAAAAGAAGTCTTTGAAATCAAATTCAAAAGCAAAATGGGAGAAGGAACCCCCCAGATGAATTAATTCAAAAGGCCAGATAAAAATCTTCTCCAAAAATTCATGTTAGCTTTTTGAAAAGTCTTATAAATGAGTGTGATCACATATCAAGTGATGTGGGACCCACCCCATGATCATGGATTTTTCAAATATTCAAACAGTGCCTTGGAATTAATCAAAAACCCCTATTTGATTTAAAGTTCAAATTATTTGAATTTTAAAAATGTTCAAAATTTATAAGTGGCTAGTATATTATTTTGTGAGGCCATATAAAAATTATGAGCATTTAATAAAATGGTTTGCTATTTTTTTAGCTAGCCAAAACAAATGGCAGAAATAAAACAGAAAGGAAAATTAGAAAAACAGAAAGTAGCCCACTTACCTTGGGCCCTAGGCCCAACTAACCTAACCGCCGCCCAGGCCCACCTCTGCTTTTGTCTTCTTCCCCGGGCACGAGCAAGCAGCTGCGCGCCCGGCATGCCGACGCCGGCACCACCTGCTTGCCTGCCTGGAGGCCCTCTCGTGCCTTCTTCTTGCGCCAGAGAGACGCCCGTGGCGCCGTGAACCACTTCCCCCCATCGCCGCTTCGTCTCGCGCCTTCTCCTCGTTTTCCCCTTCCTCCCCGAGAGCCTCCGCCGTTCACCGTCGACGGAATCCGTGGCCAACGCCGTCGACAAGCCGCGCAACCGTGTCCATCATCATCGCCACCGACGACTGCACCAAGATGTCGGAGAAATCGAGCCTGGAATCTTTGTAGCCGCCGCCCCCTTCATCGCCTTCGTCTCCGGCCGCCGCGAGTCGTCTTCGAATTCCGGCAGCACCAGGGCCTCCCCAAGCACGCCGTCTGCACCGTTGAGCTCAGGGTGAGCTTCTCACCGTTTTCCCCAACCTAGCACCGCCCCATTCATCCTCTATGCTGCTCCACCATGCGAGCAGAAGCTCGCCGCCGCCATGGACGACGGCGAGGAGGTTCCCTTGCCCCTCCGTTCCTTTCGTGTGGTCCATCGTGTTCCTCGACCTCCCAGGGGCACGACGCACTTACTCCTGCGTCTGGACGGGCTCTGCAGCGACGACTGCGTCAAGGCCGTGGCTCCGCCGCCGCTAGGGCTCGTCGCCGACGTGCCTACGATGCCTTCCAGTGGCGCTGCTCTGCACCACTCGACACGCGCCATCTCCAGCTCTCCAACGCAACCAGCCGCGCCCCTTTTGGTCGCCGAAATCGCCCGGACGAGCAGCTCCGCCGTGTACTGCTCACGCCGGCGACATGCCGCCGGTGACCCGCCTACGTGGCCATGGTTAGGGGCTTAACCCCACCTGGGTTAAGTGACCCTGGGTCACTGCCAGTGGGCCCTGCCCCCCCTAATCCCCTGGTTAGTTTAAACTAACCGGGATTTTAAACAGAGAGGTTGACCACTGGAACCCACACGCCAGACCCCCCCCCCCACGTCACCCTTGCGCAAGCATGACGCAATAAAATAATTTCCAGATTAAAAGAAAATCAGAAAAATCCAGAAAATAGCCCAAACTTTGGAAATTCATAGAAAATTCATATTAACTCCAAATTTAACAAATAATGTATGAAAAATGATCAGGAGAAAATAAGCTATCCAAATATCCAACTTTCAATTATGTTTGAGTTGAATTTAAATTGGGACCAGTAGCATTTGCTATTTGTTTTAAATGGAATTAAATCAAATTCATTTCAAATGCTTTTGCATTTTGAACCATATCAACATATCACATTATACTTGAACTTCAGAGGCACATCATACACATTTTCAAAATGGGTTAACTTGATCAAACAATGTCATATCCAACTTGGCTAAATTGATTTCAAATTGGAGTTTGAATTTGCAAATCATTTGCAATATACTCCATTTAAATGGAATTGCCTAACACATCAGAAACATATACATCAAGTTTCAACCTTCAATCATGTGATTGTGCATTGTATTTACTTTGCTACCTTGTTTGTTGTTTGTCGAGTAGAGGTGGAACCGGAACAGGAGGCTGCCCCCTTCGTTGAAGACCCCGAACCCGAACCTCGTCAGCAAGGCAAGCAAACCCCCATTGATCATGTCGATAAAATCCCACTTCCCTCTCATGTCTCGCTTATGCATTGTATAGGATGATTACCATGCTACGTTTCTACCGCATAGATGAACCCATTCCTTTGCATGACCTATCATTTGTCATAGTAGTAAGCAAACCACAATCCTAGCAAATGTAGGAGTTGATTGATATCATGTGGCCCCTGCAATTGTTACTGCTTGTTGCATGCTTAGAGTGATACCAAGTTGATACTGTGATGTGAGTCGGGATGGTAGTGATCATGTTGATGTAGGTGGAAAGGTATTGGTGAATCTACCCTAATACAAGGTGAACGATGAGAGGTTGTGTAGGAGTACACAGTGGGTTGTCTCGTTGAACACCGCCCTAAGTCCGAGTTCTTGTGTGGTGATCCAAGATGAAGAGTACAACCACACATTGGGCTCACTGACCCCTCAACCTATTAAATCATCCCTTTCGATGTCCAGATGTCGCAGTAGTTCGGAGTTCTGGTAGGCTTGTGGCCTGGCTGCTAAGTGAGAGAACGGCTCAACCGAGACCGGCTTATGCACCACGCACACATCACCTGGGTCCACTTCGGTAAACCGGCCGGGTTCACGATAGTGGTAGCCAACCCAGGTAGGCGGCTTTCTTGGACTAGATAGGCTATGAGGTAACAGTTGTGGTGAGCATCCTCGCTGGCACCCCTTGAATGGTTTCGAGATCAAAGGCGGTAAATGATGATCATGTGTGTGTAGTGATACACCCCTGCAGGGTTAACAAAACTATTCGAATAGCCGCGTCCGCGGTTATGGACTGCTTGGAAAGATTAGCTTGATTATTAGACAACTTGAACCGGATACTTCTAAAATACACCAAGATAAGTGTGAGTGCTATGGCGTGCCTTCTCGTGGGGAAGTCGAGGAAGGCACCATAGTGGTGTAATTGGTTGGAGAAAGTAGTGGACTCGTGTACGCTTCTTACCTCAAAGTCTGGTACTCGTAGTTCAGGACTAGCCAAGTCAAAGCTGGCACTTCTGCAAGTGAACCCCACCTCCCTGTACCTTGATACATGTGCATGAGTAGTATAGCTCCTATGTAAGTCTTGTCGAGTACGACTTTGTACTCACGTTTGCTTATTCTATGTTTTAGATGAACCCACTGACCCCGAAGGTGGCTTCTTCATCGAGCTCGACGACTGAAGATCAAGCTAGTCTAGTCCCAGTCAGACGACTGGTTCCCTCGTGGAGGGCTTGCGTTTAAATAAGGCTTCTTAAGCCATTTGTTAAACTTGTCTGTACTTAGACATACTCTTCTTCCGCTTGTTTGTTGTAATGTTGGATCGCATGCTTGTGATCTCTGTGTGCACTCTGTGAGAGTTATCAATAAGATGTATACTTTGTAGAGAATTGCAATGATACATGCTGTTCATACAAGGCATGTGTGCTGCGTGTATGTTTATAACATGCATGTCTTTGTATGGGTTTTCGAGACCTTAGTTGTGATCTGGCTGGCGGTCTTTCATACACCAAGTGGCCCTTAGATGTGCGCAGCTTGGGGCATCGCGATGCGATTGCTCGAGACTCCGTCTCGTGCACACTTTGTGGTATGATCGAGCCCGCCCTAGACCCCGACTAAGTGATCGGGCTGGAGTAAGTCTATGTAAGAGTTATGAGATAGTCGATAGTATGGTTGAGGCGACTTGTCTTTGAATATGGGAGTTCATCACCCATATCATTAGACTTGTGTGCGGACGATGAGGACCCATCTCAGTTGATCATATGGCCTGGATGGGATACCCCTCACATACGATGCTTTCCGAGAACGTTCTGTGCTTGGCCTTGTCTGCTTAGACAAGTGGGTACGGTTCTCGGCTCTCCATATGACTATGTCGTAGCGGGACTTGCATACGCTAACCCCGGGTCCCGACAGGGTGCTAATAGTTTGGACATCCTCAACTACTTGGATAGTAGCTACTGTGTGGTAGGTAGGAAGGCTCTTAATTCTCTCTTCTTCCTCCTTTTCTCTAGCCCATCTCTCTTTGAGTATAGCCATCATCCTAATATTTTCATTGATTTGTAACTGGATAGCATTAATAGGAGTGACCTTACTCTCCTCAAGGGGAGAGTTTCTAATTTTTAACATATCAACATCAAGGGCTAAGTTGTCTACCTTCAAACGAAGATTATCTAATTTCTCCTCCACACTCTTGTTGAAGGCTTTCTGGGTAGTGATAAAGTCTTTGAGCAAGGTCTCTAGTTCTGAAGTGGAGTTTCTGGTGGTAGGATAAGTGTTGTTCCCATAGTTGTTGGATGGGAAAGGCCTAGGATTGTTGCTACCAAAGTTATTCCTATAAGCATTATTGTTGAAGTTGTTTCTAGAGACAAAATTGACATCTACTTGCTCCTGAGCAACCAAAGAATTTAAAGGAACATCTTGAGGATCAATAGAAGGTTGCTTGGTAAGTAGAGACATGATAAGGTCAACCTTTTCATTTAAAGAGGAGATCTCCTCGACAGAGTTTACCTTCTTACCGGTTGGAGATCTCTCGGTGTGCCATTGAGAGTAGTTCAGCATCATCTCATCAAGTAGCTTTGTGGCAGCACCAAGCGTGGTTGACATAAAAGTTCCTCCCGCGGCCGAATCTAACAGGTTCCGCGAGGTGAAGTTCAAGCCTGCATAAAAATTCTGGATAACCATCCAGGTAGTCAGTCCATGTGTGGGGCAGTTCTTGACAAGCGTCTTCATACGTTCCCAAGCCTGGGCAACATGTTCATTATCCAATTGCCTGAAATTCATAATGTTACTCCGCAATTGAATAATTTTAGCAGGGGGATAGTACTTCCCTATAAAAGCATCTTTGCATTTACTCCAAGAATCAATACTGTTCTTGGGCAAAGATTGTAGCCACTCCTTGGCTCTTCCTCTCAAAGAGAAAGGAAAAAAGCTTCAGCTTGACGATGTATCCATCCACTTCCTTGTACTTCTGCATGTCGTAGAGCTCGATAAAGTTGTTTAGGTGCAAGGGAACATCTTCTCCTGCTCCTGAGAATTGATCTTTCATGACAAGGTTAAGCAGAGCAGGTTTAATCTCATAAGAAGCTGCTGAAGTGGCAGGTGGAGCAATAGGAGTGCAGATAAAGTCACTGTTGTTGTGACTAGTGAATTCACACAACTTAGTGTTTTCATTGGACCCATAGTAGCAGCAGGTATTTTTTGTATTTTTGATTAAGGACACAAAAGTAAAAACTGAAAGGTAAACTAACAAGACTAAAAAGTAAAGATAAAAGATAGTGTGCAACTCCCCTATCTTGTAGACTGGAGTCCCCGGCAACGGCGCCAGAAAACTTGTTGATGGCAAGAGAGTGTTAATACTCTTCAAGCCCGCGTTGATTACCCCAAGTGCAGGGTGAGATATAGTGCAGCGGCAAGTTTTCCCTTGGCAAAGATACCAAGGTTTGTCTCCCGTAGGACTCCGAAGGATACAAGAAGGTGGTAAAGTGAACAATGGCGCCGAGGTTGCTAGCTTCACCTGGACCTGCACACAGATACAAATAACTTTGCTCCCAACGAGTACAGAGGAGTTGTCAATTCCTCGGGCCTTGCTGTTTACAAAGGATCAACGCAAGAGATAATAATAGTGGTGACTGAAAGTAAAGACTGAAAGTAATAAGGGTGTAAACAGTGATATTAAGATGGACCGGGGTCCCGTGATTTTCACTAGTGACGTCTCTCTCCCAAAAGACGATAAAAGTGCTAGCGAGGTAAACAAATCACATTTGGGAAATTGACAGGATTATGAAGGCACCGCAATGCTAACTATGCTGCAAAGAAAGGAAGGGCTCAAAAGTAATGGGCAGTACGCCAAGGTAAGTATATCAAAATCCATCTGCATCTACTACGAATCATCCACCTTGATATATCTATCCGGAACATCTCGCTGGTATTAAGTTGCGAATCCCACCCAAGGTGTAAACTCAAAGCAACAGACAACTGCATTAAAAGAACTATGCGTAAAGTAAAAAATCCTTGCACCCGCAGGTACAAGCACCGTTGTTTTATCCCTGGTGGCAACAGCACATCCCCTAGTCTCATGTTTCTGTCACTCAAGCTAGACATCAAGGGGCTGAACCCACAATCGAGCATAACGCTCTCTCTTGGAGTTGCAAATAAAATACTTGGCCAAAGCAAATACCGCAACTGAGAACATGCAAGAATTTACTCAAGAACAAAATATAAAATAGAAGAACCAAATATATTACTCATCACAATCTGAACATAGTCTCATAATCCATCAGATCCCAATAAACTCAGCATAGCAACAGAAGAAATTACATAGATGCCTCGATCATGTGAGGCAGCTCACGAAGACTCGAAAGTGGAAGCACAAAAGGGGGAGAGATAGATCACATAGCTACTGGTCACGGACCAATGGTCCAAGGGAAACTACTCACGGTACATATGGGAGGCGTCCATGGCTATGGAGGGTGTCCCGGAGGGGGTAGCTTCTCCCGGCAGGGTGCCGGAGCAGCTTCTCCAGGCAGCCCCGATCTAGAAATGGCGGCGGCGGCAGAACACAGGCGAGATCGTGAGAGAGGAGTCCGTATTAGGGGTTTCCACCCCGAGGGGTAAATATAGGCGAAAGGGGGCGTCGAGGGGACCCACGAGGCAGTCAGGAGGGTGCCTGGCGCGGCCCAGGGTGGGGCCGTGCCACCTGCCCTCCTGGCTGCCTGGTGGTGGCCCCCCTTCCCTCTCTTGGTGATTCCGGAAGCTTCTATTGCGCTGATTTTTTATATATTTTTCCCGGAATTTTTGGAGCACTTTTAATGGCCGAAAAACCTGAAATACAAAAACAGTAGAAAACAAAAACTGGCAACTAGGTGCACTCAGTTAATAGGTTAGTCCAAATAGGTTCAAAAGTGTATGAAAGTTCAAGAAAAACATGGCAAAGTCACACAAAACATGCATGGAACAAGCACAAATTATAGATACGTTTGGGACGTATCAGGACCCGAGTCCGAGAAATGGCTGGAAGCCATGAAATCCGAGATAGACACCATGTATGCCAACAAAGTATGGACTTTGGTGGATATTCCCGAGGACCGAAAGGCCGTCGAGAATAAGTGGATATTCAAGAAAAAGACTGACGCAGACGGAAACGTATCTGTCTATAAAGCTCGACTTGTCGCAAAAGGTTTCCGACAAATTCAAGGAGTTGACTACGAAGAGACTTTCTCTCCCGTAGCGATGCTAAATTCTATCTGGATATTGTTAGCAATTCCTGCCTATTACGATTATGAAATATGGCAGATGGATGTGAAAACCGCGTACCTAAATGGCAACATTGAGGAAGAGTTGTATATGGTACAACCGGAAGGTTTTATTGATCCTAAGGACGCTGGTAAGGTATGCAAACTTCAACGGTCCATTTATGGGTTGAAGCAAGCATCTCGGAGCTGTAATCTTCGTTTTGATGAGGTGATCAAAGCTTTTGGATTTGTCCAAAATGAAGAAGAATTCTGTGTTTATAAGAAAGCGAGTGGGAGCTCTTTGGCATTCCTAGTACTATATGTGGATGACATATTATTGATAGGGAATGATGTGAAATTTCTAGAGGGGGTAAAGGAATATTTGAATGGACAATTTTCAATGAAGGACCTAGGTGAAGCTGCATACATATTAGGCATTAAAATCTATAGAGATAGATCAAGACGCCTATTATCACTGAGTCAGAGAACTTACCTTGAGAAGATATTGAAGAGGTTCAATATGGATAACGCCAAGAGAGACCTCTTGCCCGTTATGAAAGGAAGTAAATTGAGTGTGACTCAATGCCCAGCAACAGCAAAAGAAAGGGAGGAAATGTCCTCAA
Source organism: Bromus sterilis (assembly GCA_950022295.1). Taxonomy (NCBI): domain Eukaryota; kingdom Viridiplantae; phylum Streptophyta; class Magnoliopsida; order Poales; family Poaceae; genus Bromus; species Bromus sterilis. The sequence goes on along the minus strand of OX465596.1, from coordinate 40,960,902 downwards.
AGCCCTATGCCTCAGCCATAGGTTCTATCATGTGTGCTATGCTGTGTACTCGACCAGATGTGGCCCTGGCGGTTAGTCTGACTAATCGTTTACAAAGTAATCCTGGAATGGATCATTGGATTTCAGTGAAGAACGTCCTTAAGTACTTACGAAGAACTAAGGATCTGGTTCTTATCTATGGAGGATGTGAAGAAGAGCTCGCCGTAACAGGTTACGTCGATGCCAGTCTTGGTACTGATCCCGATGACTCAAAATCCCAGACGGGATACGTGTTTATGTTGAATGGTGGTGCGATTAGCTGGAGGAGCGGCAAGAAGTCAGTCGTCGCCCAATCTACGATGGAGTCGGAGTATATTGCCGCTTGCGAAGCGTCAAATGAAGCGCATTGGCTGAAGAAGTTCGTCATCGAGCTTGGCGTATTCCCTAGTTGCACTGACCCTATTAGCATTTATTGCGACAATACGAGTGCCATTGCTAACGCAAGGGAGCCGAGGACTCACTCTACAGCCAAGCATATTCTCCGGCGTTTCCATGTGACGCGGGACTATGTCAAGGATGGTCATACTAGGATTTGCAAAATACATACGGATCTGAATCCGTCAGATCCAATGACTAAACCTCTTCCACAAGCCAAGTTTGAACAACACCGAGAGACTATTGGTGTTAGATACATACCTGATGTAAACTAGTGTAATTTGTACTCTAGTGCAAGTGGGAGACTGTTGGATATGTGCCCTAAAGGCAAATTAATAAAGATATTTGTCACGTATCTGTTTGTTCATAATACGTTATATATTGTGCTAGAGCTGTATTAAGCGGAAACATTAATACACGTGTGATATATAACAACCTGGTCCCTAGTTAAACTCAGGCATACTAGCTCATTGGGCAATTGATGATCAAGGTTTCCTGATCATGAGAACATAATAGTCTATTGACAATAAGGTCATATCATTAGGAGAATGATGTGATGGACACACACCCACCTTAAGCATTGCAGTGTGATCAAGTCACATAAGTTCAGCATTGCAATGACTTAATAACATAGTGACTGAATCCTTAGACCGTGATGATCATACATAATTGCTATCTATTAGGATGCTTTGAGTGCATTAACCGTTACACTGAAACATGGTAACTGAAAAGGTTTATCTTGGGTATTCCGAAGTAGATATGTTGAGGAGTATGAAATAGATCAGAGCGGGATTTGTCAATCCGAGTGACGGATAGGTACTCTGGGCCCACTCGATGGTGTTGCATCAATAGCTTGCAAGCAAGTGACTAGGTCACAAGAGATGTAATATTCACAGACGGGTAAACATGTTATGTCGGAGACGAGGAAGAACTAGGTATTGGATACCGATGATCATACCTCGGACAAACATAGTACCAAAGCACAAAGGGATCAAGTCATATTGTTAACGGTTCAATAGCGATGGAGTTTATTCGATGGAAGCGTAGGGGCACATCAAGGATTGTAACCAGATCCCACATGATGGTCATTGGTCAGAGAGTGTCTCGATCATGTCTACTGTTTCCCGGACCGTAGGGTGTCACACTTAAGGGCAATCGATGCATTAAGGATTGATTCGGGATCATCGGTGAAAAGAGAGAAAACACCGGAAATGTACCGGGAGGTGCCGAAAGCTGTTCCGGATATTTTGAAAGGTTCAAAATAATATATATTAATGTTTAAATATGTTTTATTATTTAATTGACAGAATTAAATATTAAAAATGATTTAAACAATTAATTAAAAAGGTGAAAAGGTATTTGGGCCTTAAAAGGCCCATGAAGGGAAAGGGGAGCCTCCCCCCTTGGGCTTGGCGCCAAGGGAGGGGCCCATCCCCCCTCCTAACCGCGCCACTCCCCCCCCCCCCTTGGGGTTTTAGTCCCACATGGGGGAAGGGGAGGGGGTGGAGCCCCTCCTTGGCCTATATAAGGACGGGTGGGGTGCCTTTTTTCTACACAACATTGAGTTTCTCTCTCTCTCTATTTCTCCGACCTAGAGCGGACTCCCCTGGTTTTGAGTTTGCACCTGGTTGGGGGTTTCACCATCATCCGGACGCCGTCGCGCTGTCGGAATCGGGATCCGGATCAATCTTCTTTCCGCTGCTCTTCTGGTTCGGAGCCCGGAGGGACGTCGGTTGCACCGTACGTGTGTAATCCCGCGGGGCACTACACGTGTGGTGCTACTTCATCGTCGGAGGTTCTTCAACACGACAGGGAGGTCGTAGGTTCAGAGTCTATGCCAACCACGTTCGAGGAACGTTTCCCTCTTTCGGTCTTCAAAGGTATGAACGCCGATTCCTTCCTTTACATACATCAGTATAGCATAGATCTTGGGTTCGGGACTCGTAGGTAGGAAATTTTTTGTTTTCTGCGCCGATCCCCAACACCCAATTCTTCTCACAAGGCCATTCGTCAAGGCATCTCGGCCATCTAAGATCCCACGCCAAATTTGCGATGGATGACTGCCCAGCTGAGCCTCAACAATATCAGTTTTCGGGTAGTATAATGCCTTTAGCATTCTCGCTGCTAGAGAATTTGGGTTCTTGAGAAGGCGCCAAGCTTGTCTAGCAAGTAGAGACAAGTTAAAAAGTTCCAGGTCTTTAAAACCCAGCCCACCATCGCACCTCGGTTGGGTCATCGTATTCCAAGAGACCCAATGAGGCTTTCTTCTTCATTCCTTGCTTCCCCAATAAAATTGCGTGATAAGTTTCGTGACGTGTTCGTAGAGGCCTCTCGGAAGACGGAAACAAGATATCGAGTACACCGGAACATATGAGCCACTGATTTGATCAAAATATCTTTCCCGGCAGATGAGATCGTCCGGTCAATCCACCCCTTTACCTTGCCCCACATTCTGTCTTTTAAAAACTTAAAAGCACCAATTTTGGAGGAGCCGATATCCTACGGGAGGCCAAGGTATCTTTCATTGAGTGTTTCGGTATGGATATTGAGGACAGTTTTGACTTCCTCTCTTACAGATTCTGGACACCCCTTGCTGAAAAACATGGAAGATTTGCTTGTATTTATCCTTGTCCCGAAGCCTGACAATAGATATCCAGTAAGTTTGATATGTCCATTGCATCCTGTGTATTAGCCTTGAAAAGCAGTAGGATGTCATCGGCAAAATGGAGATGAGATGATTGACCTGTGGTGCCAAAGGTGACACAAGCAACCCACCTAGATGTGATGATGGATCTTTGAATTTGAGGAGGCCCTCTGCCGCTAACAAGAATAAATAGGGTGAAATGGGATCTCCCTGCCGAATCCCACTGCTTGGTGTAAAATCCTGAAGTTTTTTTCATTGAAAAGAACTGAATAAGATACCGAAGACACCAAGCTCATAACAAGGCCTACCTAGCTTTCAGAAAAATCTAGTTCAGCATTACCGCTTTCAAATAGGCCCACTTCACACGGTCATATGCTTTCATCATGTTCAGCTTTAAGGCACAGTGCCTGTGTTTAGTAGATTCGTTCCTCTTCATGAAATGTAGACATTCGTAAGCAGCAATGATATTATCCATGATCAAGCGCCCTGGAACAAAAGCGGAATGCTGCTGGGATATAATGTGGTGGTGCTTGCGCCGTATGATGGTTTCTCAATTATAGAAAGATGGTTTGTAATGAAATGTTGATTGGGCTTCTTGTTGCTGCTCTCCTGATTGTTGACCGAGTAATCCTGGCGCCCTTGTATCTAGTTTAGGTAGTTTGATTTCCCGTTTGATTTCCATACCGCATGTGCACTAGTCTGTTGGTGCCATGACCGGTTCGTAGCTTGTAGTTAGGATCGAGCTGTTGTACGTGTATCGTGGGATGGCACAAGGATAGGCACGTACGGCAGCATCGCGAGGACGTGCACGAGTGGGCGTGGGATGGCACGACCGCAAAGCTCGGACACGATCCGTTTCCCGTTTCCAGTTTTCGTTATAAGGAATAAAGGAAGGACAGAAAAGCTGCAACCTTACGCGGCACAAAACTCTCTCGCCATTGCTGAGCTCGTAGCAAGCTAGGTTTCCAACAAGTGGCATCAGAGCGGTTACCGATCCGCAGCGGCGATGTCGTCCAACGACGGCGGACGCACGCCGACACCGCGCACCGACGAGACGGGTGGCGAGGCCGGAGCTGCAGCGGCAGCGACGAGGGAGCGAGGACGTAGCCGGGGGCGCAGCGTCGTTCGGCGCAGCGGCAAGGAAGTCATCATCCACGAGCGCATGGAGCGCACGAATTTCGGCACCAACATCGTCTACCCTCCTCTCACAGCCACGAATTACATCGAGTGGGCGCTGGTGATGAAAATCAACCTGCGCGCACAAGGGCTGTGGGACGCGGTGTCCGGCATGGGCGAGCCGGGCGATCGCGAGGACATGGCGGCGCTGTCTGCGCTGCTGCGTGCGGTACCGCCGGAGATGGTGCCGGTTCTCGCGGTCAAGGAGACGGCGGCGGACGCCTGGGAGGCGATCAAGCTGATGCGTATGAGGGTGAGCCGTGCGCGAGAGGCCACGGCACAGCGGCTCCGCAAGGAGTTCGAACAGATCACGTTCAAGGACGGCGAAACCCTTGATGCGTTCGGGATGCGCATCACCAATCTCGCCAACAACCTACGTTCTCTAGGGGACGTCGTGGACGAGGTAAAAATCGTGCAGAAATTCCTACGTGAAGTTCCCATCCAGTATGCGCAGATCGCCTGCTCGATCGAGACACTCCTCGATCTCAACGGCATGTCCGTGGAAGAACTGATCGGGCGGCTCTGCTCATCGGCGGAGAGGTGCTCGATCGGAATGGTGGATCGCACAGGCACCCAGCTACTGCTCACGGAGGAGCAGTGGAACGCGCGCGGCAAGAAGAAGGAGCATGGACAAGGCTCCGGCTCCAACGGTGGCGCGCCAAGGGGCAACGGCCGCGCCAAGAACAAGCACCACGGCAACGATCGTCGTGGCTCGAACGGCGAACAGGACAGGCCCGGGATCAAGTGCTACAACTGCAACAAGTATGCAGGGCACATATCCCGTGACTGTCCTGAGCCACGGCGGGAACGCGGGGAGCGACGTCAGCAGGCTCACCTGGCCGCGGCGGAGGAAGACAGGCCCGACTTCGATGGGCCAGCTCTCCTCATGGCGGTCACGAACCAGGGCGCGACGACGGACGCGCTCATGCCGGTCACGACCGGCACGACGGAGCGTGTCACCCTCGTGGAGGACCGCGTCTTCCTCGCCTCCGCGCACGAGGGCAACGACACATGGGTGCTGGACACAGGCGCAAGCAACCACATGACTGGCCGCCGCGACGTCTTCACCGAGTTGATCACCACGGTCGGGGGCACGGTGAAATTCGGCGACAGGCCGGTCGTGGAAATCAAGGGGCGGGGCACGATCTTGTTCGCCTGCGGCAACGGCGACCATCGAGCCCTCTCAGACGCGTACTAGATCCCGCGTCTACGGAGCAACATCGTCAGCCTCGGACAGCTCGAGGAGAACGGCTGCCGCATCGACCTCGCCAACGGCTTTCTGAAGTTGTTCGACAGGCGCCACAGGCTACTCGTCAAGGTACCGCGGGCACGCAACCGCCTGTACACCGTCACGCTGGACATTGCGAGGCCGGTGTGCCTCGCGGCGGTGCGCTCCGACGACTCCTGGAGGTGGCACGCACGGTATGGCCACCTCAACTTTGACGCCCTCAAGAAGCTCACGCGTCAAGGCATGGTGCGAGGGCTGCCGCAGATTAACCACTGCGAGCAGCTCTGCGACGGCTGCCTGGCCGGAAAGCAGCGCCGCGCGTCATTTCCTCATCAGGAGAAGAAGCGGGCGGAAGACATCCTTGACCTGGTGCACGGGGACATTTGCGGTCCAATCACACCGGCGACGCCCGCGGGTAGACGCTACTTCATGCTCCTTGTCGATGACAAGAGCAGGTATATGTGGATCACACTGCTGACGACCAAAGACCAGGCAGCAACGGCGATCAAGCGATTCCGAACGGGAGCCGAAGTGGAGACGGGGCGCAAATTGCGTCTGCTCCGGACTGACCGCGGTGGAGAGTTCACCGTGGCCACGTTCGCTGAGTACTGCGCCGACGAGGGGATCGGGCGTCAACTGACCGCGCCGTACTCACCCCAGCAGAACGGGGTCGTCGAACGCCGGAACCAGACGATCGTCTCCACCGCGCGGTGCCTGATGAAGGCCATGGGGGTTCCTGCAAGGTTCTGGGGGGAAGCCGCGACCACCGCGGTTTATCTCCTGAACAGATCGCCGACGAAAAGCGTGGATGGCAAGACTCCCTTCGAGGTATGGCACGGCTACAAGCCTGATGTGAGCTACTTGCGTGTTTTTGGGTGTGTTGCACACGTGAAGGTGACCAAGCCGAACCCGGCAAAACTGGACGACCGGAGCATTCCCATGGTGCTCCTCGGGTACGAGCCGGGGTCGGCGGCGTATCGCGTCTACGACCCTGTGAAGAATCGTGTGCACGTCTCGCGCGACGTCATTTTCGACGAGAGCGCTCGCTGGGACTGGGACAAGGAGGGGGCGGCTGTCGACGCCACGCCGTTCCATGTCGAGGTGTTCGTGCACCCAGTCACCGCGACCACGACGGCGCGCAACTTCCCCGTCGAGCAGAACACGGGGACCTCCGCTCGTACGAGCCGTACGCCGCCACCAAGTCCTCCCGGGGACTGGGCCACGCCTGGGTCTGCTACTGGATCTTCATCAACATCTGCAGAGACCAGCGCGGGAGAGGCCTCCCCGACACCACCAGGGCCACAGCACCCGATGATCACAAGGGCACGTCGCGGCATCGTCAAGCCCAACCCCATGTACGACGACTACATAATGGGTAACGATGCAGAGGAGCTCGACGACGAGCTGTGTATGGTGGCGGCGGAGGAGCCCGTGTCAGTGGACGCCGCGCTGACACAGGTGGGCTGGAAGAGCGCCATGGACGCCGAACTGGCGTCAATCCTTAGCAACGACACCTGGGAGCTCACCACGCTCCCACGCGGCCACAAAGCCATCGGGCTTAAGTGGGTCTACAAGGTAAAACGAGATGCTGCAGGTGAGGTGCTCAAGCACAAAGCGCGCCTTGTCGCGAAGGGATACGCACAGCACCAGGGGGTGGACTTCGATGAGGTGTTTGCGCCGGTGGCATGCCTAGAGACAGTGCGGCTGCTGCTGGCGCTCGCCGCTCACCGTGGTTGGCAGGTGCACCACATGGACGTGAAGTCCGCATTCCTCAACGGGGAACTCGCGGAAGAGGTGTATGTGCACCAGCCTCCAGGTTACATCGACCCCGGCAACGAGCACAAGGTGCTCAGGCTGCGCAAAGCGCTCTACGGGCTTTGTCAAGCGCCGCGCGCCTGGAACGGCAAGCTGGATGCCTCACTGGCGTCGCTCGGTTTCGAGAAAAGCACCGTCGAGCACGCCGTGTACAAGAGGAACGACAATGCGGCCACGCTGCTCGTCGGCGTCTACGTCGACGACCTGATCATCACCGGCACGGACGCCAACGAGATAGCCGCATTCAAGGGTCAAATGCACGAGTTGTTCGAGATGAGCGACCTTGGTCTCCTAAGTTACTACTTGGGGATCGAGGTAAAGCAAGAGGCCAACACGATTACACTCTGCCAGAAGGCGTATGTGGGCAAGATTCTGGAGGCTGCGGGCATGGCGGGATGCAATGCCTGTCACACACCAATGGAGAACCGTCTGCAGCTGAGCAAGGCCGGGGGCGGAGGCGTGACGGACGCCACGAGCTACCGGAGCATCGTTGGCAGTCTCAGGTATCTCTGCAACACCCGTCCCGACATCACGCACGCCGTTGGGATGGTGAGCAGGTACATGGAGGCGCCCACTGCTTCGCACTGGGCTGCAGTGAAGCAAATTCTGCGCTACATTAGCGGAACGGCTGGCTACGGGTGCAGGTACTCGAGGGGCGCCACCAAGGAGCCCGCACTAGTGGGTTACAGCGACAGTGACCTCGCCGGAGACGTCGATGACCGGAAGAGCACCACTGGCGTCATCTTCTTCCTCGACTCCGGCGTCATCACCTGGACATCTTAGAAGCAGTCGGTGGTGTCTCTCTCGTCTTGCGAAGCGGAGTACATCGCTACGGCAAAGGCAGCCTGCCAAGCTGTCTGGCTAAGCAGGCTGCTCGACGAGATGACGAACAAGCCCGCGGCGACGGTGAAGTTGTACGTGGACAACAAGTCTGCGATCGAGCTGAGCAAGAACCCGGTGCATCACGAGCGAAGTAAGCACATTGACATTCGTTTTCACTACATTCGTCAGTGCATTGAGGAAGGCGAGGTGGACATTGATCATGTGAGCACAACTGGGCAACTCGCTGACATACTAACCAAGGCGCTGGGGCGTGCAAAGTTCTCTGAGAAGCGATTGAAGCTCGGCGTTGTGGAAGTATCAAGTGGACACCAGGATTAGGGGGTGATTTGTTGACCGAGTAATCCTGGCGCCCTTTATCTAGTTTAGGTAGTTTTCTTTCACGTTTGATTTTCATACCGCATGTGCACTAGTCTGTTGGTGCCATGACCAGTTCGTAGCTTATAGTTAGGATCGAGCTGCTGTACGTGTATCGTGGGATGGCACGAGGATAGGCACGTACGGCAGCATCGCGAGGACGTGCACGAGTGGGAGTGGGATGGCACGACCGCAAAGCTCGGACACGATCCATTTCCCGTTTCCAGTTTTCATTATGCGGCACAAAACTCTCTCGCTATTGCTGAGTTCGTAGCAAGCTAGGTTTCCAACACTGATCACCTTGGTCGTCGTAGTTGGGTGTGCTGACACCGACCGTCTCGTGGCGCTGCACCGTCCACCGCCAGGAGTGCTGCGTTTTTAGTGCTAACACTGGGTGCGTGCGTACATGTGTGGACATCGCACGCCTCAGACACGTATTAACGCTGCCTGCGCACTGTAGTAGGCGCGTGGCACATTTACTGAAGTTTTGTTGGAGTTCCGGCACTGAAGTGAAGACCAGCCAGCCAGCCGGGGCGACGGAGCACGCGCGCCTCCCGAGGCCGGTCCCGCTGTGACTATTCTGTATAACTGCCGTTACACCGAAGCAGACAATGAGTACGTACAGGTACAACCCCCACACAACAAACAGAAGGAAAACGGAGTGAGTCCCGCACTCGCAGCATGCATGGCATGGCATGCACGCGCAGAGAGTTGTAAATGCGAGGAGAGAGGCTCATGGTATTGGTAGGTGAAGCTCATCTACGCCCATTCCTCCGGGCATTCATGTCATGGCCACCGCTTCCCCTTTTGCTGTATTTAAAGGTGCCCAACGCCGAGTTGGTGCAATATGTCCGCGCGCATGCCATGCCGTGCCATGCCAACGTGTGCGTGCAAAGCCCAGGACGGACGCCGGTGAGACCACGGGACGCTAGCTCTCTCCCGATCTCGCCTCGCCATCATCACCGTACCCCGTGCACACACACACACACACACACACACACACACACCCGATGGACTGACCGGCCCCATGGCGTCACATGCACCTTGTCCACAGGTACATCAGTGCATGTAACCATTGACTGCACGTACGTACCTCTCTCTCTCCCTGCTGCGTGCATGTCAGTTGCTAGTATGTGTACGCACTACGCAGTGCGTGCCGTGAGCATCGTGCCAAGAGATCCGACCCGATGCCGGTGGACGGTGGCGCGTCGCATGCACGCACTCGCGTGCCATGGGTTTCTGATCGATCCAGCTGCTCGACCTCTGGTCTGCTAGCTGCGCGTATTGATTGACTCACTGACGAGCAAACATGTCATACATGCGCAGGCAGACGATGGACGACGACGACGACCGGCCGGCCGGGCACATCACATGCAAGGCAGCAAATTAACCTCTCGGCTGCAGCCATCATAAAGCCATGTTTCATCCTTTCGGGGATCGGCGTCGGACCACCCTTGTGCCCCCCTGCTTACCACCCTTTTGCACCCCGCTCGCCATTTATGCCCACCGTACCCCCCCTCTCTCCTCGATCGCTCTCCACGGACCATAGTGTCTACTCTTACCTATCCTTCCTTCCGCTACATAAAGGCCGGGCTCCTCCTCCTGCCCGCCCAGCTCAAGCTCACCACCAAGCAGCAGTTCAGTACGTAGTCGCCATGCAAACCACTGCGGCCCTCCCCTTCGGGCGCCTTGCCATGGCCATGGCGCCCAACCAACAGGCTCAGGCACAGAGCCTTCAACGCTCTCTCCATGTCCATGCCCATGCCAGCCCAGGCTACGCCGTCCAGCCGGGCTGCCGTTGGCTGCCGCTCTCCTCCGTGATCAGGCCCCTTCGTCTTCCAGGATCAAAGACGGCGGCGTCCACGGGTTGGGTGCGCCGCTGATCCACCACCGGCCCTATCCTCCCTGAGCTAGCTCATCTGCGCCCCGCCACTTCATCTCCTGCATCTTCTCATTCACACTTGCCATGGGTGGTCTTTCAACGAGTTCTTGCTACGGTCAAGATGCTGGCTGTTCTTGACCTTGCAAGACTTTGCCCCCACACGCGCTCTTCTCCGAGCAGCGCTCTCCGCACTCCTCCCTGCCAACGCTCTTGTCTCCCACCTCCCCGTCTATCCCTCTTGAGCTTTTGTAACCTAGATGGATCCAGTAGTAGAGCTTGTGTGAGCTTAAGTTTCCGTGTCACCGCTTCAGTCATCTTGGCTAGCTAGTATTCGAGTATTGTATCGCTCTTATTTCCGGTAAGTTGCAGTCATGGCATCTTGTGCCCCCGCTAGCTTCAGTCATGTTGGCTAGCTAGTGTATATTGTGTTGTAAGTATTGATCTTCTTTTCCGGCCAGTTGATGTAACCGTACTCCATTACTTACTTGTTTGTCCTCCTCAGTTGATGTTTGTTTTCTCAGCAAGCTAGGTAAACTCGCCAAAGATTTCAGTACTTGTAAATTGTAATAATGCATGTGCAATCGGAACCACTACATGCAAGTGTTATTGTCAGCAGCAGCAGCTTGCGAGAAAGGAATCGTGCGTAGTAGCAGAAACTAAGTGCAGCAAAACATGTGCGTGCGTACGTTCACATGAAATTCAGAGCAGTCTTTGGTTTGTTGGGCATGTTCGTATCAATGTGCAGTAATAAGTTGACGATGGCGCCGTTTATGCACCGTGTGACTGGGCCCTGTAATGATGGGTATGTGCAGTGGCCTTCTTAATATGTTGTGCACCATCTGACTGTCTTAGTACGGCACACCCATGCATTACAGAACGAACGCTAGCATGCATGCCTCAGTCCCATTCAGAGGTCAGAACTCAATATTAACTAGCAAACAGGTCCCGCGTCGACCACTGTTTGCTCAACCCTAGGAGGAATATAGCCTGGTTGATCTTAGCACGACACCAATCGTACGACTATATTCCTTGGTGCCTTGTAAACAGATAACCAAGTGCTGCCTTAAATCACCTGCAAATCGCAATGCAGACCATCTGCTTTGGAGCAACTATCCGATCCGATGCGTGCTCACTGCTAGCAGCTTATTTCCAACACTCCATATTGGAGCTCGTTTTGATTCAAGCATTGGGCAGCTTATGCCTTGTAAACAGATAACAAAATCCTGCCTTAAATCACCTGCAAATGCAAGGCATCTATTTATATAGTCACTGCATGTTAATAAGAATTGACACTCCATGGGAAATGCAAGTACGTAGTTTATTTCTAACACTCCTTATTTAGGCTCGCTTTGATTCCTCATTTTGCTGGAAGGACAGGCTTAGGTTCAAGCAATGGGCAATGAAACCTCACTTAAGAATATAATTCAATCATAAATATGCGAAAAAGCATGTCCCAATGACAGAATATTCATGCTGAATTATTGGTGCAGCATAGAAAAAAAAAAGCATCACTTGCTGTACTGCAGCAATTGCTGTAACAGAGTAGATGACACAAGCATAAATTCCAACCCCAAGACAGCAGTAGCGCTGACGCCAAAGCAATTGGGGAGACTCTCAAACAGAAGGTTTACAGGGGCCCTGGAAACGTCCCGTTCTCCCTCTGCTCGTTCCACTTGTCAACCTGGTTCAGTGAGACACACAAAGGTCACCATACTGGAGGAAACAAGGTAATATTGCTCCTGTTAAGTGTTAACAATACAAGTTTGACTGTCTAAAACAAACGAAGAAGTATATGAAGTAGCCTTTTGTTTACTATTTTCCAGGTTTATGAAGTATATTCATTTCATCAGGTCAATTCATTGGCAACAGATTTATCAGATTTACACTTGTGGAATCCTAACGATTCTACATTAGCAGATTTTTCTGTTCACTGTGACCTCAGATGCAGTTTGCAAATTGCTGCTCAAGAGGAGGATATTATATTATTATTACTGCTAGAGTGTCCAAATAAAAGGTTAATAGTAAAACCAAATAAAGAGAAACCCATGTGCTACTTCCTAGCCCTATGGAGGCATTCACAGATACTGGCAGAAACAACAAACTTGATTTGGATGGATTTTTAAATCCAGAAGCAATATGATGGACTTAGATGTAATATATTTTTTAACCTTCTGGCTAGTCCGTGCATAATATTGCAGTGGAAAGAAAGATCATTTAATTCAACTTCCAAAAAATATACTGAAAAATAAGATCACGCTGTTTCAAAGCAAACATCAATGTATAATGCCTTTGCAGTTGAACGTAATGATAATAGCACCAGTAATACACTACAGTATAGTCACAGGGAGCAAAGCCACTCACCCATTCACCTGGGCAAAGAGATCGGTAGTACTTGGCAAATTTGTCACATTCGGCGGCTTCATCCCCCTTGGCACTAACACACCTAGTTTCATGAGAGTTCAAATAGTTAACAAATGTTAAACATACTTGGTGCATGAAATTTATAAAGCTATTGCATCATATATATACCTGTGGAACTCAACATAGCGAGTAAAGCAGTGCCTGGTTTGGTTGGTTGTAGGAAAGCGGAAGTCAGCGGGTGCTGTTTTGATCTCAATCTGGTAAATAAGCAAAATATTAACTGGTAAGGTCGCGACAGCACATGGAGAACAGAAAAAGAAAAACAGTGGTCGTCGATGAGAGAAAATTTCAGGAGATGATTACAAGATTCAAAACAAAATAAATTTCAAGAAAGGCTACCGGTCAAACTTCCCAACAGACGGTAACCATGACGGTATAGTTTTCTAGAGTAAAACATGGGTAAAGTTTCCAGCGATGGTGGCATGCATAAGCGGAAGTCAGCAGGTGCTGTTTTGATCTCAATCTTGCAGTTCAGTCTGACGGTGGCATGCATAAGTAAAATGGCACACATCCAGATCACAGGCAGTGGTGGTTGAAACTTTTTTCCACACACCACTCTCGTTGTACAGAAGACAACAGAACAATAACCATACCAATCCAACGAATCTCCTAAACATTAAGGATCCAATGACCATCACATATAACAATCATCTGCTATCTTTAAAACAGGATAACATTGAAACGCCGCCGAACAAGGTGGGTTCTGACTTCTGAGTCTATCGTCCCTGATTCAACACTAACAACGCACACCGATCACATTACAGAACCGGCCGGTCTTGAGAATTCACCTTAGTTCGAAAAAATGATCTTCGGAATTCAACGTTACCTCTTCTGAATTTAGTACGATCTACCAAGAAAAATCCGTTAATTTACCAATAGAGCGAGACCCTAATCGCACGAAATGGAATGGGGGCCAACCCCACCAAATCGCCCAGAACGAATAGGATGCGAAATAGAAGAACCTAGGGATCAGGACAAACGCAGCTACCGCAACCCGCATCACGCGCAGATAGGCGCCCCGCGGCACAGATCCACGCGACGAGGAACCAACAACCGCGGCGCGATCGACGAACCAGCGAATGCACCATGCGCTCTGTTCAGGGGTGAGCGAACGGAAGATTGGGTCGGGGGAGAGAAGGGGATCCTGGAAGGTTCTCTCACCTCGGCCATCTCGTCGTCGCCTGGAAGGAGAATGGAGATCGGAGGCGGGGAAGGAATCGCGGCGTCGCGGAGCGGACAGACGGGAACTCGACGGGAAAGGGGGGGGGGCGAGGAGGAGGAGCGACAAGGGCCTGATCAAGAAGAGTGGAGCTCTTAATACTAGTGGTGGATCTGGCCTGTGATAGTTATGGGCTCTTATACGGGCTGCCCCGAACCATCATCTCTAGCAGCAGACTCTTTTTTGTTTGTACCCTCGAACAAACTTTTTCTTAAAAAAAAACCTCAAACAAACAAACAAAAAACTATTTTTTGTTTAAAAAACGCAGATTGTTTTTTTGGTCTTCCTCCACCCTTCCAAACCATTCTCAATCCGCGCCACAAGGTCTAGAAAAAAGTTCTCCTCCATGTTGCCTTGCCCTCCCTTCTTTCTCTGGTTCGTTTTTTTATCGGTGGCTATAGGAGTAGAGGTTTGCCCTTTCTTTTTCCTTAGTTTTACTAGGTTATTGTTTTTCTGACGAAACCGAAGGGGTGGTGGAGGCGATGATGCAATGAAACAAGATATTTTGGTCTCTTACTGCCTTAATTACGTTTGATCCAACATTAGTGAAGGGCTTACAATGTATGTGTTGGTAGATCAATTGTTGATCGACCTATCCCTTCCGGTGGGTCTTGGGGGTGCAAAATGGTATGGTGGACAAGGGTTTGAAGGCTGCTGCGGCAATGATGGGAATCACTAGAGGAGAGACGTGGAGTTGACGACGACAATAAGGAGGAGGTTGGTGATGTCCTGTGAGGGCCTCTCCATGGTGGTCTGGTGATCGACGGTGGTCGTTCGCCGGATGGAAAGCAGGGTGGCGTCGCGTGAGAGAAAAGGCAAATGACAATTGGTCGAGGGCGTGATGCGGGTTTGCATTAATGACATCAACCCGCATGCCAAAAATAACAGCCTTTTTTGGGTTGTAGTTTTGCAAAAATAATTGAACAAAAGCAGTTGTTATAGACGGTCTCTTGTCCACAATTGTTATAGCACTTTAAACAACTTGCTTTTTTGAGCTGCTTCAAGACTTGTTGTTGCTTTCCTTGTGAGTTCACTCTTGACAGAGCTTCATCGGCCTAGGGTCGGCTCACCGTCGACTAATCTGGTCGAAGGGCGGCCTAACTGTGCCATGGCGTTTCCGGTAGGAAGCCAACGTTCACATCGCATCTATCTCCCGCCCGACGTGCCAAAGGGAAGGCCCTACAGCCCCGTGATTCGACGTTCTTCGGTGCCATTGTTCTAAGTGGTTTCGTCCCCGGTGGCAACGGTGCTTTCCGTGACCGACGGCGGATTCGACACAACTTCAGTGGCCAAGGCCCCGATCATGTTCCTGCTGATAGTTTTAGGTTATGTCTGTAATTTGCAAACTCCTGCTTTTAATTTCTACTTTGCAAAGTTTTTTTTGTAAAATGTACCACTGTGGTAAATTAATGCAGTGTGCGTCTTGGAGACCCTTCTCTTTTCAACAAAAGAAAAAGGAATCATTCCTCTGACACTCCTTATCAGGTGAGGGCTCGGCCGAACTGTCGTGTTCTGGTGCATGATGCTTTTGATCAAGGTGTCGTGGTGTCTGATATGCCGTCTAAGGGGCAGATGTCATGAAAAAAGAGATCAGATAATGATTTTTTTTGAATTTTGGATTTAGGTTGCGTTCAAAATTTTCTATTCGGTGCTTCCGGTTCGCAGCCTCCAACCCCGCACAAGAGAAACCTCTGAAAAACCACCACCTCCTCCTCGTTGCCGCCCACGCCCCTGTTTCCCGCGTCCACCGCCGGCCACCACCATGGCGAAGCAGCCGAAGCAGCAATCCCTCTCCCGCTTCTTCTCCCCCAAGCCCCCACCCCCGACCTCCACCTCCACCTCCGCTGCCCAAGCCCAACCTCTCGCGCCTCCACCTCCTCCCAAACCCTCCGTCTCCACCGTCGCCTCCTTCTCCCCGGCCAAGCGCGCGCGCGCCCTGTCCCGCTCCCCCAAGACCGCCGCCAAAAGGCCCAGGCCCTCCCCTTACCCCGCCTCCGCCAACCCCCCTCGCGAAGCCGCCGTCCGCCGCGCGCTCCTCGTGCCGCCGCCCTCCGTCTCGAACCCTAGCGGCGGTGGCGATGGCGGTGGCGGCGGCGGCAGAGGCTACACCCCGCTGGAGCAGCAGGTCGTGGACCTCAAGGCCCGCCACCCGGACGTCCTCCTCATGGTCGAGGTGGGCTACCGCTTCCGCTTCTTCGGCAAGGACGCCGCCGTCGCCGCCTCCGTCCTCGGCATCGTCGCCCACCCCGACCGCAGCTTCCTCACCGCTAGCGTCCCCACATTCCGCCTGGGGTTCCACGTCCGCCGCCTCGTCGACGCCGGGCACAGGGTCGGCGTCGTCCGACAGACCGAGACCGCGGCCATCAAGGCTGCGGCTGCGCGCGGTGGTGGCGGGGGCGGCGCCGCCCCGTTCGCGCGCGAGCTGTCGGCGGTGTACACGCGCGCCACCATCGAGGCCGGGGCTGGGGAAATGGAGGGCGGTGGCGCGCCAGAAGAGGGGAGCAGGTATCTCGTGTGCGTGGTGGACAAGGAGGTGGAGGCCGTAGGGAAGGAGGGGTTCGAGGTGAAGGTTGGGGTGGTGTCCATCGAGGTGTCCACAGGCGAGGTTGTGCACGGGGAGTTCATGGACGGCGCATGTCGGAGCGGGCTCGAGGCCGTGCTGCTTGGCTTGGCGCCCGTTGAGGTCATCCTCGGCACCCCACTCTCGGTTGCTACGGAGAAGGTAAGTGGTGTATGACTCCTTTTTGAAACTTATACTCGGTCGTTATTAATGAAGTACTCCCTCCGTTCAATATTAGTTAACATCGGAATGGATGTATCTAGCATTGAAATCATCTAAATACATCCGTTTTAGCGATATCTAATTACAAACGGAGGGAGTATATGTTTGTTACTCTGATTGCCAGCTGAATCCTTGTTTGGTGATGTGCAAAATTGTAGGGTCATGATATCTTGTGTTTCACAATGCACACTATAGCTGAAGTTGCATGATGAAATGAAACATTAATCAGTAGATTGTAGATTCTCCACCCCCTTTCAGTTTGCAATTCATTAATTTACTCGGTTTATGTTTGTAGGATTGTGGTCATGCTTATTCTATATGGCAACTTATATTTAGGTTCATGTGTGGCTCGAATGACTTTCAGTTCCGTAAAAAATCATCAGTGTAACTAGCTTGGCAGTAACGAGTAATAGTTATACATTTACCATTTCCCGGTTCCACTATAAAGTATGATAGCTTGTTTATTTGTCATACTACCAACTCGAGCTAATGCAAATTATTCCTATGGTGACCTTTACTTTATTTGCTTTTCTGTAAGTATATTTTTAAGTTCTTGCTATTTTGAGTTAGTGTTATCCCTTCTAGTTTGATAGGGCTTGAGATTCCCTGATTAATGGGTTCCTCCATTTTCTGTCTAGCTGATGAGGGCATATGCGGGACCTGCCTCTAATGTCCGGGTTGAGTGCACTTCACGCATTTGTTTTGGTGAGGGAGGTGCTTTAGCAGAACTGATGTCTTTGTTTGAGAAATCGGAGGTCAATTCACCAAACAATAGACAGATGATGGAAATAAATGAGGAGGATAACAATCTTCATGGGATGGAGGTACTGTTAGCCTTCATAACTGTTCTAAATGGACTTTAGGTAATTAACCACCGTCCCTCCGTGTAGCTTGGTGACCATAATGTGGTTTAATAAGCTACATTTGTTCGCATAGGGTATCATGGCTATGCCAGAGCTAGTTGCTCAAGCAATGGCATTGAGTGTTCGCTATCTGAAGGGTTTCGGTATGGAGAGGTTAATCTGCTTTGGTTCTTCGTTCCGGCCATTTACTGCTAATACTGAAATGTCTCTATCAGCAAACGCTCTTCAACAGCTTGAGGTATATTCTTCTACACCATACTATTTTTCTTCTTTCTGTTTGGGTAGCTGTGACATTTTTGTAGATAGAAAGTTGTGACCTTTTATCCCTCAACTAGTGTCTGTCCTCTCTTGCTGGGGCAAATGTCTTGTTTTTGGGACACACTTTCTTATATATAGCCGGGGGATAACTGTAGTCACATTTTTTCCCCCTGAAATGTTTCTTCACAACTCGAGACACCAAAACACATCCTCTGTTCGCCTTTGTGGGCATGCCATGTCCTTGTGATTCTCCTCCGTTCCATTTATGAGGTGACACCTGGATTGTTTTCAGGTATTGAAGAACAACTCAGATGGTTCAATAGAAGGCTCCCTTTTTCAAACTATGAACAACACATGTACAGCTTTTGGATCTAGGCTGTTTAGACACTGGGTAAGCCGCTATATCTGAACCTGGTTATGAAATGACTTATCACCATGATGTATCATTTCACTTGAACAACAAATATCGCAGAGTGACAAACCAAAACAGCCGCTCTCATTATGTCAATTGTTTTGTTAAATGTCTTTATTGATCTTGTGCTGTTCTTGCAGTTGACCCACCCCTTATGTGATAGAAATCTAATATGTGCTCGTCATGATGCAATCTCTGAGATCTCTGAATCGATGGGATCACGACAAGATTCAGTTAGCATTCAACAGGATGAAGAGGATGGGCGCTGCACAGCTTCTGCGCGAAGTGACCTGAGCACCATTCTTTCATCTGTTTTGACAATGCTGGGAAGATCACTTGATTCTCAAAGAGGAATAACAAGAATTTTTCACTGCAAAGCCACAGCTAAAGAGGTAAAAGATATATCCCTTTCTGTGTTCTAAACTTCTAATTGATTTTAGGCTAGAATCGTACTTCTTTCTTTTCTGCTTGTTTTCTTCTATATATCTGTTGAAACCGTGTTATCCCTTAATCCCTCTGTCCCACAATGTAAGACGTTTTTGCAAGCTAATTTAGCTTGCAAAAACATATTACATTGTGGAACAGAGGAGTACCAGTTACCACTATGAAATAGAGAAGTCTGTGAGTGAATTCAGTATTGTTTGCTATATGCATACAAATATTTGTTTTTTTTGGATAAAGACAAATATTTGGTTGGAGAAATATTTCTATGCTCCTGTTGACTCTGAACTTAAAAGCTTTGGTGGTGTTTATGCGAATCTTGCTTAGTGTGATATTGATGTCTAACTGACTATAGTTTATGTTGCAGTTTGTTGGGGTCATCCAGGCTATCTTAACAGCTGGAAAACAACTGCAGAAGCTTGTTCTCGAGGATACTGACAATGTATCTTCTCAGCTCAGAATTGTCCACTCTTCTTTGTTGAGAAAGCTCATAAGTACAGCTTCATCATCTATTGTACTTGCTAATGCTGTGAAACTTCTGTCGTGTCTTGACAAAGATGCTGCTGATCAAGGAGATATGATAAACCTATTCATTTCATCTGTTGACCAGTTCCCCGATGTAAATCTTTACCTACTCATTAATAGAGCTTGTTTGTTCCTTACCTTTTCTGATGCATGGTACCTGTATATCATTGTGCAGGTTGCAGAGGGCCATGTGACTGTTGGAATGGCCAAACAAAAACTGGATTTGTTAATTGTTGAGTATCGGAAGCAGCTTGGCATGCGCAGCTTGGAGTACAAAACCGTATCTGGAACAGCTTACTTGATTGAAGTTAAATCGCTTCATTGAAATCTTCAGATATTTTTAATTTCAAGTAGTAAGAATATTTCTTGTATTTTTTTCTTAGGTTATTAATGTTACCTATTGTGTATGTCGGCAGCTACCAGTAGATAGAAGGGTGCCTTCAAACTGGATGAAAGTAAATAGCACCAAAAAAACTATTAGATACCACACTCCTGAAGTATTGAAGAACTTGGACAGCTTATTACTGGCTAAAGAAGAACTAGCAGTTATCTGCAGGAAAACTTGGCACAAATTCCTTATGGATTTTGGCAAATATTATTCGCAGTTTCAGGCAACTGTCGAATCTCTTGCAGCTCTGGACTGCTTATACTCTCTTGCCACTCTTGCAAAGCAAAATGTAATAGACTATCGTTGACTAATGTTCACCTTTTTACATCGTCTGTTTTTCCTACATGACATTCATCACCATCTGATTTCCCCTTTTTGCAGAATTATGTACAACCTAGTTTTGCTCATGAAAATGAACCAAGTCAGATTAACATCAAAGGTGGCCGCCATCCGGTTAGTTGTAGATCACCTTCCGTTTTACCGTTTGCTTTCAGGATCAAGCCTTCCGAGTTTGATCACAATAGCACCTTTTCTTCAGTTTCACACATCAACACTTTTTTATTTATTTGACGATGATGGTGATAGTATGCTGTTGTATTTTAGGTTCTGGAGTCTCTACTTGGAGAAAATTTCGTTCCAAATGATACAGACCTTCATGCAGATGGGCAGTACTGCCAGATTGTTACAGGACCAAACATGGGAGGAAAAAGTTGCTATATTCGCCAAGTTGCACTAATTACCATTATGGCCCAGGTATAGTTGTACCCGATACTTGAAGTCTACCCACGGAAACACGTCATGGATGTATAATATAACTAGTAAAAACTTCTACTGAGTAGTTGGTTTGTAGTTGACAAAAACATTGGTGAAGAGTCCTGTTTTTCCTTGGGAAATCATAGGGAGCGAACGTTCGCTCCAGGACATGGCAAAAGCGAACGATTTACATGGCAACTGCAGTGCAAACGCATGGCAATTCAGAGCACACAATTGCCATAAAAACTAAAAAACGCAGCAAGTTGCCATGTGTTTGTACTGCAGTTACCATGCGTTTATACTGTGAGTTGCCATAAAAATGTTCGCGCTTGCCATGTCCTGGAGCGAACGTTTGCTCTAAATTGCCATCCTTTTCCTTTTAAAAGCAGCTAAAGGCTGATAGTTGTTCCCTCGCAAAAAAAAGCAGGTTGATAGCTGTTACAGATTAATCTAGTTGTAATTTTTTCTCTAAGGAGATTCCTAAAACTTGTTGCTCTGATTTCATTAGGTTGGTTCCTTTGTACCAGCTTCATCAGCAAGACTGCATGTTGTTGATGGAATTTATACTCGGATGGGTGCATCTGACAGTATTCAACAAGGAACAAGTACCTTTTATGAGGAGATGAATGAAGCTTCCAACATAATACAGAGTTGCTCATCTCGATCCCTAGTTATCATTGATGAGCTCGGTCGTGGAACAAGCACACATGATGGTGTTGCTATAGCCTATGCTACATTACACTATCTCCTGAAAGATAAGAAATGTATGGTTATTTTTGTCACTCACTATCCAAAGATTCTTGATATCCAGAATGATTTTGAAGGTTCTGTTGGGGCATACCATGTTTCGTATCTGTCGACGAGGAAGCTGTTGCAAACAACTGATGAAAAGATGGGTGTTAGCTCAGAAACAGAGGATTTTGGAGAAATTACTTTCTTGTATAAACTTGTTGCTGGAGCTTCCGACAGAAGCTTTGGTCTTAATGTTGCACTGCTTGCACAGGTTAGTCATATGTGAGTTTTTATCTCCTTCAGTTCTTTTCATGTCCAACTGAGTTGTTTTCCTCTGTTTTTCGTATTGCTTGTTGCGGGACTCGGACAATAAAAATAAAATGAGGTAGCAGCCTGCAGAAGGAGAACAGTAACCTGTATCAAGAGTCCAAGATGGTTTCTTTCAGGATGTTAAGTAGGGAAGATGAGCTTTATTTGTAACCAATCCATAAGTTAGTAAATATGGAGTTCAGGTTAGAGACAAAAGTAACCTAGAGAAGCGTGGGGTAGAGTTTGTTAGGACTTAGGAGGCGATTCATCCTGTCTTAAGTTCTAAGAAAGCATGCCAGTAACTCAGCTTGTGCTCTCTATCCCCGCTACCTTTTGTAATAGCTGACCATGGCATCAACACAGGAGATGGCCACATACCCGTGTTCATCATCTTTAGAACATTTACAGTAGTTTACATGTTACTGTCTACTTGCGAATAACGTATAGGTTCATATATCCTGGGTGTTCCATTATATGGTAGATGGGATAAACTTCCTAATTCTACAATGAAAATGTATGTGCCGGCTAACCTTTAAATTTATTTAGGAAATGGGCTTAATCTTTATAATAGACCAGTTAGCCATTTCCTTTTGAAGTTGAGTTTACACGTGTTTAACAGTGTGTATTGTGTACTTTAAACATATAGAAGTGAAACACTAATCACTATTCCTTTGACTATCCATTGGTTTCTGAGCTGTGAGGTGTGATCCTGCTTGCAGCTCCCGTTGAGATGTATCAAGCGCGCATCGGTCATGGCAGCCAAACTGCAAGAGGAGATGAGCAAGCGCGATGGAAACAAGCTGCTGAGGTTAACGGATGAACCATCCAAGGATGGACCAGGGGAAAGCTCTCCAGAAGTTGGTTTGCTTTGTGCACAGCCTCACCAGGGGTTGATGGAAGCATGCCGCGGGATACTGCGTGACATGAGATCTGCTCAGAGCTATGACGATGCAACAACTGCACTTTCTCGTTTAAAGAGTGCACAGGAGATTGCACTGAAGATTGTTAAAGGATAGCATCCTTCTCATGATGAAGCACTCTCATTTAGGAGTACATGTTTATAAGTGTCGTTATATTGTTCAAGGCTAGCATCCTTCTTAGTATATTGTTTCACTGCTTTTCTGGTAGCATGTTTATAAGTGTAGTATCCATCACCCGCAAATATCCACATATGCATGCCATATCACCCTGACATGTGTGGCTATGTGGTCAGGTTCGTCGTCAAAGCACCATTAGTGGCGAATTTGTGCTGTGTTACAACGCTGTTGTCCTAAACGCGACTATCTTTTTGTGATTTTAAATGATTGTTCAGTAACACCCTAACTTAAAATAATATGGTCCCTTAAAAAACCCCTAAAATAATACTCCCTCCGTTTCAAATTACTTGATATGATTTTAGTTCAAGTTTATTTTGGAACGAAGGGAGTATGGTTTTGCGTCATAAATGCCGCCTCTTCAACCAGAACCTTGGTCTTCATTCGGGCAGGGCTGAGAAACTCTTATCTGCCATTAAGGTGCCACATAAGATAAATGTTGAGGTGGATGAAAAATATCATGAGAAAAGAATCATTTTTTATTTAAATGAATCGCCAAAGCTATGAATTGCCCGTGTCGATTTATAAGAAAGTCTAGCCTTTGGTGCTCGGATAATGGATTAGGTCCAACACGTAGCTCATTTGAGCTGGTTCAGTTTTTTTTATGCTCTTTGCAACGTTTTTCCATAGTT
The DNA here is from genome assembly GCA_950022295.1 of Bromus sterilis. Lineage (NCBI taxonomy): Eukaryota > Viridiplantae > Streptophyta > Magnoliopsida > Poales > Poaceae > Bromus > Bromus sterilis. The sequence goes on along the minus strand of OX465596.1, from coordinate 40,937,717 downwards.
TTTTTGTTCTTCAGTTTCTTTGTTTTTTTTCGTTTTTTTAGTTTGGTTGGTTTTTGTATTTTCGTTTCTTCACTGGTTTTTATATTGTATACACAATTTTAAAGGAATTTCATGCATATTTTCTTAATAGATGGAAACATATTTTAATACGAACACTTTTTAACGTTATAAATAATTTTAAAAGCGAGCACAATTTTTTTAGAACCACTTTATTTTTTAATAAATTATGGTAATAAATAAATAAATTATAAATTTTCATTTCCATTTTACAAATAAAAATAAAATAAAATAAAATAACGTGCGCTAGGGAGCCATTGTTCTTTCCCGCGCCTGGGCCGGCGCATTAATGACCTACTGCAGGTGATGATGATGATGCTGCACTGTGTGTGTATCCCCGTAAGGGCTTCTCGCATACTGCGGCGATATATATAGCCTGGCCTCGCCTCTGGTGCCCTGGGTTATGGACCGCCCAATACTGTAGCATGTTTATTTTTTCTGTTTTCATTGTTTTTCATGATTTTCTTTTGTTTTTCATTCCTCCCCTTTTATTGTGTTTCTTTGTCCCTTCACCGTTTTGCCACATGTTTTGGTAATTTTTTCTTCGAATTTTCACCGAATTTTTGTTGTTTTTGTGCTTTCTTTGCTTCTTCATTGGGTTTTTTTTTGTTTTTTCTCGTTTGTTCACTGGTTGTAACAAGCCAATCTTTTCCTAATTAAACAATTGCTTCTTATTTTATTTTGCACCATTACTGTCATTTTCATTAATAATTGATTAAATCCAATGTTTATTTTACCATTTTTGCTATTCTCATATCGACACACATGTTCAGACCCACCCCATAATGGCACATGACCAATTGCGGTATTCGGAGGTCACCCTATCAAACTCGCAGTGGAGGGTGATGATGTAAATCACACACACCCGTTGGGATCCCCAAGAGGAAGGGGTGATGTACTTCCTCCATTCCACAATGTAGTGCGCTCATGTTTATCGAGATTCAAGTTTGATCATAAATTAGACCAACGTGACAACTTCGACGGGAACAAAAATTATACCATTGAAAACTTCTTTCGAATACAAATTTCATGGTATAATTTTTGCTCCCATTGTAGTTGGTCACGTTGGTCTAATTTATGGTTAAACTTGAATCTCGATAAACATGAGCGCACTACATTGTGGAATGGATGTAGTAGCTAGTATCAATTTACGCTCGTTAAGATACCAAAGTGATCAGTCCAGTAGGATTTCAAAGAATCAAGTAGGTGTTCACTGTTCTGGTGCTTCCAACGAACGTGGACATGCACACAAAACACAAGATCTTTCGTCCCCAATAAGTCAGGAAGTTTGTCAGGTTTTCCGTCTTGCTGATTATGAAGGAATCAAACATATGGTGTGGTGAAAATAATTAAAAGCAAAAAAGTGAAGCAAGAAAATGATGAACAAAAGTAAATAAAAAGGATTGCAATTGATGGAAAGAAGATGAAGCGGGGGCTATAGTTTCACTAGTGTCTCTCCATAAGATGATAAATATGATGGGTAAACAAATTACAGCTGGACAATGATATGATTATAAACGCACCACAACGCTAATTACTCCTTTCGTTTCAAATTAGATGACTTCCATTTTTACATGTGATATACACATGTAGACAAATGAAACTCATCTAATTTGGAATGGAGGGAGTATGACATAAGAAAGCTCAATGTGCTAATCATGTAGTCATTACGATCAAACATATATAGACCACTATCCAACTACATCTATAACTAATAATTCACTTTGAGAGCACTATACAGTGAATCTCTTTGGTATTAAGTTTCAAAAACAACATACAAATGCAATAAGCTTGGTACATAATGTAAGCAATATCTACGAGCAATAAGTAGACATAAACACCGCTATTTTACCCTTAATAGCAACAACACATCCTCAGTCTTAGACGTTTTTGTCACTCGTGCCCAGACACGATGATGCATGAATATACTATATATCAACCACAAAAATCTTTCTTGAAGACATATGCCACTACTTGGCCAAAGTAATCACACATGACGAAGAGAATGCAAGAACGCTAAAAAAAATCAAAGATATCATATATAACGCATGAACAAAATAACAATTACATAAAGATGATACTGATCATGGTAGACAACTCACAAGGTTTAGATCAATGAAGCACATGAAGAAGAGACAACCATCTAGCTACTCCTATGAACCTGTAGTCAATGGTAGACTACTCACACATCACCGGAAAGGCATGCATGGTGGTGTAGAAGCCTCCGGTGATGATCTTTCCCTCCAGCAGGGTGCCGAAGCAGGGCTTGAGAAAGCCCTAGATTGAATTTTCAAGGTTGCAGTGGAACGACGATGGCTTATGTAAAATTTCTTACTCCCTATTATTTCTAGGATGAAAGAAATATATAGGCGAAAGTGAAGCCAGGGGGTGGAGAATTTAGAGAATGAGAATATATTTTTCATGGGAAAAAAAGACTACCTTAACAAGGACAGTACATTATCAACCATGCATGCTCTTAATTTCGTTTGTATCCGTCGATTAAACGCATTCCTGGTGGAGCATCACACTCACACAGCGCTCAAGACAAGCTCCCCATACTGACAGGGCAGTGCCCAAATTAAACTCTATAGATAGGATTAATTAGCCCTCATTTATGCAACTCCCCATCACTTGCTCCATCTTGAGTCTGTGACACAAGAATATTTCCCTGTGCAGTTTCGTGCTAGCTGCTGTGTGTGTGTGTGTCTGCCAGAAATGGCCAACGGCGTCCTTCTGACAAGAGCGCCGGCAGCGCTCACGGCGGCGTTCTTGCTGCTCGTCGGAATAATCGGCGGCGCGCGCGGGCAGCTCCAGACGGGGTTCTACTCCGACTCCTGCCCCGACGCCGAGGACATCGTCACCGCCGCGGTCCAGCAAGCCGCCGGCGCGGACTCCACCATCCTTCCCGCCCTCGTCCGCCTCCAGTTCCACGACTGCTTCGTCAGAGTGAGCACAGATACAGTTAGTTAGCCGTGTCGATGTCGTCGGGGTAGGGGTAGCAGTGAGTGGAGTGAGTGATTCAAGTGCGTGGCTGTGGCTGCAGGGATGCGACGCGTCGGTGCTGATCACGAGCGCGAGCAACGACGCCGAGGTGAACAACAACAAGCACCAGGGCCTCCGCGGCCTGGACGTGGTCGACGCCGCCAAGGCGGCGCTTGAGGAGCAGTGCCCCGGCGTCGTCTCCTGCGCCGACGTCCTCGCTCTCGCCGCGCGCGACGCCATAGCCATGGTACGTCATGTGTTTGTAGTAGTCTTGTCGGGAACTCGTGATGCTGCTTGTTTGACTGACGCACGGCGCCATGGCAGACGAACGGGCCGTCGTTCGAGGTGCCGACGGGGCGGCGCGACGGGCTTTCGTCGAACCTGCGCGACGCCGACGTGCTGCCGGAGGCGAGCGACTCCATCCAGGTGCTCCGCTCCAAGTTCGCCGCCAGCGGCCTCAACGACCGCGACCTCGTCCTCCTCACAGGTACGTGCCCCCATCGATCACGTACGTACGCGCATGCACGGCACAGGCTGACACGCGACGGCGACGGCGACATGCATATGCAGCGGCGCACACGATCGGCACGACGGCGTGTTTCTTCGTCAAGGACCGGCTGTACAGCTTCCCGCAGCAGGGCGGCGGCACGGGGTCGGACCCGTCGATCCCGGCGGCGTACCTGTCGGAGCTCAAGGCCCGGTGCGCGCCGGGCGACTTCAACACGCGCGTGCCGCTGGACCGCGGCAGCCCGGGCAGGTTCGACGACTCCATCCTCCGCAACATCCGGGCGGGCCTCGTCGCCATCGGCTCCGACGCGGCGCTGCAGGGCAGCAACGCCACCGCTGGGCTCGTCGGCGCCTACCTCGGCGCGGCGTCCTCCAGCTTCGCGCAGGATTTCGTGGGCGCCATGATCAAGATGGGCACCATCGGCGCCATCACCGGCGACGCCGGGGAGATCAGAGACGTGTGCTCGGCGTTCAACACGAACTGATCCATAAGTCCATTGTTGCTATAAATCATACTACGAATGGTCGCATTCAAATTACGTACTGTAAATCTCTTGCGAAAGCAAGAATTCATTCAGAAAATGAATCAATTATACTAAATTGCATGATTTTCTAGCTAGCTAGTGGCAAGAACATGCAGCAATTAATGTGCAATGCAAAAGAAACAAAACACACACAAAAATATATGAGAATGGGAGTACGTACTGTACTCTGGATTAAGTAGTAGTGTGTTGGTTTGAGCTGTCTATATTCAGTGCCGATTTAATGTTCTCAAGGAAAATATGGCGCCCATGCATGGGATTGCACTGTGTACACCAACTGTGCAAGTATCAAGGGATCTACTACTGTGTTACTCGCACCGTGCAGTACCACAAAGGGATTATATGAACAGTGGAAAAAGTGTCAAATGGCGGTGAATGAGTGTATTGTTATCATTGACCTACTCTAATATAAAATCGTTTTGCAAGCTAAAACAGCTTACAAAATGATCTTATATTGTGAAACGAAGGGAGTATCTACCTTCACTTAATCACCGCCGGAGGATGACGCTTCTAGCTAAAAATACCAAAAAGAAGCGGTGCCCTCCGAAATTTTTGAGTATTTATACTAGTATTTTTTGCAGGAAATAACTTTTGTATTACTTAGAACGGTAGGCATTACAATGACGCCCGATAATGTTCAAGACATATTGTGAACCATAACAGTATAATAACAGTTCGGCAATGAGGCATGTGAAAGTTTGTGATAAAATGGCTAAAATTATTTCCACTATGTGTAATAGAAAAACAATGCCCTTCGTGCTTTCTTTGGTTTCCTTGATCATAATTTCCGATCATTACCATTGAGACCGCCTCGAAGCAATCAAATTCATTATCCACAAATAGAAAGCTCCACTGTAATGCTAGGGATAGCCCCCTCGTTGATCACTAAAATTTCAGATTTCAGCCCATCATTATAAAAAATGAGAACCTATCGGGAGGATACCACGGTCAATATATTAAGAGAGAACCCTCCCTGGTGAGAACGCGGAAATTCGGTTTCGATGGAACCCGAACCCCGGTCTACAAGGTGTGCCACTGCGACCTTGCCACTGGGCAACTGCCCAGTTCTCAGCCCATCACTATAGGTGAATAAGTGCCGACACAAACTGAAGGTGATGCTTCCTTCATGGAAACCATACTTGTACCTTCTACACCGTATGAGTAACACCCATATGTGTTCAGCTTCACATGCCCTTGCACCGGAGGCTCCGAGGGTTTAGGCTCAGATACATGGTTGTCAATATAGCATGTGACAATGTGCAGGAAGCAGATTTTGGTGGCACCCGTGTATTTCACATAATCAACATGCCGATCCACATCAATGAATTGTAATAAGGATAGAATACTCAATAAGAACCTAGTAGATACCACCGCTTCCTTATGAACATGCCAAATACGCCATAAGAGAATCAACAAACGGACATGCATTGTCTCTTCCATTCCACACACAAGCTGAATAAACCATTCATCGTGAACTGTTGAAAGGTGTAAATATCAGGGAGTTCCCAAACCGCGTTCAAGTAATCTACCATAATGATAGAAAGCGGAAAATGATGTATTCTATTGCATTGTTGTCACTAGGGATAAAAAGATGATTGTGTAATTGTCCTTTAAAAGCAAGATGAAGACAATACATCATCTACTTTATGTCATCATACTTATTACAATACACTATTTATACTTAATATTGTAAGATGCATGATGGATAACAGTAATTGATGGAGTATTAGCTATAAATACAGTATAATGGTTGATAGATATTTATACTTGATGCTCATGTGTTGATTATGCCATGGATAGTCTATCATAAATATTGCAATCTAACTTATACACCATTATAATTTGTTTACCACATCATGATATATTAATTTGAGAGAGAACCACTAGTGGATAGTCTATCATAAATACTAGAAGATTACCCGCGCGTTGCAGCGGATATTTTCATAAGAACTCTACAATGGATGATGTGGATAATTTTTGAATAGCTAAAAATAGATTATGTGTATATCTTGTATGTAGATTGTAGACATCGACTATTATATTAATAAATGTTGGTAGCGATGATATGAACAATTGCTTGGTTGATAGATAAAGTGATGTTCATACACCCGCGTGTTGCGGCATAAATCTTTTTAAGGATTTTATTGTTAAACAAAATGAGTTAAAGATGTATGAAATATGAAGTTTTTGTTATAGACGCATGCAAGATTCAGTTGATCACAATAGTCTATATCTCTATAAGAACTTTGCAATGTAAATTGAAAAGCTATAAGATGCATGTAAATAAAATTGGATGACATGGACAAATGATTGGCTAAAATAGTGGGTGATGTGGATAAATTGCATGTTCATATAGATAACATAAATTCATCTTAGTATGACATGGACAAATGATTGGCTATAGTAGTGGATGATGTGGATAGCTTGCATGTTGAGATAGACACTTTAAATGCATCTTAGTGGGGTTTTATCTTATAAGAGATATAGATTGCAATCTAACTTATACACCATTATAATTTGTTTACCACATCATCATACCTTAATTTGAGAGAGAACCACTAGTGAAATTATGGATCCAAAACCATCTCCGACACATAATTATAAAAGGTTACAGAAATGCACATGTACCTACACAAGCGGGTACAAATCATATCTACACCCTTCATTTTGGTTCCATCCCTTTTTGTATAATTGTATTATTTGAATCTAACGGAACCGTTGTTGGAGGGTGAGTATTGATACAATTTTTTTATCCAATTCCGGTCTTGGTTGCCTTATTCATTGATTATTACCTTCACGAATCTACTAAATCTATATGATTTGCCAGTTAGTTAAATTTCATTTAGATTTCTTTTTGAACTTAAATTTCATTTAGATTTCAATGCTATAGCGTGACATTCGCTATGAACCTAAGTGTCTAATTTGAAACTTACAAAAAGAGATCTCTGATGAGAATGCATCGGTGATGCTTTTCATCCATTTAAGAAAAAAAGAGAAAGTAATATGTACATAAACGTAGAGAAGAAAGAAAAGAAAGCATGTTACTGCAAAAAGATGATGGAGTGAGTTTCACTGTAAACAAAAATCATGCATGTGAGTGGCCGGAGATTCTGGCGACGCCTACTCTGGTATAGTTTCTTAGAATGGCATCATAATTAAATGAGTTGGTGTACTGTCGCACATATCTTGATGTAGGACGAGTGATGTAGATATATCATGTATCGCTTGTGTTGGTACAAAATCCTTACTTTAAAAGGCTATTTACTTTTTTTTCAATTACATCTATTTATCTACCACGCTTGCATTTAATTACTTTGTAACAAGCAATGCTAGTGAGACTGACAATCTCACTAGTATTATTGAAGACTAAGATAGTATTATCTTTGTATGTGCAAGTAACCGTGGTTGTTTTCTCTATGCAATTTTTATTGGTTTCATAAACCTTATAGTCACCTATGTTAAAAAAAATATTGTTATCCTATAAACCCTTGCACTTGAGGGCCCCAACAACTAGTTGAGAGGTAGCAACACACAAGTCCTCCAAGAGCGACCACATGAGGTGTTTGCGCTCAACACTACGCTCGCCATACACACATGTCAATTTCCATTGGAATTCATCTTACATATGCATCAATATATCTCTAATTTGCGAACATAATGTTAACAATAATGGATTCATGCCAAAAAAAAAGGTAAACCACCACTATTTCCATCGTTCTATACACCTTCAAAACCTTGCAGACCCAACCTAAAATGGTAGCTCTTCATTCTCTTTTTTTTGGTAGAAGTGTTTCACAAAAAAAAACATATCTGAAAATTTCCCATCAACACTAGCAGTAGAATTGTTCCCTTGTGGCTCCTTAGAACCCCCACCCTCCGCCATAAAAAGCCCATTTTGATTCTTATGCAAATCATCCTCATTATCATCTCTTCGATCATCATCGTTATCATCCTGACTCGAGCAAGTATCATCAAACTTATGAATTCTGGATCCACTACCCCGACCATGACTTGAGCTACCTCCATGAGGTGTTTGAGCGACCTTCCGACTGCATCCTCCAAGATGAACGCAAATTCTTTAACACAAACGTTGAAGGGGATCTACGTCGCAGCTGTTTTCAGGTCTAGATGACGAATTATACCACACACAACACACCAATCATGCAAATGTTTATACTTCACCAAATAGATATCTCGCTTGCCACCCTTAACGTACAATTGACACAATGAAATTCGGAAGCTTTTTGAGAAATCATTTGATGGTGTATCTTCAGCAATATACTCGCCCACCTTTGAAGATAGTGGAATAACCAAGGAATTGAACCCATCCGGTAGACAGTGAATTTGAATCAAAATCTGGAAAGTATTTAGGGGGAACGTGGATGGGCTTCATGAATTTTTCATACGGAGCTAGAATAAAAGCTTCCCACAAATAAACGTCCATGCATGGCCTTCCCTCCATCACTTCGTCCAATCGCCCATGCATGAGAATTGCACGATGTATAGCTTATTATCCAACCACATGAACTTAACTTTCCAAGCTAAATCACATGCATTACCGCATTTCTTGTAAAACCAAAACTTACTGAAATATGTGTCCATATGTGCCCTTGCAATAGCTAGCCACCGGATAGCATCCATCAACAGTTGTTCCTTTTTCTCGAAGACCACACGGTCGAGGTCCTCCTTGTGAAGCCCTATCCTCTTCATCATCTTGCCAGATCACCTTCTTCATGTCCAGCCAGACCAGATGCATCTAACATCATGACGCCCGACAACAGATCACCAAGATCGGGTAGCGTTGCAAAGTACTCCCCTTGATCGACCCGAGCGAGAACTACCGTCGCGGAATATCGAGGCGGAGGGGAGGGGGGAGATTGCTTGACGGCAACTATGGCATTGCGAGGAGATAAGCCCGCCACGAAAGGGAAAGATAGGTGATTATTGAGCTATAAACCGGTTTAAAGTATTATTTGGTGGAGATAGAGAGGGCCCATCATGTGAGAATCTAATTAAGAGTGAGGTTGATTGAACCAAACATGAAAGGATAATCCAGCTGCATATATATGCAATGGATCGACACTCAAACCTTCAAAACAATGAGTTGTGCATCCGTCCAATGCATTTTCTCCAGGCCACTAGATACATGGTACTCCAAACGAAATAATGTGTTCAACTTTTACCATAAATAGTGCACTTTTTGGCATGGCACTCTCGACTTTTAGGTGACGATCAAAAATTAACAGAACGCGTACAAAGAAGTGGTGGACAATATAAATGAGCGCGTGCAACAACTATTCGTACTCCTCCATTGTCCATGCGGCGGATCCTAATAAACGAGTAGCAGCACTTGAGAGGCTCAGGAAACCTTTTTCTAAGTTGTTTTCTAGTGTATTTTCTTTGAGATATTCGATTCTACACATAGGAGCATATGCTCCTGGTTTTCGAAAATAATATTTTCAAATATCAAAAAAATTAAAATTAAAATGTAGCATGTACATGTCCATTTTCTTTACATTTTACAGAGTAGGTCAGGAATCGCACGAGCAGGTCGTGCACATCACGTGGGCGTGTAGCACGTGCACGTCCATCCACTGGTGCACGCACACCCATGAACGAGTGCATGCATTGCCCCCGGCCGCTGTCTGTCGGTGGCAACTTGAGCGCGGGCTCACGGTCACGGGGGCTCGGTTTTCGCAGAGAACGCGACACGGCCGGCGTCACGGGCGGGAGGGATCTCAGCTGGCGGTAGAACGGCTCCCAAGTTTAAATAAAAGTTAGTATAAAATACCTATGTCAGAATTTACAAAGAAATGGCGAACGCTTAGATTTGGTGTGTGGCAACTGGTAAAATTGCCATGCTATTGCGAGGGTATGTTGAACGGGCATCTTTTTTTGCAATCATTTGAATCAAACTGCTGAATTTTACACTCATTTGCTGAATGGACCTTTGACCCAAAGCATTTTGTAATTCTGAAATTCTCTTGGCCCATTAATGCATAGCAAGTGGTGGGAAGTTTAGTATCACCTCGCTAGTGGAGGGAGAGCCACACCTCTTTATAAGATGAGCTCAACTAGCACTTGTAAGAGCTTGCGAAGAGAAGTGCTACACGCGCGCTCCTCCTCCTCGCCACGCCTCGCCTCGTCACGACGTGCGCGCGTCGGGTTTCGGGAATGAGCCGAGCCGAAGACAAAGCTATGCGTACGCTTATATTTTTGCAGCTCGGGAAAATTAATAAGGCATTAATTGTAATTAACGGACGCGTTAATTATGCTTAATTGGTGCGCCGTTTTTCGTGGGCTCTACTCCCACGTCGGCCCGTCCCGCTATAAACAGCGCAAACCCTACCTTGGCCGCACCGCCATATGGTTCCTCCTCCTCGTTTCAGATCATTGCGCGGCCGCTCAAGTCTTCTCCATCCCTTCTTCCGGCGTGCACCGCAAGAAGGGACAGCAGGCCTCCGAAACTCCGCCTCTCGAGATCCTGTACGGGAGAGGGGCGATCAGGTTTTTGGGGAGCGCACTCGCGCGACTGCTGACAGCGACGACTACTTCTTCGACGACGACTTCTTCCCGGACGTCGGCAGCCTTTCCATCAACGACATGGGCGACACCAACACCAACACCAGCGGCTCCACACCCGCTGCACCGTACGTGATCTGTTCTTCCGTGTTTGAGATCATGTTGCATGTCGTGTTCCTAGCAATTGCTTTAGATGTGATCTCGTTGTCTACTGTTTTAGTAGATCGCATGGCTAGTTTGATCTGTTTCATTATTGCCATGGATTGTTTGTCTATTTCGTGGATTAAATCATATGCTAAATTGCTAATATATTCAACAATCCAAAAACCTGATTATAGGCAATTTACTGCATCTGGCGTACTTGCGTCTATGAAGCCGCCGCCTTTCAAGGGGGTGCACTATAAGCGGTGGCGCACGAGAGCAGTGTATTGGCTTCAGTCCATGCAATGCTATGACGCCACCAAGGGCAAGCCCGAGGGCGATCTTAATCCTGCACAGCAGGAGGCTTATGAGAAGATCGATACTCTCTTTAAGGGTGCCCTCCTTGGTATTCTTGATGATTCCATTGTGGATTCATATATGTCGTTTGATAACGGCAAGGACATGTGGGATGCGCTCGTGGCCAAGTTTGGGGCCTCGGACGCTGGCAGCGAATTGTATGTCATGGAACAATATTATGACTACAAGATGACTGATGATCGCTCTGTTGTTCAACAAGCGCATGAGATAAAGTCGCTTGCCAAAGAACTTGAGCACTTCAAATGTGTGTTGCCGGACAAGTTTGTGGCCGGAGGCATTATTGCCAAACTTCCACATTCGTGGAACAACTTTGCTACTTCTTTAAAACACAAGAGGCAAGAGTTTTGCGTTGCGAATCTCATTGGGACTCTTGATGTTGAAGAGAAGGCGAGAGCAAAGGATACACGCGCTCGAGTTCCTGAGGGTGGTTCAAGTGCCTATATGGTACATAAAAAGAACTACCAGCCCAACAAGTTCAACTTCAAGAATAAATCTGGTGGAAAAGGCAAGTTCGATAAAAAGAACAAGCCGTCACAACCTACCAACTTCAAGAAGAATCCTAATAAGAAGAAGGGAGTGTGCCATGTTTGCAGCAGTGAAAAACATTGGGCCTCCAGCTGCCCTAATCACTATGAGGAGCGCGGACCTGAGAATGGCGGCAAGACCGCCAATGTTGTCATTGACACGGAGATGAAAGACTCTGGGTACGTCCCTACAATTCTTTCATTATGTCAGTCTCCTGATTGGTTGATTGATACTGGTGCCAATGTTCATGTCTGTGCTGAAGCCTCTATGTTTTCTTCTTATCAGGTCACAGGGACTTCCCCCGTGCTGATGGGGAACGGGTCATATGCTACTGTTCGTGGGGTCGGTACGGTGGATCTGAAGTTTACTTCGGGGAAGATCGTGCGACTGAAGAACGTTCATCATGTGCCCTCCATCAATAAAAATCTCGTTAGCGGTTCGCGTTTGTGTCGAGATGGTTTTAAGTTGGTTTTCGAGTCCAATAAAGTTGTAATTTCCAAGTATGGACAATTCATTGGGAAAGGCTATGAATGCGGAGGCTTGTTCCGCCTATCTTTGTCAGATATTTGCACCAAAGTTGTTAATCACATTTGTTATGATAATGAGTCCAATGTTTGGCATTCTCGACTCTGTCACATTAACTTTGGTAGCATGACGCGGTTAGCTAATATGAGTTTAATTCCGAAGTTTCCTACTGTCAAGGGTTCCAAGTGCCAAGTATGCGTTCAAACTAAGCAACCTCGCAAGTCCCATAAGACTGCAGAGGCAAGAGACTTGGCACCACTGGAACTTATACATTCAGACCTCTGTGAGATGAATGGTGTGATGAAAAAAGGTGGAAAGAAATATTTCATGACGTTGATTGATGACTCTACTAGATATTGTTATGTGTATCTTCTGAAATCTAAAGATGAGGCTTTAACTTACTTCAAAAACTATAAAGCTGAAGCAGAGAACCAACTTGATCGAAAGATTAAACGGCTTAGGTCTGATCGTGGTGGAGAATACTTTTCCAATGAATTTGATTTGTTTTGTGCGGAACATGGTATAATACATGAGAGGACGCCTCCCTATTCACCTCAGTCAAATGGGGTGGCCGAAAGAAAGAACCGAACTCTAACTGATTTGGTTAACGCCATGTTAGATACTTCGGGTCTCTCCAAGGCATGGTGGGGCGTGGCGCTAATGACTGCATGTCATGTCCTAAACCGAGTTCCCACAAAGACAAAAACTGTTACCCCATTTGAGGAATGGGAAAGGAAAAGGCTGAAACTCTCTTACCTACGTACTTGGGGCTGTTTGGAAAAGGTAAATATACCGATACCCAAGAAGCGCAAGCTTGGACCAAAAACCGTAGATTGTGTTCTGTTGGGTTATGCTTTTCATAGCATTGGCTATAGATTTTTGATAGTAAAATCTGAGGTATCTGACATGCGTGTTGGTACAATTATGGAGTCGAAAGATGCGACTTTCTTTGAGGATATATTTCCTATGAAGGATATGCCTACCTCATCAAACCAGGAGATTCCTACTTTATCTGGTCAGGATTTAACTGAGATTCCTGAGACCACCATTTCGATAGAACACGTTGAGAATCCTGAGGAGGATGACAATGAAACTCCTGTAAGGAGCAAGAGACAGAGGACTGCAAAGTCCTTTGGTGATGATTTCATTGTGTACCTCGTGGATGACACACCCAACACTATTTCAGAAGCCTATGCATCTCTTGATGCTGACTACTGGAAGGAAGCTGTTCGTTGCGAGATGGATTCCATCTTGGCTAACGGAACCTGGGAAATTACTGAACGTCCTTATGGGTGCAAACCTGTAGGATGTAAGTGGGTGTTAAAGAAAAAGCTTAGGCCTGATGGTACTATTGAGAAGTACAAAGCAAGGCTTGTGGCCAAGGGCTATACTCAAAAAGAAGGTGAAGACTTCTTCGATACTTACTCACCAGTGGCCAGATTGACCACTATACGGGTGCTACTTTCATTGGCTGCCTCGCACGGTCTTCTCGTTCATCAAATGGACGTTAAGACAGCTTTCCTCAATGGAGAGTTGGACGAGGAAATTTACATGGAGCAGCCAGATGGTTTTGTAGTACCTGGTCAAGAGGGAAAGGTGTGTAAGTTATTGAAGTCGTTGTATGGCCTTAAGCAAGCTCCTAAGCAGTGGCACGAAAAGTTTGAAAGGACTTTAACTGCTGAAGGCTTTGTTGTAAACGAGGCCGACAAGTGTGTGTACTATCGCCATGGTGGGGGCGAGGGAGTCATTCTTTGTCTATATGTCGACGACATATTGATTTTTGGGACCAACCTCGATTTAATCAAGGAGGTCAAGGATTTCTTATCTCGCTACTTTGAGATGAAAGATCTGGGGGTAGCTGATGTTATCTTGAACATCAAGCTACTAAGAGATGATGATGGTAGGATTACTCTGCTTCAGTCTCACTATGTGGAAAAGGTCTTAAGTCGTTTTGGGTATAGCGACTGTAAGCCCTCTCCAACACCATATGATCCTAGCGTGCTACTTCGTAAGAATAAACAGATTGCTAGAGATAAACTGAGATACTCTCAGATTATTGGCTCGCTTATGTACTTGGCAAGTGCCACGAGGCCTGACATCTCATTTGCTGTTAGCAAACTGAGCCGATTTGTGTCAAATCCGGGAGATGATCATTGGCATGCGCTTGAGAGAGTTATGCGATATTTGAAAGGCACTGCGAGCTATGGGATTCACTATACTGGGTATCCTAGGGTACTTGAGGGTTATAGTGATTCCAACTGGATATCTGATGCTGATGAGATTAAGGCCACAAGTGGGTATTTGTTTACACTTGGTGGTGGCGCTGTTTCCTGGAAGTCTTGCAAGCAGACCATCTTAACGAGGTCAACTATGGAAGCAGAACTCACAGCATTAGACACAACCACTATTGAAGCAGAGTGGCTTCGTGAGCTCTTGATGGACTTACCTATGGTTGAAAAACCAATACCCTCTATCTTGATGAACTGTGATAATCAAACTGTGATCGTCAAAATAAACAGTTCTAAGGATAATATGAAGTCATCAAGACATGTGAAGAGGAGACTGAAATCTGTCAGAAAATTGAAGAACTCCGGAGTTATTACATTGGATTATATCCAAACGTCTAAAAATCTAGCGGATCCCTTCACAAAGGGTCTATCACGTAATGTGATAGATAATGCATCGAGGGAGATGGGTTTGAGACCCACCGTTTGAGTTGTCCACAGTGGTAACCTACTCTATGTGATCGGAGATCCCGTGAAGTAGAAGTAGGAGACAAGCTGTTGGTCAGCTGAGAGGAGAGTATCCTTATATTGGTTACCCCACTCCGTTATGATGCAATACTCTCCTGATCTGCATGGTAGGTTGATATTTATCTTAATGTGTTCCAAGTGGCTTATGTATATAAGCAAAGATGTCGTCCTGCAGAGCATCTTTTGAGGAATACACCTATATGAGCTTGGCTGTTAAACGTCGCAGTCCGTGAGAGTTGGGTGCTCTCTAATAAACTCATGAAAGGCTTTGGAGTATGACGTATAAGCTCCACCCGCGGGGAAGCCTTGCGGCAACCCAGTATCGATCAAGGGTTTGTGTGAAACAAGATTTACAGAAAGCTTGTAGTTCAAGGCATAGTCCACTATTCAAGTTGTGAACTAGTGCAACATGAATTCTACGTGAAAGTTCAACTTAACATTCTCCACGAAAACATCGGTATATAAACAATGATTTGGAACAAAAATGATGAAATGAGCCAATGAGACTTTGTGGGGGATTGCTGAATTTTACACTCATTTGCTGAGTGGGCCTTTGGCCCAAAGCACTTTGTAAATTCTGAAATTCTCTTGGCCCATTCATGCATAGCAAGTGGTGGGAAGTTTTGTACCACCTCGCTAGTGGAGGGAGAGCCACACCTCTTTATAAGGTGAGCTCCACTAGCACTTGTAAGAGCTTGAGAAGAGAAGTGCTACACGCGCGCTACTCCTCCTCGCCACGCCTCGCCTCGTCACGACGCGCGCGCGCGCGCGTGCGTCGGGTTTCGGGCATGAGCCGAGCCGAGGACAAAGCTATGCGTACGCTTATATTTTTGCAGCTCGGAAAAATTAATGAGGCATTAATTGTAATTAACAGACGCGTTAATTATGCTTAATTGGTGCGCCGTTTTTCGTGGGCTCTACTCCCACGTCGGCCCGTCCCGCTGCGTCTATATAAACAGCGCAAACCCTACCTTGGCCGCACCGCCATATGGTTCCTCCTCCTCGTTCCAGATCATTGCGCCGCCGCTCAAGTCTTCTCCATCCCTTCTTCCGGCGTGCACCGCAAGAAGGGACAGCAGGCCTCCGAAACTCCGCCTCTCGAGATCCTGTACGGGAGAGGGGCGATCAGGTTTTTGGGGAGCGCACTCGCGCGACTGCTGACAGCGACGACTACTTCTCCGACGACGACTTCTTCCCGGACGTCGGCAACCTTTCCATCAACGACATGGGCGACACCAACACCAACACCAGCGGCTCCACACCCGCTGCACCGTACGTGATCCGTTCTTCCGTGTTTGAGATCATGTTGCATGTCGTGTTTCTAGCAATTGCTTTAGATGTGATCTCGTTGTCTACTGTTTTAGTAGATCGCATGGCTAGTTTGATCTGTTTCATTATTGCCATGGATTGTTTGTCTATTTCGTGGATTAAATCATATGCTAAATTGCTAATATATTCAAACAGTTCGAACGTGCTTTATCATTCAATTCATCCACGGATTGTGTTCCGTATGATTATTTATTTTTCTTAAACCCTAAATCAAAGTTTTAAGGGCTTTACGGATGTTCGAATCATCATCATACTTCACGTCTGAATCCATTGCTTAAAAGAAGATAGAAAAATGTTTTAATAAAGTGCACATGCATGTACCAAACACTCATCGGACGTGGTCATCCCACAATATCTTGGTGGAGATGATATGTGCGCAGCGCAGCAGACATACGAGAGATGAAAACAACGATGTTAGCAAAGCGGTATGGCAACCAAATGGCGCCAATGAGATCCGACAAGGCCTTGATGGACGCATCGATGTTGCAGCGGCAACATCCATTGAAGTAGAAGTAGATACATAACAAGTAGAAAGTGGCGGAATCACAAGCTTTAGAAGAGGGTTTGTGTGGACCGAGAGGTATTGGACTCCATGTACCTACACTTCATCGAATTGTTCGACAGACAGATGAAACATTGATGATGCAAACGATCCTTGTAAAAATGTAGCGTGAGGAAGAGCACGTTCTCAATTCTAACGGATTGACTTTATTTTGGCGTGCGGAATTTGATAATATGGATCATATTATTCAACTTTCATATAAAAATTCGATCACATTTGATAAATTTGTCCAAATGCATCAAAAAATTCAGTATCCTGCAACTCAAGAAGAGCATTTGTGGGTTGTTAAAAAAGGCGACCATAACATATATGTGCGTCCGCAATCCAATAATATCCAACACAATTTAAACGTGTGCCCCTTCTCCAATGGAGAGAGGAGAGAAAAGGAGAAAGAGGGATAAATGAGCTTCTGGTTGGGTGCAAGGCTAAGTTTGTAACATCCACGGACGTCTGGTCTCCCCCAAACCTCCCTAGTTTGGCGTTGATTTGTTGGTTTCAAACGTCCATAAATATTTAGAGATTGTTGTTGAATGATTAAAAGTATCCGTGTGTTTGATCCACACGTTTAGCGATAGATTTGGTGATTCGCGTTGAAGATGCACTTGTTTTTTTTTGAACACTTGTTGGTAAGTGGAACCCACATCGGTTCCATTACTTGCATAAAATGGGTCGGCCCAAACGTGTCTCTTCCATTATTGGTCTTACAAACTTTCTAGGAGGCTCCCTTTGGTTTATAGGTTCATTTTCTTTGGTTTTGTGTTTCCTTTATTTCATACAGCTTTGTCGGTTTCACTTTTTAAATTCATGAAATTTATTGATAAATTTGAGGTTTTTTAAATCTTGTACTTTTTTAAATTCAAGAACATATTTTATTTAGTATTTTTAAATTCATGATTTTTTAGTGTGAGGATTTTCTAAAATTACAAACTTTTACCATTTTCGCCGACTTTATCAAATTTCTGTTTTTGTAAACTCGATCAGTCAATTGTCGCCCTAGCGAACCAAGTAGAGCGGGTATGTGTTTGGCTTGCAGCGAGACACAAACCAGTCTTGCCTCAAAGACATCCTTAATGGGCTAGCCCATAATCACTCTTGTATATGGAGAATTTCTATTTGTTTTATATTTCAAAGAATAAAAACACTTGTATATTAAAGACTTATTTTTTTTAATGTTTACCATGAATTTAAAAATACAAACATAGTGGAACATTTTGTTAGTATAATTTATTAACTGTTGAGACATTTAAATACGTTAATTATTTAAAACAACGTACATGACATTTGTGAAAAATGTTACTCTGTTTCATATTAACTTTCGCTGAAACAGATTTATCTACCACTGGAATCAAGGGAGCATAATGTAAGAATTTTTTCATGTAATTCAAAAAGTAATGTTTTCTACCATTCAAAAGAAACTTTGAAAATGTTCAAGAGTTTAAAGATATTTTTGTGACATTTGAAAAAAACAATGGCATAGTTTAAAAAATGTTGTGTATCATTCAAAAATATGTGTATTGAAAAAAATGTTTAACATGTATTTGAAAACAATGTTTAACATATATTCAAAAAAATGTTTAACATGTATTTGAAAACAATGTTTAAAATATATTGAAAAAAATGAGCAAATACATGTATTTAAAAAAAGTGCAATGGTTAAACATGTACAATTTTTTATATGTAACCTAAAAATTTATCATGTGTATGACAAAGTGACACCAAAACATATTTTCTTAATTATATATTAGAAAACGTTAAACATGTATAGAAATATATTTTTTATGTACTACCTCCGATCCGATAAATCTGTCATAGAAAATGAACCGTCCTAGTACAAAATATGTATACGAGTCACGACACATATTTCGGATCGGAGGGAGTAAAAATAATAGTAGTACTCTATTTACCTAAAATGTAGAAATAAGTTGAAAATAGGAAATAAAAACCCGCTCCAAACTGATAAAGAAACAAAACGAAAGTAAAAAAGAGAAAAAACCACAGAAATTTAGATAATAACCAAAAATCGTTGTAGATAGTGAAAAAATGGATAAAGAAACAATACAGAAAAGTTTCACCGTCGCTACAGTAACTGGCAGGCCCAATATCGCACTCGTTCTAGGTCTGGCAACGGTAGGAAAATAGCTCGCACGCACATCCAAAAGTATGCTGTAGTAACACATAACATTTTGTCTTATACTTCAAGTCTTTATCCCCTCATCTATCTATAATATCTAATTAGTTTATTTTTACTAAACTATTTATATTTACATGTAACAAATCCATATCATTAAAAGGCATAAATATTTTTCACTAACTCTTATGCATATAGTTTTATTAAATCTGCATGCGCATGCAACCTATCACAAATAAATATTAACTTTTTATGCATTAAGCCTCACGATTTAGAAGAGACTTTTTTTATAGAAAATAAAATTATAATTTACCTCGCTTTTCATTTTATATGCAAGACATTTTTTTTCAATGCACATATGTAGTTGCTATCATTTTTTTAGGTTTAGCTAAGGGTGATGTCTCCACTCTCTCCACTTAACGTTGTTTTCGTCTCATATCTTCTCACCGGTATATTCTGAAGGTAATAAATTATTAAAATATAAAACACACTCAGTTTTTAGATTTTTCGTGAATTTTTACTCTAAATGGAATTTTTTAAACATTTCATAATTAAATTATATTAAGTTTAATAAATTTTCTAATATTATAAAGCGTTAAATTATTTGTTAACAGTCCCCGCAGCAATGCGAGGGTATCATAGTAGTATATTCTATACGACACAACGTAATACAAATATAAGTCTATCATCAATCCCACAAAAGCATGTATTGTATGTCAGTTTTTCCATTTTGGTGTAGTTAAGAGGACGCCGGTGATAAGCACAATTGAAAAGCACTTGAATTACCCTCGCAAAGAAAAAGCACTTGAATTAAACTCTATACATGCAGACCTATAAAAAAAGTATATTTCAGCAAGTGATAGAGAAAAAAATTAGCAAGTGCTTTTTCTACATTTAGAAGAGACCAGACCTTATATTTCATCTTGAAAGATAAGACTTTGTACTTCTCCTGTGTTGCCGCCTCCACTTGCTGATGCCGCTGCTACGAGTCCCAAATCACTAAGAAAATTCCTCATTGCCTCAAAAACTCGATCCACCAGGTAGGCCTTAAATACCAGTCAACATTTTCTTCACCATGGAAATCACAATAGAACCTTGTCACACAATGTCAACCAACAACGAAGCTTCGCGTTACGCCCACAACTGCAAAGGTTGAAATAGGACGCACAAGACCAAGTTCCATCCAATCCAGTAATCTATCGACATCAAGCGCACAATGAAAATCACTAGAGGAGCCTTTAGAAACCCGTCAACGGGTATATCAGTGAGGGCTGGCATCAAGTAGAATACCATAAGAAAACCTCCATTATTCGGTTAGAATAACAGAGGAGAAGGCAATCATAGCGCTGCCTGCGTGGATGCGCCACTCGCCCCTACCTCATCGCTTTGGCTCACACCAAACCGCACCCAGAAGGGACAAGGTGACCTGCGCAAATCGGCTTCGAAGCCAAGATTGGGCCATGCCCAGGTCAGCCCCGAAGCACCGCGGACGCCGACAATATGTCAACACCTCCACGACGCTAAGACGCAGGAGGAGAAGGCACCAATCGCCACGGCTGTGTCGCCCTGTACCCCCAGCCAACACCCCACCTCGGCACCTCGCTCATGGATCACCTCTACCGCCCTTCGTCTTTGACGGGAATGGCGCCTCCACCGCCGCCAGCGTCTGCAGCAGCGGCGACCAGAAGGTGAGATCTGGAAGGTGTAGTTCTAGGGTAGAGGGCGCCTCCAAAGCCGCTTGAGGGATGAGCGACTCGGGAAGAACGACACAGGCCTAGCATGATACATATATGTGGTTAACGAATTATCATGTTGATATTATTCTTAATGAATTTTGTAAACTGAGCATAGGAATGATACATACACGAGGACCAGGTAGATTATTGGTCCTATCTATAACTTCTATAAAGAAAACCCATTATACCATTATTTAAGTTGTCTACCTTAACATGCAAGCTATACACATTATTCATTTTCTTAGTCAATCAATTGATCTTGTCATCTCCAATAATATATTTATTAATCTCTACATGTAAACTCCACATCAACCATCATTTAATCATTTTATTGTCCATATTAGTAATTTTAAATAACACATGTTTCATGTCGAATAAATTTAATATCTCGACTATGACAAATTAAATTTTGCACGTTCACTTACACAACCCAATGTATCATAATTTTTATAATTTTTTTACTTACGTAATATAGTTTTCAAACGAATTCCCGCTGCAACTACGGATATTTCTAGTGTACCAAAATAGTTTATCCCCACTACCTCTGTTATCTTAACATCCATACATATCACCTCATCAAAAGCCGACCATAATATGCATTAGAACAAGCTCTTCATTATTAGTTGATCTCATGTGCACAACAAATTCCTCACACATGCTACCTCATCAAAGGTTCATTCAACATGCATGAATTTTTTTCCATTATATTATGTCACTTATATGTAATAAATATTTTCAAGTACACAATAATAAAATACAACACATAACATGTATTTTTTTACTTTTAGTTTATATATTATTGATTCAACTATTTATGTTTCATACAATCAAATCATTTAAAATATATTGCAATTAATTTCCGCAGCAACGCGCGGGATATCCTCTAGTTTGCTAAAGTTTTAAAACCCTCTGGCGCTAAACGATCGATCTTTCAACTGGCATTATGTTATAGCAAGAGAAAAGTAGATGGTTGGTTTTTGAATTGGCATAATGCTATGTAGCAAGAGCAATGTAGATGGATGATTTTGTAATCTGCATAATGCTATCACAAGGGTGAACTAAGAGAAGACGAAAGATAAAATTGAATCGCAAATATTAAATTGATCAATGGCCAAGAAAGATACTTTCTCCAGTCCATATTAATTATGGTTGAAACGAACATATCTAGCACAAAAATACGTCTAGATACAATAATATATATATATATATATATATATATATATATATATATATATATATATATATATATATATAAAGATGCCACATATGACAATATATTGGGTACTTTTCTTTCTTATTATTAATCTTTATTTTAAGAGATCAGTTTACAACGACTTTTAGTATCCTTTCTTGCATTTTAATAACCCATGAAACGTCGAATAGGCATGCATTTCACTAATTTGTGATCATCATAGATTTTTTAATGCAAATATGTCTATGTTTCTTTCATTTTAAATCATGATTGTATGATGAATCATTGTGGGTAGAATGTTGGATGTTCGGGCCCATGATCAAAGTACGGAGGTCAACGTTAATAGAAGTCATTTTATCTTTTTTTGCATGGAGAGAGAGAAAGAGAGAGAGAGAGAGAGAGAGAGAGATTAAGGTGACACAATAATCACAAAGGAGGAAAATAGCGGTAGAGAGAATTAATTTGGTGTAGATGCAAATTTGGGACCTCAAGGAAAGTCTTCCTTGGCCCTACTTAATTGAAGCAAATGAATTAAATATGGGAACATTATTGCTTGTTTGAATAGTTTTTGTATTTTTATTTCTCTAGGTGATAGCATGTAACATTGTTATATATATCAAGTGAAATCTTTATGCTAACATATATTGCTCGTGCAAAATGGTTAATTATGAATTGACAAAGAATTTTTTATCATATTTGCCCAAGTATCATGTAAATGAAGCTAAGAGAACATTCCAGATAGTGTATCAAGTAGATCTTTATTTGTATATTTGGATCATTTCTCTCTATATATACATCATTTAGTTACATTGCTATTTTGTAGAAATACATTGCAAGTGAAGTGAATTTCAATTATTATTCATCAGCCATGGGCTATCTGCTTTAAAAATGCAAAAAATGACATGTATCTGTTTATTTCAATGTTGGGGATATTGCTTTTCGGGAACTTATCAGTCGACCCAAGATAAGGGGTAAATCGGACGATTTATCGATATATCAGGCCATTAATCGGCATATCGGATCATTTATCGACCAATTTATCTTATCGGTGAGACACCGAAAAGGGATAAATCGGACGATTTATCGGAATATCGGAAGATATTTGGAACATTGGTTTATTTATGCAATTAGCAAGAATTTAGAGGCTTGTGGCAACATAGAAGCATTCTACTAGTAATAAATATGGGGATTGCTAAATCTTAGTCGACTAAGACTTAACGAAGTTTCAGTCAATGCTATTTTTATGAGATCGTGTATGAAAATTCATGCAAAAAAACGGTTGTTTTTTCTTTTACATATTCTATCACTTGACTGAGACTTCGTTAAGTCTTAGTCGACTGAGACCTAGACACACCCAATAAATATATGCGGACAATGATGACGAATTAAGCGTATCATGAACGTAAAAAGGGTCCAAACTTAAACCATCGAGTCTATTAAAAGCTTAAATGTAATCACATAATTTCATGGGCTTTATGTGCGAGATAAGTCAGTAACAGTAAAATATGCGTAAATACGTAAAATATAGGAGTTGAATGCAATTTCCATGCGACGCGTCCAAATTCAGATCTCCTCCTCTCCCGTCCATGCTAGAACCCTAGCCACCGCCGGAGGAGTTCAATCTTTCGGCGTTGTTTTTCGACGGCTCTCCTCCATTGGGGGCCTCTTAGTCATCGATGGTGAGAAGGGTCGCCAGTTCACGCGCATGCGATTTTATCTAGCTTAAGGGTTAGGGTCTCAATAGTTTAGGGTTTTAGTTGTTCGACTTGGCTTTCGTGAAGGCGGCAACAATGAATAAGAGTACCCCCAGATCATCTCATCACGCGGTGTTCTGCCTCCTGGTTGATGAATGGTCTTCGTGGTTATCTGTTCAAGCAACGACGGTGTGACGACGACGACATCTCTATGGTGTACATGTTTGCTCAGGCTCCGTCATTGAGGTAAATTTTGCTCTAGCATCGGTGTGGAGCTTGGGAGGTAGTCATGGAGTGTTTTGGTTTGTGTAGACGACATCTGAAAGATGATATATCGTGTGTTGGGATCGCGATTGGTGATTGGCATGTATGTTTTTTTTCCTTCGACATCTTTGTTGTGCGGAGGTGCCAGATCTTGATTTTGATGCCGTGTCCGGGGCGTTACCCCGTTCTGATTCGTTCAATGACAATGACTTCTCCTTTGGTGAGCCACCTTGGAGGTACGGATAGTTGTATATCAGCGATGGAGCCACGTCGAGCTCGGATGAGGAGGTGATCCGTCCTTTTTTTTATTTGTTGGCTGTCGTAGTGGTTCCAAAGATAGGTGACAGACTGCTACTCTCAAGCTGAGAGGTTTTTTCGGTCTTGTAGGTATTTTTCATTCTTGGTTGATGATCTTTTGTGCAAAGGCTATCGATTTGATGTTTTTTAGCTTTGTTATTTTGACGTGACTTGTATTGTGATCTTTATTATATGAATAAGACACGTATTACCATGCAAAAAGGGTCCAAATTTAGATCGACCAATTCTTCGGGGGTGCAACTATCCGAAATCACTAGTTCGGGGGTATCCCTTACAAAGGTTATTTCTCACTTTGATATTGACAAGCGGGATAACGCGACATGACGATATCTAAACTCTACATTTATAACCTTTGCGGGTGTCCCCGAAGGGGTACCCGTTAATTACTCGCTCCCGCAAATATCTGATAGGTAATCTTCTCGGGGGTATCTATCAGTGTTATTATTAGTGCGTCCAACCCCCGTCACGTGTAATGCTTTGGATGCATCCATGGAATTTCTTATTTTGTGCGTAAAGTAAAACTGTTTCTTCAAACAAGCTAAACCAATGGCTCCATGAAAAGCAAATATGTACTTCAAAAAACAATGCATCTACAAGAAGAAAATCTATGGTTCGCGAGAAGCAAATATGTGGCTGCACGAAAAGCAATGCTTCTAAAAATAAAAAATATGACTTCACTAAAAGATAATTAGGTTTCTGAAAAAACAATGTGACTCTGCAAGAAGTAAATATGTGGCTCCATGAGAAACAAATCTATGTCTCCACGAGAAGCACAATTTAATACTATGTTTTTAAGCACTAGTACAACTACGAGACACGATTTAGTATAATTTTGAGCCACAAAACTCACCCCAAAAAAATCACCTATCAATCTGGGATTTAGTAATAAAGAACTCGATGTGAGAAATGCAACAAAAAGAACTGTTCGATTTAAAAGATAAAGCATTTAAGAAAATGAATTACAAAAACACAAACAACCAACATCTTATCATTTTTTACTTGTGATGTAAAAAAAATATCTTATAATTCTTTAATTACGATCATTTATCACACGAAAGGTTATCATAGTGATATCAAATTTTCGGTAGCAGCAAACGATATGTAGGGTTCGGGAATTGCTTTTGGGGGACAAGCTCTAGGGAGGATTTTCTAAAATTTCAATTTTCACTTGGCAAAAAAATCTGATTTTTTTTGTGAAAAAACATACATACACATAATAGATATCTGTACAAATTTCAAAATAATTATCTTTTTGCATGTGATTTTTAAAATGGACCCTTTTTTATACTGTTGGGCTGGAATTTTTCTTTTTTGCACAACCTTCAAATCATAATATTTTCAAACGAAAAATTACATGCTTGTGAGAAACACATATAATTTTTCATGGATATTTTTAGATTTTTTTGATACGTTTAAATATGAGTTTTCAATTTTTTTCAAACTAAAATCCTCCTTGGAGCTGGGGAGCCAAAAGTACTCAATGTAGAGGTTGTGTTATTGGTCTGGTAGCCCATCCCGCCGTGAGCGCGCGCGCTTTTCTGTTGTTGCCCATGAACGACCCACCTCGGCCCATCCGCGACAAGCATGTCCGTCGTCCCCCGCGCGCGCTGTGTGGTGTGTTGCCCGACAGCCCGAGGGCGGCGCCGGTGTTGGGGCGCGTGCAGGGGAGGGGAGCAAGGTCGACCCTCGGCACGACGTTGAGGACGTCAAGCGACGGAGTAGATCTGGCGGGCGGCGCGTGGATCGGGAGGAAGCGACGGGGCGTGCTCTCTGGTTGTATCGGCGCGACGCGGAACGGCTCGTAGACGTACACTAGTAGAAAACAGGGCTTTGGTTCAGGCCTGGCCAGCCCATTAGTCCCGGTTCAGTCACGAACCGGGACTCATGAGGGCACACGTCCCGGTTCCTGCGCCCAGGGGGGCGGCCGGGCCTCGTGGGGCATTGGTCCCGGTTCGTCTGGACCCATTAGTCCCGGTTCCAGACACGAACCGGGACGAATGGGCCTCGCTCCTGGCCCACATCCATTGGTCCCGGTTCCAGACACGAACCGGGACTAATGGGTGGTCTTTAGTCGCGGTTCCGGAAACGAACCGGGACCAATGATTTCGCTATATATACCCCTTGCCCGCGAACGGAGCACTCCACTGCTCTGTTTTTTCCTGGCCGGCGAGGAGAGGGCTTTGTGGTGCTCTAGCTCACCTCTTATGCACATGAGGTGTTCGATGAAATGCCCGAGCCACACTACTTAAGCTTTCTCCTCTCCAAACTCGACTTCCAAGCTCCATTTTTCTTAAGATTTGTCCAGATTTAGCGGCCCGTCACGTCCCATCCCCGTCTTCACCACCGTCGATCGCCCGCGCCGATCTCGTCGCCGGCACCACCGTGGTGAGCCTCTTGTTCTTATCTTCTTTATAAAAGAAAAAAAATTCTTACTTGTATGATTAGATAGATAATTGTCTAATTTTCTTACTTGTATTATTGCTTGTTATTATATAGTGCGATGGTTTTGGTATCCGCCCCCGTCGGCCCTCGTCCTCTCTATGATTCGGATGTGGTATATATTATCTTTTATAACTATTTGTTTCATTTAGTGTTTATGGTAATTATGCCGACACCAACTTGACATAGATGTATTTATCTAGGAGGTATGTGAACCGGATATTACATATGACCCTCTTGTCGAGAGGTTAAATTTAGTTGAAGAAGAAAACGTGTATTTAAAAGAAAAATTAAAAAGAGTTGAAGAAGAGAAGAAAAGAGTTGAAGAAGAGAAGATGATATTGGAGTTGCATGTTGCGGATGTCTTAGAAGGTCACAAGATCAAGATGGATGCAATGCGCTTGAAGATTAGAAAGTTTAGAAAATATGCCATTCATAGCGAGACTTGGTATCATTATGCCGTTGGATCAATTGTTACCTTGGTTGTGATTATGATCACATTTGTTGTTGCATTGAAATGTTTTACATAGTTTCAATTTATGGTTTAATTAGATGCTCTGGAGAGCTATATGTGGTTCAATGAGAACTATGTATGTACTTTGGTTTTAATGTGATGATAAACTTCTATTAATTTGGTCACTTATATATTCATGATGTTCTGTAATGGTTTTTGACACACTTAATGCACGCAGATGAACCGGCAATGGATGTATGGTGACAGACACACCTCCGAGTACATTGAGGGCGTGCATGATTTTATCGAAGTGGCTGAGGCAAACAAGCAGAATGGTTTTATGTGTTGTCCATGCTCTATATGTGGGAATACGAAGTCTTACTCTGACCCGAAAACCATTCACGCCCACCTGATTTATAAGGGATTCATGCCACACTATAATGTTTGGACCAAGCACGGAGAAATAGTGGTTACGATGGAAGACGGCGAAGAAGAAGTGTACGATGACAACTATGTGCCCCCTGAATACGGTGATGCTGCAACGAGGGAAGCTGAAGATCAAGAGGAACCGGACGATGTGCCTGATGATGATCTCCGCCGGGTCATTGTTGATGCAAGGAGACAGTGTGAAAGTGAAAAGGAGAAGCTGAAGTTCGATCGGATGTTAGAGGATCACAAAAAAGGGTTGTACCCCAATTGCGAAGATGGCAACACAAAGCTCGATACCGTACTGGAATTGCTGCAGTGGAAGGCAAAGTATGGTATACCTGACAAGGGATTTGAGGATGTACTGAAAATATTTAAGAAGAGGCTTCCAAAGGATAACGAATTGCCCGACAGTACGTACGCAACAGAGAAGGTCGTATGCCCTCTAGGATTGGAGGTGCAGAAGATACATGCATGCCCTAATGACTGCATCCTCTACCGCGGTGCGTACGAGGATTTGAACGCATGCCCGGTATGCGGTGCATTGCGGTATAAGATCAGACGAGATGACCCTGGTGATGTTGACGGCGAGCCCCCCAGGAAGAGGGTTCCTGCCAAAGTGATGTGGTATGCTCCTATAATACCACGGTTGAAACGTCTGTTCATGAACAAAGAGCATGCCAAGTTGATGCGATGGCACAATGAAGACCGTAAGAAAGACGGGAATTTGAGACACCCCGCTGATGGGTCGCAGTGGAGAAAAATCGAGAGAAAGTACCGGGCTGAGTTTGGAGATGACCCAAGGAACGTATGGTTTGGTTTAAGCGCGGATGGCATTAATCCTTTCGGGGAGCAGAGGAGCAATCACAGCACCTGGCCCGTGACTCTATGTATGTATAACTTTCCTCCTTGGGTGTGCATGAAGCGGAAGTTCATTATGATGCCAGTTCTCATCCAAGGCCCTAAGCAACCCGACAACGACATTGATGTGTACCTAAGGCCATTAGTTGAAGAACTTTTACAGCTGTGGAATGGAAACGGTGTACGTGTGTGGGATGAGCACAAATAGGAGGAATTTGACCTGCATGCGTTGCTGTTTGTAACCATCAATGATTGGCCTGCTCTCAGTAACCTTTCAGGACAGACAAACAAGGGAAACCACGCATGCACGCACTGTTTAGCTGACTCCAAAAGTATATACCTGGACAAATGCAGGAAGAATGTGTACCTGGGGCATCGTCGATTTCTTCCGACCAACCATCAATGTCGTAAGAAAGGCAAGCATTTCAAAGGCGAGGCAGATCACCGGAAGAAGCCCGCCATGCGTACCGGTGATCACGTACTTGCTATGGTCAATGATTTACACGTAATATTTGGAAAGGGTCCCGGCGGACTATCAGTTCCGAATGATGACGAGGGACGCGCACCCATGTGGAAGAAGAAATCTATATTTTGGGACCTACCCTACTGGAAACACCTAGATGTCCGCTCTTCAATCGACGTGATGCACGTGACGAAGAACCTTTGCGTGAACCTGCTAGGCTTCTTGGGCGTGTATGGGAAGACAAAAGATACACTGGAGGCACGGGAGGACCTGCAACGTTTGCACGAAAAAGACGGCATGCCTCCAAAGCAGTATGAATGTCCTGCCAGCTACGCTCTTACCAAAG
The DNA here is from genome assembly GCA_950022295.1 of Bromus sterilis. NCBI lineage: Eukaryota > Viridiplantae > Streptophyta > Magnoliopsida > Poales > Poaceae > Bromus > Bromus sterilis. Next base: position 40,908,573 of record OX465596.1, on the reverse strand, counting down.
AAGAGAAGGAAATCTTCTTTGAATGCCTGCTCAGTATGAAGGTCCCGTCTGGCTTCTCGTCGAATATAAAGGGAATAATAAATATGGCCGAGAAAAAGTTTCAGAACCTAAAGTCTCATGACTGCCACGTGATTATGACACAACTGCTTCCGGTTGCATTGAGGGGGCTTCTACCGGAAAACGTTCGATTAGCCATTGTTAAGCTATGTGCATTCCTCAATGCAATCTCTCAGAAGGTGATCGATCCAGAAATCCTACCAAGGCTAAGGAGTGATGTGGCGCAATGTCTTGTCAGTTTCGAGCTGGTGTTCCCACCATCCTTCTTCAATATCACGACGCACGTCCTAGTTCATCTAGTCGACGAGATTTTCATTCTGGGCCCCGTATTTCTACACAATATGTTCCCCTTTGAGAGGTTCATGGGAGTTCTAAAGAAATATGTCCGTAACCGCGTTAGGCCAGAAGGAAGCATCTCCATGGGCCATCAAACAGAGGATGTCATTGGGTTTTGTGTCGACTTCATTCCTGGCCTTAAGAAGATTGGTCTACCTGAATCACGGTATGAGGGGAGACTGACTGGAAAAGGCACGATTGGAAGGGACTCAATAATATGCAGGGACGGACATTCTTGGTCTCAAGCACACTACACAGTTCTACAGAACTCTATCTTGGTGGCCCCGTATGTCGATGAACACAAGAACAGTCTGCGCTCCAAACACCCGGAGGAGTGTGACGACTGGATTACACATGAACACATCAGGACTTTCGGCAATTGGTTGGAAACACGTGTCAGAGGTGACAACACTGTTTCTGATGAGCTGTTCTCGTTGTCCAGGGGACCATCTTCAACTGTATTGACTTACAAAGGATACGAGATAAATGGGAATACATTTTACACGATCGCCCAAGATCAAAAGAGCACCAACCAAAACAGCGGTGTCCGCTTTGATGCAGCAACCAAGAGGGGAAAGGACACATATTATGGTTACATAGTGGACATATGGGAACTTGACTACGGACATGATTTTAAGGTCCCTTTGTTTAAGTGCAAATGGGTCAATCTGTCAGGAGGCGGGGTACAGGTAGACCCACAGTACGGAATGACAACAGTGGATCTGAACAATCTTGGGTACACAGACGAAACATTCGTCCTAGCCAATGATGTGGCACAGGTTTTCTATGTGAAGGACATGTGTACCAAACCGAGAAAAAGAAAAGATATGGAAGCGAATACATCATACGATGAGCCAAAGCGCCACATAGTTCTTTCAGGAAAAAGAGACATCGTGGGATTGGAGGGCAAGACGGACATGTCTGAAGATTATGAAAAGTTTCATGAAATTCCTCCCTTCAAAGTCAAGGCTGATCCAAGCAACCTGTTAAGCGACGAAGAATATCCATGGTTACGGCGCAATAAGCAAAGGACACAAGCGAAGAAAAAGTGAAGACAGATGAAGTCAGAAAGGGTTGAAAATTGAAATCCCTTTGTACATAGATCAACAAAACACACGGTTCTCCTGCATACAGCCCGACTGTGGCTCGTGAGTGCCCGCATATCAAATGCACCGTCGGGTTGTATGCAGGGAATCCGAATGATTTGTATTTGGTCGATGAACTGAAGGATTTCTAGATATATCAACAAAACACACGATTTCGCCTGCATACAGCCCAACTGTGGCTCGTGAGTGCCCGCACATCAAATGCACCGTTGGGCGTATGCAGGCCAATCCGAATGATTTGAATTCGTACACACCGAGTGTTCGAGAGGTGGGATATATATAGGGGTCGTGTGCCTCTTTAGCCCCGGTTGCTAGCACAAACCGGTACTAGAGCGAGACCTTAACTGTGTACAGGCCGGTTCCCAGATCCAACGACTCACAAGCCGGATCCAACGACTCACAAGCGCTTAAAAGAAACACGCGATCTGTGTACTTTTTACTGATTGGTGGGATTCAGACCCGGGTGAGGTTAAAAGCACGCGCAAAGCCAACCTCCACTATTTCTCTTCTCGCGAAGTCTTCCCCTTCCGCGGCACCGCCACCATCCAGTTTTTGCCGTAACCCTCTCAACTTTTTAGCACATGCTACGTGGGTCAAATGATGATACCATGCCAAGTTTCAACATTTTCGGAGTTCATTTGTAGTGCTAGAAACTGGAAAATTAAATAAAGCAAAAAAGAAAACCAAAAAACTGGAAAAAAGAAAAAAAATGCCACCTATTGGGGCACCACGCCCTGAATACGACTAGAAACCCAACCATGGGCCAGGATTCAGGCCCGCAATAGGCCTAATGGGCTCACAGGCAAGTATTACCAGATTAGGCCCGGAAGCCTGCAGTTGAGAGGAGTTCGAGACGGTACGCGCAGCAGCGCTTATAAACCGCTCAAGCGCTCCCTCGACTAGGGAGGTGGGACTAAACATCCCACCGCTCCGCGACGCAAGGCGTTTGGTTCCGGTTGGTGGCACCAACCAGAACTAAAGGGGAGCATTGGTACCGGTTCGTGCCACCAACCGGGACCAATGCCACCCTTTAGTCCCGGTTGGTGGCACCAATCGGAACCAAAGGTCTCTTTTTGCCGCCTTTTCGGCTGCTGAAAAAAACCTTTGGTCCCGGTTGGTGTTATCAACCGGGACCAAAGGGGGGCATTGGTCCCGGTTGTTGGCACGAACCGGTACCAATACTCTGGGTATATAAATGGCACTTATAAATTTTCAGTTCTAATCTCGCCATTTCCCCCGACGACGATGGAGACGAAACCGACGCCGTCAGGCTTCCCAACCGCCGCCCGCCGCCCCCGTCGTCGCGCACCGTGCTCCCACACGTCGTTCCCTCCCGCCGCCCCCGTCGCACCTGCCGTCGCTGTGAGCCCCTCCCCCCTTTTCCCTCTCCGTTAGCTAGCCGTGCTCGCCACGGCCACGGCCATGGAAGGGAGCTAGCCGTGCTCGCTGGCCCGTGCGCGCCTCCGCTGGTCGCCGCCTGCCCACCGCGCCCGCGCCCGCCCCCGCCCCCATGCTGCTTGCCGCTGGTCGCCACCGGCCATGGCCACGGCTGTGCCTTGCTGTGTGGCCTGCGGGGAGAAGAAAAGAGGAAGAAGCTAGGAAGAAGGAAGAAGAAAAAAAAGGAGAGGGAAAAAGGAAAATAAGAAGAAAAAAAAATAGAGAAAAGAAAATTTTGCTCTATGTACTGTTAAATGCAATTTTGTTGTTAGATGATGCTAGAATCGATGATGCCAAAGTTAAATTTTGTTGCTAGATGATGCCACTGTTAAATGCAAATTTGCAAAATATTTATGTATTTTACACATGTTGAAAAATTAAAAAAAAGATTTATATATTCATTGTTGCAATAATGGTGTATGCAAATTTGCAATTGAACAGTACAAAAATTTGAGCGGTTTGACATGTGCATGATAATGGCGTCGCGTTTTAGTTTTGAGAGGACACATATGTTCCTAGGATGGAAAAACACAAAACATCAAAGTTGTAGTCCTTGGTGAGATAAAGAACTTTCATGTTGAACTTTTTTTGATTCGGGGTCTTTTTAAAAACCGAATTCGTCACACTTTCCATCAGACATTGGTTGCATGAGTCGTCGATGGTCGAGGGTCGTCGAGGGTCGATGGTCGTCGACGGTCGTCGAGGGGTGGATCGCCGATGTGTCGAGAGGTTGCCTTGTGTCAAAGTATTGAAAAAAATCCATGGCTTCATCATTAGCCGGAAGTGACGTGAGGGGGTCGAGGGGTCGAGGGTCATCTTATATAGGTTTATTGTCGAGGCTATATCATGTTTGTATATTAAGTGTCATGTTGTAATTAATATTTTGCAGAAACTATGGAAGATCGTCATAGAAACTTAGAACAAGAAGAGATGTTGGGGGAAATCATCCGCGAAGGACCGTTGTTGGTGGGCGACATCGTCCGGGAAGGAGTTGATGTCTTCCAATTTCTGAACGACACCGATGGTCTGGAAGAAGAGGGTGAAGCAGGCTCCGGTGATCGGACAATGGAGGTGAAAGGACATGCTTATGATGGCTCCTGTGAGCGAACAGAGGAAGGAGTTGTTGGAAAGTCCGGCGAGGTATATATAATAATTAAGCCTGTGCTGACTAGCTAATTGATGCATTAATTGTTTTGGACTGTGTACACATATTAACTCTCTTCTTTCTTCTTTTTTAGCCCTCCGTATCCGGATCGAGCCAAACTTCGGTAACGAGACGAGGCCCAAAGAAAAAGTTGCGCCCGGATGAAAGGTTCACGATCACCAGCATCAATAGAGATGGCCAACCGATTGAACCCAGCCGGACCAAAGATGCATTTTCTGCTTAGTGCGGGGTTCTTGTTAGGGACATGATCCTGATCAGCATCCAGCAATGGAATAAGCCGAAGGCCGGAGACCCTAAAGTTTCTTTTGTCACCGATAGACAGAAAGATGATCTTTGGACCGCGTTGAAGGCAAATTTCACCCTACCGGAAGAGGAGCGTCCGGAAAAGCCAGTTATAGAGCAAAAGGTCAAGACTCATGCTCTTAAGAAGATGGCAGAGCTATTCAGGAGGTGGAAGAATGAGTTAAAAACAACGTTTGTCGACAAAGAGAAGACTCCAGCATTCACCGGCCGATTTGAGAAGATAAGAGAACAGTGGCCCGCATTTGTGGCCCACAAGACATCGGAGAAGAGTAAGAAGATGTCAGCGATAAACAAACTAAATGCTGCAAAGAAGAAGCATCACCATTGCACGGGGTCAGGTGGCTACCACAAAGGCCGACTGTTGTGGGAGAAGGCTGAAAAGGACCTTCTTGACAAAGGGATCGTACCAGTGACATTGAACTGGCCAGAGCGTGCAAGGAATTGGTTCTTCGGGGTTGGGGGAACCTTGCACCCTGAAACAGGGAAGTGCTTTTGGACGAACGAACATCTGAGAGTACCGATCACCAAGCTTCAGGAGTTAATCGCCGAAACGGAGGCAGGGACGTTCGTTCCCGACAGAGAGAACGACGAGCTCACAATGGCCCTCTGGAATCCTGAGCACCCAGGACGAACACGAGGCACGGCAGGCTCCCTTCCGTGGAAGCATGGGTTTCCCGACGCAGGCGGTTACAAAAGCAGGGAGAGGAAGAGGAAACAGGAGCAAAGCGAAATACAGAACCTGCATGCAAGAGTACAAGCGCTAGAGGAGAGGCATCGAGCTGACGAAGCTACCCCGCCATCTCAGCGGAGAAGCAGCGTGGCTTCCACCGAGGTCATTGCGCAACCTGATTTGACGGCTTCCAGGTACCCCGTGGATGAAATCACGGAGTCTCAATAATGCCACCTTAAGAAGCAATTGATGCAATTCAAACCCACGGTGGCTATCGGCCATGTTGCACCTCCTCGACCCAACGGAACTTTTCACTGTCATCCGATTCCACAAGCCTATGCTGTTGTGATGGTCGATGAAATAATAGAGGGATATGAGGAGATCGAGCTTGACTACCCTACCGGCGAAGGGGAAAATCTCCTGCAGAATGCTCTGAGGACTTCATGCCTATGGCCGAAGGAATTCATCAAGCTTCCGAACTGGACGACACCTACGCCTCCTCCTCCTCCTCCGGCGAGTAAGGGCCCGCCTCCTCCTCCGCCGGCGAGAGATCAGGGCATGCCTCTTTCTCTGCCTCCTCCTCTGACGACTGATCAGTGCACGCCTCCTCCTCCGCCTCCTCCTCCGCCTCCTTCTCCGCCTGCGTCGACGCGTCCGAGCAGACCGTCTCCTCCTCCGCCTCGTCAGCAAGAGCAGAAGAGAGCCGCCACCGCCGCTCCGGCTGCTCCGGCGCCTCTTAAGCAACAAAGGAAAATAGCAGCCGTCGCTCCGGCGTCTAGCAGTACAACCAGTGGTGGGAGGCGATACCAATACGGTCCATCATATCTCAAGCCTCTTGAGCCGTTACCATACGAGAGGAGCGATGAGGAAAGCGCGAAGATCTCTAAAGGCGAAGTGGATGCCTTTTTTAAAAAGAAAAATCCACCTCCGAAGGAGAAGATAGATGAGGTGAAATTGAAGCGCACTTTGGATGCCCTGAAGCGACCAGCACCGGCTCCGCTGGATGACAACCATGTCCGCGCTCTTAAAAAGAAAGTGCAAGAAACGCGCCGGTCCGGAAGCACTGCAGCTGACCAAAGGAGAGAACAACAAATTGCAAGAGGGAAAAAAATTCCCCAGCTCGGCGAACAGGCGAAACAATTGTGCCCCCCGCTGCAGGTGTCTAGTGATATCGTCGTCGCAAATCTGCCGGTCGGGATGGTGCCCGGTACCAATCCTGGTGATTACCTGCCAGACGATATACATTTTGATCCACTCCAGGTGGACGAACTCAAATTCTGGCACGGGTATCCTCTCGTTAGACCTGATCAACAGCTACCAACGATGATGCGAAGATTCCATGAGTGGTACATGGACACCTGCAAGAACTCTGGGTTGGATAATGTGTTGCTTATGGTTAAATACAAGCACGACCTCGTTGGAATTGACACGTTGTATGTTCCATTTGAGGAGTTATTCCAGCTTTACAATGCAATGACCATCGATAAAGTAATCGTCACTTGCTACTGTCTGTAAGTACTACTTCTTTAATTAAGTCTCTATATATAGGTCAGCTCTTTCATTGCATGTACATATAATTCACTATATCATGCAGATTGAATATCGTCGAATGCAAGCAAAGAGAAATCTATAATATTGGGTTCATTAACCTAAATCTCTTTGATGAATGGGCGATGGAAAAGAATCCCATACAAGCCGAGGCCAACTTGCTACAATCGTTGCTTCAACATAAAAAAAAACAAAAAATAATCTTTCCTTACAACTTCGAGTGAGTGTTATACTATGCATATTCGGTTTTCCTTTATTTACTCGAGGTTATAGTAATGTAATTGATGAGTTATGCATGCGTGCGCAGCTTCCACTTTATTCTCCTAGAGATTAAGCTTGAGGAGGGACTAGTAACCGTGTTAGACTCAAGACGTATGCGATCATCACTGAAATGCTTAAGAAGTAAGTGCAATCGATCATTATCGCAGCATTTCGGCAACTTTGTTCATTTCCTGATATTAGGTAATAATTATTTTCTATGTCTGGCAGGGTTTGGATAACGTTCACCACAAAATCTCCGGGACTGCCGAAGGAGCTGGAATTTACACGCCCGAAAGTAAGTACTATTAGCTAGTTCCGCGCATCTCCCATTAATTTGATTCTAGCTAGTTTCATCAATACCATTTATATAATGCTTGATTATCAGTTTGATTGACCTCTATTTCTCGTAAAGTGGTTGTGGCAGCAAGAAGGGACTAATCTTTGTGGATACTACGTATGCGAGTACATCTACAACACTACGATCTCTAAGCAGGGCGGCTACTCTAAAAAAGATTTTGATGTGCGTAAGCAATAATATTCACAATTTTATTATTACCATCATTTATGTTGAGTTTCATTCATATATATGTATTGACCCCCTTCTTCGAATTAGCTTTGGGAGCTGCAGGAAGAACTCCTACCACAAGATCGCATAATAGCAATTCAAGAGGAATTAGGGGATTCTTTCTTGAACACGTCATCAGGAAAGAGGGAGAATACCATATGGAACTTGATTTCAGATGTTAGGGTATTGTAAGAGATCTTATATTGTATATATGTAGCCAGTAGCGTCGGATAGATATACAAAAACTTGTTGTTCGAACAATCTCACTTCTCTCTGTATATGTTCATGACGATCTTCTGTACTTAATGGTTTAATTCCTTCATTTGCTTACTAGCTAGCATGTCGAGTCTTCTCTATACGTATAGTACGTAGCGTCGACCAAGCACGGAGATAAGAGAGGACACCTCTCTCTATTAGCTATACAATATAAGAAACCCCTAAATTAATCCTACAAAACCCCCATCCCCCTCTTAAAAAAAACCCCCAAACACGGAACTGCTGACGCGTAGATGTATTTTGGTTCCGATTGGTGCTACCAACCGGGACAAAAAGCCCTCCTGCCCGGGCAAGCCGCAGAGCTCACGTGGAGCCCCATCTGTCCCGATTCGTGGGCAAACCGGGACTAAAGGTTTTGGGCATTAGTAACGATCTTGTAGTCCCGGTTCCGAAACCGAAACAAATGATCCTCTAGAACCGGGACAAATGGGCCTTTTTCTGCTAGTGGTAGCTGGTGCCGGCGCGGCACACGGCGACCGGCGGCACCGGCACGGGTGGCGGTACAGCACATAGAGCTCGGCGGTCGGCGAACAGCATGGTGTGGCCAGCGGACGGCGGAGCACGGCTCGATGTGTCGTCGCAGCAGGGCGTTTATGTACGGTGGCCCTCCGAGTCCGAGGTGGCGACAGCTGCACGACGGCGACGTGCATCAGGTCGCGGCTCGGTACGGCAGCAAACGATAGCGCGTGACAGTTCTCAGTCATCAGGACGGTTCACGCGGCACCACACGGCGGCGTTGTGCCACGGTCAACGTGGCACACAGGTCAGCGGGGCGGTGCCTCGGCAAGCTCGGGAAAACATCACCTTCTCCTCTAGTTAGTTCGTCGGCCATCCGGACAACAATCATCTCAAGAGGGCAGTTCGTACTTCCTCCTATCATCTTTTTTACTTTGTCCATAATATTTTTTTAATCAAACTTTATATTTTTAAAATAAGATTATAAAGTTTGATTATTTGTAGAAAAAAGATTACCAACATTTATAATATAAAATCAATATCATAGATGCATCAAGAATTTAATTTCCATATTATATAAGTTTATTATTATTAATGTTGATATTTTAAAAATAAACATGATTAACTTACATAGCTTGATTTACTTACGAGTTTTGCTTCGGTATACCCGCCATAGAATTTTTTTTCTTTTTTTTTCCGAAAGAAAGGGGTCTCCCCCCGGTTCCACCTTTTTTATTGATGAAACCAAGCATGCCATTTAGTTCTACAGCCCAGGCTTACAGGTTCAAAGGCAAAGTGCATAGTCTCAACCACTAAATTATTAGAGCCCATGGTTTCTAAGACAGAGCAAACATGCAAAGAGAGAAGCAGTCTAGCTATTCTACTCAGAAGCCTTTGGAGATCAAGAACTGCCTCTTGTCTTCATATTTCAATGCATAACGTTGAGATTAGATGTTACCCCTCAATTAAAAAGATTAGATTGCTCTAAACTCTTGTCTAATGCATAGGATGAATATACATTAGTAGAATTTATGGATAGTAAATGTATGAGAATAACTTTTTATGTACCTTTAAGATTCATGCAAACTTTTAGGGGTGTACCAAAGCAAAACTCTTGACTTACAAATTTTATATGCAAAGTAAAAAAGATCAAAGGGAGTACATCCAATGCAGCTTGACGGTGTCATGATAATAAGAGCACCTCCAACAATTCTCATATCTGTAAAATAATCACCGTTTAGAAGAAATTGAGGCTAAAATAGCTCTTCAACGAATTCTTTAAACGATAAATTTTTTACGGGGTCTTTTAAAGACCATCCTCCATCCTCTAACTTAATAGGATGAAGTCCATTCTATATATTTTGTGCGCGAAAGTAACTACTCGTGAAACTTCCGCTCCGCCGCTCATGTCATCGCCACTATCGCGCCGTCGGGCCACCCCACCGCTTCGCCGCTCGCCAGGACCCGAACGACGCCCTACCCCACCTTGTTGCGCCGCCAGGACACTTACTTTCGGGCCCTATGTGATTTTTAATAAAAAAAATAGAATTTACAGGATTCGACAAAAGTTAATTTTCGTAAAAACTTGTCTAATATACAGTCATTTCGTAAAAGTAGTGTTATTGGACGTCTTAATTTTTTAATGCAGATGCTCGTCTATAATACCTAAATAGTTTATCCTCACTAACTTATTTTTTTTGACATGCAAGCTATCCACATTATCAAGTAGGTCCACCTTTTTTCCACTAACTCTTCATGTACATTCTTTCATTAAATCCACATGCACATGCAACCTATCATAAAATACTAACTTTTTTTATGCATAAAGCCTCACGGTTTGGAAACGACTTTTTGATAGAAAATCATATTATGAGTTAGCTCGCATTTTATTTTTGTATGCGATAATTTTTTTATGAATGCACATATGTAATTGCTATCATTATTTTAGGTTTAATTAAGGGTGATGTCTTCACTCTCTCCACTCAATGTTATTTTCGTTTCATATCATCTCCTCACCGTTATATTCTAATAAATTAAAAAAACAAAAATCACACTCATTTTTAGAATTTTCATCAAATTTTCTTAGAGTTTTACTCTAAACAATATCTCTCTTAAAAAATAATAATTAAGTTATACTAAGTTTCATTTTTTTTCATATTTTAAAACATTAAATTATTTATTATTTGTAACTGTCCCTGCAGCTACGCGCGGGATATCATCTAGTTTATACAATAGTTAGTTATACAAATTTTTTTTACATGACTTATTAAGATTAATAGCATGGTTAATAGTATAGCTATTGAGGATGCGGCAATCGTCGAGGAACCTAACATTAGTGATCTTCCTTGCACCAAAAAAACCGTTTAACTAAATATATCACAATAGGCACATCATCAACAACACTATCACAAAAAAATCATAAATGGCGACAACACTATCACCAAAAAGAATTTGCATACATGGCAAATTCATCCTCGGAGATTCACCGAATTTCCATTTGTTCCTCACTTTCTCATTTATATATCCTGGCTCGGGGATTTTTTCCATGGCTACTTATTCACTACATTTTCATTTATAAATTGAATTTCATAAATTCCTAATTTTATTATTTATAATTCAATAACTAAACTATTTTCTCATCCATCTATAAATTCACTAACTAAACTAATTCTTTTTTCTTTTACTAAATCTAACTAAATTTATATAACTACTAACAATACAATCAACTAACTAATTTAACTAAATCTAAATAATTTATATAACTACTTACAATACTAAGCTATTTGACAGAAAAGTTAGAACAGAGAGAGAGGATAGAGAGGGGGAGCGTGGGGGGGGGGGCAAGAGAGAGAGAGAGAGGGAGGAGAGGGAGGGAGGAGAGAGGGGCAAAAGAGAGAGAGAGAGAGAGAGAGAGAGAGAGAGAGAGAGAGAGAGAGAGAGAGAGAGAGAGAGAGAGTGAGGGAGTACCTGTCGAGGCGGTCGCAGCGATGGTGGATGAGGAGGAGCGGGGGCGGCGACGGTGAAGAAGGGTGCGCCAGAGGAGGGGGCGCGGCAGAGAATGGGGCGTCGAAGGAGCAGGGGAGGCGGCGGAGGGTGCTCGAGGAGAGAGAGATGTGAGAGAGTGAGGGTAACGGGCACAACCACACTGCCATGTAGTAGGTACCTATCAGCAGCGCAGGGTATGAAAACGTGTTGCTGATAACAGAAACATCTACATCGCAGGTAGACGACACCACGTTGCTGCTAAATCCACGTATCCGGCCCAAGGCTAGACACAGTAGCAACGCGCAGCGCCACTCCCGCGTTGCTGCTACTGAAATAGTTGGAGTGCGGGTTTGGCGCAACGTGCTATTATTGTGGCATGCATTCCTAAATTTTGTACAATTGAGAGGATTTGGTAGAGGAGATCCCTAGAAAAGGAATAGTGTGTGAGCTGTCTTCTTAGGGTATGAGATTGATTGATACTCATGGGCAATGTCAAAGCATGTAGTTTATCGAGGGGGAAATTCATGGTTCATAAGCCGAATTTGTCATAAATTCAAAATTGATACTCTCTTCATTTATGTTTACAATGTCATTATATATTTTTTATGTTTCAATTTGATCATTTATTCTGTCAGTAAAATGTGAGTTGTATACTAGTATGTCATTGAAGGCATATTTCAAAAAACTTCTCAATAATATATTTTTAATGATAATAACACATATTTTGTTGAAAAAATAGAAGTTGAAATTTAACATGAAAAATGAAGTAGCCTTGTATAAAAAAAATGAAAAGAGTATCATGATCATCCGGATCTCGGTAAAAGGTAGAATGATGCATTTATGTGAGATCGTACAAGAGAAGGCACGCAAGCCATTTTTTTTCCAGTCTTGAACTTACTGGTAGAATTCGTACAAGATAAGTCTGAAACATGTGAGTTGGCGTCATAGCTTGGTTGACCACATGCATGATTCGGTTTCACGTACGTCCGGTATTCGTTTCCATGTTTCAACAAATTGAAACATCACTCGGAAGAATTTCAATCCTTAGCTAGGTTGGTGAGTCAAGCATTAGATGGACTCGATGTAAGCCGACACGTACCGTAAACCGAGACGGATGGACTTGTTCATCGAATAAGTAAATGACTAAATGGTGTAAAAATGATGATTTTGGTCAGTCTTTTGTTCAGAAGTCTTCTCTTGGCGGAATTGTACAAAAAAACCTGTTATTTTCAAGTGCCTATGCCCTGTCCCTGTGGTTGTAAACCAGTTCTACACGTTTGTACCGACGGTCCATACTGACCTTAACTTCTTTATTCACGCGATTAGCGGCAACAATAAATTTAGATATCCTAAATGTTAACGACTTCAGCTAAAAAAGGTTAATGACCTGACATCGTCTCAGAGGAATTTTTCAGCAAACGCGTTGTGACAAGTCAATTATCGTCTATGAATCTCAAAGTAAAGTACTACATCCGTTCTGAAATAAATGTTTCAACTTATTTCAAAATGGAGGGAGTACGTGGTAGTCACTGTTCGCTCACAGAACGAAGTATGAGCTGGCGGCCCTAAACAGTTCATTAAGAATTGTTATCCAAACGAACACATCCACAATTTATGGACGACTTAAATATTTTGTACATTATCACAGAACAACTTTAATGGATACCATATTTACTAAATCTTCACAAGTTAGATGTGCGTACCTTGGAATCGCTTCCTCGTGGAGAGGGGGTAATGCAAGGTTAAGGCAGATGATGTTCTAAATGGATGCCCATAGTCATGTAACAATCATTAAATGTGCATGAAGTAAATTTAGCAACATTATTCATTCGGATTGTTTTTATTCTATTTTCTGGACGATTTAAACTTAATTTGAGCAAATAAATTGTCAAATACATTTATCTCCATAAAGGTTTGACAATTGATATAAGTCAAAAATATGATTGTTTAGAAGAAAGAATAACCATTAGAGGACTTTGCAAAAGAAATATTGATACATGGCCTTCTTTGGCAACAGGGGGCGCCAACAACCACCACATTTCTTATTTCCCCTTGTCGCACCGCCGCCCTAAGCATCGTCAGTGAAGCCCGGATGGCTTCAGTGATGACGGCGATGTGGCGATACCCTGGGTCTTCTTCCTTTTCCGCGGGCCATGGCGCTTCGGCAGTTGGAGGAAGACCGTGAGCATTTCGATATAGTCTTGTGAGGGCGTTGACCTAGGGCTGAGGCACTCCTTAGTGGGCATCGGCCGGGGGTTAGGGGCATTGTGGAGCTCCGATGCGGGGTGTGGTGGTGACCATGGCTTGATCTGAGCTCCAAGGGGCGGCGGGCTCTCGTTACGTTGGATCTCGTTGTGGGTGGTGGTGCTTGTATTAGTAGAAAAAAGCTTATCCCTAACTTTAATTGTAGTTGTAGATGAATTTAGACTTAGAGTTATTTGTAGTTGTAGATGAATTTAGACTTGGAGTTATTTGTAGTTGTAGATGAATTTGGACTTGGAGTTATTTTTAGTTGTAGACGAAGTTATACTTAATTTGCAATCTTTATGTATTGCTAGATTTACTTATATTATATTACTAACTTGTACGTTTTATATTTACATCGTCAAAGCTGCAATGAATGTTCGTCAATATTTCAATAATGTGGTTTCCGATGTCATCACATAGACTTCCCCGAGGAAGGTATGGAGGCGGTGCTATATCTTGCGAGGTGTAATGTCGAAATCATCAGGTCTATGAAGAAAAAAAGTTAGAGAGTTGAAGCAGGAGATGGACCATTTTAAGTAAGAGACCAACCTGCTTAAGCAAGTAAAGGAGAAGAGAAATAAAAAGATTTCTTTCTCTACAGATGGGTTCGATCTGAATAAGAAAAAACCTAGTTAGAAACATCAAGTCTATTTTCTTGCTAGATTGTTTGTTAAACTTGTATGAATAAGTATGTGTTGATTGAATAATATCATACTATGATTTATGTTGAATTGTATGTTCTCTCTATTTCATACAGTGGTTTATGTTTTTGAATTGAATCAAATTATATATGCTATTATTTGGCAAGGAAAGAAATATTGTATGAATTAGTTTTAATGCATGAAAATTAAAAATACTGACGTGGCACTATGAAGGCTTCTCGCCCCTCGTGGGTTACCCAAAGTGGAAGGTTGAGATGTAGACAACAACAAATTTCCCTCGGTGAAGATACCAAGGTTTGTCTCCAGTAGGACTCCGACAACGACAGGAAGGTGACAACGGCGCTAGCAATTAGGCGGTTGACGTGGACCTGCACACACAACAGATAACTTTGCTCCCAACGAGTACAGAGAGGTTGTCAATCCCTCCGGCCTTATTGTTTACAAAGGATCAAACACACGGGATAATAATGATAGCGATAGCAACAGAAAAGGAAATAAAGCAAAAAATAAATAGCGGGTGTAAACAGTGGTGGAAATATGGAACGGGGTCTCATCATGTTCACTAGTGATGTGTCTCTCCCAAAAGACGATAAAATAGCCATGCAAGGTAAACAAATTACAGCTGGGGAATTGACAGGATTATGTGCGCAAACCAATGCTAACTATGCTACAAAGAAAGGAAGAGACTCAAAAGCTTGGGCGGTACGCCAAGACAAGTAGACCGAAATCCATCTGCATCTACCTACTAATCATCCACCTTGAGATATCTATCCAGAACATCTCGCCGGTATTAAGTTGCGAATCCCACCGAAAGTGTAAACTCAAAGCAACAAACAACTGCATTAAAGAACTTTGCGTAAAGTAAACAATCCTTGCACCCGCAAGTACAAGCACCGTTGTTTTCTCCCTTATGGCAACATCACATCCCCTAGACTCATGTTTCTGTCACTCAAGCTAGTCATCAGGGGGCATGAACCCACAATCATGCATAACGCTCCCTCTTGGAGTCACTACCTACTACTTGTCCAAAGCAATAAACAGCAACGGAGAACATGCAAGAATTACTCAAGAACATAAATATAAGAGAGGAGAATCAAATATATTACTCAAACACAATCTGAACATAGTCTCATAATCCATCAGATCCCAACAAACTCAGCATAGCAACATCAGAAAGATTACATATGTGCCTCGATCATGTAGGGCAGCTCACGAGGTCTAAACCATGAAGAACAAAGAGGGGAGGAGAACATCACATAGCTACTGATCATGGACCCATGGTCCAAGGTGGACTACTCACGGTTCATCCGGGAAGCATCCATGGTGGTGGAGAAGCTCCCGGAGGTGGTTCCTCCCTCCGGCAGGGTGCCGGGAAGAGGGCTCCTGGTGCTCCCGATCTTGGAAAAGCTGCGGCGGTGGAACATAGGAGCAATCGCGAAAAAGGGTTCTGTCCTTGAGGGTTTCGAGACGAGAGAGATATATAGGCGAAGGGGGGCAGCCAGAGGTGAACCAGGGGCCCCAGGCGCCCCCCTGGCGCGACCTAGGGGGTGGCCGGGCCAGGTGGCCTCCTGGGCCACCCCTGGCTTCCCTCTGGCCCCACTTTGACTCTTTCCAAAGCTTCCTGTACGCTGATTTTTTCTATATTTTTCCCAGAATTTTTCTGGCACTTTAAGTAACGGGAAAACCTGAAATACAAAAACACCAGAAAACAGGAACTGGCACTGGGGTGCACTGAGTTAATAGGTTAGTCCAAATATGATCAAAAGTGTATGGAAGTGAATCAATATCATAGCAATATCACACAAAAGATGCATGGAGCAAGCATAAATTATAGATACGTTTTGGACGTATCAACATCCCCAAGCTTAATTCCTGCTCGTCCTCGAGTAGGTAAATGATAACAAGCATAATTTCTGTGGTGACATGCTACCAACCATATAAGAACTTTTAAGTAAAGCAATCAAGGGATGTAATTCAATTCAAGTCATAACAGGCAAGAGTCTATATTAGCATTGAAACAAGCAACATAAGAACATAAAGGTGCAAGAGCTCTCGCTGTCCGTGACTCGAATGTCTCCAGATGGTGTTTGCGTGCAAGAAAGGGGATAAGGATATACGAGAGAGTAAAACATAGTTCTTATTGTTGATAACTTAATCTACTAAAGTTTCATACTTCGTCTTCTTTGGAATCTTATCTTGACTCATCCCCAGACCACTAGCCAGGTACAAGTCAAAATGATCCACTCCCTTTCGATATTTTGAGCACTCATGCAATGATGAGCGTAAGAAAGAAAGTTGACACTTAGGATGGCAAAGAGAGAAAAATGATGGGGGAGGAAGACAAAAAAGGTGTGAAAGGCTCACATCAATGAGGACAGTCATAGGCGAGAGAAAGCCAAATGATAGATATGATGTGAGGAGTAGGGATTGCCATGCAACAGATGCACATATGAGCTAAGGTAAGCTCTCCAATGGAACTAGTGGGGGTGCATCCAACTTGCTTTCTCAAGAAGACCTATAGCTCATTTGAGGAGGCTCATCATTGGAATATACAAGCCAAGTTCTATAGTGTGAAGGTCCCACATAGCTATATGCATGAATGATAATCTCTATGGAGTACAAGATATAAGATGGAGTACGAGTGTGGATCTCTCAAAAGGAATAGTAGTGTGCCCCTTCTCTCTTTTTATTTCTTTTTCTCTTTTTTCTCCTTTTTCTATTTTTTTGTATTTTTTGGTGGCCTCAATGGCTCTTTCTATTTAACTCTCATTTGTCCTCTTTGGGATATTTTGATTTTGTCCCCTTTGGGATCTTTTGATTTTGTCCTCTTTGGGATCTTTTGATTTTGTCCTCTTTGGGATCTTTTCCTCACTTTAGGGGCAACACTCTATATATTACAAGAAGTATAGAAGATCTTTCACACTTTACAAAAGTACTCAACATAAAGAAAATGAAACTATCATGAAGTATGCACATATATGCCTCTGCCAGTGTAGCAGGATATGCAATGATACTAGCGCGTCATGTAGCAATGATTAGGGCAAGGCCCAACTAGCATGCGGCTCATCGATCAAGCAAAAGCATGTATGACACGAAGATCAAGTCATGAGAAGGTGGATGTTGCATGGCAATGTATCTCGGAAAGGCTATGGAAATGCCTTGATAGGTAGGTATGGTGGCTGTTTTGAGGAAGGATATAATGAGGCTTATGATGACAGAGCATATCGTGCCAAGGATTTGGATGCACCGGCGAAGTATGCGCCAACTCTCAAGGTGAGAAAGGGCAATGCACGGTACCGAAGAGGCTAGAAAAATATGTCTAGGTGGAAGTGTCAACTTTCGAATACTCACATTAGTCCGAAGAACTCATGCACTTATTATCGGTAACTCTCAATCTAATTAGGAGGTTCACAAAGAGACAAGTACCCCGAGGAGGAGTGTATGGGGGTTTGGTTATCCTTGCGCATCCTCAACTCATGGTATGTGAGTGTACTCTAATATCCGATCCCTCCAAAGATTAGTGATCCATCTAGTGGCTAGAGTTCTCAACTAGTTTTGTATGTTTTTGAAAATAAACACAAATTTCCAAAAATACGACATCTACCACTAATAGGCTAAAGCTCTTGACACCAAAAGTTCAAACATTACTCATGGCAATGCCTCAAGACTATTGTAAGTTACTACTACAATTGAATAGCAACCTCAATTACCTACTTCAAGTCAAGACACAAAACTCAGTGCAACAGGCAAACTCTCTAAACAAGATAAACATGAAAACTCAAGAGAGTTCCAGCAACAAACTAAACAAAAGCTCTTAAAAAAATAAGCATGAAAATTAAGAGCTAAACATGACTGCAACTATGAAAAAGATAAAGAACACACACATCAAAGATAAGCATGAAAATCTTATGTTGTGTTCTAGGGTGAAGTGGAGCGTGTTTCTCTCCCACACAAAGAAAGCTGAGTTCTAACTTGTTATGAACAACAAGCAAAGCTAAAGAAAACTAAAAAGGAAATAAAGAGCAAGACGCTCCAAGCATAGCACATAACGCATGAAGTGATAAAAATATAGTGGAACGAAAGACGAACTGATAATTGTTGATGGAGAAGGGGATGCATGGGGTCATCCCCAAGCTTAGATGCTTGAGTCTTCTTGAATATTTCTTGGGGGTGCACGGGGGAATCCCCAAGCTTGAGCATTTGACCCTCCTGAATCTTCTTTTATCATCTTCCCTCGCACACTTGAAAACTCCCTTCATACATAACTCATCATAATCTGATTAGCGAGGTTAGTACCCACAATAAAATAATTTTCCTCTACTGTAAATAAGGATATTCTTCACGGGCTACTGTTTCTCAAGATTGCGAAAAGGTTTTTGCAAAGAATAAGCAAGCTTAAGGTTTGCAAAACAAAGAAAATGCAAAACAGGACCGAATCTGTGAAAAACAGACCAGCAGCTAGTAAATAATTTTTAGGGGTACTTCTGCAACTCAAATAAAAAAACTCAGAACATACGAAAGTTCCGTGATTGTATAGAGCATGCTGTGTAAAAATTTCAGCTCAAAAAGATGAACTGGGAATTTTCTATGATTTTTCCCGTCACGAGGACAGAATCTGTTTTCTGGACAACATGTCACAACTTTCACTTCCCTTGTCATATGAGGCTATAAATGGCACAAAGCTGAAAAGTAAATATACAATGATGTTGCTACTGTAGTAAAAAACATCAAGACACACCAAAAGTGAAATAAACCTAATTCGTTGTGGGCTGCCTCCCAAAAGCGCTTTCTTTTATGCCTTTAAGCTAGGCATGATGCAAAAAGATCAAGTTGTATCAATTGAACCATCATCAAGATCATCAAAAAGCTCTTCAATAGTACAACCATTCTTAAGAGGACTTTAAAATAAAGTCCTAATAAAGATACTTCTAGGGATAAAAGCAAAATGCGGAAGATCAATTGGAGTTTCATTTATTCTAAAGAGAGGTATCTCTTCCAAAGTCTTCACAGTTTCAACCCCTTTGGCAATAGATGGATTATTTTTGAAACGCGGAGCCTTTGGAACGTAAACGAACTTAGGTTCCTTCTTTTCCGGAGTTTCTACATTTTTGGTTTTGATTGAGGATAAAGTAGTTCCTAAAGTGTCAATGATTTCCTCAATCTAATCTTTCCTAGAAGGATCCAAGTCATGGGATTTGATGGTCTCCAAGGTTTTGAAAATTTTATGCATGGAGCTATCGAGTCTATTCAAATTCCCTTGAATCTTACGATCAAACTCACTTATCTTATTAATGATTGGCATCTATAGCTCTATCTTTTCAAGTTTTTTCATAATGTGAGCTAGGGTAATGTCCTCTTGAATGCTAGCAACAGGGGGGGTTTCCAACAAGATTTTCCATAATACTAAGAGCTTCCCAAACTGGGACTTCTAGGAAATTCCCATTGATAGCAGTATCTAGAATAAACCTATTCAAAGAAGTAATTCGAACATAAAAGTTTCTAAGCAGGATAGTGGTGTATTGCTTCTTGGTGGCTTTTTTTAGAATTATTAATTATATACCAGGCATCTTTTAGACTTTCACCACCTCTTTGTTTAAAGGTGAGCACTTCTGCTTCACCAAAGGCAAAATGACCAGACATAATAACAACTACTAGCAAGGTAACTAATGTTTTTGATTTTTGATAAGGGACACTAAAGCAAAAACAGAAAGGTAAACTAACAAGACTAAAAAGCAAAGATAAAAGATAGTGTGCAACTCTCCTATCTTGAAGAGTAGAGTCCCCGACAACGGCGCCAGAAATTAGCTTTGATGGCTTCTCGCCCCTCGTTGGTTACCCAAAGTGGAAGGTTGAGATGTAGACAACAGAAAATTTCCCTCGGTGAAGATACCAAGGTTTGTCTCCAGTAGGAATCCGACAACGACATGAAGGTGAAAACGGCGCCAGCAATTAGGCGGTTGACGTGGACCTGCACACACAACAGATAAATTTGCTCTCAACGAGTACAGAGAGGTTGTCAATCCCTCCGGCCTTGTTGTTTACAAAGGATCAAACACATGGGATAATAATGATAGCGATAGCAATAGAACAGGAAATAAAGCAAAAAAAAAATAGCGGGTGTAAACAGTGGTGGAAATATGTACCGGGGTCCCATGATGTTCACTAGTGATGTCTCTCTCCCAAAAGACGATAAAATATCCATGCAAGGTAAACAAATTACAGCTGGGCAATTGACAGGATTATGTGCGCAAACCAATGCTAACTATGCTACAAAGAAAGGAAGAGGCTCAAAATTTTGGGCGGTACGCCAAGACATGTAGGCCGAAATCCATATGCATCTACCTACTAATCATCCACCTTGAGATATCTATCCAGAACATCTCGCTGGTATTAAGTTGCGAATCCCACCCAACGTGTAAACTCAAAGCAAGATACAAATGCATTAAAGAACTTTGCGTAAAGTAAAAAATCCTTGCACCCGCAAGTACAAGCACCGTTGTTTTCTCCCTTGTGGCAACAACACATCCCCTAGACTCATGTTTCTGTCACTCAAGCTAGTCATCAGGGGGCATGAACCCACAATCATGCATAACGCTCCCTCTTGGAGTCACTACCTACTACTTGGCCAAAGCAATAAACAACAATGGAGAACATGCAAGAATTACTCAACAACATAAATATAAAAGAGGAGAATCAAATATATTACTCAAACACAATCTGAACATAGTCTCATAATCCATCAGATCCCAGCAAACTCAACATAGCTACAGCAAAAAGATTACATATGTGCCTCGATCATGTAGGGCAGCTCACGAGGTCTAAACCATGAAGAACAAAGAGGGGAGGAGAACATCACATAGCTACTGATCATGGACCCATGGTCCAAGGTGGACTACTCACGGTTCATTCGGGAAGCATCCATGGTGGTGGAGAAGCTCCCGGAGGTGGTTCCTCCCTCCGGCAGGGTGCCGGGAAGAGGGATCCTGGTGCTCCCGATCTTGGAAGCGCTGCGGCGGCGGAACAGAGGAGAGATCGCGAAAAAGGGTTTTGTCCTCGAGGGTTTCGGGATGAGAGAGATATATAGACGAAGGGGGGCAGCCAGAGGTGGACCAGGGGCCCCAGGCGCCCCCCTGGCGCGGCCTAGGGGGTGGCCGCGCCAGGTTGCCGCCTGGGCCACCCCTGGATCCCCTCTGGCCCCACTTTGGCTCTTCCCGAAGCTTCCTGTACGCCGATTTTTCCTATATTTTTCCCGGAATTTTTCTCGCACTTTAAGTAATGGGAAAACCTGAAATACAAAAACAGCAGAAATCAGGAACTGGCACTAGGGTGCACTGAGTTAATAGGTTAGTCCAAATATGATCAAAAGTGTATGGAAGTGCATCAATATCATAGGAATATCACACAAAAGATGCATGGAGCAAGCAGAAATTATAGATACGTTTTGGACGTATCACACTACTTCGCACGCTATAAGTATTAATAATAGTGCTGGCGTAGGCACTCGACGCCATCAGTTTTCCTTATCACTGGCGTCATATTGCTGGCGTCCGGTGCGTACGTGATGGCAAGAGAGTATTAATACTCTTAAATCCCTCGTTGATTACCCCAAGTGCAGAGTGAGATATAGTGCAACGGCAAGTTTTCGCTTGGCAAAGATACCAAGGTTTGTCTCCCGTAGGACTCCGAAGGATACAAGAAGGTGGTAAAGTGAACAATGGCGCCGAGGTTGCTAACTTCACCTGGACCTGCACAGAGATACAAATAACTTTGCTCCCAACAAGTACAAAGGAGTTGTCAATTCCTCCGGCCTTGCCGTTTACAAAGGATCAACGCAAGAGATAATGATAGTGGCAACTGAAAGTAAAGACTGCAAGTAAATTGAGGGTGTAAACAATGATATGAAGATGGACCAAGGTCACGTGATTTTCACTAGTGATGTCTCTCTCCCAAAATACGATAAAAGTGCTAGCGAGGTAAACAAATCATAGTTGGGCAATTGAAAGGATTATGAAGGCACCGCAATGCTAACTATGCCGCAAAGAAAGGAAGGGCTCAAAAGCAATGGTAAATACACCAAGGTAAGTAGACCGAAATCCATCTGCATCTACAACGAATCATCCACCCTGAGATATCTATCCAGAACATCTCGCTGGTATTAAGTTGCGAATCCCACCCAAAGTGTAAACTCAAAGCAACAGACAACTGCATTAAAAGAACTATGCGTAAAGTAAACAATCCTTGCACCCGCAGGTACAAGCACCGTTGTTTTATTCCTGGTGGCAACAACACATCCCCTAGTCTCATGTTGCTGTCACTCAAGCTAGACATCGAGGGGCTGAACCCACAATCGAGCATAACGCTCTCTTTTGGAGTTGCAAATAAAATACTTGGCCAAAGCAAATACCGCAACGGAGAACATGTAATGATTTACTCAAGAACAAAATATAAAAGAGAAGAACCAAATATATTACTCATCAAAATCTGAACGTAGTCTCATAATCCATCAGATCCCAATAAACTCAGCATAGCAACAGCACAAATTACATAGATGCCTCGATCATGTGAGGCACCTCACGAGGACTCGAAAGTGGAAGCACAAAAGGGGGAGAGATAGATCACATAGCTACTGGTCACGGACCCATGGTCCAAGGGAAACTACTCACGGTACATACAGGAGGCGTCCATGGCTATGGAGGGTCTCCCGGAGGGGGTAGCTTCTCCCGGCAGGGTGCCGGAGCAGCTTCTCCAGGCAGCCCCGATCTAGAAACGGCGGCGGCGGCGGAACAGAGGCGAGATCGCGAAAGAGGAGTTCGTCTTAGGGGTTTCCACCCCGAGGGGTAAATATGCGAAGGGGGGCGTCGAGGGGACCCACCAGGCAGCCAGGAGGCCTCCTGGCGCGGCCTAGGGTGGGGCCGTGCCAGGGGCCCTCCTGGCCTCTTGGTGGTGGCCCTCCGCTCCTTTGGTGTTTCCGAGAGCTTCTGTTGCGCTGATTTTTTATATATTTTTCCCGGAATTTTTGGGGCACTTTTAATGGCCGGAAAACTTGAAATACAAAAACAGCAGAAAACCGAAACTGGCAACTGGGTGCACTGAGTTAATAGGTTAGTCCAAATAGGTTCAAAAAGTGTATGAAAGTTCAAGCAAAACATGGCAAAGTCACACAAAACATGCATGGAACAAGAAGAAATTATAGATACGTTTGGGACGTATCAACATCCCCAAGCTTAATTCCTTCTCGTCCTCGAGTAGGTAAATGATAACAAGCATAATTTCTATGGTGACATGCCACACAACCATAAAAGGACTTTTAAGCAAAGCAATCAAAGCATGCAATTCAGTTAAAGTCTTAACAAGCCAGAGTCTATATTAGCATTGACAAAAGCAACAAAAGAACAAAAGGTGCAAGAGCTCTCGCTGTCCGTGACTCGAATGTCTCCAGATGGTGTTTGCGTGCAAGCAAGGGATAGGGAAATACGAGAGAAAAAATAAGGTTGTTGAGAACAACTATCTACTAAAGTTTCACACTTGGTCTCCTTTGGATTCTTATCTGGACTCGTCCCCAGACCCCTAGCCAGGTACAAGTCAAACTGATCCACTCCCTTTCGATATTTTGAGCACTCATGCAATGGATGAGCGTGCGCAAGAAAGTTGACACCTAAAAGGCGAAACAGAAAGAAGGTGGAGGAGGAAGACAAAAAGGTGTGAAAGGCTCACATCAATGAGGACAATCATAGGCGAGAGAAGGCCATATGATAGATATGATGTGAGGAGTTGGGATTGCCAAACAACGGATGCACATGTGAGCTAAAAGAAAGCTCTCCAAGGGAACTAGTGGGGGTGCATCTAACTTGCTTGCTCAAGAAAACCTAGAGCTCGTTTGAGGAGGCTCATCATTGGAATATACAAGCCAAGTTCTATAGTGTAAAGGGTCCCCACATAGCTGTATGCATGATGATGATCTCTATGGAGTACAAGGGATAGGAGATGAAGTACTAGTGTGGATCTCTCAAAAGGAATAGTAGTATGCCCCCTTCTCTATTTTTATTTTTCTCTTTCTCTTTTTCTCTCTTTTTTGTATTTTTTGGTGGCCTCAATGGCTCCTTCTATTTAACTCTCATTTGTCCTCTTTGGGATCTTTTGATTTTGTCCTCTTTGGGATATTTTCCTCACTTTAGGGGAAATACTCTATATTTTACAAGAATATAGGAGATCTTTCACGCTTTACAAAGGTACTCACATAAAGAAAATTTAACTATCATGATGCAAATGTATGCTTCTGCCAGGGTAGCAGGATATGCAATGATACTAGCGCGTCATGTAGCAATGATTAGGGCAAGGCCCAACTAGCATGCGGCTCATCGATCAAGCAAGTAGCATGTATGACATGAAGATCAAGTAATGAGAAGGTGGATGTTGCATGGCAATGTATCTCGGAAAGGCTATGGAAATGCCTTGTAGGTAGGTATGGTGGCTGTTTTGAGGAAAGATATAAGGAGGCTTATGTTGACAGAGCGTATCGTGCCAAGGGTTTGGATGTACCGGCGAAGGTGGACGCTAACTCTCGGAGTGAGAAGAGAGCAATGCACGACACATGAGAGGCTAGAAAAAGTATAGGTGGGTGGAAGTGTCAACTTTTGAATATTCACATTAGTCCGAAGAACTCATGCACTTATTATCGGCAACTCTCAATCTAAACAGGAGGTTCACAAAGATACAGGTACCCCGAGGAGGAGTGTATGGGGGTTTGGTTATCCTTGCGCATCCTCGACTCATGGTACGTGAGTGTACTCTAATATTCGAACCCTCTAGAGGTTAGTGATCCATCTAGTAGCTAGAGTTCTCAATAGGGGTTTTTGGTTTTCGAAAAACACACGGATTGCCCAAAATATGACATCTATCACTAATAGGCAAGAGCTCTTGAGACCATAAGTTCAAACATTACTCTAGTCAATACCTCAAAACTATTGCAAGTTACTACTACAAAGAGAAAAGCAACTTCAACTACCTACTTCTAGTCAAGACACAAAACTCAGTGCAACAGGCAAACTCTCTAACAAGATAAAACATGCAACCTATAGAAAGTTCAACCTAAAAAAAAAATCTCTAGAAAAACTAAAGCACTACAACTAAACAGAGCAGCAGCTAAGAAAAGAAAAAGAACAGCTCACAGCTAAAAGAATAAGCATGCAAATCCTATGAGGAGTTCTAGTTCAGGCGGAGCGTGAATCTCTCCCACTCAAAATAAAGTAAGCTGGGATCTAACTTGTTACTACAGCAAACAAAGCAAAAGAAAACTAAAAACAAAACCTAAGAGCGAGACGCTCCAAGAATAGCACATAACGCATGAAGTGATAAAAATATAGTGCACCGAGAGACGAACTGTTAATCGTTGATGAAGAAGGGGATGCACGGGGGCAGCCCCAAGCTTAGACGCTTGAGTCTCCTTGAATATTTATTGGGGGTGCACATGGGCATCCCCACGCTTGAGCGTTTGACACTCCTGAATCTTCTTTCATCATCCTCTATCGCGCCCTTGAAAACTCCCTTCATACATAACTCATTGTAGGCTGATTAGAGAGGTAGTACCCGAATAAAAGAATTTTCCTCTACTGCAAATAAAGATTTCCAGGAAGAGTTACTGTTTCCCAAGATTGCCAAAAGGTTTTTGCAAAGAAAAATCAAGCTTAAGGTTTGCAAAAGTGAAGAGAGACAAAACGTGGCAGAATCTGTGAAAAAAAGAACAGCAGATAGAAACGAATTTTTTAGGGGTACTTCTGCAACTCAAATAAAAAAACTCAGAACATACGGAAGTTTCGTAATTGTATATAGCACGCTGTGTAAAGATTTCAGCAAGAGCTAGTTTGATCTAGCACGGATGCACATATGATCTAGGAAGCTCTCCAATGGAACTAGTGGGGGTGCATCTAACTTGCTCGCTCATGAAGACCTAGAGCTCGTTTGAGGAGGCTCATCCTTGGAATATGCAAGCCAAGTTCTATAGTGTGAAGGGTCCCCACATAGCTATATGCATGATGATGATCTCTATGGAGTACAAGGGATAGGAGATGAAGTACTAGTGTGGATCTCTCAAAAGGAATAGTAGTATGCCCCCTTCTCTCTTTTTATTTTTTTTATCTTTTTTTTGGTGGCCTCAATGGCTCTTTCTATTTAACTCTCATTTGTCCTCTTCGGGATCTTTTGATTTTGTCCTCTTTGGGATCTTTTCCTCACTTTAGGGGCAATACTCTATATTTTACAAGAATATAGGAGATCTTTCACACTTTACAAAGGTACTCAGATAAAGAAAATGTAACTATCATGATGCAAATGTATGCTTCTGCCAGGATAGCAGGATATGCAATGATACTAGCGCGTCATGTAGCAATGATTAGGGCAAGGCCCAACTAGCATGCGGCTCATCGATCAAGCAAGTAGCATGTATGACATGAAGATCAAGTCATGAGAAGGTGGATGTTGCATGTCAATGTATCTCGGAAAGGCTATGCAAATGCCTTGTAGGTAGGTATGGTGGCTATTTTGATGAAAGATATAAGGAGGCTTATGATGATAGAGCATATCATGCCAAGGGTTTGGATGCACCGGCGAAGTATGCGTCAACTCTCGAGGTGAGAAAGGGAAATGCAAGGTACCGAAGAGGCTAGAAAAAGTATAGGTGGGTGGAAGTGTCAACTTTCGAATACTCACATTAGTCTGAAGAACTCATGCACTTATTATCAGTAACTCTCAATCTAATCAGGAGGTTCACAAAGAGACAGGTACCCCGAGGAGGAGTGTATGGGGGTTTGGTTATCCTTGCGCATCCTCGACTCATGGTACGTGAGTGTACTCTAATATTCGAACCCTCCAGAGGTTGGTGATCCATCTAGTAGCTAGAGTTCTCAACAGGGGTTTTTGGTTTTCGAAAAACACACGGATTGCCCAAAATATGACATCTATCACTAATAGGCAAGAGCTCTTGACACCATAAGTTCAAACATTACTCTAATCAATACCTCAAAACTATTGCAAGTTACTACTACAAACAGAATAGCAACTTTAACTACCTACTTTCAGTCAAGACACAGAACTCAGTGCAACAGGCAAACTCTCTAACAAGATAAAACATGCAACCTATAGAAAGTTCAACCGAAGACAAAAAGAAAAGCTCTAGAAAAACTAAAGCACTACAACTAAACAGAACAGCAGCTAAGAAAAGAAAAAGAACAGCTCACAACTAAAAGAATAAGCATGCAAATCCTATGAGGAGTTCTAGTTCAAGCGGAGGTGAATCTCTCCCACAAAAAAGAGTAAGTTGGGGTCTAACTTGTTACTACAGAAAACAAAGCAAAATAAAACTAAAAACAAAACCTAAGAGAGAGACGCTCCAAGAATAGCACATAATGCATGAAGTGATAAAAATATAGTGCAACGAGAGACGAACTGATAATTGTTGATGAAGAAGGGGATGCACGGGGGCACCCCCAAGCTTAGACGTTTGAGTCTCCTTGAATATTTATTGGGGGTGCACATGGGCATCCCCAAGCTTGAGCGTTTGACCCTCCTGAATCTTCTTACATCATCCTCCATCGAGCACTTGAAAACTCCCTTCATACATAACTCATTGTAGGCTGATTAGAGAGGTTAGTACCCTAATAAAATAATTTTACTCTACTGAAAATAAAGATTTCCAGGAATATCTACTGTTTCCCAAGATTGCCAAAAGGTTTTTGCAAAGAAAAAGCAAGCTTAAGGTTTGCAAAAGTGAAGAGACACGAAACGTGGCAGAATCTGTGAAAAACAGAACAACAGATAGAAACGAATTTTTTAGGGGTACTTATGCAACTCAAATAAAAAAACTCAGAACATACGGAAGTTTCTTAATTGTATAGAGCACTCTGTGTAAAAAATTCAGCTCAAAAAGATGAACTGGGATGTTTCTCTGATTTTTTTAGTCACGAGGACAGAATCTGTTTTCTGGACAGCATGTCACAACTTTTACTTCCCTTGCCGTATGAGGCTAAACTTGGCACAAAGCTTGAAAAGTAAAGATAAAATGATGTTGCTACAGTAGTAACAATCATCAAGACCACTAAGAACATAACAAAATCAAAAATAAAAACCTAAATTTGTTGCGGGCTGCCTCCCGAAAGCGCTTCTTTAGAGCCATTAGCTAGGCTTAAAGCAGAAGATCAAGTCTTTTTAAGAGAATAACTAGCCCGTGTGACGGACTCAAAAGGTAAGTTAATCTTTTTCCTAGGGAAGTGTTCCATCCCTTTGTTGAGAGGGAATTGGAATTTGATAGTTCCCTTTTTCATGTCAATGATAGCACCAACTGTGCGAAGAAAAGGACGTCCCAAAATAATTGGACAAGAAGGTTCACATTCAATGTCCATAATTGTAAAATCAACGGGAACATAATTGTCATTGACAATGATAAGAACATCTTCGATCTTCCCCAAAGGTTTATTTATGGAAGAATCAACAAGATGAACACCAAAAGAACAAGGATCAAAAGGTTTCAATTCAAACATATCATACATTCTTTTGGGCATAACAGAGGTACTTGCTCCAACATCACAAAGAGCATAACAAGAGAAGTTATTCAATTTAATTTTTATCATAGGATCCCAACCATCTTCTAGCTTCCTAGGTATGGAGGCTTCTAGTCTAAGCTTCTCCTCCCTAACTTTGATTAGAGCATTGGTGATATGCTCTGTGAAGGCAAGATTGAGTGTGCTAGTGTGGGGGTCTCTAGACATCTTGTGTAGGAAACCAATAACTTCAGGTAAAGTGCAGTTGTCAAAGTCTAGGTCACTACTATCTATCAAGGAGGTAGTGATATCATTTAGGTTCACTTGTTTGAAAGCCTCTACGTTCATAGAGGTTTCCTCTTCTAAGGTTGAGGTGGTAGCATCACCATTGATAGGTCCAGTGGGACTAGGGGTGTGATGGGTGCTAAAAGTTTGGACATCCTCAACTACTTGGATAGTATCTACTGTGTGGTAGGTAGGAAGGCTCTTAATTCTCTCCTCTTCCTCTTTTTCTCTAGCCCATCTTTCTTTGAGTTTAGCCATCATCCTAATATTTTCATTGATTTGTAACTGGATAGCATTAATAGGAGTGACCTTACTCTCCTCAAGGGGAGAGGTTCTAATTTTTAACATCTCAACATCAAGGGCTAAGTTGTCTACCTTCAAACAAAGATGATCTAATTTAGCTAGTTTTTCTTCCACATTCTTGTTGAAGGCTTTTTGGGTAGTGATAAAGTCTCTAAGCAAGGTCTCTAGTTCTGAAGTGGAGTTTCTGGTGGTAGGATAAGTGTTGTTCCCATAGTTGTTGGATGGGAAAGGCCTAGGATTGTTGCTACCAAAGTTACTCCTATAAGCATTATTGTTGAAGTTGTTTCTAGAGACAAAATTGACATCTACTTGCTCCTGAGCAACCAAAGAATTTAAAGGAACATCTTGAGGATCAATAGAAGGTTGCTTGGTAAGTGGAGACATGATAAGGTCAACCTTTTCATTTAAAGAGGAGATCTCCTCGACAGAGTTTACCTTCTTACCGGTTGGAGATCTCTCGGTGTGCCATTGCGAGTAGTTCAACATCATCTCATCTAGTAGTTTTGTGGCAGCACCAAGTGTGGTTGACATAAAAGTTCCTCCCGTGGCCGAATCTAACATGTTCCGCGAGGTGAAGTTCAAGCATGCATAAAAAGTCTGGATAACCATCCAGGTAGTCAGTCCATGTGTGGGGCAGTTCTTGACAAGCGTCTTCATACGTTCCCAAGCCTGGGCAACGTGTTCATTATCCAATTGCCTGAAATTCATAATGTTACTCCGCAATTGAATAATTTTAGCAGGGGGATAATACTTCCCTATAAAAGCGTCTTTGCATTTACTCCAAGAATCGATACTATTCTTGGGCAAAGATTGTAACCACTCCTTAGCTCTTCCTCTCAAAGAGAAAGGAAAAAGCTTCAGCTTGACGATGTCTCCATCCACTTCCTTGTACTTTTGCATGTCGCAGAGCTCGATAAATTTGTTTAGGTGCAAGGCAGAATCTTCTCCTGCTCCTGAGAATTGATCTTTCATGACAAGGTTAAGCAGAGCAGGTTTAATCTCATAAGAAGGTGCTGAAGTGGCAGGTGGAGCAATAGGAGTGCAGATAAAGTCACTGTTGTTGTGACTAGTGAAGTCACACAACTTAGTGTTTTCATTGGAACCCATAGTAGCAGCAGGTATTTTAGGTATTTTTGATTAAGGACACAAAAGTAAAAACTGAAAGGTAAACTAACAAGACTAAAAAGCAAAGATAAAAGATAGTGTGCAACTCCCCTATCTTGTAGACTGGAGTCCCCGGCAACGGCGCCAGAAAACTTGCTGATGGCAAGAGAGTATTAATACTCTTCAAGCCCTCGTTGATTACCCCAAGTGCAGAGTGAGATATAGTGCAGCGGCAAGTTTTCCCTTGGCAAAGATACCAAGGTTTGTCTCCCGTAGGACTCTGAAGGATACAAGAGGGTGGTAAAGTGAACAATGGCGCCGAGGTTGCTAACTTCACCTGGACCTGCACACAGATACAAATAACTTTGCTCCCAACGAGTACAAAGGAGTTGTCAATTCCTCCGGCCTTGCCGTTTACAAAGGATCAACGCAAGAGATAATGATAGTGGCAACTGAAAGTAAAGACTGAAAGTAAATTGAGGGTGTAAACAATGATATGAAGATGGACCAAGGTCACGTGATTTCACTAGTGAGGTCTCTCTCCCAAAATACGATAAAAGTGCTAGCAAGGTAAACAAATCACAGTTGGGCAATTGACAGGATTATGAAGGCACCGCAATGCTAACTATGCTGCAAAGAAAGGAAGGGCTCAAAAGCAATGGGCAGTACGCCAAGGTAAGTAGACCGAAATCCATCTGCATCTACTACGAATCATCCACCTTGAGATATCCATCCAGAACATCTCGCTGGTATTAAGTTGCGAATCCCACCCAAAGTGTAAACTCAAAGCAACAGACAACTGCATTAAAAGAACTATGCGTAAAGTAAACAATCCTTGCACCCGCAGGTACAAGCACCGTTGTTTTATCCCTGGTGGCAACAACACATCCCCTAGTCCCATGTTTCTGTCACTCAAGCTATACATCGAGGGGCTGAACCCACAATCGAGCATAATGCTCTCTCTTGGAGTTTCAAATAAAATACTTGGCCAAAGCAAATACCACAACGGAGAACATGCAAGAATTTACTCAAGACCAAAATATAAAAGAGAAGAACCAAATATATTACTCATCACAATCTGAACATAGTCTCATAATCCATCAGATCCCAACAAACTCAGCATAGCAACAACAGAAATTACATAGATGCCTCGATCATGTGAGGCAGCTCACGAGGACTCGAAAGTGGAAGCACAAAAGGGGGAGAGATAGATCACATAGCTACTGATCACGGACCCATGGTCCAAGGGAAACTACTCACGGTACATAAAGGAGGCGTCCATGGCGATGGAGGGTCTCCCGGAGGGGGTAGCTTCTCCCGGCAGGGTGCCGGAGCAGCTTCTCCAGGCAGCCCCGATCTAGAAACGGCAGCGGTGGCGAAACAGAGGCGAGATCGCGAAAGAGGAGTCCGTCTTGGGGGTTTCCACCCCGAGGGGTAAATATAGGCGAAGGGGGGCGTCGAGGGGACCCACTAGGAAGCCAGGAGGCCTCCTGGCACGGCCTAGGGTGGGGCCACGCCAGGGGACCTCCTGGCCTCCTGGTGGTGGCCCTCCTCCTATCCTTTGGTGTTTCCGGAAGCTTCTGTTGCGCTGATTTTTTATATATTTTTCCCGGAATTTTTGGGGCACTTTTAATGGCCGGAAAACCTGAAATACAAAAACAGCAGAAAACAGAAACTGGCAACTGGGTGCACTGAGTTAATAGGTTAGTCCAAATAGGTTCAAAAAGTGTATGAAAGTTCGAGCAAAACATGGAAAAGTCACACAAAACATGCATGGAACAAGCAAAAATTATAGATACGTTTAGGACGTATCAGTACGCCAACAAGGCCATTTTTGAAACGCCATAGATGGGCTTTTCTGACTATTGTTGTTCTTCTAGCAGGCAAAGTGTTGGTGGATGGCACACCGGTTGTCAGGGTTACTTTGGTGGATGATATTGTCAATGTAGTAACAACCATGGCAGATCTTCTCCCTTACCTCCTGGCCTCTCACTACTGGAATTCACCAGTTTGCCATGGGCCAGTGGCTTTGCCGTCTGCAATTCATCGGGGCGGACGGCAAAGCAGTGGTATGCCGTCTGCTGCCCTAAGTACAGACGGTAAAACGTTGACATACGGCAAACCAAGTGTTTGCCGTCTGTCTGGTTGCAGACAGACGGCAAAGACACCTATGCCGTCCGTCGACAGACGGCAGCTTTGCCGTCTGTCGACGGACGGCATAGGTGTCTTTGCCGTCTGTCTGCAGACGGCAATGCGGTGGGCCGTTAACCCCCCACACGGCCCCCCTCCCACTCCCACTCCCACTCCGCCCCCCACCTCCCCGGCCGCCCTCCGGCCCCACCTCCCGGCCGCCCTCCGCCCCCACCTCCCCGGCCGCCCTCTGCGCCCCACCTCCCGGCCTCCGCCGCACCCCACCTCCCTGCCGCCCTCCGCCCCCGCCGGATCCCTCCCCGGCCGCCCTCCGCCCCCCACCTCCCGGCCGCCCTCCGCCCCCCACCTCCCCGGCCGCCCTCCGCCCCCACCTCCCGGCCGCCCTCCGCCGCCCGCCGGATCCCTCCCCGCCCTCCGCCGCCCACCTCCCGGCCTCCTCCTCTGCCCCCTACTCCGGTGAGCCCGCTCATCCTCTTTTTTTTCTCTCTTTAATTTCTATAGTTGTAGGATTTTAGTTAGTAATTAGTTAGTGTTAGGATTTAGTTAGTAATTAGTTAGTGTTAGGATTTAGTTAGTAATTAGTTAGTGTTAGGATTTAGTTAGTAATTGTAGATATTAGGTTTTAGGTTCTAGATTTTTAGTACGATTTATTTTTATTTTTTCTGTTAATTGCAATATGCAGAAAATTTAAATGATAAGATGCATAATTACAATATGCAGAAAATTTAAATGGTCATAAAAAGAGCTTAGAGCTCATGTTAAGATTCCTTAGGAATTTGGTGGTGTCAATCATATGATCCAAAGGCAATCCATAAGAAAAATCCTTAGGAATCCAAAAAATCCCTTAGGAGTAAAAGTTGAATAGGAAAAGAAGAAGAGAAAGAAAGAAAAGAAAGGAAATAAAAGAAGAAGAGGGAAACAAATTAGGGGTAAAAGTAAAATAGTAAAAGAAGAAGAGAAAAAAGAAGTTGAAGGTTAATAAAAAGAACAAGGAGGAGGAGGGGAGCTTGGGGTAAAATAAGAATAAGAAGAAGAAGTTGGAGGTGGAGATGAATAAGTAGAAGTTGGAGGTGGAGATTTGGTGCATTTTAATGGAGCTTGGGGTAAAAAAAATAAAAAAGATGTAATTACCGGGATCAAGTGTGTGTGTTGATTGGGTGCATTTTAATGTGCAGGAATTTTCCTGGTGTGAAGGTCTGGTGGTCGACGACCTCCGCCCCCTCCATTCGGCGACCTCCCTGAGTTCGAGGGTGAGCAAAAAAATTCTTGTCCTCTCCCCCTTTTTCCTTTGCTTAATTCTGGCCTTCATGCCGATAACGGTAGCTCTAGCAGTATGTAAAGTTGCGTAACCAGTATGCGTCTCCCATTCGAAAGGATTACAATATAAATATGCATTCATTTGCATATTTATAATAGTAATTCTTTCGAATTGTCCAACGTTATCCATGGACAGCCCGCGTATGTGTAGATTGGGTCGTTTTTCCATGCTCTGGTCCTGATCCGACGCGGAATTTCGTCAGCGCCTCCCTGTTGTTCTCCGGATACACAACCTCTCGGCTTGTTTTCGAGACGTGTATTAGGAGAACAGCGGGGAGGTGCTGCTGAAATACCGCGTCGGATCGGGACCAAAGCATGGGAAACCGACCCAATCTACACATACTCGGGTGGGATTAGGACCTATCTTTACCTATTAGTGTGTAGGTTAATTGCATATGCCGTAGCTATGTATGATAAAAGCAATAAAAAGTGGACGTAATAAAATGGTATATTTGTTGTTTAGTAGCTAGCTGTAGCAACAAGATGAGCGATGATCGTGCGTGGATGTACACTGGTCGCCCTAATCAGAAAGAGATCACCAATGAATGGGCAATGAAAACCAAGGAGTTTCTGAGAGCGGCGTTTGCAAATGGGCAGAGAAAAACCTGGTGCCCCTGCGTTAGGTGCGACAATTATAAACAGGCGACAGAGGTGGATATGGGTAAACACTTGCAGAAGTGGGGTTATAAGCCTGGTTATACGGTGTGGACCTTCCATGGCGAGTCTGGCGGACGAAGGAGAGAGGAGGTGGTCCGTCAGCGCACGGATGAGTACGGAACCGGGATCGAAGACATGGTGCAGGACTTTGACGATGCGCGGGATGAGGACGATGAGATGGAGGAATCTGCGAAGGCCTTCTATGATATGTTGGAGTCTTCGAAACGTCCGCTGCACGCTCACACTGAGCTTTGTCATCTCGATGCCATCGCACAGTTGATGGCTTTGAAGGCACAATTCAACTTGGGCACAGATTGTTACAATGCGATCACGACCCTAATTGGGCGGTTTCTACCAAAAGATCATGTTATGCCTGCAAACCTGTACCAATCGGATAAAATCCTCAAGGTACTTAAGATGCCCTATGAGCAGATACATGCTTGTGAAAATGGATGTGCTTTATTTAGGAAAGAGTATGCGGACGAAGACTATTGTCCCAAATGCAAGTCATCCAGGTATGTTGTGGTAGACAATGGTCAAGGTGAGAAGACGCAGACCAAAATACCCGTAAATGTTCTTAGGTATCTTCCAGTGATACCAAGAATTCAACGCCTTTACATGATGGAAGAGACAGCCAGACAGATGACATGGCACAAACATGGGAAGAGAACAGAATTTGATGCAGATGGGAAGCCGATGTTGACTCACCCATCGGATGGTTCAGCATGGAAGCACTTTGATGAAAAACATTCGGAAAAAGCTAAGGAGCCAAGGCATTGCCGAATCGCCGTCGGCACAGATGGGTTCAATCCTTTCGGTCTGATGGCATCCCCATACAGTTGTTGGCCTGTATTTGTCATTCCACTCAATCTCCCCCCCTCAGAGATTATGAAAAGGAAGAACATTTTCCTGACGTTGATAATACCAGGGCCCAAATATCCGGGGAAGAATATGGATGTGTACATGCAACCGCTTAAGGAGGAATTGCAACAAGCTTGGGACGAAGGGTTCAAGACATACGATGCAGCTAGCAAAAAGACCTTCAAAATGCATGTTTGGTACCAGTACTCGATGCATGACTTGCCGGCGTATGCGCTTTTCGCTGGCTTCTGTGTTCATGGAAAGTTCGGGTGCCCAACATGCAAGGCTGCTCTTCAGTTTCATTGGCTGAAGGCGGGTGGCAAGTATTCCTGCTTTGACTTGCATAGACAGTTTCTGCCTCCTAAGCATCCTTTTAGAAAAGACAAGAAGAACTTCATCAAAGGCAAAGTTGTCAAAAACCTGGGAGCACCTACGATGACGGGCGAACATGTCTTGGCACAGTTGAACTCTCTCGAGCCTGATCCAGAACGTCCCGGGTATTTCAAGGGATATAATTCGAAACACGCATGGACTCACAAGACATGCTTCTGGGATCTCCCCTACTTCAAAGACCTCGAACTTCCACACAATATTGACGTGATGCACACTGAAAAAAATATGTGCGAGGCCCTGTTTGGTACATTTTTCGGCATAGATGGGAAGTCAAAGGATAATCCTAAAGCTAGAGTCGACCAGGAGACTCTATGTGATAGACCCTCACAGAACATGCGACAGCCGAAAGGAAAGAAGAATTGGTCCAAGCCAAGGGCCTGGTTCAATCTTGAAAGGGGGCATATCAGGGAAATTCTCTTGTGGGTGCAAAATAGTTTGATGTTCCCCGATGGGTATGCAACGAATTTGAGGAGGGGAGCGAGTCCTGAAAAACATAAAATATTAGGGCTGAAGAGTCATGATTGGCACATATGGCTTGAGCGGGTAATGCCGGTGATGTTGCGCGGCTATATCCCCGAGGAAGAGTGGCTAGTACTGGCAGAACTGAGCTATTTCTTTCTTGTTCTTTGTGCTAAAGAACTATCCGATGGCGTGCTAGAAGACATGGAAGATATGGCGCCGGAGTTGCTCTGCAAGTTAGAGAAGATCTTTCCACCGGGTTTTTTTAATCTGATGCAGCATTTGATATTGCATCTCCACATATTAGACCACCTCCCCCAAATGAAGAGGATTATGTACCCCACATTGACCCAGAGACATATGAAGGAGAATTCTTCCAAGAAACACGCGTGATAAAAAAACGTTTCCGAAACCTCTCTACGCAACCCCAGAACATGGAAGAAGACAATGAGAGTGAACCCGCTAACGATGATGTTGAAGAGCCTGAAGAAGAAGAGGTTACTGCTCCAGATGACCTATCAATGCTTGACCGTTTACATAAAGGCCTTCCAAATGTTGGTGTTGTTGAACCTGATGAGGCCATCATTATCGACGACACGCGTGATAGCGATGACGATCCTTCAATTGATCGCGTAGAAGAGACCGATGATCCCGACTATTGTTAGTTGTATGCATCTCAACTTTAATTACATTATTCTCATTAGTTGTATATATTCTCATTATTGCAGTAATTACTGTTGTATTATTAATTCTTTTTCTCATTGTACTAATTATTTTATTTTAATTCTTGGCAGGTTCGTGACAGATATGGAGGGCGAGACCTCAGGCTCGCGAGGGAGGGGTCGGGGTCATGCGCTCCCACCTCTGGCTCTACGGAGGTCTTTGCTCGAGAGTGTTTCCTCGCCTCCTCCTTCTACTGATGAGACGCCCAGGGGGAGAGGAGGTCGGAAGAAGACCGGGAGAGGCAAAGCAGGTGGTGGTCGCGAGAAAGGGAGACGAGCACCTGCTGCTGCTTCCTCGCCGCCACCTCCGGCTGATTCACCAGAGCACTGCAGGGTGGACCAGCCTGAGGTGGAGGACGAGGCTACGTCCACCCGCACGACCTGGAGTCCCTGGCCGGATCAGCCGGAGCAGCACACGCCTGAGGGGGAGGCTGGTGCCGAGCTGGACACTACGGATGAGGAGGAGGCAGCTGAGGGTACCACCGTGTACCAGCGTGGGGGTACACGGCTCCCGTCCGTGCCGGTGACTCCCGCCCATAAGTGGTTGATTACGCCTGATGGAGAGACGTAAGTGCACTTATACTCTCTTCCGGTACCTTCTATACTTATGTCTATCTGATGGCTTTGTCTTTTTATACTGCAGGGGTTGGATATACGGCAATGGTGTCCGCAATCCCAACTCCATCCTTGGTGTGCTCGTCAGGGAGAACTTCCCGGGGCTGGTTCAATTGCCCGGACCTGATGAGGTTCCGCAGCCTGGACTCAAGTGGGAGCACTATTGTGCTGCCCCGGCCCCGCCGGATACGACCATCAACGGGGTCGAATGCCACACCAGAGCCGACATGGTCATCAACGGCTTTTGGGTAATTTCTGTTTCACACAATAAAATCATGCTATTGTAGTGTTGTCTCGTGCACTCATCAGTGTTGTCATCAGTGTTGTCTCATCAGTGCACTCATCAGTGTTGTCTCGTGCTATTGCAGGTCTACTACAAGGTCGATGAGTCCAAGGAGCAGGAGGCGGAGGACGTGTTAGTTGCAGAGGCCACGCGCCTCTTGCAGAACACAAGGCACGAGATGCGAGTGCAGGCGGTCCGTGACTACTACGCCAAGCAAGGGCGCAAGCGTAGCAAGAAGGACTGCCGCAAGAAGTTTCTGACCAGGGCCCAGTACATGACGGTAACCCTTCTTAAGTCTTGAATAGTTTGCTTGATTTGATTCCTATCTAGGCTACTTATTAGTTTCCTTGTTTACTAACTTAGGCGCCACAGAGATGGTGTGCGGACAAGATGGATTGTTGGGAGGCCATTGTGGACCACTGGTGCTCAGATGCCTGGTTGGCCATCCACAACAATGCCAAGGAGCGCCGCGCCCAAATGGTTGGTGTGCCACACCATCAAGGAAGCCGCAACTTAGCTGGTTACGGGAATAAATGGGTATGTGCTTTGCTTCAATTTTCATGCAAATTCTACTTTTCTTTGTCTTTTTGGCACCCACAACTTACTAATATCGTGCTTTGCTTTGTCTTTTAGGCGGAGCATAATAAAACGGAGGTGCCTCAGGTGTTCGACATGTATGGCATGGCCCATACAGCGTCGTACAAGAAGGCAAAGGCGCTCTCAGAGTCTGATCTCGCCAGTCCTTCGACTTTCACCAACATTGCCGCCTACAGTAAGCTCAAGGCTTATACTGAGGTGGCGAAGGAGAAGCACGGGGAGGATTATAACCCGCTTGGGAAGCCTATTGAGCCGGAGCTGGTGATGATCTCTGGTGGCGGAAGGCGCCATGGCGCCATGGCCATTGGAGATAAGTTGATCAGGTGCGATAAGACTCTTCCTGAGATCAAGGCGCGCCAAACGAGCTCTTCTCCTGCTATAAGGACTCGTCCGCGGCCAGTAGACCTCGCTATCCAGGTTATCCATAAGGACTCTTGCATTCTTGTTTTCTCTCATCGAATATTACAATGCTAACTAGAGGAGTGGGGTTGCAGGAAGCTCTTGAGAAAGAGCGACAGAACACCCAGCGGCTACTGGAGGAGAAGGAGCGGTTGGCAGAGGAGAAGGCATCGGAGAGAGAGCGGCTGGCGGAGGAGAGGACGGCGAAGGCTCTCGAGGAGGCCGCGGCATGACACGATGCATCGAACCGGGCCTTGTATGAGCTCTTCGTGGTAAGTCACTTGTTCATATTCACCCAAAGAATGCGTCATGAGTGGCCTAATATGATTGTCTCATGAATAACAAATGTGCAGACTATGTGCGAGAAGACTGGTCAGGCCGCTCCACCGATGCCGATCATTTCTCCTGTGGGGACGGTGAGTATCTTTCGATGATCATCAATACCATATTGAGTGGCGTCGTGCTAACCTTTAGTTGATATTTTTGTGCAGCATAACTCTCGGGCTGCGTCCCATGACCCTTCTCCACCGTCAACATCGGGCAACCCGACGGATGCTTCTCAGCCACCTCAGCCTTGAGGGCTACACTCCGGTAAGTTTTAAAATGCTTAGTTAGTTTGAAAATGCAAATTTAGCTTCTAAAATCCTATATTTAATCAAAAAATGCCATACTTTGCATATTTTGCACATAAAAGACATAACTAGCTTAGTTAGTTCAAAAACTTACATAGTCAACTTAGTTTGCTCACAAAACCTCAAAGTTATCTTAATTGGGTCAAAAAATGCTAAAGCTAGCTTAAATTGGCTCAACAATTGTTAAAGTTTGCTTAGTTGCTCAAAAATGCTGAAGTTAGCTCAATTTCCTCAAAATATGCTAATTCTAGCTTAATTCGATCACCATTGCTTATGTTAGCTTTGTTTTCTCAAAAGAAGAAGAAGAAAACAGAAGGAGAGGATCTTTTCTTCTTCTCCTTCTCCTTCTTCTTCTTCTCATTCTACTTCTTCTTCTTCTCATTCTACTTCTTCTTCTTCTTTTTGCAGATTTGCTTCAAGGCATTCATGCTATGGCGATGGAGTGCTGCATTTGGACTTGTAGTTTCTTTTATAAACAGTTGTGGTCACTTGTGTGTTTGATACTTTCTGGTTTACTATGTACTATATATACTTTGTGGTTGGACTTGTATATATATGAGAGTATGAGATTTGCATAGTTTTGGTTGATCAATATGTTGGAGAACATGCATGGGTGCTTATATATTTCTGTTGAGATGTGCTTATACAACTGTTGGAGAATATGTCTATGTATATGTCTATATTTTTGTCAAGTGCAGGGATTTAAAAGAAAACAGAATAAAAAGGGGCTATGCAGGCTCTTTGCCGTCTGCAAGAAGACGGCAAATGCCTTTGCCGTCTGCTGGTGGTCGGCACAAGTGACACGTGGCGCCCAGCTGTGCAATCTGGCAACAGCTGGGTGACCATTTTGGTTATTATGCCGTCTGCCTCCGGCAAGGCAGACGGCAAAGAGTAGGACTTTGCCGTCTGCTGCTGGACGGCAAACATATGACGGGGGGGGGGGGGGGGGTGACGTCATTACCTTATCCGATTACGTCACCGCTCTTTGCCGTCTGTCCGTAGACGGCAACCCCGCCGTTAAGGGCCTGACGGAGCCGGCCGGCACAGCTTCGCCGTCAAGCTTCTCTGCCGTCTGTTTCTTATTCCAGCGGACGGCAAACATCTTTGCCGTCCATCGATATACAACAGACGGCAACGCACCTCTTTGCCGATGAAATGGCTGACGGGTGCTTTACCGTCCGGGGGCAGACGGCAAAGGGTTTTGCCGTCGGCCATTCAGGTGTTTGCCGTCCGCCCTGGCAGACGGCAAATAGGCGAATTCCAGTAGTGTCTTCTGATTGCATTGGCTCGGTCCCATTTTGGGTTGCCTTGCTGTCAGATGTGTTAGTTCCAATGGCGACGGGTATGGTATTGTTCTTTGTGCATGGACCAAGTCCACATGGTCTATGGCCGAACTATACTCGACGGTGAGCTCTCGACATCCATTGAGTTGTGTCCCGTCTCGGTTGAGTTGGGACTGGTTGGGGATGTGCTTTGTGTGATGTTGCCAGATACACTGATACTTAGTGGCTGATGTTGGGCCATGAGTGGATGAGGTGCCTTCCTACTCTTCTTTCCATAGTTGGTGGACTACAATGATGATGTTGGCTAGAGGCTTGGGACCTTGGATGTCGAGACAGGGCCCTCCATGGCGGGCTACGCATTTGATCTCCAACAAGCAGTATTTTATAGATGTTGGCGACACTCTTTGGTCATGTGGATGATAAGGTGTGTGGTGGAAGGTGACCCGTCTAGGTGGATGTCTTCGACAAGGATTGTTCCCTGATCTGGCTCTGGAGCTCCATGCATTGTGGTCGGTCCCCTTTGGTGACCATGGTGTCTTGGGTCCCTTAGGTGAGGTGTGTGTGAGCTATCGAGCGAAAGCTCCATGTCTTGGTGGTGGTGTTGCCTACGAGTGGCATGTCCCTCTTGGGGGACCGCCTTGGACTCCCTCCCTAATACTTTGCCAACACTCTGGGTGAAACCCTTTGTTCGGATCGTGTGAACGTGGTGGATTCGTGTCCCTCTTGGGAGCATTGACGAGTGCATGTGGACCCCGTCATGGCGACATGTGATACGTCCCAAACATATCTATAATTTCTGCTTGCTCCATGCATGTTTTGTGTGATATTGCTATGATCGAGATACACTTTTGATCATATTTGGACTAACTTATTAACTCAGTGCACCACAGTGCGAGTTCTCGTTTTCTGCTGTTTTTCTATTTCAGGTTTCCCCCATATTAAAAATGCTCCAAAAATTCGAGAAAAATCAGATAAAAAATCAGCGCTACGGAACCTTCCGGAATCACCAAAGTGGGGCCGGAGGGCCACCACCAGGGACCCAGGCGGCCACCTGGCGCGGCCTAGGGTCTGGCCGCGCCGAGGGGCGCCTGGACCCCTGGTGTACCCCGTGGCTGCCCCCTTCGCCTATTTAATCCCCGTGACGTGAAACCCCCGAAGAGAGAACCCTTTTTCGCGATCTCGCCTCTGTTCCGCCGCCGCGCTTCCAAGATCAGGAGCACCAGCAAACTTCTTCCCGGCACCCTGCCGGAGGGAGGATTGACCTCCGGGAGCTTCCCCTCCACCATGGACGCTTCCCGGATGTGCCATGAGTAGTTTTATTTGGACCATGGGCCCGTGATCATTAGCTATGTGATGTTCTCCTCCCCTCTTTGTTCTTCATGGTTTAGTCCTCGTGAGCTTCCCTACACGATCGAGGCACATATGTAATCTTTCTGCTGTTGCTATGCTGAGTTTGCTGGGATCTGATGGATTATGAGATTATGTTCGGATTGTGATTGAGTAATATATTTGGTTCTTATCTTTTATATTGTTGTTCTTAAGTAATTCTTGCATGTTCTCCTTTGCTATTTATTGCTTTGGCCAAGTAGTAGGTAGTGACTCCAAGAGGGAACGTTATGCTCGATTGTGGGTTCATGCCCCCCGATGACACGCTTGAGTGACAGAAACATGAGTCTAGGGGATGTGCTGTTTCCACAAGGGGGAAACTAATGGTGCTTGTAAACGCGGTTGCCAGGATTGTTTACTTGACGCAAAGTGCTTTTTAATGCAGTTGTCTGTTGCTTTGGGTTTACACTTTGGGTGGGGCTTGCAACTTAATACCAGCGAGATGTTCTGGATAGATATCTCAAGGTGGTGATTAGTAGTAGATGCAGTTGGATTTCGGTCTACTTATTTTGGCGTACCGCCCATGATTTTGATCCTCGTCCTTTCTTTGTAGCATAGTTAGCACTGCGGTGCATTTTTAATCCTGTCAATTTCCCAGCTGTAATTTGTTTACCTCGCATAGCAATTTTATCGTCTTTTGGGAGAGAGACATCACTAGTGAACATCACGGGACCCTGGTCCATATTCTCATCACTGTCTACACACTTATTTACTTTCCTGCTTTTATTTTCTAGCTTCTATCATTATCACTATTATCTGTTGTGTTGATCCTTTGTGAACAGCAAGGCCGGAGAGATTGACAACCTCTCTGTACTCGTTGGGAAGCAAAGTTATTTGTGTTGTGTGCAGGTCCATGTCAGTTGCGCCGCTGACACCTACTTATCATCTCCGGAGTCCTACTGGAGACATACCTTGGTATCTTCACTGAGGGAAATTGGTCGCTATCCTTTATCTCACCTTTCACTTGGGGTAACCAATGAGGGGAGATATATCCACCATCAAGCAAATTTCTGGCGCCGTTGCCGGGGACTCCGAGTGCTAAGATAGGGGAGTTGCCCACTACCTTTTACCTTTGCTTTTTAGTCTTGTTAGTTTACCTT
Source organism: Bromus sterilis (assembly GCA_950022295.1). Taxonomy (NCBI): domain Eukaryota; kingdom Viridiplantae; phylum Streptophyta; class Magnoliopsida; order Poales; family Poaceae; genus Bromus; species Bromus sterilis. The sequence goes on along the minus strand of OX465596.1, from coordinate 40,865,421 downwards.
TCAGTTTTTATCTTTGTGTCTTATATCAAAAATTACAAAACAAATCTGCCACACTTGCTCCTATTATGGGTTCCACTAAAAACACCTAGTTGTGACTTCACTAGTCACAAAAACAAAGACTTTATCTGCACTCCTATTGCCACACCTACCACTTCAGCTACCTCTTATGAAATTAAACCTGCTTTGCTAAACCTTGTTATTAGAGATCAATTCTCTGGTGTTGGAGATGATGATGCTTTACACTTAAATAATTTTGTTGAGTTAAGTGATATGCAAAAGTATAAAGAAGTAGAAGGTGATGTTGTTAAGCTCAAGCTTTTTTCCTTTGTCCTTGAGGGAAGGAGCTAAAATATGATTTCAATCTTTGCCTAGGAATAGCATAGATTCTTGGGATAAGTGAAAAGATGCTTTTATTGGGAAGTATTACCCACCTGCTAAAATTATCCAATTTAGGAGTAACATTATGAATTTTAAGAAATTGGATAATGAACACGTTGCCCAAGCTTGGGAACGTATGAAATCTTTTGTTAAGAAATGCCCTACACAAGGTTTGACTACTTGGATGGTTATCCAGACTTTTTATGCAGGCTTGAACTTTACCTCGCGGAACCTATTAGATTCGACCACGGGAGGAACCTTTATGTCAACTACACTTGTGATACGTCTCAAATGTATCTACTTTTTCAAACACTTTTGCTATTGTTTTGCCCTCATTCTTGCATGATCTGGACGAAACTAACCCGAACTAACGTTGTTTTCAGCAGAGCTGCCTGCATGGTTTTATTTTGCGCAGGAAAATGGATTTTTCGACGTCTCATAAAATTCCCAGAAAAAACACAGAAAATCCATGCACCCGAGGGGCCACTGTGCCAGAAGAGGGACCAGAGGGCAGCCAAGGGGGCCCCAGGCGCCCCCCTGGCGCGGTGATACGGTGAGGATAGTTCTCACTCCTCGTTGGTTACCCCAAGTGGAAGGTGAGATGTAGCATAACAGCAAATTTCCCCTATGTAGAGGATAGGGTTTGTCTCCCGTAGGACTCGCAGAGATACAAGAAGGTGGTAAAGTGAACAATGGCCCCGTTCACAACCAAGGGTTGCTAACTTCACCTGGACCTGCACACAGATACAAATCACTTTGCTCCCAACGAGTACAGAGGAGTTGTCAATTCCTCCGGCCTTGCTGTTTACAAAGGATCAACGCAAGAGATAATAATAGTGGCAACTGAAAGTAAAGACTGAAAGTAAATTGAGGGTGTAAACAATGATATGAAGATGGACCGGGGTCCTGTGATTTTCACTAGTGATGTCTCTTTCCCAAAAGACGATAAAAGTGCTAGCGAGGTAAACAAATCACAGTTGGGAAATTGGCAGGATTATGAAGGCACCGCAATGCTAACTATGCTGCAAAGAAAGGAAGGGCTCAAAAGCAATGGGCAGTACGCCAAAGTAAATAGACCTAAATCCATGTGCATCTACTACGAATCATCCACCTTGAGATATCTATCCAGAACATCTCGCTGGTATTAAGTTGCGAATCCCACCCAAAGTGTAAAATCAAAGCAACAGACAACTGCATTAAAATAACTATGCGTAAATAAACAATCCTTGCACCCGCAGGTACAAGCACCGTTGTTTTATCCCTGGTAGCAACAACACATCCCCTAGTCTCATGTTTCTGTCACTCAAGCTAGACATCGAGGGGCTGAACCCACAATCGAGCATAACGCTCTCTCTTGGAGTTGCAAATAAAATACTTGGCCAAAGCAAATACCGCAACGGAGAACATGCAAGAATTTACTCAAGAAAAAAATATAAAAGAGAAGAACCAAATATATTACTCATCACAATATGAACATAGTCTCATAATCCATCAGATCCCAACAAACTCAGCATAGCAACAGCAGAAATTACATAGATGCCTCGATCATGTGAGGCAGCTCATGAGGACTCGAAAGTGGAGGCACAAAAGAGGGAGAGATAGATCACATAGCTACTGGTCACGGACCCATGGACCAAGGGAAACTACTCACGATACATACGGGAGGCGTCCATGGCTATGGAGGGTCTCCCGGAGGGGGTAGCTTCTCCCGGCAGGGTGCCGGAGCAGCTTCTCCAGGCAGCCCCGATCAAGAAACGGCGGCGGAGGAGGAACATAGGTGAGATCGCGAAAAAGGAGTCCGTCTTAGGGGTTTCCACCCCGAGGGGTAAATATAGGCGAAGGGGGGTGTCGAGGGGACCCACCAGGCAGCCAGGAGGCCTCCTGGCGCGGCCTAGGGTGGGGCCACGCCAGGGACCCTCCTGGCCTCCTGGTGGTGGCCCCCCTTCGCTCCTTTGGTGTTTCCGGAAGCTTCCGCGACGCTGAGTTTTTATCTGATTTTTCCGGATTTTTTGGAGCACTTTTAATGGCCGGAAAACCTGAAATACAAAAACAGCAGAAAACAGCAACTGGCAACTGGGTGCACTGAGTTAGTAGGTTAGTCCAAATAGGTTCAAAAGTGTATGAAAGTTCAAGCAAAACATGGCAAAGTCACACAAAACATGCATGGAACAAGCAGAAATTATAGATACGTTTGGGACGTATCAACATCCCCAAGCTTAATTCCTGCTCGTCCTCGAGTAGGTAAATGATAACAAGCATAATTTCTGTGGTGACATGCCACACAACCATAAAAGGACTTTTAAGTAAAGCAATCAAAGCATGCAATTCAATTCAAGTCTTAACAAGCAAGAGTCTATATTAGCATTGACACAAGCAACAAAAGAACAAAAGGTGCAAAAGCTCTTGCTGTTCGTGACTCGAATGTCTCCGGATGGTGTTTGCATGCAAGCAAGGGATAGGGAAATACGAGAGAAAAATAAGGTTGTTCAGAACAACTATCTACTAAAGTTTCACACTTGGTCTCCTTTGGATTCTTATCTGGACTCGTCCCCAGACCACTAGTCAGGTACAAGTCAAACTGATCCACTCCCTTTCGATATTTTGAGCACTCATGCAATGGATGAGCGTGAGCAACAAAGTTGACACCTAAAAGGCGAAACACAAAGAAGGTGGAGGAGGAAGATAAAAAGGTGTGAAAGGCTCACATCAATGAGGACAATCATAGGCAAGAGAAGGCCATATGATAGATATGATGTGAGGAGTTGGGATTGCCATACAACGGATGCACATGTGAGCTAAAAGCTCTCCAAGGGAACTAGTTGGGGTGCATCTAACTTGCTTGCTCAAGATGACCTAGAGCTCGTTTGAGGAGGCTCATCATTGGAATATACAAGCCATGTTCTATAGTGTAAACGGTCCCCACATAGCTGTATGCATGATGATGATCTCTATGGAGTACAAGGGATAGGAGATTAAGTACTAGTGTGGATCTCTCAAAAGGAATAGTAGTATGCCCCCTTCTCTATTTTTATTTTTCTCTTTCTCTTTTTTTCTTTTTTTGTATTTTTTGGTGGCCTCAATGGCTCCTTCTATTTAACTCTCATTTTTCCTCTTTGGGATCTTTTGATTTTGTCCTCTTTGGGATATTTTCCTCACTTTAGGGGAAATACTTTATATTTTACAAGAATATAGGTGATCTTTCACGCTTTACAAAGGTACTCACATAAAGAAAATGTAACTATCATGATGCAAATGTATGCTTCTGCCAGGGTAGCAGGATATGCAATGATACTAGCACGTCATGTAGCAATGATTAGGGCAAGTCCCAACTAGCATGCGGCTCATCGATCAAGCAAGTAGCATGTATGACATGAAGATCAAGTCATGAGAAGGTGGATGTTGCATGGCAATGTATCTCGGAAAGGCTATGGAAATGCCTTGTAGGTAGGTATGGTGGCTGTTTTGAGGAAAGATATAAGGAGGCTTATGATGACAGAGCATATCGTGCCAAGGGTTTGGATGTACCGGCGAAGGTGGAAGCTAACTCTCGGAGTGAGAAGAGAGCAATGCACGGCACATGAGAGGCTAGAAAAAGTATAGGTGGGTGGAAGTGTCAACTTTCGAATATTCACATTAGTCCAAAGAACTCATGCACTTATTATCGGTAACTCTCAATCTAAACAGGAGGTTCACAAAGAGACAGGTACCCCGAGGAGGAGTGTATGGGGGTTTGGTTATCCTTGCGCATCCTCGACTCATGGTACGTGAGTGTACTCTAATATTCGAACCCTCCAGAGGTTAGCGATCCATCTAGTAGCTAGATTTCTCAACGGGGGTTTTTGGTTTTCGAAAAACACACGGATTGCCCAAAATACGACGTCTATCACTAATAGGCAAGAGCTCTTGACACCATAAGGTCAAACATTACTCTAGTCAATACCTCAAAACTATTGCAAGTTACTACTACAAAGAGAAAAGCAACTTCAACTACCTACTTCTAGTCAAGACACAAAACTCAGTGCAACAGGCAAACTCTCTAACAAGATAAAACATGCAACCTATAGAAAGTTCAACGTAAAAAAAAAGCTCTAGAAAAACTAAAGCACTACAATTAAACAGAGCAGCAGCTAAGAAAAGAAAAAGAACAGCTCACAGCTAAAAGAATAAGCATGCAAATCCTATGAGGAGTTCTAGTTCAGGCGGAGCGTGAATCTCTCCCACTCAAAATAAAGTAAGCTGGGATCTAACTTGTTACTACAGCAAACAAAGCAAAAGAAAACTAAAAACAAAACCTAAGAGCGAGACGCTCCAAGAATAGCACATAACGCATGAAGTGATAAAAATATAGTGCAACGAGAGACGAACTGTTAATTGTTGATGAAGAAGGGGATGCACGGGGGCATCCCCAAGCTTAGACGCTTGATTCTCCTTGAATATTTATTGGGGGTGCACATGGGCATCCCCACGCTTGAGTGTTTGACACTCCTGAATCTTCTTTCATCATCCTCCATCTCGCCCTTGAAAACTCCCTTCATACATAACTCATTGTCGGCTGATTAGAGAGGTAGTACCCGAATAAAAGAATTTTCCTCTACCGCAAATAAAGATTTCCAGGAAGAGTTACTGTTTCCCAAGATTGCCAAAAGGTTTTTTCAAAGAAAAAGCAAGCTTAAGGTTTGCAAAAGTGAAGAGAGACAAAACGTGGCAGAATCTGTGAAAAACAGAACAGAAGATAGAAACGAATTTTTTAGGGGTACTTCTGCAACTCAAATAAAAAAACTCAGAACATACGGAAGTTTCGTAATTGTATATACCACGCTGTGTAAAAATTTCAGCTAAAAAAGATGAACTGGGATTTTTCTCTTATTTTTCTAGTCACGAGGACAGAATCTGTTTTCTGGACAGCATGTCACAACTTTTACTTCCCTTGCCGTATGAGGCTAAACTTGGCGCAAAGCTTGAAAATAAAAGATACAATGATGTTGCTAGAGTAGTAAAAATCATCAAGACCACTAAGAACAGAATAAAAGCAAAAAGAAAACCTAAATTCATTGCGGGTTGCCTCCCGAAAGCGCTTCTTTAGAGCCATTGGCTAGGCTTAAAGATTATAAAAGGTGCTCTCATAAGAATAATAATTTGAAGCAAAAGAGAGCATCAAAAAGCAAATATGAAACACATTTAAGCCTAATCCACTTCCTATGCATAGGCATCTTGTAAGAAAATAAATCAAATAATCACAAAGTGACATGCATAGGAAGGTGGAAAAAGAACAACTTCAAAACTTTCAACATGAAGAGAGGTGTTTTAGTAATATGGAAGTTTCTATAACCAAACTTTCCTCTCTCAAAGTAATTTTCAGTAGTATCATGAACAACATCAAGAATATAACTATCACATAAATCATGTTGTTCATGACCTACAAGTACACGTGTATAGTTTTCAACACGGTCTTTAGGAACATAAGATAAATGCAACCCATCACATTGAGCCTTAATAAGAGCATAATTATCTGGAATATGATTTGGAGATTTCAAAAGGATAATAGGACAATCAAGTGTGGGTGAAATAGAAAAAATTTCATGCTTAACATGAGGAACTATAGAAAGTTCATCTCCGTAAGCATCATCCATAGTGGCATCACGACCATAAGCATAGAAGGCATCAACTTCATCAAAAAGGGATATTTCAAAAGAGCCCATGGGATCATAACACTCATATAAGGTAAGATTCAAAGAGTTACTCTCATTAGAAGGTAGACGTGGATGGCTCCATTCTTCCTCCTTTTGTTCGTCACTCTCCTCCTCTTTTTCATCCAAGGAGCTTTCAGGTTTAGCAATTTCTTCTTTCATAGAGTCCTGCAAATCATTAGTCTCTTCCTTTGGGGGAGAGATTCTCTCAAGATGATCAGTAATATAATAATTTGAATCGTAATTTTCAAACAATAGTTAAGTATAGCAATACTCTCAGATTTGTAAGGGGCATCATCAATATTTTTAAGAAGAGAAATAATTTCATAGGCACCCTTATAAGCAACAAATTCTTCTATTTCCTCTGCATCATAAAAATCATAGTTTCTCTTAGCATATGAAGCTAAGGTTTCATCATCATTGTACTCACATTGGAAATAAAGGTGTTTGTGCCTCATAAAGCAACAAGATTCATCCCTGCAGAAAGATATATTATATATTGAGCACAAGTTTCTAGCATAGTCATACAACTGGTGTATTTGTTTCCATAAGTGTATCCCCTTTTGAGACAAGCGGTGTTCCTTGTACCACTTTTGTTGATCCTCGGTGAATCCTCCATGCCAATAAGATCTGGTTTCAAAGAAGTCAGACATTGATTGGCAAGTAGGGAACTAGACATAATATATATTTTTTGGATTTTTTATAAAGGACACGAAGATAAAACCCGGAAGGTAAACTAACAAGACTAAAAAGCAAAGATAAAAGATAGTGTGCAACTCCCTTATCTTGTAGACTGGAGTCCCCGGCAACGGCGCCAGAAATTAGGTTGATAAAGTGAGGATAGTTCTCACTCCTCGTTGGTTACCCCAAGTGGAAGGTGAGATGTAGCGTAGCAGCAAATTTCCCCTATGTAGAGGATAGGGTTTGTCTCCCGTAGGACTCGCAGAGATACAAGAAGGTGGTAAAGTGAACAATGGCGCCGTTCACAACCGAGGGTTGCTAACTTCATCTGGACCTGCACACAGATACAAATAACTTTGCTCCCAACGAGTACAGAGGAGTTGTCAATTCCTCCGGCCTTGCTGTTTACAAAGGATCAACGCAAGAGATAATAATAGTGGCAACTGAAAGTAAAGACTGAAAGTAAATTGAGGGTGTAAACAATGATATGAAGATGGACCTGGGTCCCGTGATTTTCACTAGTGATGTCTCTCTCCCAAAAGACGATAAAAGTGCTAGCGAGGTAAACAAATCACAGTTGGGAAATTGACAGGATTATGAAGGCACCGCAATGCTAACTATGCTGCAAAGAAAGGAAGGGCTCAAAAGCAATGGGCAGTACGCCAAAGTAAGTAGACCGAAATCCATCTGCATCTACTACGAATCATCCACCTTGAGATATCTATCCAGAACATCTCGCTGGTATTAAGTTGCGAATCCCACCCAAAGTGTAAACTCAAAGAAACAGACAACTGCATTAAAAGAACTATGCGTAAAGTAAACAATCCTTGCACCCGCAGGTACAAGCACCGTTGTTTTATCCCTGGTGGCAACAACACATCCCCTAGTCTCATGTTTCTGTCACTCAAGCTAGACATCGAGGGGCTGAACCCACAATCGAGCATAACACTCTCTCTTGGAGTTGCAAATAAAATACTTGGCCAAAGCAAATACCGCAACGGAGAACATGCAAGAATTTACTCAAGAACAAAATATAAAAGAGAAGAACCAAATATATTACTCATCACAATCTGAACATAGTCTCATAATCCATCATATCCCAACAAACTCAGCATAGCAACAGCAGAAATTACATAGATGCCTCGATCATGTGAGGCAGCTCACGAGGACTCGAAAGTGGAGGCACAAAAGAGGGAGAGATAGATCACATAGCTACTGGTCACGGACCCATGGCCCAAGGGAAACTACTCACGGTACATACGGGAGGCGTCCATGGCTATGGAGGGTCTCCCGGAGGGGGTAGCTTCTCCCGGCAGGGTGCCGGAGCAGCTTCTCCAGGAAGCCCTGATCTAGAAACGGCGGTGGCGGCGGAACAGAGGCGAGATCGCGAAAAAGGAGTCCGTCTTAGGGGTTTCCACCCCGAGGGGTAAATATAGGCGAAGGGGGTGTCGAGGGGACCCACCAGGAAGCCAGGAGGCCTCCTGGAGCGACCTAGGGTGGGGCCGCGCCAGGGACCCTCCTGGCCTCCTGGTGGTGGCCCCCCTTCGCTCCTTTGGTGTTTCCGGAAGCTTCCGTGACGCTGATTTTTTATCTGATTTTTTCGGATTTTTTGGAGCACTTTTAATGGCCCGAAAACCTGAAATACAAAAACAGCAGAAAATAGCAACTGGCAACTGGGTGCAGTGAGTTAGTAGGTTAGTCCAAATAGGTTCAAAAGTGTATGAAAGTTCAAGCAAAACATGGCAAAGTCACACAAAACATGCATGGAACAAGCAGAAATTATAGATACGTTTGGGACGTATCACACGGCCAGGGGTGGGGCCGCGCCCTCTGGCCGTCTAGGGGCCTCCCCCCTCCTCTGGCCCTACCAAGGCTCCTATTTATTCCCGTGACGAAGAAACCCCAAAACAGAAGTCGTTTTCCCAATTCACGTAGCGGAGCCGCCGCCACCCTCTGTTCTTCTCCGGGAGGGCTAATCTGGAGGCTTTTTTGGCCTCCGGTGAAGGGATATCATCGCCATCGTCATCATCATCACCACTCCATCCTCCCTCCATGACTTCTCCATCCATGTGTGAGTAATTCCCTGCTGTAGGCAAAGGGGATGGTAGGGATTGGATGAGTTAGATCATGTAATAATTTATCAGATTATTGGGGCATGTTGCCTATCATGTAGATTGTTGTTTATCATCTTTGCTTTAACTTGTTGCTCTTAATGCTTGTCACTTTGGGCCCGAGTGCCTTGATTTCAGATCTGAACCCTATGTGTTTGCATGAATATATTTGTGTTCTTGATCCTATCTATGAGTTGTATTGTCGGGATCCGGGGTTAGCGTATGCAAGTCCAGTTAAGGCATAGTCATATGGAGAGCCGAGAACCGTACCCACTTGTCTAAGCAGAAAAGGCCAAGCACAAAACGTTCTCGGAAAGCATCGTACGTGAGGGGCATCCCTTCCAGGCCGGATGATCAACTGAGATGTGTCCTCATCGTCCGCACACAAGACTAATGATATGGGTGGTGAACTCCCATATTCAAAGACAAGTCGCCTCAACCATACTATCGACTATCTCATAACTCTTACATATACTTACTCCAGCCCGATCACTTAGTCGGGGTCTAGGGCGGGCTCGATCATACCACAAAGTGTGCACGAGACAGAGTCTCGAACAATCGCATCGCGATGCCCCAAGCTGCGCACATCTAAGGGCCACTTGGTGTATGAAAGACCGCCAGCAAGATCACAACTAAGGTCTCGAAAACCCATACAAAGACATGCATGTTATAAACATACACGCAGCACACATGCCTTGTATGAACAGTAGGTATCATTGCAATTCTCTACAAAGTATACAATTTTATTGATAACTCTTATAGAGTGCACACAGAGATCACAAACATGTGATCCAACATTACAACACAGGCGGAAGCAAATTATGTCTGAGTACAGACAAGTTTAACAAATGGCTTAAGAAGCCTTATTTAAACACAAGCCCTACACGAGGGAACCAGTCGTCTGACTGGGACTAGACTAGCTTGATCTTCAGTCGTCCATCTCGATGAAGAAGCCACCTTCGTCAGTGGTTTCATCTAAAACATAGATTAAGCAAACGTGAGTACAAAGTCGTACTCAGCAAGACTTACATAGGAGCTATACTACTCATGCACATGTATCAAGGTAAAGGAAGGTGGGGTTCACTTGCAGAAGTGCCAGCTTTGACTTGGCTAATCCTGAACTACGAGTACTAGACTTTGAGGTAAGAAGCGTACACGAGTCCACTACTTTCTCCAACCAATTACACCACTATGGTGCCTTCCTCGACTTCCCCACGAGAAATCACGCCATAGCACTCACACTTATCTTGGTGTGTTTTAGAAGTATCCAGTTCAAGTTGTCTAATAATCAAGCTAAGCTTTCCAAGCAGTCCATAACCGCGGACGCGGCTATTCGAATAGTTTTGTTAACCCTGCAGGGGTGTACCGCTACACACACATGATCATCATTTACCGCCTTTAATCTCGACACCATTCAAGGGGTGCCAGCGAGGATGCTCACCACAACTGTTACCTCATAGCCGATCTACTCCGAGAAAGCCGCCTACTTGGGTAGGCTACCACTATCGTGAACCCGGCCGGTTTACCGAAGTGGACCCAAGTGATGTGTGCGTGGTGCATAAGCCGGTCTCGGATGAGCCATTCTCTCACTTAGCATCCAGGCCACAAGCCTACCAGAACTCCGAACTATTGCGACATCTGGACATCGAAAGGGATGAGTTAGTAAGTTGAGAGGGGTCAGTGAGCCCAATGTGTGGTTGTACTCTTCATCTTGGATCACCACACTAGAACTCGGACTTAGGGCGGTGTTCAACGAGACAACCCACCGTGTACTCCTACACAGCCTCTGATCGTTCACCTTGTATTAGGGTCGATTCACCAACACTTTTCTACCAACATCAACATGTTCACTACCATCCCGACTCACATCACAGTAACAACATGGTATCATACTAAGCATGCAATAAGCGATAACATTTGCAGGGGCCACATGATATCAAACAACTCCTACATTTGCTAGGATTGTGGTTTTCCTACTACTGTGACAAAATGATAGGTCATGCAAAGGAATGGGTTCATCTATGCGGTAGAAACGAATCATGGTGATCATCCTAAACAATGCATAAGCGAGACATGAGAGGGAAGTGGGATTTTATCGACATGATCAATGGGGGTTTGCTTGCCTTGCTGACGAGGTTCGGGTTCTGGGTCTTCAACGAAGGGGGCAGCCTCCGGCTCCGGTTCCACCTCTACTCGACAAACAACAAGCAAAGTAGCAAAGTAAATACAATGCACAATCACATGATGAAAGGTTGGAACTTGATGTATATGCTTTGATGTGTGAAGCAATTCCATTTAAATGGAGTATATTGCAATTTGAATTGCAAATTCAAACTCCACATTTGAATTCAAACTTAGTCAAGTTACATGTGACATTGTTTGAACATTTTGAATCATTTTCAAATGTGTATGATATGCCTCTGATGTGTGGTTGAAAAATAACATAATTCCATGGTCCAAGTTGCAAAATCATTTGATTTGAATTTGAATTAATTTCAAATAAACCAAATGACATATGCTACTGGTACCATTTTAAAAATCAACTCAAACATAGTTGAAAGTTGTATATTTGGAAAGATAATTTTCTCCTGATCATTTTTCATATATTATTTGTCCAATTTGGAGTTAATATGAATTTTCTATGAATTTCCAAAGTTTGGGGTATTTTCTGGAATTTCTGGAATTCTTTAATTCAATTAATCTCTGGAAATTCATTAAATCGATTTATTGCGTCAGGCTGACGTCAAGCTGGCGTCAGGGGGGGGGGCTGACATGTGGGTCCAGGGTGTCAGTGACTGAGTTCAATTAACCGGTTGGTTAATCTAATCCAGTGGCCTAATTAAGCCACTGGGCCCACTGGTCAGTGACCCAGGGGGTCATTAGGCGGGTGATTAACGGGGGGTTTTGGGCTAACCCGCCGGCGGCTAAACGCCGGCGACCAGACCGCGGCGGTGCTCTACGTTATCCCTCTCCTGGCCTCCATTCTCTGCGCCAGGGCCACCGTTTGAAAGCCCGTGATGAGCCGCGTCGAAAGCACCACCTGTACGTCGTCGGGGAGGTCACGTTCGTCGATGGCTTCAACTTTGGCGGCGGCCGGAGCCACGGCTTGGAGTAGAACTTGCAAAACGGCCACGGGGAGAAACGTGCATGGTTGCGTTGGGTTGCTGGGGACTCCAGGAGCACTACGGACGCACTGGTGAGGACAAAGGTGCACGGGAGCGAGCGTATGGTCAACCGCGGCGGCAATCGTGCTCGGCTTCCATGGCGGATACGTCTAGAGGAAGAAATCGAGGGGGATAAAAGAGGGGTTTTGATCCCGAGCTCACCCTGAGTCTAACTAAAGAGACGGCTTGCTCGGTGAGGCTCTGGTGCTGCCGGAATTCGAGGTCGATCCACGGCGGCCGGAGACGAAGGAGATGAAGCTAGCGAGTTCTTGGGGGCGTCTGGCTCCGATTCCTTCTGCAGGTTGAGGTAGTGGACGACGGCGGAGCGGTTGGACTTGGCGTAGCGGCCTCTCGTCGACGGTGGCCGCGTGAAGACGGCGGCGTGCTCCACGGATGCTTACGGGCGGCGACGAAATCGGGCGCAGGAGGAAGGGGAAGACGATGAGGAGGGGGGGAATGGATCAGGGCGGCTGAGGGGAGTCTCCAGACGCGACTAGACGACTCGGGAGGCGCCAGGCAGGCTAGCAGGTGCTCGCCGGCGTCGGCATGTGCTCCAGCGAGCAGCTTGCCGCGCCGGGGAAGACGACAAGGAGAGGCTGCGGGCTTGGGCTGCGGTGCGGTAAGTTGGGCCGAGGTGGCCCAGGTAAGTGGGCTACTTTCTGTTTTTCTTTTTCCTTCTGTTTTCTCTTCTGATCTTTGTTCTGCTTAGCTAAATAAAATAGATAAACATTTTATTAAATGTTGAAATTTTTTATGTGGCCCCATAATAATATAGACTAGCCACTTATAAAGTTTCAACATTTTTAAAATTCAAATAATTTGAATCTTAACTCAAATAGGGTTATTTGATTAATTCCAAGGCACTGTTTGAATATTTGAAAAATCTATGAGCATGGGATGGGTCCCACATCACTTGATATGTGATCACACTCATTTATAAGACTTTTAAAAAATCTAACATGAAATTTTGGAGAAGATTTTTATCTGGCCTTTTGAATTAATTCATCTGGGGGGTTTCCTTCTCCCATTTGCTTTTGATTTTGAATTTCCTTTGATTTCTTTCATGAATGCAAAGTGAAATTGATCCTAGCACATTACCTAACAGAGGGTTCTGACAACTCGCCCCCACTCAAAAGAATCTTGTCCCGAGATTCAGAAGTCTGCGGGAGGAAGGTGGGGTACTCAGCGTTGAGACGGTCTTCTCTTTCCCACGTAGCTTCTCTTTCAGAGTGGTGTGACCATTGCACTTTCAGAAACCTAATATTCTGACGACGAGTGACACGCTCTGCGGAATCAAGAATACGAACGGGGTATTCTCGATAGGAAAGGTCATCTTGGAGATCAAGCGTTTCATGGTCGACTTCGCGGATGGGGTCCTTGAAGCAACGCCTGAGTTGGGACACATGGAATACATCATGTACTCGGGAGAGGTGTGGAGGTAGTTCAAGTTGGTAGGCAACTTCTCCATGTTTAGCAATAATGCGGAAAGGTCCGATGTAACGTGGGGCCAACTTTCCTTTGATACCGAAACGTTGGGTTCCCTTCAGAGGAGTAACCCGAAGGTAAGCCTTCTCATCCAGATTGTAGCTTTCTTGCCTATGATGACGATCATAGTAGCTTTTCTGACGAGACTGGGCTTCTTTCAATTGATCACGAACAATGTGAACTTGCTCTTCTGCTTCCTTGATCATATCTGGCCCAAAGAATTGTCTTTCACCGGTTTCTGACCAGTTTAGTGGTGTTCGACATCGTCGTCCATAAAGAAGTTCAAAAGGAGCCATGTTCAGACTAGATTGAAAACTATTGTTATAAGCAAATTCGGCGAATGGAAGAGATTTCTCCCAATTCTTTCCGAATGAGATAACACAAGCTCTGAGCATTTCTTCAAGAATTTGGTTAACCCTTTCGACTTGAGCGCTAGACTGAGGATGGAAAGTTGTACTAAAGGAGAGATGAGTTCCCATAGCATTCTGAAAGCTTCCCCAAAATCTAGAGGTGAAAAGGCTACCGCGATCAGAATTGATTTCCAAAGGAACACCATGAAGGGATAAAATTCTAGAGATGTACAAGTCTGCTAACTGGCTAGCAGTTATAGACTCGCAAACCGGAAGGAAGTGAGCAACTTTGGAAAGCCTATCTATGACAACGAAGATGGCATTGTTTCCTTTCTGGGTTTTTGGAAAGCCGGTGATGAAGTCCATACCGACTTTGTCCCATTTCCACTCGGGAATAGACAAAGGTTGAAGTGTACCAGCAGGTCTTTGATGTTCTGCCTTAATGCGACGACAAACATCACATTCGGCAACAAATTGAGCAATGTCTCTCTTCATCCTAGTCCACCAAAATCTCTGGCGTAGATCTCGGTACATTTTTGTGCTACCGGGATGAATTGAGAGGGGTGTGTCATGGGCTTCCTTGAGGATGAGTTGCCTTAGTTCCCTATTCTTAGGTACTACCAAACGATTTTCAAAGAATACCGTTCCCTTGCTATCTGTGGAGAAACATTTAGCAACTCCGCTAGCAATGTTCTCCTTGATCCGGCGAACACCTCGTGCACGCCTTTGGGCAACTATGATTTGATCCTCAAGAGTTGGTTTCGTCACCAAGGTAGAAAGATAGCCATGAGGAACAATCTCAAGATTGAGCTTGCGAAAGTCCTCATGAAGACGTGGTTGATACTGTTGTAACATGAGGTTGTTACAATACGACTTACGACTTAGTGCATCAGCCATGACATTGGCTTTCCCTGGGGTGTAAGAAATTACTACGTCGTAATCTTTTATCAACTCAATCCAGCGCCTTTGCCTGAGATTAAGATCTGGCTGGGTGAAAATATATTTGAGGCTTTGGTGGTCGAAATAAATCTCACAACGATTACCAAGGAGGTAATGTCTCCAAGTTGTTAGGGCATGAACTACGGCAGCGAGTTCAAGGTCATGGGTAGGATAGTTCTCTTCATGTGGCCGCAACTGGCGTGAAGCATAAGCTACCACATGTCGATCTTGCAGAAGTATGCATCCTAACCCTTGCCGTGATGCGTCACAATAGATCTCGAAATCCTTTTTGGTGTCTGGAGGTGCAAGTACAGGTGCAGAAGTCAATCTTCTTTTTAGCTCTTGAAAGCTTTCCTCGCACTTGGAAGTCCATAGGAATTTCTTATCTTTCTTGAGGAGTTCAGTTAGAGGCTTTGCAACTTTAGAAAAGTTCTCGACGAAGCGACGGCAATAGCTGGCTAGGCCAAGAAAACTCCTAACTTTCTTAACCCATTCAGGTGGAGTCCAGTCAAGGACGGCCTGAACTCTCTCAGGATTCACAGCAATGCCTTTTGCAGAAATCACGTGGCCTAAGTAGGTCACTTCTGGTAGCCAGAATTCACACTTGGAGAATTTAGCATATAGGCGATGCACTCTAAGTTTCATCAATACCAGCCTTAGGTGTTCGGCATGTTCTTCTTCGTTCTTCGAGTATATAAGGATGTCATCGAGGTAAACCACGACGAACTGGTCCAAATACCCCATGAAGATCGAATTCATCATGCGTGAGAAAGTGGCGGGGGCATTGGTTAAACCAAAGGACATGACGGTGTACTCGTAAAGACCATAACGAGTAGTGAAAGCCGTTTTGGGAATGTCCTCGTTTCGGATTTTGATTTGATGATAACCTAATCTCGAATCCATCTTGGAGAAAACAGAGGATCCTGCAAGTTGATCATAAAGATCATTGATCCTGGGCAGTGGGTACTTGTTCTTTATCGTCGCTAAATTTAGCGGGCGATAGTCTACGCACATCCTTTCTGTTCCATCTTTCTTCGTTACGAACAGAACGGGGCAACCCCATGGCGATGAGCTAGGGCGGATGAAGCCTTTTTCCAACAAAGCTTCCAGTTGGGTTTTAAGCTCAGCTAACTCACGTGGGGCCATTTTGTATGGGCGTCTAGAAATGGGTGCGGTTCCTGGGGCAAGATCCACTATAAACTCTACACATCTGTCGGGTGGCATTCCCGGCAGTTCTTCAGGAAAGACATCCGGGAAGTCACGAACCACCGGAATATCTTCAAGTTCGGGAAGGGGAAGTACATTCAAAGAATGCACTTGTGTTCTTGTTCTGGGTGAGGTGTAGATGACTGTTCTGCCTGAAGGGTGGGTGAGTTTCACGGATTTGCCTTTGCAATCCAGGTAGGCATTCTGTCTTGATAGCCAATCCATGCCAAGGATGACATCAATATCTGAAGACTTGAGGGCTATGAGTGAAGCAAGGAATACTAAACCCTCAATTGAAATATGATTACCATGGCTCACTCTATTAGTTTGCCATCTTGACCCTGGAGTTTGAATAATCATTGGGGTGGACAATTCAACAAAGGATAACTCATGACGAAGTGCATAACTTTCCGACATGAATGAATGAGATGCTCCTGGGTCGAAAAGAACGGAAGTAGGAACAAAATTGACTGGGAGCGTACCAAGAATGACGTCAGTAGTGTCGTCAGTCTCTTCGGCGGCAATCTGGTTCACACGTCCACGAGTGGCAAGAGGAGCGGTTTTGGCGGTGTAGACCTTCTGGGGTGGCTTGCCACGACCATTGTTGTTGTTGCCTCCGGCACGTGGTGGAGCATTCTGATGCTGGAGCTGGTTCTGGGGACACTCACGAGAATAGTGGCCTGCCTGACCACACTTGTAACAGACTCCATAGATAGTGCGTGGAGCTGGGTTGTTTGGTGGGGCTGGGTGGAACTGGGTTGGTGGACGAGGCGCCACATAGGATGGCCTCGGGGGGTTGTTCTGGCGGAACATGCAGTTTGGGATCCAGATCTTGCGCTTCTGGGAGCCAGAACTGGATGAACTGTCGTCTCTAGGGTGTTTGCGGAAGTCGTTGGGGGTGTTCATGTCCTCGGCCTTGATGGCCTTGTTGACAAGGACCTGGAATGTGGCAAAGTCATGAAGGTTGAGCTCACGACGGAGTCCAGTGTTGAGTCCGCGACGGAACCTCTCTTGTTTCTTGGAGTCGGTGGAGACTTCTTCGGTAGCATAACGAGCAAGTCGGTTGAACTTACGACTAAACTCGTCAACGGTCCTTCTGCCTTGAGTGAGGTTGCAGAACTCCTCACGCTTGCGGTCCATAAGACCCTTGGGAATGTGGTGCTCACGGAAGGAAGTGCAGAATTCATCCCAAGATGCAGGCGGTCCAACGGGACGCATATTCAGAAAGTTCTCCCACCAAGAGCTAGCTGCACCTTCGAGGTGATAGGTGGCATAGCTGACCTTGTCGCCATCTGCAACATGGCCTGCTTGGAGCTTCCTCTCGATGCTGCGAAGCCAGTCATCGGCGTCAAGGGGCTCGGTGGAGTAACTGAAAACCGGGGGATGAAGCCGGATGAAGTCGTTCAGGGACACCAGCTCATTGCGCTGCTGAGTGGTGTTGCGAGCTATGACTTCCAACAGATGGTGAGAGTCTCGGCGGTTCCTCTCAGCCTCCATCAGAACCTGAGCCATCGTGGGTGGGGGTGGAAGGTTGCCTTCCTCCTGGTCATTCCCACGACCTTGGTTACGACCAACCTGGCCACGGGTTCCTTGAGACATCCTGAAGGTGAAAACCAAAGTCAAACAGAGTTGATTGGGAGATTCTAACAAGGTATTGAAGTACTGGAAGGATTACAGAGCAAAGGAAGTAATCATCTTGACAACATGGTGATAAAAGCATACAAGCCATATATTCACAAGCTGTCATACAAGCCATACATCGTTTTAGTACAAGCACCAAGCTAATACAAACGTGATGAAGATGATACATCCTTCAGAGGCACTCTGACTTCCTATACATTATTTATCTAAGCCTCTGGAACTTAGACACCTTGCTTAAAATACACTAAGATACTACTACATCAACACTAAGTAAGACCACAGGCGGTCTCACTCATCTCCATCTCCATAGTAGTCCTCGTAAAAGTTACCAGCGTATCCCGGTAGCTGGAGGTGACCATCGGAAAACACGGAGGCCTGTGGACCCTGATATCCATTTCGGCAAGGATGGGGCCTAGGTCCAGCGTAGGGTGGAAGCAAAGGACCACGGGGTGGAAAAATGCCTCCAATCTTGGGCCAAGCAACTCGAGATGGCATCTGAGTCCTCACTGGGTAGATCGCATCATGCTCAACTGATCCAACGCTCACAAAGGGTGCCAAGAGTGTCAGTGCTCGATACAGACGAACACGAGTGGCGTGGAGCTCGAAACGGAGAGCGCGTGCATCACGATCTCGATCACTAGCAAACCTAGCAGTCATCTGAGGTGCGGGATCCTCTGCAGAGTGATCTGAGTAGAGTCCGGTGTAATATCCCTCTTCTCCTGGAAGTGCAGCAGGGATATAGCGGAAAGAGGTCTCTCTCAGCAAAGTGTGCTCCTCTCTCAGCAGGGTCATACATGAGTATGCAGCATCCTGCACAGCCATGTTCTCGGTAATGCCAATGCCATGTCCAAAGTGGATAGGCTGAGTGACTCCAACGTGGTGCGGGTAGATCCTGACAATGCAGTGGAACTGCGTCTGGTTGAAGTCGTGGAACTGCTCCTCGATGGTGTACTCAGGGTACCACCGATATCCCACATAGGACATCATCTCGATCAACGTGGCGGGATGGCCACGCACACCGAGGCACCTGGTCAAACGAACAATCTGCCGAGGGGGAAGATCTGCCATCTGAAACAGAAATGAGTTTGCAAACGCATCAGATTATGAGATAAACCTGGAATGACTCGGACAGCATAACGGTTGTAATTGCAAGAAAAAGACAATTTCTTACAACATGGAAAACAACACTTACATACGATGTAATAAATCAGGGAGCATAACCACTCTAAAAAACCGATCACAACTTTCCTACGGCTATGAGGAAGCAAACAACGAGATGTTCTAATCAGACAGAGGAGAGCCTAGTCCTATCTTCCCGTATAATAAGATGAGGGTGACTCAGAACTCAGAACGAAGGGGGTAAGGAGAAAAAAGAAGCCTTACGTTATTCCCTTATATACCCAGAGTAACTATATAACTATAGCAAGCTAGACTCAACTTCGGCCAAGGCTACTAGTCCTACAGTCAGTCCTGCTCTGATACCAAGTCTGTCGGGACCCGGGGTTAGCGTATGCAATTCCAGTTAAGTCATAGTCATATGGAGAGCCGAGAACCGTACCCACTTGTCTAAGCAGACAAAGCCAAGCACAGATCGTTCTCGGAAAGCATCGTACGTGAGGGGCATCCCATCCAGGCCGGATGATCAACTGAGATGGGTCCTCATCGTCCGCACACAAGTCTAATGATATGGGTGGTGAACTCCCATATTCAAAGACAAGTTGCCTCAACCATACTATCGACTATCTCATAACTCTTACATATACTTACTCTAGCCCGATCACTTAGTCAGGGTCTAGGGCGGGCTCGATCATACCACAAAGTGTGCACGAGACAGAGTCTCGAACAATCGCATCGCGATGCCCCAAGCTGTGCACATCTAAGGGCCACTTGGTGTATGAAAGACCGCCAGCCAGATCACAACTAAGGTCTCGAAAACCAATACAAAGACATGCATGTTATAAACATACACGCAGCACACATGCCTTGTATGAACAGTAGGTATCATTGCAATTCTCTACAAAGTATACAATTTTATTGATAACTCTTATAGAGTGCACACAGAGATCACAAACATGTGATCCAACATTACAACACAGGCGGAAGCAAATTATGTCTGAGTACAGACAAGCTTAACAAATGGCTTAAGAAGCCTTATTTAAACACAAGCCCTCCACGAGGGAACCAGTCGTCTGACTGGGACTAGACTACCTTGAACTTCAGTCGTCCAGCTCGATGAAGAAGCCACCTTCGGGGTCAGTGGTTTCATCTAAAACATAGATTAAGCAAACGTGAGTACAAAGTCGTACTCAGCAAGACTTACATAGGAGCTATACTACTCATGCACATGTATCAAGGTAAAGGAAGGTGGGGTTCACTTGCAGAAGTGCCAGCTTTGACTTGGCTAATCCTGAACTACGAGTACCAGACTTTGAGGTAAGAAGCGTACACGAGTCCACTACTTTCTCCAACCAATTACACCACAATGGTGCCTTCCTCGACTTCCCCATGAGAAAGCACGCCATAGCACTCACACTTATCTTGGTGTGTTTTAGAAGTATCCAGTTCAAGTTGTCTAATAATCAAGCTAAGCTTTCCAAGCAGTCCATAACCGCGGACGCGGCTATTCGAATAGTTTTGTTAACCCTGCAGGGGTGTACCGCTACACACACATGATCATCATTTACCGCCTTTGATCTCGACACCATTCAAGGGGTGCCAGCGAGGATGCTCACCACAACTGTTACCTCATAGCCGATCTAGTCCAAGAAAGCCGCCTACTTGGGTAGGCTACCACTATCGTGAACCCGACCGGTTTACCGAAGTGGACCCAAGTGATGTGTGCGTGGTGCATAAGACGGTCTCGGATGAGCCGTTCTCTCACTTAGCATCCAGGCCACAAGCCTACCAGAACTCCGAACTATTGCGACATCTGGACATCGAAAGGGATGAGTTAGTAAGTTGAGAGGGGTCAGTGAGCCCAATGTGTGGTTGTACTCTTCATCTTGGATCACCACACTAGAACTCGAACTTATTGAGGTGTTCAACGAGACAACCCACCGTGTACTCCTACACAGCCTCTCATCGTTCACCTTGTATTAGGGTCGATTCACCAACACTTTTCTACCAACATCAACATGATCACTACCATCCCGACTCACATCACAGTAACAATATGGTATCATACTAAGCATGCAATAAGCGATAACATTTGCAGGGGCCACATGATATCAAACAACTCCTACATTTGCTAGGATTGTGGTTTGCCTACTACTGTGACAAAATGATAGGTCATGCAAAGGAATGGGTTCATCTATGCGGTAGAAACGAATCATGGTGATCATCCTAAACAATGCATAAGCGAGACATGATAGGGAAGTGGGATTTTATCGACATGAGCAATGGGGGTTTGCTTGCCTTGCTGACGAGGTTCGGGTTCTGGGTCTTCAATGATGGGGGCAGCCTTCGGCTCCGGTTCCACCTCTACTCGACAAACAACAAGCAAAGTAGCAAAGTAAATATAATGCGCAATCACATGATGAAAGGTTGGAACTTGATGTATATGCTTTGATGTGTGAAGCAATTCCATTTAAATGGAGTATATTGCAATTTGAATTGCAAATTCAAACTCCATATTTGAATTCAAACTTAGTCAAGTTACATGTGACATTGTTTGAACATTTTGAATCATTTTCAAATGTGTATGATATGCCTCTGATGTGTGGTTGAAAAATAACATAATTCCATGGTCCAAGTTGCAAAATCATTTGATTTGAATTTGAATTAATTTGAAATAAACCAAATGACATATGCTACTGGGCCCATTTTAAAAATCAACTCAAACATAGTTGAAAGTTGTATATTTGGAAAGATAATTTTCTCCTGATCATTTTTCATATATTATTTGTCCAATTTGGAGTTAATATGAATTTTCTATGAATTTCCAAAGTTTGGGGTATTTTCTGGAATTTCTGGAATTCTTTAATTCAATTAATCTCTGGAAATTCATTAAATCGATTTATTGCGTCAGGCTGACGTCAAGCTGGCGTCAGGGGGGGGCTGACATGTGGGTCTAGGGTTTCAGTGACTGAGTTCAATTAACCGGTTGGTTAATCTAATCCAGTGGCCTAATTAAGCCACTGGGCCCACTGGTCAGTGACCCAGGGGGTCATTAGGCGGGTGATTAACGGGGGGTTTTGGGATAACCCGCCGGCGGCTAAACGCCGGCGACCAGACCGCAGCGGCGCTCTGCGTTCTCCCTCTCCTGGCCTCCATTCTCTGCGCCAGGGCCACCGTTTGAAAGCCCGTGATGAGCCGCGTCGAAAGCACCACCTGTACGTCGTCGGGGAGGTCACGTTCGTCGATGGCTTCAACTTTGGCGGCGGCCGGAGCCACGGCTTGGAGTAGAACTTGCAAAACGGCCACGGGGAGAAACGTGCATGGTTGCGTTGGGTTGCTGGGGACTCCAGGAGCACTACGGACGCACTGGTGAGGACGAAGGTGCACGGGAGCGAGCGTATGGTCAACCGTGGCGGCAATCGTGCTCGGCTTCCATGGCGGATTCGGCTAGAGGAAGAAATCGAGGGGGATAAAAGAGGGGTTTTGATCCCGAGCTCACCCTGAGTATAACTGAAGAGACGGCTTGCTCGGGGAGGCTCTGGTGCTGCCGGAATTCGAGGTCGATCCACGGCGGCCGGAGACGAAGGAGATGAAGCTAGCGAGTTCTTGGGGGCGTCTGGCTCTGATTCCTTCTGCAGGTTGAGGTAGTGGACGACGGCGGAGCGTTGGACTTGGCGTAGTGGCCTCTCGTCGACGGTGGCCGCGTGAAGACGGCGGCGTGCTCCACGGATGCTTACGGGCGGCGACGAAATCGGGCGCAGGAGGAAGAGGAAGACGATGAGGAGGGGGGGAATGGATCAGGGCGGCTGAGGGGAGTCTCCAGACGCGACTAGACGACTCGGGAGGCGCCAGGCAGGCTAGCAGGTGCTCGCCGGCGTCGGCATGTGCTCCAGCGAGCAGCTTGCCGCGCCGGGGAAGACGACAAGGAGAGGCTACGGGCTTGGGCTGCGGTGCGGTAAGTTGGGCCGAGGTGGCCCAGGTAAGTGGGCAACTTTCTGTTTTTCTTTTTCCTTCTGTTTTCTCTTCTGATCTTTGTTCTGCTTAGCTAAATAAAATAGATAAACATTTTATTAAATGCTGAAATTTTTTATGTGGCCCCATAATAATATAGACTAGCCACTTATAAAGTTTCAACATTTTTAAAATTCAAATAATTTGAATCTTAACTCAAATAGGGTTATTTGATTAATTCCAAGGCACTGTTTGAATATTTGAAAAATCTATGAGCATGGGATGGGTCCCACATCACTTGATATGTGATCACACTCATTTATAAGACTTTTAAAAAATCTAACATGAAATTTTGGAGAAGATTTTTATCTGGCCTTTTGAATTAATTCATCTGGGGGGTTTCCTTCTCCCATTTGCTTTTGATTTTGAATTTGCTTTGATTTCTTTTATGAATGCAAAGTGAAATTGATCCTAGCACATTACCTAACAGAGGGTTCTGACATGTATGCACCTTTTATAGTCCGGAAAAGGCGATCCCAAAGGTGACAGCTTGGGACACCAAAGGGGATGGACTATAATTTGAGGATTCCGTGTATCCATTGATTGTTAATGCTTTGTTCCGGTGCTCTTTGACAGGAGCACCTTAATCTCCATAAGTTCCTTTTGGCCCCGTTCGTAGCGGGATGGTAGGACAAAAGATGTTGTGCAAGTTCTTATTGCAAGCACGTACAACTACCTATGGGGTACATGCCTGATGTTTGATTTATGCCTAGATGATCATTGCTTTTCTATGTTCCTTACCCCGAGTTAAATGCATGATGTATCTTATCCATGCAGTGCCCAACCATCCATCTCCCTAGCCTACAGTGTTTTTAATTCTGCTGGTTACTAGTTGTTTACTTTCGTTGTTTTACTATTACTGTTTCACCACCACTATTTCTGTTGCTATCATCACTTCCATATCGCAGTTACTATTAATATCTTGTTGCAAGTAAGTGTATCTCAGGTGCGGTGGAATTGACAACTCCACTGTTAAAGCTTGTGGATATTCTTTGGCTCCCCTTGTCGTGGTAATACTAAAGGCATTCCCCTAGGCGAGGGAAACCCAGGGGTATCCTTAAGCCCTAGGTTTCCCCCAAAAAACACACACCAAGCAAAATAAGATCAACCAAAAGCACGAAGCATTGGCAGCTTCCGAGTAACATGTTACTCGGAGACCAGGAGTCGCTTCCGAGTAAACAACTACTCGGAAGATCAGCAAGATCCGAGTAGAGCAGTACTCGGAAATGACCGGCGAGCCCCCCCCCACTACTCGGAAGATGGAAAACGCAACGGACAGGAGGCATTTAATGCTGCAGGCGTTCTTCCCCCCTTTATTAGTAGTAATGGGCTGACCGTTTTGTAATTAAGTATGTATTTAATCTTGCAATTAAGACCCATTTATGGCAGGGAATTAAGGAGGCAGGGGCGCACTCTATATAAGCCACCCCCTCCCCTCTGGCATGGGCACGCGCACACTCTCTACTCTTCTCAGTATTCTGAAGAAAGAACACCCCAGTAAGCCTGTGACAGGACTAAGGTTTTTATCTCTACGGAGAGGCCTAACCTGTATAATCCTCCTGCGTCAACCCACTCTACGTACAGATTCATTTAGCTACTTTCATACCCCTATACTCATTGTCAGATTTATATCCACGACAGTTGACGCCCACCGTGGGGCTGAGTTGATCAGCAATCGTAGAGATGGCGTTTCTCTCATCCTCTTCGTCGATCCGCGGCTCTGAGCTCATCGTCGGAGAGGTTTTCTGTTTTGGATCGTTAGCTTTCATAGCTGATGATTCGGCTTGGTTAGCGGATTCTCCGCTCCAGGCACAATTGCTGCCCTCAAGGGGCAGCGTCCACTTCCAAGCTGACCAATCGGGGGCCCTGCGCCTCCAGCTGTCGGCTCATCGTCAAACACTCGCGCTACCGTCTGTCCGCCACAAGAAGAAGCGTTCGGGTCGCCCACGC
Source organism: Bromus sterilis (assembly GCA_950022295.1). Classification (NCBI taxonomy): domain Eukaryota; kingdom Viridiplantae; phylum Streptophyta; class Magnoliopsida; order Poales; family Poaceae; genus Bromus; species Bromus sterilis. The sequence continues at coordinate 40,840,702 of OX465596.1, read as the reverse complement.
GCTCACCGCCGTGGAAAATCGGTCAAGGTCCAGCAGGTGGCAGTCATCGACTCGGTAGAGTCGGCCCACAAGGCCTTGGACGAACTGATCGCAAGAGAAGGCTCCACAGCTTCTCTCTTGCCTCTGTTCGACTTGGTTGAAGAAGAAGGCATGGCAGCGTCTAACCCCGAGTCAGGCGCCGAGCAAGAAGGCAGCAGCGGCACCCCTGTCGCGGTTGCGGAAGTGTGTATGGCCGAGACTCCGCCCTCTCAGCCATCGCCAGCTCGGGACACTAACGCCCGAGATGAAACGAACAGCCCATCCAGGGCTGGCAATCGGGAGCCGACCCAACGCGTTTCAGCCTTTCGTAGGCTGGAGCTCGGAGATTCAAGTCGGCAACCTCGTCCTCCTACCCGGGAGGAGCGGGAAGAGGCAGAAGCGGCCGAGCGACTGCTTAACACCCCGATTGACACAAGCACTCCAGAAGGGCGAGGCCTGGAGGCAGCCAGATTAACCAATTTGGCTGAGCGGGAGCGTCTGGCCGAGTTGGAAAACACTCTCGAGCGTCAAGCTCGGGAGGTAGCTCGGCTTAGACAAAGCAGAACGAGTCGTCAACTACGGGGCCCAGGTCGAGAGCCTTTCCGAGCTATGGGCACCCCAGTGGAAAATCTCATAGCGGCGACTCGGATCGCAAACTCTCTGCAGCCCAGTGGATCGGCGGCGGAGGAAATTCAGCACCTGACGTTCCTATTACAAACCGCAGTTGATCAAAACGCTGCTGTTAGTATGTCACAGCAGCGGATCCATTCCCAAGTTCCCCCTGATAGGACGTCGCTGTTAGTACACACGCCCTATGGGGAAGCGCGGAGGAACAGAAACGGTTCACCTCGTCGCAGAGACGAACCTCGAGGAGACCATCGCCAAGAGCAATATCAGCATGAGGATCTTAGGAGAACAGAAGCTCGTGGGACGGGTCGGCCCGCACCCCGGAGAGAAGAGTTCCCTCGGCACCGGGACGACCGTTATTTTGACGTGGAAGACGACGCCCGAAGCCATCTTGTACAGAGCCGAGTCGACCGCGCCAGAACTCATCGACAGGATCAGGCTCGGCCCTCAATGGCCACAGGACCGGTCTGCTTCAGTGAAAGGATTCGGTCTACCCCCATTCCGCCACACTTCAGGATAGACCAGGTGGTGGACAAGTACCGAGGTGATGCTAAACCCCAAACATGGCTGGATGATTACAGAATAGCTGTGCAGATCGGAGGGGGCGGTGACGAGATAGCCATGATGCACCTGCCGTTGATGTTAGAAGGCTCGGCTCGGGCGTGGCTGAATCATCTCCCCCCAAGTGGCATCTGGGTTTGGGAAGACCTCGAAAGAGTATTCATCAAGAATTTTGAGGGGACCTACAAGAGGCCCGGAGGCCTGACCGAGCTGCAATTGTGCGTCCAGGGCAACACCGAGACTACTCGGGACTACATCCAGAGGTGGATGACACTCCACAACTCGGTCGAAGGAGTCTCCGAGTTCCAGGCCATTCACGCCTTCAAGCAGGGGGTCAAGTACAAGGAGTTAAAGTCTCAAGCTGGAAAGGTCACCGCACATCACCTCACTCGGGAAATTGATGGAGATAGCAAACAAGTATGCCAATGGCGAAGAAGAAATCCGGCAGAAGAATCAACAACATAGAGGAGGTGGAAGCTCGGCGCCGAACCCGAAGCAGAAGACTGCAAATAACAAGAGAAAGACGGAAGATGCGCCAACAGACACAGAGCTGGTGGCGGCAGAAAACGCTTTGGGCCTTCATGGCAAGGGTCAAGCACGAAAGGAGTGGCAACCGCGGCAGAAAAAGCCGTCCAACGACGATGAGGTTCTGGATCAGCCCTGTCCTCTTCACACCACCCACGATGCCGAGGGAAAGGTAGTTATCCCAAAGCATACATCTCGGCAGTGCCGCCTGATCAAGAGAGAAGCCCAGAACGCAAGAACAGCCCCCCAGCAAGATAAGGAGGCCGGGAAAAAGAAAGCACCCAGCCCGAAACTGGACAGCGAGGGTTTCCCGCGGGAAGACGGGGTTTTGGTCATCTTCGCAGGACAAGAGTCGAAAAGGGTGGAAAAGATAAGATTCAGAGAATTCAACTCGGCGGCTCCGGCGGTTCCGAGTTACATGAAGTGGGCCGACATCCCAATCAGTTTCGATTAGTCAGACCACCCTCCTCACATTCCTCACCCGGGGAGACACGCCCTGATTGTGGACCCTTTGCTGGAAACGGAAAATGGTAACTTCAGGATCAGGAATGTCTTGATGGACGGCGGCAGTGGAATTAACATCCTGTATGCAAGCACTCTGAAAAGCATGAACATCCCGATGTCTAAACTCCGCAAAAGCTATCTGGAATTTCATGGGATGATCCCAGGGAAAAAGGCGTACTCACTCGGAATGATCTCCCTCAATGTGGTCTTCGGTACTCTGAGTAACTTCCGGAAAGAGAGGATCACCTTTGAAGTGGTGGACTTCCCGAGTGCGTATCATGCTTTACTCGGAAGGCCGGCCTACGCAAAATTTATGGCCATCCCCTATTACGTCTACATGAAGCTCAAGATGCCCGGTCCTCACGGCGTGATCACTGTCTCAGGAGACTACAAGCAAGCCGAAGACCTGCTGCAGAAAGGCTCCCTAATAGCTGATCAGCAGATGGCCGAGGTCGAATTAGCTGAATAAAAGAAAGCCGCCAACTCGTCCGAGTTGCTGCAGCCAAAGAAGACGTCTTCATTCGAGTCGGCCGGAGAGACCAAGAGGGTACAGATACACCCCACAGATGAAGGCAAGTATACCAACATCGCTACCGATCTGGGTCCCCAATAGGAACTCGAGCTCGTCAACTTCCTCCGTGAGAATTGGGACATCTTCGCGTGGAAGCCCGCCGATATGCCTAGAGTCCCAAGGGAGTTGGCCGAGCACAAGTTACATGTAGATTCGAAAGCAAGACCGGTAAAAGAGTCCCTCCGACGGTTTTCCTCCGAGAAAAGGAAGGCCATCGGGCAGGACATAGCTAGACTGCTAGCAGCCGGATTCATTAGGGAAATCTTCCACTCCGAGTGGTTAGCAAACCATGTAATGGTTCCAAAGAAAGATAAATCTTGGAGAACTTGTGTTGTTTTTCTTCATATCAATAAAGTTTGTCCAAAAGACCATTTCCCTCTTCCTCGTATTGACCAGATTGTGGACTCCACGTCAGGTTGTGAGAGATTATGTTTCCTCGATGCATACTCGGGTTACCATCAAATCCGGCTATATGAACGAGACGAGCTCAAAACGGCGTTTATAACCCCATTCAGATGTTTCTGTTACATCACGATGCCATTCGGACTGAGAAATGCAGGTGCCACGTACCAACGCATGATGCAGAACTGTCTGATCTGGCAGATCGTTGATCAAGTCGGTTAAAGGGAGTAGCTTGCTAGCCGACCTAGCCGAAACTTTTCAGAGCCTCCGAGCTTACAGCATCAGGCTTAATCCTGAAAAGTGCGTTTTTGGCGTGCCAGCAGGGAAGCTACTCGGATTCATGGTCTCCGAACGGGGGATAGAGGCCAACCCGGAAAAAATCGCGGCGATTCAGAACATGAAGCCTCCCAAGCAGCTCCGAGACGTCCAAAAGGTAACAGGCTGCCTCGCAGCACTCAGTCGGTTTATTTCCAGATTGGGAGAGAAAGCCCTACCTCTCTACCAACTGATGAAAAAATCGCCGAATTTCGTCTGGACGGAAGAAGCTCAAATGGCTTTCGAAGAACTCAAAAAGCAACTGTCAACTCGGCCAGTCCTAGCAGCACCCCAGGAAAAAGAGCCGCTCTTGTTGTATATTGCTGCCACAAGCCGAGTTGTCAGCGTAGCCATAGTGGTGGAGAGAGAAGAAGAAGGAAAATCACAGAAAGTACAAAGACCGGTGTACTATATCTCCGAGGTCCTCACACCGTCCAAGCAGAGATACCCTCACTACCAGAAGATAGCAATGGGGATTTACCTGGCGTCTCAGAAGCTCGCGCATTACTTCCAGGATCATTCCATCATAGTGGTCTCTGAAGCTCCCGTGGCAGAAATTATGAACAACATATACTCAACAGGAAGAATAGAAAAATGGAGTTTGGACCTACTCCCCTTTGACCTCAATTACCAAGCTAAGAAAGCAATCAAGTCACAAGCACTGGTAGACTTCCTAGCCGAGTGGATTGAGGTCCAACATCCCCCACAGCCAACACCAGAACATTGGACGATGTTCTCTGACGGCTCGAAGATGCTACATGGCGTAGGGGCAGGGGTGGTACTGGTCTCACCCAGAAAGGATGAGATGAGATACGTCCTCCAAATTCATTTCCCAGCAACAAACAACGAAGCCGAGTATGAATCTCTCCTGTATGGTATGCGAATGGCTATCTCACTCGGAGTCAGGAGACTTATGGTATTCGTAGATTCAGACTTGGTAATCAACCAAGTAATGAAAGAGTGGGACATCCGAAGCCCAGCAATGACAACCTATTGTGTAGCAGTGAGAAAATTGGAGAAAAAATTTGATGGGCTGGTGCTCCATCACATCCCAAGGGTTAAGAATCAGGCAGCAGATGACCTCGCCAAACTGGGTTCCACCCGCGGACAGATCCCACCAGGGATCTATCTGGAACACCTACATTCCCCAATAGTCAAGGAAGATCCTTTCCTGGAGGCCGATCCAGACATGCTACCTGACAAGAACATCCCCAACCAAGAAGAAATACCCGCAGTAGTTGACATGGTGTTTGATGTGGAGGTCATTCCCCCCGAGTGGACAAAACCAATCCTTAACTATCTGCAAAAGCAAGAGTTGCCCGACGACGAGATAGAATCCAAACAGATCGTCCGCAAGTCCAAGTCATACTCGGAGATCAATGGAGAGCTGTACAGGAACATCATCACTCACATCCCCCAGCGATTCATCTCCGAGGAAGAAGGCCGCTGCATACTGCAAGAAATCCACTCGGGACATTGTGGCCATCATGCCTCAAGTCGGACGTTAGTGGAAAAAGCTTTCCGAGCTGGTTTCTTCTGGCCTGACGCCCTTAGCGATGCCCGGTACATCGTGGACCATTGCGAGGGCTGCTAGTTTTATGCCAACCAGCCTCGCAAACCAGCTTCCGAGCTGAAGACCATCCCCCTAGCCTGGCCATTTGCAGTATGGGTATTGGACATGATCGGACCGCTCCGAACGGGCAAGCATGGCTCCACCCACATTCTGGTCACCGTAGACACGTTTAAAAAATGGATAGAAGCAAAACCTATCAAGAACCAAGACTCCGCCACAGCAGTAAGCTTTATGCAAGGCATCATCCATCGATTTGGCGTCTCGCATGACATCATCACTGACAATGGATCAAACTTCAACTCGGCCGAATTCAAGAAATTCTGCTGGTCCAACGGCATCCAGGTCAACTTCGCCTCAGTCGCACACCCACAGTCCAATGGCCAAGTCGAACGAGCCAACGGACTAATACTCAAAGGAATCAAGCCTCGCCTCCTTCGGGAACTAAAGGAAGCAGCGGGCGCCTGGGTTGATGAACTCCCATCAGTCTTGTGGGGACTGCGTACATCTCCCAATCGCTCAACTCGGTCACCCCCCTTCTTCCTCGTCTATGGCTCAGAAGCAGTCCTTCCGAGTGACCTCAAGCACAATGCACCCCGCATAAGCTAGTACACAGAAGCTGAAGCCGAAGAAGCGCGGCAAGATGGCGTCGACATCTTGGAGGAGGAACGAAATTTAGCTCTCACCCGCTCAACGTTTTATCAGCAAGTCCTTCGCCGATATCACGACCGACACGTACGAACTCGCTCCTTCCAAGAGGGTGACATGGTACTTCGCATCAAGCAAACTTCGGACCACAAATTAGCTCCCCCATGGGAAGGCCCGTTTATCATCTCCAGAGTACTGCACAATGGGGCCTATCACCTGTATGATGTAACCAATAAGATAGAAGAGCCTCATGCATGGAACGCCCAGTTACTGCGCCGATTCTATGCATGAGCAAGCTCGTAAGATATGAATAAAAATTACTTGTACGCCTAGTGCGCCTTTTTTCCATTCGCTTTCATTACATAAAAACAGGTTTTCATCCGAGCTGCGCGCAGCTCGGGCAAAAACTATTAATCAGGTTTTCCATCCGAGCTGTGTGCAGCTCGGACGAGAACTTAGAAAACTTATGTTAAGTGCTCACCAACGCCCCAAAGGCTTGAGGAAGCACAACATCATCTGCATTGAGGACCTTGTACACAAGATCTTCAATAGAAAAAATTTCTAAGTACTTTCAAGCCTCAAGAGGCTTGCGGGCTGCTTAAAGCTATAAAAACAGGTTTTCTTCCGAGTTGCGCGCAGCTCGGACGAAAACTATTAATCAGGTTTTCCATCCGAGTTGTGCGCAGCTCGGACGAGAACTTAGAAAACTTATGTTAAGTGCTCACCAACGCCCCAAAGGCTTGAGGAAGCACAACATCATCTGCATTGAGGACCTTGTACACAAGATCTTCAATAGAAAAAAATTCTAAGTACTTTCAAGCTTCAAGAGGCTTGGGGGCTGCTTATAGCTATAAAAACAGGCGCGCAGCTCGGACGAAAACTATTAATCAGGTTTTCCATCCGAGCTGTGCGCAGCTCGGACGAGAACTTAGAAAACTTATGTTAAGTGCTCACCAACGCCCCAAAGGCTTGAGGAAGCACAACATCATCTGCATCGAGGACCTTGTACACAAGATCTTCAATAGAAAAAATTTCTAAGTACTTTCAAGCTTCAAGAGGCTTGGGGGCTGCTTAAAGCTATAAAAACAGGTTTTCTTCCGAGCTGCGCGCAGCTCGGACGAAAACTATTAATCAGGTTTTCCATCTGAGCTGTGCGCAGCTCGGACGAGAACTTAGAAAACTTATGTTAAGTGCTCACAACCGCCCCAAAGGCTTGAGGAAGCACAACATCATCCGCATTGAGGACCTTGTACACAAGATCTTCAATAGAAAAAAATTCTAAGTACTTTCAAGCCTCAAGAGGCTTGGGGGCTGCTTAAAGCTATAAAAACAGGTTTTCTTCCGAGCTGCGCGCACCTCGGACGAAAACTATTAATCAGGTTTTCCATCCGAGCTGTGTGCAGCTCGGACGAGAACTTAGAAAACTTATGTTAAGTGCTCACCAACGCCCCAAAGGCTTGAGGAAGCACAACATCATCTGCATTGAGGACCTTGTACACAAGATCTTAAATAGAAAGTTTTTCTAAGTACTTTCAAGCCTCAAGAGGCTTGGGGGCTGCTTAAAGCTACAAAAACAGGTTTTCTTCCGAGCTGCGCGCAGCAAAAACTTTGAAACTTCATACCAAAAGAAAGCAAATCAGAAGAAATATTCATTCCAAGCAAAGAAACAGAGTACGAGTTCATCAACCAAACGACGGAGTGTCACGACACAACCACACAGTGCAACTTATTACAAACCCACTCGGCATACCGAGGCAAATATCAAACAAGTGTTTTTTACCACAATCCATTCATTCCTCGCCCGCCTCGTCCGACTCACTGGTTACACCAGTTGATTCAACGAAGAAATCCAGATCGGGCATCAGGGCGATTCGGCTAGCGGTTTCAGCATAGCGCGGCAGGAAGGAGGTGCAGCTCTGACCTTCGTTCATATCTCCACCACCAACTCGCTCAAGATTATGCACCCGCTCCGGAAAATGCGCCTTGGTCAAAGCCAGTGCATAATTCGCACCGCTCCGCGCCGCTGAGCGTTTCCAGCGGGCCACCTGGTGCGGAGCCTCCTGGAGAACGGGTACAACTGTGTCTAGCTTCACTCTGCTCTTTTCTTTAGGCGACAGCTTGATCTTCAAAGCCAGGGTAGCACCCATAACCTCTTCAGCAAATTTCTTCGCTTTGGCGCACCTCATGGTCAGCAATCCCCGAGCCAAAGAAAATTATGTGGTAACTGGAGTATAGTTATCTCTCTTCATGATTTCTGCAAAGTCAGCCATGCGCGCCCGCTCGGCATCTGGATCTGTACCATATGATGCACCAATAGAGCAGATGATTAAACAATCTAAGAACAGGCAACAACTCCTTCCCACAGAGGGACAATCAAATACTCACCAGACAAGGTCTCACTGAAAACGGCGAACCGCCCAGCGCAATACTCTTCAGCTGCCTTCACCGCTTTCCGAGTGGTTTCCAACTCAGCTTCATGCTTCTTCGCATCCTCGGCACGTAGCTCGGAAAGTTTTTCCAAATCAGACTCCAGCTTAGAGATGCAAGCCTCATTTTCCTTCACCGCCTGCTTGTAGTAATGGAGACTGGTCTCCTAAGCTTTGTGAGACTTGGCTCTCTTCTCAACCTGGTCTATTTCCTTCTTCATCTTGGCCACAAAATCATCGTTCTCCTTTAATTTTGCATCAAAGGCCTTCTTCGCCGCCTCTGCAAGCAAAACGTCAGACGCAAGAACAAGAGGAAGAAAGAGGGAGTTTGGAAACTCAAGAACTGCTACCATTATCCTCATCATGTTGTTTCTTCAGTTTGTTATGCTCTTCAAGAAGCGCTTCGTACGCACTCTTGGTAGCAGCACCCTCCTCCTACAACTTCACGAAGGCCGACCCAAGCTTGCATGCCTCCTATGAAGACAAGACGAATACCACAATCAAATAAAAACCTCCTATCAAAAGACTCCGAGTAACTTCGCAAAATTACTCGGAGCCTTGGGGGCTACACCCAGTGGGTGCACTAAGAAGTGCTCCCACTGGAAGTTCATCACAATAAAAACTCCTATCAAAAGACTCCGAGTAACTTCGCAAAATTACTCGGAGCCTTGGGGGCTACACCCAGTGGGTGCACTAAGAAGTGATCCCACTGGAAGTTAATCACAATACAAACCTCCTATCAAAAGACTCCGAATAACTCCGCGAAGTTACTCGGAGCCTTAGGGGCTACACCCACTGGGTAGGAAAACTTACGTAAGTACTTACGTGCATGTTGGACTTCACCAACTCAGCCTCAGACGCTAGCTCCCGCAGCCGCAGCTCAAACTGGGTCGCCTTGACCAAAGACTCCTTCAATCTGCCAATGATAGCACTCTCCACCGGGGCTCCGACGGGAATGGCCCCCGAACTAGCAGGCCCACTCCTCCGAACAGCCGCCGGGGCGACAGGGGTCCCCTCAACAGCCTCCCCAGCCGGAGCATCAGGTGCGGCAGCTCGGGAACCAGACCCAGAGGCCACCGTTCCCTCGGGAACAGTCACCTCAGGAGGATCAACAACAGGATCAACATCCATGTCTGTAGCAGAAACAACAAACAATTAAAAGCGAAAGATGACAGCGACAAACGTCTCAGCAAAGAAAACAACGAAGAATTCTCACCAATAGTCGCAGTATCTTCTGGAATAGCGCCCATCCCAGGAAAGTCGGTCACCTCACAAGTGCTAGAATCCTCCATAGCTTCAGCCTCAGGATCCTCCTCGATCCCAGGCAACGTCTCAGAACCACTCGGACGAACACTGCAAAAGAACAGCTAAGGATGAGCCTGAGAAACTAACAGAGCCTTAAAGTACGCGATAAGCAGCAGCATTACGGGTGAACGGTCTTCAAGCTACGCCTTGGGGGAGCGACCCTGGCCGAACTAGATCCAGCCCCCTTGGCCTTTTCAGCAGCAGCACCTCCTGCGGGATTAGCCTCTCGGCCCCCAAGAGTGAAAAGTCTTTTCTTCTTCATGGGAGCTACCTTCCCAGAGCTGAGGCCCAAGGGAGGAAGCTTCCCGCTGTCTTCCTCGCCACTCGGAGTGTGACCCCTTTTATGGGTCCGAGTAAGCCCCTCCCCCGCCGACTCGCGGTCCTGGTTGTTCTTCGAGCGTTGCTCGGTCGCTGCCTGAAACCGAGCCACCTCGGACTCCAGCTCATCCCCCACCTCAACTCCAACCCCCGCGCCAGCAGTACTATCTTCATCTTCCTCGGCGGGATGCTGCGGAGCCAGAGGAATAGGGCAGCGAAACTGGGTATAATCCTAGCAATAATCAAAGAGGTCCGAGTTAAAGCCAACAAATAAAGCACATTCAAGAAACATATGACTCGGCGTACCAAGGTGGGAGGATTGTTGACGCCAAGAGGTCTGACTCGGCCGGTTTTCTGAAGCCCCTGGGTCACGCTTGTTATTATCTTCATCTGAAGTTCAAACTCATCTAAGGGCATCTCAGTGTTACTATAGCGGGTGTCATCCTGCAACCCGGAGTATGTCCACATCCCCCGAGCTCGGGCCTGGAGCGGCTGGATCTTCCGAATCACGAAAGCAGCTATCAGATCTATGGCGTCCAAACCATTCTTCTTCAGCCTGATGACTTCACGCATCAAGGGGAGCACTTGCTCCTTATCAGCATTGGTGAGCCAGGGGTTCCAGCCCTGAGAATTAGTCAACCTAACGTCTGAGTAAGGAGGCAAGGTACGCACCCCCGGTTCCTCGGCCACTTTGCAGTAAAACCAGCTATTCTGCCAGTTCTTGACAGAATCGGGAACACAAGAAGCAAAATACTGCACTCCTTGCTTCTTGGCCAAAAACAGACCGCCACAAAGATGATTAAACTCGACGCCGCCGCCCTCCCCAGACTTCTTCGCCTTCTGAGGCTTGATGGCGTATATGCTACGGAAGAGATGCCAGTGGGGCTCTATACCTAAAATCCCTCGCAAAGGGTGAAAAAGCTGGAGAGAAGGGTAACCGCATTGGGAACAACGTGGTGAAGCTGAGCGCCCGTGAAAGCCAAAAAGTCCAAGAAGAAGGGATGTGGGGGAAGAGAAAAGCCGTGATCCACATGCGAAAGTAAGATTACTATCTCAACGTCCCGCGGTGCAGGCTCGTCTTCCCCCGCTGCGGGAAGACGGCAGCCCTCGCGGGGAACCAGGCCGGCGTCCTGGTACCCCAGCAGCATGTCTTCCGTCACGATCGACTGCAGCCACTCCCCCGCAGACATGGTCGCGGTGGGGGCAGAGGGGCAGTGCGAATGACGACCTCCCAGGATGGACCTCGAGCGTCCGGTGGGGAAGTCTCGACGGCGAGATTCAGCAGGCAGAGGAGAAGGCGGAGCGGGAGAGAAGAGCGGGAACGGCTGGGAAGGGGGAAAATGAGTGGAGATGTTCCAAACTGCAAGGCAGGGGGCCCTTTTTATAGCTCAAGATAGCAACCGCCTCGCGCCAGATCCGCACCCCACTAATGGGCTTGCCGGTTGCTCTTCCCCATAAAAACCGCCCCACTTCCCCATAATCCCTCCCACTTCCACCGCGGGCAGTTAATTATTATTATCCTATGAAACCGCCGCAGGAATCGAGGAGACAAACCCAAACAGTGCGCCCACTCACCTGGGCAAGAAGATTCTCTGACAAGATAAAATCTTTTGGAAAAAACCAAATCTGGTTTCAACCCGAAGCTTGGAATCAACCCGACCACTCGGAAGATGCGAGGCATGGCACCAACCAAACTCTCCGAGTATGCCATCACTCGGAAGAAAACGCAAAGCTCCTGCAGCATCCGAGTAATTTGTCACTCGGAAGCGCCGCAAAAGGAACCACTCGAAGATTCCTCGCAAGACGAAGAATCCCGCACCCGGTTACTCGGGCGAAAATCCGAATAACAAACTCGCTGGTGGCCCATCTCTGACGTAGAATGCCAGGACGCCAGTAAGACTCGGCGCAGGGGGTAAAGAATCAATGTCCCACGTGGCATGTCCTAGGACTCGGCACGATGTCCTAGGGCATTGAACTTTACAAATTTGGTTCACATGGAGTTTAAGGCCTTTTACTCCGAGACACGCCTTCCGAGGCCTCAGTCCACCTCTTCTGAGAGACGTTTGAGTGTCGCCAAATTTTTCCGCTAACCTTCCCAACTCTCACTCGAGGGAAAAGTTTGAACATCAATAAAGCCCTTTAGGGCCTCTTATTGAGTTCAATCTTCGCATACCTCAGAAAGACTAGATGTCATCCAACTCACTTACGAGCACCCGAAAGCGCTTGGGGGCTACTGTCGTGGTAATACTAAAGGCATACCCCTAGGAGAGGGAAACCCAGGGGTATCCTTAAGCCCTAGGTTTCCCCCAAAAAACACACACCAAGCAAAATAAGATCAACCAAAAGCACGAAGCATTGGCAGCTTCCGAGTAACATGTTACTCGGAGACCAGGAGTCGCTTCTGAGTAAACAACTCTCGGAAGATCAGCAAGATCCGAGTAGTCCGGTACTCGGAAATGACCGGCGATCCCCCCCCCACTACTCGGAAGATGGAAAACGCAACGGACAGGAGGCATTTAATGCTGCAGGCGTTCTTCCCCCCTTTATTAGTAGTAATGGGATGACCGTTTTGTAATTAAGTATGTATTTAATCTTGCAATTAAGACCCATTTATGCCAGGGAATTAAGGAGGCAGGGTCACACTCTATATAAGCCACCCCCTCCCCTCTGGCATGGGCACGCGCACACTCTCTACACTTCTCAGTATTCTGAAGAAAGAACACCCCAGTAAGCCTGGGACAGGACTAAGGTTTTTATCTCTACGGAGAGGCCTAACCTGTATAATCCTCCTGCGTCAACCCACTCTACGTACAGATTCATTTATATCCTTTCATACCCCTATACTCATTGTCAGATTTATATCCACGACACCCCTTGAGTCGAATCTATAAATTGGGTTATTCTTACCCGCGAAGACTATCTCGATCCCCTGCAGTTGTGGGTTATCAAGCCTGTTTTCTGGCGCCGTTGCCGGGGAGCATAGCTTTATTCACAAGTCTACTTGAAGTATTTTACCTTCTGCAATTTATCCGCTATGGGTAAGAAAGAAGACCCCAAGGTCCCGATCTTACCATCCCGTACGAGAAAAGGTATTGTTCTGAACACTAGTGCTACACTTGATTCACCTTCAGTTATGAGTTAGTTTGCTTCACCTCCACCACATGATGCTTCTACTGAATCTGTTACTATGTCCGATACTTTTGATGATGCTTCTACTACTCTTGATTATATTAGTTCACTTAGTCATGCTCTTGAGAAACAGATCGCCGTTGCTGCAAACAAATACGGAATTGAAATTCCTGATACATGATACCCTTTTGATAGAACTTACACTTGTCCTGATTTGAGTAAACTCAATGAGAGACTCCTTGATGATGATTATATTATACTTGATGATGATTTATGCAGGGAGCTAACAGAGTTTGTCAACTCTGACCTTGATGCTATTAAGAGGCTTCTCGAAAAAACACTCTTTGAAGAACAAGACCGTTCCTGATCCTAAATTTGCTACATCTCCTATATGCATCAATGATCCTGATTATAATTTCTCTGTTGATCTTTCACTTATATCTATGGTTGAAGCTGACCCCTTTTATGGCAGAGAAAATGACGATGCTATTGCACACCTGACCAAACTCACTGAGTTAGGTGGCTTGTTTACTACAGATGAGAAGATACGAAATTTCTATGTTACTAAGCTTCTTCCTTTCTCTTTAAAGGAAGGTGCTAAAGCGTGGTATGATGCACTACCATATGGTTCCATTAGGAGTCCTCAAGACTTAGCTCACTCTTTTGTTGATAAGTACTTTCCTGCTCATATGCAACATGTTGCTTTACTAAGAATTTATAACTTTAAACAGTTGCAGGATGAGAACCTCCCTAAAGCTTGGGGGAGGTATTGCAGTCTGATCCAGGCTAGGCCGGGACATGGAGTCCCTAAGAATGAATTAATTGATATATTTTATGCTGGTCTAACTAATGAATCTAGATCCTATTTGGACAGTTGTGTTGGGTGTGTTTTCAGGAAAAGATCACCGGACGATGCAGAAGAATTAATGGGAAAGATTGCCAAGAACCACGAAGATTGGTCAGTCCCTGAACCACCTCCACCACCAAAGAAAAGGGGCATGCTTGTCCTAAGACCTGAAGATATGCAAGAAGCAAAGAAATCTATTAAAGATAAGGGTATTAAAACTGAAGACGTGAAGAATCTACCCCCCATTGAGAAGTTGTGTGAGCCGAGCACTCACCCTCCAATGGTAGAGGTACACTCTCTTTTAGATTTCAATGCAAGTGACATTCCTCATGGTAAGCCTCCTGATCAATGTTTAGATGAGCTTGATAATTTCATTATGAAGCAAAATCACTTTAATGAGAGGATACAAAGTCAGTTGCATGATAATTCCATTGCTATCAAAAGTTTTCTATATGTTCTAGGTAGAACATATAATGATGTTAAATGTCTTGTGAACCATTTTCATATGGTTCAAACTCAGCTTGATCAAATTTCTAATGTGCAAAAAGATTTGCTTGCTAATAATGCCAAACATGATATACAGGCCTTCGGGATTAAAACCCGAGGAGGAACTAGCACTCAAAATCCTCTCTAACCGGAGGGGTGATACGTCCAAAACGTATCTATAATTTATGCTTGCTCCATGCATGTTTTGTGTGATATTGCTATGATCTAGATACACTTTCATGCCTTTCTCATCCTTTTTGTCTTCCTCCTCCACCATATTTCTCTCTTTGCCATCCTAAGTGTCAACTCTCGTGCTGTAACGACCCAATTCACACCGAATTGAAGTCTCTTAGTTCAAGTGCCAGTCCCTGGATCGAACTCGCTGGCACACACAGTATTATAGATGTATATCAAAGTACAAGTGCATCATTATTACAACGTATGATCCAGAGTAAATAAATAACAAGTTGCATAGCTCAAGGCTAGCTGATTCAATATAAATATAGCGGAAGCAAAAGAAAATAACGTGGATTCCATCAATAGCCACATGCGAACATGCTGAGTGTAGACTCGCAACCCCTAAACGCACCTTACTGATCGTCTGAAAAACCTGCAACACCGAAGGTTACATCCCGACAACGGGTCAGTACATCTGATTTGTACGGCAAGTGACACGGAAAAGTTTATATAAAGGACCTACAACTACATGCAAGGTAAGTCAAAGGAAAAGGCTTATGGTTTAGTTTTGCAGAAAGCCAATTTTCTCCTGAACTAAACTAGTCAAAATTTTAAGTTGAGTTCTACCTGAAACACACAGCAACCCATGCTACTCTTGTCCCAACCAATTATTATTAAGTGTTCATCTGTCAAGATCATTCATCAACAGTACTGACTAATTGCTCAAAGTTCGTCCGTAACCGTGGACACGGCTAATCATGATCAGTTTATACGCTCTGCAGAGGTTTGTACACGTTCCCCACTGGACTCAACCCGAAGATTGAGACAAAGACTTTCCGAAGAGGTTGCCTCCACCCTTTGGTAGCCGGTACACCTAACACAATTCTACATCAGCTAGCTACCAGGGCCAGGTTCCCCACAACTTACTCATCTAAGCCAGAGCCCATATAGCCAGTGGATGTACACGGAAGCTACTAGTAATATTGCATGTCTGATCTTTTTGAGCCTGGACGGCGCCCACTGCGTGAGAGGGTAGACACCATGACGCACCCGGTTCACCACCAAAACAACCATTGGGTGCATTTAACCCCGGCACTGTCCTCAACCGAGCCACAACTACCGGGATGCAACCCGCCGTCCAGAAGTGATTTCTATTTATTATAAAGTTGCTACACAATTTATTAAATAGCTCACATGCACTCCATGAATTCTCACAGCTCAACCTCGTCTACAAAGCATAGCAATAAAGTAACAACACGGCTAGGTTGATCTACAGTAGACAAGTCAAAACATATGGCTATCCTAACTGGTTTTGCAGCAACAGTAAAATAAACTACCTATCATGCAATAGAGTGATATTTCCTAACATAATGCATATAGAAAATATAGGTATGAGTATGGTCAAAGTATCACTTGCCTTATACATTCGATGAAGATCTTCGCTCTCACGTTCCAGTCAACTCTACTCGTCACACTCCGAGCAATCTATCGTCAACGAAAGAACTCAATAAGCAATCACACCACAAGGACAAAACATAAGATCAACAGAACAATCACTAAAGTTTTAGCAACAAAACAAAAAGGTTTTGAAGTGCAAAGGTGTGGATGTGCTCGAAGGTGATCGGTGGAACGTGAACTCGAGAGAGTCAACGGATAAAGAGTTGTCGATACAAAAATTATGATCAAGGCATTATGAAATCAAGGTAAAGATCATAGCAATATAAATGGTATGTGGATATTGCCGATAAGATGTCTCATATGATCCAATATTTAAAAAGAATCACGTGAAACGGAATACTACAACGCAGGTCATAGCAATAGCAACATAGAATTGAATTTGAATTTGAACAGATCAATAAACTTGTGAATTTTTGTGTACACATGGTATAAACAGAAAGTACATGACACGAGTGATCCAACGCAAAAAGAAACGGCGCAAACGGGTGCACCGGTAAAAAGTTACGGCTGCCGGAAGTCCAAATTTGGATCAGCTTGGGATCCAAATTTAAATACTTCAAACTTCTGTAACACTAGGTCTACTGGCTAGAGTGTTTCTACACGGTCACAACGCAACTGGAATCGCCCAATTCCGAGCTACGGTTAAAAAGTAGTCGCGAAAACGGTTTCGGGTGAAAAACGGGGGTACCGGGGGTTCTACTGCAAAAAGGACCGATACATAAATAAATTTTTTACAAAAAACGCGATCGGGTCCCTGGCGGTTTGGATCCATATCTGAGAGATTTTTTTTTTGCGAACCGTTTTCTAACTTTTTTTTTCTCCAGCTCGTCTTCTTCCTTGCGGCCACGGACGCACAGGGGAGAGGAGGCCATGGCTGGCCTCGGCCATGAGCTCGGCCAGGCCGGCGAGGCCAGCAGCCGGCGTGGCGGCTGGGGAGGCGGCCAGCGGGCGCGGAGGGCCGGCGGGCGGCGGGCGCGCGGGGCGCGGCCAGGGCGCCGCGGCTGAGGCGCGCGGGCGGCACAGGGGCGGCGGCGCGGTGGCTAGGGCGGCGGGGTGGCGCGGCGGTGCTCCGGCGAGCACGGGGACGGCTACGGACGGCGGTGGCTTCGCGAAAAAAAATTACCTCGAAACGCAAAAAAACCCACTCCGGCGATGCTCCGGCGAAAAATCCGGCGAAGCTCCGGCGACGACGTCGGCAGCGGCGGGTCCCGCGGATTAGATTAGAGCTAACCCTAAAATGCCAGCGAAAATAAAATTAGCCCTAATCGGGACTATTTATAGCCGGCTCCTAATCTCTTTTTTTTTGTAAATCCGAAATAAAAACAAATTCGGTCTGCTGGAAAAAAAAACAGACCAGGCCCATTAGGCCCAAAACATTATTATAAAAATCACGGAAATTTATTTTAAAATTCCGTCTTCGCCAATATTTTTAAAATAATAAAATTGAATTTTTGGCTTGACCAAAATAACAAAATAAAATAAAAACTTTGCAACTTATTTTTAAATATTTTTCAATACTTTTCTGGCATTTTAAAAATACCGAAAACTCCGAAAATTGATTTAAAAACTTTTCCAGAGTCATAAATAAATTCCAAAAATCATTTTAGAAAATATTTATAACCCAAAAGTAAAATTAAAAAGTCTCCCAAAAATATTTTAAAATACTTGTCAACAAATTAAAATGGGGATAAGTCCTTTTATATCCTCTCCAGCGAACAGCCATGTGTAAAAAAAATGTTTAAAAATATTTTAAAAGAATTCCAATAAAGATTAAAACATTTTCCAAACTTTTAAAATGTTGAAGGAGTCATATTACCTTCTCTCATTTTATTTTGTTGGTTTTGTTTTAAAATAATAAATTCCAAAACACCAACGGTGAGTATTAAGGAAAGTCATTTTATTCCCTCTCGTTTTAATATTCAATAAATCTCAAAAGTTTTAAATCCCAGAGAAAATCAAACACATCAAGCAAACAATCATTATCTATTTAATTTTTATTAACATTCCAAAATTCGAAGAATTTTGGGATGTTACACGTGCTTACGCTCATCCATTGCATGAGTGCTCAAAATATCGAAAAGGAGTGGATCAAATTGACTTGTACCTGGCTAGTGGTCTGGGGACGAGTCAAGATAAGATTCCAAAGAAGACCAAGTGTGAAACTTTAATAGATTGAGTTCTCAACAAAAAAAATATATTTTTTTCTCGTATTCCCTATCCCCCTTCTTGCACGCAAACACCATTTGGAGACATTCGAGTCACGGACAGCGAGAGCTCTTGCACCTATTGTTCTTTTGTTACTTGTATCAATGCTAATATAGACTCTTGCATGTTATGACCTTAATTGAATCTCTAACCTTGATTGCTTTATTTTTCAAAGTTCTTTTATGGTTGCTAGCATGTCACCACAGAAATTATGTTTTTATCATTTAACTACTCGAGGACGAACAGGAATTAAGCTTGGGGATGTTGATACGTCCAAAACGTATCTATAATTTCTGCTTGCTCCATGCATGTTTTGTGTGATATTGCTATGATCTAGATACACTTTCATACACTTTTGATCATATTTGGACTAGCCTATTAACTCAGTGCACCCCAGTGCCAGTTCATGTTTTCTGTTGTTTTTCTATTTCAGTTTTCCCCCACATAAAAAGTGCCAGAAAAATTCCGGGAAAAATACAGGAAAAATCAGCGTCCAGGAAGCTTCGAGAAGAGCCCGGGAGGGGACAGAGGGGAGCCAAGGGGGCCCAGGCGCCCACCCGGCGCGGCCCCACCCCTGCCTGGGGCCCCTGGTCCACCTCTGGCTGCCCCCCTTCGCCTATTTATTCTCCGTCACGGGAAAACTCCAGAAGAGGAACCCTATTCCGCAAACTCGCCTCTGTTCCGCCGTCGCCGGGCTTCCAAGATCGGGAGCACTAGAAGACCTCCTCCCGGCACCCTGCCGGAGGGAGGATTGACCTCCGGGAGTCTCCTCTCCACCATGGATGCTCCCCGGATGTCTCGTGAGTAGTTTTCCTAGGACCATGGGTCCGTGATCAATAGCTATGTGATGTTCTCCTCCCCTGTTTGATCTTCATTGTTTAGACCTCGTGAGCTGCCCTACATGATCGAGGCACCTTTGTAATATTTCTGCTGTTGCTATGCTGAGTTTGGAGGGATCTGATGGATTATGAGATTATGTTCAGATTGTGATAGAGTAATATATTTGGTTTTTATCTCTTATATTTTTGTTCCTAAGTAATTCTTGCATGTTCTCCGTTGCTGTTTATTGCTTTGGCCAAGTAGTAGGTAGTGACTCCAAGAGGGAACGTTGTGCTAGATTGTGGGTTCATGCCCCCCGATGACACGCTTGAGTGACAGAAACATGAGTCTAGGGGATGTGTTGTTGCCACAATGGGGAAAACAACAGTGCTTGTAACCGCGGTTACAAGGATTGTTTAATTTATGCAAAGTTCTTTTTAATGCAGTTTTCTGTTGCTTTGGGTTTACACTTTGGGTGGGGCTCGCAACTTAATACCAGCGAGATGTTCTGGATAGATATCTCAAGGTGGATGATTAGTAGTAGATGCAGATGGATTTCGGTCTACTTATTTTGGCGTACTGCCCGTGCTTTTGAGCCTCTTCCTTTCTTTTGTAGCATAGTTAGCATTGCGGTGCGTTCATAATCCGGTCAATTGCCCTTCTGTAATTTGTTTACCTCGCATAGCAGTTTTATCGTCTTTTGGGAGAGAGACATCACTAGTGAACATCACGTATCCCGGTCGATATCCTCATTATTATTTCCAAGCTATATTTACTTTACTGCTTTTCCTTGCTATCATTATCCCTTGCGTTTTATCCTTTGTGAACAACAAGACCGGAGAGATTGACAACCTCTCTAAACTTCGTTGGGAACAAAGTTATCTGTGTCTGTGTGCAGGTCCGCGTCAGTTGCGCCGCTGACACCTACTTATCATCTCTGGAGTCCTACTGGAGACAAACCTTGGTATCTTCACCGAGGGAAAACTGCTGCTGCACTACATCTCAACCTTCCACTTGGGGTAACCAACGAAGGGCGAGAAGCCATCAAGGGGCATCCGAAGAGGATCGAGCAAGATTCTCAAATACATGAAGAAGAAATTGTTAGCTCTCCGAAGAAGAAGAAGAAGCACAAAGAAGCTGACAATTCCAATGATCCAAATAGTATATCTACCTGTGATGCTGAGACTGAAGACGGTGTTTAGCCTGAAAAGGATGGTGAAAAGAATGATCCACCCGAACTTCGAGAAGAAGAAGCACCCGACAAACGCAAGAAATACACTAGAGAAGATTTTATCGCAAGAAGACATGGGAAGGAACGAGAACCATGGGTACAGAAACCCATGCCCTTTTTAGGTAAGTCTCTCAAAACTAAAGAAGAAGAACATTACAATAAGTTTTGTGAGTGGATGAAACCTCTTTTTCTTCAAATTCCTTTGACTGATGCTATTAAGTTACCTCCTTATTCGAGATATATGAAAGATATTGTTACTAATAAAAGAAAAGTTCCTAATGAAGCAATATCTACTATGCTTGCTAACTACTCTTTTAGTGGCAAGATTCCTGAGAAGCTTGGTGATCCATGTATACCCACCATTCCTTGCTCCATAAAGAATAATTATGTCAGGACTGCTTTATGTGATCTTGGAGCAGGAGTGAGTGTTATGCCTTTTTCTCTTTATAAGAGACTATGTTTAGAAAAACTAATCCCTAAAGATATCTCTCTTCAGATGGCTGACAAGTCAACAACTGTTCCCATAGGTATTTTGAGGATGTTCCCATTGAAGTTGCTAATTGTTTAATCTTTACTGATTTTGTTGTGCTTGACATGCCCGAGGATGAGATCATGTCTATTATTCTTGGTAGACCTTTTCTTAACACCACAGGTGCTATTATTGATTGCAATAAAGGAAAGGTTACTTTCAATGTGAATGATAAAGAACACACAGTGTATTTTCCGAAGAAGATTGACAAGAGGCATGGCCTCAACTCTATAGAGAATATCGAGACCGTGAAGATTGGTGAGTGGGATTGTCCTCTACATGTGCACCACAAATACAAAACTATTATGGTGGGGCCAATATCCATTAAATTGAAGGTACCGTGAATGCCTCATAGTAAGTGAAACTTTTTTCTCTATGTATTGCTAGTTTGGTAGTAGGACCTGATCAACCTTGCTATTAGATGAGTTCTATATGAGTAAAAAGTAGAGGTTGTTATGTTTGCATTTCTCTTATCTTTTATTGTCTTTTCTGTACCAAGTTTTTATGTTTTGGAAACTTCACAACTCTAATCACTACTCCAAGTTTTCAGAAAGTTTCGCAGCTTTTTGAACTTCGAAAAAATTTCAATAGTGAAGTTGCCAGAAAAATTCCAGAAAAATTATATCAAAAATTTCCATGCCGAGAGTGACCCAGAGGCACCTGGGGCTGACCAGGGGGGACACCAGTGGCCCAGGCGGCCAGCTGGCGCGGCCTGTCCCCTGGCCACGCCCACAGGGCGCCTGGGGCCCACATACCCCACCTCCAGGTATGTCTTCTTCCTCCTCCTTCCTCTCTCTCCAAAAACACGAGTTCTGCTCCAAATCCTGCGTTATTGCTGTTCTTGGAGGCGATTTTCGATCTCTTCTACAGCCCACCGTTCGAGCTGATATTTTGAGCAAATACTCCCTGGTATGTAACTCCTTCACCCCTCCAATTAGATTTTTGATTGGTGGCCTCATTTGTGAGTATTTAGTAACTCTTGGTGTTGTTCATATGAGCTTGCATGCATGTGTAGAAATTTATTTTCCAAGTTTTGATGCAAGTTTATGCCTTAGGTAAGTGAGTAGAGTAGTTTGCCTCAACTCACTTTGTATAAATCCTTGTTTTTGTGAATTGTAAAAAATTTCAGAAATGAGTTTCTTTGGAAAAGCAAAGGGGTGGCTTCGGAAGAAGAAGCCCGAGCGCTCCGATCGAGTCACTAGAGCTGCAGCTTCACCCTCAGCAGTTAGGGTGAGCTACAATGAAGATCATGTGCCACTCGAGTTGTTGGAAGGCACAAATCCAGCATGCACAATGATGTATCTGTGCGATGATTTTCTTACAGCTGCAGGAATTAGGGAGGAATTATATGGCCTTTGTGCCAATGCAGGTTTGACACGGCTAGCTTTATGTCGTGTGGTACAATACAAAAATCTTACCTCCTGCTTTGTCAACAGTTTTTGTTATAACCATGATGTTGGAACCATTGAGTTCAAACTTTATAATGATCTCATAACCATGTCCTTGGCACAGTTTTGTGATATAATAGGTGTGCCGAACGTTGGTCAGACAACGAAGAAGAACATGCAGCCTTCCGGGTTGAGGACCCTCTTCAACTCCCTTTGCTGCCAGGAGGAGACCGACATTCGGCGTACGAAGATTTCCAGCATTCTGTTTCCACACCTCAGGTATTTTGCGTATTTTGTTGCTAGAGGGGTGTTAGCTCGTGACAACACGAGCAATGGTTCTGCACCAGATTTTGCTATTTATGCGAACGCCTCTCTGATAAGTATGATTATAATGTGGGTGCCTTGATTGCTCGGCGCCTTGTTACGAACAGTAACAAAGGCAATTTATATGGTGGCGTTTACGCCACACTTATCCTTGAGTCTCTTGAGCGCACCCCGCATCCTGGTGATGTTCCCTTTTCATACGCGAGTCTCGATCTTGCGGCTATGAAGAGGCATAAGTTTCTTACCATGACTTCCCAGTTTGGTAACCTTCATTATATTTTGAGGTTTGAAAGGACCATTACTCATGAGATCCGTCTAGCTGCACCACTTTTCTTTGATAACACTCGCAGGAACGGATGGTCTTTCAACGAGATTCAGTTCGATGAGTTCATGGCTAATTACCAGCCGCATAACCCCATGGAGGGGGTTGTGCCCGATGAGGAGGAGCATGGTGAGTTCCCACCTTTCTAGGGAGAGACCTTCACCGAGCATGGCGAGGGGTCTTCTTCCGCTTGGAGCGCAGGGCCTTCCTCATGGGAGGACCCGAGGACTTCGGTGTATGCACCGGAAGGATCATACGACTCCTCGACTTGCCATTACCCCGGAGCAGGAGGCTCCTGGGGGCAGTAGCTGCTACAAACTTAGGCCAAAAGCCTAAGCTTGGGGGAGTACATTCCCTTCTCACCTTTTCATTGTATTATTCATTTATTTTATTTTATTTTTCGTTTTGATCTTTTCGAAGTTTTTGCCCGTTCTTCTTTGTTCTTTCTTTGCAAAAACAACAAAAAGATTTATCTTTTCTTTTTCTTTCTCTAAATCTTTGAAAAATCCAAAAAGATTTATTTTCTCTCTTTAGTTTGCTTTGTTGCAGAGTTCAGCTCGAGTCCGTGATGGCATTTTCACTTGATTATATATTTCCTACGTTCAATCGTGCAAGTGACAAGGCAGTGATGACGAAGATGGACGATGGGATGCAACAAGGAAAACCGGTATGAACTCTTTTTGTTTCTACTTTTGTACATATGCTTGTACTTATGATTTAGAGACCAACTTTTAGCGACATAGTGCTATGTTTACAATGCTTTCCCAGTGTTCATGCTTTCCTTGTGGCTAATCTCAAATAGCTAGAGTGCATAATGTGTTGTTGAAATGATTTACATGCATTGCATTGTTCATAGTTTAGTATACTGAAGTGGTATTTCCCTTTGGAGAATTCTTCGATTGACCTGGCACATGCTTACACATGTTTAAGACTAAAAAGTCTGCTATGCCTTGATGATCTTTGAATTTCAGAATAGTTATATCACTTTCATGCCCAATTCAATGTTACTTTGTCGCTCTGCGTGATTATGGCGGTTATTGCTCTCTAGTTGGTCGCTTCCCAGTCTTTTGCTAGCCTTCGCTCGCACTAAGCGGATTTCTGCTTGTGCATCCAAAATCCTTGAAACCAGTTTTTCCATATGAGTCCACCATACCTTCCTATGTGGTATTTACCGGCATCTTAACGAAGACTTCCTTGTACCATCTCAAAATTATTCAAAATCACTCTTGTGTTGTGCCTCTGTTTTAGCTCATGAGGAAGTAGTAGGTAATTCATGACCGTCTTATGTTAGACATGTTTTATTCCGGGATTGCATGTCTAATCTGCAAACCCCTAATACGAGGAGGGACTGGCATGAGTGAGCCCAGCTCACAAAAGATAATCACAACCAACAAACCCTCCTTCACGCTTTGTCTATGAGAAATCAAAAAACTTTGGCAGTGATAAACAAAGGAGATTAAGGGGATGTGATCGTCTCCATCTTGGTAGCCCTTCCTCGAAACATGTCTAGCGTAAGAGGTGATTGAGTTGTCTACTAGCATTCGTTGACGAATCATGCACCTCCAAAAAACACCTTTTTATCTATGTTTTCAAAACAAAGAGCTTCGGTACATGTTTAGTCTTTGCTTCCAATCACGGGTTTTCAACCTTTCCATCAAACTCCACGGTTCGAGAGTCTCCACCTTCTTTCTTCAAAGCACCGACTAGGAGAGCATAATTGTCATTCTGAGTGTAATGTGCATTGTCCCAAAGTACTACATTGTCTTTTGCATGATGTTGGTATTATTTATTCTGAAGTTTTTAGTTCTAGTCTCCTTTAAAACTCCGAAGGAGTATCTGCATTTATGTTTTGCTTCACTCATGGAGGCTAGCGAGATACCACTCTATTATGTTCAAGCTAATGTGCATTGTAGTCTTGTCTTGATTTTCAGTAGCATATTATCTACTTTTAGTTGTTTGTGATTGGTCACTTGAAAGAAGGATTGCTTCATGCATTGTCCTCATAGCATTGTTTTGATACTTGCTAAATTCTTTTCATAGTGCATGCATATATACATCTATTGAAGAAAAAGAGTTTGTCAAAGTTTTCTTTGTCGCGTTAAGTTTGTTGTACTGAATTGCTTGAGGACAAGCAATTTGCTAAGCTTGGGGGAGTTGATACGTCTCAAACGTATCTACTTTTCCAAACACTTTTGCTATTGTTTTGCCCTCATTCTTGCATGATATGGACGAAACTAACCCGGACTAACATTGTTTTCAGCAGAGCTGTCTGTATGGTTTTATTGTGCGCAGGAAAATGGATTTTTGGACGTCTCAGAAAATTCCCAGAAAAAACACAGAAAATCCACGTACCCGAGGGGCCACTGTGCCAGAAGAGGGACCAGAGGGAAGCCAAGGGGGCCCCAGGCGCCCCCCTGGCGCGGCCAGGGGTGGGGCCACGCCCTCTGGCCGCCTGGGGGCCTCCCCCTCCTCTAGTGCCCTACCAAGGCTCCTATTTATTCCCGTGACGGAGAAACCCCGAAACAGAAGTCGTTTTCCCAATTCACGTCGCGGAGCCGCCGCCACCCTATGTTCTTCTCCGGGAGGCTAATTTGGAGGCTGTTTTGGCCTCCGGTGAGGGAGATCATCGCCATCGTCATCATCATCACCACTCCATCCTACATCCATGACTTCTCCATCCATGTGTGAGTAATTCCATGTTGTAGGCAAAGGGGATGGTAAGGATTGGATGAGTTAGATCATGTAATAGTTTATCAGATTATTGGGGGCATGTTGCCTATCATCTAGATTGTTGTTTATCATCTTTGCTTCAACTTGTTGCTCTTAATGCTTGTCACTTTGGGCCCGAGTGCCATGATTTCAGATCTGAACCCTATGTGTTTGCATGAATATATTTGTGTTCTTGATCCTATCTATGAGTTGTATGCACCTGTTATAGTTCGGAACCGGCGAACCCAAAGGTGACATCTTGGGACACCGAAGGGGTGGACTATAATTTGAGGATTCCGTGTATCCATTGATTGTTAATGCTTTGTTCCGGTGCTCTTTGACAGGAGCACCTTAATCTCCATAAGTTCCTTTTGGCCCCGTTCGTAGCGGGATGGTAGGACAAAAGATGTTGTGCAAGTTCTTATTGCAAGCACGCACAACTACCTATGGGGTACATGCCTGATGTTTGATTTATCCCTAGATGATCATTGCTTTTCTATGTGCCTTGCCCCGAGTAAAATACATAATGTATCTTATCCATGCAGCGCCCAACTGACGGGGATCAACCCCGACAAATCCCATGGTCAGGGACCTTGGGTTAGTCATAGAGAAGGCACAGGTTGGACGATACTCGTCGGCTAACAGGAGAAGCACTTACTGCTCGATATTATTGCTTGAGGGGGCGATTATAGAGGAGGCCAAGGCGAGTTCTTGCAAGGCTAGATGAGTAGATGCGTATTGGATTGATCTGGACGTCTCCCCTCCCAGCCTTTATATACTAGGCTAGGTCTCAGGGAGTCCGTACTAGGTTACAAAGATAGTTTCCTAGTTCTAGTCTTGCCTTGTACGCCAAGTTGCGCCTTCCATGCTAGTCGCGGAGTCCTACGTCGGTGCCTGGTTGGGCCAATCGTGGGCTTGTCGTAGTTTCCCAGCGGGCCTTCTATCTTCATACGCACCAGGTATCCTTACATGCAGGAGCCCTGGGGTCACCCCCTCGTCAGTAGCCCCTGAGTGCCTGGGGGACTCGAAGAGTCGCGCAGGGACTTGAATTCATCCATGCTTTTTCGTTTGTAGGCGCGGCATCGCCACGGGTCGCTGGCAGTTTTGAGCCATGACAATACCTGTTTCGAGGGATTGCTAAGCTGAAAGGGCCCAAGGAGTCGATTGGTCGAGCCTTGGTGAATTGCGCTAGTGGAAAATACCGCAGTAGCCCAGTCAAGCTCACGTCCCTCGACAAGAACTTGGAACGACCGGTGTCAAGCAAAGTCATGCCGTTGCAGGTCTTATAGGATCAATTGCTGCCAGTCTAAGCACATAGCCTGAGCGCATCCGCTCGGCTCTTTCTATCATGCGAGCGCATGGAAAAGGTCGGGAGTGAAATGGCTCTGCGGCAAGTCCCGGCCCGGCCGTTCTGCGCAGCGGGGTCTTACCTACACGCTAAGCTTGCGTGGCATCTGGGTACAGTGTGTCGTAGCCCAGGAATAAAAAAAATTGTAGAGGCACGGAGCCTGGTTAGCGATGCACACACTTGGAATAAACAATCAAGTGAGCTGTTTTAGCAGTCACTCGCGGAGCTTGTAATGAACTCAGGCGAGGAAAATAAGAAATCACCCACTCGGAATGTCGTCGAGTGCGCGAGTAGATCGTATTTTTTGAATTTCTGAGTCTTTTTGCGAGTAGTCACTCGAATTCTTTACTGTCTCTGGGGTGAGGGAGCACCCGAACTCCGAGAGTATGTTGTTTGTTGCTGGTGTGAGTGATCACTCGAGCACATTTTTGCCTTCTGGGTGAGGGAGCACCCGAACTCGAATATAAGAGATTTTGTAGAATTAGAAAATTTTGACATCGAGAAATATTTGGCTTTTGGAATCCTTTGGTTTTTTCCCAACTGCTTTTATCTTGATCCGTCCCTCTTGAGATGTCATGTTGATATGCATTGTCATGCTATTTGATGACCTATGATGATGTTTGATTTTTTTTGATCCGTCGCGTCTTCTGGACCGTCATAATGATGGTTTGAATGTCATGCTGCCTGTTGCCTGTTGGGTTTCCAAGGCTTGTATGGGAAACATGCGACATTTGACGTGACCTGTAAATAATGCTGGTCGTGTGAAGGCATCTTGCCTTGGAATTCGTAACACCCGACCCATTTGGTCTTTGATGCAATGATGGCGCTGCCTAGGCTTCTGCGTTTTTTTCCTGGTTTGCCCTTGGATTGTGCTATAAATGCTTCCTGTGGTTGCCTGTCCTTGGCATCTATTCTTCGCATCTCTTTCTTCTGCTTCTTCTTCATATGGCGCCCAAGCGTGGTGGTGGTGTGACTGGGCGAGGCCGTGGCCACCGTGGTCGTAGTGGCCGCACGCCTCGTTCTTCACGTGGTGGACGCCATGGTATCACATCGGTGCCTTATTCTTCTTCCTACATGGAAGAGGGATTTTGGCGCTATGATTTTCTTTTGCGTGTTCTTAGCCGGAATGCTGCCCGGATTCCTCTGCCCTTCTCGTTTGCCTCCATTGCTTCTGAGCGTAACTTGAGGGGCTTCTGGCTCAGTCTTCACGGATGCGCTCGTTCTTCCTCTTGGGTGGAGCTGGAAGTTGATAATTCATCCTTGATTTCCTTGGATCTGGCTGGAGGGCGTTTTCTCGTCGGTTGAATCTTCGTGACGGAGATAGCCTTTGCTGTCGTTTTGACGGCGAAGATACTGTTATTATCCATGCATTTGATGCCGGTGGCAATCGTCTGGATCCATACTGGGAGGAAACAAGCACTGGTGATTCCGATGGTTCGAGTGGTGGTTCGCCTGCTTCTCCCGTGTCTTCGTCTTCGGCTGATTCTTCGGCCGATGGTGTTTGCTCTTCTAGTTCTAAGGATGAACTGGACGTCAAGCCGGTCATCAAACAGCCGCGTCAGTAGGCGAGGAACCTTGTAGAACTGGAGGACGGCGACCTTCTTCTTCACGGGCTGGGTTGCTACTTTGTCTGTGGTGATGCCCGTCAGTTTGTGGCACGAAAGTGCCAATTATCTCAGCATGAGCACACATGTAGAAGTTGAATGTAGCATATCTTGCAGTTCCACGGGTCCTTCCGTAGCGGCAACTGTCGTTTAGACTTCTTTGTAATGAAATGACTATCTTCGACTCCTTTGTAATGACTGTCTTCGACTCCTTTGTAATGAACATGTCTTCGCCTCCTTTGTAATGAAAATGTCTTCGACTCCTTTGTAATGACTGTCTTCGACTCCTTTATAATGAACATGTCTTCGAATCCTTTGTAATGATTGTCTTCGACTCCTTTGTAATGACTGTCTTTGACTCCTTTGTAATGAACATGTCTTCTTGGTTGCGCGCCAGCGCTCCCGATGGGAGTAGCCCCCGAGGCTGCGTTTGATTTGCATAATCAAGCGTAGGCTTTATGAATTTTTGTCTCACTGGTTTGTAGCTGTTTTTGATTTTTTTTTTTCAAGTTTGGATCGGGTGCGCGTCAGCGCTCCCGATGGGAGTAGCCCTCGAGTCTTTAGGTGATCGCTTGCGATCAGGTGAAGACTAAAGAACTGTGCGCTTTTTGATGCAACTTTCTTTGCCTAAGATTTTGTTGTTGGCGAGAGTCTTGCGTTCTGGCGTTCTAGCCTCCCGATGGTTGTAGATGGTCGCGTTTTTTAGCGAGGATAACGTCTCTCGTAGGAAGTTTATGCTTGAGCCCCTGAGTGATTTTTAAGTAAAAATCGCGTGAGCAAAGATAGCGTCTCTCGGGGGGAGTTGAGACTCGAGCCCCCGAGTGCTTTTAAGTAAAGGTCGCGTGAGCGAAGATAGCGTCTTTCGGGGGGAGTTGAGACTCGATCCCCCGAGTGATTTTGAGTAAAGGTCGCGTGAGTGAAGATAGCGTCTCTCTGGGGGAGTTGAGACTCGAGCCCCCGAGTGCTTTTGAGTAAAGGTCGCGTGAGCGAAGATAGCGTCTCTCGGGGGGAGTTGAGACTCGAGCCCCCGAGTGCTTTTGAGTAAAGGCCGCGTGAGAGAAGATAGCGTCTCTCGGGGGGAGTTGAGAATCGAGCCCCCGAGTGCTTTTAAGTAAAGGTCGCGTGAGAGAAGATAGCGTCTCTCGGGGGGAGTTTAGACTCGAGCCCCCGAGTGCTTTTGGTTAAAGGTCGTGTGAGCGAAGATAGCATCTCTCGGGGGGAGTTTAGACTCAAGCCCCCGCATGCTTTTATGTAAAGGTCGCGTGAGCGAAGGTAGCATCTCTCGGGGGGAGTTTAGACTCAAGCCCCCCGAGTGCTTTTGAGTAAAGGTCGCATGAGCGAAGATAGCGTCTCTCGGGGGGAGTTTAGACTCGATCCCCTGAGTGCTTTTGAGTAAGATGCTTTGGGCAACATTGTTTTATTCCTTCGAATTTTACATGGGTTGCCGATTGGTGCTGCTGCAGATGTCTTGATAATGCCTAGAGGACTATGGGTAGAACAGGCGTATGTTCGCTACGTTCCATGGATTTCCCACGTCCTCATTGGTCTTCGGATTCTTCAATCTGTATGCTCCTCCTCCTATGACTTCTGAGATGATGAATGGCCCTTCCCATTGTGGGGGAAGTTTGTGCACTTTTTCCTATATTAGCTGTAGCACAAGGTCTCCTTTGTTGAACGTTTTGGTCCGCAGGCGGCTGCTTTGATATGTGCGTAATTTGTCCTGGTATCCTTCAGATCTTGTGATAGATGTGTCCCGAGCTTCATTTGTTATGTCTTTGTCATTCTGCAGTGCTTCTTCTGCCTCTTCCTCTTCGTATCCTGAGATTCTGGGGGCTCCGAATTTTAAGTCGTGCGGCAGCACTCCTTCTGCCCCGTATAACAAGAAGAAAGGTGTATATTGGGTCGAGCTGTTTGGGGTAGTGCGCAGGCTCCATAGTACTACAGGGAGCTCCTCTACCCAGTTGCATGTGGCTTGTTCTAGTGGTGCTAGGAGTCGCTTCTTTATTCCTCCGCATACTAGGCCGTTTGCTTTCTCCACTTGGTCGTTGGACTGCGGGTGTGCGACTGATGCGTAGTTGATTTTGATGCCCAGCTCTTGACAGAAGTTTTGGAACTCTGCTGCTGTGAAGTTTTTACCATTGTCTATGATGATGTTGTGTGGTACCCGGAATCTGAAGATGATTGACTTGATGAAGTTGACTTCCGTGAGGGCTGTTGAGCTGGTGATTGGTACTGCTTCGATCCATTTGGTGAACTTGTCTACTGCGACTAGTAGGTGTCTTCGTCCTCCTTTTGATGATTTCTTGAGTGGTCCCACCATGTCGAGTCCCCATGTGGCGAATGGCCATGATCACGGTATGGTTTTGAGTTCCGATGCTGGGGCGTGCGGCCTGCTGGCAAACTTTTGGCAGGCAATGCAACGCCGTACGATATCCTCTGCGTTTCTCATGGCGGTCAGCCAGTAGAATCCTGCCCGAAAGGCTTTTTCCACGAGTGCTCGACTGCTGGCATGATGCCCGTGTTGGGAAACGTAGTAGAAAACAAAAAATTTCGGCCTACGAATCAAGAACCCAAGATCATCCAAGAAGATTGCATACAAGGTTTTAGGTCATGGCTCACCAACCGATGTAGTGGAATTAGAGTTGGTGAAGCTCATGGACGTAGTGGAAGTAGATCTCGCAAGTTCTCCCACGAACAGTCCCTTGATCAATCCCACGAACAAGTCCCGCGATCTAGTCCCACGGACAAGTCCCATGAACAAGCTCCTCGAAGAAGGGTCGAAGGTACAACCCCTCCATTAGTATCCACACATCCCGTAGCAGCAATCCAGCAGCGCTCCGCCGTCCAGAGATGAACGCCACCGAGAGAACTAGAGGGAGAAAACCCTAACGGATTCCGATCTAGAACAGCGTCTAAACCGGGGTCTAAAAGTGGAGCAACGGGGTTTAGAGGAGGGAGGGTGGCGCATAGACCTTGGGGACAAGTTGTCTTGCTCTCCCTCTCCCCCTGGCTCACCTTATATAGGTGGCCAAGAGGCCTAGGGCGCAGCTCAAGGAGGATTGGGAGTCCAACTTGGACTCCCAAGCCTTCCAAACCTTCCCACACCTTCCCACCGGAAACCTGCCATAATGTGATTTGGTAATTCCACCTGGAGGAGGATTCCTTCCCCTTGGTGCGCCCCCACCCCTTGGCCGGCCAGGGCAGCCTAGGTGGCTTGCCCCCCAAGGCTAGGGGCGCAGGGGAGTGGGTGGTACTACCCGGAACCTTCCTGAACCTTCCATGACCTTCTAGAAGCTTCCAGGACCTTCCGGGACATACCGGGACCGTTTCGGGACATTCCGGACACTTCTGGAGCACTTCCAGGACCTTCCGAGACCGTTCTCGGACGTTCCGGAGCCATCCGGATAGTTTCCAAGACCATCCGAGTTACAGTTTAAGCCACCCGATGACCGCGAAGGTTGTCGGGACGCCCAGCGATTATCCGGAAACTATTCCGGTTGATCCAGGACTTCCCCAGTACCATTCTCATATGTTCCGGAACCACCTGGGACTACTCCAGAGTGATCCGGACATAACCTTAAATACCCAGAACTACTTCTGGTGCCCTTATGAACAATTCCATAAATCTCCGGAACTACTTCCGGTACCCGTATGAACTATTCTGCTTTGCTTCCACTAAACCTTCTACCATACTAGTATTCTAACAGACTACTGCTCGTTAAGTGTGTGACCCAATAGGTTCGGTATAATGCGGACATGACTCAGAACATCTTCCGGACATAGGTCAACAGCCTTTTGTCAATAGCCAATAATCAACAGCGGAGCCATGGACACCCATGTTGACTCCCGCACATACACGAAGAAACTTCGAGTGAACCATTATGTTTATTCATGTACCATTCCCTTTGCTTCGTGATATATGACAAAGTTAGAGGAGAGATGTTTGGAACCCATGTGTAACAACTTCTTGAACACAAGCCACTCGTTATCCTCTTTGCTCGTTTGTCCATTTTCTCGTTATCGTATTCCGGTATCCCCGTGACTGAATCACAATGCGTCTGGCCAGACTATAATGGATACCGTCATACCGAGTGGGCCCGAAGTGAATATCTTCTTCATCGTGAAGGAGCAAATCCCATTCTTGAACTATCACAGTCACTAGCCACACCATCTGACATACCCAGAACTTATTTTACTACTTCCCATTTACGGGAGGATTCATCTAAGAACCAAAGAATGTCTTCCTGTGTGAAGCAACTCGATACTCTCATGGTCTAAGGAATTACGTATATGATAACATTTCATGATATGACTTATAACGTAGTTACGATGTGATCTCTAAGTATATCATTCAATACTGGGGTCGGTTCAACATCATTGTTCTGCTAACAATATGTTCCCATTGCTACTGACATCCTTGTTACAAGAACAATGTCCATGATTAAGAAAACGTAATCATCAGTTAGCACATGAGCTGGTCTTAGAGGCTAAACCAGGAACTCTTGGTGTTTACATTTCCACACATGCAAGTGAGTTTTCTTCTGAATCTCATAGTCAGGGTCATTGCAATTATAACACAGAAATATAAACATTAATTACGAACGTGGAAATATATATATAATAACATTTTATTATTGCCTCTAGGGCATATTTCCAACAGTCTCCCACTTGCACTAGAGTCAATAATATTATCAGTGCTTGAGCATTTTACACCTATGGCATACCGGTGTAATACATGCTTCATTTGTGGTATAGACTTCATCATCGGATCTGATGCTTCAGGCCCGTTTGTATCTTGCATATCTTCGCGTTTTTCACGCTATCATAAAATTTACTAATTTTATCAGTTTAGCTTTGTATATGTTTGAATCATTTGGCAGGACCTTGGTTCCTTCAGAATAAGTCATGAAATCATTCGTCAATGTTCCATGAGCTTCAAGCATCTAGGAAACCATACCATGTTCATAAATGAACTGATGACTCAAAATACCCTCCCTTGTTACTTCTTTAAGCAACAATATACTTAGCCTCTGTTGTAGAATTCGCCACAGTATCTAACTTAACACAGTTCCTTCATACTGTGCCACCCTTACGTGTGAAACACATAATCCCAATTAAAATCGAAAATCGGTTGGAGTAAGTATGAAGACTGAATTGGTGTAACTGTTTACATCAAAAATTCAGCTGGTGTAACTTGTTACAACGAGCTCTTCATTATCTCCATTTTCCGAGAAACATATCTTATCTATCATAAGTTTAACTTTTCACTGTTTGTCCAATGATCAACATATTGATCACTTTGGTATCTTGCTCACAACCTTTTGGAGCACTGGACATATCTGGTCGTTTTACATATTATGGTGTACATGATTAATCCAAACACATAGGTGAGTGAAATCCAATTCATGTGTTTTGCTTATCTGTGTTCATGAACACCGATTTCCGCAAACAACTTTTCACCATGACCTCGGCAAGAACATCCTTCTTGGCGTATTAATACTAAACTACTTTAGTATCATGTCAACATGTAATGTTGGCTTTAGCATGATCAGACACTTACTATCTACATAGATCATTGTGCTCAATACTAATGCTATATTAGCCCAAGTACTTCAGCTGAAAACTATTTCCAATAAAGTCCTTATTCGTGTCAAGAAATTTATATCATTTCTAATCAACAATATGTCATCTACATAAGGTTTTAGAAATATTATTCAGCTCCCACTTACTTTCTTGAATATTCAAGCATCTTCGTTATTCCTGATGAAAACAAACTCTTTTCGCAATTTCATCACAACGAAAATTCCAACTCCATTATGCTAGCTTCAGTCCATCACTGGATATCCAAGGCTTGCATCTATTTTAGCATCCTTTGAATCGACAAAACATTCCGGTCGTATCACGTATACGTCCTTTGTTATATTTCCGTGTAGGAACTTTGTTTTTGACGTTCATTCTACCATATCCTATAAATGAGATATGTAGTAATTGCTAGTATAACCCGAACTGACTAAAGCATTTCTACGGTCGACATTATTTCGCCGTAGTCAACCTTTGAACTCGCTAGAAAGCAATTTTCCAACGAGTTGAGCTTTATGGATAAAACAATTTCATCTGAATCAATTATAGATCCATATATATATTCTTCAGACTTTTAGTCTTTCGGAGGGTCTACCAAGTTCAAAACTTGACTTACTTCCATGGATACTATCTCGGATTATTTGTCCTTTAGCCAAATCTCGGAGTCAGGGCCCATCAACGCTTCTTTGTATATCACAGGTTTATCATTGTCGAACAACAATATCTCGTTTTACATATCATGAATGTTTGTACGAGTTTTTTCTAACCTGTGTGGTTCAGCTGCGCACTTCTCTGAAGATTCAACAATCTTTGACAAGTTGCACTGTCCTCCCACTCACTCTTTTGTAAGAAACTATTTTTCTTCAAAACACATTGTTCTTAACAGCAAACAGTTTTGCTTTTGTGTAGTGATAGAGGAATACCAAAACTTTTGGCATAACCTTAACAAAGTAGCACTTATCTGATTTGGGGTTTTGAGTATGTCAAACATATGCCTCATATACCCAAATTTTAAGAAAAGACAACATGGTTTTAACAGTCCATACCACATCTAATATGGTGTCATTTCAACAGATTTGATGATGCTCTTTTCAGTGTAAAATACGTAGTCACTAACGCATAACTTTAATAAGTATAATGGAAAATTGATAAACGTCATATTTGATCTTTACCGTGTCATACATGGCTTGATTACATCTCTCGAACACTTTACTCATAGTGATGTTCCGGGAGACGCAAGTTATGACAGTTCTTCACAACTCATCAGACGTTCACTAAACTTGTAACTAAAATATTACTTTCTACAATCGAATTTGCAGAAGCTTTATTTTCTTGTTACAATGAATTTCTATTTCACTCTAAAATTCCTTGAACATTTCAAAGATTTCAGACTTATGTCTCTATTGAACAGATATCCACATATCTACTTCAACTCATGAGTGAAGATAGGGAATCCACTGCACACAACTACACTTATTGGACTACACACATCATCATGTATGATTACCAATGGTTTAGTTGCCCGTTCATGTATGGCCTATTAACGGTGTTTTAGTCACATTACTTCGAGACAAAGATCGCAAGCGTCAAGTGATTCATAATCATATGACTCGAAAGTCCATCACTTATGGAAATTCTTCATGCATGTTATGTCACTTGTGATAAACGGCAGTGCCACATCTATGTGGTATTTCTGTCAGTCTTGCAACGTTTAGCGTCAGTGTTATGGATGTTTAGTATTATTATCAAGATTCATAACATACACCCTATTCATAATGGAAGTATGGCCTTTACGTTATTCATAGCTTTGAACAACTCTCTTGCAACAAACATGATTCAAAATGATGTTTTGCAACAAGGCTAAAGTGTAGTAACAATTTACTCAACTCTAAAATGAATTATGAAGATAATCATAGAGTCAACACACGGTATAGTAAACCTTTTACCGTGTTCCCGAACGTGTCAAAACTCATCATTACCTAGTCATAAAGGCCATAGTATTTCTTGCATCGAGTTGCAACAATATGCAATCGATGTGATATTCCGGTGATCAACAGTTTAATCACAATATACAGAATCTACAATTAACTGCTTAATCATGATTCCCAAGAATTACATCTCTTGACCAGCAATGAATTCATCTATAACTCTGTATGACTTTCATTTCTGAGCTGGTTATTCCAGTCTTCTTTTGTTTTGCCTTTATACGTATCATAGTTCTATTTCCAATGTCACTCCTACTCACAGAAGATCACAGATGATCAAGGGTGGCGCAGGCCATGGACTTTCCGCGTGTAAGTCTTACTAACTCCCTATGGAACTTCCTTTCCCTTAATCCTCATCATCATATGATCATTGTTCTTCTGGATCCCACACTTATCAGTTTTCTTTAGAGCACAATGAACATTTTCACTAATGCTTACAATCATACATTGTACTAGATATCTTATATCCAACATTAATTGTCTTACTACTGAAAACTTATTTTTCAGTTCCATGAATATAACATAACTATCCCAAACTTTTCGAAGTTCAGGTTTCATGGTGGTGAAGACAATGCACTTAGCTGTCGTGGAATTCTAGCATTTTGGATTATGGACATAAGTCACATCATCCATAGCATCAGCGGGAGAGCATCAAAAATTTGCGATAGGACAAGCTCCTTCTCGACACTATTGAGGATAGTCCTCACAATACGGTACCAATCATAAAGTTTTTACTAGATAAAACAGTTAATCAAAATCAATTGGGAAGGTGGTAACGCGAGCCATTATTCTACAACGATAATGCAAATACTAAGACTTTGTTCATAATTAAGTTGCACTTGTGATTAATCAATTTAATTACTTAGTGCGCTCCCACTCAGATCAATATCTCTCGTAATTGATGCTGGAGTGATTCAAGATCCAACCCAATTGTCCGCCATTGATGTGACATCACTGATGACTTAGACTGGACCGGTAGGCCAACTTGCCAATCACGCTAAAGGTGATTCTTGTTCATCTTTCGATGGGCGTGTTCCGGTAGCAAACTTTTATCCAAACCGTCAAGATAACCAAGTGTAATGTGCTGTGTGTTCTTTTAACACACCCGTCTTTTATGCGTCACACCGTGTGCACCCATGTGACATGACCTGCTCCGATGTGAAACATAGTATAGACGGTGCTACAGTTGGAAGAACACTATCAACTTGATATTGTTTTGCGAGAGATCACCCTAATAAAATACGACTATCACGCATCAAACAAGGGTGCATCAAAGGGATAAACATCACAGGCAGTTCATAAAATTTTGTGAT
Organism: Bromus sterilis; assembly: GCA_950022295.1. Taxonomy (NCBI): domain Eukaryota; kingdom Viridiplantae; phylum Streptophyta; class Magnoliopsida; order Poales; family Poaceae; genus Bromus; species Bromus sterilis. The sequence continues at coordinate 40,803,458 of OX465596.1, read as the reverse complement.
ATAGTATAGCCCTTTGCTTCGTGAAGTCTTCATTGTCTTCACGTCGTCGTGGTTGAAGTCACCGTGTCCAACAACTTTGTCCTTGGCGCCGGGAACATCACCACGGCTTCCGGCATGTGCGTCGGGGTCCACCTCCGCATCGTAGATCATCACCTTTGCATCTATCTATTGCTTTGCCTCAAGCTAATAAAAAGTTCTGGCACGCAGGCCATAATTAAGCGACAATCATATGACTCCAGTCATCATGCCGTACCACGACACGCAGGTCGCGAATAAATATTACATAACATATAGCATCTCATACAAACACATTGCAAATCTTGAAGGCTATACCACATCACATGCATACTCTGCAAAAACGAGTTTGATCGCCATCTACACGGGTTGTTGCAACTTTTATCGTGGTTGTTAAGCAGGTTTACAAGGCAAACGAGAAACCCTAGATAAAACAAAACACGATACTTCTTTTGTTGCTAGTTTAACATACGGGGTGCGTGCAGCAACTAATGCCACAAGCCAAACTTCGTTAAACGCGTGACCCCCATGTGGATTTGAGTTCATAAAATCCACAAGCCCCTCCATGTTAAATCTTCTATTGCGATATTAAGATGAAATCCAAGGAGTTTGATGTAGACCATGATCAAGGCAACCAGCATACTGAAAGCAGCATAGAGGGATCGATGGAAAACTCAATCCTTGTAGCAAAACCTCAACTTGCCATCAAGCATAGAAAAAATCACATGACAGGGAAGCAACAAGAAAATCAATGCCTCATATCACACATATGATCTAGACCTAAACATGCATCTAATCAAGGATCGCTCATGATACCACTGTTGGGAAACGTAGTAGAAAACAAAAAATTTCGGCCTACGAATCAAGAACCCAAGATCATCCAAGAAGATTGCATACAAGGTTTTAGGTCATGGCTCACCAACCGATGTAGCGGAAGTAGAGTTGGTGAAGCTCGTGGACGTAGTGGAAGTAGATCTCACAAGTTCTCCCACGAACAGTCCCTTGATCAATCCCACGAACAAGTCCCGCGATCTAGTCCCACGGACAAGTCCCATGAACAAGCTCCTCGAAGAAGGGTCGAAGGTACAACCCCTCCATTAGTATCCACACATCCCGTACCAGCAATCCAGCAGCGCTCCGCCGTCCAGAGATGAACGCCACCGAGAGAACTAGAGGGAGAAAACCCTAACGGCTTCCGATCTAGAACAGCGTCTAAACCGGGGTCTAATAGTGGAGCAACGGGGTTTAGAGGAGGGAGGGTGGCGCATAGACCTTGGGGACAAGTTGTTTCGCTCTCCCTCTCCCCCTGGCTCACCTTATATAGGTGGCCAAGAGGCCTAGGGCGCAGCTCAAGGAGGATTGGGAGTCCAACTTGGACTCCCAAGCCTTCCAAACCTTCCCACACCTTCCCACCGGAAACCTGCCATAATGTGATTTGGTAATTCCACCTGGAGGAGGATTCCTTCCCCTTGGTGCGCCCCCCACCCCTTGGCCGGCCAGGGCAGCCTAGGTGGCTTGCCCCCCAAGGCTAGGGGCGCAGGGGAGTGGGTGGTACTACCCGGAACCTTCCGGAACCTTCCATGACCTTCTAGAAGCTTCCAGGACCTTCCGGGACATACCGGGACCGTTTCGGGACATTCCGGACACTTCTGGAGCACTTCCAGGACCTTCCGAGACCGTTCTCGGACGTTCCGGAGCCATCCGGATAGTTTCCAAGACCATCCGAGTTACAGTTTAAGCCACCCGATGACCGCGAAGGTTGTCGGGACGCCCAGCGATTATCCGGAAACTATTCCGGTTGATCCAGGACTTCCCCAGTACCATTCTCATATGTTCCGGAACCACCTGGGAATAATCCAGAGTGATCCGGACATAACCTTAAATACCCAGAACTACTTCTGGTGCCCTTATGAACAATTCCATAAATCTCCGGAACTACTTCCGGTACCCGTATGAACTATTCTGCTTTGCTTCCACTAAACCTTCTACCATACTAGTATTCTAACAGACTACTGCTCGTTAAGTGTGTGACCCAATAGGTTCGGTATAATGCGGACATGACTCAGAACATCTTCCGGACATAGGTCAACAGCCTTTTGTCAATAGCCAATAATCAACAGCGGAGCCATGGACACCCATGTTGACTCCCGCACATACACGAAGAAACTTCGAGTGAACCATTATGTTTATTCATGTACCATTCCCTTTGCTTCGTGATATATGACAAAGTTAGAGGAGAGATGTTTGGCACCCATGTGTAACAACTTCTTGAACACAAGCCACTCGTTATCCTCTTTGCTCGTTTGTCCATTTTCTCGTTATCGTATTCCGGTATCCCCGTGACTGAATCACAATGCGTCTGGCCAGACTATAATGGATACCGTCATACCGAGTGGGCCCGAAGTGAATATCTTCTTCATCGTGAAGGAGCAAATCCCATTCTTGAACTATCACAGTCACTAGCCACACCATCTGACATACCCAGAACTTATTTTACTACTTCCCATTTACGGGAGGATTCATCTAAGAACCAAAGCATGTCTTCCTGTGTGAAGCAACTCGATACTCTCATGGTCTAAGGAATTACGTATATGATAACATTTCATGATATGAATTATAACGTAGTTACGATGTGATCTCTAAGTATATCATTCAATACTGGGGTCGGTTCAACATCATTGTTCTGCTAACAATATGTTCCCATTGCTACTGACATCCTTGTTAGAAGAACAATGTCCATGATTAAGAAAACGTAATCATCAGTTAGCACATGAGCTGGTCTTAGAGGCTAAACCAAGAACTCTTGGTGTTTACATTTCCACACATGCAAGTGAGTTTTCTTCTGAATCTCATAGTCAGGGTCATTGCAATTATAGCACAGAAATATAAACATTAATTACGAACGTGGAAATATATATATAATAACATTTTATTATTGCCTCTAGGGCATATTTCCAACAGCCCGCATGTGCCTTTGTGAATCTCGAGTAGTAGGGCTTTGTCGTCTTATTCGTCTATACACTTTTGGAGGGCCTGAGAAATGTTGCGCTTGTAGAGCTTTCTGTTGATTACTGTGAATGCTTTGGATCGTCGACTAATGTGTCGGGCTTCTGCAACGTCTTTTGGTAGAGTTACTTCGACTAGGAATCGAAGGAAAGGTCTTGCCCAGGCCGGGCCTTCGAGTGCTGCTGGTACTTCGACTTCGATTGCTTGACTGTTTGTATCGTCGGCTGCGCTCGTTGCTGCCACCTGTGCTAGCTCATTTGTGTCGTCTTCTTCTGTAACTAATTTGGGTTCCGATGGCTTTGCTTTTATTGATCTCTGATTGATGCTATCGAGGAAAACGCCTGGTTGTATTGGTCCTCGAGTCGATCCGATGTTCGCGAGTTCGTCGTCTTCTGTATTATTTGCTCTGGGGATGTAGTTGAGTTCACATCCTTTAATCCTCCCTCTAGCGCGTTATAGATCTTCTGGTAGGCTGTCATGTTGTCTGCGACTGCGTTACAGTCTCTCATCGCCTGCTGGACGACGAGGTTGGAGTCGCCATAGATCGATAGGCGAGTGGAACCGCAAGTTTTGCCATGCGCATGCCGTGAATTAGTGCCTCGTATTCTGCTTCGTTGTTGCAGGCGTTGCTAAAGTTGATCTGGAGGATGTATTTGAGCTTCGTTCCTTTGGGGGAGACTAGGATGACGCCTGCTCCGGCTCCTTGCTGTCTTTTAGATCCGTCGAAGTACATCGTCCATGAGTTGGATAGGTCTGGGGGACCTGGTGTTTGGACTTCTGCCCACTCGACCAGGAAATCTGGGAGTACTTGGGCTTTGATTGTTGTCGAGTGTTTGAACTGCATGTCTCGTGGGCTGAGCTCCATGTTCCACTCAGCGACTCGTCCGGTCCCTCCGGGATTGTTGAGGATGTCCGCGAGTGGTGCACTGCTCATGATTGTGATGGAGTGTTCGTCTAAGTAGTGCGATACTTTCCTGGAGGTCATGATAATGGCGAGCAGGAGCTTCTGGTAGTGTGGGTACCGCTGCTGCGGCTTCGTGAGTAGCGTGCTGATACGTCCAAAAAGCATCACTATTTTATATTGTGATTTCACCCTATTCATTGATATATTCCACTTTAAAGTATTGTTCTTATGTTGTTTTGGCTTATTTTACACAGTTTACAACTTTCCGGTGCCGAAGCAGTAGAACCAGAATTCAGCGGTAAAAAGTGGATACCAAGTTGTTTAATCAGATCAAGTCCAAATGCGATGAAATTTTACGGGGGGTATTTTTATGAAGATTGACTGGGGATCACCGAAGGAGGAGGTGAGGGGACCCACCAGGCAGCCAGAAGGGTGCCTGGCGCGGCCCCCCTCCTGGCCGCGCCAGGCACCCTGGGCCCCCCTCGGTGCCCCCTTTCGCCTATATAAACTCCTGGGGTGGAAACCCCTAAACAAGAGTCGTTTCCGTGTTTTGCTGCCGCCACGGGGCAGAAACCTACAGAGGAGAAAAGCCATCTCCGGCGGGCAGATTCCGTCGGGGAGATCACCTCCCGGAAGGGGAGATTGTCGCCATCATCATCATCATCATCGTCACGGGCATCATCGAGATCATCATCAACATCATACCCAACATCAGCACCATCTCCATCTCCATCCCATCTCATCTCACAATTGCAACTTGTGTTGTAATCCGTACTATCTATCCTCTCTACTCTGTTGGTGTTGATTACTACTTTGTGGTGAATGCTATTGAGTTTTGTTGGAGAAATATCATTGTGTCCAGATTGTTTATCACCCATCTATCACCTCTGATCATGATCTCTTTTATGTCTTGTGAGTAGTTACTTTAGTTCTTGAGAACATGGGAGAAGTCTAGTTGTTAGTAGTCATATGATGTTGAAGTATTATGTGTTGTTTGATACTTAAGTTGTGTTGTTATTTCTCTAGTGGTGTTATGTGAGTCGAACACATAACACTTCACCTTTCATGGTCCTAGAGGAATACATTGTGCACAAAGGATGCTTATGGTGGGTTCCCGGAGTGACAGAAACCTGAACCCCAGTTCGCAGACTTTCGCACAAGGGAGTTATGGATCATTGATCGTAATGATGTCGTTCGGCTTATGCCTTAATTACTACCTTGTATTTGCGGATGCTTGCAAGGTGTGTAATCATAAGAGTACACTTATCTTAGTCTAGAAGGTGTACTAGTACCCACCGACACTTATCAACACGATACATATTACTTGGCGGAGTATGGTGAAAGTGACTTGACTATCTCTCCCGTGTTTTCTCGAGAACACTTTAGCTTATATAAGTTCAGTTCCTCGGCTTATCCTTGTTAAAGGATTGGGCCACTTGCTACTCCTCAGTTACCCTCTTTACTTTTCCTGTCTTTTACTTTTCTGTTGCTTAAACCAAAAACCCCGAAATATTTACCTTTGAGTGTTTGCAGCCCTTTCCTTATCCAGTGTCACTTATCAACACCTTCTGCTCCTCGTGGGATCGATACTCTTATTTATCGAAAAGCTACAATTGATCCCCTAGACTTGTGGGTTATCAAGAATCGTTTATTGGCGCGGTTAATAGGGAAGGCAACCCAACTAAACCTATTAACTTCTCCGCCATCACGTGCTGAGGTAGTAGATTGGTCTTTGGATGCTCTGGATTTTGCCTTCTTCTGCATGCTCGACGATAAGCATTGTGCTCACGACACTACTGCGTGCTGCTATGTAGAGATACAACTTTTCCCTTTCTTTAGGCACCGCCAAGATTGGTGGGGTCGAGAGGGTCTTCTTAAGTCTGCGAATGCATTGCTGGCTTCCTCGGTCCACTCGAATTTTTCTCCTTTTCTCAGCAGTTTGTAAAATGGTAAGGTCCTTTCGCATAGCCTGCTGTTGAAGCGACTCAATGCTGCGAGCTTTCCTGTGAGCTACTGTACTCCTCTGATGTTGGTTGGCCTTTGCATCTTGGCGATTGCTTGAACCTTTTCGGGGTTTTCCTTGATTCCTCGGGCAGAGACCATGTACCCGAGTAATTTTCCGGCTGGGACGCCGAACACGCATTTTTTGGGGTTGAGCTTGATCTTGTACTTGTTGAGGGACGTGAATGTCTCACGGAGGTCGTCGAGTAGTGTGTTTGCGCTGTAGGTTTTGATGACAATGTCGTCTACATAGACCTGGACGTTTCTGCCAATCTGGTCTCTTAAGCATGCTTGCATCATCCGCTGGTACGTGGTTCCGGCATTTTTTAGTCCGAAGGGCATTATTTGGTATAAGAATACTCCGTAGGGGGTGATGAACGAGGTGTGCTCTTCGTCTTCTTCCTTCATCCTGATCTGATTGTACCCTGAGTATGCGTCTAGGAAGGAGAGAAGGTCGCATCCTGCTGTGGAGTCGATTATTTGATCGATTCTTGGCAGGGGGAAGTGGTCTTTTGGGCACTGCTTGTTGATAGGCACATAGTCGACGCAAATCCTTTTAGGGACTAGGACTGGGATTGCTATCCAGGTTGCTTTCTTTGTCTCTCGGATGAACTGTGCGTCGAGTAGTCGGTTGAATTCTTCTCCGATAGCTCTGCGCTTGGGTTCTGAGAATCGTCGCAGTGCCTGTTTTACTGGCTTGGTGTTTGGCTTGATGTGGAGCGCGTGCTCTGCAAATTCTCGTGGTATCCCGGGCATGTCGGCTGAGCACCAGGCGAAAAATTTCCACTCTTCGCGAAGGAAGGTTATGAGGGCGGTTGCTTGATCTTCTGGAAGGTGGGCATATACGCGAACTGTCTTCTCTGGGTCTGTTGGGTGGACTTGGTGTGTGATTGTGTCGCTGTCGATGCTGAAATCGCGGCCAAATTATTTTGTCTCGCTTCGGCTTGCCAGCGGAAATATGCTTTTGTCCGTCACCATGGCTATTTCTTTGAGCTGTTGTTGGGCTCAAAATGTGTCAGAGACTTTGTGGAAGTCGCGATCGCACTGGTCCGATTTGGTGAAGCTTCCCTTGACTGTGATGATTCCTGCGGATCCTGGCATCTTGAGCTTGAGATATGCGTAGTGTGGAACCACCATGAACTGTGCGAACGCTGGTCGCCCGAGTATTGCGTGATACTGCGACTGCCAGTCGAGCACTTCGAACTCGAGCGCTTGCTTTGCGAAATTGCGCTTGCTGCCGAAGATCACATCAAGCTGTATTGTTCTGATGGAGGTGGCTGCTTCGCTCGGAACTACGCCGTAAATTGTGGTGCCTGACTTTTTCCAAACTGATCATGGGATTAACATCTTGCGTAGGGTGCTGGCAAAGATTATGTTTAGACTGATGCCTCCGTCCATGAAGACTGTCCATGTCGTTCCTCCGATCTGAGCTTCGAGGACCAGGGGTGCATGCCCAGGCATTGGGACTGCGGACAGATGGTCACTCTGTGAGAATGTGATGCTGGTTTCAACGCCGCTCAGTTGGTAGGTTTCAGTTATCTTTAGGCCTTCGGCTTCTTCGGCCTGCAAGGTGTAGGCATCTTGCTTTGCTTTCGAGGGTCTTCCTTCTTGGATCATGCAGATTCGTCCATGGTACGTGGGGTATTGCCTCTCTGCACTTGGTGCTGGCGACTGCGCGCTTCTTCGAGTGCGTTTGGCTTCACGCTGCTTCTCCTCCTTGAAGTTGTTGGAGAATTCGATGAATAGGCGACAATCTGGCTTGCTCTGAGATGTCCCCGACTGTCTTCAAAACAGTGGATCGCGCAAGGTCCTTCCAGTTGCTCTTTAGCTGTGAGTTTGCTGGAGCCGGCGTGCCTTCTTCTCCTTGAGATTTGGAAGATCTGCGAGGGGTCTTCTGCTCGGTTGTGGAATCTTGGGTCAAGTTCTATCCCGTTGCTGAGTGATTGGCTCCGGATGAATTTGGCGAATTCATCTGGCCTTCGATCCGGGTCGTAGTACTATCCGGTCTGGGTTTCGGAGTCGTTGTCTTGGCGTGTGGTGGGAGTCCGGGCGGCGGTGGGTCGTCGACTGGTGGGAGAGCCTTCTGTTATACGTCGCGACTCTTCGAGTGGTGTCCCCTAATAGAGTCCTCGCGTTTGCCTTATGAGTCGTCGAGTTATTTTCCGTCGGCGATGGATCTGATGGTCGTCGGGGTGCCGTATTTGATTCGGCTGCAGGCTAGATGATCTTGACGAGATGATGGAGATGCTTGTGGTGAACTTGAATTCCTCGAGCGGGCTAGATCTGGTTCTAGTCCTTGAGTCTTGATCTGCTGAGGGCGGGACCGCCGAGATCGGCTCAGGAGAAGCACTTCCTGCTCGATATTATTGCTTGAGGGGGCGAATACAGAGGAGGCCAAGGCGATTTATCGCAAGGCTAGATGTGTAGATGTGTATAGGATTGATCTGGATGTCTCCCCTCCCAGCCTTTATATACTAGGCTAGGTCTCGGGGAGTCTGTACTAGGTTACAAAGATAGTTTCCTAGTTCTAGTCTTGCCTTGTACGCCAAGTTGCGCCTTCCATGCTAGTCACGGACTCCTACGTCGGTGCCTGGTTGGGCCAATCGTGGGCTTGTCGTAGCTTCCTAGCGGGCCTTCTATCTTCATACGCACCAGGTAGCCTTACATGCAGGAGTCGTGGGGTCACCCCCTGATGGCTTCTCGCCCCTCGTTGGTTACCCCAAGTGGAAGGTTTGATGTAGCACAACGACAAGTTTCCCTTAGCGAAGATGCTAAGGTTTAGATTGTCTCCAGTAGGACTCAAGAGATACAAGTAGGTGGTAAAGTGAACAATGGCGCCGTTCACAACCTAGGTTGCTAACTTCACCTGGACCTGCACACATATACAAATAACTTTGCTCCCAACGAGTTCAGAGGAGTTGTCAATTCCTCCGGCCTTGTTGTTTACAAAGGATTGACGCAATAGATAATAATGATAGTGATAGCAACGGAAAAGTAAATACTGAAAGTAAATTGGTAGTGTGAACAATAATGTGAAGATGGACCGACGTCCCGTGATTTTCACTAGTGATGTCTCTCTCCCAAAAGACGATAAAAATGCTAGCGAGGTAAACAAATCACAATTGGGCAATTGACAGGATTATGAAGGCACCGCAATGCTAACTATGCTGCAAAGAAAGGAAGGGCTCAAAAGCAATGGGCAGTACGCCAAGGTAAGTAGACCGGAATCCATCTGCATCTACTACAAATCATCCACCTTGAGATATCTATCCAGAACATCTCGTTGGTATTAAGTTGCAAATCCCACCCAAAGTGTAAACTCAAAGCAATAGATAACTGCATTAAAAGAACTTTGCGTAAAGTAAACAATCCTTGCACCCGCAAGTACAAGCACTGTTGTTTTATCCCTGGTGGCAACAGCACATCCCCTAGTCTCATGTTTCTGTCACTCAAGCTAGACATCGAGGGGCTGAACCCACAATCAAGCATAACACTCTCTCTTGGAGTTGCAAATAAAATACTTGGCCAAAGCAAATACCGCAACGGAGAACATGCAAGAATTTACTCAAGAACAAAATATAAAAGAGAAGAACCAAATATATTACTCATCACAATATGAACATAGTCTCATAATCCATCAGATCCCAACAAACTCAGCATAGCAACAGCAGAAATTACATAGATGCCTCGATCATGTGAGGCAGCTCACGAGGACTCGAAAGTGGAAGCACAAAAGAGGGAGAGATAGATCACATAGCTACTGGTCACGGACCCATGGTCCAAGGGGAACTACTCACGGTACCTACGGGAGGCGACATGGCTATGGATGGTCTCCCGGAGGGGGTAGCTTCTCCCGGCAGGGTGCCGGAGCAGCTTCACCAGGCAGCCCCGATCTTGAAACGGCGGCGGCGGCGAAACAGAGGCGAGATCGAGAAAAAGGAGTTCGTCCTGAGGGTTTTCGTCACGGGGGGTAAATATAGGCGAAGGGGGGCGTCGAGGGGATCCACCAGGCAGCCAGGAGGCCTCCTGGCGCGGCCTAGGGTGGGGCCGCGCCAGGGACCCTCCTGGCTCACTGGTGGTGGGCCCCCTTCGCTGCTTTGGTGTTTTCGGAAGCTTCCGCGATGCTGATTTTTTATCTGATTTTCCTGGATTTTTTGGAGCACTTTTAATGGCCGGAAAATCTGAAATACAAAAACAGCAGAAAACAGCAACTGGCAGCTGGGTGCACTGGGTTAATAGATTAGTCCAAATATGTTCAAAAGTGTATGAAAGTTCAAGAAAAACATGGCAAAGTCACACAAAACATTCATGGAGCAAACCGAAATTATAGATACGTTTGGGACGTATCACCCCCTCGTCACCAACCATCCATCTCCCTAGCCTACAGTGTTTTTAATTCTGCTGGTTACTAGTTGTTTACTTTTGTTGTTTACTATTACTATTTCACCACCACTATTTACGTTGGTATCATCACTTCCATATCGCAGTTACTATTAATATCTTGTTGCAAGTAAGTGTATCTCAGGTGCGGTGGAATTGACAACTCAACTGTTAAAGCTTGTGGATATTCTTTGGCTCCTCTTGAGTCGAATCTATAAATTGGGTTATTCTTACCCGCGAAGACTATCTCGATCCCCTGCAGTTGTGGATTATCAACTTGGTGCTGCTGATAACCCACAACTGCAGGGGATCGAGATAGTCTTCGCGGGTAAGAATAACCCAATTAATTGATTCGACTCAAGGGGAGCCAAAGAATACCCACAACCTTTGACAGTGGAGTTGTCAATTCCATCGCACCTAAGATACACTTACTTGCAACAAGATATTAATAGTAACTGCGATATGGAAGTGATGGTGGAAACGAAAATAGTGGCGGTGAAACAGTGAAAGTAAAACAGCAAAAGCAAACAACTAGTAACCAGCAGAATTAAAAACATTGTAGGCTAGGGAGATGGATGGTTGGGTGCTGCATGGATAAGATACTTCATGTATTTAACTTGGGGCAAGGCACACAGAAAAGCAATGATCATCTACGCATATATCAAACATTAGGCATGTACCCCACAGGTAGTTGTACGTGCTTGCAATAAGAACTTGCACAACATCTTTTGTCCTACCATCTGATACATCCAAAACGTATCTATAATTTCTGCTTGCTCCATGCCTCTTTTGTGTGATATTGCTATGATATTGATGAACTTCCATACACTTTTGATCATATTTGGACTAACCTATTAACTCAGTGCACCCCAGTACCAGTTCCTGTTTCTGCTGTTTTTCTATTTCAGGTTTCCCCCTTATTAAAAGTACCAGAAAAATTCCGGGGAAAATATAGGAAAAATCAGCGTACCGGAAGCTTCGCGAAGAGGCCGAGAGGGGCCATAGGGGAGCCAGGGGGCCCCAGGCGGCCAGAGGGCGCGGCCCCACCCCTGGCCGCGCCAGGGGGCGCCTGGAGCCCCTGGCCCACCTCTGGATGCCCCCTTTCCCCTATTAATTCCCCGTGACGAGAAACCCTTGGGGACGGAACCCTTTTTCGCGATCTCTCCTCTGTTCCGCCGCCGCCGCGCTTCCAAGATCGGGAGCACCAGAAGACCTCTTCCCGGCACCCTACCGGAGGGAGGAACCACCTCCGGGAGCTTCTCCACCACCATGGACGCTTCCCGGATGAACCGTGAGTAGTCCACCTTGGACCATGGGTATATGATCAGTAGCTATGTGATGTTCTCCTCCCCTCTTTGTTCTTCATGGATTAGACCTCGTGAGCTTCCCTACATGATCGAGGCACATATGTAATCTTTCTGCTGTTGCTATGCTGAGTTTGCTGGGATCCGATGGATTATGAGACTATGTTCAGATTGTGATTGAGTTATATATTTGATTCTCCTCTTTTATATTTATGTTCTTGAGTAATTCTTGCATGTTCTCCGTTGCTATTTATTGCTTTGTCCAAGTAGTAGGTAGTGACTCCAAGAGGGAGCGTTATGCATGATTGTGGGTTCATGCCCCCCGATGACTAGCTTGAGTGACAGAAACATGAGTCTAGGGGATGTGTTGTTGCCATAAGGGGGAAAACAACGGTGCTTGTACTTTCGGGAGGAACCTTTATGTCAACTACACTTGGTGCTGCCACAAAACTTCTTGATGAGATGATGACCAACTATTCCCAATGGCACACTGAAAGAGCTCCAACAGGTAGGAAGGTAAACTCTGTCGAGGAGATCTCCTCCCTAAATGAAAAAGTTGACTTGATTATGTCTCTACTTACCAAGCAATCTCCTATTGATCCTCAAAATGTTCCTTTAAATTCTTTGATTGCTCAGGATCAAGTATATGTGAACTTTATCTCTAGAAACAACTTCAACAATAATGCTTATAGGAGTAACTTTGGTAGCAATCCTAGACCGTTCCCCTCCAACAACTATGGGAACAAAAACACTTATCCTAGCACCAAAAACTCCACTTCTGAATTATAGAGTATGCTTAAAGACTTTATCACTACCCAAAAAGCCTTCAACAAGAGTGTAGAGGAAAAACTAGACAAACTAGATAACCTCTCGTCGAAGGTAGAAAATTTAGCCCATGAAGTAGAATTGCTTAAAATTAGAACTTCTCCCCTTGAGGAGAGGAAGGTCACTCCTATGAATGCTATCCAAGTGCAAATTAATGAAAACATTAGGATGATGGCTAAACTAAAAGAGAGATGGGCTAGAGAAAAGGAGTAAGAAGATAGGATTAAGATCCTTCCTACACACCATACTGTTTCTACTATCCAAGTGGTTGAGGATATCCAAACTCTTAGCACCCAATGCACCCCTAGTCCCATAGGACCTATTAATGGAAATGCTATGACCTCAACCGTAGAAGAAGAAATCCCTATGACAATAGAAGCTACCAAACAAGTGAGCCTAAAGGGCACCACTACCACTCTACTTGATAGTAGTGACCTTGATTTTGATAATTGCACTCTTTCTGAAGTTATTCGTTTCCTTCACAAGATGTCTAGAGACCCCCACACTAGCACACTTAATCTTGCCTTCACGGAGCATATCACTAATGCTCTCATCAAAGCTAGGGAGGAGAAGCTTAGGGTAGAAGCCTCCATACCTAGAAAGCTAGAAGATGTTTGGGATCCTATGATTAAAATTAAGTTGAATAACTTTTCTTGCTATGCTTTATGTGATGTTGGAGTTAGTACCTCTGTTATGCCCAAAAGAATGTATGATATATTTTAATTGAAACCTTTTGATCCTTGTTCTTTTGGTGTTCGTCTCGTCGATTCTTCCGTAAAGAAACCTTTGGGGAAGATAGATGATGTTCTTATCATTGTCAATGAAAATTATGTTCCCGTTGATTTTACTATTATGGACATTGAATGTGAACCTTCTTGTCCAATTATTTTGGGACGTCCTTTTCTTCGCACCGTGGATGCTATTATTGATATGAAAGAAGGGATTATAAAATTCCAATTCCCTCTCAAGAAAGGGATGGAACACTTCCCTAGGAAAAATATTAAGTTGCCTTTTGAGTCCGTCACACGGGCTAGTTATTTTCTTAAAAAGACTTGATCTATTTGCATTAAGCCTAGGTAATGGCTTTAACGAAGCGCTTTCGGGAGGCAGCCCGCAACGAATTTAGGATTTACCTTTTGTTTTTATTCTGTTTTAGTGGTCTTGATGATTTTTACTACTGTAGCAACATCATTCTATCTTTACTTTTCAAGCTTTGTGCCTTTTATAGCCTCATACGACAAGGGAAGTGAAAGTTGTGACACGCTGTCCAGAAAACAGATTCTGTCCTCGTGACTAGAAAAATCACAGAAAAATCCCACTTCATCTTTTTGAGCTGAATTTTTTACACAGAGTGATATATACAATTACGAAACTTTCGTATGTTAAGATTTTTTTGATTTGAGTTGCAGAAGTATCCCTAAAAAATTCTTTACTACCTGCTGGTCTGTTTTTCACAGATTCTGTCCTGTTTTGCCTTTTCTTCGTTTTGCAAACCTTAAGCTTGCTTTTTCTTTGAAAAAACTTTTTGGCAATCTTGAGAAACAGTAGCTCTTCAAGATTATCTTTATTTCCAGTTGAGAAAAACTATTTTATTATGGGTACTAACCTCGCTAATCTGATTATGATGAGTTATGTATGAAGGGAGTTTTCAAGTGTGCGAGGGAAGATGATGAAAGAAGATTAAGAAGTGTCAAGCGTTCAAGCTTGGGGATGCCCCCATGCATCCCCAAGAAATATTCAAGGAGACTCAAGCATCTAAGCTTTGGGATGCCCCCGTGCATCCCCTTCTCCATCAACAATTATCAGTCCGTCTCCCGTTTCACTATATTTTTATCACTTCATGCGTTATGTGCTATTCTTGGAGCGTCTCGCTCTTGGGTTTTATTTTTTAGTTTTCTTTAGATTTGTTTGCTGTTCATAACAAGTTAGAACCCAGATTTCTTTGTGTGGGAGACAAACACGCTCCACTTCCAAAATTTAGAACACAACATAGGACTTTTCATGCTTATCTTTGCTGTGTGTGTTCTTTATCTTTTTCGTAGCTGCTGTCATGTTTTGCTCTTAGATTTCATGTTTATCTTTTTAAAGAGATTTTATTTAGTTTGTTGATAGAAATCTCTTGAGTTTCTTGTTTATCTTGTTTAGAGAGTTTGCCTGTTGCACTGAGTTTTGTGTCTTCACTTGAAGTAGGTAATTGAGGTTGCTATTCTTTTTGTAGTAGTAACTTGCAATAGTTTTGAGGTGTTGTCTTGAGTAATGTTTGGACTTTTGGTGTCAAGAGCTTTAGCCTATTAGTGATAGATTTTGTATTTTGGGAAATCCGTGTTTATTTTCAAAACCTACAAATTAGTTGAGAACTCTAGCTACTAGATAGATCACTACTCTTCTGAGGGGTCGAATTTTAGAGTACACTCACGTACCATGAGTCGAGGATGCGCAAGGATAACCAAACCCCCATACACTCCTCCTCGGGGTACTTGTCTCTTTGTGAAACTTCCTTATTAGATTGAGAGTTACCGATAATAAGTGCATGACTTCTTCGGACTAATGTGAGTATTCGTAAGTTGACACTTCCACCTTCCCATATTTTTCTAGCCTCTCCTGTGTCGTGCATTGCTTTCTTCTCACTCCGAGAGTTAGCGTCCACCTTCGCCGGTACATCCAAACCCTTGGCACGATACGCTCTGTCATCATAAGCCTCCTTATATCCTTCCTCAAAACAGCCACCATACCTACCTATCAAGGCATTTCCATAGCCTTTCCGAGATATATTTGCCATGCAACATCCATATTCTCATGACTTGATCTTCATGTCATATATGCTACTTGCTTGATCGATGATCCGCATGCTAGTTGGGCCTTGCCCTAATCATTGCTACATGACGCGCTAGTATGATTGCATATCCTGCTACACTGGCAGAGGGATACATTTGCATACATCATGATAGTTACATCTTTTTTGTGATTTGAGTACTTTGTAAAGTGTGAAAGATCTTCTATAATTTTTGTAATATATAGAGTGTTGCCCCTAAAGTGACGAAAAGATCCCAAAGTGGACAAATTAAAATATCCCAAAGAGGACAATTTAAAGATCCCAAAGAGGACAAATGAGAGAAATAGAAAGAGCCATTGAGGCCACCAAAAAATACAAAAAAATAGAAAAAGAGAGAAAAAGAAATAAAAAGAGAGAAGGGGGCACATTACTATTCCTTTTGAGAGATACACACTCGTACTCCATATTATATCTTGTACTCCATAGAGATTAGCATTCATGCATATAGCTATGTGGGGACCTTCACATTATAGAACTTGGCTTGTATATTCCAATGATGAGCCTCCTCAAAAGAGCTCTAGGTATTCTTGAGCAAGCAAGTTGGATGCACCACCACTAGTTCCATTGGAGAGCTTACCTTAGCTCATATGTGCATCCGTTGCATGGCAATCCCTACTCCTCACATCATATCTATCATTTGGCTTTCTCTCGCCTATGATTGTCCTCATTGATGTGAGCCTTTCACACCCTTTTTGTCTTCCTCCTCCACCATATTCTCTCTTTGCCATCCTAAGTGTCAACTTTCTTGCTTATGCTCATCCATTGCATGAGTGCTCAAAATGTCGAAAAGGAGTGGATCATTTTGACTTGTACCTGGCTAGTGGTCTGGGGATGATTCAAGATAAGATTCCAAAGAAGACCAAGTGTGAAAATTTAGTAGATTGAGTTCTCAACAATAAAAATACTTTTTCTCGTATATCCCTATCCCCTTTATTGCACTTTTATGTTCTTATGTTGCTTGTTTCAATACTAAATATAGACTCTTGCATGTTATGAATTGAATTGAATTGCATGCTTTGATTTCTTTACTTACAAAGTTCTTATATGGTTGTTAGCATGTCACCACAGAAATTATGCTTGTTATCATTTACCTACTCGAGGAGGAGCAGGAATTAAGCTTGGGGATGTTGATACGTCCAAAACGTATCTATAATTTCTTCTTGCTCCATGCCTCTTTTGTGTGATATTGCTATGATATTGATGAACTTCCATACACTTTTCATCATATTTGGATTAACCTATTAACTCAGTGCACCCCAGTGCCAGTTCCTGTTTTCTGTTGTTTTCCTATTTCACGTTTCCCCCTTATTAAAAGTACCAGAAAAATTCCGGGAAAAATATAGGAAAAGACAGCGTACTGGAAGCTTCCCGAAGAGCCCGAGAGGGGCCAAAGGGGAGCCAGGGGGCGCCAGGCGGCCAGAGGGCGCGGCCCCACCCCTAGCCGCGCCAGGGGGCGCCTGGAGCCCCTGGCCCACCTCTGGCTGCCCCCTTTCGCCTATTTATTCCCTGTGACGAGAAACCCTCGGGGACGAAACCCTTTTTCGCGATCTCTCCTCTGTTCCGCTGCTGCCGCACTTCCAAGATCGGGAGCACCAGAAGACCTCTTCCCGACACCCTTCCGGAGGGAGGAACCACCTCCGGGAACTTCTCCACCACCATTGACGCTTCCCGGATGAACCGTGAGTAGTCCACCTTGGACCATGGGTCTATGATCAGTAGCTATGTTATGTTCTCCTCCCCACTTTGTTCTTCATGGATTAGACCTCGTGAGCTTCCCTACATGATCGAGGCACATATGTAATCTTTATGCTGTTGCTATGATGAGTTTGCTGAGATCCGATGGATTATGAGGTTATGTTCAAATTGTGATTGAGTTATATATTTGATTCTCCTCTTTTATATTTATGTTCTTGAGTAATTCTTGCATGTTCTCCGTTGCTGTTTATTGCTTTTTCCAAGTAGTAGGTAGTGACTCCAAGAGGGAGCATTATGCATGATTGTGGGTTCATGCCCCCCGATGACTAGCTTGAGTGACAGAAACATGAGTCTAGGGGATGTGTTGTTGCCACAAGGGGGAAAACAACGGTGCTTGTACTTGCGGGTGCAAGGATTGTTTACTTTACGCAAAGTTCTTTAATGCAGTTATCTGTTGCTTTGAGTTTACACTTTGGGTGGGATTCGCAACTTAATACCAGCGAGATGTTCTGGATAGATATCTCAAGGTGGATGATTAGTGGGTAGATGCAGATGGATTTCGGTCTACTTGTCTTGGCGTACCGCCCGTGCTTTTGAGCCTCTTCCTTTCTACATAGCATAATTAGCATTGGTTTGTGCACATAATCCTGTCAATTGCCCAGCTGTAATTTGTTTACCTCGCATAGTTGTTTTATCGTATTTTGGGAGAGAAACATCACTAGTGAACATCATAGGACCCCGGTCCATATTTCCACCACTGTTTACACCTTCCATTTACTTTCGGTATTTACTTTTCAGTTGATATCACTATCATTATTATCCCGTGCGTTTTATCCTTCGTAAACAACAAGGCCGGAGGAATTGACAACTCCTCTGTACTCGTTGGGAAGAGAAGCTATCTGTGTGTGTGCAGGTCCAGGTGAAGTAAGAAACCTTGGGTTGTGAACGGCGCCATTGTTCACTTCACCACCTACTTGTCAACATTGGAGTCCTACTGGAGACAATCTAAACCTTAGCATCTTCGCTAAGGGAAATTTTCCGCTACGCTACATCTCACCTTCCACTTGGGGTAACCAACGAGGGACGAGAAGCTATCTCGTGTATCACCATCCTGCTACGAACGGGGCCAAAAGGAACTTATGGAGATAAAGGTGCTCCTGTCAAAGAGCACTGGAACAAAGCATTAACAATCAATGGATACACGGAATCCTCAAATTATAGTCCATCCCCTTTGGTGTCCCAAGTTGTCACCTTTAGGATCGCCGGTTCCGGACTATAACAGGTGCATACAACTCGTAGATAGGATCAAGAACACAAATATATTCATGCAAACACATAGGGTTCAGATCTGAAAACATGGCACTCAGGCCCAAAGTGACAAGCATTAAGAGCAACAAGTTGAAGCAAAGATGATAAACACCAATCTAGATGATAGGCAACATGCGCCAACAATTTGATAAACTATTACATGATCTAGATCATCCAATACCTACCATCCCCTTTGCCTACAGCAGGGAATTACTCACACATGGAAGGAGAAGTCATGGAGGGAGGATGGAGTGGTGATGATGATGATGAAGATGGCGATGATCTCCCCTCACCGAAGGCCAAAACTTAGCCCTCCCGGAGAAGAACAGAGGGTGGCGGCGGCTCCGCGACGAGAATTGGGAAAACGACTTTTGTTCTGGGATTTTCTCGCCACGGGAATAAATAGGAGACGAAGTAGGGCACCAGAGGGGGGAAGACCCTCCCAGGCGGCCTCCTGGCGCGGCCAGGGGTGGGGCCGCGCCAGCAGGGCGCCTGGGGGCCACCTGGTTGCCCTCTGGCCCCACTTCTGACACATTGGTCCTTCGGGTGCGTGGATTTTCTGTGATTTTTCCTGGAATTTTTTGAGACACCTAAAAATCCATTTTCCTGCACACAATAAAACCATACATACAGCTCTGCTGAAAACATCGTTAGTCCGGGTTAGTTTCGTCCAAATCATGCAAGAATGAGGGCAAAACAATAGCAAAAGTGTTTGGAAAAGTAGATACGTTTGAGATTTATCAACTCCCCCAAGCTTAGCATATTGCTTGTCCTCAAGCAAATCAGTTCAACGAACTGAACGCGACAAAGAAAACTTTGACAAACTCTTTTGCTTCATTAGATGTATATAAGCATGTACTATGAAAAGAGTCTAGAAGGTATTGAAACAATGCTATAAGGACACTGCACGAAGCAATCCTTCTTTCATGTGAACAATCACAAACAACTAAAATTAAATAATATGCTACTGAAAATCAAGACAAGGTTACAATGCACATAGCTCGAACATATTAGGCTGGTATCTAGCCTCCATGAGTGAAGCAAAACATAAATGCAGAAACTCCTCCGGAGTTGTAAAGGAGACTAGAACTAAAAGCTTCAGAATAAGTAATACCACAATCATACAGAAGACAATGTAGTACTTTGGTACAATGCACATTACACTCAGAATGATAATTAAGCTCTCAATAGTTGGTTCGTTGAAGAAAGAAGGTGGAGACTCTCGAACCGTGGATTTTGATGGCAAGGTTGAAAACCCGTGGCTGGAAGCAAAGACTAAACATGTACCAGGGCTCTTGGTTTTGAAAAAAGAGATAAAAAGTTTTTGGTAGGTGCATGATTCGTCCACGAATGCTAGTAGACAACCCAATCACCTCTTATGCTAGACATGTTTCTAGGAACGACTCCCAAGATGGGGACGATCACATCCCCTTAATATCCTTTGTTTATCACTACCAAAGTTTTCTGATTTCTCATAAACAAAGCGTGAAGGAGGGTTTGTTGGTTGTGATTATCTTTTGTGAGCTGGGCGCACTCATGCCAGTCCCTCCTCGTATTAGGGGTTTGCAGATTAGACATGCAATCCCGGGATAAAACATGTCTCACATAAGAAGATCAAGAATTACCTACTACTTCCCCATGAGCTAAAGCAGAGGCACAACACATGAGTGTTTTTGAATAATTTCGAGATGGTACAAGGAAGTCTTTGTTAGGATGGCCGGTAAATACCACATAGGAAGGTATGGTGGACTCATATGGAATAAATGGTTTCAAGGATTTTGGATGCACAAGCAGAATTCCGCTTAGTGAGAGCGAAGGCTAGAAAAAGACTGGGAAGCGACCAACTAGAGAGCAATAACAGTCATAATCATGCAGAGCGACAAAGCAACATTTAATTGGGAATGAAACTGATATAACTATTCTGAAATTCAAAGATCATCAAGGCATAGTGGACTTTTTAGTCTTAAACATGTGTAAGCATGTGCCAAGTCAATCCAAGAATTCTCCAAAGGGAAATACCACTTCAGTATGCCAAACCATGAACAATGCAATGCATGTAAATCATTTCAACAACACATTATGTACCCTAGCTATTTGAGATTAGCCACAAAGAAAGCATGAACCACTGGGAAAGCATTGTAAACATAGCACTATGTCGCTACAAGCTGGTCTCTAAATCCTAAGTACAAGCATATGTACAAAAGTAGAAACAGAAAGATTTCATGCCGGTTTTCCTTGTTGCATCCCTTTCGTCGATCTTCATCATCACTGCCTCGTCGCTTGCACGATCGAACGTCGGAAAAAATAATCAAGTGCAAATGCCATCACGGACTCGAGCTGAACTCTGCAACAAATCAAACTAAAGAGAGAAAAAAAATCTTTTTGGATTTTTCAAAGGTTAAACGAAAGAAAAAGAAAGAGAAAATATTTTTGTTGTTTTTGCAACGAAAGAATCAAAGAAGAACAGGCAAAAACTTCAAAAAGATCAAAACGAACAATCATAAAACGGATAATACAATGCAAAAAAGGAGAAGGACACGTACTCCCCCAAGCTTAGGCTTTTGGCCTAAGTTGGTATCTGCTACTGTGGTCCCCAGGAGCCTCCAGCTCTGGGGTAGTACTGGTGTGTCCATGGGTCATACGGGGCGTCAGGTTCATAGACCGAAGTCCTGGGATCCTCCCACGAAGAAGGCTTCGCGCTCCAAGCGGAAGAAGACCCTTCACCCCACTGGGTAACGGGATCCTCCTCCTCATCATGCACAACCCCCTCCATGGGGTTATGGAACTGCTGCTGGGCCACGAACTCATCGAACTGGGTGACGTTGAAGGACCATCCGTTCCTGCGAACAGAATCAAACCAAAAAGGAGCAGGTAGACGGATCTCCCGAATATCGATTAGTCCAAATCTCAGAATATAAATAAGGTTACCAAACTCGGAAGTCCTGGTAACAAACTCATGCCTCTTCATAGCAGCAAGATCAAAGCTTATAAAAGGAAAAGGCTCATCATCAGGATGTGGGGTGCGTTCAAGAGACTCAAGAATAAGTGTGGCGTAAACGCCACCAAAGAGATCTCCCTTGTTGCCATTAAGGGCAAGTCGGCGAGCAATCAAGGCACCCACATTATACGTAGTTTACCCTGAGAGGGAATTTGCCAGGATAGCAATATCCGGCGCAGAACTGTTGCTCGTGTTGTCACGAGCTAATACCCCTCTAGCAATATAATATGCAAAATACCTGAGCTGGGGAAACAAGATGCTGGAAAATTTTGAACGTTGGATATCGCTTGTATCTTGACTGCAAAGAGAGTTGAAAAGCGTTCTCAGCTCGGTGGGCTGAGTGTTCATCTTTGTCGTCCGTCCAACGTTCGGCACACCTATTATTTCACAAAATCTTTCCAAAGACATGGTCAAAAGATCATTGTAAATTTTAAACTCAATAAAACCAACATCATGGTAATATCTAAAACTGTTAATAAAATAGGAGGTGAGTTTACGGTATTGAGTAACACGGCATGTTGCAAGCCGTGTCAAACCTGCATTAGCACAGAGGTTATCAAACTCCTCCTTAATACATGTCGCTTCAAGAAAATCGTTGCACGGAAACATCATTGCCCGTGTTGGGCTTGTATCTTCCAGCAACTCCAGGGGCACAACATCTTCATTGTAGCTCACCCTAGCAGCTGAGGATGAAGCTGCAGCTCTAGTTACTCTATCAGTATGCTCGGGCTTCTTCTTCCCAAGCCATCCTTTTGCTTTTCCTGGAGATGGGGCATGTGGGCCCCAGGCGCCCTGTGGGCGCGGCCAGGGGGCAGGCCGCGCCACCTGGCCGCCACTGGTGCCCCCCCCTAGTCAGCCCCAGGTGCCTCTGGGTCACTCCCGGCATGAAAAATTTTATTTTTATTTTTTTGGAATTTTTCTAACAACTTCACTGTTGAAAAAATTTCGAGGTTCAAAAAGTTGCAAAACTTTCTGAAAACTTGAAATAGTGGTTAGCTACGTGAAGCTTCAAAAATATAAAACTTTGGACCAGCAAGAAAGATAAAGCTAAAAGAAATGCAAACATAACAACCTCTACTTTTTTCTTATATAAAACACATTTAATAGCAAGGTTGATCAAGTCCTACTACTAAACAAGCAATACATAGAGCAAAAAGTTTCACTTACTATGAAGCATTCATGGTACCTTCACTTTAATGGATATTGTCCCCACCATAATGGTTTTATATTTGTGGTTCACATGTAGAGGACAATCCCATTCACCAATGTTCACGGTCTCAATATTCTCTATAGAGTTGAGGCCATGCCTTTTGTCGGTCTTCTTCGGAAAATACACCGTGTGTTCTTTATCATTCACATTGAAAGTGACCTTTCCTTTGTTGCAATCAATAATAGCACCTGCGGTGTTAAGAAAAGGTCTACCAAGCATAATAGACATGCTCCCATCCTCGGGCATGTCAAGCACAACAAAATCAGTAAGGATCAAAAAATTAGCAACTTCAACGGGAACATCCTCACAAATACCAATGGAAACGGCTGTTGACTTGTCAGCCATCTGAAGAGAGATATATGCAGGGATTAGTTTTTCTAAACAAAGCCTCTTGTAAAGAGAGAAAGGCATAACACTCACTCCTGCTCCAAGATCACATAAATCAGTCTTGACATAATTATTCTTTATGGAGCAAGGAATGGTGGGTATACCTGGATCACCAAGCTTCTCAGGAATCTTGCCACTAAAAGAGTAGTTAGCAAGCATAGTAGATATTGCTTCATTAGGAACTTTTCTTTTATTAGTAACAATATCTTTCATATATCTCGAATAGGGAGGTAACTTAATAGCATCAGTCAAAGGGGTTTGAAGAAAAGGGGGTTTCATCCACTCACAAAACTTATTGTAATGCTCTTGTTCTGTAGTTTTGAGAGACTTAACTGGAAATGGCATGGGTTTCTGTACCCATGGTTCTCTTTCCTTCCCATGTCTTCTTGCGATGAAGTCTTCTCTAGTGTATTTCTTGCGTTTGTCGGGTGCTTCTTCTTCTCAAACTTCGGGTGGATCATTCTTTTCACCATCCTTTTCAGGCTCAGCACCGTCTTCAGTCTCACCATCGGAGGTAGATATACTATTTGGATCAATAACAAGCTCTTCACTTGCAATTGGATCATTGGAATTATCTCCTTCTTTGTGCTTCTTCTTCTTCTTCTTCTTCGGAGAACTAACAATTTCTCCTTCCTGCATTTGAGAATCTTTCTCGATTCTCTTCGGATGCCCCTCTGGATAGAGAGGATCTTGAGTGCTAGTTCCACCTCGGGTTTTAATCCCGAAGGCCTGTATATCCTGTTTGGCATTGTTAGCAAGCAAATATTTTTGCACATTAGAAATTTGTTCAAGCTGAGTTTGAACCATATGAAAATGCTTCACAAGATATTTAACATCATTAACTGTTCTACCTAGAACATCGAGCAAACTTTTGATAGCAAGGGAATTATCATGTAACTGACTTTGTATCCTCTCATTAAAGTGATTTTGCTTCATAATAAAATTATCAAGCTCATCTAAACATTGATCAGGAGGCTTACCATGAGGGATGTCACTTGCATTGAAATCTAAAAGAGAGTGTACCTCTACCATAGAAGGGTGAGTGGTAGACTCACACAACTTCTCAATAGGGGTAGATTCTTCACGTCTTCAGTTTTAATACCCTTCTCTTTAATAGACTTCTTTGCTTCTTGCATATCTTCTGGGCTTAGGACGAGCATGCCCCTCTTTTTTGGTGGTGGAGGTGGTTCAGGGACGGACCAATCTTCGTGGTTCTTGGCAATCTTGCCCATTAATTCTTCTGCATCGTCCGGTGTTCTTTTCCTGAAAACACAACCAGCACAACTGTCCAAATAGGATCTGGATTCATCAGTTAGACCAGCATAGAATATATCAATTAGTTCATTCTTAGGGACTCCATGTCCCGGTCTAGCCTAGATCAGACTGCAATACCTCCCCCAAGCTTTAGGGAGGTTCTCATCCTGCAACTGTTTAAAGTTATAAATTCTTTGTAAAGTAGCATGTTGCATATGAGCAGGAAAGTACTTATCAACAAAAGAGTGAGCTAAGTCTTGAGGACTCTTAATGGAACCACATGGTAGTGCATCATACCATGCTTTAGCACCTTCCTTCAAAGAGAAAGGAAGAAGCTTAGTAACATAAAAGTTTTGTATCTTCTCATCCGTAGTAAACAGGCCACCCAACTCAGTGAGTTTGGTCAGGTGTGCAATTGCATCATCATTGTCTCTTCCATAAAAGGGGTCAGCTTCAACCATAGATATAAGTGAAAGATCAACAGAGAAATTATAATCAGGATCATTGATGCATATAGGAGATGTAGCAAATTCAGGATCAGGAACGGTCTTGTTCTTCAGGGAGTGTTTTTCGAGAAGCTTCTTAATAGCACCCGGGTCAGAGTCGAAAAACTCTGTTAGCTCCCTGCATAAATCATCATCAAGCATAATATAATCTTCCTCAAGGAGTCTCTCCTTGACTTTACTCAAATCAGGATAATTGTAAGTTCCACCAATAGGGTAGCGAGTAACAGGAATTTCAATTCCAGATTTTTTTGCAGCAGCAGCGATCTGTTTCTCAAGAGCGTAACCAAGTAAACCAATATCATCAAGAGTAGTAGAAGCATCATCAAAAGTATCGGACATAGTAACAGATTCAGTAGAAGCATCATGTGGTGGAGGTGAAGCAAACTTACTCATAACTGAAGGTGAATCAAGTGTAGCACTAGTGTTCAGAACAGTACATTTTCTTGTACGGGATGGTAAGATCGGGACCTTGGGGTCTTCTTTCTTACCCATAGCGGATAAATTGCAGCAGGTAAAATACTTCAGGTAGACTTGTAAATAAAGCTATGCTCCCCGGCAACGGCGCCAGAAAACAACCTTGATAACCCACAACTGCAGGGGATCGAGATAGTCTTCGCGGGTAAGAATAACCCAATTTATAGATTCGACTCAAGGGGAGCCAAAGAATACCGACAAGCTTTGACAGTGGAGTTGTCAACTCCACCGCACCTGAGATACACTTACTTGCAACAAGATATTGATAGTAACTGCGATATGGAAGTGATGGTGGCAACGTAAATAGTGGCGATGAAACAGTGAAAGTAAAACAGCAAAAGCAAACAACTAGTAACCAGCAGAATTAAAAACACCGTAGGCTAGGGAGATGGATGGTTGGGTGCTGCATGGATAAGATACTTCATGTATTTAACTTGGGGCAAGGCACACAGAAAAGCAATGATCATATAGGCATATATCAAACATTAGGCATGTACCCCACAGGTAGTTGTACGTGCTTGCAATAAGAACGTGCACAACATCTTTTGTCCTACCATCTCGCTAAAAACGGGGCCAAAAGGAACTTATGGAGATTAAGGTGCTCCTGTCAAAGAGCACCGGAACAAAGCATTAACAATCAATGGATACACGGAATCCTCAAATTATAGTCCATCCCCTTTGGTGTCCCAAGCTGTCACCTTTAGGATCGTCGGTTCCGGACTATAACAGGTGCATACAACTCGTAGATAGGATCAAGAACACAAATATATTCATGCAAACACATGGGGTTCAGATCTAAAAACATGGCACTCGGGCCCAAAGTGACAAGCATTAAGAGCAACAAGTTGAAGCAAAGATGATAAACACCAATCTAGATGATAGGCAACATGCCCCAACAATTTGATAAACTATTACATGATCTAGCTCATCCAATCCCTACCATCCCCTTTGCCTACAGCAGGGAATTACTCACACATGGAAGGAGAAGTCATGGAGGGAGGATGGAGTGGTGATGATGATGACGATGGCGATGATCTCCCCTCATCGGAGGCCAAAACAGCCTCCAGATTAGCCCTCCCGGAGAAGAACAGAGGGTGGCGGCGGCTCCGCGACGAGAATTGGGAAAACGACTTCTGTTTTGGGCTTTTCTCGCCACGGGAATAAATAGGAGACGAAGTAGGGCACTAGAGGGGGGAAGACCCTCCCAGGCGGCCTCCTGGCGCGGCCAGGGGTGGGGCCGCGCCAGCAGGGCGCCTAGGGGGCCCCTGGCTGCCCTCTGGCCCCACTTCTAGCACATTGGTCCTTCGGGTGCGTGGATTTTCTGTGATTTTTCCTGGAATTTTCTGAGACACCTAAAAATCCATTTTCCTGCACACAATAAAACCATACAGACAGCTCTGCTGAAAACATCGTTAATCCGAGTTAGTTTCGTCCAAATCATGCAATAATGAGGGCAAAACAATAGCAAAAGTGTTTGGAAAAGTAGATACGTTTGAGACGTATCAGCTGCCACAAAACTTCTCGATGAGATGATGACCAACTATTCCCAATGGCACACTGAACGCGTTCCAACAGGTAGGAAGGTAAAATATGTCGGGGAGATTATCTCCCTAAATGAAAAAGTTGAATTAATTATGTCTCTACTTACTAAGCAACCCTCTATTGATCCTCATGATGTTCCTTTAAATTCTTCGGTTGCCAAGAACAAGTAGATGTGAACTTTATTGCTAGAAACAACTTCAACAACAATGCTTATAGGGGTAATTTTGCTAGCAATCCTAGACCGTTTCCATCCAACTATGGGAACAACAACACCTATCCTAGCAACAAGAACCCCACTTCTAAAATAGAAAGCATGCTTAGAGACTTTATCACTACCCAAAAAGCCTTCAACAAGAATGTAGAAGAGAAATTAGCTAAGTTAGATAATCTCTCTTTGAAGGTAGATAGCTTAGCCCTTGATGTTGAGATGCTAAAAATTAGAACCTCTCCCCTTGAGGAGAGGAAGGCCACTCCTATTAATGCTATCTAATTACAAATTAATGAAAATATTAGGATGATGGCTAAACTTAAAGAAAGATGGGCTAGAGAAAAAGAGAAAGAGGATAGAATTAAGAGCCTTCCTACACACCACACAGTTGCCACTATCCAAATTGTTGAGGACACCCAAACTATTAGCACCCAATGCACTCCTAGTCCCATTGGACCTATTAATGGTGATGCCAATACCTCAACCGTAGAAGAAGAAACCCCTATGAACATAGAGGGTTTCAAACAAGTGAGTCTAGATGACACTACTACCACCTTTGATAGTAGTGATATTGATTTTGATAGTTGCACCCTCTCAGAAGTTATTAGCTTGCTACACAAAATGTCTAGAGACCCCCACACTAGCACACTTAATCTTGCCTTCACGAAGCATATCACAAATGCTCTCATCAAAGCTAGGGAGGAGAAGCTTAGAATATAAGCCTCCATACCTAGGAACATAGATGATGGTTGGGACCTATGATTAAAATTAAATTGAATAACTTCTCTCGCTATGCTTTATGTGACGTTGGAGCTAGTACCTCCGTCATTCCCAAAAGAATGTATGACATGTTTGAATTGAAAACTTTTGATTCTTGTTCTTTTGGTGTTCGTCTCGTTGATTCTTCCGTAAAGAAACCTTTGGGGAAGATCTACGATGTTCTTATCATTGACAATGACAACTATGTTCCCTTTGATTTTATTATTATGGATATAGGGTGTGAACCTTTATGTCCAATTATTTTGGGACGTCCTTTTCTTCGCACCGTTGGTGCTGTTATTGACATGAAAGAGGGGAATATATATTTCAATTCCCTCTCAAAAAGTGGATGGAACACTTCCCTAGAAAGAAAATAAAGTTACCTTTTGAGTCCGTTACACGGGCTAGCTATTCTCTCTCTCTTGATAAAACTTGATTCTTCTTTTGCTTTATGCCTAGCTTAAAGGCGTAAAAGAAAGCGCTTGTTGGGAGGCAACCCAAGATGTTTTTAATTCTGTTTTTAGTGGTCTTGATGATTGTTACTACTGTAGCAACATCATTGTATCTTTATTTTCAAGCTTTGTGCGAAGTTATAGCCTCTTGTGATAAGGGAAGAAAAAGTTGTCACATGTTGTCCAGAAAACAGATTTTGTCTGCTTGACGGAAAAAATAGAAACAAATCAACAGTTCATCTTTTTGATCTGAATTTTTACACAGCATGCTCTATACAATTGTGAAACTTTCGTATGTTCTGAGTTTTTTGATTTGAGTTGCAGAAGTGCCCCGAAAAAATTCTCTACTACCTGTTGTTCTATTTTTCACAAATTCTGCCACGTTTTGCCTTTCCTTACTTTTGCAAACCTTAAGCTTACTTTTTATTTGCAAAAACCTCTCGGCAATCTTGATAAATAGTAGCTCTTCAAGAATATCTTTATATTCAGTGGGGAAAATTATTTTATTAAGGGTACTAACCTCTCTAATCAGCTTATGATGAGTTATGTATGAAGGTAGTTTTCAAGTGTGCGAGGGAAGATGATGAAAGAAGATCCGGGAGTGTCAAACGCTCAAGCTTGGGGATGCCCCCATGCATCCCCAATAAATATTCAAGGAGAATCAAGCGTCTAAGCTTGGGGATGCCCCTGTGCATCCCCTTTTCCATCAACAATCATCAGTTCGTCCTTCGTCTCACTATATTTTTATCACTTCATGCTTTATGTGCTATGCTTGTAGCGTCTCGCTCTTAGGTTTACTTTTTAGTTTTCTTTAGCTTTGCTTGCTGTTCATAACAAGTTAGACCCCAGCTTACATTGTGTGGGAGAGAAACACGCTCCACTCCAATCTAGAACACATCATAGGATTTTTCATGCTTATCTTTTTACTGTTGTGTGTTCTTTATCTTTTCGTAGCCACTTCCATGTTTAGTTTTAGTCTTAGTTTGTCTTTAGCAAGAGCCTTGGATTTTGTTTAGTTTGTTGCTGGAACTCTCTTTAGTTTTCATGTTTATCTTGTTAAGAGAGTTGGGTGTTGCACTGAGTTGTGTCTTGTCTTGAAAGTAGGTAATTGAGGTTGCTATTTAATTTTAGTAGTAACTTGCAATAGTTTTGAGGTATTGTTGTGAGTAATGTTTGAAATTTTGGTGTCAAGAGCTCTAGCCTATTAGTGATAGGTGTCGTATTTTGGGCAATCCGTGTTTATTTTCAAAACATACAAAACTAGTTGAGAACTCTAGCTACTAGATGGATCGCCAATCTTTTGAGGGATCGGATATTAGAGTACACTCACGTACCATGAGTCGAGGATGCGCAAGGATAACCAAACCCCCATACACTCTTCCTTGGGGTACTTGTCTCTTTGTGAACCTCTTCATTAGATTGAGAGTTACCGATAATAAGTGCATGAGTTCTTCGGACTAATGTAAGTATTGAAAGTTGACACTTCCACCTCCTCATATTTGCTAGACTCTTCCGTACCGTGCATTGCCTTCTTCTCACTCTGAGAGTTGGCGTCCACCTTCGCCAGTATATCCAAACCCTTGGCATGATACACTCTGTCATCATAAACCTCCCTATATCTTTCCTCAAAACAGCCACCATACCTACCTATCAAGTCATTTCCATAGCCTTTCCGAGATATATTGCCATGCAACATCTACCTCTTCATGACTTGATTTTCATGGCATACATGTTCCTGCTACACTGGCAGAGGCATACATTGCATACATCATGATAGCTACATCTTATTTATGTTTGAGTACCTTGTAAAGTGTGAAGATCTTCTATACCCACTTGTAAAATAGAGTGTTGCCCTTAAGTGAGGAAAAGATCCCAAAGTGGAAAAAAATCAAAGATCCCAAAGAGGACAAATGAGAGTTAAATAGAAAGAGCCATTGAGGCCACCAAAAAATAAAAAAAATAGAAAAAAGAGAAAAATAAAATAAAAAGAGATAAAGGGGCAATACTACTATCCTTTTGAAAGATCCACACTAGTACTCCCTCTTATCCTTGTACTCCATAGAGATGATCATTCATGCATATAGCTATGTGGTGGCCTTCACACTATAGAACTTGGCTTCCATATTCCAAGGATGAGCCTCCTCAAACGAGCTCTAGGTCTTCATGAGCGAGCAAGTTGGATGCACCCCCACTAGTTCCATTGGAGAGCTTTTCTTAGCTCATATGTGCATCTGTTGCATGGCAATCCCTACTTCTCACATCATATCTATCATTTTGCCTTCTTGCCTATGATTGTCCTCATTGATGTGAGCCTTTCTCACATTTTTGTCTTCCTCCTCCACCATACTTCTCTCTTTGTCATCCTAAGTGTCAACTCTCGTGCTTACGCTCATCCATTGAATGAGTGCTCAAAATATCAAAAAGGAGTGGATCAAATTGACTTGTACCTGGCTAGTGGTCTCGGGACGAGTCAAGATAAGATTCCAAAAAAAAGACCAAGTGTGAAACTTTAGTAGATTGAGTTCTCAACAAAAATATTTTTTATCGTATTCCCCATCCCCTTTCTTGCACGCAAACACCATTTGGAGACATTCGAGTCACGGACAGCGAGAGCTCTTGCACCTAATGTTCTTTTGTTACTTGTTTCGATGCTAATATAGACTCTTGCATGTTATGACTTGAATTGAATCACATATCTTGATTGCTTTACTTTTCAAAGTTCTTATATGGTTGGTAGCATGTCACCACAGAAATTATGGTTGTTATCATTTACCTACTCGAGGACGAGCAGGAATTAAGCTTGGGGATGTTGATACGTCCCAAACGTATCTATAATTTTTGCTTGCTCCATGCATGTTTTGTGTGATATTGCTATGATCGAGATACACTTTCATACACTTTTGATAATATTTGGACTAACTTA
The DNA here is from genome assembly GCA_950022295.1 of Bromus sterilis. NCBI lineage: Eukaryota > Viridiplantae > Streptophyta > Magnoliopsida > Poales > Poaceae > Bromus > Bromus sterilis. Next base: position 40,772,474 of record OX465596.1, on the reverse strand, counting down.
ATAACTCAGTGCACCACAGTGCCAGTTCCTGTTTTCTGCTGTTTTTCTATTTCAGGTTTCCCCCATATTAAAAATGCTCCAAAAATTCAGGAAAAAGCAGATAAAAAATCAGCGTTGCGGAACCTTCCGGAATCACTAAAGTGGGGCCAGAGGGCCACCACCAGGGAACCAGGAGGCCACCTGGCGTGGCCTAGGGTCTGGCCGTGCCGGGGGGCGCCTGGACCCCTGGTGGGCCCCCTGGCTGCCCCCTTCGCCTATTTAATCTCCGTGACGCGAAACCCCCGAAGAGAGAACCCTTTTTCGCGATCTCGCCTCTGTTCCGTCGCCGCCGCGCTTCCAAGATTGGGAGCGCCAGCAGACTTCTTCTCGGCACCCTGCTGGAGGGAGGATTGACCTACGGGAGCTTCCCCTCCACCATGGAAACTTCCCGGATGTGTCGTGAGTAGTTTTCTTTGGACCATGGGCCCGTGATCAGTAGCTATGTGATGTTCTCCTCCCCTCTTTGTTCTTCATGGTTTATGAAGGGTTCGTTGCATAGAAAACAAAAAAATTTCCTACGATTGCAACTGCCAAGATCACATCTAGGAGATAACTTGTAACGGTTTGAGAAGGACTCACCCTCGAAGACCAAAAAGCTTTAACGAGAACTATTCTCGTGGGTGATGTAGTCGAACACTCGCCGACCTCAAGGTCGTGATGAAGACTTGACGCCACGAACGGGCAGCGTCTCCGTAGTCGGTCACACGTACAGATCAGTGACGACCTCCGCCCCTTGCTCCAGTTGGGCAGCGGAAGTAGTGGATCCTCGGGAACTCCAGCAGCACTACAACATAGTGGTGGTGGTGGTAGAGAAGATCTTGAGCAGGGCTTCGCCTAAGCACCGTACTCGTGAAACTGGATCAGCTAGCAAGGGGAGGAAGATGCCAACCAAAGGGCATATGAGAGATGGAGGAATGAGTGTGTAGAGGGGTCTCCACCCATCTATATATAGGAGGGGGAGGCAGCCCCCAAGGGGTAGCACGCCCCAAGAGGTGCCCCCACCTCTCCCCTCATCATGTGGGTGGACTCCCCACTCACAAAAACAAAGGGTCACACATTATTCCCATAACTTCCATAATTCTCCACTCAAAATTCCAAGAGTTTATCACATTAAAACACTTTTAATTATCTTGTTTAATGTCACTCAAATTAATGAACACTTCATTCAATGAGTACTTCATTGATGAACACTTCATTCAATGAACACATTTAACAATTATCCCCTTGCACTATTTTGATATACCGAAACTATTCCAGCAGTTTTATCAAAACAGTCCATGTGCTGTCCAGTATATTCTCTGGCGTTCCGTATCCACTCAAATGCGTCAACGAATCCTTAAGTGTGTCACCCTACGGTTCGTGAATAAAATGGACATGACAGAGACTCTTCTCCGATCAATAATCATCAGAGGGATCTGGAGATCCATGATGACTCCCACTTACTCAACGATGAACTAGTGATCGTGTGAACCATTACTCCGTAACCAATTCCTTTTGTCTCGCGATATTTTACTTGTCCGAGATCCGATCATTTGGTATCATCCATACCTAGTTCGATCTCGTTACCGACAAGTACTCTTTACTCGTTCCGTGATATAACATCCTCGTGAGCCAGTCACGTGCTTGCAAGCGATGTCAATGTGATATCACCGAGAGGGCCCAGAGTATATCTCTCCGTCATCTGGATGGACAAATCCCACTCTTGATCCACGAGCCTCAACTAACACTTTCCAAGTACCCAACGACACCTTTATAATCACCCTGTTACGGTGTGACGTTTGATGGAATCAAAGTACTCTTCCGGTGTCAGTGATTGACGTGATCTCATGGTCTAAGGATTAGGGTTACTTCGTGAAAGTTTGATACAACAATAGAAACTTGATGACATGATCGTATTGATATAACTACTGTGGGCGTATGTTCATCACATCATTCTCCAATGACATGACCTTGTTATTAACAACATCCAATGTTCATGATCAGGAAACCTTGATCATCCGTTAATCAACAAGCTAGTATAAAGAGAGGCATTACTAGGAACCTTTTCTCTGTTTATTAAACACACATGTATTAACGTTTCCGGTTAACACAATTATAGCATGAAAATAAACATTTATCATAAACATGGAATAAGATAATAACCACTTTATTATTGCCTCTCGGGCATATTCCCTTCAGTTTAGTCCTCATGAGCTTCCCTACATGATCGAGGCACATATGTAATCTTTCTGCCGTTGCTATGCTGAGTTTGCTGGGATCTGATGGATTATAAGATTATGTTCAGATTGTGATTGAGTAATATATTTGGTTCTTATCTTTTATATTGTTGTTCTTAAGTAATTCTTGCATGTTCTCCATTGCTGTTTATTGCTTTGGCCAAGTAGTAGGTAGTGACTCCAAGAGGGAACGTTATGCTCGATTGTGGGTTCATGCCCCCCGATAACACGCTTGAGTGACAGAAACATGAGTCTAGGGGATGTGATGTTGCCACAAGGGGGGAAACAACGGTGCTTGTAACCACGGTTGCAAAGATTGTTTACTTTACGCAAGTGCTTTTTAATGCAGTTGTCTGTTGCTTTTGGTTTACACTTTGGGCGGGGCTCGCAACTTAATACCAGCGAGATGTTCTGGATAGATATCTCAAGCTGGATGATTAGTAGTAGATGCAGTTGGATTTCGGTCTACTTATTTTGGTGTACCGCCCATGCTTTTGAGCATCGTCCTTTCTTTGTAGCATAGTTAGCATTGAGGTGTGTTTTTAATCCTGTCAATTTCCCAGCTGTAATTTGTTTACCTCGCATAGCAGTTTTATCGTCTTTTGGGAGAGATACATCACTAGTGAACATCACGGGACCCCGGTCCATATTCTCATCACTGTTTACACGCTTATTTACTTTCCTGCTTTTACTTTCTAGCCGCTATCATTATCACTATTATCTGTTGCGTTGATCCTTTGTGAACAACAAGGCCGGAGAGATTGACAAGCTCTATGTACTCGTTGGGAAGCAAAGTTATTTGTGTTGTGTGCAGTTCCATGTCAGTTGCTCTGTTGACACCTACTTATCATCTCCGGAGTCCTGCTAGAGAAAAACCTTGGTATCTTCACCGAGGGAAAATTTCTGCTATCCTACATCTCACCTTCCACTTGGGGTAACCAACGAGGGTTAGTTCTTGTGCTTCTTCTCGGTGAAATGCTTGAGGAGTATAGTAGTGCACTTTGTGTTTGTTAGCATGTTGATTTTGTTTTGAAGTGTATCTTTGATCAACTTGTAAAATGGATGGAAATCACTGTTATCTCACACGCATCCCTCTAAGCGAAGTATGAACTGGCAACATTAAACGGTTCATTCAGAATGGTAATATGGACGACTTAGAGATTCTTTACATGATCATAGATAACTTTAGTAGATATACTTGATAAAAATTGACAAGTAATGTGAGTGCCTTGGGATCGCTTCCTCGTGGGGGATGCGGGAGGGGTAATGCAAGGCAATTTATTGATGTTGTGATCAGGATAGATGGTTCATATGCGCTATTTTACCATATCACTGATAGGTGCAAGATGTAGCCGTGTCTTTATAAAATGCTAGTGATTGTTGTCTCTTAACCCACATATATATCCATTCCTTGAGAATCATACTGGTTGCAACGGTGCAACAGTTAGTCTAGTTTGTATCAGATTTGTGCATGTAATATTGCATGTACATAACAAGATATTCATGAATTACATTTATGTAATAGTGGTCTAGCAATTAATTCTACTATAATAGGAGATTCAATCAATCCATTTTGAGTAAGAATGTATAACTAAGGCACATGATGTTCTAAATGGATGCCCATAGTCATGCAATAATTATGGAATGCATGTGAAGTAAATTCAAAAACATCATTCATTTGGATTGTCTTTATACTATTATCATGCTGATTTGCTCTTAGTTTAATAATTTAAGTAAATAACTTGGAAAATGCATTTATCCCCATCCAAATTGATAGTCAATACAAGTCAAAATAATGATTGGTTCCAACTCAAGAAGAAGACAGAAGAACTACTTGAGGACTTTGCAAAAGAAATGTTGATACATGGGCTCCTCTAGCAACATGGGAGTGGGTCCCTACTTCAAGCTACCGCCACATCTCTTCTTTACCCTTGTCATGCCACTTCCCTAGGCGCCACCAGTGAAACCCAGGTGGGCTCTGGTGACTACGCTGGTGTGGCGATACCCTGGATCGTATTCCTTTTCCCCGGGCCATCACGCTTTGAAGGTTGGAGGAGGATCATGAGTGCCTCGATAGAGTCCTACGGGGCGGTGACCTGGGGGTGCAACAATCCTTACCGGGCGTCTACCGAGAGTTGGCGGTGTTGTGGAGCTCCAATGCGCAATGTGGTGCCGCGATGGTCGCCCGACCTTGATCTGAGCTGCATGAGGCGACGAACTCTCGTCGTGGGTGGTGGTGCCTATTCTCCTTGCAGGAATGGTGGCGGTGGACGGCGCACTGGTTTTTGGGGTTGCTTGGGTGGACTACATGGTTGATGTGCAAGTGGTTCCATAGTAGATCTACTTCCTACCCTGTAACCTCTCCCAGTTCAATCAATCCGGTCCCGTTTGGGTTGCCCTGCTGGTAGATGTGTCGGTTCCAATGTCCACGGGTATGGTATCGTGGGGTGTGCATGTACCAAAGCCACATGGAATATGGATGGAGCGTACTCGATGGTGAGCTATCGCAATCCATTGGTTTGTGTCCTTGATTGGTCTAGTCAGGGCTGGTTGGGGATGTGGTGTGGTCTACGTTTCCAGATCCATCGAGACTCGATGGTTGATGTCAGGACAGAAGTGGAGGAGGTGCCTTCCTGCTCTTCTTTCCATAGTTTGTGAACTACAATAATGATGGTGGGCCGAGGCTCCAGAGCTTGGATGGCGGGGCGGTGGCCCTCCGTGGTGGGTCATGTGGATGCACTACACCACAACACTGCATGCCCAACAAACAAGTTGGTCGGGAAAAATTGCTTCCACCGATAAACAATCGATCGGGAAAGACTATATTGCCGACTGAATACATCTGCTGGGGAAATTCCAGACGGGAAATCCATTTCCCGACCGACATACCTTTGTCGATCGACTATTTGACGACAATTGAAAAGAGGAAGATTTTCATGGACTGGGCTAGTTTTGGCGCTAGTATTTTTCTGTTCGCGCATGCGGGACTGGTCAGTCCGATTATCCACCAACAATTGGTCGGTAATAATCCCCGACCGATAGTCTGATGAAGGTCCCGGTATTCCCTTCCAACAATCAGATGTTAAATATATGAGCATTCCCGACCGACAGTAAACTGTGATACGTGTGCATTACGGACCAACAACCGGATACAAGTTTTACCAACCAACAATATGTTGGTACAAGCGACTTTTGCCGACAACCATTGGTTGGGAAATTCGGTGCATGGTGTAGTGGCATGGTTTTGGCGGCGCTCCTTGGTCATGTAGATGGCGAAGTGTGTAGTGGCAGGTGATCCTGTCTAAGCGTATATCTTCAATGACGATTGTTCAGATCGAGCTCCTTGCACCATGGTTGATCCCCTTTGGCGTCCATGGTGGCTTGGGTCGCTTAGGTGGGTGTGTGTGAGGTGTCAAGTGAAAGCTCCACATCTTGCTGCCAGCGGTGGTGTTGCCTACGAGTGTTGTGTCCCTCTTGAGGGCACCGCCCTGGACTCCCTCCCCGCTACTTTGCCAACGTTAGGGTGAAACCCTTGTTCGGATCGGGCAGATGCAGCTGCGACAACGCTGTGTGTCGTGTCCCTCTTGGGAGCGTCGACGAACGCGCGTGGTTCCGGTCGCGACGACATGTTTGGTTGCCTCATATGCTTCTTATGGGTGAAATCTTTGAGGCGTCTAGTAGTGTACTTTGTGTTCAATAGCATGTTGAGTTTGTTTTTCCGTGTATCTTTGATCAGCTTGTCTGAGGTTCTTCTTAACAACACATATAGTTCGGTCATTTTGTGGCTTTATAATATAAAATAGGATAATTCTCAAAGAAATAAATATAAAATAGGATAAAAAAACTATTTTGAAAAGAAAAGATAACATGATTGGTTGCTGCTAGTGGCCTTTCATAGGAAACCCCCCATGTGGGTTGGAAAGAATGTCATCGCATGTTGTAAAATAGAAGAAAATTGTAGTATTAGCTAGCTAGATAGATAGTTAGATGCAATACCAATCAATGGTATTAGAACACACGTGGGTATTTGTTCCACGGGAAGCAATACCGTGGACCAAGCACATCGAAATATAATTCCTCTTCCATGTCGTGTGGTGTCCTTCACACGGTTCAACGCCTTCAACTCATGTGTGCACTTACATTACCTACTTAGTTGCATGACATTATTTTCCACGTGAAGCTAGCTTGCCATGGCTATATATACGTACATGCGCGCCCTTGCAAGCAATACACATCGAAACCATTTCCCATAAACTCGTATTGACTGCCGGGAAGATCTTCTCCGTCGCCATTTTCCACTAATATACTATTGCTCCATCCCCAACCTGTTAAGGAGATCCAATGCCGTCTCTGCCGAGAGCTGCGGCATCCATGGATCACGGCACGGTGGAGGGCGCCATGAGCGCCACCCTGCTGAGCCTTCTCGGCGCCACGGGCAAGCCCGACAAGGGCGCGGCGGCAGCGGACGACAAGGTGGAGTGGCTCCGGTCGCAGCTCATCGGCAAGGACGTCGAGTTCGACACGCCGTTCGGGCGCCGCGCGCTGACCTACGCCGACCAGACGGCGTCGGGCCGGAGCCTGAGCTACATCGAGGACTACCTCGTCAAAGAGGTGCTCCCGTTTTACGGGAACACGCACACGGAGGACAGCCACGTCGGGAGCAAGACCACGCGGCTGGTCCACAAGGCGGCGCGCTACATCAAGCGCTGCATGGGCGCCGGCCCCGGCGACGCGCTGCTCTTCTGCGGCGCCGGCACCACGGCCGCCATCAAGCGCCTGCAGGAGGTCATCGGCGTGGCGCTGCCGTCCGTCGAGATGCGCGATCGGCTCTCGGCGCAGCTGCGCGCCGAGGAGCGCTGGGTGGTCTTCGTCGGGCCGTACGAGCACCACTCCAACCTTCTCTCCTGGCGGCGGAGCCTGGCCGAGGTGGTTGAGATCGGGGTCGACGCCGACGGACTCGTCGACGTGGCTGCACTCCGCCGCGCGCTCGGATCGCCGGAGTACGCGGACCGGCCCATGCTGGGGTCCTTCTCGGCGTGCAGCAACGTCACCGGCGTCATGACGGACACGCGCGAGATCGCCCGCGTTCTGCACCAGCACGGCGCGTTCGCATGCTTCGACTTCGCCGCGAGGTGAGTGATGCTTACTACCTTAGCTCTATTTCGGGCATGGATTTGACAATAATCTGATTTCCATTCTCTTTTATGACTAAGCTAAACCACCATATTTAGTCTAATTAAGCTCCTACAAAATGCAGGAACATCCCTTCGAAACAAATTAATACTAGGTTTTTTTCTGTTCCTACATATATAGAATGGATAAATATCCCCTACACGATACGTATATACATTCCTAAAAAAACCAAGCCCCCCTTTCAAAGATAACGGCAGAAGAAACTACCACCGTTTTTCTAAGGAAGTCGTACATTTTTTATTCAGTATTGCTGTTTGTTTCTGCATACTTAACAAGAAAATAAACGATTCTAAGAAAACCAGAAAATAAACAACTGAGAAAAACAGCTAATGTAACAATCAATGGCCTACAGGGTTCTTGAATGTTGGTCACACTTTCCTCGTCAGCACTACAACTACTTTTTTCAACTCATTTGCATTAAAATAATATCACACGCGCGCGACAGCACACGAACTGATCCAAACAACATAGTTCAAACATGATCTCACATTGACTTGTGTAATGCACTGATTTGTATACATGGCAAATGCAAGATCACTTTCATTTGTGACTACATAGTCAATGTTGCTTGCGTGTTGAAGCAAGCTATTTTTATTTTGTAATACCAGAGGAGGAAATTATCTGGTAAAATGTTTTGACTTTACAGACACTTTGGAAACAACCACTAGGCTTTGACTTTACATGCACTTTGGAAACATTTCATATCCCACTGTCTTACATCAAATTTCTAACTTGTCAACAGTCTAGCTGGTGCTTCATTTCTATAATTTCATGTGTTAATCAACTACGTCTAGAAACTTAAATTTACTATCCTTTGCAGTGGACCCTATGTCAAGATTGATATGAAGTCTGGTGAAATCGATGGGTACGACGCCGTTTTCTTGAGCCCTCACAAATTTGTCGGGGGACCGGGCACACCGGGCATTCTTCTGATGAACAAATCACTATATAGGCTCAATTCTCAGCCTCCTTCGACGTGCGGGGGCGGCACAGTGGCCTATGTCAATGGCTTCAATGAGGAGGTGAGAGAGCAAATTAAGTATCAGCGTCAAGTACTTTGTGTGCTATATATGTGTGTATTTGTGTTGTGCGCCATATATAGTTCGTCGTGATGTCATAATTTTATAAAATATAAATAAATAATGGTATGATATGTGCAGGATACATTATACTACGAGGATGTCGAGGAGCGGGAGGATGCTGGCACGCCGCCGATATTACAAAAGATCCGTGCATCCCTTGCATTTTGGGTGAAGGAGTATGTTGGGTATGACACGATGGACCTCCGTGAGCGAGTGTTCTCAGAGATGGCAATGAAAAGGCTTGCCCATAATCCAAATGTTAGGGTGCTAGGCAACACAACTGCCCATCGTCTACCAATCTTCTCATTCCTAATCTACCCATCAGTGACAATGACGGAGAAGCCATTTGATGATTTTGGTGAGCCTGGCTGTGATAAATCGTTGGAGACGATGAGGCGTAAGAAGCTACCCCTCCATGGTCGTTTCGTGACTAGGCTTCTGAACGATCTTTTCGGCATCCAGGCGAGAGGAGGTTGTGCTTGCGCAGGTCCCTATGGTCACATCTTGCTCGATGTCGACAACGAGCTCTCACTTCGCATTCGGTCTGCTGTCCTTAAGGTACATAAAATCTTCAGAATGAATGGTCTAAGCAGCCAACTTGCTTGTTTCAGTAGTACAAGGTACTAATGTTACTATTTGCCATCACAAAAATTTCAGGGTTATAGTGGACTGAAGCCAGGATGGACCAGGTTGAGCTTTAGTTACTACCTCTCCACAGATGAGTTTAAATTCATCCTTTCGGCCATCGAGTTCATAGCGACATATGGACACCGCTTCCTCGCTTTGTACAAATTCGACTGGATCACCGGCAACTGGACCTTTCGGAAACAGGCAGTCAAGTACCACATCATGAGGGAGGAATTGTCCCTGGGGATAGAACCATTGAGGCAAAAAAATGACCAGCCAAAGCCAAAGCTTGCAGATAAGATGGGTAAGCCTGAGGATCATAAGAAGTTCCAGAGCTACTTAGAGAGTGCCAAGAAAATTGCACTTTCCATGCCGGACATTAGTAATCAGATCGTCAACTTTCCAGAAGGAGTAGACCCTGACTTGGTTCTTTTCTATGTATAGAACTAAGATACATAATGTAACTTGGTAGAGCATCTCGCCAGTTACCACTCTTAGTGTATTCTTTCCTTTTTTGAAACCAATGTATTCTTGATATCCGAGCATTAGCCCGAGTTGCAGTGATAAGCTGCCCTTTAACGCTATAGTAAATAAATCTGTAAATAAAAGGAAAAAATGCTATTTTCTATGTTCCCTTTTCTGTATCAGAACAATGTTGCGTTTGTTGGTCTATATTTATTTGTCATTGTACAATTATAAAAGGTCTATTATTTTTAAAAAAATTGTACACATGCATCTAGTCTAAATACTTAACTAGATACATATGAATCTAGACAAAGTTGAGTCCATTAATATGGATCGGAGGTAATAAGAGAAGTAAAAGACTATGTTTTGATGTGTTTCTGACGGTAACTCAGAGATTTTCTTTCTTATGTGATACTCCATTTTGTCAGGCAACAGAATGCTATGTCGGCTAACTACATATGCATTGCACATAGTAAATGATTTCCTCAGTTTACACTCTGTTCTAAGTATCAGCTGATTTAACTGTCTTGCTTCCAGACTCTGGACAGATAATGATAGTGGTGCCAACTGGAAACTCGCTCGATTAATAACCAGTGTGAAATGATGGCGACCTAAGAATGGCATTTCATGGTCGAACGAAGGCTATCGGAACCTGACCTGATTTTGCATGCATATTTGACTGACTGATCGACTTTCCGAATGGTCAAACACGCACGCATGATACATTGATATAGATAAGCATGCACGTTGATTTATGGCAATTCAGAGTTAATTGCGCACTCTGCCTTGCCGGAATGGACCTGAAACGGTGCATCTTTCGATCAGTACGTAACTACAGTAGAAAATAAATTCCGGTGTACTACAGTGAAAGGGACGTAGCTAGCAATGGGAGCGGATCGATGCGTCATTCTGACCAACTTACGTTCCTTAATTACCAGGAACGGAACAGCACTGCCACTGTGGCAGACGCAATCCTCTGCCAGGCAAAACGCAATGCAATACGAATGTGACTGTGCTGCTGCTGCTGCTGCTGCTGCAGGTACTGAAGTTTTCCAGCAAATGATCTTAGAGGTGCGATAGTGATCGATCGCAGAAGGTGCTGTACCGTTTTTCTCTCCATGTCCTTGCAGATTTCGCTGTCGCGCTGATCAATCTGAACCCAAGAACAGTGAACAGTGGCGAGCGAATTTGCAAAGACCGCGACCTCTCTGGTTGGTTGGCGTTCCGCGTTCCTATTTCTGGAGGAATTCCAACCGGATGGATGACATACGCGCGCACGTACAAAGATTCTCGACAAGTCCCAAATGGATGCTACCAATCTTGATGTATATATAAACAAAGTAAAGACGCGCAAACGATACGACTCTAATTCTGTAATTATCTCGCAAGTAGTAGTAGTAGTAATGCCAAGCTTAACTAAACCGGACTAGTAAACAGGTCTTTCAGTTTGCAAACCAAGATTATTTGTCAAATCCAGCTGGTCTACGCGTAGCTAAGATGTCGCTATGTCAGGTGTCAGCAGGATATGGCATGTGGATTGCGTTGCTAAGTACTCAGTAGTCAGTATCAGTATGCTTCTAGAGAAATTAATTAGGTAGCCTGCGTGAGACCATCGTGGCATGTTCTTGCAACTGCGAGAATGATCTTTTTCTTGGCATGCGGTTCGTATTATTTGATTTTCTGATCTAGTAGTATCAATAGTCAGAAAAGCTTTGGTTTCGACAATGTTGACGGGAAGTTGCCTCAAGGAAACACAGGCACAGCACATCCTGCCTCTGCTCATGTTTATTCGTTTATTTACTCAGATTTTGTGTGCAAAAGTGAAAAGTAAAAGATTTTCCATTTGAGTGAGGCACGGCAGTCGGCAGGGTATTTTGTTATCTCTGTTTCTTTTTTAAACTCCTGTATCAGACTTCTATGATTTCTCTAATGGAAATCGGGGAAGGGGGCAACCCCTTTTCTTTTGCTCAAAAAAACGGCAGTCGGCAGGAAACAAACTCTGTGCCCTCAAACTCAATTCCTCCTGTCCTCTCACGGCTCGATCTCCCCGTGGAATATGATGAAGATGAACTGAACAAAAGAGATAGCAATTCTCTCTAGGCAAAACCAGAAGCAGCAATATCGAGAACAACGGGCAGAGCCGAATCACTCCTTACAGGCAGCTACAGGAGCAGGAAGACTTCTAGCTGAGATGAGCAGCTTCTCCTCCTCTCTGTTCCTCACAAAGCAGGTCCATCCTGATCCTACCAAGGGGAGGGCACCTGCAGCTGTGAGGTGTACTGGTGTAGCAGTGGGCCCACCTTGCAGGATCACATGAAGAGGAGAGAGAGGGGATGATGATGGCCTTGGTAGGGAGAAGAAATGCATTGGCCTCTGCAGCAGCTTGTGGAGTTTCAGTGCTTGGTTTTGCAGGTGATGGCCTGGCAGTGGTTAAGCAGGGCCTGCTGGCAGGGAGGATCCCTGGGTTGTCTAGCCCTGATGAGAATGGTTGGCTCTTGCTGCCATCTTCATCTGTTAATTCCATGTGATATACTCGGATGTTTTTGTTCTTGATAGTTCAATTCAGGGCAGTTCACATTTTAGATATGCTACGTCTTCATATTCGCATGATGCATGTCATGAGGATGTAATTTGGACGACAAGTCTGCCGGCCATGATGTAGTCCGCACCTGAGAAATTGGAGGCCCGGTGTGAAATAAAAATTTAGCCCTAAATGATTTAAAGGAAACTACAAGACAAAAATATTAGTCTAGAAAAATAAGGCCAATTTATTTTTTCCTACGTAATACCAGCACTATGATTATTCAAGTAAATTTTAGAACTCAGAAATACCACAAATTTATATTTTAGTCCTTAAGATTCTTCTATAAAAAATCTTAAATGAAAACTTCAAGTATTATATACTTCCTTGGTCCAGGTTTATTAACTTCTCCTTGTATTTGGAGTCAAATTCTGATCATAGATTTGCTAATAAATAAAACTTATGTGCCACAAGAGTTATACTATTGGATTTGTAGTTGAAAGAAGTTTTTACCATTATTTTTTATTATATATAAACCATATATTGTTAGTCAGACCTATTGTTAAAACTAGATGATACCCCACGCGTTGTTGCGGGAACTTTTAACAAAAAAAATTATTTTTTAGAATATGATTTTTTTATGAAACTTAATACAATTTAATTATTAAATATTTTTTGAAAGAAATATTGTTTAGTGTAAAAATCTAAAACATTTGATGAAAAACCTAAAAATAAGTGTAATTTTTGTTTTATTAATCTATTACCTTTAGAATATACCGGCGGAATATCAGACGACAACAATGTTGAGTGGATACATCACCCTTAGCTAAACCTAAAACAATGATAGCAATTACATAAGAAAATTGCCGCATAGAAAAAATAAAATGTGAGATAACTCATAATTTGATGTTCTATAAAAATTCACTTCTAAATAGTGAGGCTTAGTGCATAAAAAAGTTAATATTTATTTGTGATAGGTTGCATGCAGATTTAATGAAGGTGTGCATGAAGAGTTAATGGAAAAGATGTGGACCTATTTGATGATGTGGATAACTTGCATGTCAAGAAAAATAGGTTAGTGGGGATGAACTATTTAGATATTATAGATTTGGCACAAAGTAAGAGGAGGACTAATAAACCCGAACAAAAAAAGAGTAATCCACTACGTCTATTTGGTGTACTTGTAAAATGTGAGTAAAAACTTTAAATTTTCAGTTTAAACGAACTTTGTCTCTGATGACTTCACACACGACCATTGGAATAGTAAATAAGTTATAAAAAGGACATACATATTTCTGATATTTATGGTTTTGGCATGAAATTTTCGAGCAAGTTCAACTCGATATCAAATTAAAAACGAAATACACGAAAATAAAAAATGGTCTAAACAATCTCGCTACTCTGCTTGACTACGTTGCGGCTTCAACGTCTATCATGCACAAAAGTAATCGAGATCAAAAGTAGAACACATATAGGAGTGTAAACATAGAATACAGTGGATACAAAAGGAGAACACTTTTGAGAATCGAGTACAAGGTGATATTAATCAAAGAAATAGAGTTTAAGTACGAGGAGAAACACTCAATGTTAATTGTTGAGCAATCGAAAAAGAACATCGACTAATACAGGTGCAATAGAAGGAGTAAAGGCGAGAGAGTGGGAATGGGGTTGTGTGAGCGGTGATAGAATTCCAAGGAGCAAAGAATCACCGTATCTTTAAATTTCATAGCTAACCTCATAATTAATTAGCACTAATAGATACTCCTACTTGGAACAAATTGGGGCCCACATCCTGCATAGGCTTCCCGTACGGGCCTAGTTGGCGACCATCTGGGCAACATCATGGTCGCCTCCCTGGAACCCATGCACGCCTCCGCCGTTGGCAACCATAGGCGGCAGATCCTGGGGTGCATTCATGTTCACGAAGCGGTCCAAAACCATCTTAGTGTACGTTAGCTTCCGGTTTGAGTAATTGGCATGGGTGTTGCCGATGGACTCCTCATTGGGTTATTGTTTTTTATTTATTTTGCATCCACATTGTTGGTCTTATCGACTCTCATGCTACATCAACGTAATATCAACAAGCGATTTTCTATAGCAGATACATTATACTTATATTAATCTTATTTTTAGCATGTTATGGTTTTTATAAACATATTATTTCTTCTTTTGGCATAGTTTAACCACATGACAATTGTAATAAATATTAGTTGATGTGTTTTATGTTTATACTGAATATCATAAAAAGATATTAAAATGTATTTTGTAATGAAAATTTGAGCTAGAACTATTTCTTCAGCTATACATAATTGATAATATTTCTGATAAATATTTGCAAATAATATGATCTAACAAATATCATAATAGTAGTTTCTAGTATATGATTAAGTAAGCATATGTATAGAAAAATTTAGAATATAAACTAAGCCAATGACATCATTCTTTACTCTCTTTTTTGTGGTCAAATTTATCTAACAATAGACGGGTTTCAACAAAAGTAATGAAACAACAATACTTAGAGTAATCAACGACTTTATGGGTGCGCTCCCGTAGAACTTTAAAGTTCATGATGGCTCAGAAGAGGTGAGGACTGGAGCTGGAGACATAAAATCAATTTTTACGGCATAGTCACACCCTTCTGATGCAAAAATGTGTCCCCATGTAAACACCAGTGTCGATTGCTGATCTCGGTGGCACGGAGATCAACTTGCGGTTCATGAAACCCCAAGGAGGGGTCGATTATCTGTCATATCATAGGGCTCACTCGTAGGTTTGCAGGTGAGACCTAAATAAATTGTTCTTTCCTAGCATATTATGTACGTAGTGTGGTCATGGTCTCACAGTACTGACTAGCATGGTGAAACTGCCAAGATGACCTTGCTGATGCAACAATCTAAAAAGGTTTTTTTTATGAAAGACTAAAGCCGAGCTCAAGAAAGGGCTCTAGCCGAGTCTGACTTTAAATTACAAAGCCATTAATCGGCTTGAATTACATCGGAACCACACCAGACAATCAAAGAAAGAAAAGAATCCGGAGATTGTAACACCCTCAGTTGTCTGTAACAGTAATCCTTTTGCTAATGACAATTACTGTTGCTAATCACTATGCAAACCATGCCATGATCAACTTTGCTTTTGATCATATTCAGAAATGCCTTTTGGTTGATATTAAAAAAATGTTGCAAACAAAACTTGTCCAAAAATTGTACAATCACTTTTATTAAATCACAAATAATCAGTGAGTCATTCCCATGTGGTTATGGTATTTTATTATGCCTCTGGAAAATTCAAACAATTCAAACACCAAGCAAAATAGCACCATTTGACAATTGAATATTATAAATAAATAGTAAATGGTTTTATTTTAAGCCTAAACTTTTTGTGGCACTCTGGAAATATACACTCCTAATTATGGACCAGGTTAGACATTTTACAAAAATGCAGAGCAATGGAAATAAATACAAAAGACAAAAGAAAGTCAACAAAAGAAATACAGAAAAGGAAAAATGTTAAAACTCGCCTAAGGCGACGGCCCACCCGGCCCACTCCCCCTTCCCCACCTGCCCCCGTCACCTGCTCCGGTGCCGTGGCGGCACCGCCGTGGCCGGCGCGCCTGCAGGCCTCCCCCACCCTCACTGTGGCCGAGGAAGGGATAAGGCAGCCCCCAGCCACCTCCTGGACACGCCCCTCCTCCATTTCCCCTCCCCCTCTTCTCGCAGTTGTCGGGGAAAGATCCCACCCGAGCCGCCGTCGCCATGGCCGTGAGCTCACGCGGCCAGTGAGCTCGCATCGCCACGCCGCCTTGTCCAAGCCGTTCGCCAACGTCGTCTTCGTCGTCCACCGCAAGGAATCGAGTCGACGCCGTCCACAGCAAGCGCACGCCCAAGTTCCCTTTTCCTCGCCGCCGTTGAGTCACAGTCGCGATTCGCCACCGTCGAGCCTCCATCGAGCCCGCCGTCACCTGCACTGCACTCCTGGTGAGCTTCTACGCCTCCCCCAACTCCCCGACGAGCAAATCGTGCCCTGTAGCCCACCCCGCGCATTAGGGCAGCAAGCTTGCTGCCGCCGGCGAGCTCCTCCCCGCGCCCTAGCTCACGCTTTTGGCGTGCCACTCGCGCCACTTCGCGCGCGTTGCTTCCAAGAACCGTTTCGCGTAGTGCATGACCAAGGTTTTCTGCTGTGGCGTCGTCGTCGTCGAGCTCCCGTCCTGCACCTCCGCCTCGCACGTCACCGGCCCCGATTCCGGCGCCCCCAAGTCACCGCACCACCACCATTCACCTCCCCGTCGCCCCCTGGTTCGAACGCAACCGGCGGCGCCCCCTACCGTGCCCTGTGACGATGGCTAGCTCGACCTCGTCGGCGCTCTGTCGTCGGCGAGCTCACCGCCGTCACTGCCATGTGGACCCCCCCCCCCCCCCGGTCAGAAACGCCATTAGCAGCTAACCCCCACCCCCTGTGTGAATGACAGTGGGCCTACCCCCCCCCCCCTTTAATCCCCTGGTTAAATTAAACAGAAACATAACCACCCCTAGTCACTGACAGTGGGCCCTTGGCCATTTAACTTAATTAAACATATTTAATTAGCTTATGTGTCACTGACCACTAGGCCCCCTTGTCAGATTTTAATTATTTAAAAGATTTAAATAAATTCCAGTGACTTACATGTGGGCCCAGAGGCTATTTTGATTTATTAAAGTGTTTTATAAATAAATAGAGGCTGACATGTGGGTCCCACATGTCAGGCACTGTTTTGGATAATGTTCTGGATAATGTTGAATAAATAATAAAAGAAATTCAGAAAATCATTTAAATAATTTAAAACTTTGAAATTCAATAACTTTTAAACCGTAACTCAGATTCAAAAACTTTATACATGAAAATTGATCAGAAAAATATAACGAATACGAATACGCTATCCGTATGTCTATCAAACCCCTCTAACACAACGAACATCGAACCGTCCCCCTTCGGACCGTCTGTCCGATAAACTGTCCGGTACTGTTAGAGTGCCCGGATGAATTTATTTCGAACACGAAAGTTGTTCGGAATAGATCAACTAACCCGGATACACCACCCACACATGTGTCGGATGTCCACGACATCTCCGGCATGATATCTCCCCCCTCCGGAAACCTTGTCCGATAATCACCCGGAGCTGGCCGTTCATCCCCGGATGAATTTCCGTTCCGAGCAACGTGCATTGCACTGCGTTAGAACACCGTTAACTTTTCATCTCTCATGTCATGCATCTGTTTGTATATGATTGCTTTGTATTTACTGTTCCACCCCCTTAATCTCCGGTAGACCCCGCTGCTGAGTACGACTACTTCGTCGACGACCTTACCCCTACCGTCGAGCTTCCAGGCAAGCAGAGCCATTCTCTTCCCCAGATATCGCCTATCTTTCCGTACATTTCTTGCACTAGGCATTGTTACTGCTGCTGCTACGTTGCTTACCTGTTCAATTGCATAACCTGTCATTGTCGCCCCTTGATGTGCCTTCCTTTATCCTATGCTGCCTATTATTATTATGCATTATTCAGGAGTGAGCCCTGCGCATTGTTAGCTAGTATTAGATAGAGGGCCGTGATCACTCAGGGGAGTGAACGCGGGAACAAATATTATAGCTGCACAGGCACGGTACAATGCAGACACCGCCTCAGGCCCCTAGCTCGGCTCTGCCGAGCCACCATCAAGTGTGAGCTATCAAGGAGTAATCCTTGTACTCCACTCGTTGTTGACTCTGTATAGCCGCTCTAGGTACCTGAGTAACGGTTGTCCTTCAGGTAAGAAGTCGGGCGACCCAACGGTGCCCACGAGAGGTATTGCGACGGGACGACAGGGAGGGTACGACCAGTGTACCGGTGTGCTTGGCCCCTGATCGTTGGCCACGAGAGTTACCAAACCACGGAAGTCGAGCTCCTCCAGGAGCACACGCGAGACAAGGTAAGGAGACGGTTCACCTTGTTGGTATCCGCGGTGACTTGGTGGGACGACAGGGCAGGCACCGATGTACTGGTGGTCCTGGCTGCTGTCGTTGTCCGCGGGTCAGTTAAGTCGAGGCAACGACAACGGTTGTCACGCAGGTTAATTAAAATGCTAAATGGTTCAGTGGATGTCTTGAGTTGGCTATATGCCATGTACGCACTACCTACCCGTGGGAATTACGAGTTATGGGCTCCTCTACTTCGTAGTGTCGTCTGAGGACTCTTCAGACGTCAGCAGTACTGCGGGCTGATTGCCGGGAAGTGGTGTTGTCTTATTTTCTCGCGCGGTGGTGTCTTATTTGGATTTGCTTTAACTTCACCGGCCAGCCACGCACCGTGCAGGAGTACGTTCGGGTTGGGGTCCAAGGCCCGGCGTACTTAGGATTTAGACCGGCGGATGGCCTCTCTGTTGAGTTTGAAAGATGGGCTATGAAGTGTCGGATAGCCTCGGTGGAGCGTTCCCTAACAAGGTTCCCGCCACCCTGGAGATCCGTGCGTGTAGCGTAACACAAGTGCACCCCTGCAGGGAAGATTAATCTATTCGAATAGCCGTGTCCACGGTAACAGGACGCTTTATGCTGAAGCTGGATCTTACCACTACAAACTATTATTATTAAACTGTATGGTTCCGGGTTATCTTCCTCGCGGGGATGTCGAGGAGGTGAACTCGGAGGCATTGTTAATTATGATTACAACTTATTATTATACAATGTTGCAGCAACTTCTGCTGCATTGTTACTTTCATTATTGTTATATAAACTGTTGGCTGATTCTTACCTCATGCTGCAAGACTCGTTGGAAGATGCTAGTCTTCGATAGGCCTAGCTTCTTACCCTTGCTCTGGATTTCTGTCTTTCAGTCCACTATATACAGCCTCTTCTTTCCGTTGATACAATGCATAATGCTTAGTAGCGGACGTAAGACTCGCGGGTATGCTAGATACTCACCTTTGCTTTATTTCCCCTTTTTCGCTTTGCCTGATCGGCCGCTGCAGCCGACGTTGGAGCCCAGGAGCAGGAGTACCCCGGAGGCGCCTACTACGACGTCGAGTTCCCCGTTGACCAGGAGTAGTTCGGTGGATCCCAGGCAGGAGGCCTCGCCTTTTCGTTCTGTATCTCTGATATGATTTGCGCTAGCCTTCTTAAGGCAAAACTTGACTAACTATGTCTATACTCAGATATTATGGCTTGTATGACTTATGTATTCGGATCCTCGTGATCCCTGGTATTGTAAAATATTTGTTTATCCTTTTGTGTTTAGTGTTGTGCTGTGATATTCTCACCGTGGCACCCTAATCTCAGCCGTGTACCCTACGTGTATGATTACTGTACACGGAATTATTTTGGGGGCGTCACAAGTTGGTATCAGAGCCGGCTGCCTGTAGGAAGCCACCCCACCACTACTTGGTCGAAGTTGAGTCTAGACTTTGAAAAACTATTTTGCTAACTTAATATTTGTCTTACGGGCCCACATCGATGTCACTACGTGTGATATCTATGGTATTAGGATCCTTTTCTCCTTACCTATGCTCTGGGAATCTGCTCTCTTATCCTTGCTGGTAAGTTTTACAAACTCTGACATTAGGATCACGTTCTCTTGATTCCACCCGGCGTTTTGGTGCTTCCCCATTGATTGAGTCGTGTCGCAGGAGTTCTACCCCAGGTCCTGGACCGCGGATCCCATTCTCATTCTGGGCAGGTCGCGCGTCCTCTGGCATTAACTCCTGTGGCCAATAGTTTTCTTGCGGCGTGATTGACATGGTGGAATCTATGTCGCGTCGTGTAATCCTTACCGCGGTCTGCGCGCCGCCTAGTGAGTCCTTTTCCCTTAATTTCTACGACGTTACGCTGCCCGATTTTCGATTGACTCTGTGTGTAAATGTGTATGTCTTATATGACTACTCCTATATATATCCGCGCCTCCTCTTCGTTGTCATCTTACTTCAGGCTTGATTCCATTATCTCGTTAAATTTTCATCGCTGAAATACCCCTGTTAAATTCTAGCAGGAGGGCTGGTCGTGGTGGTCGTGGTCGTGGTCGTGCTGCAAACGACCCACCTCCGCCGCCAGATTACATGGCCGGAATGATGCAGCAGTTCGAGCTGAACCGTCAGTTCATGGAGAATGTCATGGCTCAGTTTCCACAGCCGAATCAGAATGGGCACCACCATCAGCATGCCACCGTGACTCTGCACGACTTCACCCGCCTCAACCCCACTATGTTCCGCAACACTGTTCAGCCGTTGGATGCTGATGACTGGCTTCGCGACATCACTCACGAGCTGGAGTCTGCTAATGTCGATCCAGCCGACTATGTAAACTTTGCGTCTTATCATCTGAAAGGCGCCGCTGCTCAGTGGTGGAGCACCCACAAGCGTTCCCTGCCAGTTGTAGAAGTCATCACTTGGGATGAATTTCAGTCTGCCTTCCGCGCCCGCTACATTCCTCGGGGGATCATGGATCGTAAGGCGGAAGAATTATGTAACCTCACTCAGGGCGACATGACTGTTGAAGCCTATCAGCACGAGTTCCTCAACCTCTCTCGCTATGCGGAAGAAGAGATCACCACTGATGCTCGCAGGCAGCAGAAGTTCCGTCGTGGCCTCAATCCAGACCTCAGGCTCGCTCTTGCCGTTCATGATTTCGCCAACTTCGCCACCATGGTGAACAAGGCTATCACCGTCGAGGCTGCCCAGATGGAGCACAAGAACTCTCTGAAGCGTTATCGTGACGTTGGCTCATCTTCGGGCGCAACGCAGAAGCGTCGTATCTGGCTCCCTACCAGTGTGACCCATTCAGCTGTCCCTGCTCCAAGGACGTCTTATGCTGCACCCCGTCTGCCTCCGCCATCGCAGATGCCAAGAGCCATGCCTGCACCACCCAATGCTACCCCCCTTCGTCCTCAGGATGAATTATGCTTCACGTGCCGCCTACCTGGGCATTTTTCCAGGGAGTGCCCCCAGAAACAGAAGCAACTGGTAGTTCACCCCGCTGGCCGCAGAAATGGTCGTGGCAACAACAGGACCCCCAACTATAATACTGGGTCTGCTGCTTATGCTCGTGGACATGCTAACAACATCAATGTTGAAGAAGCTCAGCAACAACCCGCTACCGTGATGGGTACCCTTCTCGTTAATTCCGTACCTGCTACTGTTTTATTTGATACAGGAGCATCGCATTCATTCTTGTCGGAAGCATTTGCATTGTCGCATAACTTCACGCTAGAAAAGATGAACCCACCGATGATTGTCCGCACCCCGATAGGCCAATGTCAAACCACCAAGATAGTGCCCGGAACCATAGTTGAAATTGGGGGAATTAAATTCCTTGCTTCCCCCATCATCCTGACGTCTTCCACCATAGACCTCATTCTGGGAATGGATTGGTTGAAATTTCACAATGCCGCACTCTATTGTGGCACCAAGTCTGTCCAAATTTTTCACCCCTCCGGCGAGATTGTTAACCACACCACCCGAGTTACCCGTAATGCTGAAACACAGATATTTATGATGAATGCTTTGAATGTCGCCCCCCTCGAAGGCATCGAGAACGTTCCAGTCGTTCGCGATTTTCCCGACGTCTTCCCAGAAGAACTGCTGGGAATACCCCCGATCAGGGAAGTCGAATTTGTCATCGAGTTGAAGCCCGGCACCACCCCTATTGCCAAGCGTCCTTACAAGATGCCGCCACATGAGCTCCTTGAACTTAAGGAGGAAATTGACAAGGCACTTCAGAAAGGATTCATTCGCCCCAGTTCCTCAGCTTGGGGAGCACCTTCGCTTTTTGTCAAGAAGAGCGATGGGACAAACCGATTGGTCCAAGATTATCGGCCCATTAACCAAGCCACCATCCAGAACAAATACCCACTTCCCCGGATCAACGATCTGTATGATCAACTTGCCGGATCCAAGGTGTTTTCTAAACTCGACTTGAGGTTGGGTTATCACCAAATCTGAGTCCGTGATGGGGACATTCCGAAGACTGCCTTCGTTACTCGCTATGGTTCATACGAGTACACCGTCATGTCCTTTGGCTTAACCAATGCTCCAGCCACCTTCTCCAGATTGATGAATTATATTTTCATGGAGTACCTCGACCAGTTCGTCGTGGTTTATCTGGATGATATATTGATATATTCCAAGAATGAAGAAGAACATGCAGAACATCTTCGTCTTATACTGGAGAAGCTTCGAGAACACAAACTCTACGCTAAGTATTCTAAGTGTGAGTTCTGGCTTCCCGAAGTAACCTACCTTGGACATGTGATTTCCAAGGATGGCATTGCCGTCACCCAAGAACGTATCCAGGCTATTCTTGACTGGACTCCTCCCAAGACCGTCAAGCAAGTCCGCAGTTTCCTCGGGCTCGCTAGCTATTGCCGCCGTTTCGTCGAGAATTTCTCCAAGATTGCCAGGCCTCTGACTAATCTGCTTCACAAAGGCGTCAAGTTTGAGTGGACGGATAAATGTCAAGAAAGTTTCCAAGCGCTCAAGGACAAGCTAACTTCTCCCCCGGTGCTCGCTCCCCCTAATACTCAGAAGGACTTCATGATATATTGTGACGCGTCTTGTCAAGGATTAGGCTGTGTCCTAATGCAAGAGCGCAAAGTGATTGCTTATGGCTCTCGTCAGTTGCGTGCTCACGAAGACAAGTATCCAACACATGATCTCAAATTGGCAGCAGTAATTTATGCATTGAAGCTGTGGCGACATTACCTCGTTGGTAATCGTTGCGAGATCTACACCGATCATCAAAGCCTGAAGTACTTGTTTACTCGGCCAGACCTGAATCTCCGCCAACAACGATGGCTCGAGACAATAGCCGATTTCAACATGGATATTCATTACACCCCTGGCAGGGCTAATGTGATGGTCGATGCTTTGAGCCGTAAAGCTTACTGTAGTGAACTTGAGGTTCAACTAGAACAACCACCTCTGTATGAAGAGTTTCAAAAGCTGAACCTCGAGATTGCTCCTCGAGGTTATGTAAATAACCTGGTTATCGAACCGGATCTCATCAAATCCGTCAAGGGTATACAATTTTATGATGATTTCGTACACAAGATTAAGCGCGATATCGCCAATGGGAGACCCTCACCCTTCACTATTGATAGCAAAGGTGCGGCGTTCTACCAGAACCGTTTAGTGGTTACTCACAGTAAGGGCAGGCATGAGAACCTGGATATGACCCCGAAGGTCATGAAAGCGTCTCACGATACCCCGTTTTCCATTCATCCTGGAAGCAACAAGATGTACCAAGACATTCGTCAGCAATTCTGGTGGCCTAACATGAAGCAAGACATTGCCCGATATGTTTCTGAATGTGACGTTTGCCGTCGCGTCAAGGGTGAACAACAAAAACCCGCTGGAACTCTACAACCACCTGAAATTCCTGTATGGAAGTGGGACAAAGTTCAGATGGACTTCGTCACCGGTTTTCCCCGATCACAGAAAGGTAACGATGCTATCTTTGTCGTCATCGACCGGTTCTCCAAGGTTGCTCACTTTATACCAGTCAAGGAGAAGATCACGGCTGCTCAGTTGGCGGAATTGTATATCGCCAAAATTGTGTCGCGCCACGGTATTCCGTTGGAGATCAGTTCCGATCGTGGCAGCCTTTTCACCTCAAGATATTGGCGGGGTTTCCAAGAAGCTTTGGGGACTATTCTGCATCTTAGCACCGCTTATCACCCCCAGTCACAAGGCCAAGTTGAACGAGTCAATCAAGTGCTGGAAGACATGCTTAGAGCTTGCGTTATTTCCTTCGGTAAGAAATGGGAGGAATCTCTTCCGTTGGTCGAGTTCTCGTATAACAATAGCTACCACGCTAGTCTGAAGATGGCCCCCTATGAAGTTCTCTATGGGCGTAAGTGTCGGACCCCTCTGAGTTGGTCAGAAACTGGGGAACGCGCACTCATTGGCCCGGATATTATTCAGCAAGCTGAAGATCAAGTTCACGTCATCCGTGAACATTTGAAGGCCGCTCAGTCCCGCCAGAAGAGCAACTATGACCGCAAACACCGGGAAATGGAGTATCAACCTGGTGAATACGCTTACCTCCGTGTCACTCCCATGAGGGGCACTCATCGCTTCGGTATCAAGGGAAAGTTGGCTCCTCGCTACATTGGCCCGTTCCGTATCCTTTCCAGGAGTGGACCCGTGGCATACCGGTTGGAATTGCCGCCGAACCTCTCCCAAGTCCACGATGTCTTCCACGTGTCGCAACTCCGTCGCTGCTTCAAGGACCCTATCCGCGAAGTGGAGCATGATATGATCGAGCTGCAGCAAGACTTGACTTATCGTGAACATCCGAGCCGCATTCTTGATCAGTCGGAACGCAAAACCCGCAACAAGACCGTCAAGTTCCTCAAAGTCCAGTGGTCGAATCATTCTGAAGATGAAGCCACTTGGGAACGCGAAGATCGCCTTCGCGATGAATACCCCGATCTTTTCCTCGCTACCACTTAAATTCTCGGGACGAGAATTCTTGTAGTGGGGGAGATTTGTAACACCCTCAGTTGTCTGTAACAGTAATCCTTTTGCTAATGACAATTACTGTTGCTAATCACTATGCAAACCATGCCATGATCAACTTTGCTTTTGATCATATTCAGAAATGCCTTTTGGTTGACATTAAAAAAAATGTTGCAAATAAAACTTGTCCAAAAATTGTACAACCACTTTTATTAAATCACAAATAATCAGTGAGTCATTCCCATGTGGTTATGGTATTTTATTATGCCTCTAGAAAATTCAAACAATTCAAACACCAAGCAAAACAGCACCATTTGACAATTGAATATTATAAAGAAATAGTAAATGGTTTTATTTTAAGCCTAAACTTTTTGTGGCACTCTGGAAATATACACTCCTAATTATAGACCAGGTTAGACATTTTACAAAAATGCAGAGCAATGGAAATAAATACAAAAGACAAAAGAAAGTCAACAAAAGAAATACAGAAAAGGAAAAATGTTAAAACTCGCCTAAGGCGACGGCCCACCCGGCCCACTCCCCCTTCCCCACCTGCCCCCGTCACCTGCTCCGGTGCCGTGGCGGCACCGCCGTGGCCGGCGCGCCTGCAGGCCTCCCCCACCCTCACTGTGGCCGGGGAAGGGATAAGGCAGCCCACAACCACCTCCTGGACACGCCCCTCCTCCATTTCCCCTCCCCCTCTTCTCGCAGTCGTCGGGGAAAGATCCCACCCGAGCCGCCATCGCCATGGCCGTGAGCTCACGCGGCCAGTGAGCTCGCGTCGCCACGCCACCTTGTCCAAGCCGTTCGCCAACGTCGTCTTCGTCGTCCACCGCAAGGAATCGAGCCGACGCCGTCCACAGCAAGTGCACGCCCAAGTTCCCTTTTCCTCGCCGCCGTTGAGTCGCAGTCGCGATTCGCCACCGTCGAGCCTCCATTGAACCCGCCGTCACCTGCACTGCACTCCTGGTGAGCTTCTACGCCTCCCCCAACTCCCCGACGAGCAAATCTTGCCCTGTAGCCCACCCAGCCATTAGGGCAGCAAGCTTGCTGCCGCCGGCGAGCTCCTCCCCGCGCCCTAGCTCACGCTTTTGGCGTGCCACTCGCGTCACTTCGCGCGTGTTGCTTCCAGGAACCGTTTCGCGTAGTGCATGACCAAGGTTTTCTGCTGTGGCGTCGTCGCCGTCGAGCTCCCGTCCTGCACCTCCGCCTCGCACGTCGCCGGCCCCGATTCCGGCGCCCCCAAGTCACCGCACCACCACCATTCACCTCCCCGTCGCCCCCTGGTTCGAACGCAACCGTCGGCGCCCCCTACCGTGCCCTGTGACGACGGCTAGCTCGACCTCGTCGGCGCTCTGTCACCGGCGAGCTCACCGCCGTCACTGCCATGTGGACCCCCCGGTCAGAAACGCCATTAGCAGCTAACCCCCACCCCCTGTGTGAATGACATTGGGCCTACCCCCCCCCCCTTTTAATCCCCTGGTTAAATTAAACAGAAACATAACCACCCCCAGTCACTGACAGTGGGCCCTTGGCCATTTAACTTAATTAAACATATTTAATTAGCTTATGTGTCACTGACCACTGGGCCCCCTTGTCAGATTTTCATTATTTAAAAGATTTAAATAAATTCCAGTGACTTACATGTGGGCCCAGAGGCTATTTTGATTTATTAAAGTGTTTCATAAATAAATAGAGGCTGACATGTGGGTCCCACATGTCAGGCACTATTTTGGATAATGTTCTGGATAATGTTGAATAAATAATAAAAGAAATTCAGAAAATCATTTAAATAATTTAAAACTTTGAAATTCAATAACTTTTAAATCGTAACTCAGATTCAAAAACTTTATACATGAAAATTGATCAGAAAAATATAACGAATACGAATACGCTATCCGTATGTCTATCACACCCCTCTAACACAACGAACATCGAACCGTCTGTCCGATAAACTGTCCGGTACTGTTAGAGTGCCCGGATGAATTTATTTCGAACACGAAAGTTGTTCGGAATAGATCAACTAACCCGGATACACCACCCACACATGTGTCGGATGTCCACGACACCTCCGGCATGATATCTCCCCCCTCCGGACACCTTGTCCGATAATCACCCGGAGCTGGCCGTTCATCCCCGGATGAATTTCCGTTCCGAGCAACGTGCATTGCACTGCGTTAGAACACCGTTAACTTTTCATCTGTCATGTCATGCATCTTTTTGTATATGATTGCTTTGTATTTACTGTTTCCCCCCCCCCCCTTAATCTCCGGTAGACCCCGCTGCTGCCGTCGACTACACCGCTGCTAAGTACGACTACTTCGTCGACGACCCTACCCCTACCGTCGAGCTTCTAGGCAAGCAGAGCCATTCTCTTCCCCATTCAATTGCATAACCTGTCATTGTCGCCCCCTGATGTGCCTTCCTTTACCTATCCTGCCTATTATTATTATTATTATGCATTATTCAGCAGTGAGCCCTGCGCATTGTTAGCTAGGATTAGATAGAGGGTCGTGATCACTCAGGGGAGTGAACGCGGGAACAAATATTATAACTGCACAGGTACGGTACAATGCAGACACCGCCTCAGGCCCCTAGCTCGGCTCTGCCGAGCCACCATCAAGTGTGAGCTATCAAGGAGTAATCCTTGTACTCCACTCGTTGTTGACTCTGTATAGCCGCTCTAGGTACCTGAGTAACGGTTGTCCTTCAGGTAAGAAGTCGGGCGACCCAACGGTGCCCGCGAGAGGTATTGCGACGGGACGACAGGGAGGGTACGACCAGTGTACTGGTGTGCTTGGCCCCTGATCGTTGGCCGCGAGAGTTACCAAACCACGGAAGTCGAGCTCCTCCAGGAGCACACACCTTTGCTTTATTTCCCCTTTTTCGCTTTGCCTGATCGGCCGCTGCAGCCGACGTTGGAGCCCAGGAGCAGGAGTACCCCGGAGGCGCCTACTACGACGTCGAGTTCCCCGTTTACCAGGAGTAGTTCGGTGGATCCCAGGCAGGAGGGCTCGCCTTTTCGTTCTGTATCTCTGATATGATTTGTGCTAGCCTTCTTAAGGCAAAACTTGACTAACTATGTCTGTACTCAGATATTATGGCTTGTATGACTTATGTATTCGGATCCTCGTGATCCCTGGTATTGTAAAATATTTGTTTATCCTTTTGTGTTTAGTGTTGTGCTGTGATATTCTCACCGTGGCACCCTAATCTCAGCCGTGTACCCTGCGTGTATGATTATTGTACACGGATTGATTTTGGGGGCGTCACAGGGATGCAACCCCAAGACGACGGATACAAGGAGTTGACGTTAGGCTAAATCTCTACGGAAACAAAAGAAGAAAGACTACAACTTTCAATACAAGCTTCCGTCAAAACATTGAAGCACACCGCGAAATCTAGCTATAGAACAAGAGCTTCCCAAGATGACACGGCTATGGAAGAGCAACAACCACCAGAAGGGAGCAGAACTCGCCAATGCCACCGTCTCCCACCTACGCGTCCAAGTCACCAAAGAGGGGACCACTATCCCCTCTTGCCCAAGCTCGTGTGCGTCAACCCGTCGAACAAACAGGACCGCAAGGAGAGCACGACGACCACCGGAGGGAACCAATCATCTTTGGTGAAGTGTCGACACTTTGAAGAAAAATCACCACCACCAGGAGCGCCCCAAGCCAGCAGCCACCTACCCACTCCCCACCCAAAACGGCGCCTTCAAGAAGGTAGTGGAGCCACCATGGCGTCGCCGCCGCCCAAATTGAAGTTGTGGGTTTTCACCGGGTGCAAGGAGAGAAGGAGGGGAAGATGGACCTCAAAGTCGCCTTCGGGAAGGGGAACATCGTCCAGAGCGTCGCTTGCGAAGAGACTGCCGCCGACGGCCAAGGGGTTACCCCGATCCAGAGCTCCCCACCCCACAATCGCACAGCCAGCAACCGGAACAATCAAGAAAATCGGCACGTCTCATAGTACAAACTAGCATGGTGAAACTGGTAAGATGGCCTTGACGATGCAACGATAGAGAAGATCGGCACGCGAAATAAGATGATCAATGACTTTGGACTGGAGGTCATTGGCGAGAATGTGAAAGCAAAGGTTTGGTCCAAAACCACAGCAGAGTACGTATTGCAGAACAACATATCTTTAGAGCTGGAACCACCTCATATCCTCATCACAGCTACAGCTGATGGGAATAGGCTCTATCTGTTCTGCTTAACTGCAGACGGTGAAATAATTGTCCTTATCGCAATATGGTGTTGATTTCCATGGTCACATTTTTCATCTTGAAAGGGAATTATGCAGTTTTTGCAGGGCTGCAATGGAGGGGCATTACAAGGATCTGAAGCAAATAGCAGCATCATTATGCATAGTCTCGGCCTCTCGGGTGATTCCACTGTGTCGATTCATCACATAATCTGTTATATTATTAGAGAAAAATGAGGTATGTCGTTATGTAAATGGAGGGCATAGTACGCATCATTTGTAACGATTATTTTCTGGCTGAAGAAATTGAACATTATATGTAAGTTTCCTCTTCCAGTTCCAAAAAGAATTCGGACCTAAAGGCGCATTCATGATCCTTTAGAACCCAGTCAATCGCTCACCCATGTGAACCGTGGAGACCCCGATGTTGCGGTCAGCCATTCGCACATGACCATTGGCATTCCTCTTTCCTATTTCCGAAAGAATTTCAACAAGATGACATACTCGCGTACGTACAATGATTCTCGACATGTACGAAATGTATACCGATCTTGATAAATAAATACAACAAAGGAAAGACGCGCAAACAGTATGACTAGTGATAGCGCAAGTAATAGTACTAAGCTACACTAAACCGTTTGTACAAGGAGAAGTAAACAGGTCTTTTAGTTTGCAGAAGACGAATATGATCTTTTTCTTGGCATGTGGTTTGTACGTATTATTTATTTTGTGATCTATCAGATAATCAGAAGAACTTGTGTTTGACAATGTTGACGGGAAGTTAAGCACACCACATCATCCTGCCTCTGCTGATACTTATTCATTTATTTACTCTGATTTTGTGTGCAAAGCCAAAACCAAAAGTTAAAGATTTTCCAATCGAGTGAGGCACGGCAGAAAACAAACTCGGTACCCTCAAATCCTCCTGTCCTCTCACAACAGGCCGTGGAGTATGATGAAGATGAAATAAACAAAAGAGATAATTCTCTCTAGGCAAAATCAGAAGCAGTATTATGAAGAACAACAGGCAGAGCAGAATATCACCCTCGCACCCTGCAGGTGCAGGAGCAGGAAGACTTCTAGCAGAGAAGAGATGAGCAGCTAAGTGCTCTTCGTATTCCTCGCAAAAAAAAAAGTGCTCTTCATATTCTCATGATGCATGTCATAAGGATGTAATCTGCTCGGATAGATTGGAGAACATATCGCAGGCCAGACCACATGTAAAACTGATTTCCCTGTCAGTAGACCCAGTTCTCAGTTCTTTCGAGCCATCGGGAGCTTTAAAGCTGTACCGGATGATCGAGCTCGAACCGACTCCATGGCCTGCGATATGTTCTCCAATTTAGACACCAGTGCCGATTGCTGATCTCAGTGGCACGGATATTGACCTGCGACTCAAAAAAACCAAGGAGGGGCCGATTATCTGTCATCGTAGCTGTGTAGCACCCACTCATACGTTTGAAGGTAGCAGTTAGCCTTGAAGAAATAGTTCTTTCCTGGCATGGTGAAACTGCCAAGATGACCTTGACGATGCACCAATCGAGAAGATCGGATCAACACTTTTGGACCGGAGGTCATCGGCGAGAATGTGGAAGAGAAGGTTTTGCCCACAGCCACACCAGTTCGAGCTGGAACCACCTCATATCTTCATCACAGCTACGGCTGTTGGGAATAGGCTCAACCTGTTCAGCGTAACAGCAAAAGGTGAAATAACTGTCCTGTACTTACCACAGTATGGTGTCGATTTCTATGGTCACATTTTTCATCTAGAAACTCAATTGCGCAATTTTTGCAGGGCTACAATGGAAGAGGCATTACAAGGATCTAAAGAAAATAGCAGAATCATTCCGCGTAGTCTAGGGTGGTTCCACTGGTCCGTTCATCGCACAATCTGTTCTATTGTTAGAGAAAACGAGGGATGCCGTTATGTAAAGGAAGGGTAAATAGACACATCATTTGTAGCAATGATTTTCTGGCTGAAGAAATTGAACATTGTATGTAAGCTTCCTCTTTTAGTTACAGATTCAATTCAGACCTACAGGCGCCTTCAGGGGCGCATATAACAACTTCCAGGCCTAAACGCACAAGTGTACGTTTGAAGTTCCCTTGGCTATGTAGCCTACATGTCAAATCTAAATGACTGGCAATGAGCTAGACTGATAGTTGTTTCACTACACTTACAGGCCTCCATATAGGGTTCTTAGATCTAGATCAACAAATAATGATGCCCTTGCCTGACGTGTGTGAACGCGGCATGGAGTATTGAGTGTGATTTCAACCTTCAAGGCATCACTAGAGCTCCGGTGTCCCAACAGAAACACCTAATGCAGGCTGAGAAGCTGAGTATATGTGACAGTATGTAGCTGCAAATAAGAACAGTTCAAAGTTCATTCAAATGGTTCTAAGATATGCTAAGGTTTGATGAAATACAGAAATACAAATGGCTACAGCATGATATGAGTAGTAACTACAACATAAACAAAAAAATATATGGTGTATGCATAATAACCTCGCATGGGTAACCTTAAGGAAAATCTCAATCAGAATCATAGAAGAACCAGCATTATGCTAGAATTGCTGAAAGCATTATGATTAAATCAATATTCACAGGCAAGCTAGAACAAAAAAGTTAACTCTAGGGTAGGAAGGGACCTCCCCTACCAATATCTTTAAAATACTCTAAAGTGGTTAACTTTTGCTGTATTCAGGCCTTCATACAACACATACTTTTCATGTAGTTATTATCAGAAGATTGAAGAGACAAATAGCTATTAGCAAATGGCTCATTTATATGACTTAAAACTACTTTTGACTCAAAAGTAAGTTAACTCCAAACAAACAAGTCTAGTGTAATGCTGCTAGAGGACAGCGGCATACCTTCACACCATCATCACATCAATGCTTCCCAGTCAGGCAGATGCACTCCGGGAATGGGTTTTCATAAAAGGATTCCTCAGTCCTAAGACGTGCTCTGCCCTTGCTCCCAGGCAAGGATGCATATCTCTTCCTTGGGGCTCCTTGCCTTAAAACAGTTAAGCAAACTCAGTACAGTCCATAAAGTGTGGGACAGAATTAATGCGCATGTGATATTTAACATTTTCATATATTCAATAAAAACAAATCACCTGTATTTATGCATTTCAGTAACAAGTGAAGACAGCTTAGGACCTTCCATAAGTTCCCCCTTTTCAAGTAAGCCAAAGAGTTCCACCAATCCTCCCCTGAAGATTAAATGCAACAGGACTTAGTCCACATGCACCCATCCACTCGGTCAAGATTCATAGACATCAATATTAGGAGTATTTGTGAGTAATAGGACATAGTTCTACTAAGGAGCATAACTTCACGTGCACAGGTACACACGCCCTGTTGTGGCATCTAAGAGAACCCAGCTGGCTATTAGATGGGTCCAGTTTAGTGCCGGTGTATCCAGGGTGTGTAAGAGTTCTATTAGAAGTAAAGAGTCGTAAGTCAGTTTTGTTCAAGTCAGTTCGGTGTATCCAGGATTCCAGGGTGTGTAAGGGTCCTATTAGAAATAAAGGAGGAATCTTATTATAATTTCCAGCTGCCGCAAGCTGGAATTACTGTTCGATGAACATTAACCCCCTTTGCAAGGAAAGCAGGAAATGCACCATTTGGTGGTGGCTAGAAACTATTACAAAATTGCTCCTTTATAGAGCTATTCCAAACTGGCTTAAACACAACTTAATGAAGACTTTACTAGGACTCCTACACACTCTGAGATACTCCTGCACTAAACTGGGTCCATCTAACAGCCAGCTGCTCTTAGATGCCATAACACCCACACATAAAACACACGTACGCAGCCCATCAGGTGTTCTAATTTAAGTACTCTTGTATGACATACAAGACCTTAGAAATAATCTTGAAGTGGTTACTATCATATTACATCAAATCTTGTTTTGAGGGAAATTATAGCGGAAAAAAGAAAACAGTAACACGTTAAATAGCAAAATATGTTTACCTATCAGGAGTCAAAGTCTTGCGATGACCCAGAAATCTACGATGGCCCTCAACAGCTCTTGCCATATTACCGGAGTGTGATGGAACAAACACATCACTTTCCACTGAAATAATGTAGTCAAGGGCTGCAACTTGAGAAGCATGATTCTTGAATTTCTCTAGCTCTCCTTTTGTTGCTAGCACTTCCTGCAGAAGTATATTAGCATTAGAATAGCTGAAGGATGGTGGAGCTAATCAATAAAAGAATTAAAGAAGTAACACTGCTAACAACCTTGCTAACCAAGTTTGGAAAGTACGATCTCAATTTTGATATATACTTATCACCACCATAAATTTCACCAGCTGCAATGTAGATCCACGTGGACTTGGTATATCCCATCGCACGTAGAAATATCCCCACCTCGTGTGGAGTCAATGGGCAATTACCTCCAGATCTCTGTTCAGTTGAGTTTATGTCCTTCAGTTTCCAATGGCTTGTTTTCTCTCTGTTGAGATACATGAAGCCAGTTCATATAACTTGCATGTAGAAATAAAACTGCACAGATTTGTGTTGATTATTCATACCTCATGATTCTCAATTCGTCCGCTTCCGATTCACTCAGACCATAAGTGCAGCCCGTGAATGCTAGCATATCTTTTTCATATCGTAGATGAAGAGCAATAAATTTTCCACGTGATTTTAGACGCTCCATAAGCTTCTGTTGTTTAAGTGTTATGTTGGCTCAGAACCTAGTTTACAGAGTATCATAAATCTCCAAGTGCAAATTGAAGACTGTAACAAGATCATAGTTACATATTTAGGTTATTAAGAGAATGTTCATGCCTTTCCAAGGTCCTCAACTGGATCTGAGAAACGCAATGCATGGTAAAGACAGCGGCATCTTAATCTCTGGATATCAATTGGAAGACCATTGTTTGCAAGCCGCGAATCAGATTTCGGGATGTGAACTACCTGTAGAATATAATTTGGAGGTGATCAGGTGAAGTGGAAAAAAAGAGCTTCAGACTCCAGATCCAGAAGAAAAAATTTAATACTTCCAAATTATTTAGACAAAAAAATCGGCAGATCTATATTTTTATGTTAGTGTTGCTCAAATAGCTTGTGTCAAATTGAGAATGTGTGCTGCAAACCACATGTCAAAGAACCGCCACGTTGCTAAGTACAGAAAATACAATGGTGATCTTTCTATACGTCATATTTCTTGGAAACATTCATGAATATGCTTTCCATAAACAATAATTTCAATAAC
Source organism: Bromus sterilis (assembly GCA_950022295.1). Classification (NCBI taxonomy): domain Eukaryota; kingdom Viridiplantae; phylum Streptophyta; class Magnoliopsida; order Poales; family Poaceae; genus Bromus; species Bromus sterilis. The sequence goes on along the minus strand of OX465596.1, from coordinate 40,738,436 downwards.
TGATAGCAGCGAAAATGTGGTAGTAGGCTAGTAGCACTTTCAACTCTCCATACCAGAACAAAACCATAAGTTTCAGATCACACCATTCTATATCATGAAGGATACAAAGGAAAAAAAAGTAGTCTACTAAATTTCTAGTTTTATTGAACAGAAAGGATGCTATTTTTTTATGACAAAAGAAAATAGCTACAAGTCGGTACTTTGAGGTAATTAACGGAGCATCTGAACTGAAGACTACCTTGTGATCCTTCCAAAGTTCTTTCACATCCTCGTAGTAGCTCGCACCAGACCATGAAGTAAAGTGCTTCCGAGCTCTTGGAGCAGATTGCAAACTTTCAGGCAAGTCACTAACGATATGGACATCACCTTCCAGAGCTTTAATAAAACCAGGCTCATTGAAGATGTCTTTAAATGTACTGCATGCATTGGTGCGAATTGGTTTTTAGATAAACAGGAACGAAATTGGACAATCAAACAAATATACAAGTCAAAACCTGGTATCTTGCCAAAAAGACCGCTTGTCTAACTGAGGAATAACAAGTGTTGCATTCACCAAGCGGGCTACTGCAATCATATCACAGATCTGCAGATGGGAGATAGGATGATTCAAACAAAGTTTGGTGACCATACTTGAACAAATCTCAAGAAAAATATTATTTAATGAGAATAATCAAGAAGATAACATAATAAAATAGATAAATACATCAGCAAAAGCAGAACTGGATATTCAGAAGAAAAAGGGCATATATACATGTAAATATTATTACAGGAGTGCAAAAAGTACATAAGTGTAAGTCGGATAAACCAAGCTAAAAGCTAAGTTTTGGTGCACGAACTTACTCCAGTACGCATTTGGTTGAGTCCTCCATTACTTCTAACAGTCATATAGCGGTCTGACTCTATTGGAGCTGGTGATGCAAAAAAGGGTGTTACTAAACAAAACAATATTGAGGGAAACTTACCAAGAAAACATGTATGTGCACTGAATTTGAACGACAGTGTTTCTACAGCAGAGTAATATAGATACAAGGATACAGATTCAGGGACAACTGACCCTAAAATAAGGAGCAGAAGAATAAGTATACCATAATTGTTGTATCACTCCTATTGCACATAAATCACATATTCTTATTATCAAATGTAAGATACTGCACATCTGCACCTAGATGTTTGATTTATATATAAGAATTAAGAAGATCAAAGGTAGTTACATTAATGGAGAAATTAGGACCGCAAAGCATATATCTAAAACAGATCTCTGAACAAAGCGATATATCTTTGTTTACTCCAAGATTGACTCCTAGTGCAGAACCTTAATTAAGCCATATCACCATTGTAGTCATATACATTAGATTGCTCCAATTCGACACTATTTACTCGAAAAGAGAGAGGTTCATAAAATTGTAGCATTGTCGAGAAGACATTCTTTATAAATAAAACACATGTAAACCTACTGGAGACTAAATAGTCAAGTAATACTTTCATGAGTAGACAAACAAAAAAACCACCAAGCATGGTTGACGATACTAGTTTACACCAAATTCCAGCTTCATATCGCCAGCGACAAATACTTACCAATTAGAACAACTCAACTTAGTAAACAGGGTAGGAATCACCACATGTTTTTTTTAATGATGCATAAGAAATAAATTTACCAATATATTTGTGGGTTGGTGTGACACAAGCATGATAACCGTAGTCATGAGAACGCCACAGCTGCTCATTCAGCACCTGAACATCAGTTAAAACTCCAGTTTAGCAATCAAGAACGTACCATGACGACACACTGAGTCAATATTAGTTTCATTTAAAGAAAATGGCTGACCAGCACGTGAAGTAATTTTGGATTTGTAGGAAGCTAGGTCTTCTCATTTTCAAAAATGAATATGTATGCTAAGTTGTTATACAAGAAACATGCAAGAAATAGAAATTTATATGGGGATACTGAGCATTACGATTTACGACAACACTAGATTTCTTAACAACGTATTCAAGGTCATCAGAAATACACTTCCCACCAGGTATTTGAGCTTTTCATTAGAAGGGGATAAAAATAAACAGGCATCTAACTCTATGCAATTAAACTATCCAGCATTCTCAAGTTTTGCTGGCTCAACTCTACGGGGATGTCGAGATGGTTTCTCTAGCAACAGCATTGCTTTTTCTTAACTACAACAGTTGGTTTTGACCAACCTTTAGTTTCAACAACACGAAGAATAATTGAACACCTCAGCCTGTCTCAAGAAATGAGAAGAAATTGCCAGCGCGGGCACATGCCTGGAGAAATTTGTGCAAACAAGACCAAACCGAAGCCTAACGCACAAACTAGTGCGGGGAAAACAGTACTAACAGACACAAAAGTGAAGGGGAAGCATCAGGAAACGAGCCTGGTGGGGCAGGTCCGGGCGGGGCAGGTCGACGCGGGCGATCTGTCGAAGTGAGAGGACGACAAGGAACACCGTCAATGCGACTATGAAGCACGCGCAGCGAGAGATCGGCGACCGGAGGATCCGCCGGAGCCGGAGGGGCAGCGGAGGCGCTCCGCGGCGGCTCGCCATGGCCGGAGCTTTGGGAGAGAGGAGGGGAGAGCCCACAAGGCCACAACCCCACACGCGCACAAGGAGGAAGCCCTAAGAAGAAGGTTCCCCCAACTACTACTATGCGTTGCCCAAACAGCCCACTGAAATGCAAGAAAAAACAGAATGATTACACAAAACCACTAACTGAAGAGTACTCGTTGCAACGAAAACTTCCACACGCCACTTATCGCGATCTCAATGTTTGTTTAGACGTGTTGGGCATGCCTCTCGCGAAAGCAAATCTGTATCTCCACGAGTGGAATAATCGTGCTTTTTTTAGACACGAGGCATGCTTCTTATTATAGAGGCACGGGGCATGTCTTATTTTAAAGGCATGAGATGTGCTCTCTTTTGAGGCACGATCGTGCCTCTGGACTTTTTTTAGGTATAGTCATACCTCTATTATTTTTTTACTGGACGTGCCATTGTTTTTAGGCACGGAGCTTACCTCTTTTTTAAGGCGCGAGGTGTGCCTTTTGCAGAAGCAAACGTGTGCTTCCATAAAAAATATTTTCGTCCCTTTTTTGAAATTTGTAAATTTCTAAAAAAATAAAAATCCACCAAAATGATAAAAAAATCGCGTGAAAAGCCGAAAAAATCATCTAAACACCGAAAACGTGTACACAAAAATAAAAATGAAACCGAAGGAAACGTGGTGCGCTCTCAATACGCTCAAAGTGACCCTTGCATGGGCCTCCGAACAAGCGCTTGCTAACTAGTTGCTTTCATGATTACATGTACAAGGTGTTGGTTACCTTATTAAGGCCGATTAAATCCTCTTTAATTATTCCTTTCAAACCTTTCTAATCCTTTGAAGAAGGGATTAATCAAACAAGATCTAAAGCAACTCAAAATTACACAAAATTATCATGTTGAAGGCTAAGTTTGTACTTCCTACATTTGTATAAAAAATGGTCTTATATTTTGATACAGAGGTAGTAGAAAACATCAGCCTACGGGTTTGTACCAAAAATACTGATTGACGGTTAATATTTGGTAGAAAACATTGATTGATTGGTTAGCAAGTTTTGATCGTGTTTATGATAGATGGGTCCCGCTTTTGCTCATGTAGCGTACTTGTTCGTGTTACACAGCGTTAGACGTCCTACATGAGACCATTGTCTTTGTCTCCTTCCCTTCCCGTTCTCGCATTAACAACTCATCTCTCTCTCTCTCTCTCTTGCTTAATGGTATGGTGACGACAAAACCCAGCAGTGGTGGTGGATTCGATGGCGTAGGAGGCAGCAGTGATGGATACCCTAGCCATCGGAAGAGGTATGCGGGAGCTGGAACCCTATCTAGCCGGCACAGACCTAGAGGTCGCAAACGTCGCTCGTGTACGCGCAGACCTAGAGGGGTGCTGGTGTGGGATAGCTAGGTTGGAAGAGATCAGTGATAGTGACAAGGTGGGTGAAATGCTTGACCACATTGCTAATAGCAATCAGAAGATGGTTAACCTGACAGTCTTTAGGAGCACTGATCCAATACATACGAATTTAATTAACTGTTAGGCTTGTGAGCAACAGTTACTCTTAGTTAATTTGGAGAGCCCACTGTTTATGAGATCAATTAAGCAAGTGCTTGTTTAGATCACCATCAAAAAGTTCAGAGGAAGCAACACAAGATCAGGATATAGAGGAGTGAATGCGGTTCTACTCCACACAACAAAGCAGAAAAATTTAAGGTTAATGTTGCACAAGATCATGATATGGAGCCAGAGCATGCTATGGATCAAAAGTATGATACTGAGAAAGACCTTATGAATATAGAGCAAGGTAATGCAACATAACATGATATGGAGCAAGAGGAATTTAAAATAAATATGGAGCTAAAGAGGATAACTCGGATTCAGAGTTTTAAGATGCATCAAAAGAGAGTTGAGAAGGTGGAGTCAATTAAAACAAAAACTTCATGTGCTTTTTACTGAAGATAATTCTTATTTGGAAGAATACGAGGACATTAAATGTTGTTGGGTTTGACGTGATGAGCAGGCAAAGAGAGGAATCAGTCTTTCACTATGAAGGATACACTAATGTGGAAGAAATGTATGAGCCAAAGGTGGAAAAGGAGGAGCACGAGGAGGTACCATAAGAGCCGACATTAAGGAAGAAGAACGTTAGAAAAGGGTCGACCAAAAGAGCACATCCTAGTTTGGACCAAGCTTTTGAGGAAATGTTGATACCATCATCTGTTGAGGAGAGAAATCCACTTGATTTGAAGAAGGGCGAGGGGTTTGTACCACTAACTTATCTAGTGGGTAGTGGTAGTAAGAGAAGGACCAAAAACCAAAGCCCATGAACCTAGTATGATAGAGATAACCCAAAGAAGAAGAAACTTTGTTTCAATGATGTGTACCAATTTATAAGGGCACTTCTCACTTTTCACATATCACCGGTCGGGAACTATGAGTTTCACAAGAACCCGGCTAACAAGACTATATCTTCCTGCACAAATGAAGAGTGACCTTTATACATTATAGACTTTGAGGATTCAAACGAAAGGACATATTGCATTAGGAAGACAAACTTGGTGGACACATGTCCTTCAGTAGCAGAGATCACCAGAGCGCAACAAAGTGGGTTGCACATGAGTGCGAGGAGAAAATCAAAACTGGCCCTTGCACACCAATCACTATCGTTGACGTAGAAAAATCAACTTTCAACAAGGAGATATACTTAATAGCGTGGTCAAAAATTAGCAAGGGTGTGTACGCCACCCTTATATCGAAGATCGTTGTACATTTGAACATGTCACTACCCTTTGATTTCGTAGATAGGCTTGTGGCAGCCCAGATTAATGCAGAGGTTTTGATGTGCGCTCTCGTAGTGGCGAAGGCGCTCGAGTGCCCGACCGGAGATTATCTAGGGTGTTGGACTTCTTGCATCTTGTACGATTTCAATGTGCTTTAATCCTAGTCTAACTACGCACGGTTTATATTTTCACTCGTTTTTTTCTTAATAAGTCGAGCGGATCGCTTTTCATTTCCTTTTCGTTTTTTGCGTCATTCTCTATGTGGTGCGCATCCTTTTGGGTACGTTCTTGTGATGTTTTATTTTGTAATTATGGATTTGCCAGTTCTTCAGCCAACATTCAAAATTTTCATAATGAAATTGGGAGCCTGTCATCGTAGATCTTCTAGGGGTCGTCGTCGCACCTTGCACTCGCCGCCTACGCCGGCTTGGCCTGTGGCCACTTTGCCGATGTCTTTCGACTAACCCCTTTCGTCATGACGGCGCCGGGCGGCTAGGCTAGTGTTAATTTTCAGCAAAGTTACAAGCGCGCAGTGATCATCCTGTGATTCCTGTCTGCTATGCGCCGCGCTAATTCCTTTCTTTTCAGTGTAGCTGTACTTTAACCCATCTAATTGGACTCGGACAGGCAGAGAGGGCCCTTCCCCGCCGAAATGCATAAATCGGCCTCTCGCTTCTCCACGAGCCAGCGGCCAGCAGGAGCTGTTCTAAGACTGCACTGTACGCACTGGACGGTGGATCCTTGCTCTGAAGAGCCATTTGCCTCTCTCTGTTCCTCGATGAGGGAGCCCTTCCAGTTCCAGTGCTGTGTTATAGCTCGATCGTCTGATTATGAGATGCAGCGACATGAGTGAAGTGAAGTGACTGGCATCACTCATCATGGGTTAATTGGAGTCACCTAGACGACGTGCTGGTGCTCTGAGATGAGATAACTCGATAACAGCATAACCTGGCAGTATCGCAGCAGCAGCACCACAGTTGCAAGGAGAGCATATGCTATCAGTGCAATCAGTCAAACAGATACAAATGCATGCTGCCCGCCTTCCTGGCGTCTACGCATGTCATGTCAGCATAGCATAGCATAGCAGAAGTACGTGCGTCTGCTATTTTATACAGAGAAATCTGTGTGCGTCCTGCTGCCGTATCCACCAGGAACAAAAGTTGACCAACCTCTCCCAATCTCGACAAAATACGGTGACAACGATCCGAGGAAAAAAGAAGCAATACGGTTAGCATCAGGACACCATGGCACACAGAGGTCAATCTGTAGTCTGCCTGAAGCATGCAGCATGACACATTGGACATTTTCGTAGTAAGTAACTAACCAACAGCAGCCGGCTAACCCCGTCAAACAAAGCTTGACCTAACGCGCGTCAAACCAAAGAGGCGCATGCAGCGACAGGCATACCCGGCCAAGCTGTATATCTAATCTAACCATATCTCTGTCCCGCTGCCGTTGGTCCCGAGCCATGGATCTTCTTCTGCGTTCCCGGCCTGGGAAAAAGATTGCGTTTATGTGGAGACCGTGCGTCCCAGCTGCTCACGTACTTCGTGCGGCCTCCGACGGTGCAGCCGCGATAGAGCGACGGGTCAGATTTTTGCCCGCTTGTTTATGCGTGGCCACTGGCCTACCGGGATATATCTATCCGTGCGTACAAAGTGCAAAAAGAGATAGATATTGCGGGGCTAGCAAAGTTCGGGTGGAGGAGGAGAAGGGATCCGGGTCCGGCTGATCGACTTTGTTTCCATTTTCCTTCTAGCTTTTGACGACATCGGAGCGGCGCCATGCATGCTCGCCACTTTGCTGCGAGGAGGGTGTGGGTGCGGGGACATGGCGGTCTCCATCGGGTCATCTGTCTCATTTCGTCGCAATTGCGTGATGATACTCTTCTCGTACTCTCTGCGCCTCCTACACGTAGCCACACAGAAATGACACGTCTGGTGCAGCGGGTATGTTTTGTGCATTTTATAAAAACGAAGAAAAGTGATGTTAGCTATCTTGAATAGACAACCATTCTTCTTTTCCTATTAATAATTTTCCATTTATCCATTGAGTGTCATGATTGTGGGATCGGTATGGACATCGGAGCAGCGGCTTACTGTGTGCAGCGTTGGTTATGGTCGCGCGGATGACAAAGCCGTCGGCTCGGATGAAGCGCGATCTCGAGGCCGGCGAGGAAGTCGAAGCGGCGGCTCCCAAAACACATATGTGTCGAGTAGTGGCCGATTTGGTCGCATGTCCGATAGAGTCGTCAACTCGTGTGGTGCGCGGCCTCAGTGTCGGTGGACCGTGGGTTGTATGTCGGAGTGGCGACTCCGGATCGTGTGGTTTGGGTGTCGACTATGGTTGCTAGGGCGACAGAGTCGTCGACTTGTTGGTTTCGCGGCCTCGGGACCGATGTGTGCGCTTGTCACAGATGTATCGGTTTTCGACTAGTTTTCCTTATAAACTAGCCAATTCTCTTCTTCTTAATGAAAATGCAGAGCTCCTGCCGGTTGCTAAAAAAAACATCAAAAAAATAAAAAGTACATTAATTTAATTATATATATTACTTAGTGAGACTATAATCAATGAAGCGAGCTAAAGGCGCGTCGCCGCCATGGTTCCTTCCTCATCGAAATGGGGCAAATTTTGTTGTAGTAAATAGTTAAAAAGTTGTCGTGCTAAGACCTAAAAGAAGCAGTGATATGGGCACGGCGGAGGAGACAACCAACATGAAGCCATGGGACAAGGGCAAGCTACACGAGGAGAGGAGGCGCCAGAAGATGAAAAGTTACAGGAGTCGGACGACTGGACCATCTCCCGGATCGTCCGACCTGACCCCGGACCGTTCGGACAGGATGTCGGACGTCCGGATAATTACGTCCCGAAGACCCGAAGACCTGGCGGCAGTCGGACCGTCCGACCCCAAGCCGGACCGTCCGACCTCATCCCGGACCGTCCGACTTATGAGCCGGACGTCCGACTTGCACGACTGCTTGCGCACAGAAACAGGGTTGCGACCCTTGTATCACCAATTGGACCCCCTAGCTTATAAATAGAACACTCCCTACGAGTTTTAGGGTACGCTTAAGTTTAGACAAGAATTTTAGGGTTAAGAGTTGTATTCTCTTGGTGAAGCTTCCCTTCGGGGTTGGCGATGTTGTTTATCCAATAAAGATTGTCGCGGAGGTTATTATGTTCACCAAGGATTATCGTGCTTTGGTTTGAGGCGTGGTGATCTCCATCACGTTGCTTGCTGGATTCGTTCCTCTTCTTTAGGTTGCGTTCATCGCGTGATTGGAAGGATTTTGTAAGAGCAAGTTTTGCCCCCGAAGTTTTTGGACATTGTTGGACAAAGCAGAAGTGGAACTAATATTGTTTTCGAGTATAAACAGATACTTAGGTTCCGAAAGAATGGAGTTTGCAAGTAGTAGGTCGAAGGACAACTCACTGCAGCAAAGCTGCAGTCATCTACCAAAACCTTTGAAGGAAGACGACCCCTAAAAATGTCGTCGAAGAAGAAGACTCTCTCGAGTAAAAGCGCAACGAGGAGAAAGTTAAAGATGGTCGAAGACTTAGTCTTTTTACTAGTTTCTCTTTATTTTCTTGAGTCGTAGGAAAAACCGTACTATCAAGAGGGGTTTGCTAGTTGAGATCTTAGTCGAAGCGAATTTGCTCTGCTCAACCTAAACCCACGAAAGCCTACCGAGAGAAATCTTACTGAGTCGAGTGAATAGCTCGAAGGCAAAGTCATCGCACTTCGTGCCTTCGAGAGAGAGAACTCGCTCGGTAAGTCAGCTTACTTGTTCCTCAAGTAAAGTTGCGCATTGATTGGAATCCGACCGTTGTGGACACGCGTCAAGCTGTCGCATCGGGTCACTTCAGTCATTTTACCCATCGGGATCGCCAACTATAAATACCCCGCACCTACCCGCCATTTCGGGTCGGCTGCTCCACTGAAGATTCTAAGACAGAAGTCTGTGAGCATCCCAAGAGAGATTCATCGAAAGAAAACCTAAACCCAAGTCTGAACTGAGTTGAGCTTTTCATAGAGACTTCGGTTGAGATTAGCCGATCTTTTTATCTTGGAGAACTGCAAGTCTCCTAGACGGTTAGGTGTCGCTTTTCAAGCAGTCGAAGAGAAATTGTTGCTGCTGAAGGAAGTTTGTAAAGGTCTCGGAGATATCCTGAATCATCTACCACGAGTGAAAACTGGACAAGCTCGAGGAGTTTGTTGCAGTGGAGAATAGGACGAAGAGAGTTTTGCTCCAGGTGTTCACTCACCAGTCCCTCCAACCAGACGTAGCGCTTTGCAGAGTGTGAACTGGTTTACCAAACATCGTCGTGTCAGGCTCGTTTTCCTTCTAGTTTTTACTTTAAGTATTTACTCGTTGCCTGTTTGTCTTCGATGTTTTCCTTCGCTCCCAATCCCTTCGAGCCATGCATTACCTTCGATATTGTATTTCCTTCAAGATGCCTTTTAGTCCTTCGCAGTTTGCATGAATTCCTTCTAAGTTCCTTAGAATTTTTAGAAGTGATCATTCACCCCCTCCCCCTCTGATCATTCTTGAGCTTTCAATTGGTATCAGAGCAGGGCACTCCCTACGCTCTGCGTATTTTGGTCTAACAACCTGGAGTGTTGTCAAGAATGTCGTTTGCAGCTGTTCGCTCGGGGGAACCGATTCCTATCTACAATGGGAAGGACTATCCCTATTGGAAGGACAAAATGAAGAGGAATATCATGGCTATCAACTCTCCCGCTTGGGAAGTTGTCAAGAATGGTGTAACTGTCAAAGACAAAAATGCCATCACTCCTGAATAGGCAAAGAAGATAGAGCTTGATGCTGAAGTCTGGGTTTTCATTACAAATCATCTGATTCCAGAAAAATATCACGAGGTCAAGAATATTTCTTCGGCCAAAGGTGTTTGGGACTATCTCGAGAAGATTGGTGAAGGTGTCTCTACTTAGAAAGATGCTCGTATTGACACCCTTCGAAGCAAGTTCTATCGTTTCAAGAGGCACGAGGGAGAAAAAGTTAACTCCATATACAGCAGACTCACTACGTTGTCAAATGAACTGATTTCCCTCGGTGTCGAATACATTACCAATCGGATTATTGTCAGAACTTTGCTCCGTTCCCTTGATGATTCCTTCGATCACATTGTGCTGATGATTAAGGAAAGGACTGATTTCAAGGATCTAGTTGCCGCTGATATTCCTGAGAGACTCAATACCTTCGAGATGGAAGAAGATGAAAAACGAGATGTTAATGAGACTCGAAGAAAATCTCATGCACTAAAGGCCAGAGCTTCACATCACTCCTCTCCTGAAGCTAGTTCTGAATCTGGTTGTGCCTCATATGACCCCAAGAACATTGGAAAAGATCTGGCACTGATAATGAGAAGATTCAACCGCTTTCAGAGAAGGAACTCCTCTTCACCGAAGAAAAATTACTCTTCAAGACATTCGAGCAATTCATCACAACATCGATCATCATCCAGAAACTCATCAGCGAAAGATAACTGTTGCTACAAGTGCAAGAAGCCAGGTCACTTCATTGCTGATTGTCCTCTCTGGGAAATTGAACATAGATCAAAGCATTCTCACAGCAACTCTTCGAGCAAGTCTCACAGGTCGAGCAAAAACTATGAGTCGAAGAGATATGATTCAAAGTCCAGAAAAGACAAGAAAGACGGTTCTGATGATGACAAGAAGAAGAAGTATCACAAGCATCGAGAGAGTTCTTCCTCGAAATCACATTCCTCTCAACGAAAGAATTCCCACCGTGCCAAAGTCTATCTGGGTAAAGAGATGAACTCTGAAGATGAAGCATCCGGTTCCGAAGCTGAATCAAACTCAAGATCTGGTTCTGGTTCTGGTTCAGAATCTGATGGTGTTGCTGGTTTAGCATTTGCTTCGAGCAAGACTTCAAGTTCATTCTTCACCAACCAAATCAGCGAAGATGAATCTCCAGCTTACTGCTTCATGGCCAAGGCTAAGGTATCCTCATCAAAGAATTCCTACGATACTTCTGATGGATCTGCTTATGAAAGTAACTCTAGGATAAGCTATGCTAAACTTGCTAAAATTTCTTCTATCCAACAAGATGAGCTAGATTCTCTAAGTGAAACTATTCAAAAATCTGAGACTTTGTTGATCGATGAGATTGAGAAAGGTCAAACTTTGACGAATGAGCATGCTGCTCTGAAGGAAAAGTATGATGAACTTTCCTCTCGTCATGATCTTCTCTCAGTGGACTACGAGAAGCTAACCTATGAATTCCTTCAAAGGAAAATGGCTCTCGATAAACTAAGAGAGGCTAATGAAGAGTTGGAAAGTGTCAATCTCACGCTCATGGCTCAACAAGGCTCAGAAGCTAAAAATGAATCTACTTCACCTTGCTTAACTTGTTTGGAACGAAGTAAAATTGAGTCTATTTCTGAGAGATCGAAAGGAAAGCAACCTATTGTTATTGATGATACTAACCCCTCGAACTAGGAAACCATTACCGAGGAACTCCTCAGGTTGAGAAATTTATTTGAAACAGGCATGTTCAAAAGTGTGCAGGGACACCAGTACCTATGTGATATCCTACGAAAGGCTCTTCTTCACAGGAATCCACGAAACGAAGGAGTTGGCTTCGAAAGGAAAATCAATCCTGATGGAACCTACTGGGAACCCGAGCAGTATCCTAAAACTGTCTGGGTTCTTGCGAAAGAAAAACCCATTGATATTGCTAATCTTTCAGGTTTCAGTTGCAAAATTGACAAAGCTATTGTTGATGAATCACTTGATTCTGACTACAAGCTTGTCAAAGATCAGGAAGGAAAGGTGTCGGCTGAATTCGTTGGTACTCCTCCGAAGAATGGTTTCTATAAGCGACAGATTTGGGTTCACAAATCTCTCGTAGAAAAACTGCCCCCTAACCATTCTATGCAGGGAAAATCCTCGGTACCACCGAATCACTACTATTCTCTCGAGGATAGAAATGAACCCTTGGTGCCTGCTTCAAGTGTTCCCCAGAAGGAATACTATCGTGTCGATAGAAATGTTTATCGTCATCGTAACAATAACACCAAAATTGCTGTTACCCATCAATACTCTAACCCCTCGTCGAGGAATTATATTTATGGTGTGCTTGATGGTCCAGATCGACAATGCAATCTTGTTCGCTATAATATCGCTGCCCCATCTAGCTCTTCCATGCCTTCTAAGTCACCTGCTCGTTTGTGGGTGGTTAATAAGAACTAATTCTTCTGCAGGGCTATGTCTCCGGTGGATCCGAATGGGTCATGGATAGTGGATGTACAAATCATATGACCGGAGACAAAGATTTGTTCACCGAAGACAAACTTACTGAATCTTCACAGAGATACATTACCTTCGGTGACAACAACAACAAAGGAAAAGTACTTGGTTTGGGTAAGGTTGCTATATCGAAGGATAAGCATATTGATAAGGTTATGCTTGTTCAATCACTTGGATATAATATCATGTCTATCTCAAAACTTTGTGATATGGGTATGCTTGTACTGTTTTCTGCTTCTCGTTGTGTTGTCTTTTCACAGGATGATTACTCCTTCGTGTTCGAAGGATATCGCAAAGGCGATCTTTATATCGTTGATTTTTCTTCGGGACCTGCAGTGTCCACATGTTTAATGGCCAAAGCCACTTCTGGTTGGTTATGGCACCGAAGACTTGGTCATGCAGGAATGAAAAATCTTCAAACTCTTATCTCGAAGAAGAACATCTTTGGAATTGATAATGTGAAATTCGATAAAGATCGTCTATGCAGTGCCTGTGAAGCAGGAAAGATTGCCAGGAAACATCACTCAGCAAAAACTATAATGACTACTACTCGTCCTCTTGAATTACTTCATATGGATCTATTCGGTCCTCAAAATTATGCTAGTCTTGGAGGTAACAAGTATGGTCTGGTTATTGTTGATGATTTCTCTCGATATACTTGGGTTTTCTTTCTAGATGAAAAAAGCAAGGTTGTTGAAATTTTCAAAACTTTCGCAAAAAGAGCTCAGACTGAATATGAATTATCTCTCAAGCATATCAGAAGTGATAATGGTACAGAATTCAAAAACACTCATATCGAAGAATTTCTTGATGAATATGGCTTTACTCATGAATTCTCGGCTGCTTATACACCGCAACAAAATGGTGTGGTCGAGAGAAAGAATCGAACTCTTATTGAAATGGCCAGAACAATGCTTGTTGAATACAAGACTCCTATCAGGTTCTGGGCCGAAGCAATTAATATTGCATGTCATATCATCAACAAGGTTTATCTGCACAAATTTCTGAAGAAAACTTCACATGAACTCATCACTGGTAAAAAGGCGAATGTTTCATATCTCAGGGTTTTTGGTGCTCCATGTTATATCAGAGATATGAATAACAGCTCCAAGTTTGCCCCAAAGGCTCACGAAGGTTTTCTCCTAGGTTATGGTTCAAATTCTCACACTTACAGAGTTTACAACTCTCATCTTGGCAAAGTTGTAGAAACTGTAAATGTTCGATTTGATGAAACTAATGGCTCTCAAAAGGAGCAATTACCTCTTAACCTGGATGAACCACCTTTGGATGAAGTTATCAGGTACATGGCTATTGGAGATATTCGACCTGTCGAAGGAAATGCACATCAAGCCAACAAGGATGATGATGGTCCAATGTTCCCACACATAGCCCGGGGCGCTGGAGATCAACACCCCGAAGCAAATGATGTACAGGTCGAAGGAGAACGCGTAAACGAAGAAAATGTCCAACCCGAAGGAGAAGCTGAACCCGAAGGAAATGATCCCGAAGGACAAGCTGATCCCGAAGGTCAAGATGATCCCGAAGAACAACCGGATCCACAAGATGATGAAGGAGTTTTACCTCGTGTTCGAAGAAGAGTGGACGTCGACTCAATTCTCGAAGAGATTCGTTTACCAGGTCGTCCCACCACTCGTTCTCGTACTCGATTAGCTAACTTCTGTGGAAATTTTTCGTTTCTATCCATGCTAGAACCATCGAAATTTGATGAAGCCATGAAGGACTCAGACTGGATGACTGCAATGCTCGAAGAACTTAATCAGTTCGAGAGAAATAAAGTCTGGTCCCTTGTCGATAGACCTGATCCCAAGAAGCATAATATCATTGGTACTAAGTGGATTTTTCGCAACAAGCAAGACGAAGATGGCATTGTGGTAAGGAATAAAGCTCGACTGGTTGCACAATGCTACACCCAAATCGAAGGTATTGATTTCGGTGAGACTTATGCTCCAGTTGCTTGACTTGAATTTATTCGTGTCATGCTTGCTTTTGCCAATTACAATGGTATATTGCTATATCAAATGGATGTCAAAAGTGTGTTTCTTAACGGTGAAATCGAAGAAGAAGTATATGTTATGCAGCCACCAGGTTTTGAAGACCCGAAGAATCCTGATAAGGTGTACAGGTTGCACAAGGCCCTATATGGGTTAAAGCAAGCACCTCGTGCTTGGTATGAAACACTGAAGGATTTTCTTCTGAAGAAGGGCTTCAAACCAGGAACAACTGATCCGACTCTTTTTACTCGTGCATACAAAAATGATCTTTTTGTGTGTCAAATTTACGTCGATGACATTATTTTTGGCTGTACTAACCCTGATATTAGCGAAGAATTTGCTCGTATGATGTCAAAGAAATATGAAATGTCTATGATGGGTGAATTGAAGTTCTTTCTCGGGCTTCAAATCCGTCAACAGAAGAATGGGACTTTCATCTCTCAAGAGAAATACCTCAGAGATTGCCTGAAAAGTTTCATCTTGTCAGTTGTAAAACTATCAAGACTCCAATGCCTACGAATGTTCATCTAGATGCAGATGAGAAGGGCAAACCTTTCGATCAGAAGAAATATCGCTCAATGATCGGTTCGCTTCTTTACCTTTGTGCATCTAGACCTGACATTATGCTATCAGTTTGTATGTGTGCTCGTTTTCAGGCAAACCCGAAAGAATCGCATCATATTGATGTCAAGCGTATTCTTCGATATCTCGCTCATACACCAACTTTGGGACTTTGGTATCCCAAGGGTGCCCAGTTTGATCTCGTTGGATATTCTGATTCTGACTGGGCTGGTGATCGAGTCGACCGGAAATCTACCTCAGGCACATGTCATTTTCTCGGTAGATCTCTTGTCTGTTGGGCTTCGAAGAAACAGAATTGTGTATCTATTTCTACGGCTGAAGCCGAGTATATTGTTGCCGGTTCATGCTGCACTCAGATTCTGTGGCTCAAGCAAACGCTAAAAGATTATGGTATTCTTGTGAAGAAAATTCCTTTGCTATGTGATAACGAGAGTGCAATCAAAATTGCCCATAATCCTGTGCAACACTCTCGAACGAAGCATATTGACATTCGTCATCATTTTCTTCGTGATCACGTTCAGCGAGAAGATATTGTTATCAGCCATGTACGCACCAAAGATCAATTGGCTGATATATTTACGAAGCCCTTGGATGAAAAGAGGTTCTGTGCACTAAGGTGTGAGCTGAACATCTTGGACTCACGCAATGTGCAGTAAGACCAAAACTATCAGTACTATGTATTATACGTTTTTCTTTCTATGTTGTTTACTTACATTAGTTTTCTATCGTGTTTCTTTTTCGTTTGTTTTTGTTCGTTTGGTGTTGTCCTATACACTTACCACTCCGAGTTTTATCACTGTTTTCCCCTCGGATTGATTAAGCATCGGACCCTGTTTTTCCCTCTATTCTATCCCTACTCCATCTTTTCTTTTCTCTCGTGAACATGTATATTTGTACTCGATCAAGATTCCCTTCGAATTTCATTGATTCCGAAGGTAAATCTATCGAACTTTTATCTACTTTTATACTCGATGTTCGATGAGTTTGGTCTCGGACGTGGAGCAACTTTCTTTCGGTTCGTTGGGATTTTCCCGCGATTACCGCCACAAAATCTGTCCGTTGAATGCGGAGAGACGCGAAATCTGCGCCGTTGGATCAGATCTGACAGTTATGTCAGACCCTCCCTTATAAATACTGATCCACCCCACCGGCACAGCACTCGCAATTCCCTTAACTTCATCTCTCCGCTCCCGAAGTTCTCTCTCGCGCGCCGCCGTGTTGCTCGTCGCCGTCGACTCCCTCGCCGCTTTGCTGAAGGAAGGAAGCCGCCGGAGACCTTCCCGTCGACGAGGAACTTCTTTCGCGTCGCCGTAGTCGCCGCACATCACCACGTTAGGGTATGTGTGGCTCTGGACGCGTTTCCAATCTCATCTGTTCATCGTATCCAGATTTGTTCTTGATTTTCTCTCATTTTATTAGGTCTGTTTGATCCTTTTGGATCATTGCATCTTGGGAAATCTGTTTCTAGCGTTTTCTGTCGATTCCCCATCTGAGCTAGGTAAGAAATCCCTCGGATTCTCTCACTTAGACAATTTCCTCAGAAGTGTATCGACGGATTTGCACTTGTGCATTTATTTCATTCAATTTCTTTGTTAGATTTGCACTCGATGGAAATCTAGCCTAGCACTTTCATGAAAACTTGCATCAAGACAAATTTCTCGATATGTTTACTGCATTCAAAAAAAAATTCCTCGAAAACCGCTGGTACTTGTTCACAACTTTCCTATATTCCCTCGTACCTATCTTTTTTGCAGGAAAATGTCTGGGATCGAAGGAAATGTCAGAGCACCCAAGCGTGTAGGAGGCCGAACAAGAATCACCAACAACTCTGAAGGTCTATCAGAGGAATTTATAATAGAAAAGAAGTTGAGAACGCCGTCAGGTTCTGAAGATGAACGCACGAGAGAAAACCGTCTGCAAGAAATTCGAAGACTCCAAGCTCTTCGTTGGTATGAGTACAAGTCTCTTATGCCTCGCTGGGAGAGGTTGTTTGCTTTGAAAAATCCTTGGTCTGATGTCAAATCATTAAGGCCCAAGTGGACGAAAGATAATCGACCACCTCCTCCAGCTGATGCTCATCCATCCTCTCTGAAAACGCCTGCCGACTTTCAAGATCTGGTTGATGCTCGGGAAGCTCGAGCACAAAAATGCAAAGAAGCTAAAGCAAGAAAGGAGGTTGCTGCTGCTGAAGGTGCCGAGGAAGTTGTCCCAAGTGCCAACCGAAGGTTGGCAAGAAATCAGCCAAGCGAAAGAAAAAGGTGGTAATTGTCTCGCCACCAGATGCGAGCTCCGAAGAAGAAGAAAATTCTGATGATCAAGACCCTGGCACTGAGGCTGATGTCGAGGACATTCCTCATAAGAAGAAGGCGAGCAGTAAAGGCATTAGGATCCAGGAGCCATCTGCACAGGCTCCTCGAGCAACAATTGACATGACCGATTTGGTCACCGATCCACCCATTTCATCTGCTCCACCTGTTCAAGCTCGCAGGGCAAAACCTTCGGCCAAATCAAAGGGAAAGCAAGATCAAGTTGCTGAGGATGATGAAACACTTGTTCAACGAAAAGAAAGGCTGGCTAAGCAAAAAGGTCAAGAAGAAAAGGACTTGACAAATTCCAAGCTCCTGAACTTTCACAGTCAGCCCGAGCATAAAAAGGCCCAGGTTGCTCAACAACTAGGCATTTTACATTTGGTCAGTGAAAAGTATCGACGATAGATTGCTGAAGGCACAATTCCTAATGCTCCGAAGGAAAAAGGTCGTGGCCCCTAGCGCCACCGAGCAAGTAGTGACTCCCACAGTCACGAAGGAAAAGGATGCAGCTGCAAGTGCTGCGAAGAAAATCGCTGAGGCCCCTAGTGCCTCGAAGGATAAAGCTGCGGTCCCTAGTGCCGTATCAAAACCCATTGCTGCGGCCAAGGCCACCAAGGAGGCCGAGAAGAAAGCCAAGGAGTCTAGACAGAAGGCTCAGGGTGTTCCAGTTCCTCGAGCCACACCAGCTCCTGCACCTGCCCCTACTGCACCTATTGTTTCCTGCCCTCGTGCCGATGAAGAGAGCTCCAACGAAGGAGATTCTGGTGCCCATGCTCCTTGGGATGCTTCTAATATTTCACATATCCTCTGGAAGATGGCTACCACGCCGAGCAAAGTCACTACCGAGGATGACGTCCCTCCTGAGATCCAAGAGCATGTTGCTCGATACATGATTCGCTGGGAAGGGTATCTCACCCAGGATCGCAAGGACAAGGAGCAAGTGAAATTTTACTCCAGGAAACTTCAAGAAGAAACCGAGGACATTGAGTCCCGAAAGTTTTTCAAATCCAAGATTGCCACCGCTGAAGCATCCAGAAGAGCACAGAAGGAAAACTTGACCGTTGTGTGTGAAAAGGTTCGACAAATTGTGTCTGCCGTATGCAAAGAGCACAATGAAGCTCTGTACAAGAGACAATCTCGTAAGAGAAAGTCTGTTGCCCCAACCTCTGCGCGTGGGACGCCAGAGATCGAGAAGAATGCTAAGAAGGCCAAGTCTACCGAGGTCGTTGCTGCATCAGCACGACAGGAAACTGCACCAACCCCCACCAAGCAACCCACTCCTCCTCGTGAGAAAACTCCACCCCTCGCCTAGCCACACCTCCACCTCGTCAACCATCACCACCAAAAGCCTCGTCGCCACCACCAAAACCATCATCACCACTGCACATCATTCCATCGACCACCCCAGCCATCGAGACCCAAGCCCAAGCAGAGACCGAGCAACCTGCTCAGGTCGACCAAGAAACTCAAGCCCCCATCTCCTCTGCTCAGAAAGATTACTCCTCTACCCAGACTCTGCATGAAGGAGAAGACGCTGATGTTGATATCACAACAGTTTCTTCTCGCCAAGATGTTGTTAAAGGAAATAGTTCTGGAGATGGCAGTTCTAGTGACAGTTCTTCCTCCTCCTCATCAAATTACTCGAACGAAGATTTGGAGGCCATGGAGACTGAAGAGGCCGCTCAAAATGCTAATGCCGACGAAGGAGTTGTCGTTGAAGCACAGTCCGAGGAGAATGCCCCTGCAGCCATCCCAACTCAGGATATTATAAACGTTCCTACTTCAATTCCTCGTCCTGCTGAGCCAGTTTTCCAGATACCGGATAATGCTGCCGAGGTTTTTCCTGTTGATGAGCTGCTCCATTCTGCTCATCCGAGAGAAATGCTGCCCTTGTTCCTCTCAGATGTTCCTCGAGGAGGCCCCATCTTCAAAAGGCGTGAACACAAGCCATTTTTTCTTCGGGACCAATCCCTACGAGAAGCCTAGAAGTGCATATTCTCTTCGGTTTTGGACCCAAGAGCAAGCCATATACTACACCCGTGTGTTGTACAACAAGGCGAGAGTTTTCCAACATCAATACCTTGATATGCCTTCGGTGTACTCCACTTCATGTTTCGAGAATGTTGCCGAAACAATTGATGGTCTTCATGCTCACAAGATGTTTGCTCTCGATTGTGGGTACAATCCCGAGCTTATCAAGAAATTTTATGCAACGCTCTATGTCACTGGTGATCCCGAGAACTCGAAGACGTGGAAATTTGATTATATGATCCAAGGCCAAGTATTCCATATGACTGTCGACCAATTTCTGGCCATCATCAATTTACCTCGGTTCGAAGGATTACCACACAAGCTTCATGACTTACCTGCTCCAACTCCTGCTGAATTTTCTACGCTCATGAATCCAGATGTCGTAGGAGATAACTGCCCGGCTGAGCCCAAGCCGAGACATTTGGTACTTGAAGCAAAGGCATGGTTTTATATTATTTCGAAGACCTTGATGCCAATGCTCGATGTGCACGATGATTTTCCTATTCCCAATGATGTGCACCTTGCTCTGTTGAAGTTAGTCCATGGTCATCCTTTCGATTTTGAAGACTACTGACTCAGAACTTTGGTGTCTTGTGCTGATGATCACAATTCCCACAAGTCGTATGCACCATGGCTGATGGCTATCTGCAATTACTCTCGGGACGTGCCATTCCCCGTGTCAATTTTCCCGAAGATTTTCACTCCACCAGTCAGGGAAGTATTGCAGGTTATTTCTCGACCCAACGATCAATATGCTGAGCACACTGGCATCCGCGCCCACTTAACTGAGCGTAATGTTTGCTCGAAGTTTATCAAGCCAGTGCATCACATGGAAGTTTCTCTTCGGTCCCAGCAAATGCTTCAACATCACATCGACCAAGATTTCATTCAGAAGCAAGCATTGATGGACGAGATAAATCATTTGCACAATATTACCATGAACAACAATCAGATGTTGCGTGAATGCCTTCGCCGTGATTGGAAAGGACTGCGGAAATTCAAATCCCTCGGTCAACTTCAACGGTGCGGTTTCGACGAATATCCTCCCCATCTTAACAGGAATTGGACCAATGATGATCGAGTAGATCGCCCGGATCCCAATATCCCTCGGCTGCCGAAGAACAAAGATGTGCTCAGAGTCGACGACTATTATCACATCACTATGAACACTTTCTCATCCGACTCCGAGAAAGATTAAGCCCCTCAACGCCAACCGAGAGTTTACACTCCACATCCTCGAAGCCCCAGGACCCCGCCGGAATCGCAGCTGGAATCTTCTGGAGATCACCACTCCTTCCGCACGAAGATCACTCCTCCGGGCGCTCGCCCAATTCGTCGTGCTCCAATGCTCGCCGAATCTTCTCGTCATCGCCGGAGTCATCCAAGCGAGTAGGGATTTCTCTCGACCCTATTCTCTCGAGTTTTTGTACGTTGTGACAAAAAGGGGGAGATGTAGTGGCATCGAAGAAATTAGTTTGCCTTCGGGGTTAAGGGCTTTGCTTTTCGTTCGATAAACTTTTGAACTTTGAGGTTTCTGAGTAGTTTCAACAAACTTTCGATTCATATTCGATCTGGTTGTAACTAACTCTAAGTAGGTCTGTGAACTGCTATCCTTTTCGTAAGATATCTATCTGCTGCTTGTGATACTTAACCTTTTTGAAGGAAGTTATCTTTCATATAAGTTCACAGGTCATTCGAGGAGATTGCATATTTCTTATTGGATATTATCTGGAATGCAATTTCACTCGCTAAGATTATTGATATTTTTCCCTCGACTCTACTTGTCAAATATTCACTTCACAGGAAACTCTTATCTTCCGTGCATACATCAAGGGGGAGTATTTCATCGATCTTAGCACTGGTTTATAATCGAAAACTCAAAACTTTCAATTTTATTTATCGATGCCTGTTTTGTCAACAATCGTCCAAAAAGGGGGAGATTGTAAGAGCAAGTTTTGCCCCCGAAGGTTTTGGACATTGTTGGACAAAGCAGAAGTGGAACTAATATTGTTTTCGAGTATAAAAAGATACTTAGGTTCCGAAAGAATGGAGTTTGCAAGTAGTAGGTCGAAGGACAACTCACTGCAGCAAAGCTGCAGTCATCTACCGAAACCTTTTGTAAGGCCCGATATGCGGTACTGTTCCAGATCTAGATGTTTCCATCCAGATCCGGGGACGAAGCACATATCGGTCCCACCGCGACATATGACAAAGCCATATGCCCCGGATTTCCAACATGATATCACAACATTACAGATACAAGGATACAACATCTCATACAATCGGCATACAACTCCCTCAATACAATACAACAGCGGAAGATAAATGTCTGAGTACAGACTACAATCAAATGCCTAGTGGAAAATAGAAACATCGATCCCATAACCACACGGGTCCAGGCCCTCCGCCGGGATCCGCCTAACGAGTCTCCACGTGAAACGTCGATCACCATACCTGTTGTCGGTCAAGAACCCTGAAAAGAGTTTGGGGGTAGTATCATGAGTACAGAGGTACTCAGCATCCAACTGTAGTGGTCATCTGACCCAGCAAGGACTTCATCACTCGTCATTCTAGGACAACTAGTAGTTTATGGTAAGGAAGGGGTAAGTGGTGAGGTTGCTGCCGCACTAGAATTTATGAAGTGGCTAACGATCTAGAGAGTAAGATAAGAAGCCAAGCATTCGATGAGGAATCGCCTCCAACAAGTCTGCTATCCACCTACATACGCAAACATAACACCTATCCTATCCTTGTCCTCCTCTTCGCATCCCGACGAAGAAGAAGCAGTCAAGGCACACACACGTTGATCAAGTTATTTAATATTATCTTAGTGGTTGTTGTCTATGAACAAGGAGTAGGTCTCAAGTCGTCCATAACCGTGGACACGGCTTCTCGAAAAGATTTAACCCTGCAGGGGTGTACCAACTGCCCATTACAAGGCTCCGCACGCACATCCATCTCTCTCAGTTGCTACCCATTATAGGCAACCATTTTATGATTTAGTTCCAAGAGATCCGAAACGACAAGTCCCTCTAGCTAACAACGAACAAATCCGGGTGGCCCCCGGTGAGACGACATCCAGCTCAGGAGCCGGCCGCGCTCTCGATCTGGTCTCTACCGTATGACTCCAGGTTTGGATTGCCGGTTAATCACACATGGGACACCGGGTCCTCAGCCGGTCATGATGGGCCAGCAAAGGAACTAAGTCCTCACTGGTCCGGGTTGGTTTAAAAACTACTGGCAGCTGACCAGCACACACACGGTTTCAAATGGTAAATCAGCTTGGGCCACCACTAGAAATGTTTGAAGCTAGGTAGGTAAGAAAAGGGGACCCCATAAAATCCCACACGCGGTTAGGCACGCTTAGTCTTAAAACCAATACCCGGAACTCGGGTCCTAGGTGACTCGAATGGAACAAAGCGTCGGGGCGGGATAGCCTAGACCTTCCATCCTTCGTCGAATATAGTCAACATTATAATAATAATCATATCATCAACAACAATATAATAATGTGATATCCCAAACCAAGGAGTAACAGGGTAACATCGTAGCATCCTAAGCATGCATACTAAGCAGGGGCTAAGCAACGAGAAATAGTAACATAGCAGTACAAGGTTTGCTGGGAGGGGACATGGCTGTATCGGTTTGAAAGAGGCTGTAAACATGTGGTAGGATCAAGCATCACACCTAACCTATACTAGCATGCAAACCGCTGGATGAAATAGAATGGATCATAAGTAATGTATAGTCCTTGCCTGTTGATAAGTCGGGTTCCGAAGGTGTAGCCGATCGCAAGCTCGCATCGTCTCCGAGAGGTACTCGCGGAAGCACACAAGATGATAAACACTGGAAAGCAATCAACGAGCAAGCACTCTATTACTACGGGGCAACACAAGATCAAGAAGACAACACATAGCACGACAACGCGATACAGATCTATCATCGAGAACGGTTACTAACAGTTTAAGTGGGGTATCGGTCACACACGACGAATACCGCACGTTTACGGTGGTTCAAGTTGCTTAGCTACAAGTGATCAACCAACGGTTATTAACAGGCAACTCAAGCAAGCATGGCATAGCACACAAACATGTCAAGAGGTGAAGCACAAAGTAAACTATCTATGCTAGTCAATTTAAGTGAGGCACAACCTAAACATGGCATACACTAAGTGTCGCACGATGATTAAAACATCTGGTACTGTTATGTCCTAAACCATATTTTAGGTTGGTTAACAACAGCAAACAATAGCATAAACACAAAGTACACGAAAAACTAATCAAGTTACATATAAGAAACATTTTAATCAGAGCAACGGTTAAAAAGTTATGGCAGTTACAGTTTACAGTGGCAGACAGTGTAATTAGCAGGCAAACAACAAGTAAACAAGCTCAAACATGGCAAAAAGCAACATTTTAATAATCTACGCGCAAAACGGAGCAACTTTCATGTAGAAAGCGTCTCCATCGGAGCTACCGGTGAAAAGATATAAGCATCGCAATAAAATAACACAATCTGCCTAAATAAATAAATAAAACCTAGCAAAAAAACTAAACGGGCCGAAACTAGTGCTATTGGGCCCAACAGAAAAAAAAACAGAACTAATAAAAAAAAGGGGGGGCAGCCTCACCTCTGGGCCGTGGCCCATCTGGCCTGGTGAGGGGGGCTGCGGCCTGGCTGCTGCTGCTGGGCCCTCCTGGGCGCGCCGGCCCACGTGCACGGTTGGTGCTGCACGGGCGAGCGGACGCGGCTCCGTCTTCGATCCTGATCGGGATGCGGCGCCGCCTAGCGCCGGCCAGTGGCACTCCGGCCAGGCGGGGCGAGCAAGGGAGGACGGCAGGCGCGGGAACGAGGCGGCCTCGCGCGGATCTGCTGGTGGCGGAGGTCCCTGGCGCAGATCGCGGGCGGAGGAGCTTCGGGCCGACCATGGCGGTTGCTCCTCGCCGGCCATGGCACAACTGCGGCGCGGCGGTGTCCTACAGAATGAGAGGGAGAAGAAGAGGAGGGCGCGACCTGCGGGGGGCGGCTTGCCGGTGGCGGGCACTGGAGCTCGGCGGCGCGCCGGATTCCCACGGTGGCGGCGGCTGGATGGGCCCGCGCGGCACGGGTTCGATGGAGAGGCTGGCTGCCTCCAAGGCGGCGACGTGGCGGCCTGGGAGCCGTGGATCTGGCGATCCAACAGTCAGGGTTGACTGGGAAGCTAGGGTTACGGGTTTGGGGCTAAAACTGGGCAGATCTGGACAATTTGGAGGGGGGTGGCTGCAAAATTTTGGCTAGGGAAACCCTAAAAATGGGTGGGAGTGTGGTGGTCTTTATATAGCCCCGGTGGCTGGCAGTTTGCAAAAACATCCCCAGTTTTTCTCTCGCGCGCGCGGTGTTCACGTTTTTGACCGCCGGGGGTCCGCAGGACCTCCGATTCGGGTAAAACTTCGAACTGCGCGATCAGCGCGTCGAGCCGGAGGCGTTCACCTCGCGCTGGAACCGTTCCGAGAACACTTCCCGGCACGCTATAAAAAAACCCGTTTAATTATTAAACGGGGTTTTTCGTTCCGTTGGCTGCGGCTGGTCTCGTGCGGTTTTCGCGACGGTGATCAGGTGAAACCCGGTGTCGCAAAGGTCGAGTGTCAGGGTGGCAAGGGTCGGTTTTCGTCCGGTACGAGATAAGAGGGGGAAAATAATCGCCGATCGATAAATCGGGGATGCAAACACCGCAAACAAATCAGACAATCAAACAATTCACACCGATTTTTTTTTAAATTTTGTGAAAACTGGGTTGTTACACCTTTGAAGGAAGACGACCCCTAAAAATGTCGTCGAAGAAGAAGACTCTCTCGAGTAAAAGCGCAACGAGGAGAAAGTTAAAGATGGTCGAAGACTTAGTATTTTTACTAGTTTCTCTTTATTTTCTTGAGTCGTAGGAAAAACCGTACTATCAAGAGGGGTTTGCTAGTTGAGATCTTAGTCGAAGTGAATTTGCTCTGCTCAACCTAAACCCACGAAAGCCTACCGAGAGAAATCTTACTGAGTCGAGTGAATAGCTCGAAGGCAAAGTCATCGCACTTCGTGCCTTCGAGAGAGAGAACTCGCTCGGTAATTCAGCTTACTTGTTCCTCAAGTAAAGTTGCGCATTGATTGGAATCCGACCGTTGTGGACACGCGTCAAGATGTCGCATCGGGTCACTTCAGTCATTTTACCCATCGGGATCGCCAACTATAAATACCCCGCACCTACCCGCCATTTCGGGTCAGCTGCTCCACCGAAGATTCTAAGACAGAAGTCTGTGAGCATCCCAAGAGAGATTCATCGAAAGAAAACCTAAACCCAAGTCTGAAATGAGTTGAGCTTTTCATAGAGACTTCGGTTGAGATTAGTCGATCTTTTTATCTTGGAGAACTTTAAGTCTCCTAGACGGTTAGGCGTCGCCTGTCAAGCAGTCGAAGAGAAATTGTCGTTGCTGAAGGAAGTTTGTAAAGGTCTCGGAGATGTCCTGAATCATCTACCACGAGTGAAAACTGGACAAGCTCGAGGAGTTTGTTGCAGTGGAGAATAGGACGGAGAGAGTTTTGTTCCAAGTGTTCACTCACCAGTCCCTCCAACCAGACGTAGCACTTTGCAGAGTGTGAACTGATTTACCAAACATCGTCGTGTCAGGCTCGTTTTCCTTCTAGTGTTTACTTTAAGTATTTACTCGTTGCCTGTTTGTCTTCGATGTTTTCCTTCGCTCCCAATCCCTTCGAGCCATGCATTACCTTCGATACTGTATTTCCTTCAAGATGCCTTTTAGTCCTTCGCACTTTGCATGAATTCCTTCTAAGTTCCTTAGAATTTTTAGAAGTGATCATTCACCCCCTCCCCCTCTGATCATTCTTGAGCTTTCAGATTTCTATCCAGGTTGCTCGCTGTGAAAGATCGGGACAAACTAAAGAGGATTCCCCCGATGATCGTATCATCAGGTGTGTCCCTCCTTATCATCACTTGTGAGAAGAAATTTGCTCATATGTGTGGTGTGTCTAGTGATAAAATAACACAACACCGTACATGAAATAGACATAGAGTCCACCCGCAATCATTAGAGTTGAGACCGAAATTCACTTTGTCCCAGTACTTAGGAAACCCTAATTATGGTCATTAATGACACATCACATAATAATGAGTGTCACCTCATACGTTTTGAGGGCTTATTTTGTCTACATGGTGTACGGGTTGACTGGTCACTACTCCACATCAGCATGGCCCACTTGTAAGCTTTTTTCGGGCAAAACGATCAGGATAATATACATATACACCCTCTTAAACCCAAGCATTTCTCGGGCCGGGCCGGGTTCGGGCCGGGCTTAAGAAAGCCCGATGCAGAAAACTTCAAGCCCGAGCCCGGCCCGACCATCGGGCTGCAGAAATCGGGCCCGAGCCCGGCCCGAACATGGTAAAGCCCGACAAAGCCCGACCCGATCCTTCGTTAATTTACGTTTCCTATAAGCCCGAGCCCGGCCCGATCAGTGTATTAAGCCCGATTGTGAAGCTCGAGCCCGGCCTGAATGACAAGACCGACCCGGCCCGGCTCGGGTTTTTCGGGCCGGGCTCGGGCCGGGTCGTCGGGTCGGGCTGCCCATGCCCAGGTCTACACCCTCTCCTCGTTCCCATTTCATTCAAATTCCTACTTGGCCCTATGCTCGTTCACCTCGGCAACCCCTCTGCTCCATCGCCTTTGCTTCGACCTTCCCTTTCCTCCACTTCCCTCATTGTATGTGGTATATATGTCCCTATGATCAATCGCCCTCGTTGCGGTATGATAGTGGATTTGCACGTCTCCAACATCGACCACCATGATAGATGGGTCTTCTACAAGTGCCACGAGTATGGTGTAAGTGGAGGATCTTTCGTCGTTTTCAATCTGGTTTCTTCAAATGGGATTTTGTTAGGATAGGTGAAATTTCTGGCACACGGAGAGGGAGTATGTCGCATTGTTGGTGAATAACGAGTATCTAAGAGGTCATGAAGCTCTTGGTGCCATTGGTTGATCTGAGGACAAGATACCACATGCCTCGTGCGCACTCCGTTGATCCCTTTGATCAATCGCCCTCGTTGCAGTACGATAGTGGATTTGCACGTATCCAGCACCGACGACCATGATGGTTGGGTCTTCTACAGGTGCCCCAAGTATGGTGTAAGTGGATGATATGTTCTCGTTTTCAATTTGGTTGCTTCAAATGGGGACTTTTTAGGATGGGTGCAATTCTGGCACATGAAGAGGGAGTATGTCGCATTCTTGGTGAATAACGAGTATCTAAGAGGTCATGAAGCTCTGGATGCCATTGGTTGATCCGAGGACAAGATACCACATGTGTCGTGCGCACGGGGTTTGAAGACCCTATGGCCATGGGGCTATTCGCACGGTTGCCACATGCCCCATGCCGACAGGGGCTATAGGTCATTTGATGGTGCCCCATGCGCATTGGGGTCAAAGACCCCGTGTCCACGAGGTGTCCATGCAAAAGATAGGAGGGCACATGTTCACACCCTATGAACCTCATATCAAACCTTCCAAGGGAGTGAGCACGGAGAGATTGGTGTATTAGTTTAAGTCATGTCTCCACACATAATCACACATGTCGATCCCTCTTGATAATGCGATTTCCTATGACTCAAAGCAAACCGGAAATAAACCTTGGAGCAACCGAAGAACCGCATCTTTTCACTTTTTCTAGAGGGTCCAATAATCCTTCATAATAAATAAGTCTTCACGAGACCAATGACTTAAGATACAGTCCATTAACATACATCATTACTCTGACTAACCACATTGTCATATCAAAACACCATTTAGGGATAAATGCACTTTCATGCGGGGATGACATCAACGGCCTTCACCAACTCTCCTCTCCGTTGCACTCTCTGGTGAAACATATATAAACTTTTGCTTGCATATTAATGGATGATCTTGGAAGTTTGGATCGTATGTTCAATTTTTTTGTTTTCTTCTACGTTTCTCAACATCTCTCTCTACTGCCTTCTTCTGTTCAAGCTACAAGCATGCACCAATCTTCGCCATATGTGTCTTTGAATACCACCATATGTGCCCCTTTGAAATAAATAAATCTAGGATCCGGTTCTAGCACTGCTGTCCCGGTAACCGCCTGAGCAAAGCATGATGATTATCATCATTATAAAAGAGGACAAAGCAACCACTTTAAGCAGGACGAAACTCATTGCAACAATCGGACAAATGGGTAATTTTGATGAGAAACATTTTTTTGCGTAGAGCCGAATCTAAGTGTTGATTAGGTCAACACCCTGTAGTAAAAGGGGTAGTCCCTCCGGCAACAACACAAAGAGAAAGGACGAACAACATTAGTAGATTATACCAAGAAGGAGGAAGAAGAAGCTCTGTTTTTGCAAAACCACCCACCACCTAAGGACTTGCCTTACCCATGCCGATCAATTTCCAGACACCATAGCCTATGACCTCTACAAGATCAGAGGATCATCAACCCCATCGCCTCGTATATTAAGGCAAAAGCTCCGCCTAGCCACATACGAAGCTCGAGGAAACTTATTCCAAAACGACGCCCCTGCAATGCCTTTGACAACATATCCCCAAACTCTAGTCCTATTGAAAACACAACCAACACACAAATCCAAGGTTCTCCTTTCCTCCCGTCGTCAAAGCGGCGGACGAAGGGAGAGGCGGCGGATGAAGGAAGCGAGAACCATCGGCTACGCCGGCGTAACAGAAAGGAACGCCGCGTTTAATTTTCCTCGCCTGTGTGATCCACTTTTTTTTTCGTGTTTAAAAATCCATCTAGTTTTTTTGTGTGAAGTTTTGCATCTAGTTCTTAGATAATAAAAATTCTTCAAAAAAAAAGTGGAGCTTGGCTTATTCGGAGAGGAAAACAAGTCGCACATGCCGTCCAGTCACGAAACTGCAATCAGGCCAAGCAAACAAAGCAGGCACGCCGCCATCCCGGAATCTTTCAATCTTCAAAGCCTACCGCACGTCGAGTCAGCCAGAACGTGGCCCCGATCCCAATCCCGACAGGTGGGCCCCACCTGTCCTCCCCCGGAAGCAGTCCGAACCTCACAGAAGCCCCCTCAAACGAGAGCCCCCTCCCTGCACCCAGCCCACCGTGAGCCGGACGCACCACAGCCGCGAATCCCAACGCACGCACTGCGGAAACCGTCAGAACCCCAGAGAAGCACGTGAAAAGACCACCTCACCAGGGCCAGCTAGACCCGGTGCACTGTGGACGCTTGCTCTCAGCCGCGAATCACACCCGGGCCGGGCCCCACCGCGCGTCCACCGGCGCACGGGCCTCCGCGCGGGCCGGGTCCTTTTCCGTGGCGGCCACGGAAACCCGGACCCGTTAAGCCGAGCTATAAATAAGGCGCCGGGGCGAGGGTTCCTCCCTCAGCCGCACGCTAACTCGTTGCACAAGAATTTCCTCCCCACCCCACCGTCTCGCCGCCGCCGCCTCGAGAGATAAGAACAACAAAGAGGGCTCGAGATCTGTGAGAGAGCGGGTTCGGAATTCTTGAGATCGGAATCGGATCAAGCGGGCGAGCTCGGGATTGGGGTTACCAAACAATTTTTCCCACGAACCTGTAAGTTTCTTCCTCCAATCCCCGGAAAATTTTCGTCTCTGTTATGCTGCCGTAGTCTGTAGATTTAGGATTTCTAGGTCATGTTGTTATGCGCTGTTGTTGCGCTCGTCTAACCACCTGATTATGCATGTTCGCTAGTTTCTCTAGGGGAATTGATCTTCGGTAGTTGTTTGCGTCTAGATCTGGGATGCGTTATTTTAGCTATGCCTTTTGTAGATTGTTGCTCCTAATTACTCCCTCCGATCCATATTAATATACTTAAGTTTGTCTAGATACACATGCATCTAGTCTAAATACTTAACTAGATACATATGAATCTAGATAAAGTTGAGTACATTAATATGGGTCGGACGTAATACTAGAATTGTTTTGCTAGAAAAGCTGTTGGCCGTTATAATTCTCTGCAAGTCGAAATCCAGAGTAGAGTAGATGGCTTAATTTAGCATATGATTCTGATCCCGTCAAGTCACTAAGTTTCACATGTCACAGATGTTCGTGGTTGATTTTTACCATGTGGTTCCAGGCCTGCTGTGTTGTACTGTAATATTTCGTTATGATATGGAAGTTATACTGCACTAGAATCTGCTGTCTAACTCGTCCGTTTCTCATTTTGCAGGTAGTGAATGTTCTAATGGAGTCAAAGGGTGGCAAAAAGTCTAGCAGTAGTAGTTCCCTCATGTACGAAGCTCCCCTCGGCTACAGCATTGAAGACGTTCGACCAGCTGGAGGCGCCAAGAAGTTTTCTGCTGCATACTCCAACGTAAGCACCAATCACACTGCAGTTCTTGCTTCTGTTCCAACAATTGTATGATAAGATTTGTTGCTAACCATGTGAACCGTTTCTTTTCCTGCAGTGCGCGAAGAAGCCATCCTGATATCGTTTTTGGCATCCCCCTTCCCGTAGTTTAGGATTTTTATGCAATTTTATTCTGACTCTTTTCTTCCACCAATCTCTCTGGCTTGCTGCTTCACGATAATCGACCAGTTCTCTAGTCTCTCTCCCTTTGTTCCCCTCTGCTCTGTTTTCTGACTCCAAAACTGCTCCAATGGCTGCCCCGACATCAGCGATCGGGTTCGAGGGCTACGAGAAGCGCCTCGAGATTACCTTCTCTGAGGCATCCATCTTTGCCGACCCTCATGGTCGTGGCCTGCGCGCCCTCTCTAGGGCCCAGATTGACTCTGTTCTTGATCTTGCACGGTGCACCATTGTGTCCGAGCTCTCCAACAAGGACTTCGACTCGTACGTGCTATCCGAGTCGAGCCTCTTCATCTACTCTCAGAAGATTGTGATCAAGACCTGTGGGACCACCATGCTCCTGCTCACCATTCCCAGGATTCTTGAGCTTGCTGAAGAGCTGTGCATGCCGCTTGCTGCTGTCAAGTACTCTCGTGGGACGTTCATCTTCCCCGGCGCACAGCCTGCTCCCCACAGGAGCTTCTCTGAGGAGGTTGATGTCCTGAACCGCTACTTTGGCTCCCTTAAATCTGGTGGCAATGCTTATGTGATTGGAGACCCAGCCAAGCCTGGCCAGAAGTGGCACATCTACTATGCCACTGAGCAACCTGAGAAGCCCATGGTGACCCTGGAGATGTGCATGACTGGTCTGGACAAGAAGAAGGCATCTGTCTTCTTCAAGACTCACGCTGATGGCCATGTCTCCTGTGCTAAGGAGATGACCAAGGTGTCCGGCATCTCTGACATCATCCCGGAGATGGAGGTCTGCGACTTCGATTTTGAGCCCTGCGGCTACTCCATGAACGCCATCCATGGATCTGCTTTCTCCACCATCCATGTGACCCCTGAGGACGGCTTCAGCTACGCCAGCTACGAGGTCATGGGCATGGACGCTTCTGCCATGGCCTATGGCGACATCGTCAAGAGGGTCCTCCGGTGCTTTGGCCCTACCGAGTTCTCTGTGGCGGTCACCATCTTCGGTGGCCGTGGCCACGCCGCCACCTGGGGCAAGAAGCTCGACGCTGAGGCTTACGACTGCAACAACGTTGTGGAGCAGGAGCTGCCGTGCGGTGGCGTCCTCATCTACCAGAGCTTTGCCGCGAACGAAGAAGTTGCAGTCTCTGCCGGGTCGCCCAGGTCCGTCTTCCACTGCTTCGAAGGCGAGAATGTCGAGAGCCACCCCCTCGTCAAGGAAGGCAAGCTTGCCAACCTGCTCGCATGGCGAGCGGAAGAGGATTCTCTGGAGGAGCAAGACGCTGTGCTGTGCGAGTGATGCGATGATTCGGCTGTCCGTTGAAATTGTTCTGACTTCGTTGTCGTTTTGGTTAATGTGAAGCAGCCGGCCAGGCTATTGAATAAACGAGTATTATTAGCTCTAGGTGGTCTGCTGCGTCTGCCACAATGAGCATATGATGTCTGAAGAGAAGTTGTCACACAACTTATAAATAAGAATTTTTTATTTATATACTATATGAGAATGAGGTGTCTCTCTGTTTGTTATACATTTCAGTCCTTTGTTCATCATCAGGAGCAGCTCCATTTGATACAGTAGGTTTGACTGGAAATCTTGGTTTTGTTTGGAGGGATGTACTGTATTTGATACAGTAGGTTGAAGCTTATCTTGAGTTTTCTGATTGGGGCAACAACCTCAATAATTCAAGGTGTCAGATTCCCCATAATACTCAACCACCAAGAGTTGGACGGAGCCATGCAAATAATTTATCTTTACCACTTGCACAGAAGAAGCTTACTCTTGGACAACTAACTGTGGGTGCGTATCTAATCTCTGCGTAAAAAGCGTTTAGACGCACAAGATTGATGAATGATGGTGTGCGAAGATATGTGCGAGAGCGAACCATTGTCGGGTACTTTGGACTTGAATCCTTTGTTCAACACATCACGTCATGATAACTCCACTTAAGCTGCCGATATATATATCTATCGTTCGCGCCGACTCTTATCGATCAAGTTAGCAGACTTTTACAAGCCGCCCCTCTTTTGCCTTAAAAAAATTGAACCCAACAAAAAAGCCGTCTTGTCCGTGCGAGCCTATTCGGTCGGCACCGCACGAGAGGCAGCATATCCCTGAAACGGAATTTCTCTTCCTTCTTCTCTTGTCATTTTCCTCTGGCTATGTGCCGTCGCTGTTTAAATTCTCACGGCGGTGCTTTCTTTGCAGCGTCTTTCTAGAAGAGGAGAGGAGCCCCCCTCGCCGCGAGTGAGTGGCACACGAATATGTTCCACTCTTCTCCCAGCCGCACGCAGGCAGAGATGAGATGGATTCCACAACTTCCCATCCAACCGTATCAAATTCCAAAACGCATGGATGGACTCACCGACGGACGCCGAGAATTTGTTCTGCGCCCAAGAAACGTAGAATCCGTCCAGGCCGAACGATAGATGCTGTACTGAACCCCCCAACTCCTGTCTGATGGAGGAGCTCCCAACACGTTGGACCGGGAGGGAGGGAGGGAGGAGTTGCATGGCTCATCAGCAGGGTCTCGATCGAGCTCTTGGCTCACACGCTCCGCCGTGCAAGTTGCTCTCGCGTGTCACAAGATTCACTCGTCGGCTAGTGGCCAAAACACAAGACGGCTAGCCCGGAAGTTGCCTGCAAGTTTCGTTCCAACATGAGTAGTAGAAGAATGCAAACAATTTTTTTTTTGATTTGATTGAGGTTTTTTTTTTTGAGAAACACAGTACAACTTTGACGCTCACATACACGAGTATACAATCACCCCTATGACGCACACACGCACACGCACACCCTACCCCTATGAGCATCTTTGCAATACTGAGCCGGTACATCATCTTGAGATTAACGAAGCCTCCACCTCGTCTTCGACGGGAACGTCTCCTCTCACTGAAAGCGCATCACCGGAAGCCCTGGAATAAATCCAGGAAAATGCGAGCACCATTGTCAAATCTGAGATTTGATTGAGGTTTTAATAAAATAAAAATTTAATTTGATCGCGTCAATGAAGAACATGGTTTTGGATCATATGGAGATTATACTCTAAATAAAAAGTAATTCCCCCCCGGATCACATGGAAGCTATTGAATAATATCATATGGCCTTGCACTCGAGGAGTAAGACATTCCATAATTCAATGATATCAATCAGTTATGTATAAGCATTACGCAATAAGATAAGTAAGACCATCTACAACCGGGCTACTAACCCCTCCCCCCTTTCGGAAACAACGGTCATGAACTTTTCATCCAACCGACTGCCCTATACCCAACCCATACATATGAAAGTAACAATGCTTGGCCTACGCTTCGGTTCTACTTTCAAGGCGGTAAACTCGATAACCGCCCGATAATCGTAAATCTCGACACCTTATGAGAAATCACCATAGTGAAATAAGAAAAGAATGTTGAATTTTAAAATTTGACTAATTTTTTGATGACTTTTGTTTGACAAAGCTTCACTAAAAGATCACTCGAAAGTAGATGAATGAAGTACACAAACTAAATTCCACTATATTACTAATAATGTTGAATCTATGGAGGCTACATTTTATGAAAGTACATTAATATAGTAGGCAAAGAACCTGACGAGCAAATGGATAAGTGCATCAAATTGAACACACATCTCGCTACCCTTGGCTTGAGAACCTACCACCTTTTAACACATACTTCCGAGCATAGAAGCATGTTCATGCCGCCACATTATTTTTATAACAACAAGCACAATGCTAAACCTTGTCAAAAACCCTAGAAACATCAAAAGCATGTAAACTACCATTAATTGCGATAATTCGATCAGGGGATGGACATTTTCGTCGACCATAAGGATCATGAACATGACATGCTCAAAGAACATGTCGTCCAGATCAAGGTAGTTCACAATATAGTGGATGACCTTGATGATCATGCCATGGTGGAGCGGGACCATATTATGCCCACGACTCTCCAAGCAAAGCTCGATGGCAAGGAATCCCGTACGAGTTCCCTTATGTGGTCGACATCAAAGGTGGAGGTGCTGGTGAGCCCTAGTGATCCGTAGAACGCAGGTGATGTGCTCGTTTCGGTGGAGATAACGATGAGTGACGACGATGAGGCAATGGACAGAGGACGGGGCAATGAGGATCAGAGTAGGGCTAACAAACGAATCAATGGCAGAGTTGTGCATGGGTGTATTGTCGAGACCAATCACATAGGGTAACAAGCACAGACGCACAAAAAGGCAACGAAGCGTGGCGATGACGATCAAGGAAACCTCTTGTATCTGTTGTTCACTCGAAGGTGATGAGAAATGCTTAAGATAGGATGCACAGAATAGAAACAAAGTTTGAGCGATGTGAAGACATACAAAGAATATTAAAAAATAGAAAGAGAGATAAACATAAGAAGCGAAGGATACATGAATGAATGTAGGCCATAAGAGGGATGTACCAAACCAAACATTCCATCACGACCACAATCTTCTCTTAAACAATTAGAGGCTAATATAAAAAAGAACAATTCTGAAAAGGCTTTCTAAGAAACAAATTAGTAGTGAACACCAAGAACATTATTTTTATCTCAGAAAAATAGATGAATGCACAATCTGCTTTTATGTGTACATAGAGGTCGGAGAATAACACCAAAAGGGTTAATTATTATTAGGATGTTTAATCTTATATTACCTCCGACCCATATTAATGTACTCAACTTTGTCTAGATTCGTATGTATCTAGTTAAGTATTTAGACTAGATGCATGTGTATCTAGACAAACTTAAGTACATTAGGATGGATCGGAGGGAGTACTATTTTGTGGAAACAAACTTCACTCATTTGGCAAGTCATAGATTACTTGACTCTATAACACCAAAAGGGTTTATTATTATTAGAATGTTTAATCTTATACTATTTTGTGGAAACAAATTCACTCATTTTGCAAGTCAGAGATTACTTGCCTCTATTGCATCCTTTTAGGTTTGTGAGGAACTTCATGATATGCCATCAAAGCAATGAGTTGCATCCTCGATGGTTAGAGCAATAGGAAATGCAAAGAACACCATGATTTAACACATAATGTTCACCTAAAATGTTAAAATATGACCATGGTTAGAAAATCATCATTAAGGATATCCAAGATTCTATCTGTTAGACCTTATATGTCAAAAATAAAAGCATTCCCATCTAACTAATCATTCCCTGCCTTGTGGTAAGAAATTATCAAGTTGGTTGTTTGAAAAAACTAAATTAGCCTACAATTACAAAATTGGTGTACCTCTACGGGATTCTTAAACACTATCGTTCACCTAACATTGGAAGCCCCCATAAGATAGAAAAATCGTAGTTGAATATCTGCCAAAGGCCGAGCACCAAACTTATCACACATTATCTAAACAATAAAAGTGTTCATGAGAAAATACAACTTCAAGGAAAGATTAGTTCTTAAATCTTTGTCATCTCTATCAGTTCAAATATCCGTTTCTCTCCACTCTTTCCACAAATTGATATGGTATAAAACTTTTATGCATAAACAATACCTTGCAAAATAAAGTACCACAAGTGATAATCTCATGTACATATCTTGCCTCTAATCAATTAATCAAAGAATTCAATGGCATGAATCCACTTCAACCATGAACAAATACACACAATTAACGGTAAATATGAGAAGAACGAAATAATGCAATACCTTTCCGCTCACCTGGGAAATCTCATCGGATAAAAAACAATACATAGGGAAGGCGGGGGAGTAGGTCGATGCGCTATGGCGAGCGGGACGAGGGGGGGGGTAGCTTTTGCCCTTGGCTTGCTATTGATTCCGAGGTTGTTTGGTTTGTGATTAAGTTTGCCACACCTAAGGTTAGGCAAGTTAGGCTAGTGTTTGGTTCAAGCCTCACTTTAGTCAAGATGCTTTTTGCCACACTAGGGTCCCACATACCATACACATAAAAAGTGTGGCAAGATTCCCTTAGGCTTGCAACCTTGTGGCTATCATTTTGAAGAACTAACCTTAGGAAACTTTGGCAAGAAAATGTGGCATGATGAGGCCTAGAACCAAACAGCCCCTCCATGTCCATCTGGACGATGACGTCATAGACGATGACCTGCAGCCGGTGTCGGTTGTGGATCCATCAACCAAAGAATCAAGAAATGCGGCGATATATGGGAGCTCACACCCAACAAACCAAATGCATAGGAGGAGATTGTTTATTCCCTAACACATATCAATTTCTTAGAGCCTTTGAAAAAATTATTAAAAAATCTATGAAGGATCCTAGCTTAGCCAACTTAAAGATAGTACATATTTTCTCTTACGTTGCTGCTTTGAACCAAACACGATGAATTCAGATAAAGAGTAATTATACAAAAAAATCATTGATTTGTCCTTGTCAGATGAGGTGGACTCAAGTATGTCGATGAAACGACGACGATGCAAGTTCTCAAAGAAAACACGGAGCATGCAGATGAGTATATCGTGAATTTCCAGGGATCAATAAAGGGACATCTGCTGGATGACTACTTATATTCGTGATGCGTTCGTAGATTAATAGTAAAGTTTGATTTTTGTGCGAAAAGCGTTAAAAATGACCTAACCTTTCGAAACAAAGTAGACACGGGCGCCCATTCCATCTTGGAAGCTACCTGTTGATCAATCACTATTTAGAGGGTATCTCTTGTAGAGATCACACGCGCCCGCTTCGAACGGGTCAAGTGTCCTGTTTTGGTGTGTTTTAGTGTTTTACTTTAGTTACTCCGCAATCGACACATGACACTTTTCTGAATGCACAACATACAACCACAACCTCATTACAGTCACAGCTTCCGTGCAACGAGAGCGTAAACACAAGTGCAGTCACAGTTTCCGCGCAGCCACAGTTTCACGCAACCACAGTTTTTTTTCAGCCACAACGCAGGCACAAATACAGTCACAGTCTCCGTGCGGCCACAATTTTTTTTAGCCACAACGCAGGCACAAGTGCAGCCACAGTCTCCGCGCGACCAACGTTTTTTGTGGGCACGGTTTTCCACACAACCACAACGCAGACATAAGTGCAACCACAGTTTCGCGCAGTCACAGATTCGCGCAGCCACAATTTTACGCGCATCCATAGTTATTGCTTCGTGTGAGACACGATCAAAGCACGTCATGTGACGACTTCAAAGCTCACCAAAGTAACCTCTGCGGGGGGCGCGGGAGGGTGCCCTCTAAATATTGATTTCCCGAAATCACTAATTATAGAGTACTCGTAGCAACGAACACCGCGAGCCCTTCTGCACGCAACACGTGGCGCATCGTATGCGCACCACTTGTCACGCTCTGGAGCTTTTCCGGCTTTTCTGTTTTTAAAGGCACGAGTGCCTTTCATGGAGGCGCGATAGTGCCTTTTCACAGTAGCATGTGTGCCTCTTCACGGAGGCACGAGTGCCTTTCGCGGAGGCACGCGGCGTGCCTCCCGCAGAAGTAAGGTCATGCCTCTTCAAAATAAAATCACCAAAATGTAAAAAAAAGCGCAAAAACCGAAAAAACAAACAAAAAAAAAACATTTTTAGACACCTAAAATGCGCGCACGAAAATAAGAAACACAATTTTATAAGGAAAGCATTCAGCGCGCAACACGTGGTGCGTTGTCAACGTACAAAAAATGCTCGTTGTGAGGGCTCCCGAAAGAGTACTCCCTAATTAGTTTTATTTTCGAGGCAACCATACAAAGCTCTTTATTAATCCCATATAACGTTTACAGGTATGAATGGAACATCAGCAAGCTGACCTATCCAAACATGGCGGCCAGCCCCCATCGTTAAGGCATGCTTTGTAAGGTTGTGAGTATATAAAAGAATGTTGATTTCTTAAATTTTGACTCAATTTTTGGTAAATTTTGTTTGACAAATAAAAGCTTCACTAAAAGACCACTCAAAAGTAGATGAATGAAGTACACACTAAATTTCACTATATTACTAATTATGTTGAATCTATGGAGGCTAGATTTTATGAAAGTACATTAATATAGTAGGCAAAGAACCATAGGAGCAAATGGACAAGTGCATCAAGTTGAACACACATCTCGCTACCCTTGGTTTGAGAACCTACCACCTACTAACACATCCTTCTGAGCATAGAAGCATGTTCATGCCGCCACATTATTTTATAACAACAAACATAATGCTAAACCATGTAAAGAAAACCTAGAAACGTCAAAAGCATGTAAACTACCATTAATTGCCATAATTCGAGCAGGGGATGGACATTTTCGTCAACCATAATTAAGGATCATGAACATGACAAGCTCAAAGAACATGTCGTCCAGATCAAGGTAGTTCACAATATAGTGGATGACCTTGATGATCATGCCATGGTGGAGAGGGACCATATTATGCCCACGACTCTCCAAGCAAAGCTCGATGGCGGGGAATCCCGTACGAGTTCCCTTATGTGGTCGATATCAAAGGTGGAGGTGCTGGTGAGCCCTAGCGATCTGTAGAACGCAGGTGATATGGTCGTTTTATGGAGATTGCGATGATGCAATGGATAGAGAAGGCGTCAATGAGGGTCAAAGTAGGGCTAACAAACGAATTGATGGCAGAGTAGGAGCGTCGATGCTTGGAGTAGAGGCTCTAGTAAAGGGGGGGGGGTCCAAGCTTCGTCTTGGGGTGCAGACGATCTTGTGCATGGGTGTATCGTCGAGACCAATCGCAAAAGGTAACAAACACAAACACAAAAAAGAAGGCAGTAAAGCATGGCGATGACGATCAAAGAAACCTCTTGTATCTATTGTTCACTCGAAGGCGATGAGAAAGGCTTAAGATAGGATGCACGGAACAAAAACAAAATCAGAGGGAGGCGAATACATACATAGAATAATAAAAAAATAGCAAGAGAGATAAACATAAGAAGCGGAGGATGCATGAAGGAATGGAGGCCATGTGAGGAATGTACCAAACCAAACATTCCATCACGACCACAATCTTCTCTTAAACAGTTAGAGGCTAACATTAAAAAGGAACAATTCCAAAAAGGCTTTCTAAGAAACAAATTAGTAGTGAACACCAAGAACATTATTTCTATCTCAGAAAAATAGATGAACAAATGCACAATCTGCTTTTATGTGTACATAAAGGTCACGGAATAACACCAAAAGGGTTAATTATTATTAGAATGTTTAATCTTGTACTATTTTGTGGAAACAAATTTCACTCATTTGGCAAGTCACAAATTACCCGACTCTGTTGCATACTTTTAGGTTTTTGAGGAACTTCATGATATGCAATCAAAGCAATCAAAGCCTCGATGGTTAGAGCAATAGGAGATGCAAAGAACGCCATGATTTAACACATAATGTTCACCTAAAATGTTAAAATATGACCATGGTTAGAAAATCATCAGTAAAGATATCCAAGATTCTATTTGTTACACCTTATATGTCAATAATAAAAGCATACCCATCTAAGAAATCATCAAGTTGGTTGTTTGGAAAATCTTAATTAGCCTACAATTAGAAAATTGGTATACCTCTAGGAAATTCTTAAACACTATCGTTCACTTAAAATTGGAAGCGCCCATAAGATAGAAAATTCGTAGTTGAACATCTGCCAAAGGCCGAGCACCAAACTTATCACACACATTACCTGAACAATTAAAGTGTTCATGAGAAAATACAACTTCAAGTAAAGATTAGTTCTTAAAACTTTGTCATCTCTATCATTTCAAATATCCGTTTCTCTCTAATCTTTCCACAAATTGATATGGTATAAAACTTGTATACATAAACAATACCTTGAAAAATAAAGTAGCACAATATCTCATGTACATATCTTGTCTCTAATAAATTTATCAAACAATTCAGTGGGATGAACCCACTTCAACCATGAACAAATACACACAATCAATGGTAAATATGAAAATAAATAAATAATGCAATACCTTTCTTCTGACCTGGGAAATCTCATGGAATAAAAAGGGAAGGCGGGGGAGTAGGTCTATGAGCTGCGTCGAGCGGGGGGAGGGGAGGGGGGGTGCCTAGCTTTGCCCCTTGGCTTGTTGTTGATTCCATGTCCATCCCGACGATGACGCCATAGACGATGACCTAAACCGGTGTCGATTGTGGATCCATCAACCAAAGAATCGAGAAATGGGGCAATATATGGGTGCTCACGCCCAGCAAACCAAATGCATAGGAGGAGATTGTTTATTCCCTGACACATGTCAATTTCTTAGAGCCTTTGAAATTATTTATTAAAAATTCTTTGAAGGGTCTTAGCTTAGCCAACTTAAAGAGAGTACATATTTTCTCTTACTTTGATGCTTTGAACTAAACACGATGAATTCAGATAATGAGTAATTCTACAAAAATTTCATTGATTTGTCCTTGTCAGACAGGTAGACTCGAGTATGTCGATGAAACGACGACAACGCAAGTTGTGATAAAAAAACACGAAACATGTAGATGAGTATGTCGTGAATTGCCAGGGATCAATAAAGGGACATCTGCTAGCTGACTACTTTGACCACCGATGCCCTCTTCACAGACAATTTTCATCGACACTTTTAGATGCGGAAAAATATTTTTGGTCGCCTCTACAATGGTGATGATAAATTGTGTGATCATACACAACACGAATGTGAATGATAAGGGTGAAGGAGTTGCCAGAGGTGTGGAGTTTGAGAACAGGGATGATCTTATCAAACTTTCACATCATAATTCGTCAATGCTTAGGCCTAGTTTGGCAACGTAGTATTCTTAAGACCATAGTAATAAAAAAAACCTTAGTATTCAATTTCTAAAAATCATAGTTTTTCTTCTTCAGTTTGGAATTTTTTTGTTCAAAACCTCTTTCTTAAATACTTCAGAAAAACATAGTACTGAGAATACTATAGTTTATAAAACTATAGTATTTATTGAGTCAAGCACTTTAAAGTTTTAAAAACTATGATTTCTTGGAAAATCATAGTAATTTGTAAATACTTTAGAATTTTTTTGTTGCCAAACCTAGCCTTAAGAAGTTTGTTCAAATGCGTCAATAGATTCGACATCGAAGAACTGATGACCAACTTAAGAAACACCTTATTAAGAATCTGTAGGCACTTAAAGGGGACAACTAAAGAACTTGAATTTAAATATCACTATTTTATTTAAAATATTAATGTTTTAATCATAATATCTAAATTTAATCTAATGTCGCATTTGATATTTTCACTACTGAAAGATTTATGCTCATAATTATTGTGAGTGAAGTGAAGTTTACAAGAAAAAGTGGCAAACAGAATTGGTCGTTTTATGACTAAGGCCTCGTTCGGATATCCTTCACTCCGCAGCTCTGCTCCTGAAGCGGGAGGAGATGTGACATAGGCGTGCCACAGTCCAAGCCACAGGTCCATGCGCATCCACAGTTGTTGTTTCGTGCGAGACACAGTAAAAACGCGACACGTGACGGATCCAAAGCGCGTAAAAGTGATCTCTACGGAGTCGCACGGGAGGGTGCCCGCTAATTGGTGATTGAGGACATCGTGCCCATTCCATCTTTCTTTTTTTATAGTTGGCCCATTCCATTCCACTCTCTAAGCTTCTACTGAAGCTTTCCCGTGACGACGTCTCAACCTACGGCCCACGTAGCACTCGAGCACGGAGGCCCCCGCCCGAGTGGGCTCAATCATGCACGCCCCGTGCTCGATGACATACCTCCCCTAAAAAAACTAATACCCTCCTCGCTTCTTCTTCGCTGACGGTCTTGAAAGTTGAAAGCGTGGCCTGTCTGTCAGTCCGCCGTGGGTACATGTGCACTCCGTCAGTGCTTCTTCACTTCATCATCGTATGCTAGCTAGCACGTACAGCTATC
This sequence comes from Bromus sterilis, assembly GCA_950022295.1. NCBI lineage: Eukaryota > Viridiplantae > Streptophyta > Magnoliopsida > Poales > Poaceae > Bromus > Bromus sterilis. The sequence continues at coordinate 40,695,547 of OX465596.1, read as the reverse complement.
CACCAAATGTCGACACCCTCCGTTTCGAAAGAAAAAAATGTCGACACCCTGCTGCACAGCCCAATTTACTGAACGAGGCAGCAAGTATTAATTCACCGTGCTCCATCTGGTAAGTATTTGGCTGCTGCAGTCCCGCAGATAAAACTTACGACGCCATCTAAACGCACAGCCGATCATCACCATCAGCAGCATCAAGAACAAACGAATCGACCTCATCCTCCTCATCTCGCTAATCAACAAACAAAAGGTACATTCCAATTCCATTCCCCTATGTATAGAGTTACACATTACACTGCCAAGACGATCACATTCTCATCCGTTGTTGACGCTGGAGCAGAGCCGGCGGACCTCGCCGTCGGAGCCGGTCTTGACGCCGAGGCCGGTGAGCCTGGCGAAGGACGCCGCCCAGCTGCGGAAGAAGCTGTCCTGGCTCTGCGCGAACGCCGCCACCTTGGCCCGCGTCGTCGCGTTCTGCACCAGCACCGCGTCCGTGCGCAGCAGCCCGCGCCCGTCCAGCAGGTTGCCGTAGTACCGGTTGTCGAACGTCGACGCCGACCCCTCGTCGCAGTCCACCGTCGCGCTCGCCGACGCCGCGCACGCACGCACCAGCTCGTTCGCGTACTCCGAGTTCATCGTCCCGTCCACCGGCACCATGCTCCCGTTCGCGTCCGGCCTGAACCGCTCCCTGAACGTGCCGCAGTGCGCAGACCCGATCGTGTGCCCGCCTGTTGTTGTTGTAACATTACGCCGTCAGATCGATGACAAAGGTGACCACCAGTCTTGTTTGCTGGGGAGAGTGTGTTGTGTGTACCTGAGAGGGTGACCAGGTCGTCCAGGGAGAGCCCCTTGGAGGCGAAGCTCGCAGCCATGGCGTCGACGGAGAAGCCGGTGTCGATGATGTTTGCTCTCACGTCCGATGCGCGGGAGGTGAGGCTGTCACGTCGTCCCAGAGAGACGGGCACCGACGGTCCTCCGGTCTGGTTTGGAACATCGAAAAAATGATCATCAGTTCAGTTGGCTGTTAGTTTGTGAGATAAGTTGCTGCTTCTCTGGAAAAAATATCAAGTTGGGTACTCTTTCAGCCAAGAGCCTAGATTAGTCATGCAAAAACACCAAACAAAACAAAACATACAGTTTTGCTATTTCACATGTACATGTGCTTTAACTAAGTCACATGCAAGTTCACTATCGTTTGATTCTGATGTGCTTTGTTTTTCGTACAAACAATCTCTGCTCATTTTTTGTCCACGTCCACTAGTTCACGGCTCAACTGGCCATTTGTCTTTTTTTATTTTCTTTCGCCTGGGTCAGGGTGACGGATGATTAGGCTGGTTCCCTTTTCATTAGATTTATTTCTTTGTTTAGGGGACGTGTGTTTATGTTTTATTTTTATTTTTTAATTAAGTTTTTGTATGGTGAAAAAGGCAGGAAATTATGTATCTATTTTTCTTTTGATTTTTTATTTTTATTTTTTTTCGTTTATTTGTTTCGAATTAAAGAACTTTTACTCCATTGGTGATTTTCATTTTTGCTTTGGCTTTTTTCTTTTTCGTTCTCATTTTTTTAACTTTTTACTTTAAATTTATGTACTTTTTTAAAATTCATGATTGTTTAATTAATGTCCATCATTAAATATAAGGTTTATTTTTTTTGTTTCAGTTGCAAGTTAATCTTCAATATGTAACTCGACCCAATCCATTTTTGTTCTGATTATAAATACAATCATACCTTTGAATGCGTGGCCTCTTTTACCATTTTTTGTGAGTGGCAATTCAATTCTTTACCATCCGAGTTGCAACTCTCACAATCGACCGTCACTTGGTTCAATTTTTTCCCCATGCAGTTTCAAGCACATCATTGATTCACAACCGGTCCAATTTTTTTTGTACCAGTTGCAAGTACACCACCAACTTGCAGCTGGGTCTAACTTTTTATTGTCGCCCCAGTTGCAAGTCTATCAGCAACTTGCAACTGGAGTCGACTTATTTTTTCACCGTCCCAGTTGCAAGTCCACCATCGACTTGCAACTGTACCCATTTTTTCTTGTATCTGTTGCAAGTCCATCACCGATTTGTTTCCGCCACAGTTGCAATCCATCACCGACTCGCAACTGGACTCGATTTTTACCTGTCCAAGTTGCAAGTGCACCAATTATTTGCAACTAGCCTCAACTTTTTTCCCCTATATCAGTTGCAACTCTCACCACCAACTTGCAACTAGGTTCGACCTTTTTCTTGCCACCCCGGTTGCAAGTCCACTATCGACTTGCAGCTGGGCTCGACCTTTTTTTTCCGCCCTAGTTGCAAGTCGACGACCAACTTGTAACTGGGCTTTCAGTTTTTATTTTCACCCCAGTTGCAAGTCGACCAATGACTCGCAACTGAGGGTTGACTTTTTTATTTTTCCGCTCCAGTTGCAAGTCGACCACCGACTCGCAACTGGGGATTCATTTTTTATTTTCGCCCCAGTTGCAAGTCGACAATCGACTCGCAACTTGGGAGGGGCATTTTTTATTTACCATACCCAGTTGCAAGTTAATCATTGACTCACAACTAGGGGTCGACCTTTTTCATTTTCACCTTAGTTGCAAGTCAACCATTGACTCACAACTGTTGTGTGACTTTTCCATTTTTCACTTCAGTTGCAAGTCAACCACCGACTTGCAACTTAAGGGTTGAATTTTCACTTTTCACCTTAGTTGCAAGTCAACCATGAACTCACAACTACGCGATTGGCCTTTTCATTTTCTACCTTAGTTGCAAGTCGACCACGGACTCGCAACTGCAGATTTGACATTTTTTATTTTCTACCTTAGTTGCAAGTCGGGAACCAACTCTCAACTGTGGGTTGACTTTTCATTTTTCCACACCAGTTGTAATTCGACCACTGACTCACTACACTGGGTTGACTTTTCATTCTCCCACCAGTTGCAAGTCAATCAACGACTCACAACTATGGTTTAACTTTTCATTCTCCCACCAGTTGCAAGTCGATCAACAACTCGCAACTATGGTTTTGACTTTTACATTGTTCCATACCATTTGTAAGTCGACCACCCGTTCGCAAGGGTCGCTATTTTTATTTCCCACCACAGTTGCAAGTTGATCACCGACTCGCAACTAGGGGGCGACTGTTCATTCCTCCGCTCTAGTTGCAAGTCAACTACCTACTCGCAACTGGGGGTTCATTTTTCATTCTTGCCCCCAGTTGCAAGTCGTCCCTCAGTTGCAAGTTAAGCACTGACTCGCAACTGAGGGACGACTTGGAAACGTTTATTTATGTATCAAAAACTTATTAAATACATATATTCCAAATGTAATTGCTTTAGTTTTGTTTTAAAATGTTTGCTCACCTTTTTAAAGGAGGGTGATAGCATTTGAAAAAAAAGTTTCAACATGTATTTGAAAAATGTTTAATACGTATTAAAAAGTTTAAAATATATAAGTATGCTTGCAAAAATGTTAATATGTATTTAATTTTTAAGAATATAAACTAAATATTTCAGATGTATACCTAAAATGTAAAATGTGTATCATAGAAAATAGATACAAAAATATATTAAAAATATTAATCATGTATTGCAAAAATTAAACATGTATAAAAATGTCATTGTTTTATTCAATTTTTTTACATTATGTGTGAATTAAAGAAAAAAAGAGCCAAAGAAAACCAACAAACAAAACGAATAAAAAATAATACCATAGAAAATTTAAGAAAAACAACAAATAAAGGAAAAGAAAACCAACAAAGAAAAACAAATAAACGGGTGACGTCATCGCATGTGACTTAGCGCATGTGCCCTAGTCACTCCCCAAAACATATGGCTAATTACTGTCATCTCAGTGGCTTATTTACTACCCTACTGGCCTGAAGTTAGCAAGTGCAGAGTAAACTTTCAGAGCACAGGTGCTCTGAAGTCCAGAATTCCGCCGATGTCCATTTCCACTTTGCATTGCTCGCCCTTAATTGGGACCATGGATCATGCATGTGCCATATTGATCCTGCACGTAATGTTCAGGTCCCAGACATAAGTTGGAATTATGTTCACTAAGCTCTTGAGGGTCTCCCTGCCCATCATATCTGTATGTATTCATTACTCAGACTCGCTAATCCTATGTTTCAACTAGTCACTGTCACATACGGGAGGACTAGGACCACTCGATCCACCGTATGCTACACGATCTAATCCGTGCGTTATTCAATGCTGAGTTTATGATGTCATATCCTCACCACCAAGTACCACTGCTCAGAGTGCCATGCCAAATCAAATACGTACTAGGAAATGTGTATTTTTGTGAGAATTTTGTAGCAAGGGAAAGCAGATGCTGCAGCAAAGTTAAAGGGAGAAATGGGTTTGAGTAGTTGCAATGCCACTTACAAATGTGACAGCATCTCTTGCAGCAAGAACTATGATGTCACTGCAAGAAACGGTTGCAGGGCACACGGCTTCGAGCAGCCTCTTGGCTTCGTCGATCACATTGAACCCGCCAAGCGAGAGGTTCGCCGGGTCGGTCCTCTCCGTGCCGTTACCTACGATCAGCACTGACGCATCGCATCCCTGAGATCAAGAAAATTACTCAGTGTGCATGAGTGTAAGCTTTCAGAAACATGATGAGCTGCATCTGTAAAATATTATCCGTTCACACATATGCAAGATGGCAAAGACTAATGATGTAATTGGTGACCATTAGGCATGTATGATAGCTCAAGTGTTTTGGGTCTGAATAATGGTCCTCCCTAGCTCAAATTAGCAAAAGTAGCCTAGATCATTCCGATCATCCGATGAATACTGTTTTGAACATACATTGTATATTGCTAAAGGAAGCAGCATGCCTGGAACAACCATTCACTTTGGTCACTAACTGTGTTTTGGTTTCTTCAGGAAACTATGGAAAGGGGGTTAAACAAAACAAATTCTCTTCATGGCGAATTCCGCAATTGCTGAAGAATACAAATAAGAACCGAGGAGACAATGCTTGGTCCAATGCCAACACAGCAGGATAATTTTCTCCAAGACCAATTTGATTGAAGCCTAGATCTAGAACTTGCACATGCGAAATTAAATAAATCAGAATAAGAACATGAAGAACATCTATAGAACAGGCACATGTTTCAGCATCTGTTTGCATCCTGGAGAGCTCCAATGCAGGGTTGCAGACTTGCAGTGCCAGTAGAACACATCTCGTATATGCAATTAGACGAGTGACAGTGTATGTATGTTTTTTTTGCAATCCATACCTGTACGAAGCAGTCATGGAAGACCATCCTGAGAAGCTTGCCGGGGATGGTGCGGTCCAAGGTGGAGGCGGACCTGACGACGTCGCTCACCGCCAGCTCCACGCTGGGGCAGGAGGTGGCGTAGAAGCTGGGCGACAGAGCCAATGAAGGCGTTGGCGGGGATGAGTTGGCCGGAGGCTGTACCGGAGCGCGTGGTGGATTCGGAGCGGATGGCTTTTGTGCTGCTGGTGGCGGCGGTGGAGTCGTCGTAGGAGGAGACGGCTTTTGAGACGGCGCCGGGGCTGCCGGCGACGCCGTCGGTGGAGATGGTGTCTTTGGAAGAGGTGGCGCTGCTGGCGGTGGGGATGAGACCTTTTGCACCGGCGAAGCAGCCGGGGGAGGCGATGCCTTAGGCGCCGGCGAAGCTGGAGACGAGGACGACGCAGGTGGAAGAGACGGCGCTGGCGACTGCGCGGAGGCGACCGCGAGCAGCGCGGACAGAAGCAGCGCCGCGCAAAGGACGCCCCATTGCCGCCTCCGACCCCGATCCATCACCTCACCGGAGAAGTTTCTCGTTGGCTGGCTGGTTCACGAGCACACAAAAGAGACACGAGTTTATCACCGCCCGGCACGGCGGCAGGAGCGGCGGTGGTGGGAACCAGCTAGCACTCGCAAGCAAGCGCGCTAGGGAACAATGGCGACTGGTGCCGGCGAATGTATCGTGACACGCCCAAAGCGAGTGAACTCTAGTGTTTTTGGCGGCGAGCACGGGCTGGGGCGGCTACCGGCTAGCGTAGCCCCATTCCTCTACCTCTCTATCCCACCTATAAAGGAGTACAGTGCTACAGCGTAAGCAGTCCGTCGCCAGCTTTGGGTGCGCGCGACACGCCGCATACGGCCATGTTCCGGTGCCCGCTTAATCCCGCTTCCCCGTACTAGTACCATTTCCTTTATTAATGACCGTCTAATCAAGCCACTGGATGTCTCCATGAATGCTCTCACGTCACGTACGCGGCTCTGGCGTTGGCAGTTGCCGTTTACATGGACCTTTTTATTTACCGCATGGTGTGGTGTGGGGGTGCGTGAGCTGGGCGCGGTGACTGCGTAGGGATGGCATTGAATTGAAGCCGGCATTTAGTTGTGTGCCGCTGTTGGTTGGGGGAGGGGAGGGGAGGTCGGCGGTGCGGCGCGGCAAACGCCATCTGGTCTGGTGGTGCAGTTCATGCAGGACTAGGGCCCCCGGGAAGAGACTTTTGAGCGCCAGGCAAAGGCATCTCCGATTCCGGGCTTTCAAACTTTGGCTGCTCATCAGGAGCCAGGAACGTGCGTTGGAGCCAGGACTCGTAGATGAATGATACTGTACTCCACTACTACGACTATAGCTGATGGTTGGCTGGCCCTGGCCTGGTGTGTGTGTGTGTGTGTGTGTGTGTGTGTGTGTGTGTGTGAGCCGGCGTTTTTATTTACTGCTCCGTCGGCCGGCCAACTACCACCCGTGCCTGCCTGTCGGCGCACCGCCACCGGGACAGGTTTTCGCCTTCTCACCCGGCGCTGTGGATTTGAGCCGACGGCCTGGAAAAATTGATCGCTTTCACATCTTGTCTCTCAAAGAAAGACACTGTTGTGGGTTGGACTGGGGCGACCGAGACGCTCGCACAGCACGAACCAGCCGATTGCAAACGCGTCGGAGGAGACTCTCCTCACGAGAGGTTGTGCGTTGTGTTTGTGTTTGTGTTTGTGGCGTACTGCCACGGGCGGCAGCTGCGAGCCGGCAGCCGTTCCCATCCAGGCAAAACGCTAGCGGACAAGACGAGCGGTGAATTGGTGTTCCTCCTCACCTCTAGGGCTTGTTGCTTGCAAATCAAATCAAATCAAATCAATTGTTATGGCGTCTGGAAATATGAAAAGTGAAATTTATTGGTTTCATTGTTGTACCGGACTAGGCAGCGGCGCAAAACCACAGCCCTTGCCGTGGTGCGGCTCTCATCTCTTTTTCCTACTATAAAAAGTGCTAGTTTCTATAGTTTTAATTTTTTTTAAAGATTTATCTTCTAAACAGTTTACTCAATTGACGATCCATTTTCATCATTATCTTCCTCGTAATGAGATCTTTGAAACTAGATCCAACGACAATATGTATTGATAACCTTTTTTAATCTAGATTTGCCACATTATTATTATTTATTTACCTGATAAATATTTATATAGTTGCCAGATTATATCAACTTGGTTGTCAAATCATTTCGTACTAATATACATAAATGAAAACTTATTTTATGATACTTGTATGTGTTGCTTTTTAGAATCATCTACAATCGCGCTCTACTTGTCGTGTTATTTACACCCAATTATCATAAATGACTTGTTGTGCTTTAACGATTGGTTATCAGTTTAACCTTGTTCAGTTGTCGCATTACTTACACCTAATTTGCATGATGGTTTGTTGTTTTTGTCATTTTTATCATTTTGAGTTGCCATGTTATTTTATCGGGTTGTATCGTAAGTTTAAGTGTACGAAACTATTCTCCGATAACTATATACAAACATTATGACAATCGTTCACGGTAAAAGAATGACAACTAAAGTGACATAATCTGGCAATTGACGGTAAAAAAAATCGTCGAAACATATCAATATGGGATCTTGTTTCGAAACCGTTGTGAAAACAAACCCAACGGTGAAAACGAAACGTAAATCGTATTTATGATTTGTAAGATAAATCATTTTGTTGATTGAAAAATCACTTACTACAGATGATGTCAACGTGAGGTGATAGTCTTCACATACAAAGAAGACGCTGCACCTTAGCACCTTAATGAGGTGGTGCAATGTATCTTTCCCGTTTGGGTAAAGGCATCTACAAGAGATATTTTACAGTACATCATACTACCAAAAGTTACTCTAATCATACTACCAAAAATAATGGTTACTCGCTTTTTCATAGTTTACGGGGCAGGGCATACGCATGCCCCTATATTGTCAATTAATCAACATAGCACAATATATGTATTATAAAAATGTATCATTATAAACTTTAGATTTTATATTTTAAATGGTATAATTTTTATGTTATATTTTTAAATGGTATAATTTTTATGTTATATTTTCAAATGATGCATTTTGTGTTATGTCGGTTAAATTGATGATCTAGAGATACGCCTACACCCTGTAAACTGTGAAGGATAAAGCAGTATATAATTGAACCAATGATCATTATTAATTCCTTAATTATGAGCTCTTTGACAATTTGGTAATTGACTGTTAGGGTAAACAATTCTCAATGATAATTGTGATGTAATTAATCTCATATTATTCAAAAATATAATAAAAGCATTTTAAAGTTTAGTTGGACTCTGTTTTTATTAAGTTTTCTACACACACGTATAACCGCTTCTCTTCGTCGCAAGGGCCCGTTCCCATCTGGCGCAACGTATCCGCGAGCATGCTGCTGGTGGCCCGGATGCCCTAAACTGCACCTGGTACATTGCGAGAAATGCCCTTTAGCGCCATCGCTTTGCAAACTATAGAACTAGATGATACCCCGCGCCTTGCTGCGGGATTTCATCGCTCTATATTTCAATATAATTTAATTATGTAAAATTTAAATATTTAGATTAATAACAAACGAACCAAAAATTAGAAAACACATATAACTTACTATATTTGATTGTGTATATTTATAAATTATTATTTAAATATAAGTATAGTAAGGGAACGAAAATTATTTTTCTATGCATGCATGATTGCATGTTGTGGTGGGTCTTGTCTCATGCATGGTTGCATGTTGAGGTGGACCTTATTCCAATCATAATTGTGTGGTGATGTGCCATGCTTGCATGTTGAGATAGATAAGATAGTGGAGATGATCTATTATAGTATTATAGATTAGACCATAGAACTACATCACCAATATCAAATCCTCACAGATTAGAACAAGCGAACAGAAAGGCAGACAAATAACAAAAAGCGTGGATTCCTAGGAGTTCAAACAAGCATAATGAACACTAGAAACTAAACTATGAATATCATCATCCAAGAACTTAGTGTGAAATGAAAGGGTAAATCAAAATCGGTTTTATCAGAACGGCAACCAGGCAGGGGAGAAGAGGAGAAAAGGCAAGCGGATTTGCACGCTAGGGTTTCCTCAGCCTGGTCCAACAAAATTTTGAGCGCGGGGCAAACAAAAATAAATATATTTTGTACTAAATTTTTATACATATCTAGATCTTATTTTTAACATGTTATCATTTTACAAACATAATTTTGTTGTTGACATAATTTAATCACATAATAAATATTAGTTAACGTATTTTGTGTTTATATTGGATATCATAAAAAGATAGTAAAATGTATTTTGTAACAATATTTAATATTGAATTATTTTTTGACAATACATAATTTATATTTTCTTTGTAACTTAATATAAGATGTTTGTAGTCACTATCATAATGAACATGTCTTATATAAAAATACAAAGGGAGTACTATTTATGGCAACGATTTGTAAAAATTATAATCCAATAAATATCACAATATTGTTTTCTAATATAGCACAATAATGGTTTCTAGTATATGATTGAGTAAGCATATGTATAGGAAGTTTTAAAATATAAACTTAGCTAAGGCCATCATTTTTTAATCCTTTTTTTGTGTGATCAAATTTGTCTAGCAAAAGCAAAAAATTAATAAAAATGTGCATTCCTTTATATTTTCTATTGAAACAACAATACTTAGAGTAAACCACCAATAAATATAAAATTATGTGCATTCTAATTTGTTTTTATATGTAAAGCTCTCCGTTTGTTGGCCCGACGTAGTCTACAAAAATAGAACCATGTAGTAGACGTCAATACGTCACATATTGAATACTTGAATGGCATGGACAAAGGTGCTTACCGCAGCTTGCGCATGAGTGATCCATATGCACACGCTCAGGATGTTGAGGTTGACACACATATCTGAAACTCCTTCCAGCACCGCACCTCTTTGTGGAAGTACATATTTTTTCGATAAATTATGATTTTCCCTTTTTAAAATCATAAATTTACTTCTCGTGAAGGCATAAATTTGCTTCGTGGATGCGCAGTTTTTTGCTTCTCGTGGGGACACATATTTTCCATGAATTGTGATTTTTCCTTTTCGGGAAGTACATATTTTCTTTTATTATGGCACAAATTTGCTATCGCGAAAGCACATATTATTATCAAATTGTGCATTTCTTTTTGGAAAGTACATATTTAATTTATATGGAGACACAAATTTGTTTCATAAAAGCTCATGTTTTCACCCTCCCCCACCCATTAAAAACCAAGCAAAATCCAAAAACTCAAAAAATAAAATCCCTCAGAAGCACCAGTGTGGAACACATGGCAGCACTTGGGCACATCATATGACATGCTTCTAGGGCCAAATGTGATCTCGGAAAAGCTTTCAAAGGGGTATCCCATTAAATAGTTGCCCTCCTCCCCGAGAAGAAGACCTCTCTGATAGCCAAATACAAGCTTAACGGTAGCCAAGGCTCACAAGATCACCCCCTTCCTCTCTAATCGGGACGACCCATTTAATGAAAAAACTAGAATATTTTTGGTCTATTTCTTTTTTATATTTTTATGTGCATGTTCATAATTTCCTTTTTTATTTTAAAATTCCATACATACTCGTGAACACCTTTTTCAAGTTTGTCAACAATTTCAAATTGTATGATTTTTCAAAAAAACTACGAACATTTTTAAAATCCATGTTTTTTCAAATCTATTAATGTTTTAAAATTCATAAATATCATTAAAATTTGAATAAAAAAATTCATATTTATTATAACTCATGAAGACTTTTAAGATCGGGAACTTTTTAAAATCATTAACATTTTTTCATAGGTGTAAAAATTATATTTTTTCAAATTCATGAACTATTTATTCATTCTTCAGCCGACGTTCAGTCAAGCAAGCAATCCGAGCGAGCATGAACCCGAAATCACTAATTAAAAAGAACCCCTTGCAATGAATACTATCATCTCCTCCACGGTTAACAAATGGTGTACTGCATGTGCGCCGCTTATCGCAATATGATTTTTCTTTTCTTTTTACGTATCTTTGTTTTTTTATGTTTCATCTCTTAAACCATGTGTCCAAATCCCAAACGGTCTTCACCACTTGATTCTTCTTGTCGAGATTTTCAAACCTAGATCCTATCTTAATAGCTTTCAATGAATATTTTTTCATAAGAGATATGAGTATGCCTCTCGCCAAAGCAAATTTGTGCCTTTCACGAAAGTAAATATGTGCATCTACGAGAGGCACATATGTATATCTCGTAAAAAGGTATTTTTTTCCTTTTCGAAAGGCAAAACCTAAACCTTAAACCCTCGTGAAAGCAAGTTTGTATCTCCACGAAAGGCATAGAAGTGTCTTTCTGAAAAAAAAACTCATTTTTTCATCTTTAAAAAAATGCACGGTTCTGCCTCTTGAGGAAGCAACCCTATGCCTCTACGAGAGGCATGGTCGTGCCTCTCGAAAAAAAACATGTATCTTCATGAGAAGCACGACCGTGCCTCTCTCAAAAACATATTTTTCCACGTAATTTTGTTCAGATTTTTTCTGCAAAATCTATAAAATATCCGTTCGTAAATCTAAAAACCAAAAATAATAATAATCTAAACTCTGAAATCCCGTACAGAAATAAAACAAAAATATATCCTAAAAAAGCACACAACACACGGCACGTGTCATGCTTTCAACCAACAATAATGACCATTGTGAAGCTACTATAAAAGTACTCCTTAATTAGTTACTCTCCAACAATCGAGCAAGCATACCATAGAACGAGGTAAATAGATTGTGACCTGCCTTAAATCCTACTGAGCGGCATCAACTATTTAAGTAAGTGCTCAAGGTACCGAGGAGTGCGAAAGCTATTTATCTGAGAATCACTATTTAAACGATATTTTTTGCTTGTTCTTACATATGTCACTTTGGCGCGCTTTAGAGCTGTCATGTGTCGTGCTTTGATCATGTCCCATGCGAAGCAACAACTATGGTTGCGTGTGAACTGTGGATGAGTGAGAACTGTGGCAGCACGTGGCAACCATTGTGGTTGTGCGCTATTTGCAACCGTAGCTGCGCGTGGCTGCAACTGTGACTGCGCGTTGTGGCTATGACTGCACACTGTGTGTCCAGAAAGTGCTACGTGTTGATCGCGGAAAGACTAAGAAAAACAAAGAAACGCACCAGAACATGGCATTTAATGCATCCGGAGCTCGCGCGTGACCTCTGCAAAGATACCCTCTAACTAGCGATTGGGTTTTCCTGTGAGTCCTACGATACTCTCTCTGCTCAAGGAGTTTCTTGGTGGGATAGGCCTGGTCACATGATTTTTCTTATATTTTTTCATTTTATTTTTCATTAGTTTTCTTCACTTTTTATTATACTTTTCCAATACCTGTTGTACATTTTCATGTACTTTTGTGAACATTCTCGGAAAAAGTACTTGTGTAACATTTTTTATACATATTGAACAATTTATAAACTAGATGATACCCCCAAAGTGTTCTTATTAGTACGTGCTCATGTGCTCCCTTTGTAAACAGTAAATATGAAAAAATTTGAAAAGTCTATTTTTTTAACAAACATTGAGAAAAGTTTACATGTGTGAAAAATTTCGTTATGAGATCACATTTGCGAGGTAGATTAATGAGAATGAACTATTTAGGTATTATAAATATATATGTATTAAACATTTTTATAAATACATGTGAAACATTTTTAAATACACATTAAAAAAAATCAATGGCACAAAATATTTTATTAAAATACATGAATACTCCCCCGTCCAATTATGTAGGACATTTTCAACATCATTGTAAAGAGCTAAAATGTCTTACAAATTAGGACAGAGGTAGTATTTTTTTACATTATATAATTGTTTTGAAAAAAGTCACAAACATAAATCTTAAAACACGTGAACATTTTTGTGAATGTCACATATATTTTGTAGACTATACAAACTTTTTTATTTTACATTGTATAAATATATTTCAAAATTTCACAAACATGTTTTAAAAACAAAATTTTGTTTTTGTAAATATCATCTAAATTCTATTTGAATGCTATCAATATTTTGGAATGTTGCACAGGCATTTTTATACATCATGCTAACATTTTTGTTAAATGCACGGTGAATGTTTTATGTAAATTAATTGTTGAACTATGTATAATATGGTTTTTGATATTCTTGGAAATTTTTGGCGGAGAGAGAATGGAGTGGGGCCCGCACCCGGCCGCAAGTCGATAAAATCGTACCCCACCTCCCCAATTCTTTCCTTCCGTCTTGTCTCCCTCCCAAGTCCCAAGCCCAACCCCAACCCCAAAATCGCTTGCGCTGCCGGCGGCGTCGTGGTGATGGATTCCTCCGAGACTGCCGAGAAGCCGCCCGGCTCGGTGGAGTACCCCTGCGTGGAGCGGCTCCGGCACCGGCGACTCCTCGCCTTCCTGTGGAACCAGGGCTTCCACGACGCCTACTACGAGTAATTAATTAAGCCACCGACCTGACCTCAACACACAGCTAAATCCTTCCTTCCTTCCTAACGGCGATCTATATGCGAGCAGAGTGATGCGGAAGACCGGCGTGCACATGAGCATCGGCGGGCAGGGTGATACGTAACTTAGCTCCCTTCGTTCCAGAATAACTGTCGCATCCTTAGTACAATTTTGTACTAGAGCTAGTACAAAGTTGAGACAGTTATTTTAAAACGGAGGGAGTAACATTCGTTTGTTCTTCATAAATCATAATCATAAACCGCGCCCACGCACGCAGGGCCGACATGAACTGGGAGATGGTGAGGAGGGAAGCATCGTTTCTTGTCGGGAGTTTGGCCAGCAATACTCCGGAGCTGCAACGCTGCATCTCGCTGCCGACCACCTGCGTCACGCCGCAGCATCTACTTTCCATCGCTCCCAGGTATATATCCCCCTAAACCTACCCCCAATTCCTCATTAATCAGTCTCAGTCAGTCCCCTGTTAATATGCTGTTTCTAATTGATCTTTCTTCATAGTCTCTGCCGCGGGAGACGCCACGTGAAGAAGAAGCAAAGCTCCACGCCGCGAGCAACAGGGCCATGAAGAGGTATGTAATTGTTTCTACTAGGATTATTCACAAGCACGAATTGTTCCCAAGAGGTGATCGGTTTTCGCCCACATCTCAATATTAATTCCTTGCCTTTTGTAGGCACCTCCTTGCGCCTGGGGACAACAGAAAAAGTATGAGTAAGCCAAGTACAGTACATCTGAAATTCCTAAACCCCACATCTCCGGCAGTTCAGTTATTCACCATGTCTTCCGATTATTGTGCAGTGTCTGATGAACAAGCACATGAAAGGCTGGCGGATTTGCTTGGTAAAATGAAACTAGCCTCTGTTCATGTGTTTATTTTGTGCATTATAGGACCTGAGATTTGAACAAAAGAAAGATGCTTAAGCACATGCCATTTTTTTAACGGTCTAAGCACATGTCATTTGATTTTGATGTGTTTACAACCACCTGTTAATTAGTCTGTCACATCCAAAATAGATCCGGCCACTCTGCTTAATTGACTAATTGCACTGTACGTACTGTTGAATGGAAACTATGTATGCGTCGAAACTCATGAATTTGTGTGACATTCAGATCAATCTTTGAAAGCTGGCGTAATTACCACGGCACGTTTACCAGTGTGGAACCAAGGTAACCCGGCACTTATTTTGTTCCCCAACTCTTTAGCTTAAGTAATTTTCCCATGCCTTAACTTATTATTTAGGTTCCTTACCGCCTCCGTAATTTATTGGGTTATTTTGGGCCACATCGGCACATTATTTTTCTTTCTAACAACTTGCACATAATCATCAAATAAGGTGGTCTATTAGGACTTACTAGTAGACTCTGTGCATGTGCTTGCTGTTGAAATTTCATACAACTGACATTTGCTACAAACCAGAGACACATTACTACTGATCGTAGTTGTGGTTAAATTCGAAGGCCCTTGTTAAAATGTAATACTGACGTATGTATGATATGTACTTGCCATATGTGAATACCATGTGGCCACCTATCTGCCTGAAATTTCATTTTTTGAGAAATATGCCTGAAATTACCCTTCCATGCTTTGGTTTCTTACTCCGTTTTTGTGGTCAGATGTGTTAAACATCATTGTGTGCGTGTTAATAATGTTGTGTATGTGACAGGGAATTATTAGAAGATCTTCAACTGAGAGGATCTACCAACCGAGAGGATCTACATGTGATTAGGCTGTTCAGCTAGACCTTATTGGATCTACATGTAGTTAGGTTGTTCGGCTAGACCTTATCTATTGTAACGTAGTACGTCTAGCTTGTCTCTAGTTATCTCTCTTTTGATCTTCAAGTTGTAATCCGAACAATGTATGCATATCCAGGGATAAGCCCCTGCTATATAACACGCATGCGTCCCCTTCGATGGGGTAAGACGCTTCGAGCATTCTTCACATGGTAATCAAAGCCTCCCTCTTCCGTTACATCTAGCCTCCATCTCATCATCCCCATCACCAAGCTTGCGCCATGTCTTGCTCCTTTGGTGCCCCTTTGTTCGGCCTCCGTGGTCAGGTTACAGAAAATATCACCAGAACAAAACTATGTCCTCTAGTGAGCGCAGATCACATCACGTCTCATCGGGGTAAGGTTCTTTGGCTATGCCCATGGAACCACTCAGGGAGCCGAAGAAGTCCACTGCTACCAAGGATAAAGACGGCACGGAGGATGTCGTACTGAACCTTTTCATCAAGTATGGGCGAGGGAAGGCCAACAAGTTCTTGCACAACTTCTTAATAATCTGTTGAAGATGTTCTTGTTCAGGTGACCTCCATCCGCAAGGCGCATGAACTCTGGTCTGCGCTCTCGAGCATGTTCTCGCAGCAATCCCGATCTCGCATCAACAACATCTGGATTGCCCTCTCCAACGCACAGAAGGGAACTCAATCCGTTGGCACCTACATGCGCTCCATTGCGATGAACTAGCGGTTGTCGACAAGCTGCTAGACAAGGACGAGGTGATCTCCTACATCATTTTTTTTTGCGATAAGATCTCCTACATCATTGCAGGGCTAGATATGGAGTACCAGCCCTTGGTGTCGGCCCTCGACGCCTGCACTTCAACGGTCACCCTTTGATGACATGTTCGCTCAGATGACCAATTTTGATCAGCGGGTCACGCTGTTCCATGGCATCAACAACAACGTCGGGTTCAAATCCTCTGCGAAGACTGCCATCCATGGTGTCCATAGCGGCTCTCACTATCGTGGCCCACTGTGCAGCAAGGCCAATTGCAGCGGTGGCGGGAACTCTGCCAGTAGTTGCGGGACTCCTCGCACTGGTGATGGTCCTCCTACTCTACAACAAGAAAGGTTCGCCGGCAATCCAGGGCACTCTGCAACGGATTGCTGGTACCGTTTTGACGAACATGAAGGTGGCCCGTCTCAAGATGAGAAATTAGCTGGGGTAGCTAAAACCTTGTACAACGTCGACACCAATTGGTATGTTGACAGTCAGTGGCGGAGCTAGCATTTGATCACAGGATGGTCCGCTCAAAAAATGTTTTAAAAAGCAACATAACATATAAACGATCTAAATATTTATCAATATTATAAAGGAATAGATCAATATTGTCTTATGAACACACTAATATTCTCAACTAGATCTCAGTTTTGCATAAAAAGCGTACATAGTAAATACTTCATGGACCATAGTACAATTCTGCAATAAAAATACTTTTAATCAATACACAATACACAAATCACAATTGTTCATCAACACTGAGTTTATCTCTTCATGTACATCTCAGCAAAACCTAAATTTTAAATTGAGACCATTTGAATTCAGTGGAGAGCACTTGGGTACCTTAAATTGGTCAGGGAAACGGCGAGGTGAAGCTTTGCAGGGCAGGAGGAAGGGGGCGGGGAGGCAGGACGCCGCGAATGCAGGGGCACAACCACGCAGGGGAGCCGCTGGTCGCTGCCTCGCTAGGCTGGACGGGCGCCACCGGCCGGCGGGAAAACGGGTGGGGGAGGCAGGAGAAGGGTACTGGGCGGGAGTGGCTGGGCTCCGGGCTCCGTGCATCAACCAGCGACGCCGCGACGACGGCTGCCGGCTCGGTGTCGGGGTCGTGGCTCAGACGCTCGGGTGTGCTGCGAGGAGAGAGGGAGGAGGAACGAGCGACTGAGCAAGCGTTTTCTGACTCGGGCTGCATCGGCCTGGGCTTTTTTTTCTTTCTCTGGCCCAATTAAAGGCATATGGTATGCATTGCGTTCGAAATTCCAGGGTGGGCCGCGGCCCACCCTGTCCACCCTCTACATCCGCCCCTGTTAACAGTGGTGCAACCAACCACATCACCGACGAGCTAGAAAAGGTGACCATGCGGGAAAAGTATCACGGCTAAGACCAAGTCCAAACTGCTAGTGGACTAGTATGAGGATTCAACATAATGGTCATATATAATCTATAATCTATAATTCCTAAATATTTCATCCCCACTAACCTATTTCTTTTGACATTTAGCCTATCTACATCATCAAGTAGGTTCACCATGTAAAAACTCTTTTCCACTAATTTTTCATGCACATGCTTTCATTAACTCCACATGTGCATGCAGTCTATCAAAAATTCTAAAAAAAATGCACTCAGCATCTCGATTTATGACAAAAAAATTATAGAAAATCAAATTATGAGTTACCTTGCCTCCTATTTTTTAATGCGACTATTTTTGTGTGAATGCGCATGTGTTGTTGTTATCATTTTTCTAGGTTTAGCCAAAGATAGAGATGTCTTCACTGTCTCTACTCAACGTTCTTTTCGTTTCATATCGTTTCGCCAATACATTGTCAAGGTAATAAATTAACAAAAAACACTCATTTTTGAAATATTCATAAAAATAGATATTTACTCTAAATAATATTTCTTCAGAAAAGAACGTGTAATTAAATTATACTATGTTTCTGTTAGTCCAAGTATGTGATTAGAGGGGGAGGGGGTGAATGATCACTTAAAAATTTCGCATGAAACTTTGAAGTGAAGCATAACACAGCAATCGAAACTATTCAACAGAAAGGTAAACATTGAAGCAGTACATGATCGAAGCAGAACATAGCGAATCAAAAGCATCGAATCAATTGCATTGAAGCAGATCACTGAAGCAATTGATAAACTGAATGTAAGTGTGAAAAGTAAAACGAACTCTTGACTCGGCGATGTTTGTTCGACCAGTTCACACTCTGCAAAGTGCTACGTCTGGTTGGAGGGACTTGTGATTGAACACAGGAGCTAACCTCTCTCCGTCCGTTTCTCCACTGCACCAATCTCCTTGAGCTTGGTCAGTTCTTCACTCGTGGTTGATTATTGAGGAAATCACCGAAACCTTTGACAAACTGGACTTCGAGGCGACAATTACTCTTCGCTCTCTGAAGAACAACTCTCTAACCGTCTAGGAGAATTGCAGTTCTCCAAGATAACAAGGTTAGCAAACTTCTTCCTAAGTCATAATGAATCAACTCAGATCAATAGGACTTATGCTTCGGTGTATTGGTTTTTGGTTTGCTTCGGTGGGGTTGCTCTCTCTCTCTCTCTCCTCTGTAAGGAATCAATCTTCGAGCAGCCGCCCGCCAATGAGGGCGAGGGTGGCGTATTTATAGGTGGCAATCCCTAGGTGCGAAATGACTGAAGTGACCCGATGTGACAGCTTGACACCTGTCCCCAACGGTCATATTTCCAGTCACAACGCAACTTTACTTGCGGTCCAAGTAAAGCTGACTCACGGACTTGGTTCTGCTTCAGGAGCCGAAAGAACAAAGTCTTCACTGGTGAAGCATTACCTAGCTCACATGAGATTTCTTCGACTCAGGCTTCTCACTGGTTTAGATTCGATCTGAGTCTTTTCATCAAAACCTTCGGAGTACATTTGCTAAACCCCTCTTGATAGTACGGTTTTTCCTACGACTCAAAGAAGTAAAAAGAACTACGCAAAAACAACTAAGTCTTGCGCCATCTTGATCATCTTCTTTGATAGGACGAGCTTCAGGATTCCTTATCCTTTTTTAGGGGTCGACATCCGTGATAAGCTTCGCTCCAGAGGATATGCTTCGATAAATGAGTAAATCTTCGTTGAAGCTTTATCACCAACCTATAACTTCAGGAACCTAACCATCTGTTTCACACTAGAAAACTTGTTAGTTCCTCTACTGTTTTGACCAACAATATCCAAAATTCATGAGGGTAAAACTTTGCTTTTACAATCTCCCCCTTTTTGGACTATTGTTGACAAAATAGGCATCGATAAAAGATTTGGAATTTTGAATTTGAGTTGAGAGCAAACTCTAAGATATGAAGCTTTTGACTCCCCCTGAATGCAAGCATCGAAGATTTTTATAATCGAAGTAAATGCTTGTTGAAGAATATCATCAATGGGAAGCCTAACACATATCCTAGCGAATCAATTGCATACAAAGATAATTTGTCTTGAAGAATATGCAATCATCCAATGACCTGTGAACTTAAGGATAATAACCACCTGCAAGATAAAGTATAGGAAGGCAACTTGCAAGCACGGGGTTATTAACATATATGATAAAACAGTTCACAACCGAAGTAAAAACGTTAAGATACAACCCAATCGAAGTGAATGGAATGTTTGTCGAATCTTAACACACGCAAAATCGAATCGAATCAAAACCCAAAACCCCGCAGCGAATCTAAACTCAATCGATGCTACTTTCTCCCCCTTTTTGTCAAGAATTGGACAAAAGGTTGAGAGGTAGATCGAGAGCATTTACGCGTCAGCTGCAACCCTGGGACCCTGCGGAATGTCTTCGCCTGATGAAGATTCATCTCCTGAAGTATCGCCTTCGGTCGAAGCCGGTGACTCTTCCTCGTCGAAGTCCATCGGCGCTTGAAGCAATTCAAGGTCGCTGTCATCGAGGGGATCGTCTTCGTGCTTCGATGTGTGGGAGTCTTCATCTGAAAAAGTATCCGGTCGAATCTGTTCAGCAGGGTTGACGAATAATACTTCTTCGATCTTCTCCAGCGGTGGGATCTTGGGGTTGGGGCGGTCGACTGTATCATTTCTGGAAAAGTTCCTCTGCAGATGTGGGTACTCCTTGAATATGCGATCGGCTTCAAGTTTCTTCACAGAGTTAAACTTCCTGAGGCCTTTCCATGAATGACGCTTCAATACCTTCAAGTATTGGTTGTTGTTCAGAGCAATGTTTCCAACTCGGTTAATCTCATCTGACAAGTGTTGCATCTGATGTTGATTGCCTTCGATGAAGTTTTTCAGCAGCTGTTGGTTTCGAATGGCAACTTCAAAGTGATACACTTCCTTCTGGTAACGCTTCGACATGTTGCGCTCATTTATATGCAGTCTGACTCCTACATATGTTGCAAAGGGGTCATTTGGCCGCCTGAAGATGTTCATTGTATCGCGGACCGGAGGACAGAACAGCTTCGGATGATGCTTCGCTGTGAATTCTTCGTTGCGTCCATGGTTGCAAATGGTTTGCAGCCAAGGAGCATATGGCTTCAGTTGATTTACCAATTCAGCAGCTTGTACCATGTTTCGAAGAAAACAATCCTCGAAGTCAAATACATGTCCATGAGTGAGTTTCAATAGAGCATGACGAGTTGGATAATGTATATTTGATTCTTCATTCGCTGTACTGAGAGGCATCAGTGAGTTTGACAGGATATAGAACCATGTCTTGGAATTGAACACCAGATGCTTCGGGCGAATGTTTTCGGGCATGTGATCTCCAGTGACTTCGGGATCCAGTAAAGATGCGAATTCAGCTTCAGTGGGATCCGGTAACATGTGAACCTTTGCAAGTTTGCCAGTGTGTCTTGGAATGTTCACAATTTCCATGAATTCTTCGGAGTACATCCTGAAGACTTTCCCTTGAATCATCCATTCAAGAATTCAAGTGCTAGTGTCTTCTGAGGTTCCAGATACATAAAGTGTGGCATAGAATTGCTTCACTAGCTCTGAATTGAATGGTGTTTCCATAGCGAACAACCCAGTCAAGTTCTGTGATTCGATAGTTTCCACTATGTTTTGGAAGCACGTAGCAGCTGATAAACTGTGCAAGTCCAAGTACTTGTGTCTGAAGAGAACACCTTTCTGACAGTAAAGCTTCGTGTACAAAATCTGCTGCTCGGCGGTCCAGAATCGAAGGTCATGAGCTGTTCGTGGGGATTCATAAGGACTAGTGCCAAAGAATCGAAGCTTCTTGCGATGAATTTCAATATCAAACTCAGGACCATGCCTTGAAGAAGTTCCTTCTCCCATGAAAATGGGAAAAGTCTCTCTGGGGTAGAGTGAGTCCAACTGGGTGTCTTGAGCAGGAATGCAATGTCTTCGTGCATCTGTGATTCGCCTCTGCGGTTGAGTGACGATTGCCAACTCATTTGCTTCGGCTTCTGCTTCGACATCAGCATCTGCATTGGCTACGGCTTGAACAGCTTTATCTTGAGCTTCTTCTTCTTTTTCTTCAGACTCTTCAGCAGAGTGAGCTGAAGAGTAATCTTTGTCTGGAATGGCTTGACGGGGTGGAGATGGTTGTGGTGCAAAATTGTCTTGAGCGGACGGTTGTGGAGCTTGTTGAGGTGGAGGAGGAGTTGGAGCACGGGGTGGAAGAACTTCGGGGGCGGATGGCTTCGATGTAGGTTTTCCAAGTTTGATGATTTTGCATCGTGGAGGCGATGACTTTCTTGGTGCTTTCTTGGCCGGGTGGGAGCTAACTTCATCAACTTCTTCGGTGTCAGCAATCAGTCGTCTCTTCCTTGGTTGCAGCTTGGGAAGAGGTGAAGCTAATTGCTGGACCATGGCTTCGTGCCTCTTAGAGTCAAGTGCCATGACCGAAGCATTATGCGTTTTGCAACATTCTTCGATTGCGGATTTCAGCTTGCCTTGAAATTTTTTAAGATTCTGCTTGGTTTGCTCATTTACAGCAGCAATTTTCTTCGAAGCAGCAGTCGCTTCGCTCTTGAAATCCTCATCAGATTCTTCATCTGCTCTCTTCTGGAATTTCAGGATCTTTGCAGTTTCTGATCTATCCCTTGAATGCAGATCTCTCAGCTGGTTGTACAAAGTTTCGACCATGGCTGAAAGATTTGGTGAAATATAGATATTCCCAATATCCAGAGCCTGAGGATTAACAGCTTCTGCAAGCTTATAATATGTCTGGGTTAGACCCAAACAATCCCATAATTCTCCTTCCCTTGCATCCGGAAAGTTGTGTTCACTATGTTCAGCTTCAACTTGGGCTTCGGGGAGAGGAGCTGCGACAGGCTTCGGGGATGAGTCCTTCGGCGCCATGTCAACATCGGCTTCCTTTTGAGCGGCCCTAGCAGTTCTTTCTGCTCTCTTTGTGCGAACAATGTCAAGCTGAGCTTTGCGTTTGGCTTTAGCTTCAGCAAGTTGTTTGGCTTCGGCGGCAGCCTTAGCCTCTTGTGCTTGAGCTTCAGCTAGCTTGCGCTTTGCTTCAGCTTGCTGGTTAGATTCAGCCAGCGCTTTCCTTTGCTTTTCCAGCTCAGCAGCTTCTCTATCTGCTTTCTCTTTCTCTTTTGCTTCTCTCTCTGCCTTAGCCTTGGCTTGAGCTTCGGCATGCAGGCGTTCAGCTTCAATGCGGTCTCTCTTCCGCAATTCAGCTTCTGTCAACTTCTTTGTGCCAACCTGGGCAAAAGTTTGACCCGGCTTAGCCACAGTAGATTTTGGCTTCGGAGCTTTAATAGGCTCTTGAGCTTTGGCTTCAGGCACAGCAGTAGGCTTAGAAACAGGCTTTGCCTTCGGGTCATGCCGTTCCTTGGTCCTCTGCTCGGATGGAACAGGACGGCGGGGAGGCTTAGACGACAAGGGTGCCTCGACCACCAAGTTCGTCAAGTCAATGTTCCTCTTTGGAGCAGGAGGTTCTGTAGGTTCTTGGAACTTAACGCCTTTAGGAGCGGTTGGCTTCGCTCCAGCCTTCTTCTTCAGAGGCTTCTTAACCAGTTTCTTCTTAGGACTTGGGGTGGATGAGTGAGTGCTCTGACTCATCATCTGCTTCATCAGCAGGATCTTCTTCGATCGAGTCTTCGAGCTGAGCAGCTGCTTCAGCTTCGTCATCGGCTTCGTGTTCAACCTCCTCATCTGAAGCAGGAGGGGGTGAATCACTCAGCTTCCGAAGCTTTCGCCTCTTCTTAGGCTTCGATGGTTCAGCATCATCAAGTCCAGCAGCTGCAAGAGCTTTAGCTTTATTTTCTTCGCGGATTCTCTTCTTTTCAGCCAAAATGGCAAGCCTCTCTTGCTCGTCAGGATAGTCATCCGGAGTCTTGAGTGAGTTTGGGTGCGGGACAGCCGGAGGCTTCGGGTAGTACTTCTTCCGGTTGGCTGCAGTGTACTGAGCGCACATAGCGGTGGTGTATCTATACGGTGGACTGAATGCAAATTGCATTGCCCACTTCCAGGTTGGGATGCTTTTATACTTGTACCACCGGATAGCCCAATATCTTCGAATCTTTTGCAGTCGAATCTTTCTATCATGATCTGACTCTTCTGGCGGGGTGTCACAGCCCATCTTGAGGCGAATGGCTTCGGGTATGCCTCGGGCATTATTTACTTCCTTTGTTTTGCCACCTTTGCCCTTCTGCTTCGGTGGCTCAGGGTAATTCTCGAGTCCATCAACAATGGGAGACTCATTCCCCATAGCAGCTTCTTCGTCAGACATCCTGTGAACAGAATCATAGACAAGAGGGAAACGAAGAGAGGGAATGAATAAGCACAGGCAAAGGTTTCGACCAAAACAAATCAATTTTGACAAGAGCTCAGATCAATCTTAGATTGGATGCACCTTCTCTGTATGAATTTTGGCTAGAACCAGTTCGAAAACAAGAGCTAACCTAAGCCAAAACAGAGAATGAATCGAATCTTGTCCACTGACCTGAGAAGATGAGATAGCTTTGATGCTAAGAACAGCTTTCCCAAGAAGCAAGAATCCGCACGGATCAAACAGCCCTATAAACAGAAATCAAAACCCTAACAACACTTAGATCCAAACCCTAGATGAAGAACACTGAGTACGATTGGATCCAAGAGGCTGTGCGTACCCTAACTTGGTGACGCACGGCGGCAACAGCGACGGAGGGCGGAGAAGTGCTCTGCGTCGACGGGGAAGGTCCACGGCGGCGACGTTCCGGCAGAGAAGCGGCGACGGCGACGACGAGGACGAGGAGCTCTGCGGATGCTCGAGGTAGAAGACGGAGGAGTCGGAGAGAATGAACGTGGGTGAATCGTTTCGATGGGAGAACGTCTTAAATAGACACGATCTGGAGCGGTTACCAGATCACATCGGACGGTTCACAGCGACTGACTCTTCCGATTCAACGGCTTAGATGTGGTGGCGTATCGCGAGCGAATCTCAACGACCCGGAGAAGACGGGGACTCAACGGCCGAAGAATAAGTCTCAATCGAGAGCAAAAACTTCGATAAGGTTGGAAACATTTGCTTCGGAACTCAATGATGCTCGAAGCAATATGCTTTCCGTTTCAATTGTGCTGAACATTCAAGATAGAAAAGATTGGAAGTGAAGCAGAATGGAGAGGTAGGGTCCGAAACTTATCACTTCGAAGAACAACAACGAAGCTAAAAGTGATAAGCATAGAGGACAAAAGAAACGAATAAATAAAGCAATCTAAACACAGAACAAAAAGCAAATGGCAAACGAAGCTAAACTTGGGCGAAGCAAAACTCAAGCGAAACTAAACAAAAATAACACAACGAAGGTGAATATATACAGTGAATAGTTTCGATCTTACTGAACATTGTGTGAGTCTAAGATGTTCAGCTCACATCTCAATGCACAAAACCTTTTCTCGTCCAATGGCTTCGTGAATATATCTGCCAATTGATCTTCAGTTCTTACATGGCTAATCTCAATGTCTTCGCGCTGAACATGATCTCGAAGAAAATGATGACGAATATCGATATGCTTCGTTCGAGAGTGTTGCACAGGATTGTGAGCAATCTTGATGGCACTCTCATTGTCACAAAGCAGAGGGATTTTCTTCATATGAATACCATAATCTTTCAGCGTCTGCTTAAGCCAAAGTATTTGAGTGCAGCATGAGCCAGCAGCAATGTATTCAGCTTCAGCAGTAGATATTGAGACACAATTCTGTTTCTTTGAAGCCCAACACACAAGAGATCTACCAAGAAAATGACAAGTGCCTGAGGTAGATTTCGTGTCAACCCTATCACCAGCCCAGTCTGAATCAGAATATCCAATCAAATCAAACTGAGTGCCTTTGGGATACCAAAGTCCCAACGAAGGAGTATGAGCTAGATATCGAAGAATTCGCTTCACAGCTATATGATGCGATTCCTTCGGATTTGCCTGAAAACGAGCACAAATACAAACTGATAGCATGATGTCAGGTCTAGATGCACATAAGTATAAGAGTGAACCTATCATAGACCGAAACTTTTTCTGATCGAAGGGTTTCCCTTTCTCATCTGCATCAAGAAAACCATTAGTAGGCATGGGAGTTCTAATGGTCTTGCATTCAGCAAGATCAAACTTCTTCAGGCAATCCTTCAAGTATTTCTCTTGTGAAATAAAGGTGCCATTCTTCTGTTGTCGAATCTGAAGTCCAAGGAAAAACTTCAATTCTCCCATCATTGACATCTCATATTTCTTCGACATCATCCTTGCAAATTCTTCGCTGATCTCAGAGTTAGTACAGCCAAAAATGATATCATCTACATATATCTGACACACAAATAGATCATTGTTATATGATCGAGTGAAAAGAGTGGGGTCAGTTGTTCCTGGTTTGAAGCCTTTCTTTAGGAGGAAATCCTTCAGTGTTTCATACCAAGCACGAGGTGCTTGCTTCAGTCCATACAAAGCTTTGTGAAGCCTGTACACCATATCAGGATTCTTCGAGTCTTCAAAACCTGGAGGCTGCATAACATACACTTCTTCTTCGATTTCACCATTAAGAAAAGCACTCTTGACATCCATTTGATATAGCAATATATTTTTGTGGTTAGCAAAAGCAAGCATGACACGAATGGATTCGAGACGGGCTACTGGAGCATAGGTTTCACCAAAGTCAATGCCTTCGATTTGGGTGTAACCTTGTGCTACCAATCTAGCCTTATTTCTTACCACAATACCGTCTTCATCTTGCTTGTTGCGAAATATCCACTTGGTGCCAATGACGTTGTGCTTCGAGGGATCTGGCCTTTCAACAAGTGACCAGACTTTGTTCCTTTCAAACTGGTGAAGTTCTTCCATCATAGCCAATAACCAATCAGGGTCTTTCATGGCTTCATCATATTTTGAAGGCTCTAGCATAGAGACAAAGGAAAAATTTCCACAGAAGTTAGCCAAGCGAGTGCGAGATCGAGTAGTGGGACGACCTGGTAGATTGATATCTTCGAGAATCGAATCCACATCAACTCTTCTGCGAACTCGTGATAAAGCAGTATCATTTGCTTCAGGCTCAGCATCGGCTTCAGGATCTGCATCAGCTTCGGGTTCAGCTTCAGCATTTCCTTCGTTCCCTTGACCTTCTTCGTCCTGTTCATCATTAGCTTCAGGATAGTGATCTCCAGCGCCCCGGGCTATGTGTGGGAACATTGGACCATCATCATCCCTTACAGCTTGACGTTCATTAGCTTCGACAGGGCGAATCTCACCAATAGCCATGGACCTTATCACTTCATCAAGTGGTGGTTCATCTAGATCATGAGGCAAATGCTCCTTTTGAGAGCCATTAGTTTCATCAAATCTCACATTTACAGTTTCCATAACTTTCCCAAAGTGAGAGTTATAGACTCTGTAAGTGTGAGAGTTTGAGCCATAACCTAAAAGAAAACCTTCATGTGCCTTAGGGGCAAATTTGGAGCTATGATTCATATCTCTAATAAAGCATGAAGCACCAAATACCCTAAGATATGAGACATTTGGTTTGTTACCAGTGATAAGCTCATGTGAAGTCTTCTTCAAGAATTTGTGAAGGTAAACCTTGTTGATGATGTGACATGCAGTATTGATTGCTTCGGCCCAGAACCTAATAGGAGTCTTGTATTCAGCAAGCATAGTTCTGGCCATCTCAATAAGAGTTCTATTCTTTCTTTCAACTACACCATTCTGTTGAGGTGTATAAGCTGCAGAGAACTCATGAGTAAAACCATGATCATCAAGAAAATCTTCGATATTTGTATTCTTGAACTCAGTTCCATTATCACTTCGGATATGCTTCAGAGATAATTCATATTCTGTTTTAGCTCTCTTAGCGAATGACTTGAAGATTTCAACCACTTTGCTCTTGTCATCCAAAAAGAAAACCCAAGTATAACGTGAGAAGTCATCAACAATAACTAGACCATATTTGTTTCCTCCCAGACTTGCATAATTTTGAGGACCAAAAAGATCCATATGAAGCAATTCAAGAGGACGAGTGATAGTCATGATGGTCTTCGCTGAATGATGTTTCTTCGTAATTTTACCAGCTTCGCATGCACTGCAGAGACGATCCTTATCGAATTTTACTTCGGTAAGACCAATAACATGATTCTTCTTCACTAAGTTATGAAGATTTCTCATCCCTGCATGACCAAGTCTTCGATGCCATAACCAACCAGATGAAGCTTTTGCCATTAAGCAAGTGGATACAGCAGGGCCCGAAGAAAAATCAACAATGTATAGATCTCCCTTTCGGTAACCCTCGAAGACAAATGAATAGTCATCCTGTGAAAAGACAACACAACGCGAAGCAGAAAACAACACAAGCATACCCATATCGCATAACTTTGAAATAGACATAAGATTATATCCAAGAGATTGGACTAGCATAACCTTGTCAATGTGCTTATCCTTCGATATGGCAATCTTACCCAAACCTAACACTTTACCTTTGTTGTTATCACCGAAGGTAATGTACTTCAGAGAAGATTGAGATAGTTTTTCTTCGGTGAACAACTCCTTGTCTCCGGTCATATGGTTTGTGCAACCACTATCCATGACCCATTCGGATCCACCGGAGACATAGCCCTGCAGAAGAATTAGTTCTTCTTAACCACCCACAAACGAGCAGGTGACTGAGAAGACGTTGAAGCACTAGTCGAAGCAATATTAAATCGGACAGGAGTGTATTGCTTCGGTGTACCATCAAGCACACCATAAATGTAAGTCCTCTGCGAATGGTTAGCATAAGTATGAGCATATGCAATCTTAGAATGATTATTATGAGGACGATACGTATGGCGACCGGTACGATAGTATTGCTTCTGTGGAGCATTTGATTCGGTCACCAAAGGATCATTTCTCGTCTCAAGTGAGTAGAAATGATTCGGTGGTACCGAAGGCTTTCCCTGCATAGAATGGTTAGCAGGCAATTTTTCCACAAGTGCTTTCTGCACCCAAATCTGCCTCTTGTAGAATCCATTCTTTGGTGGAGTACCTACATACTCAGCTGAAACTTTACCCTGTTCATCTTTCATGAGTTTGTAGTCTGAATCAAGTGATTCATCCACAATGACTTTGTTCATCTTGCAATCGAAACCTGAAAGGTTAGCAATATCAATGGGTTTCTCCTTCGCTAGAACCCAAACAGTCTTAGGATACTGCTCAGGCTCCCAATATGTGCCATCAGGATTTGTCTTTCTTTCAAAGCCAACACCTTCATTCCTGGGATTCCTGTGAAGGAGAGCCTTCCTCAGGATATCACAGAGATATTGGTGTCCTTGCACACTTTTGAACATGCCTGTTTCAAATAAGTTTTTCAACCTGAGGAGTTCCTCGGTAACAGCAGGATTTTCCTCATCGAAGGCATTAGTATCATCAATAATAATAGGAGCTTTTCCTTTGGAAATAGTTTTGCTTCGTTCCAAACAATCCAAACAAGGTGATTCAGTTTTATCAATTGCTTCAGAACCTTGTTGAGCCATGAGAGAGAGATTGACATTTTCCAATTCTTCATGAGCCTCTGTCAGTTTTTCGAGAGCCACTTTCCTCTGAAGAAATTCATAGGTAAGCTTCTCATAATCAACTGAAAGAAGATCATGCCGAGAGGATAATTCTTCAAACTTCTCCTTCAGAGCAGCATGCTCATTTGTTAAAGTTTGATTCTTCTCAATCTCATCGATCAACAACGTTTCTGACTTCTTAATTGTTTTGCTTAGTGAATCAAGTTCATCTTGTTGAATTGAAGCGATTTTAGCAAGTTTAGCATAGCTTATCCTAGTATCACTTTCACATGAGGAATAATCAGAAGTATCATAGGTTGACTTAGATGAAGATACCTTTGCCTTGGCCATGAAGCAATATGCAGGAGTTTCATCTTCACTACTGTTGTTGGTGAAGAATGAGCTCGAAGCCTTTGCTGAAGCATCTGTCGAAGCAAATGCTAAACCAGCAACACCATCTGATTCGGACCCTGAAGCAGACCTTGAGTCTTGTTCAGCTTCGGAACCAGATGCTTCGTCTTCTGAGTTCATTTCCTTTCCCAGATAGGCCTTGGCACGGTGAGAGCTGCTTCGACGAGACGAGTGAGTCTTCGATGAAGAACCCTCACGCTTCTTATGATACTTCTTCCTCTTATCATCATCAGAATCTTTCTTCTTTTCCCTTCTTGAACTGGAATCATGTTTCTTTGACTCATGATTTCTGGAGGATCTGTAAGGCTTCGATGAAGAGTCTCTGAGTGAATGCTTCGATTTGTTTTCAGCTTCCCACAGAGGGCAATCAGCAATGTAGTGTCCTGGTTTCTTGCACTTATAGCAGCAGTTGTCCTTCGATGGAGTGCTTCTTGAGGATGAACGGTGAGAAGAATGACTTGAGCTTCTTGAAGGATAACTTTTCTTGGGTGAAGAAAAACCTTTTCTCTGAAAGCGATTGAAGCGTCTCATGATCAGTGCTAAATCCTTTCCAATGCTTGCGGGATCATCTGATTCGACACCTGAAGCAGAACTGACTTCGGGCGAAGAATGACGCGAAGCTTTTGCTTTCAAAGCATGAGATCTCCTTCGAGAACCATTTATGTCACGTTTCTCTTCTTCTTCCATTTCAAAGGTAGTGAGTCTCTCAAGAACATCAGCAGCAACAAGACGTCTGTAATCAGTCCTTTCCTTGATCATCAGCACAATGTGATCAAACGAGTCATCTAACGAGCGAAGCAATGTTCTGACAACTGAGTGAGGAGTTATATCATCAGCACCGAGGGAAATCAACTCATTTGCAAGAGCTGTGAGTCTGCTGTAAATTGAGTGGACTTTTTCACCCTCGAGTCTTTTGAAGCGATAGAATTTGCTTCAGAGTGTGTCAATTCTGGCATCTCTCTGAGTAGAAACACCTTCACCAATCTTTTCAAGATAGTCCCAGACACCTTTGGCCGAAGGAATATTCTTCACTTCATGATACTTTTCTGGAGTCAACTGATTTGTGATGAACACCCAGACAACAGAATCAAGATCAATCAGTTGAGCTTCTTCAGGAGTGATAGCATTCTTGTCAGTAACTGTAACACCATGTAAGACAACTTGCCATGCAGTGGAATTGATAGCCATAATATTCCTCTTCATCTTGTCCTTCCAGTAAGAGTAGTCCTTCCCATTGAATATAGGAATAGGTTCGCCAGAGCGAACGGCTGCGAAAGACATACTTGCAAAACACTCTAGGAGGTGTTGGGAAACGTAGTAGAAAACAAAAAAATTCGGCCTACGAATCAAGAACCCAAGATCATCCAAGAAGATTGCATACAAGGTTTTAGGTCATGGCTCACCAACCTATGTAGAAGAAGTAGAGTTGGTGAAGCTCGTGGACGTAGTGGAAGTAGATCTCGCAAGTTCTCCCACGAACAGTCCCTCGATCAATCCCACGAACAAGTCCCGCGATCTAGTCCCACGGACAAGTCCCATGAACAAGCTCCTCGAAGAAGGGTCGAAGGTACAACCCCTCCATTAGTATCCACACATCCCGTAGTAGCAATCCAGCAGCGCTCCACCGTCCAGAGATGAACGCCACCGAGAAAACTAGAGGGAGAAAACCCTAACGGATTCCGATCTAGAACAGCGTCTAACCGGGGTCTAATTGTGGAGCAACGGGGTTTAGAGGAGGGAGGGTGGCGCATAGGCCTTGGGGATTGATTGTCTGTGTCTTCACCCACCCTTGGCTCACCTTATATAGGTGGCCAAGGGTCCTAGGGCGCAGCTCAAGGAGGTTTGGGAGTCCAACTTGGACTCCCAAGCCTTCCAAACCTACACATACCTTCCCACCGGAAACCTTCCATAATGGTATTTGGAAATCCCACATGGAGGATCTCCCACCCCTTTTTGGTGCGCCCCCACCACCTGGCCGGCCAGGGCAGCCTAGGTGGCTTGCCCCCCAAGGCCAGGGGCGCAGGGCAGTGGGTGGTACTGCCCGGAACCTTCCGGAACCTTCTAGAAGCTTCCAGGACCTTCCGGGACCTACCGGGACTGTTTCAGGACATTCCGGACACTTTTGGAGCACTTCCAATACCTTCCGGAACCTCTAACGAATGTTCCGGAGCCATCTAAATGGGTTTCGGAGCCATCCGGGCAAAGGTTATTATGTCCGGTGAACACAACATATTGTTTAAGCTGTCCACCGATCACCGAAACTATTCCGGTTGATCGTAAACTTTCCCATTACCATTTTCATATGTTCCGGAACCACCTGGGACTACTCCAGAGTGATCCGGACATATCCTTAAATACCCAAAACTACTTTTGGTGCCCTTATGAACTACTTCATAAATCCCCGGAACTACTTCCGGTACCCGTATGAACTATTCTGCTTTGCTTCCACTAAACCTTCTACCATACTAGTATTCTAACAGACTACTGCTCGTTAAGTGTGTGACCCAATAGGTTCGGTATAATGCGGACATGACTCAGAACATCTTCTGGACATAGGTCAACAGCCTTTTGTCAATAGCCAATAATCAACAGCAGAGCCATGGACACCCATGTTGACTCCCGCACATACACGAAGAAACTTCGAGTGAACCATTATGTTTAGTCATGTACCATTCCCTTTGCTTCGCGATATATGACAAAGTTAGAGGAGAGAAGTTTGGCACCCATGTGTAACAACTTTTGAACACAAGCCACTCGTTATCCTCTTTGCTCGTTTGTCCCTTTTCTCGTTATCGTATTCCGGTATCCCCGTGACTGAATCACAATGCGTCTGGCCAGACTATAATGGATACCGTCATACCGAGTGGGCCCGAAGTGAATATCTTCTTCATCGTGAAGGAGCAAATCCCATTCTTGAACTATCACAGTCACTAGCCACACCATCTGACATACCCAGAACTTATTTTACTACTTCCCATTTACGGGAGGATTCATCTAAGAACCAAAGCATGTCTTCCTGTGTGAAGCAACTCGATACTCTCATGGTCTAAGGAATTACGTATATGAAAACATTTCATGATATGACTTATAACGTTGTTACGATGTGATCTCTAAGTATATCATTCAATACTGGGGTCGGTTCAACATCATTGTTCTGCTAACAATATGTTCCCATTGCTACTGACATCCTTGTTACAAGAACAATGTCCATGATTAAGAAAACGTAATCATCAGTTAGCACATGAGCTGGTCTTAGAGGCTAAACCAGGAACTCTTGGTGTTTACATTTCCACACATGCAAATGAGTTTTCTTCTGAATCTCATAGTCAGGGTCATTGCAATTATAGCACAGAAATATAAACATTAATTACGAACGTGGAAATATATATATAATAACATTTTATTATTGCCTCTAGGGCATATTTCCAACAGTCTCCCACTTGCACTAGAGTCAATAATATTGTCAGTGCTTGAGCACTTTATACCTATGGCATACCGGTGTAATAAATGCCTCATTTGTGGTATAGACCTCATCTTCGGATCTGACGTTTCAGGCCCGTTTGTATCTTGCATATCTTCGCGTTTTCACGCTATCATAAAATTCACTAATTTTATCAGTTTAGCTTTGTATATGTTTGAATCATTTGGTAGGACCTTGGTTCCTTAGAATAAGTCCTGAAATCATTCATCAATGTTCCATGAGCTTCAAGCATCTAGGAAACCATACCATGTTCATAAATGAACTGATGATTCAAAATACCCTCCTTGTTACTTCTTTAAGCAACAATATACTTAGCCTCTGTTATAGAATTCGCCACAATATCTAACTTTAACACAGTTCCTTCATACTGTGCCACCCTTATGTGTGAAACACATAATCCCAATTAAAATCGAAAACCGATCGGAGTAAGTATGAAGACTGAATTGGTGTAACTGTTTACATCAAAATTCAGCTGGTGTAACTTGTTACAACGAGCTCTTCATTATCTCCATTTTCCGAGAAACATATCTTATCTATCATAAGTTTAACTTTTCAGTGTTTGTCCAATGATCAACATGTTGATCACTTTGGTATCTTGCTCACAACCTTTTAGAGCACTGGACATATCTGGTCGTTTTACATATTATGGTGTACATGATTAATCCAAACACACATGTGAGTGGAATTCAATTCATGTGTTTTGCTTATCTGTGTTCATGAACACTGATTTCCGCAAACAACTTTTCACCGTGACCTCGGCAAGAACATCCTTCTTGGCGTTTTCATACTAAACTACTTTAGTATCATGTCAACATGTAACGTTGGATTTAGCATGATCAAGCACTTACTATCTGCATAGATCAATGTGCTCAATACAAATGCTATATTAGCCCAAGTTCTTCAACTGAAAACTATTTCCAATGAAGTCCTTATTCGTGTCAAGAAATTTATATAATTTCCAATCAACAATATGTCATCTACATAAGATTTTAGAAATATCATTCAGCTCCCACTTACTTTCTTGAACATTCAAGCATCTTCGTTATTCCTGATGAAAACAAACTCTTTTGGAAATTTCATCATAATGAAAATTCCAACTCCATTATGCTAGCTCCAGTCCATCACTGGATATCCAAGGCTTGCATCTATTTTAGCATCCTTTGAATCGACAAAACATTCCGGTCGTATCACATATACGTCCTTTGTTATATTTCCGTGTAGGAACTTTGTTTTGACGTTCATTCTACCATATCCTATAAATGAGATATGTAGTAATTGCTAATATAACCCGAACTGACTAAAGCATTTCTACGGTCGACACTATTTCGCCGTAGTCAACCTTTGAACTTGCTAGAAAACAATTTTCCAACGAGTTGAGCTTTATGGATAAAACAATTTCATCCGAATCAATTATAGATCCATATATATATTCTTCAGACTTTTAGTCTTTCCGAGGGTCTACCAAGTTCAAAACTTGACTTACTTCCATGGATACTATCTCGGATTATTTGGCATTTAGCCAAATCCCGGAGTCAGGGCCCATCAACGCTTCTTTGTATATCACAGGTTTATCATTGTCGAACAACAATATCTCGTTTTACATATCATGAATGTTTGTACGATTTTTGTCTAACCTGTGTGGTTCAGCTGCGCACTTCTCTGAAGATTCAACAATCTTTGACAAGTTGCACTGTCCTCCCACTCACTCTTTTGTAAGAAACTGTTTTTCTTCAAAATACATTGTTCTTAACAGCAAACAGTTTTGCTTTTGTGTAGTGATAGAGGAATACCAAAACTTTTGGCATAACCTTAACAAAGTAGCACTTATCTGATTTGGGGTTTTGAGTATGTCAAACATATGCCTCGTATACCCAATTTTTAAGAAAAGACAACATGGTTTTAACAGTCCATACCACATCTAATATGGTGTCATTTCAACAGATTTGATGGTGCTCTTTTCAGTGTAAAAGCTGTAGTCACTAACG
Organism: Bromus sterilis; assembly: GCA_950022295.1. Lineage (NCBI taxonomy): Eukaryota > Viridiplantae > Streptophyta > Magnoliopsida > Poales > Poaceae > Bromus > Bromus sterilis. The sequence goes on along the minus strand of OX465596.1, from coordinate 40,660,462 downwards.
CATAACTTTAATAAGTATAATGGCAAATTGATAAACGTCATATTTGATCTTACCGTGTCATACATGGATTGATTACATCTCTCGAACACTTTACTCATAGTGGTGTTCCGGGAGACGCAAGTTATGACACTTCTTCACAACTCATCAGACGTTCGCTAAACTTGTAACTCAAATATTACTTTCTACAATCTAATTTGCAGAAGCTTTATTTTCTTGTTACAATGAATTTCTATTTCACTCTAAAATTCCTTGAACATTTCAAAGATTTCAGACGTATGTCTCTATTGAACAGATATCCACATATCTACTTCAACTCATGAGTGAAGATAGGGAATCCACTGCACACAACTACACTTATTGGACTACACACATCATCATGTATGATTACCAATGGTTTAGTTGCCCGTTCATGTATGGCCTATTAACGGTGTTTTAGTCACATTAATTCGAGACAAAGATCGCAAGCGTCAAGTGATTCATAATCATATGACTCGAAAGTCCATCACTTATGGAAATTCTTCATGCATGTTATGTCACTTGTGATAAACGGCAGTGCCACATCTATGTGGTATTTCTGTTAGTCTTGCGACGTTTAGCGTCAGTGTTATGAATGTTTAGTATTATTATCAAGATTCATAACATACACCCTATTCATAATGGAAGTATGGCCTTTACGTTATTCATAGCTTTGAACAACTCTATTGCAACAAACATGATTCAAAATGATGTTTTGCAACAAGGCTAAAGTGTAGTAACAATTTACTCAACTCTAAAATGAATTATGAAGATAATCATAGAGTCAACACACGGTATAGTAAACCTTTTACCGTGTTCCCGAGCGTGTCAAAACTCATCATTAGCTAGTCATAAAGGCCATAGTATTTCTTGCATCGAGTTGCAACAATATGCAATCGATGTGATATTCCGGTGATCAACAGTTTAATCACAATATACAGAATCCACAATTAACTGCTTAATCATGATTCCCAAGAATTACATCTCTTGACCAGCAATGAATTCATCTATAACTCCGTATGACTTTCATTTCTGAGCTGGTTATTCCAGTCTTCTTTCGTTTTGCCTTTATACGTATCATAGTTCTATTTCCAATGTCACTCCTACTCACAGAAGATCACACATGATCAAGGGTGGCGCAGGCCATGGACTTTCCGGCGTGTAAGTCTTACTAACACCCTATGGAACTTCCTTTCCCTTAATCCTCATCATCATATGATCATTGTTCTTCTGGATCCCACACATCAGTTTTGTTTAGAGCACAATGAACATTTTCACTAATGCTTACAATCATACATTGTACTAGATATCTTATATCCAACATTAATTGTCTTACTACTGAAAACTTATTTTTCAGTTCCATGAATATAACATAACTATCCCAAACTTTTCGAAGTTCGGGTTTCATGATGGTGAAGACAATGCACTTAGCTGTCGTGGAATTCTAGCATTTTGGATTATGGACATAAGTCACATCATCCATAGCATCAGCGGGAGAGCATCAAAAATTTGCGGTAGGACATGGTCCTTCTCGGCACTATTGAGGATAGTCCTCACAATACGGTACCAATCGTAAAGTTTTTACCAGATAATACAGTTAATCAAAATCAATTGGGAAGGTGGTAACGCGAGCCATTATTCTACAACGATAATGCAAATACTAAGACTTTGTTCATAATTAAGTTGCACTTGTGATTAATCAATTTAATTACTAAGTGCGCTCCCACTCAGATCAATATCTCTCGTAATTGATGCTGGAGTGATTCAAGATCCAACCCAATCGTCCGCCATTGATGTGACATCACTGATGACTTAGACTGGACCGGTAGGCCAACTTGCCAATCACGCCAAAGGTGATTCTTGTTCATCTTTCGATGGGCGTGTTCCGGTAGCAAACTTTTATCCAAACCATCAAGATAACCAAGTGTAATGTGCTGTGTGTTCTTTTAACACACCCGTCTTTTATGCGTCACACCGTGTGCACCCATGTGACATGACCTGCTCCGATGTGAAACATAGTATAGACGGTGCTACAGTTGGAAGAACACTATCAACTTGATATTGTTATGCGAGAGATCACCCTAATAAAATACGACTATCGCGCATCAAACAAGGGTGCATCAAAGGGATAAACATCACAGGCAGTTTCTAAAATTTTGTGATATAGTATAGCCCTTTGCTTCGTGAAGTCTTCATTGTCTTCACGTCGTCGTGGTTGAAGTCACCGTGTCCAACAACTTTGTCCTTGGCGCCGGGAACATCACCACGGCTTCCGGCATGTGCGTCGGGGTCCACCTCCGCATCGTAGATCATCACCTTTGCATCTATCTATTGCTTTGCCTCGAGCTAATAAACAGTTCTGGCACGCAGGCCATAATTAAGTGACAATCATATGACTCCAGTCATCATGCCGTACCACGACACGCAGGTCGCGAATAAATATTACATAACATATAGCATCTCATACAAACACATTGCAAATCTTGAAGGCTATACCACATCACAGGCATACTCTGCAAAAACGAGTTAGATCGCCATCTACACGGGTTGTTGCAACTTTTATCGTGGTTGTTAAGCAGGTTTACAAGGCAAACGAGAAACCCTAGACAAAACAAAAACACGATACTTCTTTTGTTGCTAGTTTAACGTTCGGGGTGCGTGTAGCAACTAATGCCACAAGCCAAACTTCGTTCAACGCGTGACCCCCGTGTGGATTTGAGTTCATAAAATCCACAAGCCCCTCCATGTATAATATTCTATTGCGAGATTAAGATGAGATCCAAGGAGTTTGATGTAGACCATGATCAAGACAACCAGCATACTGAAAGCAGCATAGAGGGATCGATGGAAAACTCAATCCTTGTAGCAAAACCTCAACTTGCCATCAAGCATAGAAAAAATCACATGATAGGGAAGCAACAAGAAAATCAATGCCTCATATCACACATATGATCTAGATCTAAACATGCATCTAATCAAGGATCGCTCATGATACCACTGTTGGGAAACGTAGTAGAAAACAAAAAATTTCGGCCTACGAATCAAGAACCCAAGATCATCCAAGAAGATTGCATACAAGGTTTTAGGTCATGCTCACCAACCTATGTAGCGGAAGTAGAGTTGGTGAAGCTCGTGGACGTAGTGGAAGTAGATCTCGCAAGTTCTCCCACGAACAGTCCCTCGATCAATCCCACGAACAAGTCCCGCGATCTAGTCCCACGGACAAGTCCCATGAACAAGCTCCTCGAAGAAGGGTCGAAGGTACAACCCCTCCATTAGTATCCACACATCCCGTAGCAGCAATCCAGCAGCGCTCCGCCGTCCAGAGATGAACGCCACCGAGAAAACTAGAGGGAGAAAACCCTAACGGATTCCGATCTAGAACAGCGTCTAACCGGGGTCTAATTGTGGAGCAACGGGGTTTAGAGGAGGTAGGGTGGCGCATAGGCCTTGGGGATTGATTGTCTGTGTCTTCCCCCACCCTTGGCTCACCTTATATAGGTGGCCAAGGGGCCTAGGGCGCAGCTCAAGGAGGTTTGGGAGTCCAACTTGGACTCCCAAGCCTTCCAAACCTACACATACCTTCCCACCGGAAACCTTCCATAATGGTATTTGGAAATCCCACCTGGAGGATCTCCCACCCCTTTTTGGTGCGCCCCCACAACCTGGCCGGCCAGGGCAGCCTAGGTGGCTTGCCCCCCAAGGCCAGGGGCGCAGGGCAGTGGGTGGTACTGCCCGGAACCTTCCGGAACCTTCCGGAACCTTCTAGAAGCTTCCAGGACCTTCCGGGACATACCGGGACTGTTTCGGGACATTCCGGACACTTTTGGAGCACTTCCAATACCTTCCGGAACCTCTAACGAATGTTCCGGAGCCATCTAAATGGGTTTCAGAGCCATCCGGGCAAAGGTTATTATGTCCGGTGAACACAACATATTGTTTAAGCTGTCCACCGATCACCGAAACTATTCCGGTTGATCGTAAACTTTCCCATTACCATTTTCATATGTTCCGGAACCACCTGGGACTACTCCAGAGTGATCCGGACATATCCTTAAATACCCAAAACTACTTTTGGTGCCCTTATGAACTACTTCATAAATCCCCGGAACTACTTCCGGTACCCGTATGAACTATTCTGCTTTGCTTCCACTAAACCTTCTACCATACTAGTATTCTAACAGACTACTGCTCGTTAAGTGTGTGACCCAATAGGTTCGGTATAAGGCGGACATGACTCAGAACATCTTCCGGACATAGGTCAACAGCCTTTTGTCAATAGCCAATAATCAACAGCGGAGCCATGGACACCCATGTTGACTCCCGCACATACACGAAGAAACTTCGAGTGAACCATTATGTTTAGTCATGTACCATTCCCTTTGCTTTGCGATATATGACAAAGTTAGAGGAGAGAAGTTTGGCACCCATGTGTAACAACTTTTGAACACAAGCCACTCGTTATCCTCTTTGCTCGTTTGTCCCTTTTCTCGTTATCGTATTCCGGTATCCCCGTGACTGAATCACAATGCGTCTGGCCAGACTATAATGGATACCGTCATACCGAGTGGGCCCGAAGTGAATATCTTCTTCATCGTGAAGGAGCAAATCCCATTCTTGAACTATCACAGTCACTAGCCACACCATCTGACATACCCAGAACTTATTCTACTACTTCCCATTTACGGGAGGATTCATCTAAGAACCAAAGCATGTCTTCCTGTGTGAAGCAACTCGATACTCTCATGGTCTAAGGAATTACGTATATGAAAACATTTCATGATATGACTTATAACGTTGTTACGATGTGATCTCTAAGTATATCATTCAATACTGGGGTCGGTTCAACATCATTGTTCTGCTAACAATATGTTCCCATTGCTACTGACATCCTTGTTACAAGAACAATGTCCATGATTAAGAAAACGTAATCATCAGTTAGCACATGAGCTGGTCTTAGAGGCTAAACCAGGAAATCTTGGTGTTTACATTTCCACACATGCAAATGAGTTTTCTTCTGAATCTCATAGTCAGGGTCATTGCAATTATAGCACAGAAATATAAACATTAATTACGAACGTGGAAATATATATATAATAACATTTTATTATTGCCTCTAGGGCATATTTCCAACAGGAGGTTAATCCAAATAAAGAGTGCCTGGCTCTGATACCAATTGTTAGTCCAAGTATGTGATCAGAGGGGGAGGGGGTGAATGATCACTTAAAAATTTCGCATGAAACTTTGAAGTGAAGCATAACACAGCAATCGAAACTATTCAACAGAAAGGTAAACATTGAAGCAGTACATGATCGAAGCAGAACATAGCGAATCAAAAGCATCGAATCAATTGCATTGAAGCAGATCACTGAAGCAATTGATAAACTGAATGTAAGTGTGGAAAGTAAAACGAACTCTTGACTCGGCGATGTTTGTTCGACCAGTTCACACTCTGCAAAGTGCTACGTCTGGTTGGAGGGACTTGTGATTGAACACAGGAGCTAACCTCTCTCCGTCCGTTTCTCCACTGCACCAATCTCCTTGAGCTTGGTCAGTTCTTCACTCGTGGTTGATTATTGAGGAAATCACCGAAACCTTTGACAAACTGGACTTCGAGGCGACAATTACTCTTCGCTCTCTGAAGAACAACTCTCTAACCGTCTAGGAGAATTGCAGTTCTCCAAGATAACAAGGTTAGCAAACTTCTTCCTAAGTCATAATGAATCAACTCAGATCAATAGGACTTATGCTTCGGTGTATTGGTTTTTGGTTTGCTTCGGTGGGGTAGCTCTCTCTCTCTCTCTCTCCTCTGTAAGGAATCAATCTTGGAGCAGCCGCCCGCCAATGAGGGCGAGGGTGGCGTATTTATAGGTGGAAATCCCTAGGTGCGAAATGACTGAAGTGACCCGATGTGACAGCTTGACACCTGTCCCCAACGGTCATATTTCCAGTCACAGCGCAACTTTACTTGCGGTCCAAGTAAAGCTGACTCACGGACTTGGTTCTGCTTCAGGAGCCGAAAGAACAAAGTCTTCACTGGTGAAGCATTACCTAGCTCACATGAGATTTCTTCGACTCAGGCTTCTCACTGGTTTAGATTCGATCTGAGTCTTTTCATCAAAACCTTCGGAGTACATTTGCTAAACCCCTCTTGATAGTACGGTTTTTCCTACGACTCAAAGAAGTAAAAAGAACTACGCAAAAACAACTAAGTCTTGCGCCATCTTGATCATCTTCTTCGATAGGACGAGCTTCAGGATTCCTTATCCTTTTTTAGGGGTCGACATCCGTGATAAGCTTCGCTCCAGAGGATATGCTTCGATAAATGAGTAAATCTTCGTTGAAGCTTTATCACCAACCTATAACTTCAGGAACCTAACCATCTGTTTCACACTAGAAAACTTGTTAGTTCCTCTACTGTTTTGACCAACAATATCCAAAACTCATGAGGGTAAAACTTTGCTCTTACAGTTTCATATATTTCTCATGTATTAAAACATAAAATTATTTCTTAACAGATTCCGCAGCAGCATGTGGGGGGTACCATCTAGTTTTTATTAAAACCCCTCACAAAAAAAAGTTCATTGGTATCAGTCAAAAAATTCATTGGTTAGCTATAACCGAAGGATGAAGATGAAGATGTGTCCCGATGCTCACTTCTGTGGAGGGAAGCTAAGCTACTCATCATTGAAGATATTTTTGTTACCATGAAGGTGCAACAGCGCCAGAAAACTCACCCTTTTTTTCCTTGAGATATCACCATGAAGGAAATTCTGAACCACTAATGGTAGACGTTGAGGTGACCTCTAAACCTTCACAAACTTCCGAGGTAAATCGCATGTTGATTCCTCACGAAAGAACTTCTACCGCCTAGGAATCTTCAACCTCCAAGAGTAACAAAAACGGAAGAGAAATGCTTAAGGCTTTATCAAATCACAAATTACTTTCATCAAAAGAGAATGAAGTAATAGATATATTAGGTAAAATATTTCTAAAGTATCCCTCAAGAAATGTTTGATTCGCTGTGATGAGTATATGAAAGGAAACCATTCTCAAATCTAGGGTTATATTATTGTGTTGCTCAATCCTCCCATAAAATGGTGAATGGTGTATATAGGTGGGAGCAATAAATAGTCATTTTAGGCAGAAATCGTGCGGCCGGACAGCCCGCCCGAATTTTGTCCGGATTGACTGTCCAATGTCCGCCCACATCTGACAATCATTTTTCCAGTCTCTCGAGTATCACCCCAACCTTTATCCCTGGTACTCTGATCAAATCCAGCGGTCCATAGAAAATTAATTCTTGAACAGTTTAACCTTCAGTCTGATTGACGTTCAAACAAATTTTCTATCATCGCGTGTGTTCCAAGATCTAGCCGAACAATCTAGGGAAAATTTGCATGGACAGTCGAGCCACCAACCAATTTGTCTTATTTGCTTATTTTGAGTATAGATTTGGTTAGGCTTTTAGCATTGAACATTTTGTAGGATTGACATGTTGTGGTGATTTTGACATGAGTAAATCTTCGCAAAGCTCTTTAACCCCTTCTTAATAATGTGGGATCCTTACAACTTAAACTCTTTGTTGTTGCATATATGTTGAGTCATTAGCGTTTTGGAGGAGTATATGTCCAACGCACAAAGCATCCACGATATTAAAACTTATAGATCATTTTAGCCAATGTATTAATCCCCGTAAGTATATTGTCACCAATATCAATAAAGTTTACGGCTTGATTACACTTTCACCTTTCCTTGTGTTGTTTGTGTGTGTGTGTGTGTGTTCTCTTTTTCTTTTAAGTTTCTTGTTTTCTACTCCCTGGCTCATAATTATAAGATATTATATTTTTTGAATCAAGTGTATATAAACGCGTTTTAATGTGTTTGTTCACCTATTTTAATTTGTATTGAGTTGTTATTATGAACGAATGGAGTATTTCTTTGTGTTTTGTATAAGATACATTGCTTTTAATGAGATACTGGAATTATATTTTTCGAATGTGTGAACATTTATTTTTAAAAGCCTGATCATGTATTACAGATATATGAATATCACTTTTCATATTCAAAAATACTTTTAAAAATACGTGACCATATATTCTCATAGAATGTGTTTTTCTGGCAACATATCAACTTTTCTTTCACATAGAAAAAACATTATATAAAATTACACGAGCATTATATACAAGAGTGATTTTTTATTAAAAAAATGATATCTTATACGTCTTTAAGCGCTTACATAAATTCAGTGAAATAATATATTTTCCTTTTTTGAGAATAAAATAGTATACTTTCCTTTTTGAGAGAGGGGGAGGGGGTACTAGCTTTATTAATCATAGTTGGAAACAAATTGAATACAACTTGGGTCATGAGGAGTGCTAAGCCATAGATGACGACCCTGATCAAGTCCACTAGCATAATTTGCGAGTTTACGAGCATCTAAATTAGAGTTTCTAGGTTCAAAAATAAAATTACAATCTTGAAAACTAGAAGAACGAAGGTTTATTTCTTGCAGGATCAATCCATTCAGATCACCGACGCACATGTTGATGTCCCTGATGACCGAGGTTGAATCACATGCAATGTTGAACGATCTCAGACGCAGATCATCTGCCAAAGCCAAAGCTCCCCTGCAAGCAATTGTTTCAGCCCTCACCTCACCAGATAGTCCTTTGATAATATACTTTCCTAATTTATAAAAAGCAATTAGTACTTGTTAATGGGCCGCGTTGAACGCCAGCCCATTGCTATGTCTAATACAAGCTGGGCTTTAATGGGCTTATCGCCGTTCCATTCTCCTCCTCTCCGAGCGACGACGCCGCCGCGCCGCCCCTCTCCCTCCTCCTCTCCCGTGCGCCTCCTCTAGCTCTTCTCGGTGACAGCGACGGCGGCGCGAGGACCTCCTCTCCCTCCCCGCGAGCACCGTCGCCGCTCTACGCGCGTGAGCCAACAGTGCCCGCGGCGTCCTAGAGCTCACTAGGTGTTTATCCCGGCTTCTAGCTCGCAGCTCCGGCGATTCCCGAGACTCTCCGTAGTCGGCGCGGCTTACCGTCCCGCCTGCACGAGGACGCCTTGACGCCCCCCGCGCGGGTCTCGGAGAGCACTGAAATAAGCCTAATGGTCGAGGTAATGGCCGCACGGAGCAGAGGCAGCGCTAATGGGGAGGACGACGAGCCGGTTGGGCGTTGGCGAGCGGAGGACGCTGTCGCCGGGAACCGTATGGCCCTTCAGGCTCTCCGGGAGCTCGTGGTCTATCCCTTCCTCTACGCCCGCCAGTCCCGCCTGCTCGGGCTTAAGGTGCTTCCTCCTGCCCCCTTCTCTTCACCCCCACCAATTTCATCGTCTCACGAGCCTTCTTTAACCAATTTATGCTCCTTATGTTGTGTGTGCTTGCGTCTGCAGTGGCCCAGAGGGTTGCTGCTCTACGGCCCCCCTGGCACCGGAAAGGTACTGCATTAACATTGGCATGCCTTAATCGTTCTACAGATGTTGACCAGTGTGGTTCTTAGGATTGATTCTTGTTATTCTTGTCAGACAAGCCTGGTTCATGCCGTTGTTCGAGAGTGCAATGCCCACCTGACGATGATCAAGTACTACCTCAACCTGATGACATCCATACCTACCTACAATTTTAGTTTTAGTCTGCCAAATTAGGAGTACCATTTGTTTCTTAGTGTATTTGGGCATGATCGTTAAGTGCTCTAATGTTCCTGTCTTGACAGCCCATATTCGGTTCACAAAGCTCATGCTGGAGAGGGTGAGAAGTTCCTGCGCGAAGCTTTCTCTGAAGCGTACTCTCAGGCATCACAGGGCAGACCAGCCATTATTTTCATCGATGAACTGGATGCTATATGTCCACGACGTAATAGTAGGTATGTTTACCATGTTATCATGTTTGGTGCTTGTCCAAATCTGTTTTCTGAATGTGCTTCTCACAGGAGAGAGCAAGAGTCCCGCATTGTTGGTCAGCTGCTAACTCTGATGGATGGAAATAAGAAATCGTCGAAGAAGCTTCCTCACGTGGTTGTTGTTGCGTCAACTAACAGGTTAGAAACACCAAGTGCAGGATTGTAATTGCTGTTTTGACTGCCATGTTCTAAAACCTCTCCAATTGGACACTGGTTGTAGTCTATATATCATTTCATGGAAAGTAGTTCTCTGAAATAATATCTTGTCCCGTAATGTGTAGGGTGGATGCCATCGATCCAGCATTGAGAAGGCCAGGACGTTTTGACTCAGAGATAGAGGTCTCTGTTCCTACAGTAGAAGAAAGGCTGCAGATTCTTAAGGTAGCATAAACTTACTATTTGGTTGAATATTAATTTCTTCTTATCAATCCCTGTGATGACTGCTGCGTTCATACTGCTTATTATTCCGGTTGTATGGTTAAATCTGCAAAGTGCTATGCTTTTGGATACACGCCCCAGAATGCCTGCATAAAACTGAGGTCACTTGCCAATGCTTCATATTATTTGTACTGAGCCTAATTTTTTTTGTAACATAACGCTGCAAAACCTGCATTGTCTGGATCCATTAACTGATATCACAAATTTACTTGAAATCTCATAGGCCTTATTTTGTGTAGCTTTACTCCAAGAATCTGCATCTTGATGCAAGTGTTGATCTTCAAATTATCGCTGGATGGTGCAATGGTTATGTTGGAGCTGATCTAGAAGCTCTATGTCGAGAAGCTGCCAGACTTGCTTATCGTAGATTGTCAAACTCATCCGAGGATGGGAAGGTGCTCACACTACTCATGGAAGATTGGGAGTCTGCTAGATCTCAGGTCAAAGCAAGCATGATAAGAGGGGTAACTAAAGAAGCTCCAACTGTTTCATGGGATGATATAGGAGGTTTGAAAGATCTAAAGGTGGGGTATATTTCTCTTTAGGCTTTCCTATCTTATAATACAAACTTATTGTGATGGTGATTGTCCCTATGTGCAGAAAAAGCTTCAGCAAGCTGTTGAATGGCCCATCAAACATGCTGCTGCATTTGCAAGGCTTGGGATATCACCAGTTCGTGGTGTGCTTTTGCATGGACCTCCAGGGTGCTCAAAGACCACCCTTGCCAAGGCTGCAGCACATGCCGCCCAAGCTTCTTTCTTTTCTTTAAGGTTCGCTATAGAACGATTAGTCGATTACCGTGTACATTGTTTGAATCAAATCACAGCTCACTATTACACTGTGCAGAAGAGTCCATACATTTCTAATCAAGCTGAGCCCAACTAACCCTAGATATAAAGGAAAGGAAAAACATGAAATTGTTTCTGGGCACAAAAACATGATATTTTTTTCACTTTGTATGATATTTTGATCAAGCTGGCTTATTAATATGAATATTTTCTGGTTTAGTTGGAGTATGTTTGCAATCGTGCACCATGCGTTAAACTAATGAATAGAATATCAAGCTTCATGCATTAGCGAATGCAACCAAAAGTCCGAAATGATGGAAAGGGCTAGGCAATCCACATATACACTTCAACACCCCCTCTCACGTGTGACGCGGGAAGTCAACACGTGAATAGACTCAAGAGGCCTATATGTCAACACAGAGGGGGCAACATCAATTTTGGATAACTCAAGACCTAAGGCCTTGATACATGTTAAGCTTCATGCACTAGCTAACGCAACCAAAAGTCCAAACTGATGAAAAGGACTAGGCAATCCACATATACACTTCAACATAGAAAAGCTTCGCCTAGCCATCTTCTGTTCAAGATGTACTCCTCATTGAAGGTCATCTAGGTTTTGAAATATATTGTTGACCAGTGGTGCAGAACTATACTCGAAATATGTTGGAGAAGGTGAAGCTTTGTTGCGAAGAACATTTCAGAGGGCACGGCTATCTTCTCCAAGCATCATATTCTTTGATGAAGCTGATGCGATTGCCCCTAAAAGGTATGAGATCCATGTGTCCTAAATATTGAGCATAAACAGTTAAGATATACATTATGTGATGTGCAATATTAGTAAAAGAGAACTTGTAGAACTGTTATGAGAATTTATATGGTGCATCTGGTGTGGTGGAGATCAATGAAGAAACTTGTTTATGTATTAGGAATTGAGAGTATTGGCATATTTTCTTAGAAACTGTTCGTGATAGTTTTTTTATCAGGGCCAGAACTGAGATTTATGTGACGCTAGTTGTGCACTTGTGAATTTTTTTCCTACTGAGTACTGACCGTTTAGGTGCTGGTTTTGCAATGAAATAACTTGGGCTGGCACTTGTATGATCTTGCAGAACTGGTCCTAGTGGGAACATTGGCAATGCTACAGTAGGAGAAAGACTCCTATCAACTTTGTTGACTGAAATGGATGGTTTAGAACTGGCTACGGTACATCTTAGCCTGCTGCTAGTTTTCAACATGATTCTACTGAGCCTATGCTTCTCCTTTTAATTGAAAGGGTATGCTGTTATGTGTTGTAGGGGATTATTGTTTTGGCTGCTACTAATCGTCCCAAGGCCATCGATGCAGCTCTTCTCCGTCCTGGACGTTTTGATATGGTACCTCCCTGTCTCTGCGCCCCCTCCCTAGCATGCACATCTACAGTCACCATAACTTTCTCTTGACCTGCAGGTGTTGTATGTTCCACCGCCAGACACACAAGGCCGGCATGAGATACTACGCATCCATACACGGAAGATGAAGCTGGGAGAGGATGTGGACCTTGGGGAGATAGCGGAGCGCACCGAGCTGTTCACAGGCGCTGATCTGGAAGGCCTGTGCAGGGAAGCAGGAATGGCGGTGCTGAGGGAAGACCTGTCAGCCAGTTCGATACACAAGGTTCACTTCGAGGCTGCAATAAGGTCACTAAGGCCATCACTGACAAAAACAGAAGTTGATGAGTATGAAGCTGCCGCCATCCATGGTCCATCAGGCAGGAAACATTAGAACGAGCTGTATCTATTGAGTTTTTTTGTTTAAGCTCGTATTACAGACATTTTAGATCAGTCCACCCTTGGATAATGCAATCTCTGGGCGGTTGAATGATATATTCATGCAGTTTTTTTAATGAGAAATGAGAATTCCAGTGTTGCTGTTTTTGTTACAATCATCTGAACATGACGACCTCGGCTATATTGACAAGCTGGTAATGAAATAGCCTGTAACATCGTTGCACTATTTTTCTTTACAATCATCTAAACATGATGACCTCGGTTATATTGACAAGCTGGCAATGAAATAGCCTGTAACATCATTGCACTATCTTTGCTGAAGAAGAAAAACATGGTAAGAATGGGAAGTTGTGAATCATCAGCACCAGAAGAGCAGAATGTGCCCTGTTTATGTGTCAAGTATTCAACATGAGGACTTTTGCAACTGTTTAACACTCAGTTTCCAATTTTGGGAGCACCTCTATACATCCCCATCCCTGTAGACTAAGAATGCACTTGTCTTGTAGTAGCTCGACGCTAACTCCTTCCCGGCAGAGGTTGGTGGTGTGAAAGCGCATTGTGAGATCCCCAACACGCGATCTTTGCAGAAGCTCTTCCTGCAGGAGACGAATGGAATCGACATATTCAGGACAGGGGAGGTATAACTCAATAAACCAGTGATCTATCTTTGCAGGGTGAATGCCAGTTACAGGTATTCTAGCAAGAATGTCTGCAATCTGGTGAAAATTTGACACATCATGCTCATGTCCCTTTGTTAAGGAGAAGAGTGCATGCTTGACAGTGATGAGTTCTCAAGGCATGAGAAAAGTGCAAGGAAAGGGCCTGGAGAACGTACCGTGCAGCATCCAGAAGCTGCGACGCTATACCCTTTCTTCTGCGCGATGGGACCACCCAGATTGCCCGGAATCCGCAGAGCGCAGGCACAGCCTCTTCTTCACAGACTATGGCACCAGGGCCCTGGCACTCTTCTTTGTTCTTGTCAGGATGATTGTTCCGTCGTAAGACTTCCCTCTTGAAACTTATCTTGCCAAACTCCAATGTATGGTTTGCTTCTGCTGATTCTCTTTTACTGTCCGGCAAATTGCTTCGGCTTTCGGATGAGGAACTCGGGATAACTTTGTGTGCCGCTTTTATTGGTTCGGCGACTAGACATCCCACTATCCTCCCACCAGATACAAACAGATAAACCTATGGCACAAAGATGCTCCTTCTTCAGCAAGACAAAACATATTACATTTATGTTCTTATATATCATATGTATGTGGGAATTAAGATACCTTGCAGAGCTTATGAACTAGCTGGTCTTCACCATACCCCAGCTCCTTCTCCACCACTCTGATCACCTCCTGAACCTGGCACATGTGCATGATATTAGATGGTTTGCAACCTAAAATCTGTGCAATTTGCATCTACATTTCTAGTGTCAAAATAAAAATATGGATTAGTTGTGAAGTAGTCCAGGCTTTCAGCAGTAAGCCCAGATGCATACAAACAGATACAGCTATCAGATAAGTTACAGTCTGCATTTCTTCAGAAAGTCATGCATCTGACATAACAAAGTGAGTATGGCAAAAAAATACCTTGCTGTTCCGTATGCATGACTTGTCACCGCTTGCTAGAATTATCCGGTCACCGCCGCCGGACTTCATGACCACGGTTTCCTCACGCCAACCCTGCGACTCATCGGTCAGAAACTCTCCGGTCATATGAACACAAGAAACATGGGCAATGGCACTGCAATTCACACAAAAAAGAACAAGTGGAGGAGGGTAATGAACCTTGAAGGAGACGCCCTCGGAGTAGCTCCTGTGGTAGGCCCTGTGAACCTTCTCGTCCTCGTCGTTGCCCCGGGCGTACATCATGCCGCAGACCGCGCACATGTGGAGCAGGAAATCGGGCTGCCCCAGCTCCAGATGGAACTGCCCGTAGTTCCTCTTCTTGTTGAGGACCTTGCCGCCGTCGCCGCAGCTCTTGGGCTTCTTCGCCACCGTTGCTTCGCTGCCCAAAGCCATCGACACGGATTGGTCAGTCGGTCTCGCGAAGGTGAATCTGGAGGGCACCCAATTCGGCGTAAAACGCTTCCGAGATTTCGCACGCATCAAACGCCTCTCCGCTTGAACGGAAACGAGAACGAACACGGGTCAAAATTACGCGGGAGAGGGTAAATCCGGCATCGATTGTAAGGCGTGGATCGGAACCGGCGAGATTTAGCACGAGCGGTGATCGGCTTCAAGCGGTGTAAGAGAAGAAGAAGAGGAAGAACCTGTTCGAATCCGGCCCCGTGGCCTGGCGCTTGAAGAACGTGTTGATCTTGGGCTGCATCTCGTTCTCCCTGATTCTCTATATCCCCTTCTTGCTTCCTGCCGGAGTGGGAGGGAGAAGAGGCGACGGCGGCCGGCGAGAGGAGGAAGACGCGGGGTGGGGACTGGGGACACACGGAGGGCACGCGGGCGTATGGACGGTGCAGATGAGGGGATGACGCCGCTGGCGGAGGATATCGGACGGGCAGGGAATGGGAAGGCCGTCGGGCGGGTTTCTGAGACGAAAATATGGGATTCTGGCGCCAAAACAAGCGCCAAAAATATTGCTTCCAA
Source organism: Bromus sterilis (assembly GCA_950022295.1). Taxonomy (NCBI): domain Eukaryota; kingdom Viridiplantae; phylum Streptophyta; class Magnoliopsida; order Poales; family Poaceae; genus Bromus; species Bromus sterilis. The sequence goes on along the minus strand of OX465596.1, from coordinate 40,644,953 downwards.
TTCTCCAAGGGAAAAAACGGCTCTAATATGTGTTTTATATGTAAAAAAATACTTTAAGGACTCGTTTGGTGGCCTGGAAATCAAATCCTGACGGGAATTTTCAAGACACGTGACACATACAGTAAAAAGAGGAAAAAAAATCGGTGCAGACCTGCTGCAAACCTCCTCCCGTGCAGCCCCGCCTTCGATGAGCGCCACGTGAACAAGCTCAGCATCTGATCGTCCCTTCCATGTTCCATCCATTCTCAAGCGTTGCGCGGCTCCCGGCTCGGTTCGACTCGGCTTCTGCACTTTACAGGATCGCATGGATCCAGGCGTTGGGAACTCGACCCCAACTGCTGCCGCCGGCTCACGAGCGCGCCGTAGCTGCCTGGATTCGCCGCCGCTGTTGCCTGCACTCGCGCGGTCACGCCTCCACCAACCTCGTCCATCTCCGAATCTCACGCCGGCGAATATAATTTCCCCACCTCCCGTTCGCAAGTGCTTGATGTGTATGCCGCTGTTGTTGCTCTTGCTGGCCGCTGGCTTTATTTTGATTCATTTTCTACTCATTACAGTTCAACTGTATCCATAGTTCCATATAATCCAATGCTATTGAAGATTTGTATACTGGAATATATCCATCGCGCTGGATCTTGACATGATTTGAATTTCAAATGGTATTGATTGATAGTGTTCTGTCACCATATACATTGTTTGAAAGTTGTAGATCAATCGTGAATTTGTGCATTGTATCGACCAGTTTTGATGATGGACATAACTGTGAACATGTAAAGATCTCATCATTGGTGAACTAAAAGAAAATACTGTCACACTTAATGGCAGAAGGAGACAATCAGAAGCACAAGTTGATCATCTAGATGACAAAAACGCATATAATTTTAGACAAATTCTTTGATTTGAGTTAAATCTAAGCATGCTTAATCAAAAGATAAAAACAAAATCATCAATCACATTGTAGCTCATTTTTTAAAATTTTCCCAAAAATTTATTTATCTGGTACATTGATTCTGTAGATAAACAAATACAAAAATCAATAAAAAATATATTTGTATAGCAGATAAGAGAAACAATCACATTTTGACCATCAAATTGAAGATTTTAAATCATCCATATATACGTTAGATACAAACATACATTGTACTCCCTTCATTCCAAAATATATTGCGTCCTCGGTTTTCGTACTTCAACTTTGACCGTAAATTTAACCAACGAGACCAATTGCGGCGGGGCAAAAATTATATCAATGAATTCGTGTTTGAAAGAAGTGTTCGATTATATATATTTTTTCTTTCGCCGAAGTCGGTCTCGATGGTTAAATTTATGGTCAAAGTTGAACTTCGAAAAGCGTGGACGCATTACATTTTGGAATGGAGGGAGTACATTGTCAGTGAGAGAAATCAACTCTTCGACCTCCCCTTTGTAGCTACTCCGGTAGTACATTGCGAGGAGGCTTCCGCTTTGTTCTTCCGTCGCCGAGGCTCCATATCGGCATGAGCTCACTTTGATTCATTCAAAACATATCCCTCGAACAAGGTTTAAACATCTGGTCTAAACTGTAATATGTCCAGGATTTCCTCAAGTTACCTTCTATAGGGCAAAAGAAAAGTAAATGTCAATGAAATAAAAATCCGATCATCAAAACTGTAACATGCTAAGAAACTAGGGAGTCCATATTGTTATTTTTGGTTGTTGAAAAAAATGCATTATATGCTTTTGCCATCTTCTTTGCTCTAAGCTGAAATAATACTCTAATGTTTTCTTTTATCCATGTAAATTGTTGAACAAACATTCTGGTTGTCCATGCAGACTATTAAACCAACATGTTACTTGTCCATTCAAACTGCAGTGTTGTAAATTCTACACAAAGGTTCCTAATAAGGAAATCAATGAAGTTGAGATCATGGACAATTTATCTCTTGCATGTGTTTTAGACATACTTCATGGATATCTGAAAATGCATCTATAATCGCTTTATTTTTATTTATGATACAATTACAAATGATGTACTTCCTGAAGGGCCAATTCCACCACATCAACAACCTGTGTGCCGATTTGTTGTTTTGTGTTGGAATCACAGGAGATTCCTAACATGTACATTTTCATTATCACCTAAAAATGTATATGTTCAGTAAGCAATGTTTACGTTAGGGGCAGTGCTTGTCTTCATGACGCAACATGATACATCAATAAAAGTTCACAAGCAAGAAAGAAAAGGAAGAGAAATCAGTAAACAATGTCAGTCATGGATTGATTTACTGCGTCTCACCCAAAGGAATCTCAAACAGAATAATAGGCAAGCTGAAGGGGGAAGGAACTCACAGCCGCATCTGCATCGTGTGGCCGTGTCCGCGCTAGCGGCTCTCGCTCTCACAGCCGGCAGCGGCGAACGGCGATTGTGGCGGTTGAGGATGAGAGATGTCGGGCTTGGAGGAGCGACTGGGAGAAGAAAGGAAAGGGGATTGGAGCCGAGATTGTATGATTGGAGCCGAGCGTCAACGGGCGAGCCGAGAAGAACGCATATAGCGGTGAGTGGTGGGATACCGTGGGATGTTGGGATTAGGTACAGTCAGGTATGCACGAGAGAAGGCCTGCACACGGTCTCCACCGAATTTTTTTCCGTCACCTTCAGGGTTCGTGTCCTTTTCTGAAAATTTCGGAATGACACCAACTTCAACATAAGGTATGACACATATTTCGTTCACTATGATCCAAAGAAATGTTGAAACGTATCTTGGATCAGGTCATCAGAAGTCAAAATCTATCATCAAGACAAACGTGCGTATCTTCGCAACAATTCCGAGCGTCGAAAACCTATATGCGGAGAAGGGACCTTCCAATCATCCAGCTAGGTGAATAATATATGTAGCCAAACATCGTCTTCTTTTTCTTTGCTCCCTCCGATCCATATTAATGTACTTAAGTTTGTCTAGATACACATGCATCTAGTCTAAATACTTAACTAAATACATACGAATCTAGACAAAGTTGAGTACATTAATATGGATCGGAGGTAATAACAAACTAATAGCCGGGATACAAAGTTATTCAATAGCGAGTGGATGTGACATCACGTGTGGTTTTCTTCTTCTTGGATCATCTGCTGACAGCGAGTGAATGCCGGCAAATCAAACTAGAGCCTTTTTTCCCTTCCTCTTCCTTCCCCTCTCCGCCTCTCGGAGACTCCTCCATTCTCTGATGAATTCCGGCGTCTGTGTCCGCACAACACCCAGATTTTCCGACGACACGAGGGTCTACTCTCATTAGTGTAGAAACAAGTTGCGAGTCCAAGTCAAACCAAACACCCAGGGGCGAAGCCAGGATTTAGGTATGAGGGGGGCGAAGAAGAATATGATCGTAAAAAAAACTAAAACATCACACCATATCAAAGTCTCAATTATTGTAGGTGTCTTTTCTTTCATTCTTTTTTAAGGGTGCTCCAATTTGTCACTTCCATATTTTTGTTTGAGCCATTTTTCTATGTCTGAATTTCTATCCAACCATCCGTCCTCGGTTCATCTCTCGCAGAAGCAAATAAAAAAGATGAACACCTAACTAGTGAATCAATCTATTGGCTTGATGCAATAATAAGGAAAACTAGGGTGGTATATTGCAATCCATATAAAATGAAGTAGATGCTAGGTTGCTAGTGGTAGTTTCTGTGTACCTTCAGATTTAGAGCTCGATCTCATGAGTAAACATCACTTCAGCAACACGCGGAAGAAACAACATAAATATAGATAGAGAGCGGCCATGATTAGCACCTTAGAATAACAGCACGGGAAGCCGCTGTGTTAATGTGCAGAATGGCTTAGTTGCAGAATCAATGGACGACGTCCTACGTGAATGAGGCGGAAGACTTTCATATAGATCAGCCAATCGATCTGAGATAATGTGCGGCGCTAGGTCATAAGCAGGTGGAAACACAAAATAACCCTAGACTTCCGCAGGATCGATAGCCCCATATCACGTACATGAATTGTGAATAGGCCTTCGTGCATACACTGATGGATCGATTTTCCTTGGGCCTTGTTGCATACACCGGGCTAGCCCTTAAATATACGTACTTATGAATTTATCTACGACCATTAGTGCGTTTCCTATACGAGATTACCTATATAACGTGATCTGGTTTGTTGAGGGGGGCGAACCATTAGATTACCTATAAACCCATCGAACACTTCGCCTCGTGCTCAGCTCAGCTACTGCTAGTCAGCACTCAGCAGCTCACCAAGAAAGTAAGTATAAGCATCTCGTGCTCGTCGGCCCCTCCCGGCGACCAATCGCCCGATCGCCGCAGCCTGCATTCTTGCTGCGGGTTCCCGGTCCCTTTTCGCCGTAGATCCCCAAGAAGCCTCGGGAGAAATTTTTCCTCACGGGCTGCTACAATGGATCCAAACGCCAAGGGCGGCGGCCCACTCCAAGAAGCTGCCGGCGCCGGCGCCGACAATGATCCCCGCGACGGCGGTGCCGAATGCGGCGTCGCCTACCCCTTCCGCTGGCTGCGGCGGCTCTCCCGCGAGCTGCACTGGAGCTTCGTGCTCGCCGTCTTCGCCGTCTACGGGACCTGCCAGGGCGTGGGCAACGCCGTCGGGGTGGTCGCCGCCTCCTACTACAGCAAGGACGTGCTGCGCCTCCAGCCGTCCGCGGCGCAGTTCTACCAGGGCATCGTCGACTCGCCGTGGGTCGTCAAGCCCGTCTGGGGCCTGCTCACCGACGTCGTGCCCGTCGCCGGGTACCGCCGCCGCCCCTACTTCCTTCTTGCAGGTGACAAGATTTGGGGATTTCCTCTTTATTCCACTACACCCTTACCCACACACACAAACAAACAAATATTCAGACCCAGACACCATTTCACGGTTGGTGTCCTGACGCTCTGTGTTCTGAGGTCAATGCAGGCGTGATTGGCGTCACATCTATGCTCATGATCTCCCTGCAAAGTAATCTGGGGCTCATTCCGGCAATCCTGGCCCTCACGGCACAGAGCGCAGGCGCGGCGATAGCCGACGTGACTCTGGACGCCCTGGTTGCTCAGAACAGCATAACACACCCGCCGCTCGCAGCTGACATGCAAAGCTTGTGTGGGTTTTGCTCCTCCTTTGGCTCACTGATTGGGTACTCCATCAGTGGCCTTCTTGTCCACTCCATGGGCGCCCAGGTTCGTCGGGTCTCCTGTTATGCTATCAATGCTTGTGAATTCGATGTTCTCGGCCAATGATGTGTCTTGTTCTTGTTGTTTAAAGGGTGCCATTGGCCTGTTGAGTATCCCTTCAGCGCTGGTGTTCTCAGCTGGGATTCTGCTGAAGGAGAGCCGCGTGACTGATTTCGATTACAAGCAGGTGAGACAGCACATTCAATCTTATTCTGAGTCGAAATACTGAAAGTGATCTTTTGCACTAATGCCATTCAAGGCCTTTGCTGAATCAGGTTCATAAGAAGTTCTACAAAGCAATTCGGTCAATGGGGACAACACTGAAGTGCCCTGAAGTATGGCGCCCGTGTTTGTACATATATGTTTCGCTCAACCTAAGCCTGGACATCCAAGGAGGAATGTTCTACTGGTACACCGATCGACTTACTGGACCAGGATTTTCTGAGGTGTGCACATACCCTAGACATTAATGGTCAAGTCGTGTTTCAAGTAGACGCCAATCTGATCATCTGGCCAGAACTCTGGCTGGAAAGACAGCTAGATGCCATTTTTATGCAACATAATTTATTTGTGTAGCTTCCCTGAGTAGATGTACATGGTATTGTGTACAATGTACTATCTGAATATAGGTAAAGCAATATAAATACAAATTTGACGAATAAGCTTCTGAAGATGCCAATCTGCTCAAAGGTTCCAAAATAGCAGCCTCAATCAGAGCCTACCCCTTTATCACGAAATACATGGTAAAAATTGCATGGGTATGCTATAGGTTACATTGAGATTTGTGATATGCTTTTACTCACTTTTTCAAGCTTTCTTGTCAAAGAAACTTATGGAACATTTGCATTACAGGAATTTATCGGTGTGATCTACGCGGTCGGTGCAGTGGGTTCACTACTTGGAGTTGTACTATACCAAAGTGCTCTTAAGGACTACAACTTCCGCACCATGCTTTTATGGGGTCAAGTGTTGTCAAGTCTGACAGGGATGCTTGATCTAGCTCTAGTGACCCGACTAAACAAGAAGATCGGCATACCAGATTACGTTTTCGCGGTGATCGACTGTGGTGTCACTGTAATGGTGGGTAAACTCCAGTGGATGCCAGTTCTCGTACTTTGCTCCAAGCTTTGTCCTCCAGGCATTGAAGGAACCTTCTATGCCCTACTCATGTCCATACAAAATGTGGGGTTGCTTATGTCTGCTTGGTGGGGTGGCCTGCTGCTACACATGCTGAATGTGACTCGAGCAGAGTTCACTAACCTTTGGGCGGTTGTATTGATTAGAAATGTCTTGAGGCTGCTTCCGCTGATGCTACTGTTTCTTGTTCCTCAAAGTGACCAGAATTCGACGCTCCTTCCTGCGGAGATGCTCGAAGATGACGAATATACAGAAGCTGTTAAGGATGAATCAGGCAGTGTTCAGTTTTCCGTCCTTGTTGCAGATGATTCAAGCTGTCATCCCTCCAATGCGGCTGCTGAAGACGAAAGAATCAAGGTGATTGATGATGTAGGAGATGATATAGAGTTGATCCCGCTGATGAACAAGACCAGAACAGTTGGGTGATAATCTCTTTATATAAGGGGGTTGCTCATGATCCATTTATGCCCTGACCTTCTGATTATACGCTTCGGTAGTTGTCTAACAAGATGGTGTTTGCAAGTAATGTACACCATTTTTGACCGTCAGTTTATCTGTATTTTGTATAGGTAAAAGCAGCCAAGTAGCCAGTGAAGCATAATTATTTTTTCTCTTTTCTGTTGTTATGTTAAACAACATAGAATAATACAATATCGGTCCATTCAATCATATATTGAGCAGTTCCTTTACCTTATTCACTGCTGCTTTCATGTTCTCTTCAATTGAGTTAAGACGGTAATTTTATTTCCTTCTTTGTTAACATCACTGATTAACATATTCTTTCTCATGTAACTTTTTCCAAGGTTGGATAGTAGAGTTGACAGTGAAAATCCAAAGTAACAGGTCTAGCATGTTATGTGGAAGTGATAAGAATTGACTGTGTACGAGTCTCTCTCTTGACACATAAGTTCCTTTCCCAAGTTCATTGACCCGTTGGGGCCATGAATAACTGAAATTTGAACGAGGACAAAAAGTGTTGCCACATTTGAAGAGAAAGCAATCATTTTATTACCATACTAATCTTTCATGGTCACAGGCAAACCTTCCATTTTTACTACTGTAACATCAGAAATGTCAGATAGCCAAGCGATTCGATTGTTTTCTCTTACACAATTAGCACATGAACCCTAGATATCTCACACCAACCTGAAAATACACAGATACCACCTTGTACACTTGCTCTTGTTAATCAGAACCAGTGGTGATCACGCCCCTAGCTACTGCCGTGCCAGGTTCTTGAGGTGCTGGAACATCTTCTGTTTTATCCACTGCCTGTCATATGGCAGGAAAGCTTGAACGTGCTGATCATACCTGCAAGGGCAGAGTGCAGAGCTGGTAAGTTTTGGCACATCTTTGTACGGCCAGCTGTTTTGCCTTTGTGATTCAATGCTTTGAAAGTTAAACGTGAAGTTGTACTCACACCAGCGCACTGATGTCCGCTAGGCCATCAATGTAATTGTACAGGTCAGTGATGTCATAAGTGAAGTTCCTCGCCATCGGGTTGATATCCATGATTTTCTTTTCATAACGGGCGCAGATTCCTGTCATTTAGAAAAGCACCATGTTAACCATATTATGCTCTACAATGACGGTAGCTGAAGGCATAAAAACGAGAACTGGCTTAAAAGCACATAAGGGCAGTCACCGTGCAGATATGGTTTTGCTGTACCTACTGCCCTCCAGGAACCCACCAGATTGTGTGCTGCTTAGCTCATGGGCGATCTGGGGGCATCCCAGCTGGAGTTAATGATGATCTTTTTTAAGTAGGTGATATCTCGGAGAGGGGGGGTTCTTAGCATGTTACTGTTCCAAAGGGATATCTGGAAGAAAATGGGAGCTAACTGTGGTGTATGGTCCTGCTGATCAGTTTATAGAGGAGCTTGAAAATAAAATCCAGCGGTTCCAATGTGTCAATGGTAATCGGATAGGATTTCAATCTCATGAAAAAATCTCATGCATATCAATCAGAGATTGATTGATCTGTTTAACTATTGTATTGCTAATTTGAATCTGAGAGTTATCTAGGGAAGGAGTTTTATTTACTTGGACTAACAAGCGATTTGATCCTTAAATGTTACTATCCTAATAAAAGGCTGTGTGCATCGCCTGATGCAGAGGCCGGGGCTTCATCCCCTTTTTGAAATAAAAAACAAGCGATTTGATCCTGTTAGATGTGTGTTGGATAGAGTGCTGATATCTTGTGACTGGGAAGCCATGTTTCCCCTTTGTACCTTGCAACCTGTGGCTAGAATTGGTTCTGACCACTTGCCTTTAATTCTATCCTCTGAGTTAGCTGGTCACAATGGTCACAAAAGGTTCTTTGAACTACAGGAGGGGTTTAAAGATCTGGTTGTTTATAAATGGGGAAAATTCTTATTTCGACAACATAGGAGGTGGAATGGCTTGGATGACAGGAACTTATGTTCTAGCAAGCTTAGAAAATTTCTGAGGGTTTGGGGAGCTAATTTTGGGAGAGAAGTAAAAGTTACGAAAGCTTAGTATTCTTGATGAGATAACAAAGATTGCATTCAGGCTGATAGTTCTGGACTCTCTGCTGGGGATTTATAAAGCAGAAGAAGCTTATTGGCAGCAGATGGGGGGGGGAGAGAGAGATGGATTGTTCCGGGTGATTGTAGGACAACTTTTTTTTTGAACAGTGATTGTAGGACAACTTACTTTCATGCGGTGGCTAGGCTAACAGGAGGAGAAGAAAGTGGTCTATCTTTTAAAATGATTACCGTATCTATGACTTCTACAAGAGACTATTTGAGGCTGAACCTAGAGAGGTGGCATGTCATTGATTGCTGATGCATGGGGAGAAGATATGAGAGTCTCTGAATCAGAAAATCTAGAACTGTATAGGTCTTTTACTGAAGATGAAGTGGAGTTTGTGATGAAAATCAATTCTGCACCGGGCCCTGATGGGTTATCTGTCCTGTTTTTCAGAAGAGAAAATAGGGGACCTTGAAACCTCTGGTGATGCACATCTTTCATGATCTGCATAGGAGGGGGGGGGGGTGACTCTAGAGGTTCACAGAATAAACCTTGGGGTGCTTAGTTTAATTCCTAAAATTTCTGGGGCCAACTCCATCAAGCAATTTAGGCCTATCACACTTCCCGATGTTACCACTAAGATCTTAGGAGTGGCTTGCCCGACAGCCTTTATAAATGGGAGAAATATGCTCCATGAAGTGTACATCCCTAATAAATAAGGTCTTGCATGACACCACATATATGTTACTAACCACTGTGGAGGTAGTAACATAGACTCGTAATACGTGTATGTTACTAGTCTAAGTTACTCCCCATTGTGACCAGCCTAGTCAAGATCTTAGTGGTAACATCGGAAAGTGTGATAGGCCTAAAACTTAACTTCGAAAAGGCCTATGATAAGGTAAGTTCGGAGTTTGTCAGAGAGAAGTGCTTGATAGAAAAGGCTTTTGTAGCACGTGGACCCAGTGATGCAATTCTTGATGGGCAGTAAAACAGCTATTAACATTAACGGGGAGCAAGGAACTTTTTTTGGTAACGGAAGGGGAGTGACACAGGGAGACCCCTTGTCACCTATTCTTTTGAATTTTGTGCTAGATAGTCTCTCCACTATGCTCGATGCTGCTAAGCAAGCTGGCCACATCCATGGGCTTGTTGACCATCTTATACCTGAGGAAGTCTCTCATTTACAGTATGCTGATGACATGTTGCTGTTTCAGAAGAGTGATCTTGGTATAACCAATATTAAGTTTCTCCTGTATTGTTTTGAGGGGATGCCAAAGATGAAGATAAATTACCATAACAGTGAAGTCTTCTTGTTAGGATGTGATATTTAGGAACAGTGGAGGGTAAACAAAATTGCTTAATTGTGCTCTGGGTGCCTCGCACATGACTTATCTGGGGATTACTATTTCTGAACATAAACTATCTATTGCTGATCTTCAAAGGGGTGGTCGACAGAATGGCTCGTAAGGTAGAGATTTGGAGAGGGAAATTGCTTACCTCAGGGGGGAGATTTGTCTTGACCAACTTTTCCCTATCAGCCTCTACAATGTTCTTGATGGGCTTATATTTGTTACAGGATGGGGTGCATGATAAGATGGAATCTATAAGGACTAGATTTTTCTGGCAGGGGTTGGAGATCTTCAAAAACCGCATGGTTGATTGGAAGAATCGGGGGCTTGGGGATTCTTAACATAAAAATCATGAATGCAGCTTTGAATTTGAAGTGGTTTGGAAAATTCAGCAAGAGGGGAGTCCTTTATGGATGCCTCTTATAAATGCTATAAATATCTGAAGGGGAGGGATCTTTTTAGTTGTAGGGCTCCTCGTAATAACTATTCTTAAATTTTGGAAAGTATGAGCAAAGTTATACATCTTCTGAAAATGCGGAACTATACATAACGTGAGAAATGGGAGGGAGAACTGCCTTTTGGAATGGTCTGTGGTCAAGAGATGAACCTTCCTGTAACGTTTTCCCACTCTTTTCAGCAAGTGCTGTGACCCAGATCTCAGGGTATCTGAAGCTCGAGCTTCAGGGGAATGGTTTATCCCCTTTAGGAGGAACTTGGATGAGGTGAACTCAAATCAGTGTCTTACTTTGTTAGCTGAGATTGCTGGTACTGACAAGATTAGCTGGCGTCATACTAAATCTGGAACTTATTCAACTAGTTCTATGTACCAAAAACTTATCCTGTAGGAGAAGGGGGACATTAATTTGAAAAGGAGTTTGGGGGAGTTAAACTGCCTATGAAAATCTCATGTCTCTTGTTGGATAAATTTCCTTCAAGGATAAAAAGGGCAGCCCGGTGCACGTAGCTCCCGCTTGCGCAGGGTCCGGGGAAGGGTCCAACCACTTTGGGTCTTCTGTACGCAACCTTTTCCTGCATTTCTGCAAGAGGCTGTTTCCAGGACTTGAACCCATGACCTCATGGTCACAAGGCAATAAATTTACCGCTGCGCCAAGGCTTCCCTTCAAATTTCCTTCAAGGATCTAATTGCAAAAAAGAAAAAGGCCCAGGAAATGAATTTGTGAGTTTTTCTGGAGCACCTGAGGAGACCACATGTTTTTCCAGTGCATTACTGCTAGGTTTGTGTGGAGTAGTTGGAATGAGATGCTTAACTGTTGGTGGCCTAGTAAAAGAAAAGAGTTTATTAGCTTCATTGTGGTGGTGGTGGGGTATGCTGTGGGCGGAAGGGGCACATGATGAGATAAAGAAGACAGTGTTGTGTATTCAGGCGCAGATTACCAGGCTGAAGCAGGAATTGACACCTCGACAGGACCCAAGCGGCACAGGATAGATCTAAAGTGGGTTTTGATTCATGTCGTGTTGGTTCTTGGGTTTACAGACACAGCTCTAGCGGCTAGTGTGTTTTGTGTTTGTAAGCTGGTAACCCCAGCCTGTTAGATTATAAGATTTTGAACCTTGGGTCTTTTATAGACCGGGCACAGTGCACTCTAGTTTAGATGCTACTTTAGTTTTCTGAAACATCTGGCACAGTGCACACTGTAAAAGACCCACCACGAAGGTACCAGTACCAAAAAATGAAGACGATAAACAACATTTTAAATTGAATCCCTGAACTTTCAGTCCAAGTTCTATTCGATGATGATGGGTGGTGCCTATTTCTATAGAGCTGAAGCAAGGAATGGATGAACTAGTGAACTCTTCTACATATGCAAAACAGTAGCATATCTTGAGAACCCCATAATAAGCTCATAGCCAACAACGCATGCATAATCAGACAACAAAGTAAAATGTATTCATATAATTGCATTAATATTTCAAGCAGCATGCATGAGAGGAAACACTAACCATCCAGAGCTTGGTTTAGTGAGCTGAAGTCCATAAAAGTTCTGGATGCTTTGTTTGGTGATGGTTGCAGGAGTACAATGGTGTGCCTTCCAGCCTGTGATGATGTCACAGATTAGATCATTTTTTTTTCCTATAGAAGGAGATTTATCTACTCAAAATGCCGCACCAAAGGTGATAGAAGCAGAAAGAGTTCACACAACCTCCGCATAACTAAGATGCACACAACCCATAGAATAAGTTATGGGAAGGTAAGGTTCGTATAAGAAGATGCTGATAAATAAGTCAGTTTTGAAACGTCATAAGCATAATTCTTGTCCAGGCATCCGGAATAACTGGGAACTGATGTATGCTAACAAGGGTTTACATACTGAACATCATGCCAGTTACCACTTTATCATTTATCTTTCACCAGTTCTCAGGTAGAAGTTATTTCCAGATTATCATTGCCGTACGCACTACTTGGAAAGAACAATGTTAACTGCTTTCAAGTAACATATATGCGCCTTCGGGCCGGCCCGCAAAACCGCCCTGATTCTTCTTAATCAAACTGAACAAAAGTTATTTCGTAAAAAAAATGAACAAAAGTTGCCGAGCGCCGCGGCGAGCACACTGAGGTGGACACCAGAATACTATATAACCATCCAGCAAGGTACCAAACGCTCCGGAAAAAAAGAAGAAATGAACTGCGAAAGCATGCAGGCTGGGTCTGGCATCTCACATGCAAATCCAAGCTACTTGGAGATCAATGTGCACTAAGCAGGGGGTCTGCAGACTGAACACCATCCCAGTTACTGTACGTAGTAAGTCATTAGCACTTCACTGTTTAACCTCCAAAGGCAGTTTTACTTCCAGGATCAATTTCCAAATCATTGCGATTTGCAGTGACATCTTAATTGCTTCTAACAAAAGGATATAAACGCACCATCTGGAGTTTCCAACCGCAAAGCCACCAAGAGTCTACCCGGCGAAATTAAGCCCCTAAACCTAAAGACATGATGAAATGGGAAACAAAATCCCCACAGCAGCAAGCGAGCTGTGACGCAACGCAAGGCACAAAAAGTACAGTAGTATCAACAGAGGAAACGCTAATAATGTACTAGTAGCAGGGTTAGAATTTAGATCGCCGTACCATGCTCCCGGCGCAGAAGCAGAAGTCCGGCCGACGAACCCTAGGGACCAGCAGGCGCACTTCTTCTGTTAGAAGAGAAACGAGAGGGAACGAAATGGGCGAGGGGCGGCTGGGCGGAGCCGAGGAGAACAGCGGGCGGGGGCGGGGGTCGGGGGGCGGGGCCGGAGGCGCCTCCCGTGTCCGGTGGCGGTGGGGAATGGTGTGACCGTGTGAGCCTGTGAGGAGGAAAGTGGTCGAAATAGGGACGAGATTATTTCGAACAAAATTAAAATGGGGGATAAATCCTTTCAAAATAAGAGAAAAAAGAGAGGGACAAGCACGTTTGGCTCCTTGGTGTGCACATACACCCTATGCGAAAAAAATAAAAAATGAAATAAAGTTGATCTTCTGTTGTATTTGTACAAAAATCACGAAAAAAAATCATTTTTTGACTTAAGAGGAAAAGGCAGAAAAAATAAGGTCAAATATGTGGAATAGTAATTTTTATATAGCAATAAAATTTGCTTTTTTTCCCTGAAGTCAACGGTTTTTTCCTTCATAAAAAAATATAGTACTTCCTCCGTTTTTAGATATAATATTTTTTAGAGATTTTAATATGGATTATATACGAAGCAAAATGAATGAATCTACACTCTAAAATATGTCTGAATACATCTGTATGTAGTTCGCATTGAAAACTCTAAAAAAATCTTATATTAGAAAGTAGTAGTACAAAAGAAGTCAAGTTTATTAAAAAAAATGTTATAGTTCTTTCTTACTAACTATTTAAAAAAATCATATAGGATGCATATACACCAATAGCCAAAGGGTATTTCACAAAAGAGAGTCGATATATTTCACTTAAATTGGATCGAAGGAAGTATATAGCAATAAAATACCTGCAAAAAAATATCAACTCTCTTTTGTATTTTATTGCTATATTACCAATTGAATTTTTTGAGAAAAAATTCTGATGTTATGCATGTGTGGTTGTGCTGGTAATTAATATTTTGATTAAGTTACTTAAATTTTATACAATCTTGAACTTATAAGAACTGGAATGTGGTACAATTGGTTTGATCTTTTTTCCATCATGGATAGAGTACTCAGAGAACAAAATTATGTGTAGTGCCTACATGATTCAAAGTTTCAAAAAAAGTGTTCTCCTTTACTCTGCTTCACCCAACATTTTCTTTGAAGCTCCCCCACTGAAAGAGAGTATATATTACTGTACTACCCACACCTATTTGAGCTGAAAAATGTCTTGAAGACAAAAAAAAATTTATTTCATGATCTTCTTTTTACAAATACAATAGAAGGTCGACTTTATTTCAAAAATAATTTAAGGTTTTTATTTTTTTATAATTACTAAAATATGCATAGGGTTTAGCCAAACGTATTTGTCCTATAGAATGCATATCTCTTCTTAGTTTATGCTCGGTTAAGAAGCAGAGCCCTCGGACCATCTGCTGAATGTGTGAGTGATGTGTGGGTTCCATGCAGCTGGTGGTCGGTTCGATGCTGGTTGCATGCAATATATTTGATGCCTTGATGCCTTCTCTCGATGTTGGTTGCATGCATGTGGCGTTTTGCTTTTGATCATTAGTGATTGCGTTTAATTATCAGAAGGTTATTGTAGTTTTACATGGCTAAAATAGAAAAAAAATATGTATACACAAATACATATAGTATGTATATTTGATATTTCACATCAGTATTTTTTTTATACATGTCACAATGTTTTTGTTCTTTGTCTACAATGTTTTACAAATCACCATATTATTTAGCGAAAATTTAGTAGTGAACATGGAAGAATGTTTTGCTTGTTTTTTGATATATTTCTTTGTGTGGTTATTTTTTTGAAACTTTGAAATATCAATTTTGTTTCTTTAGCCCATGACCCTATAAACCGCTTTTCCCATAGTTTACCCTACACCGGTGTTTGTTTAATCTTTATTGTCCATGCAAGAAGAGAAAAAATGGCATCCTATGGGAGCCCTCGCTGGCAACATCATCGACACTCTGTGACGTCCATGGCACCATCTAATCCGTCCTTGAGTCAAAAATTAAAAGGCCTCTCACCTGCATCTATAGATGCTTGGAGCTGCCTTCGCTTGCAATGTCACAACCTACGACATGTCTTCGACTCTAGCTCGCTGCTAGCTTGGTTTCACCACCGCCCTCATGTGTGTTGTTCCCGCTTGATGCGACCCTCCATCTCTGCCTCGAGACTTTCCACAAAATCCATCGCCGTGAACTTATTTTTCTACCAACTTAAAAGTAGTTGAAAGAAAAAAATACATCAAAGGTGCAACTTTTTGCTTGAAAAAAATATATGACTTACAAAAATATCTAAGATAGTTATAATCCCATTGTTAGAACCCCGACAGGAATGGAGCCTTCTCAGCGCTCAGGGCATGCTGGCCGTCCGATCGAAATTCTCTCGCGATACAGGCCGTCGGATCTCGGGCCAGATTGATGTGAGCTGTTCGATATTTTCGCGATCAACCTCAGCCCTTGGATAAATTTTTGATGCCAAATAATTGTAATATCCATGCCCCCACCAGGGCACTATTGTCATTTCATCCATAAGCATATAAAAATAGCAACTCTCGTGGTAGAACCCTAGCCGCCACATCCGCGCGTCTTCCCGTGCTCGCTCTCCCTCCATCCCCAGCCGCCGCTCTCTTCCTCCCGTCCCCTCGCGTCGCCGCACTCCCGCCCAGTCTCCTCTCTTCCCTGCCCTCTCCGGCACATCCTCTTTCGAGCCGCCGTCGATATATATGTGGAGTAGAGGGAAGCTGACACCGCGGAAGGCGTCATCGCGGAGGGAGCGTTGGTCAGGGCGTCGGCGGGCGGGGCCGGGGGAGAGGCCATCGGGGACGGGGACGGCGACGCGCGGTGGGTGGCGTGGCGACCGGCGCAGATGCTGTGGCGGGGGACTTCGATGCCGGCGCGGGGAGAGGGGCCATCCTAGGCGCCGCTCCGAGGGCCTGCGCGGCGGCGGTGACGGCCAGGAGAGCCAGGATGGCGGCCCGCCATCCTGGCCTTCGATCCGTTTGCGACACCATCCGTCCAGCTAGGGTTCCAGCTGCAGGTGAGCCCTCCTTCTCTTTTTTCCTCTCTTCTTCAGTCATCTTCTCTTCCTACCTGTTCCGCCCTCCTCAAATCTTTCCTGTCCAGGCCGGCGAAGACGGCGCACACGAGCTAGGAAGGCGACGGCCACGAGAGAGGAGGAGAGGTTGAGCGTAGGTGAGTTTTTCCCCGTCCTTTACTCGTCTTTCGATGCTAAGCTGAGCTTAGATAGGCTTAAATGGCTAGATGAACCAGTGGCTACAAGGAGTGGAAAGGGTGGTCACCACGTATAGACATGGATCTGAACCAAAACATCTCCCCCAAGCAGTAAGGGTGCATTCTTTTTCTGATGAGATTGGAAGGAAGATCTCGCAAAAAGCACGACGGATAAACACGGACAAGCTAACCAAGCTAACCACGGCAGTGCTACATTTACTTCTTTACTATGGGCTCCATCTAATTTTAGATAGAAACATGATCCTTTCACGTGTATTTTGTGTTTTTTTATTGTTCAAGAAAGTCATTCTTGGGCATTATCCAGCAAGGATCTGTGTAGCCATTAGTAAGTATATATGAGATGTGGGGCATAAGCTAATATCTCAGTTGTATAATTAATTATAAGCAGATGGGTTACAGTATAATTTTGTAATACAACAAGGAACGCAAGTACTTAATTAAATGAAAAATGCATTCCCCTTCTTACTAGAATGTGCACCATTATAATCAACATGCTGCCACTAGATCCTACTACAACTCCGCAATTCCAGTGTTATTTTATTATGCTCTATTCGAGGTTATGTGCCCCCACGACAGTCGCAGCAGCATTGCCATTGTCATTTGCTAAAAACAGCCATTTTCCGGTTTGTTCTTTCAGGAGAAGCATATAACAGAGGTTGTGTGTGGCTAGAGCAAGGTTTCATTCCATATCCTCCTATTTCTATTACTTGCTTTGTTTTTATCTGGAAAAATCTATATGTAGTCTGATTTATTCCTTTTTATGTTGTTTGCTATTGTATGAGCAATTGAGCATAACCTGGCAGGCTGGCACACCAATCTATCTTATTGTTAGTGTTTCAGTTTTATGGCTGAATTTGCGTGAGTTACTGGAATCCCATGCCCTCTATGTTCATATCATATCATTTGTTTGATTTTAGTATTAATTTAGAAAGTTGAATGGCATTAAATTCTATTACCTTCAAACCCATATGTATTACCCTGATATATCTATCTCCTATATGAATACAGTGTTCTGCGTTACTATATATATATATATATGACATTATCTAATCGCTGAATTGTTGTCTTTTCACTTTTCTGAAAGGATTTGTTGGACCTTGCTAACCCACTATGTTTAGGAGAAGAAATAGAGGCATGTGGACATGTGTAGGTTTGCTTCTGAACCAATCGTGTTTACTGCACATAATGTACGTGTAGTTGTGCTTTGGAGTTTAATGTCTGTATCTTAACTCTTGCAGAGCGTGTGAGAACATTCCCTTTGTACTCTACAGTAACAAGGTTGATGTGAAGAACAAAAAAGTTAAAGCCAAGCAGGTCACACTCCACACGAAGGATAACCTGCAGTAATATGAAATTTCTACCATGAGCAACTACAACTTTGAGAAACCCTTCCTTTACCTTGCAAGGAAGTTGGCTGGGTAATTCTCTCCCACACCATTTCTTTTTTTTTGCCTGTGACCTCCAATAATATATGCATTTTCAATGTTCTTACTGGTTATTGTTTATCTTCGACGGTGACAATGATGCCGACATTCACTTTGTTGAAGAAGTGGCCCTTAAGCCTGCAGAAGTGACCTTTGAGATAGGTCATAGTTGGTATATGCTTTGATGGTTACACGGGCTATAAAATGTATGTTCTGTTGATTGGAACTATGTGATTTTTTTTACTGTTAGATGGGATTGGAGTTATATGAGCTATTTCTCCCATCTGTAGCTATCAGGCTCCTGGTACAATGGCGTATATTGTTAAGAGATGCTTGCTTCTCTCCGATTGTAGGTTCGTCTTCTTTGGGACAGCAAGATTTATGGGTTCTCACATATCCCTGCGAATTACATAAAAAAAGTTAATAAATATCTTATTTCTGACTGCAGCGGGCATCCATTAATGATTGCCCTATGGGGCGAAGCTGCTGTGCGATGCAATCTGAGAGTATACGCATGCTAGGTCAAGAAGAAGCGGCCGTTGCGTTTTTCGTCGGAACCACTGTGTGAATTGAGGGAGGTAAATATCGTTTTGCTGTTCACTTATGTGTGTAAACTGCAATGGTCGTTTACTTACCATTGTGCTATCGTGTTGGCTTCTCTTAGGCATAAAAGAGTTGTCCGTGAAAGGTGCGTGCAGATGCTATGTGAACGAACATATATCGGAGATTAGCACATTCCGGAGCAGATTAGTACAACAAGTGCATCTGATAAATTAGCTTGGCGGGGTATTATGGCATGATATCTATCTAAATACAAGCTGCTTAGCTCCTTCACTGCAAACACGCATTGGTTGCGCCCTCTAAAATCTTATTATGGTCGTACCCGAATGGCCATTGTGCGAAGAGTTCCCTCGATTACCTACTCAATTTCAACTTCTATGAAAAAAGGTTATTCTCTTATGTGTTTGTTTGCGACATCATGCTCATTGTGGGTTGTAACAATTACATCTTGTGTGATGCAATGTTTGAAGGAGGTGTGCTTCCGATGCAATGTTATTATAGTTAGGAAGGCCCATCTTACTTGCTATCAGCCTTATAAAAAACAGCCATAACTAACCTAGCATTGCTAATCGCTCTGCTTCGAAAGAAAGAGTCCGGCAGCGCTGGAGGAGACGCACGGGGCTCGGCCACATCTAACTTCCCCTCTAAAGTTGATTTCCTTTTGTTTGTTCCTCTTGCAATATATAATTGTTCATCGCGACTCAATCTTTGTACTCTGTTTCGCAGCTAGCATGGATACTGCGGAGGTGAATGATCGAATCTTGCTTGGATCTGAGACCTCTGTTAACAAGACGATCAAAACGATTGTCCAGGTCAGCTAGAATTCATCGATAGACCAACTCTCTATATAGAGTGTTTCTAGATATATGGATCAATTCAAACATTATATACACCTCTAACATAATGCAAATTATCACAGATTAATCTGGGGTTATAAGGGTGCCAGCTAGAATGATTCTTAGTCTCATGTTAGAGCAACTTCGAATCCCTGATGCCATTTACCGCTGGAGGTTATAATTGCTGGAGGTTATAATTGCATAGCATATTCAGTGCCATTTACCGCTGAAGGTGATAAGATGCAATTAAAAACACTCCCTTCGACGCTTTTACCGACCTGCTATGTATCATACCACATGCAAAGTAGCTTTCACTTTCAGGATCTGGCTTCTGTGTAAACAACTTCTCTAAATGTTGTCCTAACGACTATGTACTGTCCTACTAGCTATCCAGATATTTAAGTACACTTCCCTTCCAGTGTGCAGTTTATGTAACTTCTATTCATGCAAATGCTATGCTCAAAGCATTTTATTTGGTCCCCTACAAGGTTTTCTTAACATTTCTTACTACACAATACCTTACCCAGTATGTGTGGCAATAACGCCTGGATTAAATTATGCTCCCTCTTAGCTACTCATCCTTTTATTAGGCCTTCCTTCAAGCAGTCAACTTCTGTACAAATGAAATGATGTAGATATGATGATGAACTTATTATCCTACTAGGTACTAAAAGCGTTTTACATGCTCCTGACTACACATTTCTGAACAATACTTCATACCCAATGCATTTCTGAACAATACTTCTTACCCAATGCATCACCCTGCTGACTGATTAAAATGGTTGTGTTAGTAATGTTTGGATACATTCCCTTTGACCTGGCCACGCTTGGCAGGGCACGTTGCTTTCATATGATTTTCTTCCATCATAATTTGCCCTGCTAACTGTGCCGGATACACATGCTTAAGTTACATGTCACAATAATGTTTGGGCACCATACTTTGAACCCGGTATCGTGCGGCAAAGCGCACTACAGGTCTAGTTTATAGTGTAACTCGTGACACTTTAAGGATGAGAGGTAGTAGGTGCAACTCAACCAATCAACGACGTAGCGTTGTGTATCTTAGACACCTAAAATAATTTAGGTAATACCCACCTATAACCGGGAGCGGAGGGCACCAAACCATCTTTTTTAGGGGAAATATAAAACACTTTATTAAACAAAGTTTAGAATCTCATCGGAGTTTACAAACACAGAAATAAAAACTGAAATCATCAGACAATCGAACTCACACAAATTGAACTTAAAAACAGAGTCAAAATATCTTCGAATAGCATTCAAAATCCCCTCAAAGAGCATCTAGAGCAAAAAAGAACACTGGCATCAAACAATCAATTACTATCACAAAAAAATCTACCAATCAGCTAAAGCAGAACGTCATGGGGGACAATAATAAGGAAGAATTTGGAGGCTGGCAGTAATTAGCCAAAATAATCTTAGATTGGATTTTTGGACTCCTACAATGCTGACACGATATATTGTAACCAACAGAATACTCCAAAACCACAGTACATTGTTACAAATTGTGTAAGGACGGAAAAGAAATAATAACATCGGAGGAGACACAAAAACATCACATTTAAGAAGAAACAAAAAGCCTTGTTCATGCCAGGCTCCAGCGAGTTGGGCCGCTGTCGCCAAGACACCAAAAATCCATGGCTTCCTTCTTTCCTCGGCTTGTCGAAACAATAATCAACACTCATGTGACCTCGCAAAAATATACAGCTCAAAACTGGCTGTTGCTCACCATCCCCAGCACCAGAGTTCCTCAGCGGTGAAACACCTAAGCTATAGAGAATACACCATATGCTGTTTTTCACTAGACACAGCAACTGAGAAGTTGAGCTGCCAAGAGCTATTATATCGAGAGGCTGTTGCACGTGTCGATTACGGCACCATGTGAGCTCAAGATAGCCTGACCTGCTGGGTTTGCTTCTAGGGTTTTCGTCACTGAGCTGAATATTGCTTTGCGGAAGAAGGTATCCTCCATTGTCTTTAAAATCCCCTCAACGGCTTCAAATCTCAGGCCACATGACAGAATCAGACGAGCAACCACTTCACCAAATTGCGTTGGAGCTTTAGGAAGGTCAATACCAATATCTTCCAACAGCGACCCATATAGCAAGCAACCATTTTCCAGATCTTCAGTCTTGAAAGTTTTCTTGGTGTACAGATGCTCCAGAAGCCTAACAAGAGGATCAACAAAAGTGGCACCTTTATCCAGAGCAAGATTGATAGCTTCTTTAACAATCTCAGGGTGGTAATCAGGACTCTGCAACTCCTCGATACATTGTTGTGCTTCATCCAAAATACGAATGCCAAAATACTCCTCAAGAAGAGCTACTGTCTTCTTCTGAAGCCCTGCAGGGACTACCTTGGCAGAACTGGCTGCTTTGTCAGGAATAGGTACAGAAGCTGGAATTGCACTTGATGGCTTTGCTGATGCTATAGTTTGAGCTGGTAAAGGTGTAGGACCAGCCGTAAGGGTGGAAGGGCGGGATGGTGGACCACCGGTGCCCAAGAGTGCACTCTTGCCAATTAGTGCTGCTCCAGTGCCTTGAGGAAGAAGCCTGGCGTTGATGGGTGATGGCTTGCTAATAGATGATGACACCTTATTAACCAAGGGGCCCTGGTTGCGAAGTGGGTCACCTCTTGGCATTGATTTAGAACGCTGAACTTCCCAGTTATCATTATCTAAACCAGGCATCCCAGGCATTTTTCTAGATCCAGGCATCCCAGGCATCATACCTCCTGTTCCTGGCCGGTTCATTGAAAACCCTCCAGGCGAAAGAGGCCCACCTGGTGCATTACGGCCATTCCTCATGTTTGCTGTGGCCCCCGGTCGTAATCCAAGGTTCTTTTCAGCCTCTGTGTGAATTTCACTAATTGTCTTCGCCTTAATCTGAAAGTTACAAGCAAGCACATAAAGTTTAGAATGAATGGAATAAAAAATCCAGCTGGACTCAATTGCTGTAAGAACAGCCATAGAAGTGGGATAATGTTTGAAGCTATAGTCTTTCTAGTTTTGAGATCAGACTATACACACTGCAATGGGTGGGGAAATGTTTGAAGCTGTAGTGTCTTTCTAGTTTTGTGATCAGACTATACAAAGTGCAATGGTTGAACTAACTGACTATAGGCATGTGCATGTTGAGCATACAAAGCAATTCATCATGCTGGTCATTTTTGGTTTGTAAGTGCATACATGCACGCTTGTTCTTCTATTAGGTTCACCTTTAAGAACTTCCCTCCGGCCCAAATTATAAGATGTCCTAACTTTTTCTGAATCAGATGTATATATACACGTTTTAGTTTGTACTCCCTCCGTTCCAAAATAACTGTTTTAGCCTTAGTACAACTTTGTACTAGAGCTAGTAGTACAAAGTTGAGACAGTTACTTTGGAACGGAGGGAGTAGTACATACTGAAATATCCAGAACATCTTATAATTTGAGACTGAGGGAGTAAAACACTTCATATTTCCTATGAAGTTGATATGCCTCTTCTGGAAATATGCAACAGACTAGTAAAGTGAGATATGCCAGTACCCAGTGGTAGGCGCTCACTGGTTATACTTGAAAGCTGGTAATATTAAATCAGCAAAGCAGTAACATTAAATCACTATGAAAGCAACTGCATG
The DNA here is from genome assembly GCA_950022295.1 of Bromus sterilis. Classification (NCBI taxonomy): domain Eukaryota; kingdom Viridiplantae; phylum Streptophyta; class Magnoliopsida; order Poales; family Poaceae; genus Bromus; species Bromus sterilis. Next base: position 40,621,977 of record OX465596.1, on the reverse strand, counting down.
TAGGATACACAGAGCATGCAGTCGGGATGATTTTATTTACCTCTGCACGTCGAGGCACCCAGTTGTTAGAACGGAGATCAATCAAATCCCGGACCATGAACTTGGAACGTGGGGTCAACTGAGGGTTCGCTACTAGCTCCTTGATCTGGACGAAGTAGGTATCATTGATTCGGCGAGACTTTGGGTTCTCATCAAGCTGTTTACCAATCGTATTGAAGAACTGACAAATGGCTTCGACGTGTTCCTCATCAGGGCAAGCCTTTTTATCAGACCCCAGTAGTTCCTACATAGTGCATACAACAAACAGATTAGGTAAGTTTTCATGGGAGTAATAATTTTACCGTCGATTTCCTAAGGTGTACCTTGACAATGTGATGAACTATCTTCTCAGGAACCATCTTTTGCTTGAGTAGCTCACCAATTAGACGGATATTTCCAAGTGTTCTAAGTTTGAAAATCCTTTCTTTGTCCCTTCTCTCCATCTCTTGGTCAGGGCCAGTCAATCTTGCAATCTCAACCCTCAGGCTGTCAGCACCTTCAAAAGCTTCCTGACAATTGTTCAACAGCACACGTTTGAATGTAATCTCTTTACCGCCTGGTTCTTCAGAAGGGAATGTTGGCAGGTTGTCATTGAGTTCGGAACAAAGTTGGGCATACATCGGACAGAATGTCGGTTCAAAAACAGCCTTCTCAAATATGAGAGAGATAACATCCTGAACAAAAAGCAAAATATGGATGAATCAGCAGGAACAGTCAAGAGGACATGGGAATAATACATGGCTAGAAAAGAATCAAACCTTCAATATATCAGCAGTAGTAATTCCAGAATCTAGTAGTTGGCCCTTGAGTAGATCAAATTTCTCTGGCGTCAGTTTGTTTAGTATACTGCACAAGCATGAGCAGATAAATAGTATGCAAAGGGCAAACAGGAAATAGGTAATATGTGCTTAATAAACAAGACAGAAAAAAGACACTTTAACAAGAACAAAGAAGACATTACCCTTTCACTGTTTTCAGGACTCTATCTTTCTCTGAGAGATTGCCTCTTCGGGCTGACCAAGGTACCTCAGCTTTGATAAGAGAAGGAGGGGGGCCACCGACCTGACATTTGGAGAACAAAATAAGGCAGGATATAATAATTAATTGATATCGATATGACCAAACACTAGCTTGGTAGGGAAAAGTAAGTAAAAGAATAGAACAAAGCATCACAAGATATGAAATCAACCAGCGCTGAATATATTCCATCTTCCTTCTACTCAAACCCACAACTTCTGCATGTAGTTTCGTACTGAATAGTGATTATTCATTGCCAGAACGGTATATTCATAATTGCATAGAATGACATTTAACTAAGAAAATTATAAGAGCACAACAGAAACATGATCAAACTACACTGTTGTTAGATTGGATTAACAATCCCAACATTGACTGTATGACAGGTTGGCAGAACCAAGCCACTGTACTGAGATGTGATGGATGGAGTCACATCACGTCAGCATTGATTAGTAGATGCAAATCGGCGTTCAATTTAAATAAGTAGCTACCAGCAAACAAAACAGATGATTGGTAACAGGAGCTAATTAGAAATTTACTACAAAGGTCAAGGGGAGCAAAAGAGTAAACGACTAATGTTCATCTTGAAGGTACCTGAGCTTTCGAAGTAAACTGGGAGCTCAACTGATCTTGCCTGTTCTCTTGCTGCCTACCACTTGCATTGTACTGTTCTTTAACCTCACGAATGTTGTCCCAAGACTTCTCTTCCTGAACCGCTGGTGGGGCTGGAGGTTTCTCTGTGCGTGCACGCCAGTCACGGTTATCCGTCTCAGTGAACCGGTTTTGCGCTGGTACTTGTGTCTGTGTTTGTGTCTGCGATTGCACCTGCAAAACAAAAAAAGGACTACAATAAGGGTTCCATCTTCCCCATGTGCAAATCAGCATAGAGCTGCAATAAATTTAGCGGCATGGTGGCATGAAGATCATTTGATATGGATGCAGAACATTACAGTAGTACAACAACAACAACAAGAAAACCTGTCAGTCCCAAACATGCTGGGGTAGGCTAGAGCTGAAACCCAAAAGATATCGGTAGTACAGATTGTAAAAATAGGTAAACTACAATGCACATCGAAATAAAGAACTCACATTTGAATCGGCGCGGACCCAACTCTGATCGTCACCATTAAGCTCTGCTTCTATTTCCTGCTTAAGCCTCAAGATTTGCTCGGATACATCAGCAATCTGCAAGGATAATATATCAGTACATGCAAATAATGAATCTGCATATCAGATACTTCACTCAGCATAATGTATATCCCTTGAATAAAAGCACAATTACGTCAATCAAGAAAGATAGCACATCCCTATCTAGAACTGCTATACTACACCATATCCGGCATGTTGCTTATAAGTTTCCACTGTCTTGAAAGAGAACCGTCCCAACAGGGAAGAAACATGGCTTCAAATTGAGCCGTTTCCCCTCACACTCAAATTAAAAAAGATTAATCAAACTGCAACAGATCAGAGAGAAGTTAAGCAAGATACCAATGGGCGCACTTCTGTATTATGAGAATGCCTCTCGTATTTACTTCTATCCTTGAGCCATACTCCCTCGGTTTATAATTTCACTTGCGAAATAGCACGGTCTTCTAGATATAACTTTCGCAGTGGCAGTAAATTTACAATAATATACTAGCAGCCGTACGCAAACATAAAAAACAGGAGTCTTCTACTGACAAATTCATTTACTTGTTGCCCATCTGCACAATTCTACCCCCTCAGTCCCACAATAAGTATCTCAACTTTAGCACAACTTTGTAATAAAGTTAGTATAAAGTTGAGACACTTATTTTGGGACAGAGGGAGTATATTGGTTTAAGTTTGACTGTACTCATACGGCAATGGCACACATAAGTACACAAGGGGGGGGGGGGGGGTATTTCACAGCTTTATGGCATGGCTTAAAGCATCCAGGATTACTCGAACTTGATAGTTCTTCTAAGATACATCTCATAATACTGACATCTTTCAGAAAAAACAAATAACAAGGTATACCAACCCTAACATATTAGATGTTTACAAGAAACCTTCCATTAAAAAACTGACTTTGTGTAAAGTGTCAGAAAGGTACCACACGCAGCTCAAGAAGTTGATCCCTTGAATAACGAACACGCTCGCGTGTCTCAAATAAGTCACCAATCTGCACCAAAGTATCATCCATGTCAGCATAGCAAAAATAGGTATATACATCAAATCAAAGGATACCAAAAAATCTGCCAATTTATAACAGCTTATTTGGTATAGCTAGGCATGTAAGCATGATGTTGGGTATTGAACATAATCAGTGAGAAAGACAGGAATTTGCTTCAGTTCAGTGGTTATACCAAAAATCTGCCAATTTACAACAGATTATTTGGTCTGCCTAGGCATGTTAGTATGATGTTGAGTATCAAACATAATTAGCAATAAAACCAGGAATCTGCATCAGTTCACTGGTTATGCCACAGCCCACCCCATCCTAAACAAAAGCTAAGGCATGAAAGCTGAAACCCGGCCGAGAGCACACACCCCTTCGCACCAGAAGGGAATACTCTGAAATCCCAATTGTAGCCTACAGAAGCAGGCACGCCAATCTCCACGCACCTAAACGCATCCTTCTTGCGCATTATCACAACCTAAAACCTCGTTAAGCAGTGTAATGACTGATAAATCGCACCCGCATCGATTAACGAGACAGTGTCCTCAACCAATAAACGCTCCATCCAGACTAGCGCAGGCCCTAGAACCAAGATCCGATTTTTCCCCACTGGATCTCCCCTTCCCACCCATCCGAAAACTAATCGAACCCGCATCGAACAGTAACCCCTCCCATCAGATCGGGCGTCGAGAGCTCTCACCCTGGGGACGCCAGAGGAGGCGCCGCCGTGCGGCCGGAGGAAGTCTCCGGAGCCGGAGGCGGCGACCGCGAAGGCAGGGGCGAAGAGGCGGCCGCCGCGGGGTCCGCCGCCGCCGCCGCCGCCGGGGCGCAGGCTGATCACTGGCTGGTCTGTCGTCATGGCTGCGGGTGCGCGGAATCCGACAGAGGCAGCGATCGACAGGAAATCGGCAAGCGCCGGGGAGGAAATCGGCGAGGAATCCGAGCTTTTTCCTTCTTCGTTTGGGGGTTGAGAGGGGGGAGGGGGGGAGGGTTGGGTTCCGTCTGCGACCTCTCTCCTAGTGGAGGCGCGGTGACGGGAGGATGTGGGGTTTTATCCCGGGAGCATTAGGGCTGTGTGGCAAATCCTTGTGGTTTCCGCTGCTACCGAGGGGTAGCTTCGTACTTTCACGCGCGGAGGTGGGTTGGGCCGGGGTCAGGGGACCCACACGCCGGTGCGTCCTGAGGCGTGACGGTGGTGTCTAGTTACGATTTTGGGCAGGAGGGGCTGGAGGATTTACGGACGGGGGGCATCCGGGTTCTGCTGGAGTGCGATGCTATCTCGTCACTCGCAGGCTGTAATGGACGGAGGACACCCAGGACATGTGACTTTTGGTGGATGCGTATTTCATTTTGTATTTTCCAATTTCCTTCTTTTTACAAGATCGGACTATGAGCGACTGTGTGAAAATAATACTGTAGTACTCCAGTTTACTAGCAAAAGCCCGTGCGTTGCAATGGAAAAAAAACAGTATATAAGAATAAGGGTGTATTGATACGATAGAGATACAAAAATCCTTTTGAAACATATTTCAGGATGATATAAAATCATCTTCAATAGATCTCGTATTTGTAAATAACTTATTATTTAGGAGAAGTTTAAGCTAAAAAACGTCTTCAAAAAATCCTGTAAAGTAAACAAAAATAGAATCCTCCAAATTTTGCCTTAATTTTCCTACATTCTAAGCGATGTCATTCTCCTAAATTTTGAAAACAAATAATAGTAAGTGAAACTTCCAACCACCGCATCGTCGCTGGAACCCTGTCGCGCAATCACCATGCCTCATCGACGTCCCCACGCTATCCGCCATGCCGCCGCGACACCACACTGTGGTCGCCACTCGATCCGCTTTCGCGTCACCACCACGCCCATGCGGCATCGCTACACTGTTGTCGGGTCACCACGTTGGGCCGCCACCGCACCGCATCTCGCCAACCATCATCATGCATGTCACTGGCTTGCGGACACTAAGAATAACATCGGTGCGCCCCCACCATCTTGTCGGCGCCACACTGATGCTCGCCCTACCGCCGAGCCGCCACCACGCTATTGCCACCACCCGACCCGCCACCGCGGCACCACCACTTCATCCTCGCGTCGCCGAACTACTGCCGAGTCACCGCATCGGGGCGCTGCTGCACCACGTCTCACCGGCAATCATCATGTGTCATTGACTTACGGGTCCTAAGACATTAGTTAGGATTTTTAATTAAAAATATTAATAAAATTGATTTTAGAAGTAGAAATTTACACGATCTAACAAAATTTGATTTTGAGAAACTTTCTATAAAATTTACAATCATTTCATAAAATGTTAGTGGCGTTTCTGCACATGCGAGTATATGCTCTCGGTTTTTGAAATGCATTTTAAACACATTCAAAATGTCAAAAAATGATTTTTAAAAATCTTTGGTGTACATGCATCTTGATGTTTTATGTGTTCACGAAATCGTTTGATGAAAAATAGACATATATTGTGTTGCATGTAAAAAAGATAAAAAATCGTTACTAAAAAGGGTTTTCATGAGACATTTTTTTATCTTTTTTACAGAGGCCATAAAAATGTCGTATTTTCACGAAATTTGACATGCATATATAGAATGTTAAGATATACATAAAAAAATTGTGTTCCAATTTTTGTAACATTTTGAAATATCATTGCCGAAGCAATGTGCATAATATTGCTTTATCGCATAAAATCAGTTTTACGGGACTTTTAAAAGGACAAAAAACCCAGCCCCGTTTAATCATATTACCTGACACAAAATTATGGGGCATCAATTCAATGAACCGAGGTGAGACTATTATATATTTCGTGACCCAAGTATTGCTACTTAGAGCATCTCCAACAACCTTTGCAAATTGGATTTGTAAAAAGAGGTGATAGCAAGAGGAGAAAGAGGGTATACAAAACCAACACAATTTTTGCTTTTACAGCCTTTGTAAAACTGGTTTTGTAAATTGTGTGTGTGTGTCACAATGACATGTGGGGTCTTTTTCTCTCTCTTTTCCCCTCATTTTTTCCTACTCTCTCTTCTTCCCAGGACACCACACACGCATTGGCAACACAGGCCACACCCAGCACGCACACTCGTCGGCCACACACCCAGCATAGTCGCCGACCAATATCCAGCACGGACGCCGACGGGCGGAATCGAGCGGCATCGGCGGAGGTCAAGGGCGGCGATGACGGGCTCTATGCGGGGATGCGGGAGACGTCGGCCGGCCGCGGGAGGGGTGGAGAGGTCGGGGGATCAACGGATCTGGTGCCGGTGGCGCTCAATCTGGCCAGAATCGGCCGGAATCGAACTAGGGTGGCGCAAGATGGGCGAGAGGCGACCACCGGCGGCAGGCTCCGATGCGGCATCGGGAAGAGTCGGCGGGGCGGCGGGAGATTAGCCGGGGGTCGGCGGGGCCACGAGGAAGGTCGGGGTTGCCTCCATATCCGTTGCGGTGGCTGGAGTCGCCGACGACGGGGCAAGGGTCGCGCGAGGTAACTTCCCAGGCGGCAGTTGGCCTCTCCCGCGTTGATGCTCCAGACTTTGCAAAGTGGCTCCATAATTTGCAAATATGCAAAGCTAGGCATAATCAGACTCAACATAAAAGTAAAAGAAAGGCCTTGTTAAAGGCAAGCATTGAAAACTCATGTGCTATCCTTAAATCAGACAGAATGAAAACAAAATTTGGGAGGTGCATAGTTTGTCAACGAATGCTATAAGATAGCTCAATTACTTCTCAATATGGACAAGTTTTGAGGAACGGCTCCCAAGTGGGGACGATCACATCCCCTTAATCTCATTTGTTTATCACTGCCAAAGTTTCTGATTTCTCATAGACCAAGCGTGAAGGAGGGTTTGTTTGTTGTATTATCTTTCGAGTTGGGCGCACCCATGTCAGTTTCTCCTCGTATTATGGGTTTGCATATTAGACCTGCAATCCCGTGGTAAAACCTGTCCAATTTAAGAAGATCATAAATTACCTACTACTTCCTTATGAGCTAAACAAGAGGCACAAAACAGAAGATTTTGAACATTTAAGGATAGCACATAAATTCTATACTTATAGGAGTGGTAGGGGAATACCATGAATGGGAAGGTATGGTGGACTCATATGAAAGATATTGGTTTCAGGGTATGGATGCACAAGCAGAAATCTGCTAGGCAAGGAGTTTGGCTAGCAAAGGCTTTGAGAAAACAGACAATTGATGCTAACTTAGATGCAAAACATATAAAGCATAAACATTAAGGTAAACATTGCACATCAAGTTGTCTTCCTTGTCAACATAACACTTCAAGCATAATAACATAAAGGTTTTGGCTATGTCGCTACTTGAGAAAACATGCATGTTGTCATGACCAAAGCTATGTTTGCCAAAATTAAATAAAGTTTTCAAAGTCATGCCTGATATAAGGTCAATACTCCCCATAAGAATCATCATATAAGGTCGATTGTGTGAAGAGAATATCGAGTGCGGCGAAGGAACCAATAGACTTCTCATTAATATTCCATCGTAGATGACTCGGCACTCACGGATACAGACTCTCCACAGAAGGAGTGACAAACCTCACTCACCCTCCCTCGGTAGAGGTACACTCTCTATTATAATTTACTGAAAGTGACATCCCTAAAGGTAAGCCTCCCGACCAATGCTAGATGAGCTTCATAATTTTATTATTAAGCAAGACAATTTTAATAGGAGGATACAAAGTCAGTTGCATGATAATTCTCTTGCTATCAAAAGTTTACTTGGTGTTCTAGAAAGAACAGTTAATGATGTCAAATGTCTTGTTAAGCATTTTCATATGGTTCAAACTCAGCTTGAACAAATTTCTAATGTGCAAAAAGATTTGCTTGCTAACAATGCCAAACAAGACATACAAGCTTATGGCATCAAGGCCAGGGGTGGAACACACACCCAGGACCCACTCTATCCTGATGGGCATCCAAAGAGGATCAAGCAAGATTCTCAAGTGCAGATAGAAGACGAGATCGTTAGCTCTCCAAAGAAGAAAAAGAAGAAGAAGAAACACAAGGAAACTGACAACTCCAATGATCCTATTACAGGTGAAGAACCTGTTGTTAATCCTAACAACATATCTACCTCCCATGCCGAAACAGAAGACGGTGCCGAGCCCGAAGAAAATGATAACGAGAAGAATGATCCTCCCGAGGTGCGAGAAGAAGAAGCACCTGATAGACGCAAGAAGTATACTAGAGAAGACTTCATCGCAAGAAGACACGGGAAGGAAAGAGAACATTGGGTACAGAAACTCATGTCCTTTCCAGGTTAGTCTCTCAAATCTAAAGAAGAAGAGCATTATAATAAATTTTGTGAATGGATGAAACCTCTTTTTCTTCAGATTCCTTTGACTGATGCTATTAAGTTACCTCCTTATTCAAAATATATGAAAGATATTGTTACTAACAAAAGAAAATTTCCTAATGAGGCAATATCTACTATGCTTGCTAACTACTCTTTCAGTGGCAAGATTCCTGAGAAGCTTGGTGATCCAGGTATACCCACCATTCCTTGCTCCATAAAAAATAATTATGTCAAAACTGCCTTATGTGATCTCGGAGAAGGAGTGAGTGTTATGCCTTTTTCTCTTTATAAAAGGCTATGTTTAGATAAGCTAATACCTAAAAATATCTCTCTTTAGATGGCTGACAAGTCAACAGCCGTCCCGATAGGTATTTGTGAGGATATTCCCGTTGAAGTTGCTAATTGCTTAATTCTTATAGATTTTGTTGTGCTTGACATGCCCGAGGATGGGAGCATGTCCATTATTCTTGGTAGACATTTTATTAACACCGCAGGTGCCATTATTGATTGCAATAAAGGAAAGGTCACCTTCAACGTAGATGATAAAGAACACACGGTGTATTTTCCAAAGAAAACCGACAAAAGGCATGGCCTTAACTCTATAGAGAATATCGAGACCGTGAAAATTGGAGAATGGGATTGTCCTCTACACGTGCACCACAAATACAAAACCATTATGGTGGGGACAATGTCCATTAAAGTAAAGGTGCAATGATCACTTCATAAGAGGTGAGACTTTTTGTTCTATATATCGCCGGTTCGTTGGTAAGACTTGATCAACCTTGCTAGCTAGCATGTTTTATATAGGAAAAAAATGGAGCTTGTTATGTTTTAATTTGCTTTAGCTTTTATTCTCCTTGTTGTACCAAGTTTATATGTTTTTGAAGCTTCACAATTCTAATCACTTCTTCAAGTTTTCAGAAAGTTTCGCAACTTTTTGAACTTCGGAAAATTTTCAAAAGTGAAGTTTTCAGAAAAATTCCAGAAAATTTAGAATAAAAATTTCCATGCCGGGAGTGAACAAGAGGTGCCTGGGGCTGACCAGGGGGCACCAGTGGCCTAGGCGGCCAGCCCCCCTGGCCGCGCCCACAGGGCTTTTGGGGCCAACAGGCCCCACCTGAAGGTATTTCTTCTTCCTCCTCCTTCCTCTCTCTCCAAAAACACGAGTTCTTCTCCAGTTCTTGCACTCTTGCTGTTCTTGGAGGAGATTTTAGATCTCTCTCTACAACCCACCATTTGAGCTGAGATTTTGAGCAAATACTCCCTAGTATGCAACTCCTTCACTCCTACAATTAGATTTTTTATTGGTGGTTTCATTTGTGAGAATTTAGTAGTTCTTGGTGTTGTTTAGATGAGATTGCATACATGTGTAGAAATTTATTTTCCAAGTTTTGATGCAAGTTTATGCCTTAGGTAAGTGAGTAGAGTAGTTTGCCTCAACTCACTTTTTTTAAATCCTTGTTTTTGTGAATTGTCAAAAAAAAATTCAGAAATGAGTTTGCTAGGAAAAGCAAAGGGGTGGCTTGGGAAGAAGAATCCCGAGCGCTCCGATCGAGTTACTAGAGCTGCAGCTTCACCCTCAGCTGCTAGGGTGAGCTACAATGAAGATCATGTGCCCCTGGAGTTGCTAGAAGACACAAGTCCAGCATCCGCGATGTTGTATCCGTGCGATGATTTTCTTGCAGCTGCAGGAATTAAGGAGGATTTTTATGGCCTTTGTGCCAATACAAGTTTGACACGGCTAGCACTATGCCATGTGGTACAATACAAGAGGCTCGCCTCCTGCTTTGTTAACAGTTTTTGTTACAACCATTCTGCTGGAACCATCGAGTTCAAAATTTATAATAATCTCATAACCATGTCTTTGGCACAGTTTTGTGATATCATAGGTGTGCCGAACGCTGGTCAGACGGCGAGGACGAACACTCAGCCTTTCGAGTTGAGGACTCTCTTCAACTCTCTTTGTAGCCAGGAGGAGAGCGACATTCGGCGTACAAAGATTTCTAGCATTTTATTCCCCCACATCAGGTATTTCGCGTACTTTATTGCCAGAGGGGTGTTGGCTCGTGACAACTTGAGCAACAGTTCTGCACCAGATTTCGCTATCTATGTGAACGCCCTCTCTGATAGGAATGATTATAATGTGGGTGCCTTAATTGCTCGATGCCTTGTTACGAACAGTAACAAGGGTGGTTTATTTTGCGGTGTTTACGCCACACTTATCCTAGTCTCTTAACTACACCCCGCATCCTGATGATATTCCCTTTCCTTACGCAAGTCTTGATCTTTCTACTATGAAGAGGCATAAGTTTGTTACCATGACTTCCCAGTTTGGTAACCTTGTCTATATTTTGAGGTTTGAAAAGACCATTACTCGTGAGATCCATCTACCTGCACCACTTTTTTTTGATCACACTCGCAGGAACGGATGGTCCTTCAATGATGTCCAGTTTGATGAGTTCATGGACCAGTATCAGTTGCATAACCCCATAGAGGGGGTTGTGCCCGACGAGGAGGAGCATGGTGAGTTCCCACCTTTCCAGGGGGAGACCTTCACCCAGCAGGGTGAGGGGTCTTCTTCTGCTTGGGACGCGGGACCTTCCTCATGGGAGGACCCGAGGACTTCGGTGTACGCGCCGGAGGACTCGTACGACCCTTGGACTTACCATTACCCCGGAGCAGGAGGCTCCTAGGGGCAGTAGCTGCTACCAACTTAGGCCAAAATCCTAAGCTTGGGGGAGTACGTGCCCTTCTCACTTTTCCATTGTATTATCCGTCTTTATTTCTTTTTGTTTGCCTTGATCTTTTTGAAGTTTTTGCCCGTTCTTCTTTGTTCTTTTAAATTGCAAAAAAAAAGGTTTCTCTTTTCTTTTGGTTTCGTTAGCCTTTGAAAAAACCCAAACAGATTTCCTTTCTCTCTTTAGTTGCTTTGTTTTCAGAGTTCAGCTCGAGTCCGTGATGGCATTTGATTATATTTCCCACATTCGATCGTGCAAGTGACATGGCAGTAATGACAAAGATTGACGAAAGGGAAGCAACAAGGAAAACCGGTATGAACTCTCTTGTTTCTACTTTTGTACATATGCTTGTACTTATGTTCTAGAGACCAGCTTGTAGCGACATAATGCTATGTTTACAATGCTTTCCTAGTGTTCATGCTTTCTTTGTGGCTAATCTCAAATAGCTAGAGTGCATAATGTGTTATTGAAATGATTTACATGCATTGCATTGTTCATGGTTTGGCATATTGAAGTGGTATTTCCCTTCGGAGAATTCTTGGATTGACTTGGCACATGTTCACACATGTTTATGACTAAAATGTATATTATGCCTTGATGTTTTTATTCCAGAATAGTCATATCACTTTCATGCCCGATTCAATGTTGTTTTATCGCTCTGCATGATTATGACAATTATTGCTCTCTAGTTGGTCGCTTCACAGTCTTTTGCTAGCCTTCGCTCACACTAAGCGGAATTCTTCTTGTGTATCCAAACTCCTTTTCAAACCAGTTATTCCACTTGAGTCCACCATACCTTCCTATATGTGGTATTTACCGGCCACTCCTAACTTAGACTTTCTTGTGCCATATCGAAATTTATTCAAAAGCTTCCCTTTTGTAACCGTACAAGCTCATGGTGCGGTGAGGAAAAATCAATATCTACCATGCCAAAAATATTTTGACGGAAGTTTTAACTAGTCAATTTTTTTAAAAAGAGTGACACCTCCCCCATACTTGATGATGGAATGAAATGGACCAAATGCTGCTAATGATAGATGGAACGACATCCTCCTTCCATACTTGAGGCAAAATAAAAAGTTCCATGAACCATCAAACTATGGATGGATAAGGGAACAAAGCGTAAGCAAAAAGCATTAATATGGTTGGCATGGGAGATATTGAGAGACCTCTACCATTCACCGTTGACTAGAAAGTTACACTTCTCAAAAGAATTTTGTCTCTGTTTTCAAAACCAAGAGCTTTGGCACATGTTTAGTCTTTGCTTCCAATCACGGGTTTTCAATCTTGCCATCAAAATGCCACGGTTCGAGAGTCTCCCCTTCTATCTTCAAAGCACCAACTATTGAGAGCATAATTGTCATTCTTTGTGTAACATGCATTGTCCCAAAGTATTACATTGTCTTCTGCATGCTTGTGATATTGCTAGTCTGAAATTCTTAGTTCTAGTCTCCTTTAAAACTCCGGAGGAGTTTCTGCATTTATGTTTTGCTTCACTCATGGAGGCTAGCGAGATACCACTCTGATATGTTCAGGCTATGTGCATTGTGATCTTGTCCTGATTTTTGACAGCATATTGTTTACTTTTGGTTGTTTGTGATTGATCACTTGAAAGAAGGATTGCTTCATGCATTGTCCTCATAGCATTGTTTTGATACTTACTAAACTCTTTTCGTAGTACCAGCTTATATACATCTTATGAAGCAAAAGAGTTTGTCAAAGTTTTCTTTGTCGCGTCCAGTTTGTTGAACTTAATTGCTTGAGGACAAGCAATAGGTTAAGCTTGGGGGAGTTGATACGTCTCAAACGTATCTACTTTTCCAAACACTTTTGCTATTGTTTTGCCCTCATTCTTGCATGATTTGAGCTAAACTAACCCGGACTGACGTTGTTTTCAGCAGAACCGCCTGTATGGTTTTATTGTGCACAGGAAAATGGATTTTTAGACATCTCAGAAAATTCCCAGAAAAAATACAGAAAATCCACGCACCCAGAGGGACCCAGGACTAGAAGGTGGGCCAAAGGGGAGCCAGGGGGGCCCCAGGCGCCTAGCTGGTGCGGCCATCCCCCTGGTCGCACCCATAGGGCGCCTGGGTGGGCCCCACCCCCTCTGGTGACCTACCTTGGCCCCTATTTATTCTCGTGGCGAGGAAACTCCGATACAGAAGTCGCTTTTCCAGAACCCGTCGCCGAGCCGCTGCCACCCTCTGTTCTTCCTCGGGAGGGCTAACCTAGAGGTTAATTTGGCCTCCGGAGAGGGGAGATCGTCGCCATCGTCACCACCATCACCACTCCATCCTCCTTCCATGAATTCCCTTCACATGTGTGAGTAATTCCCTGCTGTAGGCAAAGGGGATGGTAGGGATTGGATGAGATTGATCATGTAATAGTTCGTCAGATTGTTGGGGGCATGTTGCCTATCATCTACTTTGGTGTTTATCATCTTTGCTACAACTTGTTGCTCTTAATGCTTGTCACTTTGAGCCCGAGTGCCATGTTTTAAGATCTGAACCACTTATGTTTTCATGAGTATATTTATGTTCTTGATCCTATCTATGAGTTGTATGCACCTATTATGGTCCGGAACCGGCGATCCCAGAGGTGACAGCTTGGGACACCATAAGGTATGGTCCATAATTTGAGGATTCCATGTATCCACTGAGTTTATTGCTTTGTTCTGGTGCTCTTTAACAAGAGCACCTTAATCTCCATAAGTTACCTTTGGCCCCGTTCGTAGCGGGATGGTAGGACAAAAGATGTTTTGCAAGTTCTTATTGCAAGCACGCAGAACTACCTACGGGATACATGCCTAATGTTTGATATTTTCCTAGATGATCATTGCTTTTCTGTGTGCCTTGCCCCGTATTAGAACCTATTACATGTTCATTCTTATTCATGCAGCGCCCAACAATCCATCTCCCTAGCCTACAGTGCTTTAATCCTGCTGGTTACTACTAGTTTATTTCCGATGTTTTACTTTTGCTGTTACCACCATCACTATCACTATCATACCACAATTGATATTAATACTTTGTTGCAAGCAAGTATATTTCAGGTGCGGTTGAATTGACAACTCAACTGTCAAAGCTTATAAATACTCTTTGGCTCCCCTTGTGTCGAATCAATAAATTGGGTTAACTTACCCGCGAGAACACTACAATCGATCCCCTACAGTTGAGGGTCATCAAGTGTTTACACCACTTAAAAAGACCATGGTATATAAATTCCTAAGCACAATTTTTATAGGTATCCAAGGCATAATTCTTTTATGTCCTTTAGAAATTTTGTCCCATGCCTTCTTCATATTTTCTCCATCCCTTTGACGAAAATCGAGAACTTCTGATTCCCGCAAAGCACCAAGTCATAACATGTTCATCTAAACAAGGAGGACTACTAACAACAAGATTAATATATTTTTTGTGATTTTTGATATAAGACGCAAAGATAAAAACTGAAAGGTAAACTAGCAAGACTAAAAAGCAAAGGTAAAAGGTAGTGGGCTCAAGATGGCAATGGTTAACCGTTACCCGTATCCCCATGGGTAATTAATCTATTAGGGGACGGGGAAATGCCAATTGCAATACCCATGGGGAAGCTATTGGGTCAATTAACTTACCCGATGGGTAAACGGGGATGGGGACGGTATGGTATTACCAATAAACGGAGAATTCATAATAAGTTCCTACACCAACTGTTAATGGATAAATGATGTATTACACCATGCTTTTTTCCCTCGTTGCTACAGTATTTGCAGATGCATTCTTGGTTGTTTATCTCTCAATCAGGGAAGGCTGGTTCTTTTGATTCACAGATCAGTGGAGCATCTTGATTCAATTTCAGTACTCATTTGGCCTATTAAATTTATGTTGCCTAACAACACTTTTTTTAGTAGCGGCCATCTAAAAGAGGATCTTTGTGTGTAATAGTTGGCAAATAAAAGAGAATCCAAACCTATGCCAATTTACTCGTGGCCTATTTTCATTCAGTCTTTAGAACATTACTCATATGTAATTTTTCACATGTACAGTGGCATCATGTCGACACCGTCAATAGAAAGTGGTGGCCAAGCAACCCAAGCTGCAGTTGCGGATTCAGGGACTGGAAGTGCACCTCAAACTGATCACATGGAAGACGTATTTATGTATAAACTTTTAATCGGATGCCCTTATCATGAGATTTTGAACTGTGATGTGCTTGTGTGGGTGAAACTTCAACTTTGAGAACTTATTAAGTGCTGGAATGTTGTTTTAGCTGAAATATTGATGTTTATTGTGCTGAAAGACTACTATTTATTGTGCCGAAATGCCGTTGTATTTTGGTCTAAATGTTGGTTTTTTTTGGGTGAAATGTTGTTATTTTTTGGGTGGAATCCTTCTGTTTTTTGGGCTAAATGTTGTTGTTTCTTCTTCTTGAAAGGATGTACATGAATACTGCTATATCTAGGACACGAATGCTGCTATATTTAGGATAAAGTGTTGATGTTTGTTTTTGTTGAAATGTTGTCAAGCAGGATGGTTGCTTGATAGCTTAGGCTTTGTGTTTCCCCATGGGTTACCCATGGGGATGATAAACCCGATGGGGATGGGATAATTTCATTCCCCACGAGCGGGGATGGGGGTGGGGATGAAACTAGGATGTTGTCACGGGTACGAGGATGGGAGGGCAATACCCGGTGGGGAATTCCCCATTGACAGCTTGAAGTGGGTAACTCCCCTATCTTAGCACTCGGAGTCCCCGGCAACGGCGCCAGAAATTCGCTTGATGACAAGAGAGTTGACTCGTGCAACATCTCTCCTCGTTGGTTATTGTAAGAGCAAAGTTTTGCCCCCGTGTGTTTTGGATATTGTTGGACAAGACAGTAGAGGAACTAACAATGTTTTCTAGTGTAAACAGTTGTTTAGGTTCCTGAAGGACAAGCTAGGTGATAAAGCTTCAGGGAAGGTCTTCAAGTTATCGAAGCATTACCCCCTGAGCGAAGCTTAATCACGGAGGATGACCCCCAAAAATGAAGGTGTCCTGAAGCTCAACTCATTGAAGGAAATGAAGAAGACGGCGCAAGACTTAGATGTTTTTGTGTAGTTCTTTTTCTGTTCTTTGAGTCATAGGACAAACCGTACTATCAAGAGGGGTATTTAGTTTGTGGACACCGAAGTCATTGAGAAGATGCTCAGATCAAATCCAAACCAAGTGAGAAGCCTGAGCGAAGAAATCTCATGTGCACTGAGTTAAGCTTCAGTAGCAAAGACTTCGTTCTTTGGCTTCTGAAGCAGAACTAAGTCCGTGAGTCAGCTTTACTTGTTCCGCAAGTAAAGTTGCGCAGTGATGAAAAATCTGACCGTTGTGGACATGTGTCAAGCTGTCACCTCGGGTCAATTTGGTCATTCCGCACCTCGGGATCGCCAACTATAAATACGCCGCCCCCTCCTCCATTTGCGGGTGGCTGCTCTAAGAATATTCCTGAGAGAGATTGAAGAGAGCACCCCAAAGACTTCACCGAAGCAAAACCCAAAATCCAGAATATTGAAGCCTAAGTCCCATTGATCTGAGTAGATTCGAGATGACTTAGGTGAAAGCTTACTAGCCTTTTTATCTTGGAGAACTGCAATTATCCTAGACGGTTAGAGTGTTGTTCTTCAGAGAGCGAAGAGTAATTGTCGCCTCGAACTCCAGTTTGTCAAAGGTTTCGGTGATTTCCTCAATAATCAACCACGAGTGAAGAACTGACCAAGCTCAAAGAGTTTGGTGCAGTGGAGCAACGGACGGAGAGAGATTTGCTCCAGTGTTCAATCACCAGTCCCTCCAACCAGACATAGCGCTTTGCAGAGCGTGAACTGGTCGAACAAATATCGTCGAGTCCCAGTTCGTTTTACTTCAAGCATTTACCTTCAGTATTGCATTTGCTTCGCAGTTATGCTTCAATGTGTTTTGATTCACTGCATTTAGTTTCGCTTCCAGTTTTACTTCGCTGTTCCGCACTACTTATGCTTCACTTCAATAGTTTTAGTAGAAAATTTTGAAGTGATCATTCACCCCCTCCCCCTCTGATCACATACTTGGACTTTCAGTTACCCCAAGTGGAAGGTGTGATGTAGGATAACGGCAAATTCCCCTATGTAGAGGATAGGGTTTGTCTCCCGTAGGACTCCGGAGATGATAAGTAGGTGTCAGCGGCGCAACTGACGTGGACCTACACACAACACAAATAACTTTGCTCCCAACGAGTACAGAGAGGTTGTCAATCTCTCTGGCCTTGCTATTTACAAAGGATCAACGCAGCAGATAAAAGTGATAGTGATAGCAACTGAAAGTAAAAGCAAGAAAGTAAATGAGCGTGTAAACAGTGATGTGAATATGGACCGGGGTCCCGTGATGTTCACTAGTGATGTCTCTCTCCCGAAAGACGATAAAACTGCTATGCGAGGTAAACAAATTACAGATGGGCAATTGACAGGATTATAAACGCACCGCAATGCTAACTAAGTTACAAAGAAAGGAAGAGGATCAAAAGCATGGGCAGTACGCCAAAATAAGTAGACCGAAATCCAACTGCATCTACTACTAATCATCCACCTTGAGATATATATCCAGAACATCTCGCTGGTATTAAGTTGCGAGCCCCACCCAAAGTGTAAACCCAAAGCAACATACAACTGCATTAAAAAGCACTTTGCATAAAGTAAACAATCCTTGCAACCGCGGTTACAAGCACCGTTGTTTTCCCCCTTATGGCAACAACACATCCCCTAGACTCATGTTTCTGTCACTCAAGCGTGTCATCGGGGGGCATGAACCCACAATCAAGCATAACGTTCCCTCTTGGAGTTACTACCTACTACTTGGCCAAAGCAATAAACTGCAACGGAGAACATGCAAGAATTACTTAGGAACAAAAAATATAAAAGATAAGAACCAAATATATTACTCTATCACAATCTGAACATAATCTCATAATCCATCAGATCCCATCAAACTCAGCATAGCAACAGCAGAAAGTACATATGTGCCTCGATCATGTAGGGCAGCTCACGAGGTCTAAACTATGAAGAACAAAGAGGGGAGAAGAAAATCACATACCTACTGATCACGGACCCATGGTCCAAAGAAAACTACTCACGGTACATCCGAGAAGCGTCCATGGTGGAGGGGAAGCTCCCGGAGGTCGATCCTCCCTCCGGCAGGGTGCCGGGAAGGGGTCTGCTAGCGCTCGTGGTCTTGGAAGCGCTGCGGCGGCGGAACAGAGGCGAGATCGCGAAAAATGGTTATGTCTTAGGGGGTTTAGCGTCACGGGGAATAAATAGGCGAAGGGGGCACCCAGGGGGGCACCATGGGTCCAAGCGCCCCCCTGGCGCGTCCAAGCCCTATGCCGCGCCAGGTGACCGCCTAGGGCCCTGGTGGGTCCCACCTGGTGCTCCTTCGGGACTCCGGAAGGTTCCTTCACGCTGATTTTTTATCTGATTTTCCCGGATTTTTGGAGCACTTTTAATACGGGGGAAAACTGAAATAGAAAAACAACAGAAAACAGAAACCGGCACTGGGGTGCACTGAGTTAATAGGTTAGTCCAAATATTATCAAAAGTGTATGAAAGTATATCTAGATCATAGCAATATCACACAAAACATGCATGGAGCAAGCAGAAATTATAGATACGTTTGGGACGTATCAGTACTACCCCGGAGCAGGAGGCTCCTGGGGGCAGTAGCTGCTACCAACTTAGGCCAAAAGCCTAAGCTTGGGGGAGTACGTGCCTTCTCCCTTTTCCATTGTATTATCCGTTTTTATTTTGTTCGCTTTGATCTTTTCAAAGTTTTTGCCTGTTCTTCTTTGTTCTTTTAATTTGCAAAAACAACAAAAAAATCTCTTTTCTTTTGCTTTCGTTTAACCTTTGAAAAGACCCAAAAATATTTCCTTTCTCTCTTTAGTTTGCTTTGTTTTCAGAGTTCAGCTCGAGTCCGTGATGGCATTTGATTATATTTTCCATGTTCGATCGTGCAAGTGACAAGGCAATAATGACGAAGATCGACGGAAGGGAAGCAACAAGGAAAACCGGTATGAACTCCCTTGTTTCTACTTTTGTACATATGCATGTACTTATGATCTAGAGACCAGCTTGTAGCGACATAGTGCTATGTTGACAGTGCTTTCCCAGTGGTTTATACTTTCTTTGTGGCTGATCTCAAATAGTTAGAGTGCATAATGTGTTGTTGAAATGATTTACATGCATTGCGTTGTTCATGATTTGGCATATTGAAGTGGTATTTCCCTTCGGAGAATTCTTGGATTGACTTGGCACATGTTTACACATGTTTATGACTAAAAAGTCTATCATGCCTTGGTGATCTTTTTATTTCAGAACAGTTATATCACTTTCATGCCCGATTCAATGTTGCTTTGTCGCTCTGCATGATTATGACAATTATTGCTCTCTAGTTGGCCGCTTCCCAGTCTTTTGCTAGCCTTAACTCGCACTAAGAGGAATCCTGCTTGTGTATCCAAAATCCTTTTTCAAACCAGTTTTCCACTTGAGTCCACCATACCTTCCTATATGTGGTATTTACCGTCCACTCCTAACTTATAATTTCTTGTGCCATCTCGAAATTTATTCAAAAGCTTCCCTTTTGTAACCGTACAAGCTCATGGTGCGGTGAGGGAAAATCGGTATCTACCATACAAAAAATATTTTGACGGAAGTTTTAACTAGTCAAATTTATTAAAAAAATAGAGAGTTACACCTCCCCCATACTTGATGATGGAATGAAATGGACCAAATGCTGCTAATGATAGATGGAACGAGAACCTCCTTCCATACTTGAGGAAAAATAAAAGGTTCCGTAGACTGTCAAACGATGGATGGATAAGGGAACAAAAGTGTAAGCAAAAAGCATTAATATGGTTGGCATGGGAGATATTGAGAGACCTTTACCATTCACCGTTGACTGGAAAGTTACACTTCTCAAAAGAATTTTATCTCTGTTTTCAGAACCAAGAGCTCTGGCACATGTTTAGTCTTTGCTTCCAACCACGGGTTTTCAACCTCGCCATAAAAAAACCACGGTTCGAGAGTCTCCCCTCCTTTCTTCAAAGCACCAACTATTGAGAGCATAATTGTCATTCTTAGTGTAACATGTATTGTCCCAAAGTACCACATTGTCTTATGCATGATTGTGATATTGCGCTTAGTTCTAGTCTCCTTGAAAACTCGGGAGGAGTTCGTGCATTTATGTTTTGCTTCACTCATGGAGGCTAGCGAGATACCACTCTAGTATGTTCAAGCTATGTGCATTGTGATCTTGTCTTGATTTTTAGTAGCATATTATTTACTTTTGGTTGTTTGTGATTGATCACTTGAAAGAAGGATTGCTTCGTGCATTGTCCTTGTAGCATTGTTTCAATACTTGCTAAACTCTTATCGTAGTACATGCTTATATACATCTTATGAAGCAAAAGAGTTTGTCAAAGTTTTCTTTGTCGCTTCCAGTTCGTTGAACTGAATTGCTTGAGGACAAGCAATAGGCTAAGCTTGGGGGAGTTGATACGTCTCAAACGTATCTACTTTTCCAAACACTTTTGCTATTGTTTTGCCCTCATTCTTGCATGATTTGAACTAAACTAACCCAGACTGACGCTGTTTTCAGCAGAGCTGCCTGTATGGTTTTATTGTATGCAGGAAAATGGATTTTTAGGTATCTCGGAAAATTCCAGGAAAATTCATAAAAAATCCACGCACCCGAAGCTTCCACGGACCAGAAGTGGGGCCAGAGGGGGTCCACAGGGGCTCCAAGCGCCCTGCTGGCGCGACCCCACCCCTGGTCACGCCGGCTGGCCGCCTGGGGGCTTCCCCCCTCCTCTGGTGCCCTACCGAGGCCCCTATTTATTCCCGTGACGGGATAACCCCGAAATAGAAGTCACTTTTCCAGTTTCCGTCGTGGAGCCGCCGCCAACCCCTTTTCTTCCTCGGGGGGGGAGGGGGGCTAATTTGGAGGCTGATTTGGCCTCCGGAGAGGGGAGATCGTCGCCATCGTCATCACCATCGCCAATCCATCCTCCCTCCATGACTTCTCTTCACATGTGTGAGTAATTCCCTGCTATAGGCAAAGGGGATGGTAGGGATTGGATGAGTTTGATCATGTAATAGTTCGTCGGATTGCTGGGGGCATGTTGCCTATCATCTACTATGGTGTTTATCATCTTTGCTACAACTTGTTGCTCTTAATGCTTGTCACTTTGGGTCCGAGTGCCATGTTTTCAAATCTGAACCACTTGTGTTTTCATGAGTATATTTATGTTCTTGATCCTATCTATGAGTTGTATGCACCTATTATGGTCCGGAACCGGCGATCCGAAAGGTGACAGCTTGGGACACCAAAGGGGATGGTCCATAATTTGAGTATTTCATGTATCCATTGAGTTTATTGCTTTGTTCCGGTGCTCTTTGACAGGAGCACCTTAACCTCCATAAGTTCCCTTTGGCCCCGTTCGTAGCGGGATGGTAGGACAAAAGATGTTGTGCAAGTTCTTATTGCAAGCGCGCATAACTACCTACGGGATACATGCCTAATGTTTGATATTTTCCTAGATGATCATTTCTTTTCTGTGTGCCTTGCCCGTGTTAGAATCTATTACATGTTCACTCTTATCCAAGCAGCGCACAACCATCCATCTCCCTAGCCTACAGTGTTTTAGTCCTACTGGTTACTAGTAATTTATTTTTGCTATTTTACTTTCGCTGTTATCACTATCACCATCTTACCACATTTGCTATTAATATTTTGTTGCAAGCAAGTATATTTCAGGTGCGGTTGAACTGACAACTCAATCGTCAAAGCTTACAAATACTCTTTGGCTCCCCTTGTGCCGAATCAATAAATTGGGTTAACTTACCCGCGAAAACGCTACACACGATCCCCTACAGTTGAGGGTCATCAGATGCCCCCGGCACGTCACTAAATATTCTAGGAGACTCAAGCGTCTAAGCTTGGGGATGCCCCCGTACATCCCCTTCTTCATAAAAAATTATCAGTTTCGTCTTTCTTAGCTCTATATTTTATTTGCTTCACATGTTATGTGCTTTGCTTGGAGTGTCTTGTTTTTAGTTTTCAGTTTTGCTTAGTCTAGTTTTGTTTTGTTTTCTGGTCATAAAAATTTGGGTCCTAGCATGCTTTGTATGGGAGAGAGACATGCTCCACCTTTTCCTAGAATACTTATGTTTTCACTTCTATCTTTTGAGTGTTCAAATTTCAGTTTCTAGTTGTTGTTTTTATGTCTAGCTCTTGATTTTCATGTTTATTATTTTTTAAGAGCTATTATTAGAATTTCTATAACTCTCTTGAGTTTCATGCTTATTTAGTTAGAGAGTTGGCTTTGTTGCACTAGGTGTGTATCCTTATGTAAGGCCCGATATGCGGTACTGTTCCAGATCTAGGTGTTTCCACCCAGATCCGGGGACGAAGCACATATCGGTCCCACCGCGACATATGACAAAGCCATATGCCCCGGATTTCCAACATGATATCACAACATTACAGATACAGGATACAACATCTCATACAACCGGCATACAACTGCCTCAAATATAATACAACAACGAAAGATACATGTCTGGATACAGACTACAAGCAAAAGCCTAGTGGCAAAGAGAAAAACATCGGTCCCATAACCACACGGGTCCAGGCCCTCCGCCGGGATCCGCCTAACTGGTCGTCGTCGAGTCTCCACGTGAAACGTCGATCACCATACCTGTTGTCGGTCAAGAACCCTGAAAAGAGTTTGGGGGTAGTATCATGAGTACAGAGGTACTCAGCATCCAACTGTAGTGGTCATCTGACCCAGCAAGGACTTCATCACTCGTCATTCTAGGACAACTAGTAGTTTACGGTAAGGAAGGGGTAAGTGGTGAGGTTGCTGCCGCACTAGCATTTATGAAGTGGCTAACGATCTAGAGAGTAAGATAAGAAGCCAAGCAATCGATGAGGAATCGCCTCCAACAAGTCTTGCTATCAACTACTTACGCAAACATAACACCTATCCTATCATTGTCGTCCTCTTCGCATCCCGACGAAGAAGAAGCAGTCAAGGCACACACACACACGTTGATCAAGTTATATTAAGATTATCTCAGTTGTTGTTGTCTATGAACAAGGAGTAGGTCTCAAGTTGTCCATAACCGTGGACACGGCTTCTCGAAAAGATTTAACCCTGCAGGGGTGTACCAACTGCCCATTACAAGGCTCCGCACGCACGCCCATCACTCTTAGTTGCTACCCATCACAGGCAACCATTTTATGATTTAGTTCCAAGAGATCCGAAACGACAGGTCCCTCTAGCTAACAACGAACAAATCCGGGTGGCCCCTGGTGAGTCGACACCCAACTCAAAAGCCGGCCGCGCTCTCGAATCGACCTCTACCGTCTGGATGAGGTTGAGTTAGTTGCCCAAACAGATGTGGACAACCCCCTAGCTCCCTGGGGTGGACCAACAAGAGAAACCATGTCTCCGCTGGCCCGGGTTGTTTGAAAACTACTGGCGTACGACCAACACATACACGGTTTCAAAAGGTAAAATCAGCTCGGGCCACCACTAGAAATGTTTGAAGCTAGATAGGTAAGAAGAGGGGACCCCATAAAATCCCACATGCGGTTAGGCACGCTCAGTCTTAAAACCAATACCCGGAACTCGGGTCCTAGGTCACTCGAATGGAACAAAGCGTCGGGGCGGGATAGCCTAGACCTTCCATCCTTCGTCGAATATAGTCAACATTTATAATAATCATATCATCAACAACAATATAATAATGTGATAGCCCACCAGAAGTAACAGGGTAACATCGTAGCATCCTAAGCATGCATACTAAGCAGGGGCTGAGCAACGAGCAACAGTAACATAGCAGTACAAGGTTTGCTAGGAGGGGACATGGCTGTATCGGTTTGAAAGAGGCTGTAAACATGTGGTAGGATCAAACATCGAACCTAACCTAGACTAGCATGCAAACCGCTGGTTGAAATAGAATGGATCATAAGTAATGCAAAGTCCTTGTCTGTTGATAAGTCGGGTTCCGAAGGTGTAGTCAATCGCAAGCTCGCATCGTCTCCGAGAGGTACCCGCGGAAGCACACAAGAGGGTAAACACTGGAAAGCAATCAACGGTGCACCACTATTACTACGGAGCAATACAAGATCAAAGAGACAACACAAGGCACGTCAACGCGATACAGATCTATCGTCGAGAACGGTTACTAACAGTTTAAGTGGGGTATCGGTCACACACGACGAATACCGCACGTTTACGGTGGTTCAAGTTGCTTAGCTACAGGTGATCAACCAACGGTCATTAACATGGCAACTCAAGCAAGCATGGCATAGCACACAAACATGTCAAGAGGTGAAGCATAAAATAAACTATCTATGCTAGACAATTTAAGTGAGGCACAATCCTAAACATGGCATAACACTAAGTGTCGCACGATGATTAAAGCATTCGGTACTATTCTGTCCTAAACAATATTTTAGGTTGGTTAACAACAACAAACAATAGCATAAACACAAATTACACGAAAAACTAATCAAGTTACATATAAGGCACACTCCAAACGGAGTTATGGTTAAAAAGATACAAGCAAAACAAGTTATGCACACAAACTGCCAACATCACGAAGCACACTTTAGAATAATGCATAAATAGGTTAATCAATGCAAACATGCTCACAAATGACTTGCAATTAAAGTAGACATGACATGGAAGGCATGGCAAAAGAATCATGCAAAAAGGCACCATAGATCAAAAGATATTAAGCAAACAACATGGCATCGCAAAGTAACAGACTTAGAGAAAAACAGAGGTGGCTGTCAAAAACAGCAGCATAGCAACTTTGGAGAAGAATATCTATATGACCAGCAAGCATATCATGGAAATGCAATACATGTAATGAAAGTAGACATGATGCTCAACAATATGCAATTGGAATCACTCAAATCCGATAAACGGTCGCGACACACTCGTCGACCGAAGTTGCAACAAAATAACAGTTTCAGCAACAACAGCACAATAACATCAGGATCACCACTTTGGAGCAAGATTTAATATAGCTAAAGCAGTCAAACATGGCAAGTTAAAGCATGGAATTTAAGTACACATGATGCTTAACACAATGTAAAAAGAAATAATGCAATAGGCCTCATGGATTTGTTACAATCATCATGCAAAGTTGCAACAAAATATTAACAGCAGCACTAAACATGAATTAAAAGCAGTTTAACGGCCTGATGCCCTGTTCAGCACACAATTACACAATCAAGATGAGCTCAAACGCAAAAGCTCACAAAAGATGAATTAAAGTACACGCAAAACTAAGCAACTTTCATTTTGGGCGCAACTTGATCCGAGCTACGGTTCAACGGGAATTAACGTTGCAAAACGGCATCAACAGCAAAATACATAAAGACTTAGCAAAAAAATAACAGGGTTCCATGAAAAAAAAACTGAACGGGCCCTCACCAAGGGTTCGGCCCATCTGCAGCAGAGGGGAGGCCGGCCTGGGCTGGCCTGGCTGGGCAGTGGGCCGCGGTGGCCTCGGGGCGTTGTGGGCTGGCCGACCCAGCTTGGGAGGGGCCCCACCTGGCGGTTGGGGGCGCTGCGGGCGTCCTGCCTGCTCGTCCCTCCCGAGCGGGAGCTGCGGCGGCGGCGGCCTGTGCCCTCCGGCGAGGTGTCCCGCGCGGCTGGGCAGGCGAGACGACGGCGAGGGAAGAACCCAGGTGGCGGCGGCCGTCGGCGATTTGCGGGCGCGGCGGCGCGAGCCCAAGCTCGGGGCGGCGCGGAGCTTCGAGGCCGAAGCCATGGCGGCCGGCACCTCCTGCAGGACAGAGAGAGGGAGAGGTGAGAGATGAGAGAGGAGGAGGAAGAAGGGAAGAGAGGAGATGGAGGAGAGGTGCAGTGGCGACCCGGCTGCTGCGTCCTGGACGGCCAGAGGCGAGAGGCGACGGTGAGGAGCTCCACGGGCATGGAGAGAGAGAGGAGAGAGGAGAGGGAAGACGCGATCCGGGCCGTCGGATCTCCGGATCTGGCGGTCCAGAACTCATTGGGCAAAATGCGAAAATTGGGCTATTGTGAGGGGGGGTGGCTGCAACTTTGTGGCTAGGGAAACCCTAAAAATGGGTGGGAGTGTGGTGGTCTTTATATAGCCCCGGTGGCTGGCAGTTTGCAAAAATATCCCCGGTAGTTCTCCCGCGCGCGCGGTGCTCACGTTTCTGACCGCCGGGGGTCCGCAGTACCTCCGATTCGGGTAAAACTTCGAACTGCGCGATCAGTGCGTCGAGCCGGAGGCGTTCACCTCGCGCTGGAACCGTTCCGAAAACACTTTCCGGAGCGCTATAAAAATATCCCATTTAATTATTAAACGGGGTTTTCGTTCCGTTGGCTGCGGCTGGTCTCGTGCGGTTTTCGCGACGGTGATCGGGTGAAACCCGGTGTCGCAAAGGTCGAGTGTCAAGGTGGCAAAGGTCGGTCTCCGTCCGGTACGAGATAAGAGGGGGAAAATAATCGCCGATCGATAAATCGGGGATGCAAACACCGCAAACAAATCAGACGATCAAACAATTCACACCGAAAACAAATTTTTTAATTTTGTGAAAACTGGGCTGTTACACCTTACTTTGAGTAGGTGATCTAGATTGCTAAATTGAGTTTAGTGATATCTTGCAATAGTTTGTCGTGTTGATGCAAGTAATGTTTGAACTTTTGTGTGATTGAACTAAAGCCTATTAGTGATAGATGTCGTATGTTGGCTCAACGTGCTTATTTTTTTAAACAACAAAAATTAGTAGAGAAATCTATCTACTAAGTGGATCCTAATGTTTGCGGGGTTGTAAAAGAGTACCCTCACATATCATGGGTCGAGGATGCGCAAGGATAACCAAATAGCCATACACTCCTCTTAGGGTGCTTGACTTTTTTGTGATTCTCTTGAGTAGACTGAGAAATACCGATAATAAGTGGACGGATTCTTTTGACTAATGCGAATACTCGATTCTTTGCACTTACACCATCCTTATATGTTGCTAGCCTCTTCGTTACCGTGCATTGCCCTTTCTCATCTTGAGATTTGGTGCAAACTTTGTCGGTGCATCCAAATCCTTCGGATGATACACTCTCTCATACATAAGCCTCATTATATCTTCCTCAAAACAACCACCATAACTACCTATTATGACGTTTCCATAGCAATTCTGAGATACATTGTAATGCAACATCCATCTTTCATTACATGACTTGATGATATTTTTCATCTCGTCATATTTCTTTTTGCATGATCATACAACCGCATGATAGTTGAGCTTTGCCCTTATACATATTTTTGCTACATGTTGCGCTTGTATCATTGCATTTCCTACTAAACTGGTAGATGCATACATTGCATACATCATGATATATTTTCATTTGAGTTTTAAGTACATTGTAAAAGTGTCTTGATATTCATTTATATAGAGTGTTTCCCTTACCAATGAGGAAAAGATCCCAAAGAGAACAAAGTAAAAAAAGAAATAAAAGATCGCAAGGAGGACAAATGAGATGAAAGAAGAAAAGAGCCATGTAGGCCACAAAAAAAAAGAAATGAAAAAGAGAGAGGGGGCAACACTACTATCCTTTAAATCCACGCTTGTGCTTCAAAGTACCATGTGTACTTTAGTTTGTAGAGATTTGTCATATCATTTATGCATAACCATGTGATCTAAAACGTCTTATATTTGTTTATAGAGGAAGTATATTCCAATGATGAGCCTCCTCAAAAGATCTCTAGGCCTTCTTGAGCAAGTAAGTTGGATGCACCCCACTGGTTCCTTTGGAGAGCTTCCATACACTCATAGCTCTATGTGCATCTGTTGCATGGAAATCTCTACTCCTCACATCATATATATCATAAGGCTTTCTCTCGCCTAATTGTTGTCCTCATTGATGTGAGTCTTTCTTACTTTTTGACTTCCTATCCCCATCATTATTCTCTTCGCCATTTAAGTGCCAACTAATCTTGGTTGTGCCCATTCATCGCATGAGTTGCTCAAAGTCAAAAATAGAGATGATCGTATTGTCTTGTACCTACCGACGTTCTGGCGATGAGTCATGATAAGATCCAAAAGAGACCGTGAGTGAAAGTTAGTAGATAGAGTTCTCAACAACTATTTAGTATTTTTAAACTCTAAACCTTCCTTACTCTGCACGGGAACACCGATTGGAGACACTCGAGTCACGGACAACAAGAGCTCTTTTACCTTTATGTTCTTACTTTACTAGTTTAAATACTACATATAGACTCTTGCTTTATAGTACTTTGTCTCCGTTTATACATCTCGATTACTTTACTTGATGTTACTTCTTGTGTTGATAGCATGTCACCACAAAAAATATCTTTGTTATCATTTACCTACTCGAGGACAAGCAGGAATTAAGCTTAGGGATGTTGATCCGTCCCAAACGTATCTATAATTTTTGCTTGTTCCATGCTTATTTGAGTGACTTTGCTATATGTTTCAATGCACTTTCATATCCTTTTACAACATATTTGGGACTAACCTATTAACCTAGTGCCAGTTTTTTTTGTTATTGTCTATGCATCACAAAAAAGTGAAAAATCAATATTACCAAAAAAATCTATTTTTTTAGAAATTCCAATTTGTCGGAAGGCTCCAGAAGCCCGAAGGAGAGCCAAGGGGACCACCCCTTGGT
This sequence comes from Bromus sterilis, assembly GCA_950022295.1. Lineage (NCBI taxonomy): Eukaryota > Viridiplantae > Streptophyta > Magnoliopsida > Poales > Poaceae > Bromus > Bromus sterilis. The sequence continues at coordinate 40,593,012 of OX465596.1, read as the reverse complement.
CAGGTGCCTCCCTGGCGCGTCCAGGGGGGCGCGCCCTGATACGTCCAAAATGCATCACTATTTATATTGTAATTTCATCATATTCATTGATATATTCCACTTTAAAGTATTGTTCTTATGTTGTTTTGGCTTGTTTTACACAATTTACAACTTTCCGGTGCCGAAGCAGCAGAACCAGAATTCAGCGGTGAAAAGTGGACACCAATTTGCTAAATCAGATCAAGTCCAAATGCGATGAAAATTTACGGGGAGTGTTTTTATGGATATTGACTGGGGATCACTAAGGATGTAGGTGAGGGGACCCACCAGGCAGCCAGAAGGGTGCCTGGCGTGGCCCCCCTCCTGGCCGCGCCAGGCACCCTCCTGGATGCCTGGTGGCCCCCCTCGGTGCCCCCTCTCGCCTATAAGACCCCCTGGGGTAGAAACCCTAAAAGGAGAAGAGTTTCCGTGTTTCGCCGCCGCCACGGGGCGGAAACCTACAGAGGAGAAAAGCCATCTCCGGCGGGCAGATTCCGCCGGGGAGATCACCTCCCGGAAGGGGAGGTCGTTGCCATCATCATCACCATCGTCACGGGCATCATCGAGATCATCATCAACTGCATCCCCAACATCAGCACCATCTCCATCTCCATCCCATCTCATCTCACAATTGCAACTTGTGTTGTAATCCGTACTATCTATCCTCTCTACTCTGTTGGTGTTGATTACTACTTTGTGGTGAATGCTATTGAGTTTTGTTGGAGAAATATCATTGTGTCCAGATTGTTTGCCACCCATCTACCACCTCTGATCATGATCTCTTTTATGTCTTGTGAGTAGTTACTTTAGTTCTTGAGAACATGGGAGAAGTCTAGTTGTTAGTAGTCATATGATGTTGAAGTACTATGTGTTGTTTGATATTTAAGTTGTGTTGTTATTTCTCTAGTGGTGTTATGTGAGTCGAACACTTAACACTTCACCTCTCATGGGCCTAGAGGAATACATTGTGCACAAAGGATGCTTATGGTGGGTTGCCGGAGTGACAGAAACATGAACCCCAGTTCGCACACTTTTGCACAAGGGAGTTATGGATCCTTGATCGTAATGCTGTGGTTAGGCTTATGCCTTAATTACTACCTTGTATTTGCGGATGCTTGCAAGGTGTGTAATCATAAGAGTACACTTATCTTAGTCTAGAAGGTGTACTAGCATTGATCCACCCACCAACACTTATCAACACAATACATATTACTTGGCGGAGTATGGTGAAAGTAACTTGGCTATCTCTCCCGTGTGTTCTCGAGAATGCTTTAGCTTTTATAAGTTTAGTTCCTAGGCTTTGATACGTCTCAAACGTATCTACTTTTCCAAACACTTTTGCTATTGTTTTGCCCTCATTCTTGCATGATTTGGACGAAACTAACCCGGACTAACGCTGTTTTCAGCAGAGCTGCCTGTATGGTTTTATTGTGTGCAGGAAAATGGATTTTTAGGTATCTCAGAAAATTCTGGGAAAATTCACAGAAAATCCACGCACCAGAAGCTTCCACCAGCCAGAAGTGGGACCAGAGGGGAGTCCTGGGGGCCCCAGGCGCCCCCCTGGCGCGGCCAGGGGTGGGGCTGCGCCCTCTGGCCGCCTGGGAGCCTCCCCCCTCCTTTGGTGCCCTACCTCGACTCCTATTTATTCCCGTGACGCGAAAACCCAAGAAAGAGAGTCGCTTTTCCAGTTTCCGTCACGGAGCCGCCGCCACCCTCTGTTCTTCTTCGGGAGGGCTAATCTGGAGGCTGATTTGGCCTCCGGAGAGGGGAGATCGTCGCCATCGTCATCACCATCACCAATCCATCCCTTCCCCATGACTTCTCTTCACATGTGTGAGTAATTCCCTACTGTAGGCAAAGGGGGTGGTAGGGATTGGATGAGTTATATCATGTAATAGTTCGTCAGATTGTTGGGGGCATGTTGCCTATCATCTAGATTGGTGTTTATCTTCTTTGCTTCAACTTGTTGCTCTTAATGCTTGTCACTTTGGGCCCGAGTGCCATGTTTTCAGATCTGAACCCTATGTGTTTTCATGAATATATTTGTGTTCTTGATCCTATCTATGAGTTGTATGCACCTATTATGGTCCGGAACCGGCGATCTCAAAGGTGACAGCTTGGGACACCAAAGGGGATGGTCCATAATTTGAGAATTCCATGTATCCATTGAGTTTATTGCTTTGTTCCGGTGCTCTTTGACAGGAGCACCTTAATCTCCATAAGTTCCCTTTGGCCCAGTTCGTAGCGGGATGGTAGGACAAAAGATGTTGTGCAAGTTCTTATTGCAAGCACGCAAAACTACCTACGGGATACATGCCTAATGTTTGATATTTGCCTAGATGATCATTGCTTTTCTGTGTGCCTTGTCTCGTGTTAGAATATATTACATGTTCACTCTCATCCATGCAGCGCCCAACCATCCATCTCCCTAGCCTACATTGTTTTCAATCCTGCTGGTCATTAGTTGTTACTTTTGCTATTGCCACCATCACTATCATATTACCATTACCACTTATCTTTTGTTGCAAGCAAGTATATTTCAGGTGCGGTTGACTTGACAACTCAACTGTCAAAGCTTATAAATACTCTTTGGCTCCCCGTGTGTCGAATCAATAAATTGGGTTAACTTACCTGCGAAGACTATCTCGATCCCTTACGTCTGTGGGGCATCAAGGAGCGTTTTCTGGCGCCGTTGCCGGGGAGCATAGCAATATTTACAAGTCTACTTGAAGTATCCTGCCTGCTGCACATCATCTGCTATGGGTAAGAAAGGGGGCCCCAAGGTTCCGATCTTACCATCCCGTACAAGAAAAGGTACTGTTCTGAACACTAGTGCTACACTTGATTCACCTTCTGTTATGAGTAAGTTTACTTCACCACCACCACATGATGCTTCTACTGAGTCTGTCACTATGTCCGATACTTTTGATGATGCTTCCACTACTCTTGAAGATACTACTTTTCTTGGTTACTATAGTGAAACTCAGACTGCTAAGGCTGCAGCGGAATCCAAGACCGAGACCCCTGCTACCTATATTCCTACCTGCAAAACCTTTGGTTACTCGTGCTTAGATGAACTCAAGGAGAGAATCCTTGATGATGATTATGTTACTCTTGATGATGATTTTTGCAGGGAACTCAGAGAGTGTGTCGACTATGACCCTGGTGATGTTAAGGAGTTGCTCAAAAAGCACTCCATGAAGAACAAAGTTATTCCTGATCCTAAATTTTCCACATCCCCTATATGCATCATTGATCCTGATTATGATTTCTCTGTTGATCTTTCACTTATATCTACAGTCGAGGCTGACCCCTTTTATGGCAGAGAAAATGACGATGCTATAGCACACTTGACCAAACTCGCTGAGCTAGGTAACCTATTCACTACTGATGAGAAGATACGAAACTTCTATGTGGCCAAGCTTTTTCCTTTTTCTTTGAAGGAAGACGCTAAATCATGGTACGATGCACTACCCTATGGTTCCATTTAGAGTCCTCAGGACTTAGTCCAATTATTTGTTGATAAATATTTCCCAGCTCATATGCAACATGCTGCTTTGCAAAGAATCTATAACTTTAAACAATTGCAGGATGAGCACCTCCCTAAAGCTTGGGGAGGTTTTGTGATTTACTTAAGGTTATGCCGGGACATGGAGTCCCCAAGCATGAACTGCTTGATATATTTTACGCTGGTTTAACCAATGAATCCAGATCCTACCTGGATAGTTGTGCTAGTTGTGTTTTCAAGGAAAGAACACCGGACGATGCTGAAGAATTAATGTGAAAAATTGCCAAAAACTATGAAGATTGGTCCGTTCCTGAACCACTTCTACCACCGAAAAAGAGGGGTATGCTTGTTCTGAGCCCCGAAGATATGCAAGAAGCAAAGAAGTCTATAAAGGAGAAAGGTATTAAAGCCGAAGACGTGAAGAATTTACCGCCTATTGAGAAGTTGTGTGAGCCTACTACTCACCCTCCCTTGGTAGAGGTACACTCTTTATTAGACTTTACTGAAAGTGACATCCCTAAAGGTAAGCCTCCCGACCAATGCTTAGATGAGCTTGATAATTTTATTATTAAGCAAGACCATTTCAATAGGAGGATACAAAGTCAGTTGCATGATAACTCTCTTGCTATCAAAAGTTTGTGTGGTGTTCTAGAAAGAACTGTTAATGATGTTAAATGTCTTGTTAAGCATTTTCATACGGTTCAAACTCAGCTTGAACAAATTTCTAATGTGCAAAAAGATTTGCTTGCTAATAATGCCAAACATGACATACAAGCTTATGGCATCAAAACTAGGGGTGGAACACACACCCAGGACCCACTCTATCCCGAGGGGCATCCAAAGAGGATCGAGCAAGATTGTCAAGTACAAGAAGAAGACGAGACTGTTAGCTCTCCGAAGAAAAACAAGAAGAAGAAACACAAGGAGGCTGACAATCCCGATGATCCCATGACAAGTGAAAAGCCAGCTGTTGATCCTAACAGCATATCTACCTCCGATGCTGAAACAGAAGACGGTGCCGAGCCTAAAGAAAAGGACAAGGAGAAGGATGATTCTCCCGAGGTAAGAGAAGAAGAAACACCTGATAAACGCAAGAAGTACTCTAGAGAAGACTTCATCGCAAGAAGACATGGGAAGGAAAGAGAACCATGGATACAGAAGCCCATGCCCTTTCCAGGTAAGTCCCTCAAGTCTAAAGAAGAAGAGCACTATAATAAATTTTGTGAATGGATGAAACCTCTTTTTCTTCAAATCCCTTTGACTGATGCTATTAAGTTACCTCCCTATTCGAAATATATGAAAGATATTGTCACAAATAAAAGAAAAGTTCCTAATGAGGCAATATCTACTATGCTTGCTAACTACTCTTTCAGTGGCAAGATTCCTGAGAAGCTTGGTGATCCAGGTATATCCACCATTCCTTGCTCCATAAAGAATAATTACGTCAGAACTGCTGACGAGGGGGTGACCCCACGACTCCTACGGATGAGCCTACCTGGTGTCCATGAAGGCAGAAGGCCCATGAAGATACGACCTCGGCCCACTAGTTGGCACCAACGTAGGAGTCCGCGACTCACAAGGAAGGTGTGAAGACCTGCCGTACGGAGCAAGCTAGGGTTAGGAAAGTTTACCTGTACACGTAGATGAACTCCCCGAGACCTAGCCCGGTATATAAGGGCTAGGAGGGGCGACGCCAAAGAGATCCAATATCACCTGTAACCCTAGCCTTGAGCGCTCCAGCCTTGGACTCCACTGTAATCACATCTCCCCAATCAATAATATCGAGCAGGAGCGAGCCTTCCTGTTTGCCGACGAGCTATCGTCCAACCTGTGTCTCTCATGACTAACCTAGGGTCCCTGACCATGGGATTTTCCGGGGTTGATCCCCGTCAATTGGCGTCGTCTGTGGGAACTATGCAGGTTGGGATCACGATCTCGGCGGTCCCGTCTTCAGCAAGCCACAACTCAAGGGCAAGAACCAGACCTAGCCCACTCGAAGGATTCAAGATCACGGCGGACATCTCCGCCACCCCATCAAGACCACTCAAGCTACAGTCATGCCAGGACCGATACTACGGTAACGGCCAAGTACAGCGCCAGCGCCGAAGGAGTCGACGACCCAGAAGAACGGCGAGGGGCCTCTACGAAGGAATCCCACTCGACGAACTGCGACGCGCAGCGGAGGACTCGCAAATCTTCCGACAACCCACCACCGCCCAGGCACCCGCCGCACATCAAGACGATGACTACGAGATCGAATCCAGCGATCAGCAGAACCACCGCCAAGGCAGAAGGAATCAACGACCCAAAAGGAGCGCATGGGATAACTACGGCGGGGCCCCAATGAACGAGCCACATCACGCAGTCGCGCAACCGACGACCACTCGACGACACACCGTCGCACGAGCATCTGCCGCCAACCAAGACAGCGACTCCGAGACACCTGTAGGCGAGTACTACGACCCAGATCGAAGGCCGAATGAATTCGCCAACCTCATCAAGAACCAAGACATGAGTCGAGGAATCGAAACCGATCCTCACTTCCACGAACACCCGGAGGATCACGAGCAGATCTTCAGAATCGCAAGAAGGAAGAGGCACGCCGGATCTAGCAAACTCACGGCTAGAGAGCAGCTAGCAGGACCCTGCACGATCCACAACTTCGAGGATGACCGGGGACGCGTCAGGTCAGGTCACACTTTGAGAGACTGCCGTCTGTTCAACGAGCTAGCCGACGACCTCAAAAAAGAGAAGCAGAAAGAAGACAGACGCAACCAACGACCCAAGCAATCGCCGACCTCAAGCCCGGAAGGACGTCACAACCCGTCGCAAGCACAGGTGCTCATGATCCAAGAAGGGTACCGCAAGCACAACGCAACGCCCAAACCCTGCAGGCCAGAGCAGCTGAGAGCACACACATAGTCGAAGTCTACCAATTGCATGGCACGGAGACCAGCATCACGTTCTCACAGGACGACCATCCACCCGCAGTCCCAAGATCGGGGCATGCACCCCTAGTGCTCGATGCACAAATCGGAGGATACGACATGGATCGGGTCTTCATGGACGGAGGCAGCAGCATGAACATCATCTTCGCCAGCACCCTGCAAAAGATGCTGATCCCACGATCAGTATGGAGAAAATAAAGCACCGAGTTGCACGGGGTAGTCCCAGGAGAAGCAGCCACATCCCTCAGAGTCATCGAACTCGAAGTCGTCTTTGGCAACCGACGTAACTTCGCAAAGCACGTCCTCGAGTTCGAGGTACTCGACTGGCAATCGCAGTATCACGCCATACTGGGACGGCCAGCATTCGCGCAATTCATGGCGGTCCCACACTACGCCTACCTCAAGCTCAAGATGCCAGGATCATCAGGAGTCCTCACGATCAACGGAAGCTTCATCAAATCAGATCAATGTGATCGTGACTTCCACAGAATCTCCGACACATTCGGAGCCAAACAAGAACTCAGATAAATATCCATGGTGACGGACAAGAGTACCTTCCCATTGGTGAACCGAAGTGAATCCAGGGAGTACCGACGCGACTTCAGCATCGACAGCGACACAGTCACTCACCAAGTGCACCCGACGGACCCGGACAAAACAGTCCGCGTATACGCCCACCTACCAGAGGAGCAGGCGGCGGCTCTCGTCGCTTTCCTTCAAGACGAGTGGGAAATATTCGCCTAGTGCCTAGCCGACATGCCTGGGATACCACGCGAATTTGCGGAACACGCCCTACGCATCAAGCCAAACACGAGGCCAGTGAAGCAAGCGTTGAGACGATTCTCGGAGCCCAAGTGCAGAGCAATCGGAGAGGAAGTCAACCGGTTACTTGACGCTCAGTTCATCCGTGAAACGAAGAAAGCCACCTGGATAGCCAACCCAGTGCTGGTGCCCAAGAAAGACACGACCGTGCTGCGCATGTGTGTCGACTACGGACCAGTCAACAAACATTGCCCGAAGGATCACTTCCCCCTGCCTAGAATCAATCAGATAATCGAATCAACAGCAGGGTGCGATCTACTCTCCTTTCTTGACGCTTACTCAGGATACAACCAGATCAGGATGAAGGAAGAAGACGAAGAGCACACATCGTTCATCACCCCCTATGGAGTATTCTACTACAGGACCATGCCCTTCGGGCTCAAAAACGCAGGCGCCACTTACCAACGAATGATGCAGGCCTGCCTAAAGGAGCAAATAGGAAGAAACGTACAAGTCTACGTGGACGACATCGTCATCAAGACCTACAAGCAGCCACATTACTCGACGACCTGCGCAAAACCTTCGCAGCGCTCAACAAATACAAAATCAAACTCAACCCAAAGAAGTGCGCATTCGGCGTACCGGCGGGAAAGCTGCTTGGCTATATGGTCTCTGCCCGCGGAATCGAGGCAAATCCCGAGAAAGTCCAAGCCATCACCCGCATGCAAGAACCAACCGACGTCAAAGGAGTACAGCAGCTCACTGGAAAACTCGCAGCCCTAAGCCGCTTCATCAGCAGGCTAGGAGAACGCACGCTGCCTTTCTATCAACTACTCAGGAAAGGGGAGAAATTCGAGTGGACGGAGGAAGCCCGCCAAGCATTCGCGGACCTGAAAAAGACACTCTCGACCCCACCAATCCTGGCGGTACCCAAGGAACGAGAGAAGCTATACCTCTACGTGGCAGCACGCAGCAGTGTAGTAAGCACAACGCTCGTCGTCGAACGCACAGAAGAAGGCAAGGTCCAGAGCATCCAGAGACCAATCTACTACCTCAACATGCTCCTGACCAAATCCCAGCAGCGGTACCCGCACTATCAGAAGCTACTATTGGCCATCGTCATGACCTCAAGAAAGGTGTCCCAATACTTCGACGAGCACCCTATCACAATCGTGAGCAGCGCACCACTCGCTGACATACTCAACAACCCTGGAGCAACCGGGCGAGTCGCCGAGTGGAACATTGAGCTCAGCCCACGAGACCTGCAGTTCAAGCACCCAACAGCCATCAAAGCCCAAGTACTCCCAGATTTCCTGGTTGAGTGGACGGAGGTTCAAACACCAGGCCCCCCAGACCTATCAAGCTCATGGTCAATGTTCTTCGACGGATCCAAAATACAACAAGGAGCTGGGGCAGGAGTTGTACTCATCTCCCCCAAAGGAACAAAGCTGAAATACGTCCTCCAGATCAACTTCAGTCACGCCTCCAACAACGAAGCAGAATACGAGGCACTCCTCCATGGCATGCGCATGGCCAAAACATGCGGAGCCACTCGCCTCATAATTTACGGGGACTCCAATCTCGTCGTCCAGCAGACAATGATAAACTGCAACGCAATAGCCGACAACATGGCGGCCTACCAAAAGCTCTACAACGAACTCGAAGGAAATTTCGACGGTTGCGAGCTCAACTACATCACCAGGGACAACAACACAGAAGCTGACGAGCTCGCGAACACCGGTTCGACCAGGGCGCCTGTACCACCCGACGTTTTTCTCGAAAGCATCAACCGGAGGTCCATCAAGGTGCAGGCAGCAACACCTGAAGCAGTTGTGGACGGCGAAGACGCAACAGAAATAGCGCAGGTAGCAGCAGCAACCCTATCAAAAGGCACAAGCACCAGCACATCCGACAGCACAACCCCGACAGAGTTCGAAGGACCTGTCTGGACAAAACCGTTCCTCCGATTCCTAATCGAAGGCACGCTACCACAAGACGCATCAGCCGACGATCCAAGGCATTCACGGTGATCAACAGACAACTGTATAAGCGCAACATCACCCAGATACTCCAAAGGTGCATTGACGAAGAGGACGACAAAGCCCTATTGCTCGAAATCCACGAAGGCACCTGCGGGCACCACGCGAGCAGTCGAGTGCTCGTGTCCAAAGCATTCCGAGCTGGGTTCTACTGGCCCACACCCATGAAAAACGCAGAGGAAATCGTGCGACGTTGCGTCGCCTGTAAAAAATTCGCCAACAGGCCACATGCTCCCGCATCAGAGCTCAAGACCATACCACTATCCTGGCCGTTCGCCACCTGGGGACTCGACATGGTGGGCCCACTAAAGAAATCATCAAAGGGCGGAAGGACACACCTGCTCGTCGCAGTCGACAAGTTCACCAAGTGGATCGAAGCAGTGCCCATCACCAGCTCTACAGCTCTCACGGCTGTCAACTTCATCAAGTCGATCATCTTCAGATTCGGAGTGCCACACAACATCATCACGGAAAACGGCACGAACTTCACGGCCGCAGAATTTCAGAACTTCTGCGAAGAACTGGGCATCAAAATCAATTATGCGTCAGTCGCGCACCCACAGTCCAACGGCCAGGTGGAAAAAGCAAACGGCCTTGTCTGTGGGGGAATCAAGAAACGGCTCCTCGCACCACTCGAGCAAGCCGCCGGCAACTGGGTAGAAGAACTCCCCGCGGTCATGTGGAGCTTATGAACCACACCAAACACAGCGACCCAATGCACACCCTTCTTCATGGTGTACGGGGCAGAGGCAGTCCTACCACATGACCTCAAGTTCGGAGCACCCCGGGTCACCGGATACGAGGAAGAAGAAGCAGAAGAAGCACTACAAGACGACAAAGATACGACTGGCGAAGCAAGAGACACAGCCCTGACAAAATCAGAAGGGTGCCAAGACAAACTACGTACCTACCAAAGCAGTCGACTGCGCACTAGAACCTTCAACAAAGGTGACCTAGTTCTACGACTAATACAAGAGAAGGTCCACAAACTTGCCCCCCAATGGGAAGGACCATTCATAATCTCAGAAGTCATCGTAGGCGGCGTCTACAGGCTGAAGAACCCAAAGACAGACGAGGACGTGGGCAACCCATGGAACGTAGCAAACTTGCGATTGTTCTATCCATAGCCCCTATCGGTCGGACATGACTGGCAACTCATGTAAATCGCTTGACCGCAATAAAATAAATGTTGCCCAAATACTGCCATCTCAAAGCACTCGGGGGCTGAAGAGGAAACTCCACCCGAGCAACTGCTATCGCACACGCGATCTTAATCAAAGCACTCGGGGGCTTAAGAGCAAAACTCCCCCCGAGCAACTCTATCGCCTACGCGATCTTAATTAAAGTACTCGGGGGCTTAAGAGCAAAACTCCCCCCGAGCAAACTCTATCGCCTACGCGATCTTAATCAAAGCACTCGGGGGCTTAAGAGCAAAACTCCCCCCGAGCAACGCTATCGCCCATCAAAGCACTCGGGGGCTTAAGAGAAAAATCCCCCCCCCCCCCCGAGCAATTCTAACGCCTACGCGATCTTAATCAAAGCACTCGGGGGCTTAAGAATAAAATCCCCCCGAGCAACACTATCGCCTACGCGATCTTCTTCATGAAGCACTCAGGGTCTCGAGTACAAACCCCACCCGAGAGACGACCATCAACGCTCCCATGACATCCAAGCACTTTTGAAGAGACTTTGGAGGAAGCACAAGCTCATTTAGTCTTCACCTGATCGCCAACGATCACCTAAAGACTCGGGGGCTACTTCCATCGGGAGAGCTGCCGCGCACCCGATAAAAGACAACAAAGGAAACAAATTTTAGCCTACGCCTGACCCTTCGACTCAAGCGTAGCCTCGGGGGCTACTCCCATCGGGAGCGCTGTCGCGCACCCGATAGAACCCACAGTACCAAGTACCGGATGGACCCGAAGACAGTTCTCAGCCGCAAAAGAGTAGAACATAACTCTCAGTAACAAAAGGATTCGAAGACAGCTCCTGATGGTCAAGACACAGTTTTCAGTGGCATAAAGGCCCAAATATAAATTCCATTACAAAGGATAAAGCACAGTTTACATCATAGATATCATCTTCAGTACAAAAAGGACTCAACTACATTTGGATAGAAGGCAGCTCCTGTTACAAGAGGAAATCACCCAAAGAATTATGACTTCTACATGTGTGCCCATGAGGGGTAATCGACTCTAGTACAAGAGCATCATCACAGACAAAGTAGGAGTGGAAGCAGCAGGCTCATGATGTCAATGACATAACAAAAGGTGAAGCTCGACTTATTTGCGGAGCCATTGGGGACGCTGCTCCACCAGCTTCTTCTCCTGCTCCTCTATCTTCTTCTCCAGCTCCGCCCAAGCTGCCGGCGAAGATGACGCCGCAGCCTCCAGTTCTACAAGGTCGCTTGTCGCGCTCGTTTAACCGGTGGCTTGACATCAAGGTCTTCTTCAGAGGCAGAGGAGGAAGCAGTTGAAGACGGCTCACCGCCACCACCAGAAGAGTCCCCGAAGGAAAAATCAATTGAAGACGCATGCGAAGGACTCCTCGATTTTATGGAGCTATCGCTGCTCGACTCCTGCCCATGTGAATCCATGCTATTGCCACTCGGATCGAATGCGCAGACGGTGACAGTGCTTTCACCGTCAAAGCGACAGCTGAGCATATCTCCATCTCGCAAATTCAACCGCCGAGCAAACAAACTCCAACCAGAGCCAAGAAAAATCAAGCGAGAGCTATCAACCTCCAAGTCAACATAAGAAGGAGACCGACAACTCCCTTGAAGGTGTAGAAGCAAGCCATCCAAGCCACGTTCAGAGACAATGGCAGAAAAAGCAGAGGGAAGAAGGATGCGATTGGCACTTTGGCCACGAACACGTAAAATAAAATCATAGCGCCAGAATCCCTCCACCAAGGGAGAGGAGGAATGCACTGGTGCCGTACCATGGCGACCACCACGGCAGGAGCGTGGTGTGCGGAAACCATGGCTACGACGAACACGGCCACGGCCAACACCTCGCCTGGGAACCATGAGCAGAAGAAGAGATGAAGGAAGAGGCAAAACAACGAGGTGGATAGAGGCGTGGGAAAGAAAGGCCTATTTATAGATCAATAATCCTCAAAGGACAAAGAAGCCAAGACGACAGCAGCAATTAACTCAAAGACCAAACGCCCCAAGCCATCTCGGAACCCAAGACGAAGATGCTTTCCCACGGGACGCACTGTACGCAAGACGCGTCAATTCGCGCGCGTTTCCAACGCGCGTATGGAAAACTCAACCGGCGCCTGCCGCACGCCACAACGGCCATTATTATGACCGGTCCAGAAAACGTGACGGTTCACTGGCAGAGCATCCCTGACAGCCATCAAACAGAGGCATCATTACCCCTGACAAACAGCAAAGAAAAACCAAACAGACACCAAAGCCCAGAGATTCCATCTTTCAGATATTTTCCCCAAGGAAGAAAAACATCTTACTCCCATCGGGAGCGTACATCATAAGAGTCCCGGGTGCACCCTCACCTAAAGGCCAGCCACGTGCTCGAGTGAATACTTGCACTTATGAGAGTCTCGGGTGCTCCCTCAACCCGACGTAAGACAAACAAACATTCGCCAAGACCATACCACGCTAAGAGTCTCGGGTGCTCCCTCACCTGAAGAGCCGAAACGGCACTCGAGTGATTACTCGCGAATAACCCCCCGACTGAGCACTCGAAACAAAGCTCCTCGGGTGAATGAGTGAACAGCTCATACGTCCAAAACGTATCTATAATTTCTGCTTGCTCCATGCATGTTTTGTGTGATATTGCTATGATCTAGATACACTTTCATACATTTTTTTAATCATAATTGGACTAACCTATTAACTCAGTGCACCCCAGTGCCAGTTCCTGTTTTCTGCTGTTTTTCTATTTCAGTTTTCCCCCATATAAAAAGTGCCAGAAAAATTCGGGAAAATTCAGATAAAAAATCATCGTGACGGAAGCTTCGAGAGAAGCCTGGGAGGGGCCAGGGGGGCGCCTGGGCCCCTGGCCCACCTCTGGCTGCCCCCTTTCGCCTATTTATCCCCCGTCATGGGAAAACTCCAGAACAAGAACCCTATTCCGCGAACTCGCCTCTGTTCCGCCGCCGCCGCGCTTCCAAGATCGGGAGCACCAGAAGACCTCTTCCCGGCACCCTGCTGGAGGGAGGATTGACCTCCGGGAGTCTCCTCTCCACCATGGATGCTCCCCGGATGTCTTGTGAGTAGTTTTCCTTGGACCATGGGTCCGTGATCAGTAGCTATGTGATGTTCTCCTCCCCTCTTTGATCTTCATTGTTTAGACCTCGTGAGCTTCCCTACATGATCGATGCACCTTTGTAATATTTATGCAATTGCTATGTTGAGTTTGATCGGATCTGATGGATTATGAGATTATGTTCAGATTGTGATAGAGTAATATATTTGGTTTCTACTTCTATATTTTGTTCCTAAGTAATTCTTGCATGTTCTCCGTTGCTGTTTATTGCTTTGGCCAAGTAGTAGGTAGTGACTCCAAGAGGGAGCGTTGTGCTAGATTGTGGGTTCATGCCTCCCTGATGACACGCTTGAGTGACAGAAACATGAGTCTAGGGTATGTGCTGTTGCCACAAGGGGGAAAACAACGGTGCTTGTGACCACGGTCACAAGGATTGTTTACTTTACGCAAAGTTCTTTTATTGCAGTTGTCTGTTGCTTTGGGTTTACACTTTGGGTGGGGCTCGCAACTTAATACCAGCGAGATGTTCTGGATAGATATCTCAAGGTGGATGATTAGTAGTAGATGCAGATGGATTTCGGTCTACTTATTTTGGCGTACTGCCCGTGCTTTTGAACCTCTTCCTTTCTTTTGTAGCATAGTTAGCATTGTGGTGCGTTCATAATCCTGTCAATTGCCCTTCTGTAATTTGTTTACCTCGCACAACAGTTTTATCGTCTTTTGGGAGAGAGACATCACTAGCGAACATCACGTATCCCGGTCCATATCCTTATTACTGTTTCCAAGCTATCTTTACTTTTCTGCTTTTACTTGCTATCATTATCACTTGTGTTTTACCCTTTGTGAACAACAAGACCGGAGAGATTGACAACCTCTCTGAACTTCGTTGGGAACAAAGTTATCTGTTTCTGTGTGCAGGTCCACGTCAGTCGCGCCGCTGACACCTACTTATCATATCCGGAGTCCTATGGGAGACAAACCTTGGTATCTTCATCGAGGGAAACTCACTGTTGCACTGCATCACGCCTTCCACTTGGGGCTCACCAACGAAGGGCGGGAAGCCGCTAAGCAACAGCTCGCTTGATGTTTTGTTCCAAGCGGGTGCAATGCTATAAGGCTCCGCGCCTCAAAAACACACATTCCTGGAACACGATACACTGTGCCCAGATGCCACACAAGATTAGCGTGTAGGTAAGACCCCGCTGCGAAGTACGGCCGGGCTGGGACTTACCGAAGAGCGATTTCACTCCCAACCTTTCCCATGCGTAGAGCATGATAGAAAAGCCGGGCGGACGCGCCTTAGGCTACACACATTACTGGCGGCAAATGAACACCGTAAGACCTGAAGCGTCCGGACTTTTGTTCGACACCAGTGTTCCAAGCTCACGTCGAGGGACGTGGGTTTGATTGAGCTACTGTGGTATTTTCCCTAGTGCAATTCACCAAGGCTCGACCCGTCGACTCCTTGGGCCATTTCATCTTAGCATCCCTCGAAACAGGTTTTGTCATGGTCACCAGACTGCCAGTGACCCGCGGATGAACCGTGCATATCAATGAACGACAAATGAATGTACTCGAGTCCCTGCGCGACTCTTCGAGTCCCCTAGGCACTCGGGGGCTACTGACGAGGGGGTGAACCCACGACTCCTACGGATGAGCCTACCTGGTTTTTATGAAGGCTGAAGGCCCATGAAGATACGACCTCGGCCCACTAGTTGGCACCGACGTAGGAGTCCGCGACTCACAAGGAAGGTGTGAAGACCTGCCGTACGGAGCAAGCTAGGGTTAGGAAAGTTTACCAGTACACGTAGATGAACTCCCCGAGACCTAGCCCGGTATATAAGGGCTAGGAGGGGCGACGCCAAAGACATCCAATCTCTTGTTATGAGAGATCAATTCTCTGGTGCTGGAGATGATGCTGCTTTACACTTGAATAATTTTGTTGAATTATGTGATATGCAAAAGTATAAAGAAGTAGAAGGTGACGTTGTTAAGCTCAAGCTCTTTCCTTTCTCTTTAATGGGAGATGCTAAAATCTAGTTTCAATCTTTGCCTAGAAATAGCATAGATTCTTGGGATAAGTGCAAAGATGCTTTTATAGGGAAGTACTACCCCCCTGCTAAGATTATCCAATTGAGGAGTAATATTATGAATTTTAAGCAATTGGATAATGAACACGTTGCCCAAGCTTGGGAACGAATGAAATCTCTTGTTAAGAAATGCCCTACACATGGTTTGACTACTTGGATGGTTATCCAGACTTTTTATGCAGGCTTGAACTTTACCTCACGGAACCTGTTAGATTCGGCCGCGGGAGGAACCTTTATGTCAACTACACTTGGTGCTGCCACAAAGCTTCTCGATGAGATGATGACCAATTATTCCCAATGGCACACCGAACGCGCTCCAACAGGTAGGAAGGTAAATTCTGTTGAGGAAATTACCTCCCTCAATGAAAAAGTTGACTTAATTATGTCTCTACTTACCAAGCAACCCTCTATTGATCCTCATGATGTTCCTTTAAATTCTTTGGTTGCTCAAGAACTAGTAGATGTGAACTTTATTGCTAGAAACAACTTCAACAACAATGCTTATAGGGGGAATTTTGCTAGCAATCCTAGACCGTTTCCATCCAATTATGGGAACAACAACACTTATCCTAGAAACAACTCCTATAATCCTGCTTATACGAAAAGAGACCTACCTAGCTACGAGAAACTGGTAGAAATAGAGAAAGCTACTAAGAACTATATGCACACCCAGTTTGAACAAAACAAAGCCTTCTCTAAGAAAATAGGTGAGCATACTGCCATTCTGCAAAACATTGGTGAACACCTTGATAGCCTGGACAGTGAGATTTCTAATCTCCAGGCTAGACTTACCGCCACCGAAACCCATGTTTCGAATATGTCCCACACCCAATCTACTTTGATAAATCAAATGGCAGCCAAACCAGAAGTTATCCCTATGGAAGAGGATAGAATTAAGAGCCTTCCTACACACCACACAGTTGCCACTATCCAAATTGTTGAGGACACTCAAACTATTAGCACCCAATGCACTCCTAGTCCCGTTGGACCTATTAATGGTGATGCTAATACCTCAACCGTAGATAAAGAAACTCCTATGAAAATAGAGGGTTTAAAACAAGTGAGCCTAGATGACACTACTACCACCTTTGATAGTAGTGATATTGATTTTGATAGTTGCACCCTTTCAGGAGTTATCAGTTTGCTACACAAAATGTCTAGAGACCCCCACACTAGCACACTTAATCTTGCCTTCACGGAGCATATCACAAATGCTCTCATCAAAGCTAGGGAGGAGAAGCTTAGAGTAGAAGCCTCCATACCTAGGAAGCTAGATGATGGTTGGGACCCTATGATCAAAATTAAATTGAATAACTTCTCTTGCTATGCTTTATGTGATGTTGGAGCTAGTACCTCTGTTATGCCCAAAAGAATATTTGATATGTTTGAATTGAAGCCTCTTGAGCCTTGTTCTTTTGGTGTTCGTCTTGTTGATTATTCCATAAAGAAACCTTTGGGGAAGATCGACGATGTTCTTATCATTGTCAATGACAACTATGTTCCCGTTGATTTTATTGTTATGGAAATAGAGTGTGAACCTTTATGTCCAATTATTTTGGGACGTCCTTTTCTTCGCACCGTTGGTGCGGTTATTGACATGAAAGAAGGGAATATAAAATTCCAATTCCCATTCAAAAAGGGGATGGAACACTTCCCAAGAAATAAAATCAAGTTACCTTTTGAGTCCGTTACTCGGGCTAGTTATTCTCTTTCTCTTGATAAAACTTGATTCTTCTTTTTGCATCATGCCTAGATAATGGCTTTAAAGAAGCGCTTTCGGGAGGCAGCCCGCAACGAATTTAGTTTTTTTTTCTTTTTGCTTTTGTTGTGTCTTGATGATTATTACTAATGTAGCAACATCATTGTATCTTTATTTTTCAACTTTGTGCCAAGTTATAGCCTCTTACGGCAAGGGAAGTAAAAAGTTGTGACATGCTGTCCAGAAAACAGATTATGTCCTCGTGACCAGAAACATTCTAGAAAAATCCCAGTTCATCTTTTTGAGCTGAAATTTTTACACAGTATGCTCTATACAATTAAGAAACTTCCGTATGTTCTGAGTTTTTTTATTTGAGTTTCAGAAGTGCCCCTAAAAAATTATTTACTATCTTTTGTTCTGTTTTTCACAGATTCTGCCACGTTTTGTCTCTTCTAACTTTTGCAAACCTTAAGCTTGCTTTTTCTTTGCAAAAACTTTTTGGCACTCTTGAGAAACAGTAGCTCTTAAATTTTATCTTTATATCCAGTGGAGAAAAAATATTTATTAAGGGTACTAACCTCTCTAATCAGCTTATGATGAGTTATGTATGAAGGGAGTTTTCAAGTGTGCGATGGAAGATGATGGAAGAAGATCCAGGAGTGTCAAGCGCTCAAGCTTGGGGATGCCCCCATGCATCCCCAAAAAATATTCAAGAATACTCAAGCGTCTAAGCTTGGGGATGCCCCCGCGCATGCCCTTCTCCATCAACAAATCATCAGTTCGTCCTTCGTCTCACTATATTTTTATCACTTCATGTGTTACGTGCTATGCTTGGAGCGTCTTGCTCTTAGGTTTTGTTTTTAGTTTTCTTTAGCTTTGCTTGCTGTTCATAACAAGTTAGATCCTTTGTTACTTTGTGTGGGAGAGAAACACGCTCCACTTTCAAAATCTAGAACACATCATAGGATTCTTCATGCCTATCTTTTTTCTGTTGTGTGTTCTTTATCTTTTCATAGCTACTGCCATGTTTAGTTTTAGTTTTAGTTTGTCTTTAGCAAGAGCCTTGGCTTTTGTTTAGTTTGTTTCTGGAACTCTTTTTAGTTTTCATGTTTATCTTGTTAAAGAGAGTTGGTTGTTGCACTGAGTTGTGTCTTGTTTTGAGAAGTAGGTATTTGAGGTTGCTATTTAATTTTAGTAGTAGCTTGCAATAGTTTTGAGGTATTGCTATGAGTAATGTTTGGACTTTTGGTGTCAAGAGATCTTGCCTATTAGTGATAGGTGTCGTATTTTGGGCAATCCGTGTTTATTTTCAAAACCTACAAAACTAGTTGAGAACTCTAGCTACTAGATGGATCACTACTCTGCTGAGGGGTCGAATATCAGAGAACACTCACGTACCATGAGTCGAGGATGCGCAAGGATAACCAAACCCCCATACACTCCTCCTCGGGGTACTTGTCTCTTTGTGAACTTCCTCACTAGATTGAGAGTTACCGATAATAAGTGCATGAGTTCTTCGGACTAATGTAAGTATTGAGAGTTGACACTTCCACCTTCCCATATTTTGCTAGCCTTTCCCGTGCCGTGCATTACCTTCTTCTCACTCCGAGAGTTGGTGTCCACCTTCGCCGGTAAATCCAAACCCTTGGCATGATACGCTCTGTCATCATAAGCCTCCTTACATCTTTCCTCAAAACAGCCACCATACCTACCTATCAAGGCATTTCCATAGCCTTTCCGAGTTACATTGCCATGCAACTTCCACCTCTTCATGACTTGATCTTCATGTCTTACATGTTCCTGCTACACTGGCAGAAGCATACATTGCATACATCATTATAGTTACATCTTCTTTATGATTTTGAGTACCTTGTAAAGTGTGAAGGATCTCCTTTACCCTCTTGTAAAATAGAGTGTTGCCCTTAAGTGAGGAAAAGATCCCGAAGAGGACACATTAAAAGATCCCGAAGAGGAAAAATGAGAGTTAAATAGAAAGAGCCATTGAGGCCACAAAAAAATACAAAAAAAATAGAAAAAGAGAAAAAGAAATAAAAAGAGAGAAAGGGGCAACACTACTATCCTTTTGAGATATCCACACTAGTACTCCCTTTATATCCTTGTACTCCATAGAGGTGATCTTTTTACATATAGTTTTGAGAGCTTCCTAGCTCGTATGTGCACCCGTTGCATGGCAATCCCTACTCCTCACATCATATCTATCATTTGGCATCTCTTGCCTATGATTGTCCTCATTGATGTGAGCCTTTCTCATCCTTTTTTTCTTCCTCCTCCACCATATTTCTCTCTTTGTCATCCTAAGTGTCAACTTTCGTGCTTACGCTCATCCATTGCATGAGTGCTCAAAATATCAAAAAGGAGTGGATCAAATTGACTTGTACCTGGCTAGTGGTCTGGGGACGAGTCAAGATAGGATTCCAAATAAGACCAAGTGTGAAACTTTAGTAGATTGAGTTCTCAACAAAAATACTTTTTTCTCGTATCCCCTATCCCCTTTCTTGCACGCAAACACCATTTGGAGACATTCGAGTCACGGACAGCGAGAGCTCTTGCACCTAATGTTCTTTTGTTACTTGTTTCAATGCTAATATAGACTCTTGCACGTTATGACTTGAATTGAATCTCTAACCTTGATTGCTTTACTTTTCAAAGTTCTTTTATGGTTGCTAGCATGTCACCACAGAAATTATGTTGTTATCATTTACCTACTCGAGGACGAGCAGGAATTAAGCTTGGGGATGTTGATACGTCCAAAACGTATCTATAATTTCTGCTTGCTCCATGCATGTTTTGTGTGATATTGCTATGATCTAGATACACTTTCATACATTTTTGATCATAATTGGACTAACCTATTAACTCAGTGCACCCCAGTGCCAGTTCCTGTTTTCTGCTGTTTTTCTATTTCAGTTTCCCCCCATATAAAAAGTGCCAGAAAAATTCGGGAAAATTCAGATAAAAAATCATCGTGACAGAAGCTTCGAGAGAAGCCCGGGAGGGGCCAGAGGGGGGCCAGGCGGCCACCTGGCGCGGCCCCACCCTTGGCCGCGCCAGGGGGGCGCCTGGGGCCCCTGGCCCACCTCTGGCTGCCCCCTTTCGCCTATTTATCCCCCGTCACGGGAAAACTCCAGAACAAGAACCCTATTCCGCGAACTCGCCTCTGTTCCGCCGCCGATGCACTTCCAAGATCGAGAGCACCAGAAGACCTCTTCCCGGCACCCTGCCGAAGGGAGGATTGACCTCCGGGAGTCTCCTCTCCACCATGGATGCTCCCCTGATGTCTTGTGAGTAGTTTTCCTTGGACCATGGGTCCGTGATCAGTAGCTATGTGATGTTCTCCTCCCCTCTTTGATCATCATTGTTTAGACCTCGTGAGCTACCCTACATGATCGAGGCACCTTTGTAATATTTCTGCAATTGCTATGTTGAGTTTGATCGGATCTGATGGATTATGAGATTATGTTCAGATTGTGATAGAGTAATATATTTGGTTTCTATCTACTATATTTTTGTTCCTAAGTAATTCTTGCATGTTCTCCGTTGCTGTTTATTGCTTTGGCCAAGTAGTAGGTAGTGACTCGAAGAGGGAGCGTTGTGCTAGATTGTGGGTTCATGCCTCCCTGATGACACGCTTGAGTGACAGAAACATGAGTCTAGGGTATGTGCTGTTGCCACAAGGGGGAAAACAACGGTGCTTGTGACCACGGTCACAAGGATTGTTTACTTTACGCAAAGTTCTTTTATTGCAGTTGTCTGTTGCTTTGGGTTTACACTTTGGGTGGGGCTCGCAACTTAATACCAGCGAGATGTTCTGGATAGATATCTCAAGGTGGATGATTAGTAGTAGATGCAGATGGATTTCGGTCTACTTATTTTGGCGTACTGCCCGTGCTTTTGAACCTCTTCCTTTCTTTTGTAGCATAGTTAGCATTGCGGTGCGTTCATAATCCTGTCAATTGCCCTTCTGTAATTTGTTTACCTCGCACAACAGTTTTATCGTCTTTTGGGAGAGAGACATCACTAGCGAACATCACGTATCCCGTTCCATATCCTTATTACTGTTTCCAAGCTATATTTACTTTTCTGCTTTTACTTGCTTTCATTATCACTTGTGTTTTACCCTTTGTGAACAACAAGACCGGAGAGATTGACAACCTCTCTGAACTTCGTTGGGAACAAAGTTATCTGTGTCTGTGTGCAGGTCCACGTCAGTCGCGCCGCTGACACCTACTTATCATATCCGGAGTCCTACGGGAGACAAACCTTGGTATCTTCACCGAGGGAAACTCACTGCTGCACTGCATCACGCCTTCCACTTGGGGCTCACCAACGAAGGGCGGGAAGCCGCTAAGCAACAGCTCGCTTGATGTTTTGTTCCAAGCGGGTGCAATGCTATAAGGCTCCGCGCCTCAAAAACACACATTCCTGGAACACGATACACTGTGCCCAGATGCCACACAAGATTAGCGTGTAGGTAAGACCCCGCCGCGAAGTACGGCCGGGCTGGGACTTGCCGAAGAGCGATTTCACTCCCAACCTTTCCCATGCGCAGAGCATGATAGAAAAGCCGGGCGGACGCGCCTTAGGCTACACACATTACTGGCGGCAAATGAACACCGTAAGACCTGAAGCGGTCGGACTTTTGCTCGACACCAGTGTTCCAAGCTCACGTCGAGGGACGTGGGTTTGATTGGGCTACTGTGGTATTTGCCCTAGTGCAATTCACCAAGGCTCGACCCGTCGACTCCTTGGGCCCTTTCAGCTTAGCATCCCTCGAAACAGGTTTTGTCATGGTCACCAGACTGCCAGCGACCCGCGGATGAACCGTGCATATCAATGAACGACAAATGAATGTACTCGAGTCCCTGCGTGACTCTTCGAGTCCCCCAGGCACTCGGGGGCTACTGACGAGGGGGTGAACCCACGACTCCTACGGATGAGCCTACCTGGTGTCCATGAAGGCAGAAGGCCCACGAAGATACGGCCTCGGCCCACTAGTTGGCACCGACGTAGGAGTCCACGACTCACAAGGAAGGTGTGAAGACCTGCCGTACGGAGCAAGCTAGGGTTAGGAAAGTTTACCTGTACACGTAGATGAACTCCCCGAGACCTAGCCCGGTATATAAGGGCTAGGAGGGGTGACGTCAAAGACATCCAATCTCACCTGTAACCCTAGCCTTGAGCGCTCCAGCCTTGGCCTCCACTGTAATCACATCTCCCCAATCAATAATATCGAGCAGGAGCGAGCCTTCCTGTTTGCCGTCGAGCTATCGTCCAACCTGTGTCTCTCATGACTAACCCAGGGTCCCTGACCATGGGATTTGCCGGGGTTGATCCCCGTCAACTGCTTTATGTGATCTTGGTGTAGGAGTGAGTGTTATGCCTTTCTCTCTTTACAAGAGGCTTTGTTTAGAGAAACTGAACCCTACAGATATCTCCCTTCAGATGGCTGACAAATCAACAGCTGTCCCAATAGGTATTTGTGAGGATGTACCCGTCTAAGTTGCTAACTGTTTGATCCTTACAGATTTTGTCGTGCTTGACATGCCCGAGGATGGGAGCATGTCCATTATTCTTGGTAGACCTTTTCTAACACCGCATGTGCTATTGTTGATTGTAATAAAGGAAAGGTCACCTTCAACGTTGATGATAAGGAACACACGGTGTATTTTCCAAAGAAGATCGACAAGAGGCACAGCCTTAACTCTATAGAGAATATTGAGACCGTGAAGATTGGAGAATGGGACTGTCCACTACATGTGCACCACAAATACAAAACCATTATGGTGGGGACAATGTCCATTAAAGTAAAGGTGCAATGATCACTCCATAAGAGGTGAGACTTCTTGTTCTATATATCGCCGGTTTGTTGGTAAGACTTGATCAACCTTACTAGTGGGCTTGTTTTATATAGGTAAAAAGTTAAGCTTGTTATGTTTTCATTCGCTTTAGCTTTTATTCTCTTTGTTGTACCATGTTTTTGTGTTTTGAAGCTTCACAATACTAATCATTGCTTTAAGTTTTCAGAAAGTTTTGCAGATTTTTGAACTCCGGGAAATTTTCAACAGTGAAGTTTTCAGAAAAATTCCAGAAAAATAAAAATAAAAATTTCCATGCCGGGAGTGACCCAGAGGCACCTGGGGCTGACCAGGGGGGCCCACCAGTGGCCCAGGCGGCCAGCTGGCGCGGCCTGCCCCCTGGCCGCGCCCACAGGGCAGCCAGCCAGGTAAGTCTTCTTCCTCCTCCTTCCCCTCTCTCCAAAAACACGAGTTCTGCACTTTGTTCTTGTGTTCTTGCTGCTCTCCGTCCAGAATTTCGATCTCTCTCTACGACCCATAATTTGAGCTGAGATTTTGGGCAAATACTCCCTGGTATGTAACTCCTCCACTCCTCCAAATAGATTTTTGGTTGGTGGCTTCATTTGTGAGTATTTAGTAGTTCTTGGTGCTGTTTAGATGAGCTTGCATGCATGTGTAGAAGTTTATTTTCCAAGTTTTGATGCAAGTTTTTTTCCTTAGGTAAGTGGGTTGAGTAGTTTACCTTAACTCACTTTGTTTAAATCCTTGTTTTTGTAATTTGTCAAAAAAATCAGAAATGAGTTTGCTAGGAAGAGCAAAGGGGTGGCTTGGGAAGAAAAGGCCCGAGCGCTCCGATCGAGTTACAAGAGCTGCAGCTTCACCCTCGACTGCTAGGGTGAGCTACAACGAAGATCATGTGCCCTTAGAGTTGTTTGAGGACACAAATCCAGCATGTGCAATGACTTTCCCGTGCGATGAATTCCTTGAAGCTGCAGGAATTAAGGAGGAATTCTATAATCTTTGTGCTAATGCAGGTCTGACGCGGCTCGCAACGTGCCGTGTTGCTCAGTATCAAAAACTCACCTCCTGTTTCATTAACAGTTTTAGATATAACCTTGATAATGGTTCTGTTGAGTTTAAAATTTACAATGATCTTTTGACCATGCCTTTGGAAAAGTTTTGTGAAATAATAGGTGTGCCGAACATTGGACTGACGGCGAAGATGAGCTCTCAGCCCTCCGAGCTGAGAACCGTCTTCAACTCCCTCTGTAGCATGGATACAAGGGATATTCATTGGTCAAAAATCTCCATCATCTTATTCCCACACCTCAGGTATTTTGCGTATTTTATTGCTAGAGGGGTGTTAGCTCGTGACAACACGAGCAACATATCTGCGCCGGATATTGCTATCCTAGCAACCACCCTCTCAGGGAGGTTTGATTATAATGTGGGTGCCTTAATTGCTCGACGCCTTGCTATGAACGGTAACAAGGGAGATTTATTTGGTGGCGTTTACGCCACGCTTATCCTAGAGTCTCTTAATGGCACCCCACACCCCGATGATAAGCCTTTTACTTATTTAAGTTTTGATCTTACTGCTATGAAAAGGCACAAGATTGTTACCATGACTTCCGAGTTTGGTAACCTTGATTATATCTTGCGTTTCGGAGCCACCACGGAACGCAAGATCCGTCTACCTGCACCTCTTTTGTTTGATTTTTCTCGCAGGAACGGATGGTCCTTTGATGCTATCCAATTCGATGAGTTCGTGGTCCAGCATCAGTTTCATAACCCCATGGAGGGGGTTGTGCCCGACGAGGAGGAGCATGGTGAGTTCCCACCTTTCCAGGGAGAGACCTTCACCCAGTTTGGTGAAGGGTCTTCCTCTGCTTGGAGCGCGGATCCTTCTTCGTGGGAGGATCCGAGGACTTCAGTGTACGCACCGGAAGTCTCATACGACCCTTGGACTCACCAGTACCACCCTGGAGCAGGAGGCTCCTAGGGACATTAGCTACTACCAACTTAGGCCAAAAGCCTAAGCTTGGGGGAGTACATGCCCTTCTCACTTTTCCATTGTATTATCCGTTTTATTTTTGTTCGCTTTGATCTTTTCGAAGTTTTTGCCCGTTCTTCTTTCCTTCTTTCTTTGCAAAAACAACAAAAAGATTTTCTCTTTTCTTTTGTTCTCGTTTAAACCTTTAAAAAACCCAAAAAGATTTCCTTTCTCTCTTTAATTTGCTTTGTTTTCAGAGTTCAGCTCGAGTCCGTGATGGCATTTGATAATATTTCCCACGTTCGATCGTGCAAGTGACAAGGCAGTAATGACGAAGATCGACGGAAGGGAAGAGACAAGGAAAACCGGTATGAACTCTTCTTATTTCTACTTTTGTACATATGCCTGTACTTATGATCTAGAGACCAGCTTGTAGCGACATAGTGCTATGTTTACAATGCTTTCCCAGTGTTCGTGCTTTCCTTGTGGCTAGTCTCAAATAGCTAGAGTACATAATGTGTTGTTGAAATGATTTACATGCATTGCATTGTTCATGGTTTGGCATACTGAAGTGGTATTTCCCTTCGGAGAATTTTTGGATTGACTTGGCACATGTTCACACATGTTTATGACTAAAAAGTCTATTATGCCTTGATGATCTTTTTGTTTCAGAATAGTTATATCACTTTCATGCCCGATTCAATGTTGCTTTGTCGCTCTGCATGATTATGACAGTTATTGCTCTCTAGTTGGTCGCTTCCCAGTCTTTTGCTAGCCTTCGCTCGCACTAAGCGGAATTCTGCTTGTGCATCCAAAATCCTTGAAACCAGTTATTCCATTCGAGTCCACCATACCTACCTATATGTGGTATTTACCGGCCACTCCTAACTTAGACTTTCATGTGCCATCTCGAAATTTATTCAAAAGCTTCCCTTTTGTAACCGTACAAGCTCATGGTGCGATGAGGGGAAATCAGTATCTTGCATGCCAAAATATTTTGACGGAAGTTTTAACTAGTCAAGAAAAAAAATGAGAGTTACACCTCCCCCATACTTGATGATGGAGTGAAATGGACCAAATGCTGCTTATGATAGATGGAACGATACCCTCCTTCCATCCTTGAGGCAAAATAAAAGGTTCCGTAGACCATCAAAGGATTTATGGACAAGGGAATATGTGTAAGCAAAAGGCATTAATATGGTTGGAATGGGAGATATTGAGAGACCTTTACCGTTCACCGTTGACTGGAAAGTTACACCTCTCAAAAGAGTTTTATCTTTGTTTTCAAAACCAAGAGCTCTGGCACATGTTTAGTCTTTGCTTCCTTTCACGGGTTTTCAACCTTGCCATCAAAAGCCACGGTTCGAGAGTCTCCCCTTCTTTCTTCAAAGCACCAACTATGAGAGCATAATTGTCATTCTTAGTGTAACATGCATTGTCTCAAAGTATTACATTGTCTTCTGCATGCTTGTGTTATTGCTAGTATGAAATACTGAGTTCTAGTCACCTTTAAAACTCCGGAGGAGTTTCTGCATTTATGTTTTGCTTCACTCATGGAGGCTAGAGAAATGCCACTCAAGTATGTTCAAGCTATGTGCATTGTGATCCTGTCTTGATTTTCAGTAGCATATTATTTACTTTTAGTTGTTTGTGATTGATCACATGAAATAAGAATTGCTTCGTGCATTGTCCTTATAGCATTGTTTCAATACTTGCTAAACTCTTTTCGTAGTACATGCTTATATACATCTAATGAAGCAAAAGAGTTTGTCAAAGTTTTCTTTGTCGCTTCCAGTTCGCTGAACTGAATTGCTTGAGGACAAGCAATATGCTAAGCTTGGGGGAGTTGATACGTCTCAAACGTATGTACTTTTCCAAACACTTTTGCTATTGTTTTTGTAGGAGATATGCCCTAGAGGCAATAATAAATGTTATTATTTATCCCCATGTTCCTAATTATGTTTATATTCCATGCTATAACTGCTATGGTTCTCGAGTCTGCAATAACCACGAGGCTCGGAGGAAGACTCATATGCACGTGTGGAATAATAAACGGATAAAAAATATATATTCCTAGTCTCGCCTCTAAGACTAGCTCAAGTGTTGCATGATGGTTCTGTTTTCCTGATCATGGGCATGACTATGCCGGCAATTTTGAGGGCACAATGTTAGAAGAACATTTATGTTGAATCGACCCAGATTGATGTTATGCTATGAGATACATTCGTCACCAGTTAATGGATTATAACACAGAGAAAGTTGAGCGTTTGCATAATTCCTTAGACCATGAGAGTATCGAGTTCCTTCGTACTTGCTTCGTGAACTTTGGGGTTTGTTAAACGTCATCTGTAAAAGGGTGGCTATTACGGCGGCTTACGGGTTGACGGAAAAGTATGACAAGGAACTAGGTAGCTCAAGATTGGGATTTGCTCCTCCGTCGATGGAGAGTTATTCTTCGGGCCCTCTCGGTGTTACGGTATCCACCATCGTCTGGCCAGACACAGTGTGATTTGATCACAGGGATGCCGGAACGCGGGAACGAGAAAAGACAACAATACCAGTAATGAGGTAACTGGCATAGTGGACAAGTGTTGATCCACGGGGATGCCGATAAGTCTCACCTCGGGTATTTGTAACATATCGCGAAGCAACAGGAATAGCACACGACAACTGGAGGTTCACTCGAATATTTATTCGTGTGGGTATAGGGGTCAATATGGGTGTCCACGGCTCCGATGTTGATCATTGATCGGAAAGTGTTCCGGGTCATGTCTATACTTCACCGAACCTATAGGGTCACACACTTAAGGGTCATCTATCTGCTGAATACTAGACAGGGAGTCTGAGAGAAAGTCACCGGAATGGTTTCGGAGAAAACGGAAAAGTTCCGGAAAGAGAACACCGGAATAATTTCGGTAAAACCGAAAAGTTGTTTCGGAATATATCATTAAGTCAAAATGATTTCGGCACACGCCTGGAAATTCTTGGAGGGTGCCAGAATTGTTCTGGGAACTTCTGGGATTTTTCCAGAGAGAAAAAACCGGAAATGTTCCGGAGCTGCCGGAACCGCTTTGGTTTCTTTTCGCAGATGAAAATCACTAATCCGGAATTGTTTCGGAACGCGTCCAAAATCCTTTTAGTGGGTACTGGAATTTTTCTAAGACCTACAGAAAAGTTTTGGATTTTACGGTCGCAGATAAATGTCTTCGTGAATAGTGGATACACTATTCATGATGATGCAGGCGATGATGCAGCTTGCATGATGATGCAGGCGATGATGCAGCTTGCATGATGATGCAGGCGATGATGCAGCTTGCATGATGATGCAGGTGATGATGCAGGCGATGATGCAGCTTGCATGATGATGCAGGCAATGATGCAGTTTGGAGGGCATTTTGGGTTTTTCCCCATAGCCTCTCACCCTATAAATAGGGGTGGAGAGGGGTCTCTCAAATCTGATCCATGTTCTCACTTGAACTCTCAACAAGTGCCATTGCATGATCTGGCTTTCTTCTCTCCCTCCCACGAAATAGTTTCGTAGAGCCGAAAGGCTGTCTGGGTTCCGGCAGGAACTAGTTCTGGACGGCGAAGCCCTGCCGGATAGATGACACCGTATGTGTGCAACCCCGTAGAGAGGTCGTAGTTTCGATCTTTTGCCCGAAGGACTGTTCGAGGGTCCTCCCGAAGGGCTGTCCGAGTTACCGTTCAAGTTTTGAGGGTCCTCCCGAAGGGCTGTCCGTGACATCGTCCGAGGGACTGTCCGACCGCCTCTCGGAGCGCTGTCCGAGGAGCAGACGAGGGAGAACATCCTCGCGGTTGGGAGGTTGTAAATCCTAGCTGCGGGGGTCTGCACCAACGATCTACATCGACTCTACTTCCGCTGCGCTACGAGTCGGTAACGATCAGATCAAAACCTTGTATGCAGTCTCCATAGTGGTCCTGGGCTGTTCGTAGTGCGGAAATTTTTTGTTTTCTGCCGCGTTCCCCTACAGTTTTGCCCTCATTCTTGCATGATTTGGACGAAACTAACCCGGACTAACGCTGTTTTCAGCAGAGCTGCCTATATGGTTTTATTGTGTGCAGGAAAATGGATTTTTAGGTATCTCAGAAAATTCCGGGAAAATTCACAGAAAATCCACACACCAGAAGCCTCCACCAGCCAGAAGTGGGACCAGAGGGGAGTCCTGGGGGCCCCAGGCGCCCCTTGGCGCGGCCAGGGGTGGGGCCGCGCCCTCTGGCCGCCTGGGAGCCTCCCCCCTCCTCTGGTGCCCTACCTCGACTCCTATTTATTCCCGTGACGCGAAAACCCCAGAAAGAGAGTCGCTTTTCCAGTTTCCGTCGTGGAGCCGCCGCCACCCTATGTTCTTCTTCGGGAGGGCTAATCTGGAGGCCGATTTGGCCTCCGGAGAGGGGAGATCGTCGCCATCGTCATCACCATCACCAATCCATCCCTCCTCCATGACTTCTCTTCACATGTGTGAGTAATTCCCTGCTGTAGGCAAAGGGGATGGTAGGGATTGGATGAGTTAGATCATGTAATAGTTCGTCAGATTGTTGGGGGCATGTTGCCTATCATCTAGATTTGTGTTTATCTTCTTGGCTTCAACTTGTTGCTCTTAATGCTTGTCACTTTGGGCCCGAGTGCCATGTTTTCAGATCTGAACCCTATGTGTTTTCATGAATATATTTGTGTTCTTGATCCTATCTATGAGTTGTATGCACCTATTATGGTCCGGAACCGGCGATCCCAAAGGTGACAGCTTGGGACACCAAAGGGGATGGTCCATAATTTGAGGATTCCATGTATCCATTGAGTTTATTTCTTTGTTCCGGTGCTCTTTGACAGGAGCACCTTAATCTCCATAAGTTCCCTTTGGCCCCGTTCGTAGCGGGATGGTAGGACAAAAGATGTTGTGCAAGTTCTTATTGCAAGCACGCAAAACTACCTACGGGATACATGCCTAATGTTTGATATTTTCCTAGATGATCATTGCTTTTCTGTGTGCCTTTCCCCGTGTTAGAATCTATTACATGTTCACTCTCATCCATGCAGCGCCCAACCATCCATCTCCCTAGCCTACAGTGCTTTCAATCCAGCTGGTCATTAGTTGTTACTTTTGCTGTTTACTTTTGTTGTTGCCACCATCACTATCATATTACCATTACCACTTATCTTTTGTTGCAAGCAAGTATATTTCAGGTGCGGTTGAATTGACAACTCAACTGTCAAAGCTTATAAATACTCTTTGGCTCCCCGTGTGCCGAATCAATAAATTGGGTTAACTTACCTGCGAAGACTGTCTCGATCCCTTACGTCTGTGGGGCATCAGGATTATCCTTGTGAAAGGATTGGGCCACTTGCTACTCCTCAGTTACCCTGTTTACTTTGCTTGTCTTTTACTTTTCTGTTGCTTAAACCAAAAAACCCCTAAATATTTACCTTTGAGTGTGTGCATCCCTTTCCTTATCCAGTGTCACTTATCAACACCTTCTGCTCCTCGTGGGATCGACATCCTTATTTATCGAAAAGCTACAATTGATCCCCTAGACTTGTGGGTTATCAAGAATCATTTATTGGCGCGGTTAACAGGGAAGACAACACAACTAAACCTATTAACTTCTCCGCCATCAACGAGCTTTTCTGGCGCCGTTGCCGGGGAGTGTAGCGCTATTGGTAAGTGAAGCCGATAAGGAAACCTTTATTTTCTATTTCTACCTTCAGTCCTTATGGACTCTTCTACTGTTGGTTCGTTGCTGGTAAGGAGCCGCCCACGACTGTGGTGGTCACTCCTACCCCTACTGAAATTGTGCCCTATAAAATACCACCTGGTATTATTGGTTATGTCTTGGCTAATCGTTATACAGGAGAAGGACATCCGGGAGAACACCTGCTATATTTATCACAATTATGTTCTTTATTTAAGCTTGCAGGTGTAACAATGGAGTTCGTCATGAAGAAACTATTCTCCATATCACTCAAAGATAAAGCTTCAGATTGGTATAAGGTACTCGATAACTCTGATCTGCTTGAATGGCTAGAGCTTATGTCTCTCTTTTATGCAAAGTTTTATCCTCTTCGTGAAATTCACCAAGACAGGAACTACATCTACAACTTTTGGTCTCGCGACGGAGAGAGCATCGCTCAAGCTTGGGGGAGTCTGAAGTCCCTAATGCTCAAATGCCCAAACCATGAGCTCCCCAAGGAAATTATACTTACAAATTTTTATGCCAGGCTTTCTCGTCAGGACAGGGAGATGTTGGATGCCTCCTCTAGCGGGGTATTCCAGACCAGAAGTATGGAAGAAAAATGGGATCTTATAGAAAGGATCCAGAAGAACACTGAAGACTGGGAAATTGATAAAGGTATTGAACCCGCTATAAACTATGAGCATGACTACATTGAGAGTTATGTGAAGACTGATTACTTTAATACCTTTTGCTCTAAAATTGGTCTTGATTCCCAGCTAATGGTTGAATTTTGCAAGGACTTTGCTTCTCATATTGATTCTTCTAAGAAGAAGGAGAGTCAACATCATAAATCTTTCAAGGAGCCACCTATTGAGATTAATGTTACTGATCCTGTTTTACCTGCAGTTGTGTATGAACAGCCTCCTTATCCCTCAAGGATAAAGAAGCACTCTTTTGTTACAGGTATTCTAAACAAAAACGGAAGGACCATTGACGAACCTGAGGACATGATAAAGGTCAAGCCTCAAGTTGCAATGGTCAAGGATCTGGTAACCAGTGATATTAAAGAATCCACTATTAGTTTTTGTGCTGTTTCCACTAACATTGTCACAGCCAAGAACAAAGGCCCAATTTCAGGTACACCAGTTGTGTCTGTCAAAATAGGAGATCATAATTACTATGGGCTATGTGATTTGGGATCTAGCGTCAGCGCTATTCCCTTCACACTTTATCAAGAGATCATGCACGAGATTCAGCCGTGTGAGATCGAGGACATTGATGTCACGATTCATCTTGAAAATAAACAAACAATCTCTCCAGTTGGGAATGTGAGAGATGTTGAAGTACTCTGCGGGAAGGTAAAATATCCTACTGACTTTCTTGTACTTGGTTCAGTGCAAGATAGTTTTTGCCCTATTATCTTTGGTAGGCCCTTCCTCAGCACTTGTGGAGCTATAATAGATTGCAAGAAAGGTAAAGTTTCTGTTGAATTCAACGGTGAGCCGTATGAATTTAATTTTTCTAAGTTTTCTAAGCAGCCTCGTGGTACTGACTTGTCAATTAATGACAAAATTATTGAAGAAATTGCTTCTATTGCTATTCCTCCTGATGATACTTTGCAACAATTTATGGAAGACCATGAGAATGACATACATATGCAGGAGAGGGATGAACTAGAAGACATATTTTTAAGACAAACTCCTATCCTGAAGCACAACCTCCCGGTTGAACCTTTAGGAATCCTCTCGCAACCAAAAGAAGACCTGATGTTTGATCTAAAACCACTACCAGATACACTCAAGTATGCTTATTTAGATGAAAAGAAAGTATATCCTGTTATTATCAATTCTAACCTTTCAAGGTATGAAGAAGAGCGATTGTTGGAGACACTCCGCAGACACCGAGGTGCTATTGGCTATACTCTTGATGATATCAAGGGTATCAGTCCATCCATTTGCCAACATACTATCAATCTCGAGCCCGATGCTAAACCAGTTGTTGATCATCAACGACGGTTGAACCCAAAGATGAAGGACGTGGTTAGGACGGAGGTTCTCAAACTTCTAGCCGCAGGTATCATCTATCCTATAGCTGATAGTAAGTGGGTAAGTCCCGTTCATTGTGTTCCTAAGAAAGGAGGTATGCATGTTGTTCCTAATGATTAAAATGAACTAATACCTCAGAGGACTATTATTGGATATAGAATGTGTATTGATTTCAGGAAGTTGAACAAGGCCACCAGGAAGGACCACTATCCTCTGCCCTTTATTGATCAGATGCTCGAGCGGCTATCTAAAAACACCCACTTCTGCTATCTTGATGGGTATTCCGGCTTCTCCCAGATTCACGTTAACACCGCGGATCAAGAGAAGACCACCTTTACGTGTCCTTACGGTACTTATGCTTATAGGCGTATGCCTTTTGGTTTGTGTAATGCACCTGCTACTTTTCAGAGGTGTATGTCTGCAATATTTCATGGTTTCTATGAGGAGATTGTAGAAGTTTTCATGGACGACTTTTCCATCTATGGAAATTCCTTTGACCACTGTCTCCACAATCTTAATAAAGTTTTGCAGAGATGTGAAGACACGAATTTGGTGCTCAATTGGGAGAAGTGCCATTTCATGGTTAACGAAGGGATAGTTCTTGGACACAAGATTTCCGAAAGGGGAATTGAAGTGGACAAGGCAAAAATTGAAGCTATTTAAAGGATGCCCTATCCAAGGGACATCAAAGGTATTTGTAGTTTTCTAGGTCATGCTGGTTTCTACAGAAGATTTATCAAGGACTTTTCTAAGACCTCGAGACCCCTTACCAATCTTCTCCAGAAGGATTCTCCTTTTGTATTTGATGAAGATTGTAAGGAAGCTTTCGAAGTTCTTAAGAAAGCCTTGATAACCGCTCCTATAGTACAACCACCTGACTGGAATTTGCACTTTGAAATTATGTGTGATGCTAGTGATTTTGCTGTTGGAGCTGTTTTAGGACAAAGGGTTGACAAGAAATTTAATGTCATCCACTATGCCAACAAGACACTTGATAGTGCTCAAAAGAGTTATGCTACTACCGAGAAGGAATTCTTGGCAGTGGTGTTTGCTTGTGATAAGTTTAGGCAGTATATTGTTGATTCTAAAGTTATTATTCATACTGACCATGCTGCCATTAAGTATCTTATGCAGAAAAAGGACGCCAAACCAAGACTCATTAGATGGGTACTCCTTCTTCAAGAATTTGATTTGCAGATTGTCGATAGAAAAGGAGAAGACAATCTGGTGGAGGATAATCTTTCAAGGATGGAAGATATCCCGCACGATCCTATTCCAATCAACGACAGTTTCCCAGATGAACATCTTGCTGTTCTAAAAGTACAATCTCATTTCGACCCTTGGTTTGCAGATTATGCTAATTTTATCGTTGCAAAGTTTTTGCCTCCAGGTTTTACATTTCAGCAGAGGAAGAAATTCTTCACGGATTTGAGGCACTACTTTTGGGATGATCCACATCTTTTCAAAGAGGGTACATATGGGATCGTGAGAAGATGTATACCGGAGCACATGATTATTCCAATATGCTCTAGAGGCAAATAATACATGATTATTCCAATATATCTAAGCAAGTTCATAACCAGTTTCATACCGTGCTAGAACTGCGTCAGTGAAACAATGATGCAGGTGTGGTATAGAAAACCCCAGAGTTCCTAGTTAGCCTCTACATCGATAACTAGTTCATGGTCAACATGATGATCGTGCTTTCGCGATCATGGACAATTAAGTATCTTGACTATGAGGTCACCTCACTGGTTAAGTGACGTGATGAACATTACCCAAAGTAAGCATTACAGCATGATCAAATCTTATGAAGGTTCAGTGTTGTAATTACAGAACGTGGTAGACCGTTCCTTTGACCGTGAGTACGTGCATAATCACTATCTTCCCGGATGCTTTGACTTACATCCCACCACCTGACTGAAATATGCGGGTCATAACGGTTGTATCTTAGGTATTCCGTGGAGATATGTTGAGGAGTATTGTTACAAGAGTGGGATTTGTCAATCCATATAATGGATAGATACTCGTGGCCCACTCGGTGAGATTCCATCCATAAAGTTGCAGCGTGTGACTAGGTCACGGGGATGAATATCACGGGAACGAGTGAATGAGGATTAGTTCGGAACGAGGTTGAACCAGACATAGGATGTCATTGATCGAATCTCGGAACAATCCAGTATCGCTGACAAAGGGAATGCTATACGACGTAAGGTCCAATCGGTGTTTGATATCCGGAATGCACAGGGGTCATTATGGGCATCCAGGTCCCGCTGATGATCATTGACTGTAGCCTCTGCTCGGTCATGACTGGAGTGTTCTCGGACCGTAGGGTAACACACTTAAGGGCTCGATGAAATCGGAGACCTTTTCGGAACCATCGGAGCAACCAGAGAATAAAGGAAACAATATCGGAGAAGTACCATGTTGAACCGAAACAAGTTCGGAGTGAACCGGAAGGTGTTCCGGAGCACCGGGAGATGGAATATTATGTTTTAGTTATTAATTAATTGAATTAATAATTAAAATCATTTTATTTCTAATTAATATGTGCTATGGGCCTTAGTGGAGAAAAAGGCCCATTAGGGGAATTAAAAGGGAAAAAGAAAAAGAAAAAAAGAGGGGGGAGGCGCCATGGGCCCTAGGGCCCATGAGGGGTGCGCCCCCTCCCCCCCTTTGGCCGGCCACCTCCCCTTAGCAAGGGACTTTAGTCCCACATTGCTAAGGGAGAGGGGTTGACTCCCTCCCCTCTGCCTATATATAGATAGCCATGGTGCACATATTTAATACACAGAAATTCGTGAGAAAATAAATAATACTCCGAATTGAGATCGGTTTTCTCCGGTCTTCTCCCCTCCCTTGTCTCTTTCACGGTGGACTCCCTAGTGTGAGTCTATAGTGGAATTGAGGCTTCTCTGCTAGAATCGGAGGCCGTCGTGCTGCCGAAGCTCCGTCGGAGGTCTGCTTCCGCCACCTCCGCTGGATCGGAGAACGGAGGTCGTCATCGAGTCTCGTATGTGTGCGAGTACTACGAGGTGCTACACGTGTGGCACTACACCCATCCGGGTGCTCAACACAGCCAGGGGGCTGTGAAACTTGATCGGCTACATCAACCACGTTTGCGGGAACGTTTCCCGCGCAACGGACTACACCCCGAGGTATGTTATTTCCGCACTACTTTCCGTTACGGTAATACGGCTAGCTAGATCTTGGGTTATGGGAACGCTAGTTAGAAAAATTTGTGTTTTCTGATGCGAACCCCAACACGAGCAGCAGGACATTCTTCGACAATGTCACGATAGTCCCTATGGAGGACATTCTTCGACAATGTCACGATAGTCCCTATGGAGGACATCATGCCGGTGAAAGGACCGCACATAAAGTTTTACAATCAGGTTTTTATTGGCCTACTCTTTTTAAGGACGCCCGATCTTGTGATAAGTGTCAGAGAGTTGGTAACATTAGCAGGAGAAATGAGATGCCTATGAATTACTCACTAGTGATCGAACCTTTCGATTGCTGGGGTTTTGATTTTATGGGTCCTTTTCCTCCTTCACACAAGTACACACACATCTTAGTTGTTGTTGATTATGTAACCAAGTGGGCTGAAGCAATCCCCACTAAGAGTGTTGATCACAAGACATCTTTGAAAATGCTCAAGGATGTAATTTTTCCTAGGTTTGGAGTACCAAGGTACCTCATGACAGATGGTGGGTTGCCAGAGTGACAGAAACCTGAACCCCAGTCCGCACACTTTTGCACAATGAAGTTATGGATCCTTGATCGTAATGCTGTGGTTAGGCTTATGCCTTAGTTACTACCTTGTATTTGCGGATGCTTGCAAGGTGTGTAATCATAAGAGTACACTTATCTTAGTCTATAAGGTGTACTAGCATTGATCCACCCACCAACACTTATCAACACAATACATATTACTTGGCGAAGTATGGTGAAAGTAACTTGGCTATCTCTCCCGTGTGTTCTCGAGAACACTTTAGCTTTTGTAAGTTTAGTTCCTAGGCTTATCCTTGTGAAAGGATTGGGCCACTTGCTACTCCTCAGTTACCCTGTTTACTTTGCTTGTCTTTTACTTTTCTGTTGCTTAAACCAAAAAACCCCTAAATATTTACCTTTGAGTGTGTACATCCCTTTCCTTATCCAGTGTCACTTATCAACACCTTCTGCTCCTCGTGGGATCGACATCCTTATTTATCGAAAAGCTACAATTGATCCCCTAGACTTGTGGGTTCTCAAGAATCGTTTATTGGCGCGGTTAACAGGGAAGGCAACCCAACTAAACCTATTAAATTCTCCGCCATCACGCCCCATGGCCGCCTGGCCAGGTGCGGCCACCCCTGGTGCCCTCCTTTGCATCTATTTTTCCTCGTATTACAAAAACCCTCGGGTGGAGTCCTTTTTTTCGAAACCCTCTCCGTTCTGCTGCCGTCGCGATTCCAAGATCGGGATCAACAGAAGTTCTATCTCGACACCTTGCCGGAGGGACGATTCATCTCCGAAGTCCACTTCATCAACTACGCTCGCCTCCGTGATGTGTCGTTAGTAGTTCCACCTTGGACGTAGGGTTCATGGCAGTAGCTAGATGGTGGTCTATCTCCAATTTTGTGCTTTAATGTTTAGCCCTTGTGAGCTACCTATAATGATCAAGGAAACAATGTTATAGTCATTGTGTTGTTATGTTGTGTTTGCTGGGCTCCGATGGATTATGAGATTATGTTCAGATTTTGGAAGTTAGCTATTTAGTTCTCTTTAATATCTTGTTCTTGATTGTTATTGCATGGTCTCCATTGTAGATTATTGCTTTGGGAAAGTAATATATTGTGACTCCAAGAGGGAGTGTTATGCCAGATAGTAGGTTCATTCCTCTTGATGTCTAGCTTGAGTGACAGAAACATGGGACTAGAGAATGTGTTGTTGCTACAAAGGAGAAAACAGTGGTGCTTGCGACTGTGTGTTTCAAGTGTTGCTTACATTACACATAGAGTGTTAAGGCAGTTGTCTGTTGCTTTGGGTTTGAAACACATAGTTGTGGCTCACAACTTAATACCAACGAGATGTTTCTAGATTAGATATCTCAAGGTGGATGATTAGTAAGTAGATTTTGATGGATAAATGGTTTACTATTTTGGTGTAATGCCTGCATGATTGAGCCTTGCACTTTCTTGTAGAATAATTAGCATTGCGGTGCATTTATAATTCTGTCAACTGTCCAGTTGCAATTTTATCACCCAGCATAAGTTTTATTGTCTTTTGGGAGAGAGACGTCACTAGTGAATGCCATGATACCCCGGTCCATATTCTCACCATATATTTACACCGCTACAATTTACCGCTTTTACTTTCTTTCCGTTCTTTACTTTTATTGTTTCAGTTCCCTTGCGTTTAATCTTTCGTAAACAACAAGATGGAGGGATTGACAACCCCTCTAACTCGTTGGGTGCGAAGTTAATTGTGTATTTGTGTCCAGGTCCAGGTCAAGCAAGTTTCTGACGCCGTTGCTTTCTTAACCTCCTACTTGTAGCATTCAGAGTCCTACTGGAGACATAAACCTTGGTATCTCACCGAGGGAAAATTGCTGCTATCTACATCACAAACCTTCCACTTAAGGTAACCAGTGATGGGGTGTGATCTACACCATCACCGTGCCACTCAATTGACCAGCTATCCATGGCACACAACTTGTTTCATGGGAAATGGTACATTCCCTTTGACGCCTTCCCTTTTGCCCCTTTTCTTTAGCTCCATGGTTATTGCGCTCCACCTGTTCTCCCCTCACACTCATATCACGACATCCAACCTTGCACTTCTCGTTCTCTTAGCCACTACCTTCTCCACGACGCTCGAAAGAGGTTTTCTGTGTTACAAAATCCGAGGTACACATCCCCATCTAAGGACTTGTGTAAGAGCAAGTTTTGCCCCCGAAGTTTTTGGACATTGTTGGACAAAGCAGAAGAATATTGTTTTCGAGTATAAACATATACTTAGGTTCCGA
Organism: Bromus sterilis; assembly: GCA_950022295.1. Classification (NCBI taxonomy): domain Eukaryota; kingdom Viridiplantae; phylum Streptophyta; class Magnoliopsida; order Poales; family Poaceae; genus Bromus; species Bromus sterilis. The sequence goes on along the minus strand of OX465596.1, from coordinate 40,554,158 downwards.
AAGAATGGAGTTTGCAAGTAGAAGGTCGAAGGACAACTCACTTCAGCAAAGCTGCAGTCATCTACCGAAACCTTTGAAGGAAGACGACCCCTAAAAACGTCGTCGAAGAAGATGACTCTCTCGAGTAAAAGCGCAACGAGGAGATTGCTGAAGCTGGTCGAAGACTTAGTCTTTTTACTAGTTTCTCTTTGTTTTCTTGAGTCGTAGGAAAAACCATACTATCAAGAGGGGTTTGCTAGTTGAGATCTTAGTCGAAGTGAAGTTGCTCTGCTCAACCTAAACCCACAAAAGCCTACCGAGAGAAATCTTACTGAGTCGAGTGATTAGGTCGAAGGCAAAGTCATCGCACTTCGTGCCTTCGAGAGAGAACTCGTTCGATAAGTCAGCTTACTTGTTCCTCAAGTAACATTGCGCAGTGATTGGAATCCGACCATTGTGGACACGCGTCAAGCGGTCGCATCGGGTCACTTCAGTCATTTTACCCATCGGGATCGCCAACTATAAGTACCCCGCACCTACCCGCCATTTCGGGTTGGCTGCTCCACTGAAGATTCTAAGACAGAAGTCTGTGAGCATCCCAAGAGAGATCCATCGAGAGAAAACCAAAACCCAAGTTTGAGCTGAGTTGAGCAATTCACAGAGACTTAGGTTGAGATTAGCCGATCTTGTTATCTTGGAGAACTGCAAGTCTCCTAGACGGTTAGGCGTTGCCTGTCAAGCAGTCGAAGAGTAATTGTCGCTGCTGAAGGAAGTTTGTAAAGGTCTCGGAGATGTCCTGAATCATCTACCACGAGTGAAAACTGGACAAGCTCGAGGAGTTTGTTGCAGTGGAGAATAGGACGGAGAGAATTTTGCTCCAGGTGTTCAATCACCAGTCCCTCCAACCAGACGTAGCACTTTGCAGAGTGTGAACTGGTTTACCAAACATCGTCGTGTCAGGCTCGTTTTCCTTCTCGCATTTACATTAAGTTTTTACTCGTTGCCTATTTGTCTTCGATGCTTTCCTTCGCTACCTATCCTTTAGAGCAATGCAATTCCTTCGATACTTTATTTCCTTCGAGATGCCTTTAGTCTTTCGAAGTTCGCACGAATTCCTTCTAAGTTCCTTAGAATTTTTAGAAGTGATAATTCACCCCCTCCCCCTCCGATCATTCTTGAGCTTTTAATTGGTATCAGAGCTAGGCACTCCCTACGCTTTGCATATTTTGGTCTAACCACCTGGAGTGTTGTCAAGAATGTCGTTTGCAGCTGTTCGCTCGGGGGAACCGATCCCTATCTTCAATGGGAAGGACTATCCCTATTGGAAGGAAAAAAATGAAGAGACATATCATGTCCATCAACTCTGCCGCTTGGGAAGTTGTCAAGAATGGTGTAACTGTCAAAGACAAAAATGCCATCACTCCTGAAGAGGCAAAGAAGATAGAACTCGATGCTGAAGTCTGGGTTTTCATTACAAATCATCTGATTCCAGAGAAATATCATGAGGTCAAGAATATTTCTTCGGCCAAAGGTGTTTGGGACTATCTCGAGAAGATTGGTGAAGGCGTCTCTACTCAGAAAGATGCTCGTATAGACTCCCTTCGAAGCAAGTTCTATCGTTTCAAGAGGCACGAGGGAGAAAAATTTAACTCCATATACAGCAGACTCACTGCATTATCAAATGAACTGATTTCCCTCGGTGTCGAAGACATTACCAATCGGATTATTGTCAGAACTTTGCTCCGTTCCCTTGATGATTCCTTCGATCATATTGTGCTGATGATTAAGGAAAGGACTGATTTCAAGGATTTAGTTGCCGCTGATATTCTTGAGAGACTCAACACTTCAGAGATGGAAGAAGATGAAAAACGAGATGTTAATGGGACTCGAAGAAAATCACATGCACTAAAGGCCAGAGCTTCACATCACTCCTCTCCTGAAGCCATTTCTGAATCTGGTGGTGCCACTGATGACCCCGAGAATATTGGAAAAGATCTGGCACTGATAATGAGAAGATTCAACCGCTTTCAGAGAAGGAACTCCTCTTCACCGAAGAAAAACTATTCTTCAAGACATTCGACCAATTCATCACATCATCGATCATCATCGAGAAACTCATCAGCGAAAGATAACTGTTGCTACAAGTGCAAGAATCCAGGTCACTTCATTGCTGATTGTCCTCTCTGGGAAATTGAACATAGATCAAAGCATTCTCACAGCAACTCTTCGAGCAAGTCACACAGATCGAGCAAAAACTATGAGTCGAAGAGACATGATTCAAAGTCCAGAAAAGACAAGAAAGATGGTTCTGATGATGACAAGAAGAAGAAGTATCACAAGCATCAAGAGATTTCTTCCTCGAAATCTCATTCCTCTCGACGAAAGAATTCTCACCGTGCCAAAGCCTATTTGGGTAAAGAGATGAACTCTGAAGATGAAGCATCCGGTTCTGAAGCTGAATCAAAGTCAAGATCTGGTTCTGGTTCTGGTTCTGAATCTGATGGTGTTGCTGGACTAGCATTTGCTTCGAACAAGAATTCAAGTTCATTCTTCTCCAACCAAAGCAGTGAAGATGAATCTCCAGCTTACTGCTTCATGGCCAAGGCTAAGGTATCCTCGTCTAAGAATTCCTACGATACTTCTGATGGATCTTCTTATGAAAGTAACTATAGGATAAGCTATGCTAAACTTGCCAAAATTGCTTCTATCCAACAAGATGAACTAGATTCTCTAAGTGAAACTATTCAAAAATCTGAGACTTTGTTGATCGATGAGATCGAGAAAGGTCAAACTTTGACAAACGAGCATGATGCTCTGAAGGAAAAGTATGATGAACTTTCCTCTCGTCATGATCTTCTCTCAGTGGACTACGAGAAGCTAACCTATGAATTCCTTCAAAGTAAAATGGATCTCGAGAAACTGAGAGAGGCTAATGAAGAGTTGGAAAGTGTCAATCTCACGCTCATGGCTCAACAAGGCTCAGAAGCTAAAAATGAATCTACTTCACCTTGCTTAACTTGTTTGGAACGAAGTAAAATTGAGTCTATTTCTGAGAGATCGAAAGGAAAGCAACCTATTGTTGTTGATGATGCTAACCCCTCGGACGAGGAAACCATTACCGAGGAACTCCTCAGGTTGAGAAATTTATTTGAAACGGGCATGTTCAAAAGTGTGCAGGGACACCAGTACCTATGTGATATCCTACGAAAGGCTCTCCTTCACAGGAATCCACGAAACGAAGGAGTTGGCTTCGAAAGGAAGATCAACCTTGATGGAACCTACTCGGAACCCGAGCAGTATCCTAAAATTGTCTGGGTTCTTGCGAAGGAAAATCCCATTAACATTGCTAATCTTTCAGGTTTCAGTTGCAAAATTGATAAGGCTATTGTCGATGAATCACTTGATTCTGACTATAATCTTGTCAAAGATCAGGAAGGAAAGGTGTCGGCTGAATTCGTTGGTACTCCTCCAAAGAATGGTTTCTATAAGCGACAGATTTGGGTTCGCAAATCTCTCGTAGAAAAACTGCCCCCTAACCATTCTATGCAGGGAAAATCCTCGGTACCACCGAATCACTACTATTCTCTCGAGGATAGAAATGAACCCTTGGTGCCTGCTTCAAATGTTCCCCAGAAGGTATACTATCGTGTCGATAGAAATGTTTATCGTCATCGTAACAATGACACCAAAATTTCTATTACCCATCAATACTCTAACCCCTCGTCGAGGAATTATATTTATGGTGTGCTTGATGGTCCTGATCGACAATGTAATCCTGTTCGATATAATATTGCTGCCCCATCTAGCTCTTCCATGCCTTCTAAGTCACCTGCTCGTTTGTGGGTGGTTAAGAAGAACTAATTCTTCTGCAGGGCTATATCTCCGGTGGATCCGAATGGGTCATGGATAGTGGTTGCACAAATCATATGACTGGAGACAAAGATTTGTTCACCGAAGACAAACTCACTGAATCTTCACAGAGATACATTACCTTCGGTGACAACAACAAAGGAAAAGTACTTGGTTTGGGTAAGGTTTCTATATCGAAAGATAAGCATATTGATAAGGTTATGCTTGTTCAATCACTAGGATATAATCTTATGTCTATCTCAAAACTTTGTGATATGGGTATGCTTGTACTGTTTTCTGCTTCTCGTTGTGTTGTCTTTTCACAGGATGATTATTCCTTCGTGTTCGAAGGATATCGCAAAGGTGATCTTTATATCGTTGATTTTTATTCGGGACCTGCAGTGTCCACATGTTTAATGGCCAAAGCCACTTCTGGTTGGTTATGGCACCGAAGACTTGGTCATGCAGGAATGAAAAATCTTCAAACTCTTATCTCGAAGAAGAACATCGTTGGAATTGATAATGTGAAATTTGATAAAGATCGTCTATGCAGTGCCTGTGAAGCAGGAAAGATTGCCAAGAAACATCACTCAGCAAAAACCATAATGACTACTACTCGTCCTCTTGAATTACTTCATATGGATTTATTCGGTCCTCAAAATTATGCTAGTCTTGGAGGTAACAAGTATGGTCTGGTTATTGTTGATGATTTCTCTCGATATACTTGGGTTTTCTTTCTAGATGACAAAAGCAAGGTTGTTGAAATTTTCAAAACTTTCGCAAAGAGAGCTCAGACTGAATATGAATTATCTCTCAAGCATATCAAAAGTGATAATGGTACAGAATTCAAAAACACTCATAGCGAAGAATTTCTTGATGAATATGGTTTTACTCATGAATTCTCGGCTGCTTATACACCGCAACAAAATGGTGTGGTCGAGAGAAAGAATCGAACACTTATTGAAATGGCCAGAACAATGCTTGCTGAATACAAGACTCCTATCAGGTTCTGGGCCGAAGCTATTAATACTGCATGTCATATCATCAACAAGGTTTATCTGCAAAAATTTCTGAAGAAAACTTCACATGAACTCATCACTGGTAAAAAGACGAATGTTTCATATCTCAGGGTTTTTGGTGCTCCATGTTACATCAGAGATATGAATCACAGCTCCAAGTTTGCCCCAAAGGCACACGAAGGTTTTCTCCTAGGTTATGGTTCAAATTCTCACACTTACAGAGTTTACAACTCACATCTTGGCAAAGTTGTAGAAACAGTAAATGTTCAATTTGATGAAACTAACGGCTCTCAAAAAGAGCAATTACCTCTTAACCTGGATGAACCACCTTTGGATGAAGTTATCAGGTACATGGCTACTTGAGATATTCGACCTGTCGAAGGAAATGCACATCAAGCCAACAGGGATGATGATGGTCCAATGTTCCCACACATAGCCCGGGGCGCTGGAGATCAACATCCTGAAGCAAACGATGTACAGGTCAAAGGAGAACACATAAACGAAGAAAATGTCCAACCCGAAGGAGAAGCTGAGCCCGAAGGAAATGATCCCGAAGGACAAGCTGATCCCGAAGATCATCCGGATCCGCAAGATGAAGGAGTTTTACCTCGTGTTCGTAGAAGAGTGGACGTCGACTCAATTCTCGAAGAGATTCGTTTACCAGGTCGCCCCACCACTCGTTCTCGTACTCGATTAGCTAACTTCTGTGGAAATTTTTCGTTTGTATCCATGCTAGAACCATCAAAATTTGATGAAGCCATGAAGGACTCAGACTGGATGACTGCAATGCTCGAAGAACTTAATCAGTTCGAGAGAAATAAAGTCTGGTCCCTTGTCGATAGACCTGATCCCAAGAAGCATAATATCATTGGTACGAAATGGATTTTTCACAACAAGCAAGATGAAGATGGCATTGTGGTAAGAAATAAATCTCGAGTGGTTGCACAAGGTTACACCCAAATCGACGGTATTGATTTTGGTGAGACTTATGCTCCAGTTGCTCGACTTGAATTTATTTGTGTCATGCTTGCTTTTGCCAATTACAATGGTATATTGCTATATCAAATGGATGTCAAAAGTGCATTTCTTAGCGGTAAAATCGAAGAAGAAGTATATGCTATGCAGCCACCAGGTTTCGAAGACCCGAAGAATCCTGATAAGGTGTACAGGTTGCACAAGGCCCTATATGGGTTAAAGCAAGCACCTCGTGCTTGGTATGAAACACTGAAGGATTTTCTTCTGAAGAAGGGCTTCAAACCAGGAACAACTGATCCGACTCTTTTTACTCGTGCATACAAAAATGATCTTTTTGTGTGTCAAATTTATGTCGATGATATTATTTTTGGTTGTACTAACCCTGATATTAGCAAAGAATTTTCTCGTATGATGTCGAAGAAATATGAAATATCTATGATGGGTGAATTGAAGTTCTTTCTCGGGCTTCAAATTCGTCAACAGAAGAATGGGACTTTCATCTCTCAAGAGAAATACCTCAGAGATTGCCTGAAGAAGTTTGATCTTGTCAGTTGTAAAACCATCAATACTCCAATGCCTACGAATGTTCATCTAGATGCAGATGAGAAGGGCAAACCTTTCGATCAGAAGAAATATCGCTCGATGATCGGTTCGCTTTTTTACCTTTGTGCATCTAGACCTGACATTATGCTATCAGTTTGTATGTGTGCTCGTTTTCAGGCAAACCCGAAAGAATCACATCATATTGCTGTCAAGCCAATTCTTCGATATCTGGCTCATACACCAACTTTGGGACTTTGGTATCCCAAGGGTGCCCAGTTTGATCTCGTTGGATATTCTGATTCTGACTGGGCTGGTGATCGAGTCGACAGGAAGTCTACCTCAGGCACATGTCATTTTCTCGGTAGATCTCTTGTCTGTTGGGCTTCGAAGAAACAGAATTGCGTATCTATTTCTACGGCTGAAGCCGAGTACATTGCTGCCGGTTCATGCTGCACTCATATTCTGTGGCTCAAACAAATGCTGAAAGATTATGGTATTCTTGTGAAGAAAATTCCATTGCTATGTGATAACGAGAGTGCCATCAAAATTGCCCATAATCCAGTGCAACACTCTCGAACGAAGCATATTGATATTCGTCATCATTTTCTTCGAGATCACGTTCAACGAGAAGATATTGTTATCAGCCATGTTCGTACCGAAGATCAATTGGCTGATATCTTTACGAAGCCCCTGGATGAGAAGAGGTTCTGTGCACTAAGGTGTGAGTTGAACATCTTGGACTCACGCAATGTGCAGTAAGACCATAACTATCGGTACTATGTATTATACGTTTTTCCTTCTATGTTGTTTACTTACGTTAATTTTCTATCGTGTTTCTTTTTCGTTTGTTTTGTTCGTTTGGTGTTGTCCTATACACTTATCACTCCGAGTTTTATCGCTGTTTTCCCTCAGATTGATTAAGCATCGGACCCTGTTTTCCCTCTATTCTATCCCTACCCCATCTGTGCTTTTTCTCTCGTGAACATTGATACGTCCAAAACGTATCTATAATTTCTGCTTGCTCCATGCATGTTTTGTGTGATATTGCTATGATCTAGATACACTTTCATACACTTTTGATCATATTTGGACTAACCTATTAACTCAGTGCACCACAGTGCCAGTTCCTGTTTTCTGCTGTTTTTCTATTTCAGTTTCCCCCCATATAAAAAGTGCCAGAATTTTTTTGGGAAAAATATAGGAAAAATCAGCGTACAGGAAGCTTCGCGAAGAGCCCGAGTGGGGCCAGAGGGGATCCAGGGGTGGCCCAAGCGGCCACCCGGCGCGGCCCCACCCCTGGCCGCGCCAGGGGGGGCGCCTGGGGCCCCTGTTCCACCTCTGGCTGCCCCCCTTCGCCTATATATTCTCCGTCACGGGAAACTTCCGAAGACAGAACCCTTTTTCGCGATCTCTCCTCTGTTCCGCCGCCGCCGCGCTTCCGAGATCGGGAGCACCAGAAGACCTCTTCCCGGCACCCTGCCGGAGGGAGGGCCAACCTTCGGGAGTCTTCTCTCCACCATGGATGCTCCCCGGATGTCTCGTGAGTAGTTTTCCTTGGACCATGGGTCCGTGATCAGTAGCTATGTGTTGTTGCCACAAGGGGGAAAACAACGGTGCTTGTAACCGCGATTGCAAGGATTGTTTACTTTACGCAAAGTGCTTTTTAATGCAGTTGTCTGTTGCTTTGGGTTTACACTTTGGGTGGGGCTCGCAACTTAATACCAGCGAGATGTTCTGGATAGATATCTCAAGGTGGATGATTAGTAGTAGATGCAGTTGGATTTCGGTCTACTTATTTTGGCGTACTGCCTGTGCTTTTGAGCCTCTTCCTTTCTTTTGTAGCATAGTTAGCATTGCGGTGCGTTCATAATCCTGTCAATTGCCCTTCTGTAATTTGTTTACCTCGCATAGCAGTTTTATCGTCTTTTGGGAGAGAGACATCACTAGTGAACATCACATATCCCGGTCCATATCCTCATTACTGTTTCCATGCTCATTTACTTTTCTGCTTTTACTTTCAGTTGCTATCATTATCCCTTGTGTTTGATCCTTTGTGAACAACAAGACCGGAGAGATTGACAAACTCTCTGAACTTCGTTGGGAACAAAGTTATTTGTGTCTATGTGCAGGTCCGCGTCAGTTGCCCCGCTGACACCTACTTATCATATCTGGAGTCCTACTGGAGACAAACCTTGGTATCTTTACTGAGGGAAATTTGCTGTTGTGCTACATCACGCCTTCCACTTGGGGCTCACCAACGAAGGGCGAGAAGACTACACCCGTCAACTCTCGCGCCATCAAACATGTATATTTGTACTCGATCAAGATTCCCTTCGAATGTCATTGATTCCGAAGGTAAATCTATCGAACGTTTATCTACTTTTATACTCGATGTTCGACGAGTTTGGTCTCGGAAGTGGAGCAACTTTCTTTTGGTTCGTTGGGATTTTCCCGCGATTACCGCCACAAAATCCGTCCGTTGAATGCGGAGAGACGCGGAATCTGCGTCGTTGGATCAGATATGACAGTTATGTCAGACCCCTCCCCTATAAATACTGATCCACCCCACTGGCACAGCACTCGCAATTCCCTCGACTTCATCTCTCCGCTCCCGAAGTTCTCTCTCGCGCGCCGCCGTGCTGCTCGTCGCCGTCGACTCCCTCGCCGCTTTGCTGCCGGATGGAAGCCGCCGGAGACCTTCCCGTCGACGAGGAACTTCATCCGCGTCGCCGTAGTCGCCGCACATCGCCAAGTTAGGGTATGTGTGGCTCTGGACACGATTCCAATCTCATCTGTTCATCGTATCCAGATTTGTTCTTGATTTTCTGTTATTTGTTTTAGGTTTGTTTGATCCATTTGGATCATTGAATCTTGGGAAATCTATTTGTAGCGTTTTTCTGTCAATTCCCCATCTGAGCTAGGTAAGAAATCCCTCGGATTCTCTCACTTAGGCAATTTACTCAGAAGCGTATCGATGGATTTGCACTTGTGCACTTATTTCATTCAAGTTCTTCGTTAGATTTACACTTGATGAAAATCTAGCCTAGCACTTCCTTGAAAAACTTGCTGCAAGACAAGCTTATCGATATGTTTACTGCATTCAAAATGATTTTCCTCGAAAACCGCTGGTACTTGTTCACAACTTTCCTATATTCCCTCGTACCTATCTTTTTCACAGGAAAATGTCTGGGAACGAAGGAAATGTCAGAGCACCCAAGCGTGTAGGAGGACGAACAAGAATCACCAACAACTCTGAAGGATTATCAGAGGATTTGATCATCGAAAAGAAATTAAGAACGCCTGAAGGTTCTGAAGATGAACGCACGAGAGAAAATCGTCTGCAAGAGATTCGAAGGCTTCAAGCGCTTCGTTGGTATGAGTACAAGGCCATTATTCCTCGCTGGGAGAGGATGTTTGCATTGAAAATCCTTGGTCGGATGTCAAAGCTTTAAGGCCCAAGTGGACGAAAGATAATCGACCACCTCCTCCAGATGATGCTCACCCATCTGCTCTCAAAACACCTGCTGATTTTCAAGAGCTGGTTGATGCTCGGGAAGTACGAGCACAGAAGAGAAAGGAAGCCAAAGCGAGAAAGGAGGCCGCTGCTGCTGAGGGTGCCGAGGAAGTTGGCCCAAGCACCAAACCAAAGACTGGCAAGAAATCAGCCAAGCGAAAGAAAAAGGTGGTAATTGTCTCGCCACCAGATGCGAGCTCCGAAGGAGAAGCAAATTCAGATGATCAAGACCCTGGCACTGAGGCTGATGTCGAGGACATTCCTCAGAAGAAGAAGCCGAGCAGTAAAGGCATCAGGATCCAGGAGCCAGCTGCCCAGGCTCCTCAAGCAACAATTGACATGACCGATTTGGTCACTGATCCGCCCATTTCATCTGCTCCACCAGTTCAAGCTCGCCGACCAAAACCTTTGGCCAAATCGAAGGGAAATCAAGCTCAAGTTGCTGAGGATGATGAAACACTTGTTCAACGAAAAAAAAGGCTGGCCAAGCAAAAAGAGCAAGAAGATAAAGACTTGACAAATTCCAAGCTTCTGAACTTTCACAGTCAGCCCGAGCATAAAAAGGCTCAGGTTGCCAAACAGTTGGGCATTTTACATCTGGTCAGTGAAAAGTATCGACGACAGATTGCTGAAGGCACAATTCCTAGTGCCCTGAAGGAAAAGGTTGCGGCCCCTAGCGCCACCGAGCAAGTAGTGACTCCCACAGTCACGAAGGAAAAGGATGCAGCTGCAAGTGCTGCTAAGAAAAACGCTGAGGCCCCAAGTGCCTCGACGGATAAAACTGTGGCCCCTAGTGCCGTAACAAAACCCATTGCTGCTGCCAAGGCCACAAAGGAGGCCGAGAATAAAGCCAAAGAGGCTAGGCAGAAGGCTCAGGCTGTTCTAGTTCCTCAAGCTGCTCCTGCTCCAGCTCCTATTCCTGCCCTAGTTGCGCCAGTTGTTTCCGGCCCTCGTGCCGATGAAGAGAGCTCCAACGAAGGAGATTCTGCTGCCCATGCTCCTTGGGATGCTGCTAATATTTCACATATCCTCTAGAAGATGGCTACCACACCGAGCAAAGTCACTGCCGAGGATGATGTCCTTGCTGAGATCCAAGAGCAAGTTGCTCCATACATGATTCGCTGGGAAGGATATCTCACCCAGGATCGCAAGGACAAGGAGCAAGTGAGATTTTACACCAGGCAACTTCAAGAAGAAACCGAGGACAAGGGCACAGAAGGAAAACTTGATCGATGTGTATGAAAAGATTCGACAAATTGTGTCTGCCATATGCAAAGAGCACAATGATGCCCTGTACAAAAGAAAATCTCGAAAGAGAAAGTCAGCTGCCCCAACCTCTGAGCGTGGGACGCCAGAGATCGAGAAAATTGCCAAGAAGTCCAAGCCAACCGAGGTCGTTGCTGCCACAGCACGACAGGAAACTGCACCAACCCCCACCAAGCAACCCACTACTCCTCATAAGAAAACACCACCCCCTCGCCAAACAACTCCACCCCCTCGCCAAGCCACTCCTCCCCCTCGACAACAAACACCTCCACCTCGTCAACCATCACCACCAAAAACCTCGTCGCCACCACCAAACCCACCATCACCACCTCACATCATTCCATCGACCACCCCAGCCATCGAGACCCAAGCACAAGCAGAGACCGAGCAACCTGCTCAGGTCGAGCAAGAAACTCAAGCCCCCATCTCCTCTGCTCAGAAATATTACTCCTCTGCCCAGACTCTGCATGAAGGAGAAGATGCTGATGTTGATATCACAACAGTTTCTTCTCGTCAAGATGTTGTCAAAGGAAATAGTTCTGGAGGTGACAGTTCTAGTGACAGTTCTTCCTCCTCCTCATCAAATTCCTCGAACGAAGATATGGTTGATGCTTTCTCTCAACTGGACGAAGATTTGGAGGCCATGGAGACTGAAGAGGCCGCTCAAAATGCTAATGCCGACGAAGGAGTTGCCGTCGAAGTGCAGGCCGAGGAGAATGCCCCTGCAGCTATCCCAACTCAGGATATTGTAAATGTTCCATCTTCAATTCCTCATTCTGCTGAGCCAGTTTACCAGATGCCGGATAATGCTGCCGAAGTTTTTCCTGTTGATGAGCTGCTCCATTCTGCTCATCCGAGAGAAATGCTGCCCCTGTTCCGCTCAGATGTTCCTCGAGGAGGCCCCATCTTCAAAAGGCGTGAACACAAGCCATTTTTCTTCGGGACCAATCCCTACGAGAAGCCCAGAAGTGCATATTTTCTTCGGTTTTGGACTCAAGAGCAAGCCATCTACTACACTCGTGTGCTGTACAACAAGGCGAGAGTTGTCGAACATCAATACCTTGATATGCCTTCGGTGTACTCCACTTCATGTTTCGAGAATGTTGCCGAAACAATTGATGGTCTTCATGCTCACAAGATGTTTGCTCTCGATTGTGGCTACAATCCCGAGCTTATCAAGCAATTTTATGCAACGCTCTATGTCACTGGTGATCCCGAGAACTCGAAGACGTGGAAATTTGATTATATGATCCAAGGCCAAGTATTCCATATGACTGTCGACCAATTTCTGGCCATCATCAATTTACCTCGGTTCGAAGGATTACCACACAAGCTTCATGACTTACCTGCTCCAACTCCTGCTGAATTCTCTACGCTCATGAATCCAGATGTCGTAGGAGATAACTACCCGGCTGAGCCCAAGCCAAGTCATTTGGTGTTTGAAGCAAAGGCATGGTTTTATATTCTTTCGAAGACCTTGATGCCAATGCTCGATGTGCACGATGATTTTCCCATTCCCAATGATGTGCAACTTGCTCTGTTGAAGTTAGTCCACGGTCATCCCTTCGATTTTGAAGACTACTTCATCAGGACTTTGGTGTCTTGTGTTGATGATCACAATTCCCACAAGCCGTATGCACCATGGCTGATGGCTATCTGCAATTACTCTCGGTAAGTGCCATTCCCCGTGTCCATATTCCTGAAGATTTTCACTCCACCAGTTAGGGAAGTATTGCAGATTGTTGCTCGACCCAACGATAAATATGCTGAGCACACTGGCATCCGCGCCCATTTAACTGAGCGTAATGTTCGCTCGAAGTTTATCAAGCCAGTGCATCACATGGAGGTTTCTCTTCGGTCCCAGCAAATGCTTCAACATCATATCAACCAAGATTTCATTCAGAAGCAAGCATTGATGGACGAGATAAACCATTTGCGCAATATTACCATGAACAACAATCAGATGTTGCGTGAATGCCTGCGCCGTGATTGGAAAGGACTGCGGAAATTCAATTCCCTCGGTCAACTTCAGCGATGTGGATTCGAAGAATATCCTCCCCATCTTAACAGGAATTGGACTAATGATGATCGAGTAGATCGCCCGGATCCCAATATCCCTCGGCTGTCGAAGAACAGAGATGTTCTCAGTGTCAATAACTATTATCACATCACTGTGAACACCTTCTCCTCCAACTCCGAGAAAGATGAAGCCCCTCAACGTCAAGCGAGAGTTACTCTCCACTCCCTCGAAGCCCCAGGACCCCGCCGGAATCGCAGCTGGAATCTTCTGGAGATCATCACTCCTTCCGCACGAAGATTACTCCTCCAGGCGCTCGCCCCATTCGTCGTGCTCCAACACTTGCCGAATCTTCTCGACATCGCCGGAGCCGCCAAAGCGAGTAGGGATTTCTTTAGACCCTATTCTCTCGACTTTTTGTACGTTGTGACAAAAAGGGGAGATGTAGTGGCATCGAAGAAATTAGTTTGCCTTCGGGGTTAAGGGCTTTGCTTTCCGTTCGATAAACTTTTGAACTTTGAGGTTTCTGAGTAGTTTCAACAAACTTTCGATTCATATTCGATCTGGTTGTAACTAACTCTAAGTAGGTCTGTGAACTGCTATCTTTTCATAAGATATCTATCTGCTGCTTGCGATACTTAACCTTTTTGCAGGAAGTTATCTTTCATATAAGTTCACAGGTCATTCGAGGAGATTGCATATTTCTCATTGGATATTATCTGGAATGCAATTTCACGATTATTGATGTTTTTCCCTCGACTCTACTTGTCAAATATGCACTTCACAGGATATCTCTATCTTCCGTGCATACATCAAGGGGGAGTATCTCATCGATCTTAGCACTGGTTTATCATCGAAAACTCAAAATCTTTCAAATTATTTATCGATGCCTGTTTTGTCAACAATCGTCCAAAAAGGGGGAGATTGTAAGAGCAAGTTTTGCCCCCGAAGGTTTTGGACATTGTTGGACAAAGCAGAAGTGGAACTAATATTGTTTTCGAGTATAAACAGATACTTAGGTTCCGAAATAATGGAGTTTGCAAGTAGAAGGTCGAAGGACAACTCATTGCAAAAAAGCTGCAGTCATCTACCGAAACCTTTGAAGGAAGACGACCCCTAAAAATGTCGTCGAAGAAGATGACTCTCTCGAGTAAAAGCGCAACGAGGAGATTGCTGAAGCTGGTCGAAGACTTAGTCTTTTTACTAGTTTCTCTTTGTTTTCTTGAGTCGTAGGAAAAAACGTACTATCAAGAGGGGTTTGCTAGTTGAGATCTTAGTCGAAGTGAAGTTGCTCTGCTCAACCTAAACCCACAAAAGCCTACCGAGAGAAATCTTACTGAGTCAAGTGATTAGCTCGAAGGAAAAGTCATCGCACTTCGTGCCTTCGAGAGAGAACTCGTTCGATAAGTCAGCTTACATGTTCCTCAAGTAACGTTGCGCAGTGATTGGAATCCGACCGTTGTGGACACGCGTCAAGCGGTCGCATCGGGTCACTTCAGTCATTTTACCCATCGGTATCGCCAACTATAAATACCCCGCACCTACCCGCCATTTCGGGTTGGCTGCTCCACTGAAGATTCTAAGACAGAAGTCTGTGAGCATCCCAAGAGAGATCCATCGAGAGAAAACCAAAACCCAAGTTTGAGCTGAGTTGAGCAATTCACAGAGACTTAGGTTGAGATTAGCCGATCTTTTTATCTTGGAGAACTGCAAGTCTCCTAGACGGTTAGGCGTCGCCTGTCAAGCAGTCGAAGAGTAATTGTCGCTGCTGAAGGAAGTTTGTAAAGGTCTCAGAGATGTCCTGAATCATCTACCACGAGTGAAAAATGGACAAGCTCGAGGAGTTTGTTGCAGTGGATAATAGGAAAGAGAGAGTTTTGCTCCAGGTGTTCAATCACCAGTCTCTCCAACCAGACGTAGCACTTTGCAGAGTGTGAACTGGTTTACCAAACATCGTCGTGTCAGGCTCGTTTTCCTTCTCGCATTTACATTAAGTTTTTATTCGTTGCCTGTTTGTCTTCGATGCTTTCCTTCGCTCCCTATCCTTTAGAGCAATGCAAGTCCTTCGATATTGTATTTCCTTCGAGATGCCTTTAGTCTTTCGAAGTTCGCACGAATTCCTTCTAAGTTCCTTAGAATTTTTAGAAGTGATCATTCACCCCCTCCCCCTCTGATCATTCTTGAGCTTTCAACTTGAAATCATCACAAAACACTGAGATTTGTTGATGTCATTCAATAATCTCACAAACTCCTCTCTACGAGCTCCCCTTCCATGTACTAAACTCAACAAAATATATCGACGACAAGTCCACTGAGCCCCTCAGATAGTGTAACTAACCACCCCATGCTCGGCTGATGGAATCGATGGGTGGTATCGTGCTCTAATTTACCACCCAACAAGCCACCACATTATGGTAGTTGGGTACCTTGGCATCCATCTCAACAAGAATCCACTAGAACATGAGATGGCCCGTGTTTCCAATAACGTGCATTGTAGGTAAGATTCAACCCACATGGTTGGGGGATAGAATAGATGCACACCTCGAGGACCTTGACCCCCTCAATCTTCATTAACTTGAAGAAGTAGTGGAATGCGTCAACCTTGGAATTGTTCCGGAGGAATGACCCACATAGGTGTGTGAATACCGCCGTGAAGGTGGTATAAGTGGGCATCAAGTGGAACACGTAGAATTGGTAGAAATTGAGTGCCTTCATCATGAAGTAAGAAAGTTGGAAGTTGAGCCCTGCACGTGGAGTGATCTATCAGGACCATGACCTCTCCTTGATTCGGGGGTAAGAAGCTCAAACTCAGGCATCCGGCGACACATCAAGTTTGTTGGAAAGCCTATGATCTCGGGAATACTCTTCAACCAGGTCTGACATGATTTTCGATTTCATAAAAAATGTCATAAGGCTATCTGAGCCAGAGGCCTCAACATATGACCCTTTCCTACCCTTGGTCAGTGCGAAATGGAGGCATGCAGGTACGACAGAGGAAAAATGGTAGCTCCAAAGTCTGAGAAAAAAATACGTGCGTTGACTCAAGAATTCCCCCAATAACCCTTTAAGACCCGGAAATGAAGGAGGGTTGAGACTGGAGAAATTATCGTGTAGACCGAGGTAGCAAGAACACATTATGTGGATTGCCATACTTATAGCCACGAGAACTTATGACCTAGAGGGAACGTTGCATAATTACCTCACTGCATCACCATCTATAATCCATGCCAGAGTAATGTTCCCACACACATGTGGCAATGCCAACAACATGTTTGAAAAAGAGGAAAGAAAAGGATACAAGAAAGGAAGTTGCCACATATGAGTTTGTCAAAAGGGCAGCAACTTGTGCAACGCCGGTGACTTCATTATAAATACCATCATGAACTTGCCCCGAAGGGTGGGGGATGCCTTCACTTATTCCTATGCGTGCATGCTGTTTTTTAGATCATTTATGTCCGTATATTCATGAATCTAGGCATCCATACATGGGGCATCGACTTCACTAGACGTACTGCTCGGATTTTCTTATAAAAAATCATGAACCTGTCAAACTCAAATGATTTCATGTCTTGGAGATCAAGAAACGCCAGAAAGAAAGGCCAATGCAACTATCTTAGTTCCCTATATAAAGGCATCAAACATCATGGAGGAGGCGATATGAGAAATATTTAAAAATTCCTAAACTAGACACTTCACCAAACCTTGTCATGTCTTTTAGATCGACCATATGAAACTCGACGAGCTACAAATGAATCACATGAGAATTTCATCATCATCCCCCATTGTACTTTACTTTGTATAACCCACATAAAAAAAGTTTAGTGTGATTACTCACATCAAAGGACTCAAATTTGGATACATCTTGTGTCTCGTGTTCGTTTGATAGTTTGAGGTTACGTCAACTACTAAATAACTCTACAAAGTAACTATCGTACTACTATTAGGTACCTACACTTTTTTTTGCGAAAATATTAGGTACCTACACTCACGAGTGCGAATGAATAATTTTTTCACATTGTTCCCTTTGCATGTGCTTTTGTGATGGCTCCAAGTCTTTAGTGCTTGAAGATGAGCTTGTCATCATCATGAGTCAAAGTGGAGTTCGGCCTCGGGGCCATCCGTCATAACAAACCAAATATTTTAAGTTAATTATTTGTCAACCTAAGTTATTGCACAAAGATTATTTATTGCATGTTCAAATCGTTAATAGTACATTATCCTACATGTTCTTTGACTTGGCATAACCATGTAACAGGGGCTTCAAAAGACGGCTCAAGGGTGGTTTCTCGTGGGTTTTTTCGTTCTTATTCTTGGGCAAATTTTTGGCTTGATTGCTCACTAAAAACAGGTTTGATCGTTTTAAACATTTTATCTTTTTTCAGTATTGCATAAAAAAATGCAAGAGCACGGGGCGTCGGCATGCATCGCATGAGATTTGTTTGATCATTTTCAACGTTTTATCCTTTCCTCTTTATTTTATCCATCGTGTTTCATTTTCAAGTTTTCCATTTATTTACCTTTTGTTTTCATTTTGAACTTTGATTATATTTTGGATGTTATTTTTTGGGAATTGAGAATTGTGAGGAATGGGCCTAAACCGAGTTCACCTCAAAATAAGTCTAAAAAACCCTTGAAAATAGTGAAAAAGCAAGCCGAGTGGCGGCGGGAAACACCGCCGGCGTGCGCGGCAGGAGTGTGGCCCGGCGAATTGTGATGGTGGGTCCCGGACTCCCGGTTGGCTTGGCGAGCGCGGGGAGGGGAGGGGAGGGGTCGCGTGCGAGCACCGGGCGGTCGGCTCCCTCCATGGGTCCAGGTCGCCGGCGAGCGGCGCGGGGAGGGTTCCCGGTCGCCGGCGAGCGGCGCGGCGAGGGTTCCCGGTCGTCGGCGAGCGGCGCGGCGAGGGTGGGTCCAGGCTGCCGGCAAGTGCGGTGAGCGGCCGTCTCCGGCGAGCAGCGGCGGGAGCAGAGGGTGTGCGTGAGGGCGGGACCCACCCACCTGCCCGGGCGCGGGCCCAGAAGCCAGGGGTTTGCGGGCCGTCTGATCGGGCAGGTCAGCTGCGATCGGACGGCGATGGGGCAGCGCTGATTGTTTTTGTCCGTGTGCGGGGCGAGGCCAAGCTCCTCGGCCATTTAAACTCCGGAATCCTCCACAGCCTCTCCCTCCTCTACAATTCGCTCTCTCTTCGCTCGGCTCTCCCCCACCTCGCCGCCCCTCAAGCCTTCCCTCGGCTCTCCCCCACCTCGCCGCTCCCTCAAGCCTTCCCTCGGCT
The DNA here is from genome assembly GCA_950022295.1 of Bromus sterilis. NCBI lineage: Eukaryota > Viridiplantae > Streptophyta > Magnoliopsida > Poales > Poaceae > Bromus > Bromus sterilis. Next base: position 40,535,727 of record OX465596.1, on the reverse strand, counting down.
CCCTGCCCTCGGCTCCTCCAACCCGAACCACTTAAGGTAATCTCCCTGCCTTGATCCAGCGTTGCTTGGTATGCTTGTGTGGTTGCTTTGATTTGCGTGGTGACTTGGTTGTTGGTTCCCGGTTCATGTGGTTCGATCTCTTGTACACCTGCGTGTGGGTTCATGTGGTGACCCCCCCGATCTCTTCTAGACCTGCGTGGGTTCATCATGTGGAGTTCGTATGGATGCTTGTTTGCTACTGCGCTTAGATCGAGTAAACCTGAACATCGATTTGGCCATGGGTTCATGTGGAGTTCGTATGGATGCTTGTTTGCTACTACGCTTAGATCGAGTAAACCTGCACATCGATTTGGTCATGGGTTCATGTGGAGTTCGTATGGATGCTTGTTTGCTACTGCGCTTAGATCGAGTAAACCTGCACATCGATTTGGCCATGGTTTCATGTGGAGTTCGTATGGATGCTTATGCGCCTGATCGATTAGAATCTGCAGAGCGATTTTGTTTGTTCGTTTGGTTTGCTAATCTTCCACAGCCTCTCCCTCGTCCCACTATTCTCTTCCCTCGGCTCTCCCGATTTTTTCATCTTCAGATGTTCGTTCCGTTTGTTCGACTGGAATTGTTTGTTACGACTTGGGCAGCTTGTCCAATTCCAGTTGAGTTCAATATTCTCGCTTCTTCTGCTCTGCGTCAACTGAGTTCTAATTTGTGATTTGGCATCTTGCAGGATGGGGAAGAAAGGGAAGAGGATCCAGCCCAAGGAGCAGGCGTACGTTCCCAAACCCAAGCCCTTCGACAAGATGTTCCGGAACACGATGCTGTTTGAGCAGGGAAGGCTCCCGATTCAGACGGGCGAGCCCATCGGCGCTGCACCAGCCCCGGCGCGTCCACCGCCCCCTCCGCAGCCACGTCAGGCCGATCAGGCCCCGGCGAGTCGAGCTGCACCTGCATCAGCCCCGGCGCGTCCACCGCCCCCTCCGCAGCCACGTCAGGCCGCTACCGCCGCGGCCCCTCCGGCTGCTGCACCACGTTGCAACCTCATGTAGGCTGAGATAAGGACGATCGGAGACACACTGCTTACCGCTTCACTTCTTCCTTATTTGAAGAAATGATATCCGACGCCCGTAGAAACTCTTTAATTCAGATAAACTTCCCACATAGATTGCTGGAAAGAGGAGTGAGCCGGGGCAGAACTTGAAGCACGGGAGAAGGAAAAAGAAGTATATATACATGGGTGGTTAGTTGGTATATGTACATTCTGTTGAAATAGTAGTTGGTATATATACAAGGGCTTTCGAACACAACCACAAGTAAATAACTTGCTATCGTGTTTCCGATGGCTTGATCGATTTTTGGATTGCGGTTAACATATTGATGTGCATGCATGTATACTTGGATAGGTATCTGTCAGACGACGTTTTTCATGATGGACGTGGCGTCGACGATCCTGTATAAAGGCCTGGCCTACCTCTCGTCAACGGCGAGGTCAGGGGAAGGCATGGTGTACAGCCTGCTCGGCCTGCTCCACCTCTGGCCTCTCAGGAAGGTCAAGCAGTTCTTCACAGGGTACTAAAAATCAAGCAACAGCCATTATCTTCAGAACTCGAACTCGATCGACAATGGCTGAGCTGACTCGATCGATCAACAGACTGGAGAAGGACATCAGGTTCAGCTACTTCTGGGTACGGTGCGCACGGCTCATCGTGGTAATCCATTGACACTTCCGATCAGATGGTTGCATTTGCTTACGACGAGCTGCTCTGAACGAAACCGCTTTACATGGAGCATTCTTATCTTGTTTCAGGTACATCGTGGCAGGAGAGCCTGTGGATCCGCTACATCTCCTCCATCTACTGGTCCATCATCACCATGGCCACCATCGGCTACGGCGACCTGCACTCCCAGAACAACCTCGATATGATCTTCAACATCTTGTACATGCTCTTCAACCTCGGCCTCACCGCCTACCTCATCGGCAACATGACCAACCTCGTCGTCGAGGGCACACGCCGCACCATGGAGTTCGTGAGTCCCACCCCACGCCGAGTTCTTGAATGAATCTCTCTCGATCGCCATTGATGGCTGTTGATTGCATGGCATGTTGCAGAGGAACAGCATCCGTGCGGCGTCCAACTTCCTGGCCTACACGTGCCTCAAGTTCAGGGCGGAGAGCCTGAACCAGCAGCAGGTCATGGACCAGCTGCCCAAGGACGTGTACCTCTTCACTTCAAGGGCATCTCCAGGGACGCGATGCTGCTGCTGGTCACCAAGACCATGTTGGTGCAGCTCCCTAATCCCAGCTTCCTCTCTTTCTCTCGCTCACAGCTCACTTTCTGACGCCGATTTTCTCTGAATTACTGAACCTGAGCTCCAACTCGGTTCTCCCAGTACAAGGTGCAGCTTGAGAGCCAGGGGACGAGGGCTCTTTATACGTGCGCGCTGCGCCCAGGACGCACCCCCCACTCGCGCACAACCTGCGATCCGCACGCCCCGGCCATGCGCACGTTGCGCTCTGACTACAACACACACGTACACACACCAAATACCTCCCAGATGATGCCCATACACCATCCTGAGTACAGCCAGACCATGCCCATACACAATCTGGGCGCACACGCTCCGGCTCGGACCTCGACCTGGCGCCCGCCCAAGGAGGACGTGATCGTGCAGAACGAGGAGGCGAACGACGTGTACATCGTCGTGTCCGGCGAGGTGGACGTCGTCTACTTCAACAGCGAGCGGGAGGAGTCGGTGGGCACGCTGGGCACCAGGGACATCTTCGGCGAGGTGAGCGCCCTGAGCGACCGCCCGCAGACCTTCACGTGCCGGACCAGGACACTCAGCCAGCTGCTGCGGCTCAAGCAGGCCACAATCAAGGCAGCACAAGCCACAAGGTGTTCGGCATGCTGTACCGCGTCGCGCGCACCTCGAACCCGCACGCCGGCGGCGACCTGCTCTGCCTCGCCGCGCGGCGGGGCGACATCGACACGCTCCGCGAGCTCCTCAAGCACGGCCTGGACGTGGACTCCAAGGACCGCGACGGTGCCACGGCGCTGCGCGTCGCGCTGTCCGAGGGCCAGGCGGACGTGGCCAGGTTCCTCGTCTTGAACGGGGCCAGCGTTGACAAGGCCTTCCCCGACGGCGACGGCGCGGCCGAGCTGCGGGAGGTCTGCCCCCCCGATCACGATATACGACTCGCCGTCGGTGGACACCGTCACGGCGGCCGGCTCGTCGTCCGGGGAGCTTCGCCAGGGCAGGCTCCCGGGCGGCACGAGATGGAACAACGCGCACTGGCCTCGGGTGAGCATCTACATGGGGCCACCCGTTCGTCAGAAACCAGAGCTCCATATTATGTTCAAAAAAGTATAAAAAATAAACCAGAGCTCCAAGGCCGGCAAGCTCATCCATCTTCCCGCCACGATGGAAGAGTTAAAACCATCGTCAGTACGTATTCCGTTGAGTGGATGCGCACCATCAACTGACTGGATGTTTCATCAAGCCATTGAATTTGTTGCAGTGGAAAATGGTCAAACGTTTGCGTTTCTGTTCTTTCAGGAGAGAAACTTAAAGTGGATGCGGAGAAGGCGCTGATCCTGAACAAGGAGGGAGCGGAGTGATCTGGGACAACGACAAGCCGTTCATCGTAACCCAAGAGCAGATGACCATGTTGGCGTCTATGGATTCTGTTGCTGCTTTGTCGCACACATCGTCTGTAGGTTCAGCTGTTTCAGTAGCACATGTCGTATAAGTCTCTCTAGCTCTGAATAATCCAGTCGTCTCCGTGGCAACAATGCAAGCAACGTGGCAGGTGCTGCCACGCGAGTGATTTGTGATGGTGCACATAGTGCAAATGCATGGACGATGTAAACATTTTCGGTTTTGCTAACTAGCATGTACATGAGAGTTGTGGATGTCACATGTAAGTTTGGACCGTCTGATTTTGAGCGTGTTTTTTGTTCTGCCTAGCTCATCATACACGTACGCTCGGCTGTGTTTTGTTTCACGATTATGTTAGGTTTGTTCGCTGGGCTTGTGGGCCAGATCAATGACCGTGTGGTGTGCACTTGTGTGTGTGTGTGATGCAAGGCTTATTTGTGTATTTTAGTCAATCAAAAATCTGTTGGATGGCTGCATGTATTTTTTTTCATGTATTTTCTCTTGTTTTTTAGTTTCCTTTTTTATTTTATTGTTTAAAAAAAGTTTTAAAAAATTACGATTTTTTATTTTCTCCTCTTCCTTTTCCATTTCATTTTTTCCTTGTTTATTTTACTGTGAAATTCATGAAAATAAATAAACAGATTTAACAATGTCTCACCTAAGTTCCCGATCATTCGACCGAATGGCTTTAAACATTGTGTAAATGTTGATTGCGCATTATTTTGTCACGCGCGCTCCATGTCTCAACGTATATCGGGTGTTCATTTGTGGGCCTGTTAGCGCGTGTGTCTTTGTTAGACCATTTTCATGGCACGATCTCGAGAGCCATTTTGCCAACATTGTATAAATTGAAGATATGAGTTGATCCATGCCTCCTCGGTTTCAGTTCCATTATCTCTTCCCTATTGCTCTTTGTCTTGGAGTAGAGCCGATGCGAGCAAGAAGGAAGGGATCGACTAGGGGTTTGATACGAAGAAGATGTCAGTTAATGATGATGCAATTTCATCTAGGGATTTTATGTTTTTCATCCAGCGACTTTTTTTTGTCTTACTTGCAATCCCGCCTGGCCCACTTTTTGTTTTTTGTTTTTTTCTTCAGTTTTGTCCTTTTTGGACCTTTTTTATAAAATTTACATTATACGGTGAACTATTATCAATGTATAATAAATCCACCAATGATTCATAAATAAGTCTGTCTTTTATTTCAGTTGCATGTACATCAACGAGTCGCAGTTTGGTCTAAATTTTTTTCTTTTTCAGTTGCAGGTCCACCAACGATTCACAACTAGGTCCATCTTTTTTCAGTTGTCTGTCCACCAACGAGTCGCAACTGTGTTTAACTTTTTTTTCCCAGTTGCAAGTTCACCAATGAGTCGCAACTGAGTTTGAATTTTTTCTAAGTCGCAAGTCCATCAACGAGCCGTAACTGGGTTTGATTTTTTTTCACTTGCATGTCCACCAACGAGCCGCAACTAGGTTCGATTTTTTTTCTCAGTTGCAAGTCGACCAACGAGTCACAACTGGGTCCATCTTTTTTTTAATTGCTTGTCCACCAATGAGCCGCAACTGGGTTCGACCTTTTTTTCTTAGTTGCAAATTCACCAATGAGTCGCAACTGGGTTTGACTTTTTTTCTCAGTTGCAAGTTCATCAACGAGTCGCAACTAGGTTTGACTTTTTTTTTCCAGTTGCATGTCCACCAACGAGTCGCAAATGGGTACGACTATTTTTTCTCAGTTGCAAGTCCACCAACGAGTTGCAACTGAGCCCGTTTTCTTTTAGTTACATGTCCACCAACGATTCGCAACTAGGTTTGATTTTTTTTCTCAGTTGCAAGTTCACCAATGAGTCACAACTGGATTTAACTTTTTTTTCAGTTGCATGTCCAAAAACGAGTTACAACTGGGTTCGACTATTTTTTTCCCAGTTGCAAGTTCACCAACTAGTCGCAAATGAGTTTCACTACTTTTTCAGTTGCATGTCCACAAATGAATCGCAACTGAGGTTGACTATTTTTTTCTCAGTTGCAAGTCTACCAACGAGTCGCAACTGGGTCCTTTTTTATTTATTTTTTATTTTTGTTTTGTATATCTATTTAATATTTTTCATGCATGTGTTAAATGTTTTAAATACAAGATCAATATTTTTGTATCAACATTTATTAAATAGACGATCAACATTTTTTAATAGAAACTGTATAATTTTTCTATATACTTTATAAATATCTGATCAATATTTTCTTCATATAAGGTTTAACAAATTTTAATACATGATTAGAAATTTTAATATATTACAAAAAACAATTCCAAATATAATTATTAAATTTTAATACCTGATCAACATTGTTTCATAAATAATTGAATATGTTTTATACATTTTTGTTATATATGATAAACAAATTTCATACATGTTTAATTTTCTTCAAAATTCTTGATTAACATTGATTAAATAACATAATAAATTGTTTCATACATAACTTAATTTTTGTATACATTAAAAACAATTTTAATATATTTATTGATTTTATTGTAAAATACAAAAAAAAACCGTGAAAAAAAACAAAAAAAAACGAGGTTGTGGCCTCCCGCACACTTGGGCCAGCCATCAATGGCGATAGCAGTATGATTTTCAGGACTTCTGTTGAGGTGGATTAGTTCTTCTCAATATGTATGCGTGAGAACAGTTCTACAAAAGCAATACCTTGACTAACCATCTATTGTGCAAAATAAGTCCTGGTGTTTCAGGAACTAATCATACCATCAGACTTCCAAGTTATTGGGTTCAAAAGTTTATTTATGCTCTAATCCATAACAAATAATTTTGAAATTCAGATCAAGAAGCATGTGTGTGTGCTGTTTGGCCCATCAAATGTGAATACAATTGCATTTACAAAGTCTGGCAAATATGTTATTTGTACTAAAGAAGCACATAGGATGAGACAGAGCAGCCAAACTGCCTATTTGAAACCAGTGGAGCAACCGAGGGAACCATCTGAATCTCTGAAACCTGTCGAACATAACGCTTTCCCTCACGAATATCGTGAAGACGACGACATGCCACAGTAGGATCATGAACCTGGTCTGGAGAAACACAAATAAAAACACATGAAAATCGCAGGAAAAAAGGAAAAGAAATCAATGAAAGCAATTAGAATAGAAATATCTTTTACCAACAGAGGGAGAAGCCAGAACACGCATATCAGCAAAAGACGCCAAAGACTGTAATCCATAAACTGGATGTACAAATTAACAAAAAATGTAAGCATATCTGCATTTCAAACACACATGGCCAAATCTGAAATAATACTTATATTGTTTTTAAAACGTAGATCTAAAAAATACACACACTGACCCCTCAGGTGTCAAACAGTTGCTCTAATTGATTTTATGTGCAATGAAAATTCAGAGTTATTGTTTAAATTAAATAAATAGAACTTTTCTAGGATAAAAGTATATACGACAAAGCATGCAACGGATACTGAATTTAGATGTCATCCACTCAGCCATAGTGCTTGTTTCATGTAATGAAAATGGCCGAAGAGAAACCAGCTAAAACCAGCCCATACAGATAAATTATATACTAAGAATGCATGAAGTGGCATTGGTCCAACCGGACATGCATCCCAACCAAACACAACATTGGGTGTATTTCAGGAGCCTGACTGTAAAAGAAACATAAGGCCAAGGCAGAACCTGAACCTGAACGTTAACCGGTATGCCCATCAACAGCAAACAAACATGACTGTGAAGTAAGTCTGGAGTAGGCCCAATCCTGTAGTTTTTTTTCTGGGTGTATTTCTCCCAAGTTCACTGCAAGTCTTAGATCATTTGTTGTCATTCCCTCCAATCACTGCACAATGACAACCGCCCATGTTCTCTGATTTTTTTTACTGGTTCACTGAATTTCTCTTACTGATCTAGGACTGTGCTGCTCTAAAATCACACAGATACTTTCAGTGTAAGACCAACAAATCATGGGTTTCTAGTAGTGAGACCATAGAAAGTTGGGTACAAACCTGAGAGCTTCTTGTGTACTTTTTCTTAGAAGTAGAATGACGCAACAATGTGTACCATGATCAAGGGCAAAAGATAGATTTTGTTATGCTATTTCTTTGCAGTTCTAGTTGTAAGTCAGGTATTTATACATATGTGAACATGCTTTGATTCAAAAACTTCAGAGAAGCCTTGCACAAACCAGTCTACCTTTGCACATGTAAAAAATGATTTTATATGGTATATTGACAGTGCAAATATCAAATATGATGGCCCATAAATATTTTGTAGAGATTTCACTCTGGAACATCGCCCATAAATACCAAAGAGCAATGCAATGGAACTCAAAGATGACTTGATAGAGAAAAGGAATATCATATGGAATCATATTGTGTACAGGCAAGGAGATATATATGTGGCATACATAACAGACTAATTGTTTTCTAGATTTTCATGAGAGGTATGGGTCACGCCATGGTAGGGGAAAGGCAAATATCACGAGCGGAGAATAGAGAAAAGGAGGTTTACATGTTTACATGAGAAAGATGGGAGAAGGAAGAGAGCTTGAAGGGATGATAAACTCACCTACATCACCGCCATCATCATCAAGGGTTAGCCCTCGTAGCAGATGTGCAGATGGGATCGGAACGCCGCAATAAGAAGATCGATCAGGAAGTTAGCCCTCGCTTGAAGGGAGTTTCCTTGTTTTTGAGTGATATTTCAGGAGGAATTGGCAAACGTTGGATACGGAAGTCAGAAAGACCACTACGACCCTCTGGATTCTCTCTTCAAACGAAAAATCTTACTCCCTCCGATCCATAATAAGTGTTGGATCGGAGGGAGTAACTGAGAAGACGGGAAGATATATTGATACTACTCCGGTCGCTGCGCCTGATGAATCACCACAAGTAGGAGAAAAGTAGGGGATTTCATTGTAGATGCGCTCACAAAGCTATAAGTAATTTCATGATGCTATGTAATTTAATAATTTTGACTGTGTATGTCGTTTGTTGTTTGAGGACTTACCCAGTAATTGATGACATGGATGTTGGCATGGGGCCCGATGGGGGGGAGTCCTGCAAACATCTATAGCAACTTTACATGGGTTGACTGTGGGCACTACCCCATTTTGTGAATTTAGAGTTTTTTTTTCTTAAGAAGGTTATAAAGTCTTCTTGAAATCTAATTTCTTAAAATAAAAATTGCGGCAAGTATTCACGTGCTTATAGATAAGAAATATATTTTCATATGTTTATAAGTGTGAAAAATGAATTTGCATCATATATTGAAATGTTCATATATAGAAAAATACTTATGTACTAAAAGGTGTTTCTTTAATTCATACATTTAAGAAAAGTTGCTCATACATGTATGAATGTATATTTTATATACAACGGGAAAAAGATTCATGTCTAGAAAGAAGTAAAAATAAAAACAAAAATCAAAGGGAAAGTAAAAAAACAAAAATGGTTGACAAAAAATAAAAATAAAAAGGAGAAATAATTAAGAAGAGAAAAGCAATATTAAAAACCATAATGGGACTGCCCAAGCACGCTGGTTGACCATTTGTCTGGCACAACCATATGTGTGGGATGTAATAAGATTTACCTTTAGTGAAATCGTTGTGGTCTCCTTCGGTTCATAGCATCAAATTATCATAGGAATTGAAAGCACATGTATCATAGCATTAGTCTTTCGCAATGGAAGTATCATACCTGCTATCATGAAGGCAACCTAAGGAATTTTGATGAATTGATACAGAATTAAATGAAAAAAAAGGTTAAGTACCATATTATGCATAATATCATAATAAATATTATTCTACTATGTGTCATGCATGGCCATAAATAATGTCTTCTAGGATACTAACATATTGATATTATCTTATGATACTATTCATTGTAGAAGGTCTAAGGGGATCTAGATATCTCGATCAACGTCCTTGTAATTTGGAAACTCGGTTAAATCCCAGCTAGGACAGCTTCAGGAAGCACACGAGATGATTCAGTAGATCCCCCTCGCCGGTTTTTTCAGGAGACTTCCCCCTTTCTGTTTCAAATGGCATGTACCCCTACGCATGTTAGCAAATCCAAAAGTAGAAAAGACAATATGATTCTTTCCATATATATATATAATAATGGATAATGACAACGCCCACACGTTCGGTTGGGTCTCTCCTGCCCGAACGACCTCTCCCCCGTTCGATCATCTGCACTAATCACTGCACGCGACCGGTGATGACGTCAGGAAATTATTTCAGTTCGGTCCGTGCGTACGCCCGAACGGCTGGATTGCCATACAGATTAGTGCAGCTTTTAGACTTTTCAAATTTTAAAACGTTTTATCTCTCAAATAAAAGATCCGTTCAAAAATTCCGTTTGTACCATTAAATCCGTCGCGATGAGATCTTCGAAACAAGACCCCATATTGGCATGTTTCGACAACTTTTTTTTTCACCAAAAATTGTCATGCTATTCACACTGAAATTGCCATGCAGTTTGTACTAAAATTGCCATCACTTGTTTCATCTGTTTTTTCGCTAGATTTACAGCTACCATTTTTTTCCAGATACTTTTCACTCATCAGCGAGCACCCCGGAGAGCTGCGTAGAGTAGATATCCGTCGGTCGGGAGGGGTGTGTGTGTTGGGGGTGGGAGGGGGGAGGGGTTAACGACTAGTGTACCCCATGAAGATATCCGATGATCAAGAGGGGGGTGGGGTGATGGTGCACGGTATGACGGGTTCTTGGGATACATATGCGTCGAGGAGATTCTCCGGCGCACCTCAACTGCGACGGCGATGGATGAGAATGTGGTTGGGGCTGGAGCAGTTATCGGTGTTGTGGTGTTGCGGTGACGGCGAATCTACCATTCGACGACGGCAATTTGTAGTAATGCATCGAGGATCCTAGAGAGATGTAACGACGACTCGTGAACCCCGAGAAGATATCCGACGTTGCGAGGGGGGTGATGCGCGACAATTCTTATTTTGTTTGACATGGCAATTTTTAGTAGAACATGGCAAAATCGCCATGGTTCCAATGCTGCAATAGGTTTTCAACCCAATTGGTTGGGATACATGGCAATTTCTATTTGCAGGACATGATAAATTTTATGCATAGGACATGGCAATTCTTATTGATCAGACATGTCAATTCTTATTCATGAGACATGGCAATTCTTATTCGTAGGACATGGAAATTCTTATTCGTAGGACATCGCAATTCTTATTCATTGGACATGGCAATTCTTACTAGTAGGACACGACAATTCTTATTCATTGGACATGGCAATTCTTACTAGTAGGACACGACAATTCTTATTCATTGAACATGGCAATTCTTATTCATTGAACATGGCAATTCTTTTGTTTGTACGACATGGCAATTCTTGTTTGTAGGACATGACAATTTCTTTTTCGTTTGAGAATGTATTTCTTTTTTTGTGTGGGATGGCAATTCTTGTTTGTCGGATATGACATTTTTTTTATTTTACGTGACATAACATTCGTTATATATGGGACATGGTAATTCTTATTTGTACGACATGGCAATTATTATATTGCGGAACACGAGCATGGCAAATTTGCCATCGACAATGGAGACGGCAGCGGCAGCGAGCTACAATTATGGAGGTGACGTCGGTGACGAGATACGACGACGACGACAACGGTAAGTTGCGGCGATAACGGCGAACTACGGTGATGACGTCGGCTAGAAGCTACGGCGACAGTGTCGAGCTACGACGATGACGACGACGATGGCGGCGAGCTGCGAAGACAACGACGAAAGCGGCAAGTCGCGCGAGTTGCAGCGAGCGACGACGGCGACGAGCTACATCGATGACGACGATGGAGGTGGCGAGCGACGACGGCGGCAACGACAATGGCAAGTTGTGGCGATAACGACGAGATACAGTGATGACGTCGGCTAGAAGCTACGGCGACAGTGTCGAGCTACGACGATGACGACGACAATGGTGCCAGCGATGACGGCGAGTTGTGAAGACAACAATGAAAGCGGCAAGTTACGCGAGCTACACCAATGACGACGCCAACGACGGCAAACTGCAATGACATGCGTGGCGACGATGGCGAGACGCGGCGACGACGGCTGCAAGCTGCTTGTGCATGCCGAACGGCGAGCGCGCAACGGTGGCTGCAAGCTGTGCGTGCACGGCGAGCTGCGGCGACGGCGGCTGCAAGTTGCACGCGCACGGCGAGCTGTAAGCTACGCGCGTGCATGGCCAGCTGAGGAGGCGTTCGGGCGATGGAGCAGTGCTACCGAACGATTTCGTTCGGTTTAACTCTCTTTACGATCGAATGTTTTTCGTTCGGGCAGACGTCTCACGTTTGGCGTTATCAGTGTCCATAATAATAAAGGGACGCACGTTTTCCTTCCCTTATGGCTATTTTGTAAAAAAAGTCCCTTCCTTTTCTATTAATCAACCCGCGGTCCAGTGCGTTAAGTAAAAAAAGTTTCGCTGCTCTGTTCATTTTGCAAAGAGGCCCTTTAGTTTTTAGTGAATAAATCCGCCATTCATAATAAGTGATTTTTTTTTCTTGGCTGGGCCTTAAAGCCACACTATTGGGCCTATTAGGTGGGGTTACACAGGTCCATCCTGCACTTAAACATTCTTTTGAGGCAATTAATCTGATATCCTAACATAAAGTGTTCACTCATTTTAATTTTGTATATCATTTAAAATGGATTTGTGACTTCAAAAAAATAAATGTATTTAAAAAAATCATGTATTTTCAAATGTTTGCATAGTTTAAAAAAAATGTTACCATATTAAAACATGTCAGAGAATTTCAAAAGTGTCCATGCTTCACTTAAAAAAATGTCGAGGCAATTCTACAAATGGCCACATGCTTCGTAGTGTATCATACTCTTTAAAAAAAAGTCCATGTGATTTAAAAACCAGTTCTACACAACATTTATGTGATATCCTAACGTAAAGTGTTCACACATTTTAATTGTGTATATCATTTAAAATGCATTTGTGACTTCAAAAAAATGATATGTATTATTTACCAAAGTTCATGTATTTTCAAATGTGATTGTTACCGTATTAAAACATGTCAGAATTTAAAAAGTGTCCATCCTTCACTTCAAAAATTTGTTGAGGCAATTAATCTGATATCCCAAGGTAAAATGTTCACGCATTTTAATTTTGTATATCATTTAAAATGTGTTTGTGACTTTCACAAAAATACAATGTATTTTTAACAAAAATCATGTATTTTCAAATGTTTTCATAGTCTTAAGAAAATTGTTACCGTCTTAAAACATGTAAAAGAATTTCAAAAGTGTCCATGATTCACTTTAAAAAATTGTTGAGGAAATTCTAAAAATGGCCACATGCTTTGTAATGTATCATGCTCTTTTAAAAAAAGTCCATGTGATTTAAAAAGCAATTCTACACAACATTAATCTGATATCCTAACTTAAATTGTTCACACATTTTAATTTTTATATAATTTAAAATGTGTTTGTGACTTCAAAAAAATGATCTGTATATTTTCAACAAAATTCATGTATTTTCAAATGTTGCGTAGTTTTAAGAAAATTGTTTCCATATTAAAACATGTCAAAGAATTTCAAAAGTGTCCATCCTTCATTTAAATTCTTTGTTGAGGCAACTCTAAAAAAGGCCGCATGCTTTGTACTTTATCATGCTCTTTAAAAAAAATCATGTGATTTAAAAAGTGCTTACATGTTTTCAGAAGAATCTTGATTCTTCTAAAAAATAAATATACGGTTTAAAAGCGAGTAGGCATATGAGGAATAATGTATAGATTAGGTATAAGTTGTAGTCCAGAAAGGGAGATATCCACGCCCAAGTCGACGAGATTAGTTTTGAAAATATTAAATAGTTTTCTTGCGATGACGATGTACAATGACATGTACGTTATGCAATGGTTGAGATCATCACTTCTATATTGGTCATGATTAAACATATTGTGACCACATGGACACCTCGAGATAAGGGTGGAAAGGAGAATAAGCGAGAACATAGATAAGACTCAATCATCACCTTTAAATTGACCACTTTTGGACGTATTGCAACCAGGTGGACACCCCGAGTTAAGGGTGAGAAGGAGGATAAGCGAGAACACAAATAAAGCGCTATGTTGAAATAGATACCATGGACCCGTAGAAGGATCTTGAGACATGTTTATTGCACTAGAAGTTTGCAACTTTTTCCGTTGCAACGCACAAGCAATTTTGCTAGTCAGGAATCATGGCAAATGTATCTTTTAGAGATATAGAATCAGCAAAACCGCAAGGAGAACAAATAATAATATGATTTACAACTCATGGCAAATGTATCTCGATCTTATAGATATACAATCGTGAAAGCTAAGGAGATGACAAGCAACAAGTAAAGCACATGTATCATGCCACGCAATCTCAATGTTCCGACGGCTATGGAGGAAAGGTCTTTGTATTCTGGTACATAGGATAGAGTTGTAGAACACTCTTGTAGCTCTTTCTTTTTCTCTTTCATGCTGCGCTTTAGTCTTTTTTTTCCTCCACAGATCTCTTAAGAACTCAGCATCACCGTAGAGGAAACTGGTAACTGTGAATGTCATATGTCTTGAGTCTTGGACCAAATAAAATAATCCAGCTTCAAAGCGGCTCGCTCTGTGCTTTGTAACTGCGTTGTGTATGGTGAAAAACAGTTTTTCGATGATTCCATAATTTTCTGCATAAACCGGCCATAAATCTACCCTGAACCGACCAATCTTCTCCATAATCCTCCATATGCCCGTACGAAGCCATATTTCGTGGCGCAGTGCCGTTGATTTAAGTGCAACTTCAGGTTTAGCCAATGTCGTCGTGCCAAACTCGTCACGAAGACAGAGCCTGAACGTTTTCTTTGGTCTAGTAACCTTGCGACAGTCTTTTCCAAAAACTAGAGACCCAACCTTCTGCTTGAAAATAAATAAGATCTTCTTGTAAGGATTCTTGGTTTGACGTTTGATCCTGGGTATTACACGAGCACCCTTAATTAGCATCCCATGAATTTCTCAAAGAATACGAGCTAACTAGTGTAGGCAAGTAAGAGAGAAAACATGAACAGCTACGAGAAAAAAGGTACAGTACCTGCAGCTATCATTGGGAGTGGTAGTAGTCTTTATCTTCATCATACAAAGAACCCGTCGACTAGTCTCGACGCCTTCTTCTCTTTACCAACAAGAGGAAAATCGTACACTAGTACGTCGCCGTCCAATCCCTAAAAACCGGAGCGAGTGTCTTATTCCCGTACGATACAAGCTGAACGTAGTATGCATCCGAGTCGATCTCTTAATTTTCTGGAAGTCCCGAATCGACTCTGTCTCTTTTGCTATTGGCATCTCATGGAGTAATTCGTATCAGGGACGATCCCCGTTGCTTTTTTTTTAATCAGAAAAAAAGAGATCGGCCGACTGTTTCTCCTGCAACCTTTGCACTGTCTATTTTTTTCCAGAAAAAAAAGAAGACCGGTCTTCCATGTAGGAGTACTACCTACTCGATTTAATTATTTTTTTTACTCTAAAACTGTAGGGTAAAGCACCTCATAAACAAATTAGGAAAGAATATTTACAACATTACATATTTACAAAGCAGCACACAAAAATATTACTCGGTCTAATCGTTGTTCCTATAACCCTCTCGGATTCAATGGTTTCATCATTGACGGCGGAGACCTTCTGTCCTTATCGCTCGCGACCAATTAGAATTTTGTTCCTGACATCTTTCTATATATTTTCGATATACCAAGAAGTATATCATCAAGGGGTCACATTTTCTCGCACCTGATTCTATGCGTAGAACTATTCAGGTGGACACGCCAAGGACTCCCCCACCCCGCCGACGAGACGCCCCATCCCGCGGGGTGAGTCTTCCGTGAGGGTGTTGTGTTTGGCAGGGTCTCCGGCATTGGGACCGCGAATCCAGTGGCCGATGCGGTGGGAAGCGGTAGTGAGCTATCGTGGTGGTGGCAACAAGGGTTCGCCCATGAGTGGTCGAGCAAGACTCCACCATATGCAGGTGACACAGACACGTCGGTTGGCCCTCGACGATGGCTTGGGGCGTCCATGTGGGCCATGTGCCGGCTGCCTGAGTGCGTCCGCATGGTGGAAAGCTTCATGGCGCAGCGGTGACGTGCGAGTCATCCCCTAGTGAGATCTATCCGAATTGGTGCCCGATGAAAGACGTGCGGCACGGGGGTGGGCAATAGGGCGACCATTGGTCGGATCGACGCCGAGGACCATGTATTTGGTGGCCCTCAAGTGTGCTTTGCGGCAGCCGTTGATAGTCATTGGGCTATTACCTACCTCTCCTTGGTCCACCTGAACCGGATGAAGACACGGGCGTGGGCGCTTTCAACGATGGAGTCGTCGACCCAAGACAAGTTACCAAAGACAGCAGGAATGAGTAGATGATAGTTGGACCGAAGAAGACAATATAATCTATATCTTTCCCTAATAATAAAAGAAGGTGAGTCTCTCCTTCCGTCATGGCCATTTTGCAGAAACCCCCCTTTATTTTTTATAAATCAACCCACAATACAACTGTAGGTAAAAAAAACAGGCTCAGTCACTTTTTTAAACGTCTTGCCCACATGGGCTAGCCCAACATCTCGGCCCACAATCTCTAGATTCTCACGCGTGGGCTAACAAATAAGGGTAAAAAAACTATGTTATTTTTTTTGTAAATGAACCAACAGTACAACTGCATAGTACCACATTGCTCCTCCATAAAAATTCCCACGTACTTAAATACCCTTTGTGACTCCAAATCAACAACCCACCTAAATTATTACTAGATAAAGAGCGAGCGCCTTCTCTATCATATACTCGTAAAGAAATCACATGTTGGCCGCAAATAAAAAAAATATGTAACATGTGTGAAAAAAAACATGATTTATGAGATATTTGCAATAAAAAAAAGGAAAAAGAGCTATTATAATTAAAATGTGATTTGTGGGTTGCATGTAATAAAAGAAGGAAAGAAATTGCATGGTGGCCACAAAACAAACGTGTGGAAATAATAGCCACAAAGAAAAATAATATGTGCATGATTCGTGGGATGTGAGCAATAAGAAAAAAGGAAAAAATATGTATTCAAATTAAAATATGAATTTTGGGTTGTATGTAATAAAAGAAGAAAAGAAATTTCATGGTGGCCATAAACGTGTGGGAATAATAACTGTGATGGAAAAAATATATAATATGTGAGATGAAAAACCTTGATTTATGGGGAGGAGGTGCATGCAAATAAGAAAAGAATGAAAAATAGCCATTCTAATTTAAATGTGATTTGTGGGCTATATGTAATAAAAAAAGGGAAGATATCTTACGTTGGCTAATACTCCCTCTGTAAACTAATATAAGATGTTTTAGATTTAGTTATCTAAAACATCTTATATTAATTTACGGAGGGAGTATATGTGAAGGAAAAAAAATGTATATGTGCATCGGGCTGCAAACGTGGAAAATTTAATATTTGTGAATAAAAAGATGTGGCATGTGCGAAGAATAAACATGGCAGGGCCTTATGTTTTCTCAATAGGCGATTTTAATCATTATTTTGGTTATTTCATCATTTTGGTTCTTAGACTGAAATAGTTGTCATAGAATATGAATAATCTCTAGCTAGCCCAATATCTATTTGTTTTTCCAAAAAAATCAAGTAAGATTGTCGACCGTAAGTTCTATAGATACATGCCCGAACATATAAAGTGTGTATGACTTACGCCAACCTTGATACAAGGTGCACGCGTTGCACAACGCAGCCTCGCATTTTCATATGGTTTCTATGTAATGAAACATGGACGTTGAGCTAAAAAGATAAATCTTAAATTTGTTGATAATATACATATTTATATTAATATAATTTGTATATTATAGTAAAATCATTACATTTATTTTTATTGGTTTCATTTAAAGGCGTTATTTTACCAATCCACTATAATATATGAACCCTTTTCTCCTGTTGCAACGCACATGCATGTTTGCTAAATAAATATGTGATATATACCTTAATGTGTCTTTCTCATGCAGCAATAAATAACTTAATTGTCATCAAAATCACCAAATCCCCTTCCTAAAATCTCTGATGAAACCCCTGAATGTGTGAAGGTAAATCACGGGTCAACATAAATCATGGGCATGATTTTATTAAAAAAGATTACACAATCACATTTATGTGGAAAGGTAAATCACATGTAAACGTAAGAATATATTTCCCGTTGTAATGTACATGCATTGTTCTACTAAATGAAGAATAAATGGAATATACCTAAAAAAGGGATATATTGTGCGGAAAATGCTAATGTAGCCCGAGCTACATTTAGCTCGTTTTTTTGAAAAAATAAAAAATAATACTTACACAGTCTTAAAAAAGATTGATTTTTTTATGGATATACATACACATGTATAGGACATTGCTGCAAATTTTTATACCATTATACTTTAATGCGCCGTGGGAAATTTTTACACAAATATTTGATTTTACATGGGCCTATTTCTTCTTCTTTTTGGGCCGACTTTTTTTAATTTTGTGCAGACTGCATATTACAATATCTTCGACCGAAATATTACCGTTCGTGCAGAATTCATGTAAGTTTCTACGATGTTTTTTTTCGAATTTTTAGAAACTTTTAAATATTACTTTTGAATTTTTTAAATAAAGGGCTACAGATAGCTGGAGCTATAGAAATTCGCTTTCATATATTGTGGGCCTACATATAGGACATGCACTTTCCTCAATAAGGAACAAATAAAAGGAATAAACTTCAATGTGCTAGAAAGGAAAAATACTAATTATAAAAAAAATGAATATGCACGCGTATATGTAACCTAATTACTTTTATTTTATTTTTTGCCTTTGGAAGATCTAATTTAAAAAATTATTTATCCACTTTAAAATGTTTGTGTAGTTTTAAGAAAAAAATCATGTATTAAACTAATGTTCATCTAATTTAAAAAATGCTTACCCTCTCAAAACAAATTTATGCCATTCAAAAAAAGTATTCACATGCTTAAAAATATTCATGCTATTTAAAAAAATTCCATATAATTTAAAATGTATTTATGTATTTTAGAAAGAATGTTGATCCATTACAAGAAAAATATACAATTTAAAAATGAGTGGGTGTAGGGGATGATTTAGATCGTAGCTTAATTCGACGAGATTAACGAATCAACATTCACTTGTAATGATATGATTCAATGATAGGTATGTGTGTGATGGTCGACACTATCATATGGAATTTTTTCATGTTGGATGCATTGTTATTAGGTGCACACCACAACCATGGCTGATAAAAGTGAAAAAAACAACAACAATACGATTTAGGCACTATGTTCAAATATATAATATGGAGATGTGAAGGAATCTTGAATGGAGCTCATTGTGTTGGAAGAATGCAATTTTTTTCTTCTACTGCAACGCACAGGCATGTTTCCTAGTCTATATTTATACATATCTATATCTATACCTAGTAATAAAGGGAGGTGACTTTCTTAGTCCGTTTTTATATTTTTGCGAAAAACCCCTTCTCTTTTCTATGAATTAACCCGCAGTTCTACATATCAGGCGAGAAAAAAAAGGAAAAAATGATTCGTACATTATGTTCCGCACGCAGGCGTCCCTCCCCTCCTCTCGCTCGCTCGCCTCTGGCCCAAGAAGAAAGATGAGCCCAACGAAGCAAGCTGAGTTCCTGAAAATGCTGCACAACGAAGCCGGCCCATTAAGCATAAAAAATATGTTTATGCATTCAGTTTAAAAAATATTGGAGCAATTAAAAAAATCTTAATGACATGCAAAATAGTCTGTCAATCACTTTTCAGAAATAAAATAATTAAATTTTCATGATATTGTGAAAAACAAATATGGGGTGTTAAAATAATGTTCATAAACCATTAAAAAATGTTAATTGCATAGAAAAACATGTACATAAACAAATATTCTCACGTTTAGATAAATAGTTCATAATATTTGAAATTTTTTGTAAAAAGATGATCACATATTTTTTTACTGTTTCAGACTATTCGCAAAAATGTGTGCCACATTCTTCTAAAGTAGTACCTCTATTTTAGCCTACCAAAACATCATATATTTCTAAACGGATCGAGTATTATATAATATATAAAGTTGTTCAGATAATTTCTCTATAAATTTTTCTAATCCAGAATAATGTAAGTGACATTTATAAAAATATCATGTTTCAAATCATATATAGGATGTAAAGAAAATTCACCGAGTTAAATAAAATATTTTGTATCATCAACGTAAACTTTATAATATTTTGTTTTTTATAGAAAACCCCCTCATGCGCTCCAGTTCGTACACATTGTTAAAATTCGGCAATAAAAAGAACGCCCCTCGGAGTTGAAGTGAAGACCTCCCGTACAGAGGCAAGGGCCTCAACCAACCGGACTACAACAAATTTGTGACTGATACGAGAGATTAGGCTTAAACTTAGAGAAATAAGACGCACAGTTTTCTAGAACTAAATAGTCCCACCTCGGCCAAGTACATAGAAGTCCACCGGTTTTTATAGGTTGCAAAGTTGCCTGATAACAGGCCAGTTTGAGAAGCAAAGAACAAGAGCAAAATAGTTTGGTTGGAATAACAATGAAGAAGACCCCCAAGAATTGTGTTGTGGCCTACCTACGGAAGGATTATAAGACCCGAAAGTACAAATGAAGGCTATGCCATGCATGTGATAAAGACGTGCTTATTGATTATGAGTGCTAATAACTAGCAGGAAGGAAAAAAGAGACTCTTCCATAGAAAGAAAATAAATTAAAATATGGAATTAAATTCTATCTTGCAAAGGAAGAAAGAGGCCGCGTTTCAGTGAGGCTTTGGTCGATGAGTTGATGATAATTAAAGATGGGCATGGCCACATGCAAATTTAAATGAAGGCATGAATAATCAAAGGAGGATAGCCGCATGAAAATTTAGACCAACTTTAACACGACCACCCAATTGATCTGGGCGTGTGAATTTAGTCGCGGGGGTCCAAATAGCACGCGGTTAACACCCGGTGATACAAACATAAAAACAACAACATATCTTGGGTTTAAATTCGCGTCGAAATTAAAACAGCATGCGTCCGCCCACATCCCTTTCAAGTCTGCGCCTGGCCCACACATCAGGGAAATTGCGACCGTGGCGAAGTTGTCTCATTCAATGCCCTACTCACTTCATATCCATGCCTCCCCACGTCGACTAGAAGCGCTGCCACCGATGAGATGAAGAAGTGGTGCGATGGCGTCTGCACGAGGGGCCGATCGTCATCCCGTTGCCAATGGTGGCAGAGAAGAAGGCCGGGTTCTAGCGACTCGTGGTCGAGGAGTTGACATTGATTTGGCTGGAGTGTAGGGCGATGTGTCTACCAAGTGCAGTTGACACAGTGATGACGCCCATCATCATTGCGAGTCAGGGAATCACAAGTCACTTCATGATAGGATTTATGAAATCGACATGCCAAAAAATTCCATACGAATGGATTGTGACGGCAAATGAGAATTTATTTTCCCGTTGCAACGCACGGGCATTTTTCCTAGTAGTACATTAAGCATCACATGGCTTTACAAAATATATATCCTCATAGAAAAAAGAAGAATACATTCAAATCCTTAGACATGTTGAAATGATCTATATTCTGTATCAATTGGTGGCACGTCATGAGCAAAGCTCGTGGTCGCCTCTGGGTCTCCGTGTCAACAGAGCAAACTTATTTAAACCTAAGATTTTGCAGAAAAAGTGGTTGAAAAGTAATCAATCGCGATCTGCATAGCAAATCGGCACTCCGAAGAAAACCCCCGTCAAAGAGTACCTGCAAATACCCCAAAGACACTAGCGGCAGCCATCACCCCGAAGACATGACCAAGACGCGCAGAGCATCCACCCATATCGGAAAGAATCCAAACGACACGAATTTTGCCTACAAGATCCAGCACCACTAACAGTTAGAGTCTTCACGTCAGAGGAAGATCTAGAGAAACCATTCGTCACCGGCATCGCTACCATCGAATTTTCCATGGACAACCAAATAAACTAATTGAGAAAACCTAGACTATTTTCCGTCGGAGCAACTGGCGAAGGTGAGGGAACAATGGTGATGCTGGTAGCCGGGTTGCTTATTTTTTTTCCTTTCTCTAGTTAAGCCGTAGTGTGTACGTTGGCGATGTAATTGTGGCACATTTAAATCATTTAAGTTAATTTCACCTATAAGCCACACGTGACAACCGAACTAGGATGACAAATCGATGCCACTTCACGACAGATTGCAAAAAAAATGAACACATGACCTGCTAGATCCTAAAATTGTTCTCGATTATGTTGAGTCAAAATTGAATGATGCTTGTCACTTTCAGAATCATAATCTAAAGTATGCTATAATAATTCAGTTTTTCAAATTTAACTTAACTAGATTTATGGAAATATATAAATATTTAATACATAGTCCTTTCCTTCTCCATAAAACACCTAAAATGATGCTCAAATTTTTAAGAGAAAACCAATATTAGTTGTTACATATTTTAATGTACCAATCGGATACAGATGAATATAATTTCAAACATAAAGAACTTCCATTATATAGGCCACATTATGATTCATGAAACATATTGAGAGAAATCACTCAAATTATCTACCAATTTTTGTGTGATTTGTAATTTTATAAGATTTGGGGGTATTTTTGGCATTATATATATATTCTGGTATTTCACGATGTAGCACACAAGGACCAAACCCAAAAATACATTGCCAAAATGCGAATGACTGCCAATGATACTTTTAGCATGATAGCAAGGAGGGAATCATCATAATTGTCAAAACGATTACATATTGTTTGGAATAGCAGAGGCATCTAGTATGATGCTTTGATATAACTTCTCAATACAAGTTAGTTTTTCTTTACCACCACATAAGAAAACACATTTGTTTTTCTCAAACTCACATTGCCAGCATTTATTTACAAACGGTCGTTCCCCTCGAGCTGCCGAATCTGACTTGAAGCTTCATACAAAAATAAACAATTGTGCGGGTCAAATATTTCAAAGCCGAATGGGCACTCCACTGCATAGCAGGAGACACCCATGACGAAGCCATGTGCACGCATCTGCTGTGCACAGCCAAATTCCAAAGGCAGGTACTGTTCATTCAATAAATAATCTCACTCGAAAAGAAGATTTCTACTCTTGGGCAGCAAAAATTTACAACGTGGCAGCTAGGAGAAGCAGTGAGAGGGACCATGCTAAATAAATCTAAGTAAGAAGATTCCATTCTATCCTAATGGTTTACTATAGTCATCATTTCATGCCTAAAATAGTGTTAGTAAGATAATTATATTATCCAACATCCATCTTTTTTACTTATTATCCGTACGTTACAATGAGGACACAAGTATTTTAATAGATTAACCTATGATTTAGTTGCTCATGTTAATCAATTTAAATAAAAAAATTATAAATTTTATTTAATAAACACTTATTCGTCAAGTAGTTGTCTTTGTACAGAAAGCAAAATTTATTTGGTACTTCCTTTGTTTCAAATTAGTTGAAGAAGATTTATTTAGATACGAATGTATCTAGACGTGTATCTAGATAAATCTACGTCAATTAATTTTGAATGATGGAAGTAAATAATTGGAAGTTGAATTTTTTTTCAAGATAAATGATGTAAAAAAAGGATATCGAAGAAAAAAATCCCAAAACAGGGAGAAAGAGAGAGAGGGGGAGGGTAGGATTACTTTATTTAATTAGGAGAAAATTTGCCACTCTTATAAAGATCATTTCAAATACCAGTAATTAACTTGTATTAAAACTTTTTATTGGAAAATATATTTTAATATTATGAAGATACCAATTACATCTACCCTCTGCATTAATAAGATATCACAAAGACATTCAGAATTCACACAACCTAGAAAAGAAAACAAAATCAAAGGCTCCACCACAATGATCAACTCGATCCTATCAGCAGCAGCACCAAAACCACCACCAAAGACAACACCCGGAAAATAAAAAAGTCTTCAAAAGCGACGCCTTCAAGAAGAAAATATTGCACAAGCGTTGTCACTGCCCCATCCAACATCTTACGTTTTTACCTAGAGAAAGTCGGAGCTCTAAAAAACAACACCGCCAACAAGGCTATTACCAGACACAACTAACGAAGGACATACCTTAGATTTTTACCTTCAAAGTCATGACTCACTACTCGAGGAGCACCACAAATAATGAAATGCTTTAGTGTTGTCGCCCCCACTTGCCACTTCTACCCCAAAAGTTATCAAACACCAGGCTAGCTCCATCGTTTCCAAGGCCACTACCGTCATTCCTAATCCTCCAATCTCAACCACCATAACCTTCTCCATCGCAATCTACACCATGGAAATCGAGACACTAACATGTTTCATGGTGTCAACAAACAACAGAGCTCTGTGCCGCGTCCTCATGAAGCCACATGGGCTGTTATGGACGTGCACGGCCGGATTCTATCCGATCCAGATAGTCATGGGCGTTGCGCTAGTATATATATATATATATATATATATATATATATATATATATATATATATATATATATCTTATCTTACCTAATAATAAAGGAAAATGACTTTCTTAGTCCATCATGATAATTTTATAAAAAAGTCCCTGTTTTTTTAAGATTAAACCCGCACTACAGAAACGGTTCAAAAAAAGTAAACGATTTGATTGATATATACATAGCTGTTTGTTTCCTCCCTCCAACTTTCATGTTACGCTGGGTCATGGGCCTCCTTTCGTGCTGGACCAGGAAAAAACAACAGGCTGATCGGGTGAACGCAGGTCTGGGGATGTATATAAGTTGGTACCACCTCGGCAATTTACAAAAAAGTATACCAACTTATATACCTCGTGAGTTATCTCTATGCTCAGCGGGTTGGCTTAGGAAGCAACATGTGTAGGCGCTAATAGAAGTATGGTTAAAGGAAAGGAGGGCGCTTCACCGGATTGAAGGAGGGATTATGGGGACTTAACCATGCAAGGTTAAAAGTGGAGCATGACATGCATAATTGAAAGAGGGGTATTATTGAGGCTGACATGCATGCATGCGTGCATAATCCCACGTATTTGTTAACGATGGGGGTACATCGACATCATCGATGATACGGACACGACAACACATGTCATATGTCTAGAGCCGAGTTGGTATCCTCTAGAAGAAGTGTCTGATGGCAATTAGGCTAAAACGTATCCTCTCGAAGAGTGCCTGATAGCAATTAGGTTCGGCTAAAACTTAATATTCTTATTTTTACTCGTGATAGGTATTTCTTATTTTTATGAGATGACCTCATTTCATTTTTTATGTATTTCTTATTCTTTTACTATTTAAGTCTCTGCTATATTCAGAATGTAAGTTTATATGGTTTACTTTTTTAAACCATCCCTTCGTCCAACCCTCTATATGATAATCAATCACCTTACAGAAACTCTATCAAATTTTCTACCAACAAAAACGAGATGCGGTTCGCTCTAAAATGAATATGTAGTACGAAGTGGTGCTTGACGGAATCGAGACGGCATAACATATGACATATTAACAAATTTGAAACTAACATTGTTCGCGCTACAAACTGTCCACCGGAACATCGTCGGAGTTACAAAAGACAGAAAAAAACACAGTCTAATCACCAGAGGTCGCCGCAACGTGGCTGCCTCATTTCTTCGCCGGGCTATACAGGTAGAAGTCAATCGCGGAGGTCATCAAGACCTTTGAGAGCTTGAACTCGTCTAGGGTGAGGCGCTCGGTCGCATATTTCTCGTAGGCGGCCACCACCTCTCTTGCGGCGAAGAGCTCCTTCTGCACCATCCGGTGGCGGTGAGTGGACGACCAGAGGAGATCACCCAGCTCGTGGAAGCGCGCCCACACACTCTTCCCGCCACTTGGGGAGAGGGCGACGCGGGCTCAGGCTTGCGCCGATCGGGCGGGGACGACCGGTAGACACAAGGGGCCGCGGGAGGAGCTTGTCTCGTGGTTGTTGCGGGTGCACTTTGCCGGCGGCCACCCACACTGGCCACCACAACGGGCAGTTCCAATGGAGTCCATGACGATTCCTCATCGGACATAGAATGTGTAGCGGCGGTGGGAGGGGAAATGATATGGGGTGGCCCGATCTTCTCAGTAAGCGGACGGTGAATATGAGGGCGGCGATAGATAACTTGTATGTAGCCGATGAACTCTCCTCGCTAGATCCCTGTTGCCAATTGCGACAGCTCTCTACCCTTTGGATATTCACAACTTCACACACTTGCGCAACGTAGCCGTCGACCACGAGACGGTAATTTGCAATCTACTAATTCCCAGTAGAACAACAGATCACACAAAACTTGCAGTAGCAACACTTCAGATCGATACGAATTGAAGTATATGATTCAAGATGAAAGCTTGGAGC
Organism: Bromus sterilis; assembly: GCA_950022295.1. Classification (NCBI taxonomy): domain Eukaryota; kingdom Viridiplantae; phylum Streptophyta; class Magnoliopsida; order Poales; family Poaceae; genus Bromus; species Bromus sterilis. The sequence goes on along the minus strand of OX465596.1, from coordinate 40,509,640 downwards.
TATTCTCAAGAACTAGGGTTTATCTAAACGTGGTCTAACCTAAAAACTCGTAGGGGGACTTGTATTTATAGTCTAAGGGGGTCCAGACTCGGATATAGGGGCCGTAGGCCCGTTTCTGTGCGCAGGCAGCACGGTAGTACCGTGATTGGTGCGGTAGTACCGCGGGTGCGGTAGTACCGCGGCTACTACCGTAACCACTACCGTATCTCTCCTGACCTTCGCGGTAGTAGGCACGGTAGTACCGTAACCACTACCGGAACCCTTCTGTTGCCACGGTAGAACGTGCGGTAGTAGGCCCGGTAGTACCGTGGCGCGGTAGTACCGCGGTCAGCGCGGTAGTACCGCGGCCTGAAGCTTTGTTCTTCCTGGCCTTGTCTTCTTGAGGTTCTTCTTCTTGAACCTCAGCTCCTCCTAGTTCCTTGTCTTCACCTTGATACCTGATCATACAAACACACAAGGATTTATGCAGTATACTAGTACAATGCCCGTGCGTTGCAACGGGATGTGAATTTTTTAAAATGTTATAGAACTAAATATTTAGATCATAATTTTAACATATCTTTTTGAACTAATGACATTGTAAAAAGTAACTTTGTATTGTCATTCGTTAGAAGAGAATGGTGTTTGAAATAGTAGCTTTTAAGTTTCATTAAATTGATAGTAAGATTATTGCATATAGTATATTGTTAAAGAGTTTAATTTGTACTACTCTAATGCTTTCTTTAGAGAAAACATTTATTTTAGTTAAATTTAGCAAATAGTATGTCTGTGCGTTGCAATTGGTGATTTTTTTTAAATGTTCCTAGTTTAATAAATATCTTTCAACCCCTTCACCCTGATATGGTGCCCTATCCGTGTTGCTGCTTATGCTCTTTTTCGCCCTCCCTAATAGTAGCAATGATATCCATCCAATAGCAATGTGTACAAACTCCGAACCGTGGTCAATCCCAAGATGATCATCTAAAAAAATTGATCCGACGATACAAAATCAAAAGTACATGCGTGTCAAAGAAGAATAATTAAGACATTTAAAAATACTTTCAAATGGATAAAAAATGCATCCTCAAGTATTCATCCTTCACAACTCTAGAAGTAAGTCCCAATATAAATTGTTTGAATTAAAGAAGGAAAATAGGGGTTGGTAGTTGATCTCCTTGTCGCCGTCCCTAATAGTGGACATGGTATCCATCTAATATTAATGTGTCTGAACCGTGATTAATCCCAAGACGATCATCTAAAAAAATTGATCCAGCGATACAAAATCAAACGTGCATGCATGTCAAGCAAGAAGAATTTAAGACGTGTAACAATACTTTCGAATGGATCCGCCGGTACTAACCGAAAATACTAACTTCTTGGATTGGAAAAGTCTTATGGCAGATTATCTTAGGTTTGTGTGCGAACCAATGTGGAACCTCATCGACTTCGGAAAAGGCTATTATCCTGTTGATCCGAACAACCTTACTCCAACTGAAGTGTTTGATCGACATCTCAACCTTGCGGCTATTGGGTTCTTGAAGAGAGGAATGGATGAGTTGACACGTGCACCATTTCTTCATATCACCAATGCCAAGGAAATGTGGGATACTCTTCTCATTGCAAAATCCGGCACCGGGTCTCTTCAAATGACAAGATACGAGACCGCAAAGAATGAATTGCACAACCTTCACATGAAGAAAGATGAGACGCCCCAACAACTTCATATGCGTCTCAAGGTTCTCTCTGCTCATTTCCAGTCCTTCACATGTGAAAAATCTTTGGATGGATATCAAATCACCAACCGTTACCTTGTGGACAAAATGTTGAATGCTCTCATGGTGTATTCTCATCAAATGGTGTGGGAATTGAGGCGTATGCCCGACTTCTTCAAGATGACACCGGATGATGTGATTGCCACCTTCTTGCAATATGAAGAGCACCTAAAGGAGTCCAAGAGGCTTCTTGCCACATACGGTGGTCCGTCCTCAAACCTTGCTCTCAAGGCTAGGCTCGAGGAGTTTGATGATGATGAGGAAGAAGATGAGTATGAAGACGATGATAACTCCGATGATACTCCCTCATATGATGATATTGCTCTCTTCGTGAAGAAGTTCACCAAAGGGGACTTCAAGGGAAGATTCCAAAAGAAGAAGAAAAGAAACTGCTACAACTGTGAGAGACCGGGACATTTTGCGGAGGAGTGTCCATACGAGAAAAGAGAGGACAAACCTCGATTTCCTCGGAAGGATGTCGCCAAGAAGCTCCCAAACCCTCTCAACAACAAGTTCAAGAAGAAAGCATTGTTGGCTCTTGAAGGGTCCGATCCCGAGGATGTTGGTGGTGTGGCCGGAGTTGCTCAAGATACACAAAAAACATTGAAGCTCCTCAACAAGGAAGGTGAAGTTGTAAACTACAACTACATGAGTGACTACGCCGGCAATGCGCACAAATGTCTTATGGCCAAGTTGGTTGACGATGACACTCCCTCCTCCCCGACCAAGATCAAGGTAACTCCTATTGATGAGTCCTTCATGTTCTCCTCCGAATCTCATGATGAATTTGATGATGCGGAAAGTGATGATGCACATGCTATATGTGAAGATTTGTTGTTTGCCAAAGTGAACAAAATGATGAGCTCTCTCAAAGGCAACAAGCTCAAAATGTTTCAATTACTTATGGATGTGGTGGGTAAGCACTCCACAACCATTAAGGATCTTTAAATCCTCCTCACCGAGGAAAAGGAGAACTATACTCTCCTTGAGCGAAAAATTGACTTTGAGGAAGCTCGAAATGACAACTTATGCAAAGTGGTTCACGCATCAAACGACTTAAATGACAAGCATGTTGCCTCCTTGAAAAAGGCTAATGAAATATGTAAAGAGCTTGCTAATGATATGAGCAAACTTGTGGAGCTAAACACCTCCCTTTCTAAGGATGTTGAGGTACTCACCGTGTCCCTCAAGACAAAAGATGAGGAACTCACCATCCTTAAGAAAAATCTCGAGGCCCACAAACTTGCTCATATAAAAACACTTAAGAAGATGGCTCCTCCAACTATTGTGCATATTGATGCTTGTGCTACTAACTCTACTCTTGATCAAGCATCTCTCATTGAGGAGAACTTAGCTCTTCATGCTCAACTAAAGAAGGGTCTCTTGACTTGTGCCCAAGGCGAGAAGAACCTAAATGATGTACTAAGTCATCACAAGGAGTCCTTTGCTAAGGAGGGACTTGGTTTTGATCCAAGTACGAGTGTGACAAAGGATGTCACCCTTAGCAAGGGATCAACTCCTCAAAATGTGATCTTTATTCGTGAAGGGCACAAGGACAAAGGTAAGAAGAAAGTTGATGAGGTTGGTGTTGGGAGTGGGAAGGCCACTAGGGGCAAGTCCATTCCCAACAAGAAGAAAGAAAATATGCCCCCATCCTATGTGCTCCGTAAGGCAAAGGATGGAGATGTGTATGCCAAATTCATTGGACCCCGTAATGCTTTTCGTTTCTATGCTATTTGGGTTCCAAAGACCCTTGTTACTAACCTTAGAGGTCCCATTGCGAAATAGGCACCTCTAACCAAAGCCTAAACATGTGTGTAGGGTGCTTTCTCCGGTGGAGTCAAATGGGTGATTGATAGTGGATGCACAAATCATATGACCGGAGAAAGTCGTTTGCTCAAGGACTTCATGGATGCAATACAACCATATATGAGCATTGTCTTTGATGGTGGTTCCAAGGGAAAGGTACTTGGGTTGGGCAAGGTGGCTATCACTAATGACATGTCACTTACTAATGTCATGCTTGTCCAATCCCTTCAATACAATTTGCTTTCCGTTTGTCAATTAGCTTCCGTTGGTTATGATACACTATTTGGTCTAACAAGTGTGAAAGTCTTTAGGAGAGATACTCTCGAAGTGGCCTTTGTTGGAGAGTTGGATGGCAACCTTTATACGGTTGATTTCTCGAAAGAGAGCACGTACCATGAAACTTGTCTAATGGCCAAGGCCGACAAGGGGTGGCTATGGCATCGCCGGCTAGCCCATGTTGGCATGAGAAATCTAAAAGATCTCCTAAAGGGTGAACACATCCTCGGACTAACAAACGTGTCTTTTGAGAAAGATCGTGTGTGTAGTGCGTGCATCGCCGGGAAGCAACATCAAGCAAAGCACACCCCCAAGAATGTTGTGTCAACTTCAAGGCCCTTGGAGCTCCTTCATGTGGATCTCTTCGGGCCTCCATCATGGGATAGTCTTGGTGGAAAGAAATATGGTCTTGTCATTGTCGACGATTACTCAAGATACATGTGGGTGTTCTTCCTCAAGTCCAAGGATGAGACGAAGGCCACCTTCATCGACTTTGCCAAGCAAGCCCAAAGAAAATAAAACATGGCTATCTTGGCAATAAGAAGTGACAATGGCTCCGAGTTAAAGAACTACACCTTGGAAGAATTCTTGAGTGATGAGGGGATTGAGCACCAATATTCCGCACCATATACCCCTCAACAAAATGGTGTAGCCGAGAGGAAGAACCGCACTCTTGTGGAGATGGCCCGGTCTATGTTGGATGAGTACAAGTCTCCTTATAGCTTTTGGGCCGAAGCCATCAACACCGCATGTCATGCGTCAAACCGGCTCTTCCTTCGCAAGATATTGATGAAGACCCCATATGAACTTCTAACCGGACACAAGCCAAACGCCAAATACTTCCGTGTATTCGGTTGTAAGTGTTTCTTTCTCAATAAGAAAGATAGGTTAGCAAAGTTTCAATCTAAAACAATTGAGGGTATATTTGTTGGGTATGCTTCAAACTCGCACGCCTATAGAGTCTACAACAAATCCACCGGATGTGTTGTGGAAACTTGTGACGTGGAGTTTGATGAATTTAATGGCTCTCATGGGGAGCAAGTTGATCTAAGTGATGTAGGTAATAATGAAGATTCCTCTCAAGATATTTTGGCTATGGGCATTGGAGATCTTGTGCCCATAGCTCAAGTGCCTAGAGATGATGAGGTTGGTGATGGGCCAAGTGTTTCCCCAACACAAGCACCTCCTCCTACCACTCAAGATCCAATTGCTCATGATGAGCCCATTATCCAAGAACAAGAACAAGACCCTCCACAACCCGATGTGTCCACTGAACCACAAGTTGTGGGTGCGGTTGATCCACGTGATCGACTTGACCGTCTTTGCTTTGGAGAAAATGATGAAATTGAGGATGGCTCCGCCCTTGATGATGAACCAAATGTTGCCCATGAGCCCGAATGGGTAGAGCCTATTGAAACTCCAACTTCCATCATGCCATTGGTGGCTAGACGTGTTGATGTTGACAAGATCCTCACGGTATTGGGGCAAGGTATAGTTACTCGTCGTCAACTTATGAAATTTTGCGCTCACTTCTCGTTTGTGTCGTGTATTGAACCACTTAGGGTCGAACAAGCACTTGAGGATGCAGATTGGCTCATTGCAATGCAAGATGAGCTCACTAGCTTCACCCGGAATGAAGTTTGGTCTCTCGTGGAGAGGCCTTCCGGTTATGATCATAACATCATTGGAACCAAGTGGATCTTCAAAAACAAGCAAGATGAATATGGTAATTGTCGGGGGACTGGTACCCGGGTAGGCTAACCCAAGCGGAAGCAACCTTTCAAGACAAAGATGGACCGATTGGGCCGCAGCTGGGCCGAGCTGGGCAGATGTACGGCCGATTGCTCCAAGGCAATCAGCCGTACCAAATGCCAGCAGTCGGCCCATGCGCAATCGGTCCACCCTTCCTTCACCAAGACGATCATCCAATTGGTCTGCAGCTGGGCCGAGGTTGATACCTAGAAGGCCGATTGCCCAGAGCAATCGACCTTGCCAGGAACCACCGTCGGTCCAAGCGCAATCGGAACAACCTAATACCCAGTCGGGGGTATGATTACGAGGTCATAAATGCCATATCCCGAGATATCTGGGTGGCAGGAAGGCCAAGTCATGTCGAAGATCTCGTGGAGATACGGTGTCGACCTCTCCGCCGATTCCGCGGACAGGGCGACAAGACCGCACCTCCTAGCTCCACTATTCATCCCTAGGTCCTACGAGTCTACAGCATGGGCCGCCGCTCGTAGGCTCCGGATCACCCGGAGAGGAGCAGTCGGTGGGCCCAGGCCGATTAGAGGATGACAGCTGGGCCCATTCGGCAATGTAATTACCGAAGTACCCTGGACTCACACTATAAGAGCCAGGGTACCCCTCCTGCGTGGGGGACGACCCGCTCTAGATCACCATTATTCACATTCCCCTCAGTTCACTCACTGCTAGTAGTTACTCCTCAGGGAAGATGGAGAGAGCCTTGCCCACGGCGGCGGCGCTCACCTTCCCCTGAGAAGATAGAGAAGCAGTTATTGTAGCCAGAGCATTGATATATAAGAGATAAGCAGGAGTAGGGGTGTTATCTCTCCGGAGAGCCCCGAACCTGGGTACATCGTGGTGTCCTTCACCGTGCTTGTATTCAACCCGATTCCGGCACCATCGACATTCTCTCCCTCGCGTCTTCCCCCTCACTTTAGCCATCCCATGTCATCTGACGTCACATATCGACGATAGTTGGCGCCCACCGTGGGGCAGACCGAGGCGTCGACTGGAGTAAAGATCCGGACGGGATTTTCCTCTGCATCAGGCGGTAGTCACGCCTCTGGCCTGATTCTAAGGCATGGGGCAATCGATTACGTGGTAGATTACTCGGCGCGGTACAGGGCTGGAGCACCCCTGCCGCCCGGGGTGTCGCTGCAGGTCGGCAGTCATCGCCTCTTCATCGGCAGCTTCCCCGAGGCGTATCCCAGAGATATTCGCATCTTCTCGTGCGCTACGGATCCGCTCTCGACCAAGGGCTGCAGTGCAGCGCCTGGCAGAGAGGAAGGCCGAGTGCACGCCGCCGTCATGATGGCGGGAGCATCCTCATCGACCAACCGCGACCCTGCAAGTGCAGCGAGAAAGGCTAAGGAGGTAGCTGATGAAGCAGAGCGAATCGGCACCAGTGCGTTGCGGGATGTGTTATACACACCCGTGAACAGGAATGGTGATCCGGAGCAGGTGCACACGGAGCTGGAAACAGCACGGCTCGCTCTGGCTCGCAGAGCTGAGCAAGTGCTGGCAGAAGAGCGCAGGCTGGGAGCCATCACAAGGGAATACAACGCAGCGCATGCAGGACCGCGCCGGCCGATTGAGCCCGCAGTCCTGGAGGATCTGAGAAGCCGAGGCAGGGAAGTCAACCAGCAGCTGTCGGGGGCCGAACAGCCGGAGCGTCCGAGAAGGCCGGTGCAACCGGAGCAACCGGCGCAGTTGGCATTCATCCAAAGGCCAACGTACAGCACGCCCGAAAAAAACCTGAGAGCAGCCGAGCAGATAGCACTCGAGCTAGAGGACCTGGAGGGAGATGAGCGGCGCGAGCAGTCGCGCCGAATGCGTGAGATGATAGCAGCGTCAAAGGAGCAGAGGCTCGTAGCAATGGGCAATCAAAACGCAGAACCAGAGGCGTCAAGAGGAACTGTGAGGCCGAATGCGGGAGCTAGACATCTACCGAATGCATCGCGCCAGAACAGGCACCAACCCGCGTCATCTCGGCACGAGAGCAAGGTCAGAAGCAAGCGGCCACCCCCAGCAGCAAGCAGAAGAATGGAAGAGCCAGCTGTTAATAGCAGGCGCAATGACATGCCACATCAATCGGCACCAAGACCAGCAATTAGCGCTCGACTTGGCCCTCGCCAAATCGGCCAGAATGATGCAAGGCATCGCATTGAGCTCCTGGAGAAGGAGGCTCAGGAAGATGAAGAAGGAGAAGCTGGCCCATCGTGTTTTGGTCATCACATTCGGACTGAAAAGTTTCCCAAAGGCTTCACGCCGCCGAGAGACACTCCCAAGTACAATGGTTCCGTGAAGCCTGAAGACTGGTTGTCCGATTACCTGACGGCGGTTCGCATTGCAGGAGGCAATCGACGTGTAGCAGTCCGCTACGCACCTCTGATGCTGCAGGGTTCAGCTCGGACATGGTTGAACAGTTTACCCAAGGACAGTGTGAACTGCTGGGAGGATTTCACGACTGCATTCATCCACAACTTCACAAGCACATATGAGAGGCCCAACCTCCCGCGGCAGTTAGCTCTGTGTGTGCAGGGCAAAGATGAGCCCCTCCGAGATTACTTATCTCGGTGGATCAAGCTGAAGAATTCATGCGAAGGAGTCCATGAGATCCAGGCCATTCAGTACTTTACTGATGGGTTCCTGGCTGATTCAATGTTGAAGCACAAGCTGCTCCGCAAAGACTTCACATCGCTCGCCGAGCTCATGAAGGTGGCAAATGCGTTCGCTATGTCCGATTCTGCGATGCGCCCTATCCAGCTCAGAGTTGGAGGTGTGATCCAGTCACCAGGGGCTCCGCAGTCGGACACAGGGAACCAAGGCCTCAGTCGGAAGGAAAGGAGAGAGAACAACCGCAACAACAACAACAACCACAACCAGCAGAACAATGGCAAGCGCAAGGACGAACAACCCGACACTCAGTATGGCAGTCGGCAGGTGGCTGTTGTCCAGAATGAAGAAGATCCAGCGGCTGCAGGAGGCAGTCGGAAGATGAGACCAAATGTGAGACCCCCGGGACAGATGAAACCCAAGTACACGTTCGAGGATATGTTGGACGCGCCGTGCAAATTGCACAGCACGCCTGGCAGGCCGTCTGCGCACACCACTCGGCAATGCGACTTCGTGAGAAGGATTGCGAAGGGAGAAGCTTTACCACCTCCACCCCCACCACCACCCCAGAACAGAGGACCACCTCAGCAGCAGAACCAGTTCCCACAGCAAGATGCCGCCTACATGATTTTCACCAGCGAGTCCACAGACAAGGGCATTCGGAGAGGCCGAGCTCAGGAGGTCAACGCCACTATGACACCGATTCCCCTGTTTATGCATTGGTCCGAATGTCCTATATCCTGGGACAGAGCAGATCATCCCACCATTTTGCCGAATCCGGGCAACTATCCGCTGGTGGTGGACGCTCTGTTCACAGGACCAAGGTTTTCATGCAAATTCTCTAGAGTGCTCGTTGATGGAGGAAGCACAATCAACATTCTGTATAGAGATACAATGGTCAAGCTAGGGCTCACAGAGAGGGACCTGGAGCGCAGTCGGACGACTTTCCATGGGATTGTTCCTGGATTGTCTTGCACCCCCATGGGTCGCATTCGGTTGGATTTTATATTTGGCACAAAGGAAAATTTCAGGAGAGAGCCGATTTGGTTTGAAGTCGCCGACCTCAGTAGTCCTTACCATGCTCTGTTGGGATTGCCGGCGTTCTCCAAATTCATGATCAATGCACAGCAGACATACCTGAAGATGAAGATCCCAGGGCCAAACAGCGTCATCACTGTCTCCGGGGACTTCAGAAAGTCCCTCGAGTGTACATCCGCTGGCAGCAGTTTGGCTGATTCTTTAGTGGTTGAGACGGAGAAGCGTCAGCTCAGCAAGGTGATTGCAATGGCGCAAGCACAGAAAAAGAATCCACTTCCAGTCGGCCCAGCAAAGAGAGTAGATGAGGAATCGGCTTTTCAGTCGGCTAAGGACAGCAAGAAGATTGCTCTAGATCCCTCCGACTCAACCAAGTTTGTTGTAGTCGGAGCGGGACTTAGCGATAAATAGGAAAGCAAGCTCGTCGAGTTTCTCCGTGAGAATCAGGACATCTTTGCATGGTCTCCACAGGACATGCCTGGTGTGCCGAGAGAACTCGCCGAGCACAAGCTGCACATTCGGCCAGGCTCGAAGCCGGTCAAGCAACCCTTGAGACATTTTTCTGAAGACAAGAGAAGGGCAATCGGCGAAGAGATTGCGAAGCTGCAAGCTGCAGGTTTCATCATGGAAGTGTTTTACCCCGAGTGGCTGGCGAATCCAGTCCTCGTCATGAAGAAGAACAAGACCGGGCGCATGTGTATAGATTACACCTGCCTGAACAAGGCGTGCCCAAAATATCCGTTTGCTCTTCCCCGTATTGATCAAGTGATTGATTCTACGGCCGACTGCGAGCTATTGTCCTTTCTGGATGCTACTGCTGGCTATCACCAGATCAAACTTGCTGTGGAAGATCAGATAAAAACTGCATTCATAACCCCTTTCGGGGCTTATTGCTATATCACCATGCTGTTTGGTGTTAAGAATGGAGGTTCCACTTATCAGCGCACAATTCAGAGATGTACACACTCTCAGCTCGGCCGAAATCTCCATGTTTACGTGGACGATTTAGTGGTGAAGTCGGCAAAGGGAATCACGCTGTTGGATGACCTCAGAGAAACATTCGCAAATTTGAGAACCTATCAGATCAAGCTCAACCCGGAGAAGTGCGTGTTTGGAGTCCAAGCCGGCAAGCTCTTGGGGTTTCTCGTTTCCGAGAGAGGAATCGAATGCAACCCCGAGAAGATAGCCGCAATAGAGCGCATGGAACAGCCCAAGACTCTGAAGCAAGTACAGAAGTTCACCGGTTGCCTCGCATCCCTCAGCCGATTCCTCAGTCGGCTAGGTGAAAAAGCAATCCCGTTATACCAATTGATGAAGAAGACAGAGAAGTTCACCTGGACCTCCCAAGCAAATGAAGCATTCCGAGAGCTCAAGCGCATGCTCTCCACGGCACCGATTCTGGCTGCCCCGATTGAGAAGGAGCCCATGATGTTATACATTGCGGCAACCAATCGTGTGATCAGTGCAGTTATGGTGGTGGAGCGGCCTAAGAAGGACAAGGTGCAGCAAATTCAGCGTCCAGTGTATTACATCAGCGAAGTGCTCTCGGCATCCAAGCAGAACTACCCTCACTATCAGAAGATGTGCTATGGAGTGTATATGGCAACCAAGAGGTTGAAGCCATACTTTCAAGCTCACTTGATCACCGTCGTTAGTTCGGCTCCATTAGCCGACATCATGGGAAGCAGAGATGCAACCGGAAGAGTGGAAAAATGGGCAATCGAAGTCCCTAGCCATGGCATCCAATATGAGCCAAGAACAGTAATCAAGTCACAAGCATTGGCTGATTTCCTGGTGGACTGGGCTGAAACTCAGTACACGCCGCAGCTCCCAGGATCGGATTTCTGGTGAATGCACTTTGATGGTTCCAAGATGAAGAATGTCCTAGGGGCTGGGGTGGTACTCACTTCCCCAAGAGGAGATCAACTGCAATATGTGCTCCAGATCCACTTTGCAGCATCAAACAATGTCGCCGAGTACGAAGCCCTTGTGCATGGTATCAAGCTTGCCAAGGAAATCGGTATTCGGAATATTGAGTGCTTTGGTGACTCTGACCTGGTTGTACAGCAATGCTCAGGCACCTGGGACGCAAAGGATGCAAACATGGCAAGCTATCGCTTCTTGGTGCAGCAGATCAGCGGATGTTTTGAAGGGTGCGAGTTCCATCATGTGCCAAGAGCAAACAACGAAGCAGCAGATGCATAGTCCAAGCTCGGCTCAACAAGGCATGCTATCCCACCAGGTGTGTCATTGGAGCACATCAAGAAGCCATCCATCATACCATCCCCAGAGTCCGAGTCCATTTTCATCTCGGAGACCGATCTTGAAGCATTGAGAAAGGCAAAAGAAGTTCAACCGGCAAAGCTTGCAACCATGAAGAAGCAGTCCAGCGCCCAAGGTATCTCGGCAACAGCACCAGGGGCTGCCGATTGCGAGCCAGGGGCTGCAGAGGGACGTGAGAAGAGCAAAGCCAAAGGGAAGCAAGCAGAGGCTGCGCCAGAAGGCACAACCTCCGAAGAGCCAATAACATCAGAAATTGCCGATTGCAATGATGAAGCTCCAGCTCAAGACGAGAAGTCGGCACCAGGGGCTGCCGAATGCATGCCAGGCGCCGCAATCGGCAGTTCAGAAGCAGAGGAAGAAATGGCAGATGTCCAAGAGGCCGAGATCCAGGAGGCCAGTGGCCAAGGAACTGAGATCCAAGAAGAAGTCCCACCCCAGCATGCAGTGGTAATGGTAGTGGTCAGTGCGCCATCATGGGCACAACCGATTAGAGATTTCCTAGCAGACGGAGTCCTCCCAGAAGACTTAGCAGAGTCACGACAAATCAGCCGCCGATCTTGGGCATACACAATAATCAACAATGAGCTAGTGCACAAGAGTGCAACTGGCATCCTTCAGAGATGTGTAGAAGAGGACAGAGGCTTGGAGCTGCTCAGAGACATTCATCAAGGTGAATGTGGTCATCATGCGTCTGCAAAGGCCATCGCCAGCAAAGCTTTCCGACATGGTTTCTACTGGCCGACTGCGCTTGCAACGGCTGAGAATTTAGTGAAGTACTGCAAAGGTTGTCAGCGTTTCAAGGCAAGAAGTCATCAGCCCGCATCGGCACTGAAAACAATCCCAATAGCATGGCCGTTTGTAGTATGGGGTTTGGACATGGTTGGACCGTTCAAGAGAGCTCGTAGTGGCATGCCACATCTTCTAGTTGCAGTGGACAAGTTTACCAAGTGGATTGAAGCTAGACCGATCAAGAAGCTGGATGGTCCGACTGCTGTTCGGTTTGTGGCCGACATTGTGTGCAGATATGGTGTGCCTAACAGCATTATCACTGACAACGGCACAAATTTTGCGAAGGGTGCACTGGCTCGATATGCATCTCAGCAGGGCATTCGGCTTGATCTGGCATCGGTGGCGCACCCGCAATCAAACGGTCAAGTCGAAAGAGCAAATGGACTAATCCTATCGGGTATTAGGCCCAGATTGGTAGAGCCACTTGAGAGGGCACCGGGAGCATGGATTGAAGAGCTCCCCGCAGTACTGTTCAGTCTGAGGACCACACCAAACAGGTCGACCGGATTCACTCCTTTCTTCCTGGTGTATGGTTCAGAAGCAGTCATCCCATCCGACATTGAGTTCGATTCACCTCGGCATGCCCTGTTGATGCATGTAAAATGCATACATGAACTTTGCATGTTATTACTTGTTTTCCTACATATTAGCAACTTATATTCATTTTTATAATGATTTGGGGGATTTTCTAAACAATCCCCCTTCTTTTGGTTCTAACCCTTTTTTTCCAGAAAACGTACTTTTTAGTGTTTCAGACTTTCCGGGAGCTTCGGGACTCCAAAAAGGGCAAGGCCAAAGAACACGGTTCAGAATTTTCGAGACGAAGACCATGGGCCAAAGTAGAGGGCCAAAAGGCCAACCAGGTGGCAAAGAGGACCCTCCACGCGGCCAGATTCCTTGGCCGTGTGAGAGGCCCCCTTTTTGCCCCCGTGGCTCCGATGCCGTCGATCTTTCTTCTCCCGAGTGTCTCGTGACCTAAAAACGACTATAGAAAGGGTCCCCTGGCCTTTTCGAGGAGGAGGCGGCGCTGAGAGACGAAACCACAAAACAGAGAGACAGAAGGCTGCCGCCGGAGAAGATCGGAGGGGGGAAACGCCGCCGGGATCACCCCCGGAGGGCTCCACCCCCCTCCGGCGTGTTCATCATCAACATCTACAGCAAGATCAGCTCCATCTCTCCACTGTAATCTCTTGGCAAACACGATGTATGATGCAATACTATATTCCCTTGATGTATTGTGTCTCCCCGTCTATGTTTGAGTAGTGAATTGTTCTTGGCAATGGTGAAATAGTTCGTTGATTGGTTGCATACAAGTTTGTTATCTTCTATGATTGTCTTTATGTACAATATATGAGTGCACACATATGTTGGGGAATGCATGTAAGGTGATCACCGGTAGCATAATGGAGTGGTGGTGACTTGGGAGTGACAGTAACCTGAGACCGAGCCACAAAGTTAAGTTATTGGGGGATATATGTGACGCCCCCAAAATCAGACCGTGTACAGTAATCATACACGCAAGGTACACGATCGAGATCAGGGACTCACGGTGAGATATCACAACACAACTCTACAAGTAAAATAATACAAGCTGTTTAATACAAGCCAGGGGCCACGAGGGCTCGAATATAACAGCTCAAGAGCACAAAGTCAGCGGAAGAATATAGTATCTGAGTACAGACACCAGGGTACAGGGTTGCCTTAAGAAGGCTAGCACATAAACAACAACGATCGAAAAGGCGAGGCCTCCTGCCTGGGAACCTCCAAGCTACTCCTGGTCAACGGGGAACTCGACGTCGTAGAAGGCATCGGGGATCTTCACGTTGCGGTGGTCGACATCGGGGATCTCCTACTCCTGGACTCCAACGTCGACTGCAGCGGCCGATCAGGAAAAACAGTAAAGGAAATAAAGCAGGTGAGTATCTAGTATACCCGCGAGTCTTACGTCCGCTACTAAGCATTATGCATTGTATCAACGGAAAGAAGAGGCTGTATATAGTGGACTGAAAGTCAGAAATTCAGAGCAAGGGTAAGAAGCTAGGCCTAACGAAGACTAGCATCTTCCGACGATGTCTTGCAGCAGGAGGTAAGAATCAGCCAACAGTTTATATAAAGCAGTAAAGTAACAATGAAGCAGAAGTTGCTGCAACATTGAATAATAATAAGTTGTAATAATTAACAATGCCTCCGAGTTCACCTCCTCGACATCCCCGCGAGGAAGAGAACCCGGAACCATACAGTTTAATATTAATAGTTTCTAGTGGTAAGATCCAGCTTCAGCATAAAGCATCCTGTTACCGTGGACACGGCTATTCGAATAGATTAATCTTCCCTGCAGGGGTGCACTTGTGTTACGCTACACGCACGGATCTCCAGGGTGGCGGGAACCTTGTTAGGGAACGCTCCACCGAGGCTATCCGACACTTCATAGCCCATCTTTCAAACTCAACAGAGAGGTCATCCGCCGGACTATATCCTATGTACGCGGGGCTTTGGACCCTAACCCCGACGTACTCCTGCACGGTGCGAGGCTGGCCGGTGAAGTTAAAGAAAATCCAAATAAGACACCACCACGCGAGCAAATAAGACAACACCACTTCCCGGCGCAGGCCGCGGTACTGCTGACGTCTGAAGAGTCCTCGGACGACACTACGAAGCAGAGGAGCCCATAACTCGTAATTCCCACGGGTAGGTAGTGCGTACATGGCATATAGCCAACTCAAGACATTCACTGAACCATTAGCATTTTAATTAACCTGCATGACAACCGTTATCGTTGCCTCGACTTAACCGACCCGCGGACAACGACAGCAGCCAGGACCACCAGTACATCGGTGCCTGCCCCGTCGTCCCACCAAGTCACTGCGGTTACCAACAAGGTGAACCGTCTCCTTACCTTGTCTCGCGTGGGCTCTTGGAGGAGCTCGACTTTCGTAGTTTGGTAACTCTCGCGGCCAACGATCAAGGGCCAAGCACACCGGTACACTGGTCATACCCTCCCTGTCGTCCCGTCGCAATACCTCTCGCGGGCACCGTTGGGTCGCCCGACTTCTTACCTTTAAGGACACCAGTTGGTTCGAGTTCCTACCATTAAGTGAAACCAGGAGGAATCACCCTCGATGGTACACTTGAGCTGGCCCGACTGAGACATCAGCAAAATGAACTAAAGAGGTAAACCTCATATCATCCCGGTGATGCTACGCTACTGAGCCGACGAGAGTGAAATACAAGTCCATTCCACTCGTAAGCCAAACTCGAAGCGACTCGGCAGAGTCTCGCCATTGTAGGTTCCCTAGGGTGTCTGCATTGATCCGTACCTGTTGCAGTTGTAATATATCGTTCCCGCGTCACTCCCCTGAGTGGTCACGGCCCGCTATCTAATCCTAGCTAACAATGCGCAGGGTTTACTGCTGAATAATGCATAAGTAATAATAGGCAGCATAGGATTAAAGGAAGGCACATCAAGGGGCGACAAAATCAGGCTATGCAATTGAATAGGATTGTAACGTAGCAGCAGCAGTAACAATGCCTAGTGCAAGAAAAATACGGAAAGATAGGCGATATCTGGGGAAGAGAATGGCTCTGCTTGCCTGCAAGCTCGACGGTAGTAGTAGGGTCGTCGACGAAGTAGTCGTACTCAGCATCGGTGTAGTCGACGGCAGCAGCGGGGTCTACCGGAGATTAAGGGGGGGGGGAAGAAACAATAAATACACAACAATAATAGCAATACAAATGCAAGACGTAACAGATGAATTGTAACCGGGGTTCTAACGCAGTACGATGCACGTTGCTCGGAGCGGGAATTCATCCGGGGATGAAATACCGGCTCCGGGTGATTATCGGACAAGGCGTCCGGAGAGGGGGAGATATCATGCCGGAGGTGTCGTGGACATCCGACACATGTGTGGGTGGTGTATCTGAGTTAGTTGACCTATTCCGAACAACTTTCGCGTTCAGAATAAATTCATCCGGGTACTTTAACAGTACCGGACAAATCATCGGACAAACGGTCCGGAGGGGGACGGTTCGATGTTCGGTATGTTAGAGGGGTGTGGTGGGGGTATGGGTACCGTATCTATAATCGTTGATCTGCTCCGAGTAACTTTCGTATACAAAGTATTTTGATCCGGGCAATTTTTTATCGGTACCGGGAATTATCGACAGACGGCCCGAAGGGGGAAATGTCGATGTTCGGTATGCTAGAGGGGGGTGGTAGACATACGGATAGCGTATCCATATATGTTATATTTTTCTGATCAACTTTCATGGATAAAGTTTTTTAATCTGAGTTATGGTTTAAAAGTTATTGAATTTCAAAGTTTTAAATCATTTTAAATCCATTTCTGGATTTCTTTTATTATTAAATAGCAACATTATCCACAACCTTATCGACAACAGTGCTGACATGTGGGACCCACATGTCAGCCTCTGTTATAATAAAAACAATTTTTATTAAACCAAAATAGCCACTGGGCCCACATGTCATTGTCAGTGCATTTTTATAAGTCATTTTATTTAATCTCAAAAGCAGTGGGACCCAGTAGTCATACACACATGATTAGATTAATTGTTTTAATTATCTAATAAGCATCTAGGCCCACATGTCATTGACTCCATTAACTAAACAGGGGAGTTATTCTTTTTAACTGCAATTAGCAACTAATAAAAAAAGGGGGG
The DNA here is from genome assembly GCA_950022295.1 of Bromus sterilis. Classification (NCBI taxonomy): domain Eukaryota; kingdom Viridiplantae; phylum Streptophyta; class Magnoliopsida; order Poales; family Poaceae; genus Bromus; species Bromus sterilis. Next base: position 40,492,658 of record OX465596.1, on the reverse strand, counting down.
GGCACAGGTCAGTGGTGTGGGGCGAGGGGCTTAGCCCACGGCAACCGCACGCACGCCGGCGGCGAGCGGGTAGAGGGCGGCCGGAGTGGAATCGCGAGCGGCGAGGGGCGCGTTGGGTGGAGGCCAATCGCGACCAGACGAGCAGCAAAGCGACACCGGGGAGCGGCGCAGCCAGGCGGAAGGGGATGGCCCGGGGGCGGGCGGCCACGACCAAGGCGAGGCGTGGGTGTACGGGGCGGGGGGGGGGGGGTGCAGGGCGTGGCCATGGGCATCCAGAGCACGCCGGACGCGGGGCAGAGGCGTGGTGAGCACGTCCGCGCGCCATGGTGACCGTGGCGGTTGCGGGCATGAAGACAACGGCGGCCAGAGCGCGTGGACAGGAGCTGCGGCGACGGGATTCACAAGGGAGGGAGAGGGGATTTGTGAGGGAGCTCACAGCGCACGTAGAGGCGGGCTCGGGACGGCCGGAGGGGGCTCAGAGGCCGACGAATTCGGCCACGATGAACGGCGGCCGTGGGCGGGGAAGAAGCTTCGATTCCCGGGAGGTAGCACGTCCCGGCTCGAGCTCGTGGGCGGATTCGGCGTGGACGACGATGGGGAAGCGTCCGGACATGACGGCTGGGGGTGGGAGGCGTGGTGGCCGCGCGAGCTCGCGAGCCCGTGGCCATGGCGCCTCGGGTGAGGGTGGGGGAACGAGCAGGGGAGGGGGGGGGGGTAATGGTGAGGGACTCGGCTAGGGTTTGTGCTCGGGGTTCCGGGGCGGTCTTATCCACAGAGAGGAGAGGGGGAGCAGGTGGAGAGGGGGGGAGCAGGTGGAGGAGGGGGGCCATGGCATGGCCATGGCACGGCCACAGTGCCGCTACAGGGGGGGGGGTAGGTGGGGAAGAGGGGAGGGGGAGAGAGAAGAGAGGAGGGGGGGCTGGGCCCAGGGTGGGCCTCGCCCCCGGCGTAGTATAGGGCTTTTCGATTTTTCTTTGTTTTTGTTTTTCTTTTCTTTTTTTAAATGTATTTGGTTATTGTTTCATTTTTGTAATATGTGGAACATGCACCAAAATTAGTGATGCACTTTATAACAATGCCACAAATTTTTTTGTGCCTAAATAAAATCAATTGCATTTTTGTTTTATTTAAAAGGTATTAAATGCTACTGTTTTTCCACTGTTATTATTTGCTTAACATTTTTAAATATGGTAATAAAATCCCATTCCACTTTTAATATACCTTACTGTTATTTAGAAATTTTATAAAATTTGTTTGACAAATTTTAGTTCATTTAAAATTCCCACTTGTTTATTTTATTCCATGGCAATTTAATAATTCCCAAAGTTACTAATTTTATTCCATAATATTTATAAAACACTTTAAAGGATACCCATTGTTATTTTTTAACATGGCCCAACATTATTTACTATTAAATAATGAAAGTGCTTGCAACACCTAGGGTTTACTTCAATCTTCCACATTGCTTTAATATTAATATTCAAGGGGCAATTTAGTAACTCAACCCTCACTGTTTCATATCCATTATTGACTGGTGATTATTCAAATGACTAAGGGTGACTTGGTTTAACCATGATCATGTTGATTGACTGGCATCCACAATCCTTGGAGCCAGATTTACAATCCACATTTATTTGAAAATTTTATCAGGGTTAGAATTTCAATGAGCTGCGATCAAAGGTTTTCAAGGCTTGACCATCAACAGTAATGATCACTGACAGTGGAATCATGGTAGTGATTACTGTACTGGATCTGAGGGTGTTACAATATATATAGGGGACCTTAGAACGTAAGGCTATGGTGGGACTTTATGTCTTAATCAATCTTGTGCAGTCATTTACTTGGCCACATGATCCATCATAAGGGGTTGTAGATCATTTACTTGACTATACCTATTCATGGCTCCTTCCTAGAAGAAACAACTAAGACTAAAACATGTGCTTCACTAATTGTGACAACCACACGAACGAAACACCTATTGCTAGAACACTTGCTCCCTTGAGATACTTGAGATATTTGCTGCTTGCTACTTGTGAAACTTGCTTAGAAACTTGCTCTAGGATTACTTGCATTTTAAACTTGCTTCACTAGTTACTAGACAAACCACACTCCACGTCACTTGCTTTTAATTAGTTAGTTCCTTTTAGTCAAACTTATTGCTTTGCATAAACAACCATATAAGAGGGTTATAGGGCTTTAGAGAATAGATAGCTTACCTTCAACTCCTCGTGGGTTCGACACTCAAATACTTATCGAAAGGTACTACAATTGATCTCCTGCACTTGGGAGTCATCACCTGTACACCGAAGAAGAAGCCAGGTTGGCACGAGAAGACGACATCGACCTCAAAGAGGAAGCTTGCCTGTTGGCCTTGTCCAGGTCGGTAGTCTATCAGCAGAAGTTGCGGCACTACCACAGCAAGAAGATTCGTCCCCTCGCTTTCCGAGAGGGAGACATGGTGCTACGCCGAATCCAGAAGTCAGACGGACATCACAAGCTATCCTCACCTTGGGAAGGGCCATTCGTCATCAGCCGAGCGCTCAAGAACAACTCCTATTATCTGATCGATTGCACCAAGGGCACTCAGCACAAGGACACGTCAGGAGCAGAGACGGAGCGGCCGTGGAACGCCGAGTTGTTATGTCCGTTCTATAGTTGAGCGACAGAAATTTATGTAAGCCATTCGGCAAACAATCAGTAAAAGTTATCATGCCTCTGAAAATGAGCATTCAATTACCTTTGCATAATTTTATTCAAAGAGCTAGCCTCAATCGGCGACGCTCAGTCATACCTGAGGTGTGTACAACACACCCGGGGACTGACCGACCATGAGGTCAAGCGAATAGGCCATCGAGGCACGGGGACTGCGGGCTGTCACTCAACTCGGCACTTAGCTCAAGCGCAAATCACTAAAAGGTTTGTGGCATTGAGAAGGGTCGCATTTGAGGCAGCCGGCAGTACGAATTCCCGGGAAACAATTCGAAACGCGCCACCAAGGGCATATTCGATAAAACAAAGTCACCGATTGCGCCGCGAACCGAGACGTCGAGCCCGGTAGCGAGCAATCGGCGCCTACTGTCGCAGAATCCTTTGCGATTAAATCTTGTCGTGTAAAAAATGTAAAACTTATCGAACCTTGGCTGGTAATCTACCGTTGATCCGATTGCAGACCGCATGACGGCAGCAAGTTTGACACGGTAGACATCCCCAAGTGCAGCCGATAAAGGAAACCGACAAAGATGCAAAGTTGACCGCACATGTAAAAGAAAAGACCAAGTAATCGGATTGCATCAAAAGTAGCAGGCCCAAGGTCGAATAAGTTCATTACATCGAAGTCACACCCAGTGGGTGTCGGCAGAATTAAAAATCATATCTTACAAGCAGATAGTCGGAAGACAAAATAAGATAAAACCGATTTAGTATCGGCAAGCTACAACGAGTAACATAGTTGGCGGCATGGCTCAGGAAGTCGGAGGCACGAAGATAGAAGACGGAGCAGTCGGATCCGATTGCGCTTCAGAAAATGTGGCACCAGTCTGCTTGGATCTCGGAGATGTTTGAGATGAGACGCTATCAGAAAGCTCCTCGGCCAGGCCAGAGATTGAAGGTACAGGGAGCGGGTTCCCTCCCTCGTCGAGATACGGAGTCTACTCGTAGGGAGAGAACCAGTTCACCATAGTGCTGGCTAGCCGATTGACTTCGGTATAGGTCTTCTCAAGCAGATCAGAGGCATTTTCTCGGAGGCTGTAGAGTTGGGAGAGCTTCACCTGAGGGTACCAGCTCAACACAGTTTGGAGGGCGGTTTCCGCGCCAGTCCGACCTGCAGAGTTCAGCAAGACGTCGATCCGACGTGGGATGGCCTTCAGGAGAGTCCGAGTCTGTTCAGTGGTAGCATTCGGAGCTTCCCCTTTGTCAGAGTCCTCTTCATCTTGTGTTTCCGCCTTGTGGATCTCGGCGGAGGACCCAGCAGCGTTTTTCATTTTCTGAAGGCCGACCTTAAGCTCAGTCGGTGACCATAATGATTCAGCAATTTTCAAGATTCCGAGCTTGAAGGACAAGGCAACTCCCTTGATAACAGGAATGCGGGCTTCGGTGCCGATCAGGTATTCGTGCCGGGTCCAGACGTTATCTTCAAGTTGGCAGGTCCCTCCGGCGGCAACAGTTTCTTCTCGGGACTTGGCTACGGCCGCGTAGGCAGCTGCTTCAGACTCGGGCCAGGCTTTTGTGTTGCGAAAAGAAAGCATGAGCAACCAGATAAAAGAGGAAAGCAATCGAAAAGGCATTCGGATGCAAGAAACACTCACCGCTAAGGAGGACATCCATCTCGGTCATTGTCTCGCAGAAGCCTTTGGCTCGGCGGCGCAGTTGGGTGGTCTCTTCGTAACTGCGCTTCTCCAGCTCTTCAAACTTGGCAACATGTTCGTCGCGATCTCGCCGAATGGAGTCACGGGTAGCGACTGCTTCATCCCTCTCAGCTTGCAAGGCTTCTCGGGCGGCGACGGCAGCATCTCGCTCAGCAAGGAGACCATCACCAGTAGCCGTCACGGCAGCTATGTCGGCCAAATTATTTCTCTCAAGGGCAGCCATCTCAGATCGAAGGCCTTGGATAGTCCGATTCAGATCATTTTCTACCCCCTGCAGTCGGGTCATTTCTTCATTGGCTTTGGCGAGAGCTGGGCCATGCTGGTGGAGTTCTGCAGTTAATTCAGCAATTCGGCCCTGAAGGTCATCTACCATGGGAATAGAAGCTAGAAGAGAGCATGAAGATATGAGTGCAAGAGCAATTGTTAAATCGGAGGAAAGACAGAAATGGTATAGAAGTTACTTGTCAGTTTGGCGATCTCAGCCGATTGATTGTTGACCTGCAGCTGGGCCTGGGCGAGAGTTCGGAGGCTGGCAGTGTAAGCGTCAAGAAGCTTTTCGAAGACCTCGCGCTTTTCTTCCATGACAGCCTGAGAAGAATAGCAAGATGGAGTTAGAGATACAGCAGTCAGCAGAAGATCCGACTCGATTGCAAGCAATCGGCCCGAATCTCGGGGACTACACCCAGTGGGTGCGCTTGCGCGCACCCACCGGAAGAAAAGTCTCCCGATTGAAGGAAGGCAAATGATAAAGCAAAAAGTGCGAAAGATCCGAACCGATTGTAACCAATCGGCCCGAATCTCAGGGACTACACCCAGTGGGTGCGCTTGCGCGCACCCACCGGAAGAAAAGTCTCCCGATTGAAGGAAGGCAAATGATAAAGCAAAAAGTGCGAAAGATCCGAACCGATTGTAACCAATCGGACCGAATCTCAGGGACTACACCCAGTGGGTGCGCTTGCGCGCACCCACCGGAAGAAAAGTCTCCCGATTGAAGGAAGGCAAACGATAAAGCAAAAAGTGCGAAAGATCCGAACCGATTGCAACCAATCGGCCCGAATCTCGGGGACTACATCCAGTGGGTGCGCTTGCGCGCACCCACCGGAAGAAAAGCCTCCCGAGTAAAGGAAAGACATAAAAGGGAAGTCAAGAGTTTACCGTGTGATGAGAGGTGAGCTGTTGGAGGTCCCGAGCAAGGGCATCAGCAAATTCATTCACCCGGCTCAGAGGGGTCGTTACAGGGTCTTGAGGACGATGCGAAGCGTCAGGCTCGGCGCCGACATGATGGGCGCGAGAATATTCAGCCCGGAACTGATCCACTGAGCGCATGAGAATCTCCGACGCAGAGGAGGTCGGCGTTGGCACTGAGGTTTGAGCGGCGGTGGAAGCAGAGACACTGAGGGCTTGTGGCACCGGCGTCACTTGAGGGCCAGAGGCACCCGATTGCGGCGGTGGCGCAACCGGACGAGCGGGAGCGGAGGTGATAGCGATGACTGGAGGCAAGGTCGTCGTCGTTGGTGGCGCGGATAGAACAACCGGTGGCACAGTTGTGGCAATCGGCGGTGCCGACACCACGATTGGCGACGGGGTCGTCACCATCGGCGGCTCGGATGCGGTAGTTGAAGCAGGTGTAGTCGCGGCAGGGGAGGCCGGGTTGGAACGGCGTGGCGGAGACGGGGCAATCGGATCGACCGATTGCGTTCCTCTGCCACCAGGAGCCACCCGGTCAGCTGCGTTCTTGGAAGTCTTGGAGGCAAGGGTGGAAGAAGAGGTCTTCTGATTCGTCGCGAGGCGGGCCTTCTTGGCAGCGCGCTCGGCGTCCTTGGAGGAGCGATGAGAATCAGTCGGCCGTTTATGGACGGCGGCAGCAGAAGCAGCAGGTGAGATGACGGCGCTGGCGCGAACTGGAATGTCGGCGTCAACGGCATCAAGCCCAATCGGTTCCTTGAAAGAAGAAAGAGGAGATGGATCAGCATAAGGAAAGACAGTAAAGTGCAAGGCGTGAAGGTAAAAGCATACCTGATTGTTCTCAGTGCGCCAGAGGGCATCCGACATCTCAGCGGGGCGACGTTCAGCGGCGCCTGGGCAGTCGGCCTCCGGGTGGTCGTCTCCTGAGGTTGTTTGCCTTTGCTGGCTGTCGGCGTGGCCTTGGCAACCTTGCTGGGAGCAGTACCGGCGGAGGAGCTGGTGGTCGACGTGCGCTTAGCCGGCACCTTCAGAGGTTTGGCACGAGGAGCTGCATCAGAACCATCAGCCTTTGAGACACTATCGTCATCGCTCCATTCGGCCAAAAATTTCTCAAGGGAAGGGTCAGGCGTACCCCCTTGAGCTGGAGGTCGAGTGTCGGTCCTCGGAGGATTGGCGGCCTCGACATCAGCGTCGTCGGCATCCATGGAGTCGGAGGATTCTCCGGAAGACTCGTCGTCATCAGCATCATCATCACCGGACTCGGCGGAAGGAACCTCACCGTAATACTCAAAGTCGGCGGGGTCATCCTCCGCGCGGTCGGGGGCATACGTGCCAGCCTCCTGGCCGTCTTCCATCAAGTCGGACTGAATAAAATGCTGGGAAAGAAGATAAAAGCAATCAGAGAAGCTGAGAGAAAAAGCAATCGGAAGAAAATGCAATCGGAGCATACCACAGGCGGTTTCTGCTGGCGAGTAAGGTAATCAAGCCCGAAGCGGAAGGGGTCAGGAAAAGGGCTAGATGTGATAGCCTTCACTCTGGCGCAGAGGTCTTCCTTCTTCACCCGCCACGTGCAGAGCCGAGTGGGGTCTCGAGGACCCGACATATCGAAGAGGCGATGCACTCGGCGCTGCAGGGGGAGAATTCGAGCTTGAAGCCAAGCGGCTACCAGGTCGGTCGAGATAAGTCCTTCTTGCTCCAGCTGGGCGACCCTGGCGACCTGGGCATCGACATTGCAGTCTCCGACGCCATGCTTCAGCGACCACTGATGCTTTTCAGTCGGCCGGGTGAGGGAGAACTCGGGCAGGTTCAGGAGATCGGGGCCTTGGTCAGGTGACTTGACATAGAAGAATGAGGTCTGCCAGTTCTTGCAGGACTGGACGATCTCGGGACTCTTGTACCTCGGCTTGCCGGCTGCGACGAGGCAACTGCCGCAGTCGGTCATATCAGTCGGGTACGTCGGCTCGCCGCCTTCAATGGTGGATGGCACCACAGCTCCCGTCCAAGCGTTGTGAGCTCGGAGATTGAAGAATCGCTTCCAGAGAGCGACGCTTGGACGGCAGCCGAGATACCCTTCACAGAGTGTCACGAAACCGGAAAGAATCATGATGAAGTTGGCTGCGAGGTGGTGTGGTTGCAATCGGTGGAAGTCGAGGAACCCGCGGAAGAAGGTGCTGGCGGGAAGGCCGAATCCACGCTCGAAGTGAGCGAGGAATACAACCCTCTCGCTAGCACGCACGCTGGGCACGACCTTGGCGCCGGGAATGCGCCATTCAACCTCCGCGGGCATCTTCCTGGCGCGATTCAGGGACTGGACGGCGCCGGCGGTGGCCTGAGAGCCTTTCCAGCACCCGCGGCTCGCCTGTGACACATCTCGCCGTGGCGCCATGGCGTTCGCGGGCGGAGAGAAGAAGAGAGAAGAAGAGGGACGAGGATTGCGAGGTCAGCGACGAGGAGTTACCGGGGAGGCGGCAGAGCGCACGGGTCCGTGGCCGGAGCGGGTCTGAGGCACAGAGGTTGGGTCGCAGGAGCGGCAGAGAGCTTCGAGCTGGAGCGGTAATGGCGCAACGGAGCGAGAGCTGGAGGTTGAAGATGGCGTTTGTGAGAAGGAGGAGGCGAAGGCCCTCCCCTGTGGCTTATATGGGCGGCGGGGGAGGGGAGTGGGATGCGTCTGCGGCTGTGTGGCTCGGTGTGGCCTAGGGCACAGGAAGGGCAACCGGCAAACCGGCGCAAAGGATCATGGCGCAAAAGGCGAGGCGTGCGACGTGGGGGTCAGGCCCTGCAGTTATGTCAAGTCGCGTGTGGGTCGTGGGTCCCAGCTCATTAATCACATCCCGGAAGAATCGGAGGTAACCGTTGGAATGAAATCGGCGAAAGATGTCTTTCTCGAAAAGTGAAGACACGAATTGGGAGCGAACCAAATCCAATCGGACGAAAATTTGGTCAGCCGAGTGCGATCTCCGAATCGGGCGATGAACTCGGAATGACGCACTCGATGAGGCCATAGCAGTCGGAGGATATCAAGAGAGAGATTAAAAACTGCAAAGGCCCCGCGGTCAAGTGACCGTGGGACCTTTACAACTTTAGGGGCTACTATCGGGGGACTGGTACCCGGGTAGGCTAACCCAAGCGGAAGCAACCTTTCAAGACAAAGATGGACCGATTGGGCCGCAGCTGGGCCGAGCTGGGCAGATGTACGGCCGATTGCTCCAAGGCAATCAGCCGTACCAAATGCCAGCAATCGGCCCAGGCGCAATCGGTCCACCCTTCCTTCACCAAGACGATCATCCGATTGGTCTGCAGCTGGGCCGAGGTTGATACATAGAAGGCCGATTGCCCAGAGCAATCGACCTTGCCAGGAACCACCATTCGGTCCAGGCGCAATCGGAACAACCTAATACCCAGTCGGGGGTATGATTACGAGGTCATAAATGCCATATCCCGAGATATCTGGGTGGCAGGAAGGCCAAGTCATGTCGAAGATCTCGTGGAGATACGGTGTCGACCTCTCCGCCGATTCTGCGGACAGGGCGACAAGACCGCACCTCCTAGCTCCACTGTTCATCCCTAGGTCCTACGAGTCTACAGCATGGGCCGCCGCTCGTAGGCTCCGGATCACCCGGAGAGGAGCAGTCGGTGGGCCCAGGCCGATTAGAGGATGACAGCTGGGCCCATTCGGCAGTGTAATTACCGAAGTACCCTAGACTCACACTATAAGAGCCAGGGTACCCCTCCTGCGTGGGGGACGACCCGCTCTAGATCACCATTATTCACATTCCCCTCAGTTCACTCACTGCTAGTAGTTACTCCTCAGGGAAGCAGGAGAGAGCCTTGCCCACGACGGCGGTGCTCACCTTCCCCTGAGAAGATAGAGAAGTAGTTATTGTAGTCAGAGCATTGATATATAAGAGATAAGCAGGAGTAGGGGTGTTATCTCTCCGGAGAGCCCCGAACCTGGGTACATCGTGGTGTCCTTCACCGTGCTTGTATTCAACCCGATTCCGGCACCATCGACATTCTCTCCCTCGCGTCTTCCCCCTCACTTTAGCCATCCCATGGCATCTGACGTCACATATCGACGACAGTAATATCATTCAAAACAAGGCAAGACTAGTGGCTTAAGGGTACTCCCAAGTTGAAGGCTTGGATTTTGATGAGACCTTTGCTCCCGTTGCTCGCCTTGAATCTATACGCATGTTTCTTGCTTATGCCGCATTCAATGGATTTCCATTATTTCAAATGGATGTGAAAAGTGCTTTTCTTAATGGTACTCTACAGGAGGATGTATATGTAGCTCAACCACCCGGCTTTTGTGACCCTCATCACAAGGACCACGTGTACAAACTTCATAAGGCATTATATGGTCTTAAGCAAGCTCCTAGGGCTTGGTATGACCATCTTAGGAAGTTTTTACTCGAGGAAGGATTTGTGAGGGGTGTCATTGATGCCACTCTTTTTACCAAGAGAACCAATGGTGAATTGCTCATATGCCAAATCTATGTAGATGACATCATATTTGGCTCTCCTAATCCATCTTTGTGCAAGTGGTTCTCGGAAACTATGATCAAGAACTTTGAGATGTCCATGATGGGGAGCTTGAAGTATTTCCTTGGATTTCAAATCGAGCAATCTGCCGAAGGAACCTTCATCTCTCAAACAAAGTACATTCAAGACATGCTCGTGATGTTTGGTATGAAGGATTCCAAGCCATGCAAGACACCCATGCCAACCAAGGGATATCTAGATCAAGACCTTTCCGGTATTCCATTTGATGCTACTCTTTATCGTTCAATGATTGGGTCATTGCTTTACCTTTGTGCATCTAGACCGGATATCATGCTTAGCGTAGGAATGTGTGCAAGATATCAAGCCTCTCCCATGGAGAGTCATCATTTGGCGGTTAAGCGCATTCTTAGATACCTTGTTCATACTCCTTTGTTGGGCCTTTGGTACCCCAAGGAAGCCAAGTTTGATCTCTTGGGGTACACCGATGCGGATTGGGCCGGAGATAAGGTGGATCGGAAGTCAACATCCGGTTCATGCCAATTTCTTGGGCGCTCATTGGTAAGTTGGCATTCCAAGAAGCAAAATTGTGTCTCCCTCTCCACCGCTGAAGCCGAGTATGTGGCCGCCGCAAGCTGTGCTACTCAAGTTCTATGGATGAGGCAAACCTTGAAGGACTATGGCCTCACCTACAAGAAGGTACCCATCTTATGTGACAATGAAAGTGCTATCAAGATTGCCAACAACCCTTGTCAACATCCCCGCACCAAGCATATTGACATTCGTCATCACTTCATACGGGATCATATTCAAAAAGGTGATATTGTTCTTGCACATGTGGGCACCGACAAGCAACTTGCCGAAATCTTCACCAAGCCATTGGATGAAGCAAGGTTTTGCCAACTAAGGGATGAACTTGGTATCTTGGAACATTATAGCTTTACGTCTTAGGGGTATCTTGCTCTCATTCGTACACATTACGCATATCCTGTCTAGATGTAGGCATGTATGTAGGGGGAGAAGATCAATTCATGAGCTCTCATCCCTCTACGTGATGCATAAATAGAAACAAACATCAACAATCCGCATGCTCACTTCGGTGAACCCATGTGTAGCGGTTAAAGATGGAGTGGTGACTGTTGGACCCAAGATACATCTTCGCGGTGTCAACATCACATATACTCACACATGGTGGCCACGGCCACCGCCGACTCCTTCATAAACATCTTATGGCAAATGGTTTCTGTTATGCTCTTGTTATTGATTATGTTTTATGATGTTCCCTATATGTATCTATCTCAATATATATGCCATTCAGCTAGATCACCTCCATTTTTTCTGTCGTGCCACCCATTGGACTGTCAGTTTTGCCCACACATCACATATCGGACGGTCCGAACACGTGCCCGGACGGTCCGGGGTCTGCCCGGACGGTCCGGTCTAGCCGGAAAATACTACTGATGTCCTGCACCACAGCTCGGACGGTCCGAAACAGTTCCCGGACGGTCCGTCCTGCATCCCGGTCGTCCGGTCTCACACGTATGCTGTGCTCTCACGGTACCCCGTGTCGGTCGTCCGACCTTCAGTCCGGACCGTCCGGCATCTCGTCGGACCGTCCGACATGGATCCCGGTCGTCCGGCTTGCCCGATCTATAAAAGACTCGGGGCCGCGCCACACACACCTGTTGGCAGTTTCTCTTCTTTCCCTCCGCCCTTGCTCCTGACCTAGCGCCACCGCCGCCCCTGTTGCGGTCTCCCCCGTCCGGCCCCGCCCTCCGGTGAGTTCCCCTGCTCCATCCCCGGATTCCCCTCCTCCCGATCTACGTTTTGACCGATCAATCTTGCGTTTTGGGGCAGATTGTCTTTGAGGAGGGTTCTTCGTGTTGCTCCCGGATTCGTGCCCTCATGCCTCCCAAAGGAACGGCTCGTGCTCCGACTCGCCGATAGGGCTCTGATGATTCACAAGATGCTGCTCGTCCTCGTCGCCGTCTTCGTGGTGGTAGTGGGGACGGTGCCGGGGGTAGCCATGTCCGTCTTGAATCTGACTATGACGAGGATGATATGGAAGAGGAGGAGCTGATTCGCTCATCTGCTCCCAAGCCCAATACCCGCAAGAAGTCCCTCCCGAACCGTCAACGGGAGCCTCCCTCACCGGCTGTGAGGCGTCCGGTCCCTCCCCCACGGAGGGAACCTCTTCTTGGTGTGGCTATCTCTGTGGCTCCTCCCAACATGGGTGGTCGTGTCCCGGTGGACTACTATCGCATGGATGCCAAGGTGTATGCCAAGATGCGTTCTGAAGAAAATGAGTTCCTTCTCCCCGGTACTGCCACCGATGTCCGTTTTCACACGCTTGTTCAACAAGACATTTATGCGACCGTCTGCCTCGAGATCAATGCCACCACCCCCCAGAAGTTCATCAACCTGGAGTACTTTGAGCAGCATCCGGCAAAATTTGGCACTCTGATCCGTTTGGTGGATGCCATGGGGCTGCGTCATGCTTTGACGCTCAAATGTGATTGGAGTCATGGAGCGATTCTTCAGTTCTATGCCAAGTGAACTTTTGGCATCGATGACTTTCTTTCATGGAAGACTCACCAGCAGACCATCTCCATCTCCTACGACCAGTGGTGTGAGGCTCTGGGTATGCCTACCAGATCTGATGCTCTCTACCGGATTCACAGTCGCTCCAGTGAGTTTGAGTCCATGTCCATTGAGGCATGTATGGGCTGTCTGCTGCGACCTGCTGATATCCCCCCGGGAGCAATATGGCTGTCAACAATTCCACAATCTTTCAGCCTCACTATCTGCAGCTATATCAGTGTCTTCTGCGCACCTTGGTACCCAAGCATGGTGACAAGTCGATGGTCCGCTCTTTTGCTATTGATCTTATGGCATGTGCCAAGGGGGCCTTTGACCAAATGGAGTTGAACCATGCGCCCCGTCCCATTGATGTGGCTGACTTCCTCTGGCATGAGGTGTGGCTCTTCTCCCTCACGAAGCGCGGTCATTTCCCCCTTGCTCCCTACATTCAGCGAGTCATTGACCATTTCTCCACTGTTTCGATTCAAAAGCCCGTGGTTCACCAAGAATGGGTGCCCAAGAAAGGTTCTGCTCTCTATGCCGGTCCCACTCGTCCGTCTGCGACTGCCGCCTCAACCTCTCGTGGGTCTCGCCGTGCCAAGCCCATGGTGGAACCCCTTCGACGCATTGCTCGCTTTCTGGGCAAGTCTCAGCAGGCGATCTTCAAGGCATGCACTACCCAAGCCATTGCTACTCACGAGCTTGAGTCTCGCCATATCTCTCAGGCTAATGCACTTCGGGCCCGTCTTCGTGCCCGGCCAGGGAGCCTTGTGAGTGCTGATGAGGAGCCCCCTTCCGCTCCTCGGGCTGCTGATTTCGGCTTCCCCACGGCTGCGGACTTCCCCGAGTTCTTCACTGACGAGCTCGACGATCATGATGACGAGGAGTAGCTGTCCATGTCAAGCTATTTGTGTTGGCTCTGTGTTCTGCCCCTTTTTGGTACTTGGTGCCAAAGGGGGAGACACCTATCTATCCTAGGCGTAGTTTTCATTATCAGGATATAACCCAAACTCTAGTGGTGATTTATGCTGCATGGTTGTTATGTATTATGACATATGTTTATCTATCGGGGTGGTACTTGTATTAAAATTCATGGTTTATCTATCTTGCATGTCAAATGGTGTTCTGTATCATGATGAGTGATATGTATGTTACTATGGACCATCTCTTCGCAGTTGTCACTTCATCATGTATTATTGGGTTGTAAAACCACTGCTTTCCCATATTAATGTGTATGGTTTATATGATCATGGGGGAGACTCCTTCTTATGTGCTATGCTTAAAAGTTAAGATCACCATGCACATGTTGAGGGGGAGCCTCCCTCAAATAAATGAAAATTGCTCTCCAAATCTTAATATGAATATTTTTGAGAGCTATATGTGTATTGTCATCAACTACCAAAAAGGGGGAGATTGAAAGTGCAATCTTGCCCTTAAGCATATTTTGTTGTTTGATGACAATATACATATAGGGAACTAACTGTGTTTGCTAAGTGATACACAGGAAACTGTTAGTTCTCTTGACATCACCGTGTAGGGATCATGGGCTAAACTTCAACCGCTCTCAAGAAGTCTACAAAACGATTGAAGATGACGCTAAGTCCTCTTTTCTACTACCTCTTGAGTCATAGGGATCCCCGCACTATTAAGAGGGGATCATGTGGTTTAGTTAAAGTCTTGCTCAAGTCAAAATAACAATATCATGTAAAATACACATCTCTACAACCCATGGAAATCAATGTAGTTGTGTAGGATTTTCAATGCTCTCTCAATGCACATCATCTGGGGATGTCGGACCGTCCGGGTATCAGGCCGGACCGTCCGGGTCTGTCCCGGACCGTCCGAGCTGCACCTCGGACCGTCCGAAAAAGGGGACCCCGAGGTCAATAGCTTATTCGCTCATTCCGGACCGTCCGGGCTCAGCCCGGACCGTCCGGACTTCGGTCCAGGACCGTCCGACCCTCGGTGCCAATGGTCAGTGGCTTTTCCTCTTCAGGTCGGACCGTCCGGCGTATTGGTCGGACCGTCCGGGCCCAGCCCGGACCGTCCGTCCTCATCCCCGGACCGTCCGGCACGAGTGTGCTATGAGGACAGGTGGTCTGATCTTTTCGGCCGTCCGGACTATAGGTCGGACCGTCCGGGCTCAGCCCGGACCGTCCGGCATGTAGCCCGGACCGTCCGACGTCCTTATGACTGCACCAAAACGGCTAGTTCTTGGGCATCTATAAATATCCCCTACCCACTTGGGATTAGGGTTGACCACTTCATTTATTTCACTCAAGAACAGAAAGTGCTCCCTCTCTCTCTCATCTCCTACACTCTTGGAGGTTGGAGACTCCTAGGCGGGTAGGAGTTCTTCGGAGAGGAATCGACCATTGTGATTACCCCCGTTGAGTTTGTGAGGGTTTGGTGACCACCTTTAAGGTCAACCGGTAGTGGTTGGGAATCGCCTTCGTGGTGATATCTCAAGGGGAATATAGTGAGCCTTCGTGGCGTTGGTGTGCCTTCGTGGTTTCACCCACTCTCTCCGAACGGTGAGTAGCTTCCCTCCAAGGAAGTGAACATCGGGATACATCGTTGTCTCCGCGTCATTCGGTTATCCCTACTCTTTTACCTTACTACTTGTACTACCGTATGTTTATTGTGATTATTGTTTATCTTGTCTTTGCTAAATAGAACTTGCAATTATTAGGCACACCTTGTTTTCCGCACTATTGCTTAAAAATTGCTAAGTAGTGATAAAATTTGTAATAAGACCTATTCACCCCCCCCTCTAGGTCTATCTCGATCCTTTCACAAAGTGACCCATCAATCCTCCTGCATGTGATTCCTGCAACAATAGCAAACGCACAGAAGATTCTGGAACACAAAGTTTGTTAGCTCGAAACAAAAATCTATCATGGATGTGGAACTTATCCCATGCATTTCGAAGCAAACACAAACGATATGGTTCAACAAAATCATGATCAGTTGCATATAAATCACACAAACTCTCTAATCCAGGAATTTTAACATCAAGATGTGTCAATAACATATTCTTCCTAGAGAGAGCATCAGCAACAACATTATCTTTCCCTTTCTTATATTTGATGATGTATGGAAAAGATTCAATGAACTCAACCCATTTAGCTAAGAGCCTATGCAAGTTAGATTGCGCCTTCAAGTATTTCAAAGCTTCATTATCAGAATGTATGATAAATTCTTTGGGCCACAAATAATGTTGCCAAACCTCAAGAAGTCAAACAAGTGCATACAATTCTTTATCATAAACAGGGTAGTTCAATCTAGCACCAGAAAGTTTCTCACTAAAATAAGCAATAGGTCTACCTTCTTGCATCAACACACCACCAATGCCTATACCACTAGCATCACATTCAACTTCAAAGTGCTTAGCAAAATCAGGTAATGCAAGTAATGGTGCAGAAGTAAGCAAACGTTTCAACTCATCAAATGCAAGGTCTTGGGCAACGCCCCAAACAAAAGGCACACCTTTATTAGTCAATTCATTCAACGGTGCAGCAATAGTACTAAAGTCTTTCACAAAACGTCTATAAAACCAGCAAGACCGTGAAAACTTCGTACTTGACTAACATTCATGGGAGTAGGCCAATTTTGAATTGCCTCAATTTTAGAAGAATCTACTTCTACCCCATGCTTAGATACAACAAATCCCAAAAATATGACCTTATCTTTTGCAAATGTGCACTTCTCAAGATTAGCATATAATTTAGAATCACGCAACACTTGAAAAACTTGTCTAATATGATCAGCATGTTCAAATTCATTGCGGCTGTAAATAAGTATATCATCAAAATACACAACCACAAAATGTCCAATAAACTCCCGCAAAACATGGTTCATTAATCTCATGAAAGTACTAGGAGCATTAGTAAGACCAAAAGGCATAACTAACCACTCATATAAGCCGAACTTAGTTTTGAAAGCAGTTTTCCATTCATCCCCTTCTTTCATCCTAATTTGATGGTATCCACTACGCAAATCAATTTTAGAGAAAATAGCAGCACCACACAATTCATCAAGCATATCCTCTAAACGTGGAATAGGATGACGATATCGAATAGTAATGTTATTAATAGCTCTACAATCTACACACATACGCCATGTACCATCTTTCTTAGGAACCAAAATAAGAGGAACATCACAAGGGCTAAGGCTGACACGAATATACCCTTTATCCAGAAGCGCTTGTACTTGTTGCTGAATTTCCTTCGTCTCTTGGGGGTTTGTCCTGTATGGTGCCCGGTTAGGAAGAGTTGCACCCGGTATAAGATCAATTTGGTGCTCAATACCACGCAAGGGTGGTAATCCCGCTGGAACCTCCGCCGGAAACACATCATCATAATCCTGCAAAACAGTAGACACACCAGGAGAAATAGGATGGTTATCATTAGAAACCAAAACCTCACCTTTATACATGAGTACAAGAGGTATGGCTGTAGGATCCTCACTAAATTCTCTCATGTCTTCTTTGGTGGCTAATGTAAGCAAACTAGTCTCTCTCGCACTTTTCGTTATATTATCACTCACAGCGATTACATTGTTCTCTCGTGTTGGTTCTACATTCACCTCTACCTTATGACGAGACTCATTCACCATTTGCTGTGGGGACATAGGATGGAGATTAACTTTCTTGCCCTTGAACTCCAAATGATATGTATTGGCTCGGCCATTGTGTTGCACATGGCGATCATATAACCACGGCCGACCCAATAAGAGATGGCAAACTGTCATAGGCACCACATCAAAATCGATGGAATCATTGTATGGGCCTATCTCAAAATTTACGCGCACCATGTGGTTCACCTTCATCTCACCACTGTCACTCAACCATTGGACATAATAAGGATTTGGGTGAGGTAAGTATTTCAGATTTAGCTTGGCACATAACTCCTTGCTTGCGAGGTTGCGGTAGCTACCTCCATCAATGATCACTTTGCAAGCTTTGTTGGGTCCAACAAGCGCCTTGGTTTGGAACAGATTGCAGCGCTAAGAATCAGCATGTGGCTGCACCGTGAGAGCACGTTGTGATACCACAATGGTAGGAGCATGCGACGAAAAAGCATCCATGCCTTCTTCGGTATTGTAACCTTCATCCTCAAACGCGGCTGGGTCTTCATCATCACCGGTTTCATACTCGCCGGTTTCTTCATTAATAAACATGACCTTTCGGTTCGGGCAATCTCTCTTAAAGTGACCCGGATTACCGCAAGAATGACAAGTCATCTCGCGATTGCGAGCTGTAGACATGTTGGAGCCTGCACTAGTGGCAGGAGCAGCTGGCTTCTTGGCCATAGAACCATTGGAGGCTGACTTGGAAACTGAAGAAGAAGCCCGAGTATTGGCACCATAATTCTCCATAGGCGCGGACGGTGTCCGTGGAGAAAATCTGCTAGATGTAGAGTATCTGGACTTCAGTTGTGCCTCTTCTGCAAGCTGGGATTCAGCCTCCCTTGCAAGATGCAATAGATCATTCATATTATAGTATTGGCGATGCCGCACAATACTCTTGATATTAAATTTCAGCCCATGGAGAAAACGTTGCATAGTCATCTCAACCTCTTCGCGAACTCGCGCACGTTGCAGCACATCTCCATATAGTATGTATCAACGGACATAGTACCTTGCTTTAATTGTTCCAATTTATCAAAAACTGTCCGTAAGTAATTAGTGGGAACAAACCAAGCTTTCATGGTTGCCTTCATGTCACGCCATGTACGAATAGGCTGCCCATCGGTTTCTTGTATCTCGGTCAACACACTCTCCCACCAACGCAAAGCATAACCGTCAAACTCTGACGAAGCAATCTTGATCTTCTTGTCCTCCGGATAATCATGCAAACGCCATAATTTTTTCATCTTAAGCTCCTATGTGAGGTACTCTTCCACATCCGTTGAACCTTCAAATTTGGGGATGTTAAACTTGGGCTTGCTCAAGACATCTTCTTCCTGAATGGGTAGACGGCGCGCACCAAAACCAAGTGGAGGTTGGCGACCCGGCCCTTGAACACCACGCCCATGGCCTTGATTGCCCCTCAAATCAGCATTGTCACCATGGACACTACCATCATCTTCCTGAGCGTCAGGTTGGCGTTGTACAATAGCTGCTTGTATGCCCGTGACAGATGTAGTCATTTGTTGTAGGCTCTGCTGTATAGCAGCAAGTTGTTGTTGCATAGTGGCGACTGCAGCTTCAGTCGCGTCCACTTTCAGTTGGACCGCTTGAACATTTGTATCAATCGCATCAGCGGATTTAGTAAACATCCCAGTCAAGTGATCACGGAGACCTTCATATGCCTCCCATGTAACTGACGCATCCTTGTCCTGTTTCTGCATCACATCAAAACCACTTTGAGACATGATTTGTAGGTTAGTGCACTAAATCAAAATCTTTTGGTGGACACTCACAACTCACTCAAAACTGACAAGAAAAGGTGAATCTTACCGTTCCAAAGTGAATAGTAATGCGTACCCGTTCGGATGGAGGACTAGTGCACGGATGTGATGAAGTGAATACCCGAGTAAAAGAGTGACCACACGACAAAGCAGGATATATGTGATGGAGCAATAGGTATGGCACCCTAACGACACCAATTCACAAATCCTAGTGCTGATCGTATGCCAAGAAGTTCTACGGGAACACACGCGGTGGAGAACAACTGGGCAAAAGCAACTATGAAATTGAGCGCACAATATGTGTGGCGGAGTAATGCTCGTGTTGCAATTGCACAAGAGAGAAATTCTAGCAAAAGCTCAAAGTGTACGGGCACAAGATTGCTCAAACTACTAGTGCTATGAACGTGGTAGAAAAAGGAACTCAAGGCTGCACAAAATATGTAATCAACTTTGCCTTTTCTGTCTCTTTTTGCTAGGCTTTTTGCTCAACTCTTTCCTTTTTTTTGATTATGTTTTCCCTTTTTCTCTTTTTTTTGTGAATTTTCTGACGCAACGTGAAGTAAAGAGCAACCCAACTCAACTTTGCACAAACCACTTGATGCACTTCAAAACCTATAGGAGCAGCCCGAAGAGCAAAGATATGCTAGTCTCAAAAGGAAAGTGCTACACAAAAGAAAGGCTAACTATGGCTATCAAACGGAGACACAAACTGAGGGATAAAAGACAACGAAAACAAACTAACTCGACACAAACCAATCGAACACGACAAAGACACTCCGACTTGTGAGACACAAAAATAGGAAAACTAAGACTCGATCAAAAACAAGTGACGCAAATTGGACGACGATCAGCAACTAAAACTTGGAAAAGATGCACTCTAGGTTATGGCAAAAACACTAAACCCTAATATTTTTGTATGGCTTTTTCTGGATAGGACAAACAAAAACGATCTAATAGA
The DNA here is from genome assembly GCA_950022295.1 of Bromus sterilis. Lineage (NCBI taxonomy): Eukaryota > Viridiplantae > Streptophyta > Magnoliopsida > Poales > Poaceae > Bromus > Bromus sterilis. The sequence goes on along the minus strand of OX465596.1, from coordinate 40,472,658 downwards.
TGGATTTGGTGGATGCTTACCGAGGAAACACTGGAAATCTGATACCAAGATGATATGGGATGGCCCGATCTTCTCAGTAAGCGGACGGTGAATATGAGGGCGGCGATAGATAACTTGTATGTAGCCGATGAACTCTCCTCGCTAGATCTCTGTTGCCAATTGCGACAGCTCTCTACCCTTTGGATATTCACAACTTCACACACTTGCGCAACGTAGCCGTCGACCACGAGACGGTAATTTGCAATCTACTAATTCTCAGTGGAACAACAGATCACACAAAACTTGCAGTAGCAACACTTTAGATCGATACGAATTGAAGTATATGATTCAAGATGAAAGCTTGGAGCTATTCTCAAGAACTAGGGTTTATCTAAACGTGGTCTAACCAAAAAACTCGTAGGGGGACTTGTATTTATAGTCTAAGGGGGTCCAGACTCGGATACAGGGGCCGTAGGCCCGTTTCTGCGCGCAGGCAACACGGTAGTACCGTGATTGGCGCGGTAGTACCGCGGGTGCGGTAGTACCGCGGCTACTACCGTAACCACTACCGTATCTCTCCTGACCTTCACGGTAGTAGGCACGGTAGTACCGTAACCATTACCAGAACCCTTCTGTTGCCACGGTAGAACGTGCGGTAGTAGGCCCGGTAGTACCGTGGCGCGGTAGTACCGCGGTCAGCGCGGTAGTACCGCGGCCTGAAGCTTTGTTCTTCCTGGCCTTGTCTTCTTGAGGTTCTTCTTCTTGAACCTCAGCTCCTCCTAGTTCCTTGTCTTCACCTTGATACCTGATCATACAAACACACAAGGATTTAGACAGTATATAATTCTCACTAAGCCGATCATCAGACTCGAGTAAGAGCAAATTCACCTGCTGTTCTAATAACTTAGCACGGGCTCTTGTAATAGGTCCAAGTCAGATTTGACTGGCTTGTTCATCATGAAGAGTTGGGGAAGTAGTAGCTGTAGTAGGGATGTCCTCATCAGGAAAGGGATGTGGAACATGAACCTTACCCTCTCCCCCCCCCTCTTATAAATATACCGGCGTAGGAAGAGTTTTACGGGCCACCCGCGTAAAATTTTTGGATTGTCGGTGGGATGGTGCATCTGCGAGAGTTGCTTTTAATTTACTTATCTTCTAAACCAATTTCACATTAGTTTATTTATCAAACTTTTCATCAAATAAAAGGTAAATCACATGCATGATTTGATAAATACTTATTAATGAATAAATCATAAGCTAATATATATAATATTTATATTCCGTTGGAACGCACGGGCATTGTTCTAGTAAATACTTATTATGAAAGATGAACGATTTCTCCGAATTTTTGTCCGTTGCTGACGTCATATGTATATGGCTGATGTCATCAGTTCAACTCGCCCAAACGTGCAATAAAAATAAAATCCACGCGTCGCTCGGTTTCGAACCCACAAATTGGGGTATAGAGGATTACGTGCCAACCACCATGCCAAACATTTTAGTTGCCAAAAATAAGAACATGCGCTATATGTACTGTGACATATACCTCTCGCACAGCAGGATCAAATCGGCGGGGCTGGGATGATGAATCAATATTTTTTGTAATCATTCTTCTATACTATAGTGCTCACGGTTTTTTTTTGAAAGGTAAAACCGCTACATTAGAACTCGTTCGGGATCTCAGCCGCAACAGTGCTGAGAACAAAGTCAGGTGGCGAACCATCCCACATTACACATGAAATAACACTAAGAGCAAATTTGGCACACAGATGCGCCGCGCCATTGGCCGACCTTCTAACCCACGTGATTTTATGTGAGCCAAAACCTGCAAGCCTCTTCTTGATGTCTTCCACAATCGGTCCCAGGGCCGTCAGGTTCTTCCCATCTCCAGCGAGCATGCTCACCACTGATTTGGAATCAAGCTCCAGATGCACACGCTGAACTCCCATCTCTTCAGCCTTCAGAATAGCAGCACGAGAAGCCAGCAGCTCCACTGTTTCCGGGTCCCCAACGTTGCACACCAGCTGACTGGCCGCACATAGGAATGCCCCTTGATCATCTCTCAGGATCAAGCCTGCGCCGCCCACCATCCTCGTCCGGTCAAAGCTTCCATCAGAGTTAACTTTGATCCATCCAGGGTCAGGCGGAACCCAGGACTCCTTCGGTGTTGGTGTTTTGGCCTTGAACTGCTTTTCATGCGCCGAGCTCCATTCCTGATGATAGTGGATAGCTGATTTAACCACAGCCATAGGGTCAGCAATCCTTTTCCCATCCCTTGTTTCGTTTCTTGCCAACCACAGTGCATAAACTGCTTGAACCATGATACCTCGTTCCTCTTCCACATCATTTGCAAACCAATGAAGTAGCCAGTCCGCAAGCAGGCCCTGGGAACAACACGCATTCGGTGGGATCGCCACCAAAGTTCCCAATTCCGAGCCAAGAAGCTTCCAGAAGAGCAGTGAATGGGGGCATCCCCAAAATCTGTGGAATATTGTCTCTTCACGCCCACAAGCGGGGCAGAAGATGCCATGTTTAATTTTCCTGCGATGCAAATCATCTCCAACAGCCAAACCTTTAGAGATTACCCTCCACATATGGACTTTCGCCTTCCCAGGGGCTGGTGAGTCCCACAAGCCCATCCAGCCTTGATGAGTTAACACTCCAGATGACGGTTCCGGCTTGCTTTTCTTAGTTTTCATCATCGCCATGCAAAGATGGTAGCCGGACCTGACAGTATACTCACCCGACTTGGTGTAGTTCCAAGCCCTATAATCCTCTGTTCCGAGCCCTCCTACCTTGATTTGGAGAATATCAGCTGCGTCTGAGGGGCTGAACATGTCCCTGATCCGCTGTTCATTCCATGTTACACCATCATCAAGTAGCAAGTCAGTCACTCGGGTGACCCCATGGATATAGTTCTGCCCCAGCGGTGTCAGGCAGCCATCTCTCGGTATCCATTGGTCGTGGTGGATCTTTACTTGAGCGCCATCTCCAATTCTCCAGATGAGACCCTTAACCAAAAGATCCCTGCCATGAAGGATGCTGCGGAAAGTGTAAGAACCAGAGGTGGGGCAGGTAGCATTGAGAATAGAGTTCTCCTTGAAATATCTCGCTTTAAGAGTCCGAGCACACAGGGATGAGGGTGTCAGCAGAATTCTCCATGCTTGTTTCGCCAGCAACGCTTGGTTGAAGGCTTCGGGGTTCCTAAAGTCGAGTCCCCCATTAGCCTTCCTCAAACACATTCTATCCCAAGCTACCCAATGCACCTTCTTAGAGCCGTTTGTCGCACCCCACCAGAAGTTTGAAGAGATGGATGTCAGATTCCCGCACATTTTCTTCGTCAGGTGGAAACAGCTCATGGTGTATGTAGGAGTGGCTTGTAGGACAGATTTGATGAGGACCTCGCGCGCTGCCTTAGATAATCCTTGCCCCTTCCAACCCCCAACCTTGCCCGCTGTACTTTCTTTCACATGTTTAAAAGTTCCGTCCTTAGAGCGTCCCACCACGGTAGGGAGCCCCAAGTATCTTTCACTCAAAGCCTCAGAATCGATACCAATAGCTTGTTTCAACATAGCTTTGTCATCCTCCCCACAGCCTTTTCCAAAGAAGACAGAGGACTTCTGCAGGTTCACTTTCTGCCCCGAGGCGATTTCATACTCATGAAGGATAGACCGAAGGGTAGAGAGGCTGTCATGTGTGCCTTCCACAAAAACAATACTGTCATCAGCAAACAACAGGTGGGTAATTGTGGGGCCAGTGCTCCCAAAAGAAACCCCCTTTATTTCCTTAGCCTCTTGAGCATGCCTCAACAACATGGAAAACCCTTCCACACAAAATAGGAAGAGGTAAGGAGAGAGGGGGTCACCTTGCCGCAGCCCCCTAGATGGTGAGAACATTCTTGAAAGCCCCCCATTTAGCTTAACCGAGAACCTTGCGGATGTGACACAACGCATAATCATCACAATCCATTGTTCAGCAAATCCAAGCTTCCTCATCATCCTCTCTAGAAACTCCCACTCAACCCGATCGTAGGCTTTCATCATATCAAGCTTTACCGCACAAAAAGGCTTCTTCCTCTTCCGGTTCCGTATAGCGTGAACGCACTCGTACGCAACCAGGACATTGTCCGTGATCATTCTTCCCGGCACAAAGGCGCTTTGCTCTTCCGAAATCATGACCGGCAGGAGCACCTTCAGTCTATTTGCAAGTACCTTGGCTGCCAGTTTATACAGGACATTGCACAAGCTAATTGGGCGGAATTGTGACATCAACTCCGGTGAGTTGATTTTGGGAATCATCACCACAACCGTGTCATTGAAGCTCTCCGGGCAGCCACTCCAGAGATGAAGTCACGGACCGCAGCACACACATCATGTTTCAGCAGCGCCCAGTGGCGCTGGTAGAACATGGCAGGTAATCCATCCGGCCCCGGCGACTTTGTAGGTCCCATCTGAAAGAGGGCTCGCTCAATCTCCAAATCAGAAACCGGTGCCGTAAGCTTGGCATTCATCTCTGGTGTGACATGTTCCGTCATATGCTGAAGCACCCTTTCCACATTCGAAGATCCCTCCGAGCGGAAGAGGGTTTCATAAAAGGTTGCAGCAATCTCCCTCATGCCATCATCATCCGAGCATCTGGATCCATCATCCCTCACAAGCCCTTTCACCGTATTCTTCCTTTTCCTATGAGATGCTCTGTTCTGAAAATATTTGGTGTTCTGATCACCCCATTTAAGAGCATCCGTTCTTGATCTCTGCTTGAAATAAATTTCTTCACGCTCATACATATCATGGAGGCTGTCCTCAATCATCTTTATTTCTTGTCGGTACCCAGTGTGTTGTGCTCTCAGTTTGGCATCCACAAGGTCCGCCTTAAGTTGCTTTATCTTGCGTTGGATTGACCCAAAAACCTCCTTGCTCCAAGTCGCCATACTTCCAGAGATAGCCCCCAGTTTAGCCCAGGTAGAGCAAAGTCCCGACTCATGTTGGGCAGACTGTTGGTATGCTTCCTCTACCATGGTGTCATATTTCTCATGCCTAGTCCAGGCCTCTTCGAATATGAATCTGCGTGCCGGCCGATCAGCCGGAGAGACCAGTGTCTCTCTGGCCCGAACCAAGACGGCCGAGTGGTCGGATTCCTCGGTCAAGATATTGTCCACTGTCGCACCAGGGAAAAGAGCCATGAAACCTGAGTTGCATGTGGCTCTATCCAGCCGAACTTGTATGTTGTCTCTTCCATCACGCTTATTATCCCATGTGAACTGGTAGCCCGAGTAGCCCATGTCAACCAGCTCGCAGTCAGCAAGACACTCCCTAAACATATCCATTTGCTCAAAAGGTCTTGGGTTTCCACCTAGCTGCTCCCCTCTGACGTATCCCATGTGAACTGGTAGCCCGAGTAGCCCATGTCAACCAGCTCGCAGTCAGCAAGACACTCCCTAAACATATCCATTTGCTCAAAAGGTCTTGGGTTTCCACCTAGCTGCTCCCCTCTGACGAGAGCTTCATTAAAGTCCCCCATGCATATCCATGGCAAGTTATCTTGCCTGCGCAGATAACGGATAGCATCCCAAGTTTTCTTCCTTTGCTCCACACATGGCTCGCCATAGATTCCAGTGAATCTCCATTCTTTGCCGTCGCATGCCTATAGTGCTCACGGTTGGAAGGTGTATCTCTTTGTATTTTGTACGTTGAAACCAATGATGATAATATAATTAAGTGCAATAGCACACTAAATTGTATATAATAAATACATTTGATCAATTTTCTAGAAATATGTATGCAGAGGATGTATAATACAAGTGCTTTTTACCATAGGTGATTCGGATATAATGTGATTCCTACAAATTATAATACAAGTGTAAAGTATTTCCACCATTCAGAAATAACTGTATTAATTTTGTTTTAACTTCAACAATTATTTTGGGATGGAGGGGTATAATAAATATAATGTGTTCATAGCAAGTATAGACTATAATACAAATGTGGGTTTATATCATTATTTTCTTAAGTTCTACTTTTATTGATTTCATTCATCTGCTTAGATTATAAGATACATTAAATTATTGCATATGACGAGTTGAACTTAAATGAAATTGCTTGCATAGCCGAAATTAAACGGAATTGTGATGTTGCTTCTAATTAAGCAAGATATAACAAGAAAACCATGTCTTATGTGTGTGTGGATCGATCAAAGAAAAAAAAAATCCCTTTTTTGATGAATACATATTTTGTAGGAAATGCATACACATTTATAAAATTGATGAATATCGCATGGCATAATTTAGATGTTTCCTAAATGTGGTCATGGTGGGCTCATCTTCGATACGATGAGTTAAAATAAAATTTAAATAATGGCTTTAAAATGATTTCTTTTATCCCGTTGCAACGCACAACCTTTTTGTTAGTCTTTCCCTTAATAATAAAGTGAGGTGGGTTTCTCCTTCTGTTTTGGCAGTTTTGCAAAACCCCCCCTGCTTTTTAGGTGAATGAACCCGCAGTCCTGTATAATCTTGAAAAAAAGAAAAAAAACAGTTCGGTGGTATTTGCAGAATCCCCTGATATTTATAGAAATTAACCTGTAGTATAATCAGCCTATTCTTTCCCTTCTTGGGCCTGATCTGCACCTATTTTCTTTCATCCGCTTGTTGGGCCGAAATATGCCTTTCCGTTTTTCTTCGTACGTACACATATGTACCGTTTCTTGTCTAAAAAAATGTACGTACCCTTTCCTTTTTCTTTGTAATCAAGCTTTAGCTCGCTTCTTCACGAGCCCAAATTCACCAACGTTTCTTTACAAATCCAATATTTACTTTTTTGTGTCATTAAAACCTTTTAAAATATGTTCTCTATTTTTTAATAATTCATTTTAAAATGTTTGCGTGGTTTTGAGAAAAGTGTTCAAGTACTAAAATAATGTTCATATGATTAAAAAAATCTTCTCCCTTTTCTCGAAACAATTTTCATATCATTAAAATAAAATTTAATGTGCTTGAAAATATATTCATATATTTAAAAATATTTAAGCTCTTTCAAAAAAGTCCATGTGATTTTAAAAGTATATGTTTTAAAAATAATGTTGATGCATTTAAAAAATATATAATTTAAAATGCGAGGGTGTATGAGGGATGATGTAGATCATATAGAAGTGCAAACGTCACGTCTAGCTTGGCGAGATTATTTTTCGAACTACCAGACATGCACTTGCAATGGCGTGGTTCAATGATAGGTGTGTGTGTGATAGTCGAGATTATAACATTAAAATTCATAACATCGAATGCATTGCTATTAGGTGCACACCACAACCATAACTGATGAATGCGCTAAGGAAGATAAGCAACAACGCAGTCCAAGCGCTACGTTAAATATATAATATGGACATCAAGAGGGATCTTGAGTCGAGTTTATTATGTTGCAAGCATGAGAACAACACAGTTCAAGCACTGTGTCAAATATATAATATGGACATCTAGAGGGATATTGAGTCGAGTTTATTATGTTGAAAGCATGAGATTATTTTCTCCCGTTGCAACACCCAGTCATGTTTGCTAGTCTATTCCTAAAGGACGAACAATTTCTCTGAATTTTCAGTACGTCATGGTATTTTCACGAAAGCCCCTTCTGAAGTTTTTATCGATCAACCCGCAGTTCAATTTTTAAGTCAGAAAAACGATTCATTTTTTTGTCCGTGTCTCGCTACGGGCCGACAAAGTGGGCCCACACACGGCTTGGAAAAGAAGAGGAGGCAAAGAAATGGCCCAACGAAGTCGGGCCACACAACGTGGGGAAAGAGGAAAAAATGTGAGAATTTGTGGGCTCGTAAGAGAGATGCCATGCATGACTGGTAGAAAAAAAAGGTGAGAATTGTGCATGGCTGAGGAGGTTGGTTGTCTGCAGAAATTAATTAGAGAAGAGATGGAATGTGTACGCGCATTCGTGGCCAGATAGTTGCATGGCCGAAGGAAGAGACATTGGTCCTGTTTGGATGGTTAAAGTTAGATTCTAAGGGCTTGTTTGATTCATAGGATAGGAAAAATGAAGGATTGCTATGGCATGCCCATCTAAATCCTATGTGAAAGAAATCTGTAGGAATTGGTTCAACTTGTTGTTTGATGGCATCATAGGAAACCATAGAAATTTTTTAAACAGATTGAGTGCATACCATAGTTGTCATAGACACATAGGAATTTTTCCAAGAGGTCTGACCTCTTGTTAGAAATCCTATAGGATTGTAGTATAGGAAAGCAATCCATAGGAATTTTAGAGGGTTCAATCCTTTGAATCAAACATGCTCTATAGGAAAAATTCCTATGGAAAAGAATCCTACAAAATTCCTTTGGAAATCCTTTGAATCAAACAAGCCCTAACTCTAGACTAACCTAAACTAATTCTAATCAAAGAGGTGTTTGGATGGTGGGGTTAGATTGACAATAAATGTACCTTTTCAATTCATTTGACTACTTTATTCATGATTTGTATGATGGAGGTAGAGGGGAAAGTAACTTTTTTTGGGCCCCACCTAACTCTAACCCAAATAAGCATCTCTTGGGCGGGTTAGATTTTTTGGATGGGTTATATGCATCTAACGAACTCTAACCCTCCTGTTTGGATGTTTTGGGGTTAGTTTGGTACAATCTAACCAACTCTAACTCTAACTCATGTATCCAAACAAGACCATTGTAGAAGTTTACTACGTGCATGAGGGAAAAAACACCGCCATGTTCTTTCTTTCTCCTTTTTTAATTCATATAAATTTTAATTGTTTGAAGACTTACAGTTTTGGATAAAATATTTGCATAAGACACTTAGTACATATTTCATGCCCAAAAAACAACTCAATTTAAATTTGAGTGAATGGTCAAACTATAAGTATAGTATTTAATTTTTCAAATTTAATTTTTTATATAGTACGTCCTACTATCATATTAAGAGTATTAAAAATATTGAATAAATTGAAAGTCCATCATTTTCATCAATCAAATTAATTACAAATATGATTAAAGCATTCATATTTCTATTCAAAATTCCTGAGACTTATCCTTTGCAGAGGATAAGTATTACATGAGCTTTCAAGGACAGTTACTTGCACATTCATTTTCATAATACATTTCTAGCATTGGCCGAAGTTCTAAATTCTCATCATTTATATGCATATATTTTTTGATTTAGATTTGCTATATGTTGATTCCTTTTTTTCTAAGGTGAATATATTTAAGCATTGCAAAAATGCAACAAAGCTAAGTGTGGGGATTTTTGGGATAGAGATGAACACCATAATCAAGTCTATAAAGTTGAGTCACTTGAAGGATAAGAAAAAGGAAAAAAAGGACGTGGGTCACACGCGGGGTTACGGCCGAAGATGACAAGGAGACTATGCTAAGAAAGCGTGAGAGACGGTGGCAAGGACGCACAAAGGCAAGCACAAAGTGTCGTGTGGGAAGCCAACAGAAGAGGTCGAAGAAGAACTCGCAAGGTAAACAGATCAGCGAGAGCGGCCGACCATCACATGGTCGCTCTGAAGAGATCGATAAAGCTACTAGGGTGATGTACGACCACCACCCAAAAATTTCAATCACCCTCCTCTTCCATGGGCCATGTCTTCATCATGGTCCTCGAGTCCATGAAATTTGATGAGACTATATTGTTATTTTTCTAGCACTAGCACAACGTCTATGCTTCCTTATGAAGCAAACATCCAAATCTGAGTTCTCCTCTTCATGCGTCGGTGACCAATAAATTGAGGAATGTATGTTTTCACTTGGTGGCATGGGATTTGGCTGAAGGTTTAGTTCATTGTAAACATGTTAATGACAATGAAAGTGGTTTATGGATCATATAAATCCATTATCTCCCGTTGTAATGCACGGGCAATTTTCCTAGTCTATCTAAAAAACAGATCAAAACAAGCCGCTGTCCGTTTGCGTCGCACCATTGGGTCTCTTTTTTAATCGGGCGGATCCAAATAAACCAAATGGGAACATTTGAATCGTTCTGTTGGAGTTGACCTAACAAACTGAAAGAGAAACCAAAGACTTAAAAATAAAGAGTGAAAATGAATACTGAGGACCGAGGATACTGAAAATTAGGGGTTCTGTAAGAGCAAGTTTTGCCCCCAAAGGTTTTGGACATTGTTGGACAAAGCAGTAGTGGAACTAATATCGTTTTCGGGTATAAACAGATACTTAGGTTCCGAAAGAATGGAGTTTGCAAGTAGAAGGTCGAAGGACAACTCACTGCAGCGAAGCTGCAGTCAACTACCGAAATCTTTGAAGGAAGATGACCCCCCAAAAATGTCGTTGAAGAAGAAGACACTCTCAAGTAAAAGTGCAACGAGGAGAAAGCTGAAGCTGATCGAAGACTTAGTCCTTTTACTAGTTTCTCTTTATTTTCTTGAGTCGTAGGAAAAACCATACTATCAAGAGGGGTTTGCTAGTTGAGATCTTTGTCGAAGTAAATTTGCTCTGCTCAACCTAAACCCACAAAAGCCTACCGAGAGAAATCTTACTGAGTCGAGTGAATAGCTCAAAGGCAAAGTCATCGCACTTCGTGCCTTCGAGAGAGAACTCGTTCTGTAAGTCAGCTTACTTGTTCCTCAAGTAAAGTTGCGCAGTGATTGAAATCCGACCGTTGTGGACACGCGTCAAGCGGTTGCATCGGGTCACTTCAGTCATTTTACCCGCCATTTCGGGTTGGCTGCTCCACTGAAGATTCTAAGACAGAAGTCTGTGAGCATCCCAAGAGAGATCCATCGAGAGAAAACCAAAACCCAAGTTTGAGCTGAGTTGAGCAATTCACAGAGACTTAGGTTGAGATTAGCCGATCTTGTTATCTTGGAGAACTGCAAGTCTCCTAGACGGTTAGGCGTCGCCTGTCAAGCAGTCGAAGAGTAATTGTCGCTGCTGAAGGAAGTTTGTAAAGGTCTCGGAGATGTCCTGAATCATCTACCACGAGTGAAAACTGGACAAGCTCGAGGAGTTTGTTGCAGTGGAGAATAGGACGGAGAGAGTTTTGCTCCAGGTGTTCAATCACCAGTCCCTCCAACCAGACGTAGCACTTTACAGAGTGTGAACTGGTTTACCAAACATCGTCGTGTCAGGCTCGTTTTCCTTCTCGCATTTACATTAAGTATTTACTCGTTGCCTGTTTTCCTTTGATGTTTTCCTTTGCTCCCAATCCTTTCAAGCCATGCATGTCTTTCGATACTGTATTCCCATCGAGATGCCTGTAGTCCTTCTGGTTTGTCTGAATTCCTTCTAAGTTCCTTAGAATTTTAAAAATGATCATTCGCCCCCTCCCCCTCTGATCATTCTTGAGTTTTCTATTGTATCAGATCTAGGCACTCCCTACACTCTGCGTATTTTGGTCTAACCACCTGGAGTGTTGTCAAGAATGTCGTTTGCAGCTGTTCGGTCGGGGGAACCGATTCCTATTCACAATGGGAAGGACTATCCTTATGTTGGATATGTGCCCTAGAGACAAATTAATAAAGATATTTGTCACATATCCGTTTTGTTCATAATACATTTTATACTGTGCTATAACTGTATTACTTGGAAATACTAATATAGGTGTAGTATAAAACATGGTCCGTAGTTTAACTCGGGTAAACTATCTCATTGGGCAATTGATTGATCAAGCTTTCCTGATCATGGCGACACTTAAGTCCATTGACAATGAAGTCATATCATTAAGGGGAATGATGTGATGGACGGACACCCACCTAAAGTATTGCAATGTGATCGAGTCACATAGTTCAGCGTTGCTATGACTTTGTAACGTATGGCTTAGTCCTTAGACCGTAATGATCATACGTAATCACGATCTATGAGGAGACTTTGATTTGTATCCCACCGCCTGACTGAAATATGCTGGCTATAACGGAGCACTTTGGGTATTCAGAAATAGATGGTTGATGAGTATGTTAATAGATCAAAGCGGGATTTGTCAGTCCTTGTGACAGGACAGGTACTCTGGGCCCACTCGGTGATATTGCATCAACACCTTGCAAGGACGTGACTAGGTCACAAGAGATGCAATGATCATGGACGAGAGAAGTTGTTTGTTGTGAACGAGATGTGAACACGGTATGTGGGATACCGACGATCAAACCTCGGACAAACAAAGTACCGCAGCACAAAGGGATTACGTCGTATCGTTAACGGTTTCCAAAAGCGATCGAAGTTAATTCGATGGAAGCGCAGGGGCTGTCAAGGATTGTAACCAGGTCCAACTGACTAGTCATTGGTCAATGAGAAGAGTCTCGACCATGTCTATTGTTTCCCGGACCGTTAGGGTGTTACACTTAAGGGCAATCGATGCATAGGAAAGTTACGGGATCAATCGGTGAAATAGGAGAAATCACCGGAATAGTTCCGGAGGAGGACGGAATGGTTTCCGGACATTTTGATTAGTTCAAAATAAAGTTTAATTGTTTTAATAATGTTTTTATTATTTAATTATCTGAATTAAATATTTAAAACTTATTAAATAATTAAAAAAATGGGAAAAAGGCTATATGGGCCCTTGGGGCCCATTAGGGGAGGAGGGGGTTCCCCCCTTGGGCTTGGCGCCAAGGGTGGGGCCCATCCCCCCCTTGGCGGGCGCACCTCCCCCCCTTGGGGGTTTAGTCCCACATGGGGGAGGGGAGGAGGATCACACCCCCCCTTGGCCTATATAAGGAGGGGTAGACCCCCCTTTTTCCATACAACATCAATCTCCTTCTTTCTCCTTCTCCTTCCCGGAAGTGGACTCCCCTTGTTAGGAGTCTGCACCAGGTTTGGAGTTCTCCACCATAAGGCAGGCCGTCGCTCTGCCGGAGTCGGGATCCGTAGCCGTCTTTCTTCCGCTGCTCGCCTGGTTCGGAGCCCGGGAGGAACATCGATTGTACCGTACGTGTATAATCTCTTCGAGGCACTACACCTGTGGTGCTGCTTCGTCGCTGGAGGTTTACCGGGTGTCATCCTCGCCGGTGGTGGTCTTCTACATGACAGGGAGGTCGTAGTTCTGAGTCTACGCCAACCACGTTCGCAAGAACGTTTCCCTCTTCCGGTCTTCAAAGGTATGAACACCGATTCCCTCCGTTACTTTACATCGCCATAGCATAGATCTTGGGTTCGGGTACCGTAGGTATGAAAAGTTTGTGTTTTCTGCCCCGTATCCCAACAGTGGTATCAGAGCTAGCTATGCGTAGATGTATTGTACGGATAGAACACATCTAGGATGTGGGCATCGAATCTTCATTCGTTACCCTCCCACGTGTACTCATTCAGCATTGCGGCAATGTTTGATGAAGCGACCCCCGACCGACCTTACGCGTTTACGCGAGACTGGTTCCACGCTTGACATATGGCTTGTACCATATAAAGTGGCTGGGGGGTGTCTGTCTCTCTGCATTAGCGATGCGAAGATGTTTGCAACGGAGGGCCCCGACAGGGGTGTAATAGAGACGGATGGGAGACGGTGTTGTGGCATATTTTTCGCAGGATAGAAATCGGTTCTCTCTCTCGAAACCCCTAGCAGCCACGTAAAACTTGCACAAGCTAAAGTAGAAAGGCGTTTAACTATGCTTTGCATGAAGGGGGATCATAGGTTGTATGATTTAAAGTTTTACTTCCTGTTTTATGCTAGTATGCTAGATATATCGACGGTAGCACGAAACAGGACCATCTCTCACAATACCAACATTGTGTTCTCCCTTTGGTGGGCACCGCCTGGAAGGTTCTCCCATATGGCTTGATGCTCCGTACATACCGGAGTTGTCCTACATATTAAACGGAGTTCGCATGAGGTTGGGTTCGGCGAGCCTGACATATGCAGATATGACCTTGCTGAACAGCTAACATCAAGGTTCGATTGGCAGGCTTGACGTATGTAGATGCGGGCCTGGAACACAGAAGACCGAAAGGTCGAGCACGAGTCACATGCCTGATGTGATTGGCTTAGAGGCCTACCTGTTTCGCATACTGGGCCGTATATATCGGGGGAGGTATGGGGGCTGGGATTGTGTAATCACTTAGTTAAATTGAGAGGTGTTTATCTAAGTGGGAGCTTTCTAGAATTTTGAGATTAAATTGAAACTCCACATTATGAACAAAAGTCTAAGTATGTATCCTTGTGAATCAACCTTGTAGATGGCAGCACCACGCCCCTCGTTCAACTTAGGATCATTCCTAGAGAAAGATAAGCTAAAAACAGATGGGACAAACCTCACCAACTGGTTCCGCACCCTGAGGATTTTCCTCGTTCCCCTCAAAATGGCATACGTACTAGAGGACGCGTTAGGTGACGCACCAGCAGATGATGCCAGTCAGGACGAGAAGAATGTCTATCTCTCGAGGACTGATGATTACAACCTTGTCCAGAGTGGCATGCTCTACTCCATGGAGGCTGAGCTGCAGAAACGCTTTGAGAGGATGGGTGCATATGAGATTATCACCGACCTCAAGGCGGTCTTCGCACCTCAAGCCAGGGCTGAACGGTACGAGGCTTCTGAAGCCTTCTTCTCAGCAAAGATGGACGAGCACGGCAGCGTGAGTGAGCACGTAGTCAAAATGTCTGGCTATGCTGTTCGTCGCCGTCGATTCCCTCGCTCGCCGTTTTGATTCATATATTGCAGGTTATGTCAGACCCCACCTCTATAAATACCGATCCACCCCCACCGGCACAGACCTCGCATTCCCTCGACTTCATCTCTCCACTCCCGAGCTCTCGCTCGCCACTGTGCTGTTCGTCGCCGTCGATTCCCTCGCCGCTTCGCTGCCGGAAGGAAGTCGCCGGAGACCTTCCCGTCGACGAGGATCTTCATCCGCGCCACCGTAGCCGCCGTACATCACCAAGTTTGGGTATGCACGACTCTGGACTCGATTCCGATCTCTTCTGTTCATCGAGCCCCAGATTTGTTCTTGATTTTCATTTATTTTTCTTAGGTCTGTTTGATCCGTTTGGATTATTGACCCTTGGGAAATCAGTTTCTAGAGTTCTCTGTTGATTCCCATCTGATCTAGTTAAGAAATCCCACGGATTTTCTCACTTAGCAATTCCCTCAGATGCATATCGATAGATTTACACTTGTGCAATTCTTTCATACAAGTTCTACGTTAGATTTGCACTCGTTGAAAATATAGCCTAGAACTTCCATGAAAAACTTGTTTCAAGAAAAATTCCTCGATATGTTTACTGCGTTCAAAAAGTTTTTCTCGAAAATGGTTGGTACATGTTCACAACTTTCCTATATTTCCCTCGTATCTATCTATTTCGCAGGAAAATGTCTGAGAACGAAGGAAATTTCAGAGAGCCCAAGCGCGTTGGAGGTCGAACAAGAATCACCAACAATTCTGAAGGTCTGTCTGAAGATCTGATTATTGAGAAGAAGTTGAGAACTCCAGAAGGCTCAGAAGATGATCGTACAAGAGAAAACCGACTGCAAGAGATTCGAAGGCTTCAAACACTTCGATGGTATGAATACAAGTCACTTATTCCTCGCTGGGAGACACTGTTTGCTCTGAAGAATCCCTGGTCTGATGTCAAGGCATTAAGGCCCAAGTGGACGAAGGAAAATATACCACTTCCTCCAGCCGATGCTCACCCATCCTCTCTCAAAACACCTGATGATTTTGTTGACACCGGTTTTTGGCACGGCAATAAACCTATATAAGATTACCTCAAATGAAGAAGTGCTCTACATTAAAAAGTTGGGTATTGCCGATATGAACAACTTTGTAGTTCGAGCCATGATCATCCGATTCCATCTCAAGGGCCGAAACTATGTTGGAAGCGATAAGATCTTGGCATTCGAAGTACTATTCGGCCAATTAGGCCTTCAATACATCATCAAATGGAAAAATATTCTACATGGTGCGTCTTGGTCTCATCTAACCAGTCGATTTTGGTTTTTGAATCATCTCAATCCGAGTTCGTATGCAAAAGTTACAGCCCTCTGAGTACAACCCTGTCAAAGAGCAAAAAGTGACGCCCGGAGCCAGACACCTATACGATTGATGTCTGATGGAAAGCGTGAGGATTTCGGTCCTCAAGATGTCCCCGAATCAAAAAACGTTCAACACTAACGTTCATGGAAATTTTGAGGGCTACAACTTTGATGTTTTGAGTTTTTTCATCCGAGGTCGTTTACAGCCCCAAAACTACCAAAAACCGAACTGCTGTCCCAGGCCCACTTGTAATCCGAGTTCGGTTAAGTTTGGAAAGATTTGGACGGGATTTGAAGTCCTTCTCTTGTACGGAAAGTCCAGCCTCCTCATACATAGATGAGGTGACGGCCGATTGAAACAACACACAATCACAAAACACAACAAACCCTACCTTTACATCCAATCTACCGTGTTCTTTCTTCTCGTTCTTCGTCTATTTTTGTTTTTGCAGGAAGACGAATCGCGAAGCTCCAGGGGCGTCCAGGACGACCTAGGGCAGCCAGTCGTTGCCGAGTTCTCTGATGGGGTCCCTCCCGAGGGCTTGGGGCGTATGGTTCAAAAAGAGTTAACCGGATTATCTTGCGTATCGTGCTCCCGGTTGGCCTCCCACGGTGCGAGCTGCGGAGTATCTCCCTCGGCGCCGCGGGTACACGTGACGTGTTCGTGTAGGGCGCAATTCAGCGTCAACACACTTTTTGGCGACTCCGCTGGGGACGAAAGCTTTAAACAGTCTCCGGCCTGTTCTTTCTACGAGGAAAATCGTCATCAAGTTGCTGCAATCTACATTGGTAACATGTATCATCAATCTTCTTGTGTAGATGCAAATAATTCATATGTTGTTGCTAGAGCTCCTAATGAGCATGATGCATCGGCTAGCCCTAGTTTTATGAATAGTAGATCTAATTGTGTGCAACATCCGGTTCATAATAATTTCTACGCTTCAAGTTCTAGTTTTAGCAGCATTCAACATATGTATCCCAGCCCTCATGCATCGGCAACCCCACAAATCATATGCCGATGAACAACATGATGAGTTCGGTTAATAGAGTTGAAACACATCATGTAGGATCGTCCAATAGTATACAACAAAGTGTTTCATCTTTTTATTCACCGACAACTAACTTGCAATATATGAATCAAAACATGCCGGTGGATAGGGGACTTGGCCATGCTACTACAAGTTATTCGGCCAATTATCCTCAACCATCATATGCTATACCTCATGATATTAATTCTTTGGCATCATATGCAACTGTGGATGTTCATAATTTGGCTTCACACCTTCATGCTTATAGCCGAATAAGTGGAAATCCTGCAGGAGCACATCTTCCTTTACCTAACACTGTAGCATATAATCTTGCCCCTAAACAATTGCATAATTTCGGCGACATCTCATTGCCGAAAGAGTCTAATAGCATTGGGGGGCAATCCAATGAAGATTGGGTTGAAGTTGGACGAAAAAAGTTTAAAGATGGCATAGCTGCAATATTTGCTGAGTTTAGACGAGAACAAGCAGCCTTGCGAATCAAAGAAAGAAACAATAATGATTTGGATAATAGACGCAATTCGGTTATTGAAAAAGCCGAATCAACTAGTGTGTGTTTCGAATCCATCAAATCCAAAGAGTCAAGCACCATTGAGAAAGGGCATGACAAGCATATAACCGTGCTTGATTTTTCTGAGGCTAAGGGAACCTATTTCCTGTCCTATGAGTTTCGTGCCACAGAAATTGATGAGCATCAAGAACAAAGTGATATGGCCAAACAAAATTTGGTTAATGATGAACATCAATAATACAAATGTGCAGCTGAGAAAAGTTCACTTGATAATTATTCGAGCGATGAAGCACGGAACGAAGACAAAGATAAGGACAATGTGTTGGAGAGTTATCCAAAAGTGGATCAAGCTATTGTTCATATCACACAATCATCGTGCTCTCCCAACATATTTGATGAGGTATGTTTAGCAAGTAATTTACCTATTTTCCGATTTGGTCGCAACTTTATTGTTGATACATCTATTAGAAAAATTCTCATTAGCAATCTTGAAAGACCAATGAAGAAGGGTAATTTATTTGTTAATAATAAAATCATTGCAAGGCATATCGGTCAACATGTTGTGCCATTTATAGAGACCGATAATGAATTATTGTTGCAGCCAAAGCTTTCCCCGTTGCTGTACTTAAAACTTATATCTAAGTGGGTAGCTTTGTTTGTTTCATACTTGGCTTACACTTGGTCTCAATTGAGGCATATGTGCTCTGACAATTTTCGTTTCAGAAATTTAAAGTCAAGGTTGAATTCTCTTGAGAGAACCGATGCTATTGTAGTATCTTATCCAAAGGTATCCAAGATGGAGTGCAAAACACAATGCATAGCGGAATGGGGAGATTCCAAATCTGAACTATTCGTTTGCTTACGTCCAATGTCGTTCTCACACAAAGATCGGCTAGAAAACAAAAGGATTACCTTCGATTCAAATATGTGTGATCAGATCTTTGATTTGCTGCTAAAGAATGATTATATTATAAATCTTCATCATGATCTCAAGCCATCAATCCAAGGACAAATGTATTGCAAGTTACATGATTGGTTCAAGCATAATTTTGAGGATTGCAATATGTTTCGTCAAATAGTTAATTCGGCCATTGATAGTGGACGATTGAAACTTATTAAAAAACAAAAGGAATCATCATGCTATTCCTATTGGTCCTGATGGAAAAAAGTATTTGCATCGGCTGCTTCAAGCCGATTCATTTAAGGACAAGAAGGTAAAAACTGCAGGTGATGGGATCAAGCTTTCAAGTACACAAATTATTCCTGAGTGCAATGATGATATTCTTGGAGGCAAGGATTCTGTCAAAGATATAATGAAGACGCCAAGCACCGGGGGGCAACAAGAAAATCCAATGATCGATGAAATAAAAGGCCGAAGTAGACGGAAAGGTAAAAAGCCGAAAGTCACTTTCGCGCAGCTGTTGGAAAAATACCACAAGATAAGTGAGGAGAAGATTGCTTATCGGCCAAGTAGTTCAAAAACATCAAGATCACCCCTAGGCGCAAATCTAAAGATCAGTATTGGCAGATGGGAAATTTCAACGCATCATATTCATATCCTTATTTTGGGCCGCCAATACCGATGTCGTGGATACCTCCCTATGCTTATATGAATCAATATCCATCATGGGACAGGTATAATTCTATGGCACATTATCCATCTTATTTTGAATCATCTCATCAATATTATGCAGCTCCAAGAAGGTCCACATTCGATGAACAATTGCATAACAAAGACCATTTCAATCAAAATAAATTGGTCCGGAGCTCTAGAAAGAAGAAAGAGGTGGTCAAGCAAGTATATCGAGTTAAAAAAGATGGTCGCAAGTGTGCCACTTCAGATTTTATTTCAAATGACAAAGATCCAATTAAAGTGTTAAAGTTGGCTACTAAAGGCAAAGAAGAGGAGCAAACAAATCTTCAAAATCGAGATGCCAAATCTGAACGGAAGGAGTTGAGAGTGCACACGATCAAAAAGGAATTGCCACTGGTTGAAAAAGAATTACAACCGAGGTGTCCACTCGGTTTGTCGTATTGGCAAAAGAAGGAACTGCAAAATTGTGACGCCCCCAAAATCAGACCGTGTACAGTAATCATACACACAGGGTACACGACTGAGATTAGGGTGCCACGGTGATAATATCACAGCACAACACTAAACACAAAAGGATAACCAAATATTTTACAATAGAGGGGTCAAGCGGACCCGAATATATAAGTCATACAAGCCATAATATCTGAGTACAGACATAGTTAGTCAAGTTTTGCCTTAAGAAGGCTAGCACAAATCACATCAGAGATATAGAACGAAAAGGCGAGGCCTCCTGCCTGGGATCCACAGAACTACTCCTGGTCAACGGGGAACTCGACGTCGTAGAAGGCGCCTCCGGGGTACTCCTGCTCCTGAGCTCCAACGTCGGCTGCAGCGGCCGATCAGGCAAAACAGTAAAGGAAATACAGCAGGTGAGTATCTAGTATACCCGCGAGTCTTACGTCCGCTACTAAGCATTATGCATTGTATCAACGGAATGAAGAGGCTGTATATAGTGGACTGAAGACAGAAATTTAGAGCAAGGGTAAGAAGCTAGGCCTAACGAAGACTAGCATCTTCCGACAATGTCTTGCAGCATGAGGTAAGAATCAGCCAACAGTTTATATAAAGCATAAAGTAACAATGCAGCAGAAGTTGCTGCAGCATTGTATAATAATAAGTTGTAATACTTAACAATGCCTCCGAGTTCACCTCCACGACATCCCCGCGAGGAAGAAAACCCGGAACCATACAGTTTAATAATAATAGTTTCTAGTGGTAAGATCCAGCTTCAGCATAAAGCGTCCTGTTACCGTGGACACGGCTATTCGAATAGATTAATCTTCCCTGCAGGGGTGCACTTGTGTTACGCTACACGCACGGATCTCCAGGGTGGCGGGAACCTTGTTAGGGAACGCTCCACCGAGGCTATCCGACACTTCATAGCCCATCTTTCAAAGTCAACAGAGAGGTCATCCGCCGGTCTAAATCCTAAGTACGCCGAGCCTTGGACCCCAACCCAAACGTACTCCTGCACGGTGCGTGGCTGGCCGGTGAAGTTGAAGCAAATCCAAAAAGACACACTGCTCGAGAAATTAAGACAACACCACTTCCCGGCGCAGGCCGCGGTACTGCTGACGTCTGAAGAGTCCTCGGACGACACTAAGAAGCGGAGGAGCCCATAACTCGTAGTTCCCACGGGTAGGTAGTGCGTATATGGCATATAGCCAACTCAAGACATTCACTGAACCATTTAGCATTTTAATTAACCTGCGTGACAACCGTTATCGTTGCCTCGACTTAACCGACCCGCGGACAACGACAGCAGCCAGGACCACCAGTACATCGGTGCCTGCCATGTTGTCCCACCAAGTCACTGCGGTTACCAACAAGGTGAACCGTCTCCTTACCTTGTCTCGCGTGTGCTCCTGGAGGAGCTCGACTTTCGGGGGTTGGTAACTCTCGCGGCCAACGACCAGGGGCCAAGCACACCGGTTCACTGGTCGCACCCTCCCTGTCGTTCCGTCGCAATACCACTCGCGGGCACCGTTTGGTCGCCCGACTCCTTACCTGAAGGACAACCGTTATTCAGGACCCTAAGGCGGTAAGACAAAGTCAGCCTCGAGTGGAGTACAAGGATTACTCCTTGATAGCTCACACTTGAGGTGACTAGGCATAACCCAGATAGGGGCCTTTGACGGTGTCTGCTTTGTACCGTACCTGTGCAGTTATAATATTTGTATCCGCGTTCACTCCCCTGAGTGATCACGGCCCTCTATCTAAACCTAGCTAACAATGCGCAGGGCTCACTGCTGAATAATGCATAATAATAATAATAGGCAGCATAGGATAAAGGAAGGTACATCAAGGGGCGACAAAATCAGGCTATGCAATTGAATAGGATTGTAATCGTAGCAGCAGCAGTAACAATGCCTAGTGCAAGAAATGTACGGAAAGATAAGCGATATCTGGGGAAGAGAATGGCTCTACTTGCCTGCAAGCTCGACGGTAGTAGTAGGGTCGTCGACGACGTAGTCGTACTCAGCAGCGGTGTAGTCGACGGCAGCAGCGGGGTCTACCGAAGATTAAGGGGGGAAGAAACAGTAAATACACAGCAAGCATATACAAACAGATGCATGACATGATAGATGAAATGTTAACGGTATTCTAACGTAGTGCAATTCACGTTGCTCGGAGCGGAAATTCATCTGAGGATGAACTACCGGCTCCGGATGATTACCGGACAGGGTGTTCGGAGGGGGAGGGATCAAGCCGGAGGTGTCGTGGTTACCGGAACAACATAAGAGGGGTGTATCCGTGTTAGTTGAACCATTCCGGACAAGTTTCGTGTTCGGAATAAATTCATCCGGGCACTCTAACAGTACCGGACAATTTATCGGACAGACGGTCCGGAGGGGGAATGTTCGATGTTCGTTGTGTTAGAGGGGTGTGGTAGTCATACGGATAACGTATTCGTATTCGTTATATTTTTCTGATCAATTTTCATGTATAAAGTTTTTGAATCCGAGTTACGGTTTAAAAGTTATTGAATTTCAAAGTTTAAATCAATTTAAATGATTTTCTGGATTTCTTTTATTATTTATTCAACATTATCCAAAACATTATCCACAACATTATCCAGAACAGTGCTGACAGGTGGGACCCATTTGTCAGCCTCTGCTTTTATAAAACATTTAATTAAATCAGAAAAAGTCTCCGGACCCACATGTCAGAGACTGATTAACTTAACTAAATAGTTTTATTTAAGTTTTATTAAATTTTTAAACTTAATCAAGGAGGGCCCGCATGTCAGTGACTAGGGCTGCCCAGTCAGCATAGTTGACTGGTCAACCCAGTCAACTGGACCACGGGGACCCACTGGCAGTGACCCAGGGGGGTTGCCCCAGGGGTGCCACGTCAGGGGGCACCGGCGGCTAGACGCCGGCGTGCCCTGCACGGCGGAGGCCACGGGAGGGGTTCGGAATTTGGCTAGGGGGCACCGTTCGCCTCGGGGCTTGGTGCATTCGAAGCAGAAGACGACGGCGAGTGCACTGGTGGTGGTGGTTGCGCCGGAGACGCGCCGGAGCGACGTCGGCGACGTGCGCAGTGGCGGAGCCGAACGGGGCGAGGAAGACGACGACGTCCTAGCGCACGGGAACGAAGGGGTGACAGCGCGTTCGACTACTGGGAGCAGCGCGAGTGCAGTGACGCGCTTGGCCTGCCATACGCAGGCTCCAGGCCACGGCGGCGACCTCGCGGGCGGCGACGAGCTTCGGCTCCAATGGTGGAGCGGGCTACGGCGGGAGAGGAGGGGAGCGAGCGCGTGGGGAATGTGGCTGAGCTCACCAGGAGCGCGTAGAGGAGGGCAGTAGGCTCGGGGGAGGCTCGGCGACGCGGGAATTCGACGGCGATGTCGCGGCGGCGCCGGAGGGGAACGGTGGCGTAGTCGTCGCTGCCGGGCTCCACGGTTCGATTCCTTGCGCTCGGAGACGAGGACGTCGACGAGGAACACGCTGGACAGGTCTTCGGGGCTCGGGGAGGCTGTTGGCCGCGGCGGTTCACCACAGCGGCGAGGCTGCGCTCGGGTGATTCTTTCCCCGACGATGGCGAGAGGGGGAGGAGGGGAATGGGGTGGGGGGCGTGTCCAGGGAGCTACTGGGGTTGGCCTTATCGCCTCCCCGGTCGCAGGGAGCAGGTGAGGGAGGGGAGGCTCCAGCGGCGCTCGTGGCCACGGCTGCGCCACGGCGTCGAGTAGGTGGCCGACATGACGGGAGAAGGTGGGAGGTGGAAGACGGGCCGGGGTGGCTGGGCTGAGGTGGGCCTCGCCCCAGGCGACATTTAGCGTTTTTCCAATTTCTTTTCGTTTTGTATTCTGTAGATCTTTGTTGCAACAAAAATAACTGCCTCCCTATTTTTTTAAAATGTTTTTGGTGGGTGTAAATTAGTGTTACATATTACTAAGGTGCCACAAAAGTTTTTGCAGCAAAATAAAATCATTACATATTTCTTTTAATTATTAAATGCCCAAAGTAAGGGTTTTACCCTACTGTTTGAATTGTTTGGAATTTTCTGCAACTCCAAAAATTACCAAAGTTGGTCCAAAATGATTGTACTGATTTTAGGCAATTTACAAAAATAGTTTCATGATTTTTGAAACAACTTTGTTTGAGCCCATTTGTTTTAGTTTCCATTTAAAGTAGTTTCAGCTAGGGTTTGATTTCTTGATGAGCAAGATGCATTGTGCTTTGGGTTTTGATTACCAACCAGCATGATTTGAAAAGAGTAGAAGCAAGTTTTATTAGGGACAGGGGATAACAGTGATTAACCAACAGTGATAGTCAACAGTGATGGTGATTACTGTTACAGGCATCTGAGGGTGTTATAAATCTCCCCCACTACAAGAATTCTCGTCCCGAGAATTTAAGTGGTAGCGAGGAAAAGATCGGGGTATTCATCGCGAAGGCGATCTTCGCGTTCCCAAGTGGCTTCATCTTCAGAATGATTCGACCACTGAACCTTGAGGAACTTGACGGTCTTGTTGCGGGTTCGACGCTCAGACTGATCGAGAATGCGGCTCGGATGTTCTCGATAAGTCAAGTCTTGTTGCAGCTCGATCATATCATGCTCCACTTCGCGGATAGGATCCTTGAAGCAGCGACGGAGTTGCGACACGTGGAAGACATCGTGGACTTGGGAGAGGTTTGGCGGCAATTCCAACCGGTATGCCACGGGTCCACTCCTGGAAAGGATACGGAACGGGCCGATGTAGCGAGGGGCCAACTTGCCCTTGATACCGAAGCGATGAGTGCCCCTCATGGGAGTGACACGGAGGTATGCGTATTCACCAGGTTGATACTCCATTTCACGGTGTTTGCGGTCATAGTTGCTCTTCTGACGAGATTGTGCGGCCTTGAGATTTTCTTGCACAATGCGAACTTGTTCTTCAGCTTCTTGGACAAGATCCGGTCCGAAGTAGGGTCGTTCCCCAGTTCCTGACCAATTCAGGGGGGTTCGACATTTACGTCCATATAGAACTTCGAAGGGGGCCATCTTCAAGCTAGCCTGATAGCTATTGTTGTACGAGAATTCCGCGTACGGAAGGGCATCCTCCCATTTCATACCGAAAGAAAGGACACAAGCACGAAGCATGTATTCGAGCACTTGATTGACTCGTTCAACTTGGCCTTGCGACTGGGGGTGATAAGCGGTGCTGAGATTCAGACGAGTCCCGAAAGCTTCCATGAAACTATTCCAGTATCGTGAGGTGAAGATGCTGCCACGGTCTGAACTGATCTCCAACGGAATACCGTGGAGTGACACAATTCGGCAGATATACAAGTGTGCCAACTGACTAGCAGTGATCGTCTCCTTGACTGGCAGGAAGTGTGCAATCTTGGAGAATCGGTCGATGACGACAAAGATGGCACCGTTACCTTTCTGTGACTTAGGAAAACCGGTGACGAAGTCCATTTCAACTTTGTCCCACTTCCAATCAGGAGGAGGGAGTGGTCGCAACCAACCAGCAGGTTTCTGATGTCCGGCTTTGACGCGACTGCAAACGTCACATTGAGAAACATAGCGGGCGATGTCTTGCTTCATGTATGGCCACCAGTACTGTTGACGAAGGTCTTTATACATCTTGGTACTGCCAGGGTGGATTGACAAGGTAGAGTTATGGGCTTCTTCCATGATATCCGGACCACAGTTAATGAGGGGCGGGCTCACAGGAACTACTAAGAGGCCCTTGAAGTACACAGTATCACCATCATTGGCATCAATGGTAAAAGAGGAGGGCTTTCCTTCTGCGATGTCCTACTTGATCTTCACAATGTCAGGGGCCAGAGATTGTCTACTCTTGATGAGGGCGTCGAGCTTTGACTCGAGAACCAGGTTATTGAGGTAACCTCGAGGAACAATCTTGAGATTCAACTTGCGAAACTCTTCATACAGGAGTGGTTGCTGCACCTGAACCTCAAGTTCAGAATAGTAAGCTTTGCGGCTCAAGGCATCGGCCATCACATTAGCCTTGCCCGGGGTATACGAAATATCCATGTTGAAGTCGGCTATTGTCTCGAGCCATCGTTGTTGACGAAGATTCAGGTCTGGCTGAGTAAACAGGTACTTCAGACTTTGGTGGTCGGTGTAGACCTCACAACGATTACCGACGAGGTAATGTCGGCACATCTTCAATGCATAAATTACTGCTGCCAATTCGAGATCATGCGTTGGGTATTTGTCTTCGTGAGCACGCAACTGACGAGAGCCATAAGCAATCACTTTGCGCTCTTGCAATAGGACACATCCTAATCCTTGACGAGACGCGTCGCAATATATCACGAAGTCCTTCTGAGTATCAGGGGGAGCGAGCACCGGGGGAGAAGTTAGCTTGTCCTTGAGGGCTTGAAAACTTTCTTGACATTTATCCGTCCACTCAAACTTGATGCCTTTGTGAAGCAGATTAGTAAGAGGCCTGGCAATCTTGGAGAAATTCTCGACGAAACGGCGACAATAGCTAGCGAGCCCGAGGAAACTACGGACTTGCTTGACGGTCTTGGGAGGAGTCCAGTCAAGAATAGCCTGGATACGTTCTAGGGTGACAGCAATGCCATCCTTGGAAATCACATGTCCAAGGTAGGTTACTTCGGGAAGCCAGAACTCACACTTAGAAAACTTAGCGTAGAGTTTGTGTTCTCGAAGCTTCTCCAGTATAAGACGAAGATGTTCAGCATGTTCTTCTTCATTCTTGGAATATATCAAGATATCATCCAGATAAACCACGACGAACTGGTCGAGGTACTCCATGAAAATATAATTCATCAATCTGGAGAAGGTGGCTGGAGCATTGGTTAAGCCAAAGGACATGACGGTGTACTCGTATGAACCATAGCGAGTAATGAAGGCAGTCTTCGGAATGTCCTCATCACGGACTCGGATTTGGTGATAACCCAACCTCAAGTCGAGTTTAGAAAACACCTTGGATCCGGCAAGTTGATCATACAGATCATTGATCCGGGGAAGTGGGTATTTGTTCTGGATGGTGGCTTGGTTAATGGGTCGATAATCTTGGACCAATCGGTTTGTCCCATCGCTCTTCTTGACAAAGAGCGAAGGTGCTCCCCAAGCTGAGGAACTGGGGCGAATGAATCCTTTCTGAAGTGCCTTGTCGATTTCCTCCTTAAGTTCAAGGAGTTCATGTGGTGGCATCTTGTAAGGATGCTTGGCAATAGGGACGGTGCCTGGCTTCAAGTCGATGACGAATTCAACTTCTCTGATCGGGGGTATTCCCGGCAGTTCTTCCGGGAAGACATCGGGAAAATCGCGAACGACTGGAACGTTCTCGATGCCTTCGAGGGGGGCGGCATTCAAAGCATTCATCATAAATATTTGTGTTTCAGCATTACGGGTAACTCGGGCGGTGTGGTTAACAATCTCGCCGGAGGGGTGAAAAAGTTGGACAGACTTGGTGCCACAATAAAGTGCGGCATCGTGAAATTTCAACCAGTCCATTCCCAGAATGAGGTCTATGGTGGAAGACGTCAGGATGATGGGGGAGGCAAGGAATTCAAGTCCTTCAATTTCAACGATGGTTCCGGGCACTATCTTGGTGGTTCGGCATTGGCCTATAGGGGTGCGAACAACCATTGGTGGGTTCATCTTTTCCAATGCGAAGTTATGCGATAATGCAAATGCTTCCGACAAGAATGAATGCGATGCTCCTGTATCAAATAAAACAGCAGCAGGTACGGAATTAACGAGAAGGGTACCCATCACGGTAGCAGGTTGTTGCTGAGCTTCTTCAACATTGATGTTGTTGGCATGTCCACGAGCATAAGCAGCAGACCCAGTATTATAGTTGGGGGTCCTGTTGTTACCACGACCATTTCCACGGCCAGCGGGGTGAACTACCAGTTGTTTCTGTTTCTGGGGGCACTCTCTGGAAAAATGCCCAGGTTGGAGGCACGTGAAGCATAATCCATCCTGAGGACGAAGTGGGGTAGCATTGGGTGGTGCAGGCAGAGCTCTTGGCATCTGCGGTGCTGGAGGCAGACGGGGTGCAGCATAAGACGGCCTTGGAGCAGGGACAGCTGAATGAGTCACACTGGTAGGGAGCCAGATGCGGCGCTTCTGCGTTGCGCCCGAAGATGAGCCAACGTCACGATAACGCTTCAGAGAGTTCTTGTGCTCCATCTGGGCAGTCTCGACGGTGATAGCCTTGTTCACCATGGTGGCGAAGTTGGCGAAATCATGAACGGCAAGAGCGAGCCTGAGGTCCGGGTTGAGACCACGACGGAACTTCTGCTGCCTGCGAGCATCAGTGGTGATCTCTCCTTCCGCATAGCGGGAGAGGTTGAGGAACTCACGCTGATAGGCTTCAACAGTCATTTCGCCCTGAGTGAGGTTACGAAATTCTTCCGCCTTACGATCCATGATCCCCTGAGGAATGTAGCAAGCGCGGAAGGCAGACTGAAATTCATCCCAAGTGATGACTTCTTCAACTGGCAGGGAACGCTTGTGGGTGCTCCACCACTGAGCAGCGGCGCCTTTCAGATGATAAGACGCAAAGTTCACATAGTCGGCTGGATCGACATTAGCAGACTCCATCTCGTGAGTGATGTCGCGAAGCCAGTCATCAGCATCCAACGGCTGAACAGTGTTGCGGAACATAGTGCGGTTGAGGCGGGTGAAGTCGTGCAGAGTCACGGTGGCATGCTGATGGTGGTGCCCATTCTGATTCGGCTAGGGAAACTGAGCCATGATATTCTGCATGAACTGACGGTTCATCTCGAACTGCTGCATCATCGCGGCCATGTAATCCGGTGGCGGAGGTGGGTCGTTGGCAGCACGACCACGACCACGACCACCACGACCAGCCATCCTGCTAGAATTTAACAGGGGTATTTCAGCGATGAAAATTTAGCGAGATACCGGAATCAAGCCTGAAGTAAAACGACATCGTAAAGGAGGCGCAGATATATAAAGGAGTAGTCATATAAGACATACACATTCGCACACAGAATCAATCGAAAATCGGGCAGCGTAACGTCGTAGAAATTAAGGAAAAAAGACTCTCTAGGCGGCACGCAGACCGCGGTAAGGATTACACGACGCGACATAGATTCCACTATGTCAATCACGCCGCAAGAAAACTGTTGGCCACAGGAGTTGATGCCAGAGAACGCGCGGCCTGCCTAGAATGAGAATGGGATCCGCGGTCTGGGATCTGGCGTATGACTTCGGCGACACGACTCGATCAATGGGGGATGCACCATAAAAACGCCGGGTGGAATCAAGAGAACGTGATCCTAATGTCAGATTTTGTAAAACTTACCAGCAAGGATAAGAGAGCAGATTCCCAGAGCATAGGTAAGGAGAAAAGGATCATAATACCATAGATATCACACGTAGTGACATCGATGTGGGCCCGTAAGCCAAATATTAAGTTAGCAAAATAGTTTTTCAAAGTCTAGACTCAACTTCGACCAGGTAGTGGTGGGGTGGCTTCCTACAGGCAGTCGGCTCTAATACCAACTTGTGACGCCCCCAAAATCAGACCGTGTACAGTAATCATACACACAGGGTACACGACTGAGATTAGGGTGCCACGGTGATAATATCACAGCACAACACTAAACACAAAAGGATAACCAAATATTTTACAATAGAGGGGTCACGCGGACCCGAATATATAAGTCATACAAGCCATAATATCTGAGTACAGACATAGTTAGTCAAGTTTTGCCTTAAGAAGGCTAGCACAAATCACATCAGAGATATAGAACGAAAAGGCGAGGCCTCCTGCCTGGGATCCACAGAACTACTCCTGGTCAACGGGGAACTCGACGTCGTAGAAGGCGCCTCCGGGGTACTCCTGCTCCTGAGCTCCAACGTCGGCTGCAGCGGCCGATCAGGCAAAACAGTAAAGGAAATAAAGCAGGTGAGTATCTAGTATACCCGCGAGTCTTACGTCCGCTACTAAGCATTATGCATTGTATCAACGGAATGAAGAGGCTGTATATAGTGGACTGAAGACAGAAATTTAGAGCAAGGGTAAGAAGCTAGGCCTAACGAAGACTAGCATCTTCCGACGATGTCTTGCAGCATGAGGTAAGAATCAGCCAACAGTTTATATAAAGCATAAAGTAACAATGCAGCAGAAGTTGCTGCAGCATTGTATAATAATAAGTTGTAATACTTAACAATGCCTCCGAGTTCACCTCCACGACATCCCCGCGAGGAAGAAAACCCGGAACCATACAGTTTAATAATAATAGTTTCTAGTGGTAAGATCCAGCTTCAGCATAAAGCGTCCTGTTACCGTGGACACGGCTATTCGAATAGATTAATCTTCCCTGCAGGGGTGCACTTGTGTTACGCTACACGCACGGATCTCCAGGGTGGCGGGAACCTTGTTAGGGAACGCTCCACCGAGGCTATCCGACACTTCATAGCCCATCTTTCAAACTCAACAGAGAGGTCATCCGCCGGTCTAAATCCTAAGTACGCCGAGCCTTGGACCCCAACCCGAACGTACTCCTGCACGGTGCGTGGCTGGCCGGTGAAGTTGAAGCAAATCCAAAAAGACACACTTCTCGAGCAATTAAGACAACACCACTTCCCGGCGCAGGCCGCAGTACTGCTGACGTCTGAAGAGTCCTCGGACGACACTAAGAAGCGGAGGAGCCCATAACTCGTAGTTCCCATGGGTAGGTAGTGCGTACATGGCATATAGCCAACTCAAGACATTCGTTGAACCATTTAGCATTTTAATTAACCTGCGTGACAACCGTTATCTTTGCCTCGACTTAACCGACCCGCGGAAACCGACAGCAGCCAGGACCACCAGTACATCGGTGCCTGCCCTGTCGTCCCACCAAGTCACTGCGGTTACCAACAAGGTGAACCGTCTCCTTACCTTGTCTCGCGTGTGCTCCTGGAGGAGCTCGACTTTCGGGGGTTGGTAACTCTCGCGGCCAACGACCAGGGGCCAAGCACACCGGTACACTGGTCGTACCCTCCCTGTCATTCCGTCGCAATACCACTCGCGGGCACCGTTGGGTCGCCCGACTCCTTACCTGAAGGACAACCGTTATTCAGGACCCTAAGGCGGTAAGACAAAGTCAGCCTCGAGTGGAGTACAAGGATTACTCCTTGATAGCTCACACTTGAGGTGACTAGGCATAACCCAGATAGGGGCCTTTGACGGTGTCTGCTTTGTACCGTACCTGTGCAGTTATAATATTTGTATCCGCGTTCACTCCCCTGAGTGATCACGGCCCTCTATCTAAACCTAGCTAACAATGCGCAGGGCTCACTGCTGAATAATGCATAATAATAATAGGCAGCATAGGATAAAGGAAGGTACATCAAGGGGCGACAAAATCAGGCTATGCAATTGAATAGGATTGTAATCGTAGCAGCAGCAGTAACAATGCCTAGTGCAAGAAATGTACAGAAAGATAGGCGATATCTGGGGAAGAGAATGGCTCTGCTTGCCTGCAAGCTCGACGGTAGTAGTAGGGTCGTCGACGACGTAGTCGTACTCAGCAGCGGTGTAGTCGACGGCAGCAGCGGGGTCTACCGAAGATTAAGGGGGGAAGAAACAGTAAATACACAGCAAACATATACAAACAGATGCATGACATGATAGATGAAATGTTAACGGTATTCTAACGTAGTGCAATTCACGTTGCTCGGAGCGGAAATTCATCTGAGGATGAACTACCGGCTCCGGATGATTACCGGACAGGGTGTCCGGAGGGGGAAGGATCAAGCCGGAGGTGTCGTGGTTACCGGAACAACATAAGAGGGGTGTATCCGTGTTAGTTGAACCATTCCGGACAAGTTTCGTGTTCGGAATAAATTCATCTGGGCACTCTAACAGTACCGGACAATTTATCGGACAGACGGTCCGGAGGGGGAATGTTCGATGTTCGTTGTGTTAGAGGGGTGTGGTAGTCATACGGATAGCGTATTCGTATTCGTTATATTTTTCTGATCAATTTTCATGTATAAAGTTTTTGAATCCGAGTTACGGTTTAAAAGTTATTGAATTTCAAAGTTTAAATCAATTTAAATGATTTTCTGGATTTCTTTTATTATTTATTCAACATTATCCAAAAAATTATCCACAACATTATCTAGAACAGTGCTGACAGGTGGGACCCATATGTCAGCCTCTGCTTTTATAAAACATTTAATTAAATCAGAAAAAGTCTCCGGACCCACATGTCAGAGACTGATTAACTTAACTAAATAGTTTTATTTAAGTTTTATTAAATTTTTAAACTTAATCAAGGAGGGCCCGCATGTCAGTGACTAGGGCTGCCCAGTCAGCATAGTTGACTGGTCAACCCAGTCAACTGGACCACGGGGACCCACTGGCAGCGACCCAGGGGGGTTGCCCCAGGGGTGCCACGTCAGGGGGCACCGGCGGCTAGACGCCGGCGTGCCCAGCACGGCGGAGGCCACGGGAGGGGTTCGGAATTTGGCTAGGCGGCACCGTTCGCCTCGGGGCTTGGTGCATTCGAAGCAGAAGACGACGGCGAGTGCACTGGTGGTGGTGGTTGCGCCGGAGACGCGCCGGAGCGACGTCGGCGACGTGCGCAGCGGCGGAGCCGAACGGGGCGAGGAAGTCGACGACGTCCTAGCGCACGGGAACGAAGGGGTGACAGCGCGTTCGACTACTGGGAGCAGCGCGAGTGCAGTGACGCGCTTGGCCTGCCATACGCGGGCTCCAGGCCACGGCGGCGACCTCGCGGGCGGCGACGAGCTTCGGCTCCAATGGTGGAGCGGGCTATGGCGGGAGAGGAGGGGAGCGAGCGCGTGGGGAATGTGGCTGAGCTCACCAGGAGCGCGTAGAGGAGGGCAGTAGGCTCGGGGGAGGCTCGACGACGCGGGAATTCGACGGCGATGTCGCGGCGGCGCTGGAGGGGAACGGTGGCGTAGTCGTCGCTGCCGGGCTCCACGGTTCGATTCCTTGCGCTCGGAGACGAGGACGTCGACGAGGAACACGCTAGACAGGTCTTCGGGGCTCGGGGAGGCTGTTGGCCGCGGCGGTTCACCACGGCGGCGAGGTTGCGCTCGGGTGATTCTTTCCCCGACGATGGCGAGAGGGGGAGGAGGGGAATGGGGTGGGGGGCGTGTCCAGGGAGCTACTGGGGTTGGCCTTATCGCCTCCCCGGTTGCAGGGAGCAGGTGAGGGAGGGGAGGCTCCAGTGGCGCCCGTGGCCACGGCTGCGCCACGGCGTCGAGCAGGTGGCCGACATGACGGGAGCAGGTGGGAGGTGGAAGACGGGCCGGGGTGGCTGGGCTGAGGTGGGCCTCGCCCCAGGCGACATTTAGCGTTTTTCCAATTTCTTTTCGTTTTGTATTCTGTAGATCTTTGTTGCAACAAAAATAACTGCCTCCCTATTTTTGTAAAATGTTTTTGGTGGGTGTAAATTAGTGTTACATATTACTAAGGTGCCACAAAAGTTTTTGCAGCAAAATAAAATCATTACATATTTCTTTTAATTATTAAATGCCCAAAGTAAGGGTTTTACCCTACTGTTTGAATTGTTTGGAATTTTCTGCAACTCCAAAAATTACCAAAGTTGGTCCAAAATGATTGTACTGATTTTAGGCAATTTACAAAAATAGTTTCATGATTTTTGAAACAACTTTGTTTGAGCCCATTTGTTTTAGTTTCCATTTAAAGTAGTTTCAGCTAGGGTTTGATTTCTTGATGAGCAAGATGCATTGTGCTTTGGGTTTTGATTACCAACCATCATGATTTGAAAAGAGTAGAAGCAAGTTTGATTAGGGACAGGGGATAACAGTGATTAACCAACAGTGATAGTCAACAGTGATGATGATTACTGTTACAGGCATCTGAGGGTGTTACAAAAATCTTAGTGCACAAGAACTTGAGAAGAGAAACATGGCATGGGTTCTCAAAGGAAGTAATCTAAACAGGAATAATGCACAAGCTTTTATTGCAAAAAGTGCGGCAAAGGTGAAGAAGGAGAAGAGTTTAAAGAATGAACAAACAAACCAATGGTTTCCAAATCATTGGTCCATAAATTATCCATATTCTTCAGATATGCCATTGATGCCCATGCCAATGGATTCATCCTCAGGTATGATAGGTTACCCTCCATGGGCTTATTTTAGTCCATGGGTACATTACAATTTGTCTCATCATGAAAGGGGTTTACCGAATCACTACTCATTCGATTAGATGAGATCTTGTTGCTAATATACATGGCCGATAAGTAATTATCGCCCTTATAAAACATATGGCCGATGGAGTGTTGACATCGTCCTTATAACAAACATGGGCAAGTTATTTTTCGGCACGCAAGTTTTGCCGAAAAACAGGGGGGCATGTGTTGACACCGGTTTTTGGCACGGCAATAAACCTATATAAGATGACCTCAAATCAAGAAGTGCTCTACATGAAAAAGTTGGGTATTGTCGATATGAACAACTTTGTAGTTTGAGCCATGATCATCCGATTCCATCTCAAGGGACGAAACTATGTTGGAAGCGATAAGATCCTGGCATTCAAAGTACTATTCGGCCAATTAGGCCTTCAATACATCATCAAATGGAAAAAATTTCTACATGGTGCGGCTTGGTCTCGTCGAACCGGTCGATTTGGTTTTTGAATCATCTCATTCCGAGTTCGTATGCAAAAGTTACGACCCTCAGTGTACAACCCTGTCAAAGAGCAAAAAGTGACGCCCGGAGCCAGACACCTATACGATTGATGTCTAATGGAAAGCGTGAGGATTTCGTCCCTCAAGATGGCTCTGAATCAAAAAACATTAAAAATGAAAGTTCTTGGAAATTTCGAGGGCTACAACTTTGATGTTTTGAGTTTTTTCATCCGAGGTCGTTTACAGCCCCAAATCTACCAAAAACCGAACTGTTGTCCCAGGCCCACTTGTAATCCGAGTTCGGTTAAGTTTGGAAAGATTTGGACGGGATTTGAAGTCCTTCTCTTGTACGGAAAGTCCAGCCTCCTCATATATAGATGAGGTGAGGGCCGATTGAAACAACACACAATCGCAAAACACAACAAACCCTACCTTTACATCCAATCTACCGTGTTCTTTCTTCTCGTTCTTCGTCTATTCTTGTTCTTGCAGGATGACGAATCACGAAGCTCCAGGGGCGTCCAGGATGACCTAGGGCAGCCAATCGTCGCCGAGTTCTCTGACGGGGTCCCTCCCGATGGTTTGGGGCGTCTGGTTCAAAAATATTTAACCGGATTGTCTTGCGTATCGCACTTCCGGTTGGCCTCCCACGGTGCGAGCTGCGGAGTATCTCCCTCGGCGCCGCGAGTACACGTGACGTGTTCGTGTAGGGCGCAATTCAACGTCAACAGATTTCAAAGAGTTGGTTGCTGCTCGAGCTGAAGGAGAAAAAAAGAGAAAGGAGGCTAAAGCCAGAAAGGAGGCTGCTGCTGCTGAGGACACCGAGGATGTTGGTCCTAGCACCAAATCGAAGGCTGGCAAGAAATCTGCCAAGCGAAAGCGAAAGGAAGTTGTTGTTTCTCCACCAGAGGCAACCTCTGACGAAGAAGAAGCCGATTCCGATGGTCAAGACCCTGGCACAGAGGCAGATGTCGAGGACATTGCTCTGAAAAAGAAACCGAGCAATAAAGGCATCAGGATCCAGGAGCCAGCTGCTAAGGCTCCTCGAGCAACTTTTGACATGACCAATTTGGTCACTGATCCACCAATTTCCTCTGCCCCCCCCCCCCCCCCCCGTGCAAACTCGCAGGCAAAAACCCTCGGTCAGGTCGAAGGGAAAGCAAGCCCAAGTGGCTGAAGATGATGAGACCCTGATCCAGCGGAAGGAAAGGCTGGCCAAGCAACAAGAACTTGAAGCAAAAGACTTGGAAAAATCCAAACTTCTCAACTTCCACAGTCAACCCGAGCATAAGAAGGCCCAAGTTGCTCAACAATTGGGAATCCTGCATCTGGTAAATGAGAGATACAGACGCCATATCAAAGGAGGTACTGTCCCCAGTGCTCCGAAGGAAAAGGTTGTGGTCCCAAGTGCCACCGAGAAAGTAGTGGCTCCCACAGTCACGAAGGATAAGGATGCAGTCGCTAGTGCTGCGAAGAAAAATGCTGAGGCTGCAAGTGCCTCAAAGGATAAAGCTACGGCCCCCAGTGCCGTAACTAAACCGGTGGATGTTGCCAAGGCCACCAAGGAGGCCGAAAGGAAAGCCAAAGAGGCTAGGCAGAAGGCTCAGGCTGCTCCAGTCCCTCGAGCTGCCCCTGCTCCTACCCCTGCTGCACCAATTGTGTCCGGCCCTCGTGCCGATGAAGAAAGCTCCAATGAAGGAGATTCTGCTGCCAATGATGCATGGGATGCAGCGCAGATTTCCAACGTTCTTTGGCGTATGGCCACCACACCGAGCAAAGTGACTGCCAAGGATGATGTTCCTCCTGAGATACAAGAACGAGTAGCTCGCTACATGATTCGTTGGGAGGGATATCTTACCCAGGATCGCAAGGACAAAGAGCAAGACAACTTTTATTCCAAGCAGCTCCGAGCAGAAACTGAGGACCTTGTGTCTCGACAGTTTTTCAAGACCAAGCTTGCAACACTTGCTGACTCCAGAAGAGCACAAAAAGAAAACATCGCTGTTGTCAATGAAAAGGTTCGACGGATAGTATCTGATATGTGAAAGAAGCACAATGAAGCCCTCACCGAGAGACAATCTCGAAAGAGAAAGTCTATTGCCCCATCCTCTGCGCGTGGGACACCAAAGATCGAGAAAAATGCTAAGAAGCAAAAGTCCGCTGAGGTCGTTGCTGCAACAGCACGACAGGAAACTGCACCAACCCCCGCCAAGCAACCCACTCCACCCCGTACAAAAAACACCACCACCTCGCCAAAAAACTCCTCCCTCTCGTCAACCTTCACCACCAAAAGCTTCATCGCCACCACCCAATCCGCCATCACCACCACAAGTCATTCCATCGCCCACCCCAGCCGTCGAGCCTCAGGCTCAAATTGTGACCGAGCAACCTGCTCAGATCGAGCAAGAACAACATGCCCCAATTCCATCCGCGCAGAAGGATTATTCCTCTGCCCAGAATCTGAATGAAGGAGAAGACGCCGAAGTCGATATAACTACTGTTTCTTCTCGTCAAGATGCTGCCGAAGGAGAAAGCATTTGGAGGCTATGGAGACTGCAGAGGCCGAGAAGCATACAAATACCGACGAAGGAGGTGCCGTCGAACAGCAGGCCGAGGAAAATGCTCCTGCAACCATCCCATCTCAGGACATCATAAATGTTCCGTCTTCATTTCCTCGTCCTCCTGAGCCATTTTTGAAAATGCCAGATAATGCTGCTGAAGTTTTTCCCGTCGATGAGTTGCTGCACTCTGCTCATCCGAGAGAAATGCTGCCCTTGTTCCGCCCCGATGTCCCTCGAGGAGTCCCTATCTTCAAGAGGCAGGAACACAATCCATTTTTCTTCGGGACCAATCCCTACGAGAATCCTAGAAATGCATATTCTCTTCGGTTTTGGACCCAGGAGCAAGCTATCTATTATACTCGAGTGATGTATAACAAGGCTAGAATTTTCGAGCATCAGTATCTTGATATGCCTTCGGTGTACTCCACATCATGTTTCGAAAATGTTGCCGAAACTATTGATGGCCTGCATGCTCACAAGATGTTTGCTCTCGATTGTGGGTACAATCCCGAGCTCATCAAGCAATTTTATGCCACTTCGTATGTCACTGGTGATCCTGAGAATTCGAAGACTAGGAAATTTGATTATATGATTCAAGGCCAAGTGTTCCATATGACCGCCGATCAATTTCTGGCCATCATCAATTTACCTCGTTTCGAAGGATTACCACACAAGCTTCATGATCTGCCTGCCCCAACTCCAGCTGAATTCTCTACGTTGATGAATCCAGATGTCGTAGGAGATCACTTCCCAGATGAGCCGAAGCCAAGGCATCGAGTTTTTGAAGCAAAGTCATGGTTTTATATTCTTTCAAAGACTTTGATGCCAATGCTCGATGTGCACGATGATTTTCCCATTCCCCATGACGTGCAACTTTCTCTGTTGAAGTTAGTCCATGGTCATCCCTTCGATTTTGAAGACTACTTCATTCACACGTTGGTTTCCTGTGCTGATGATCACAATTCTCACAAACCATACACACCCTGGCTGATGGCAATCTGCAATTACTCTCGGGACGTGCCATTCCCCGTATCAATTTATCCCAAGATTTTTACTCCGCCTGTAAGGGAAGTATTGCAGATTATTTCTCGACCAAATGATTAGTTTGCAGAACACACTGGCATCCGCGCCCATATGACTGAGCGCAATATTCGCTCGAAATTTATCAAGCCCGTGCATCACATGGAGGTATCTCTTCGGTCTCAGCAGATGCTTCAACATCATATTGAACAAGATTTCCTTCAGAAGCAAAAGATGATGGATGTAATCAACCATCTACGCAACATTTCCATGAACAACAATCAGATGTTGCGTGAATGCCTTCGACGCGATTGGAAAGGGCCGCGCAAGTTCAATTCCCTCGGTCAACTTCAGCACTGCAGATTCGAAGAATATCCTCCGCATGTGAACAGGAACTGGACTAATGATGATCGTCTTGATTGACCAGATTTCAATATTCCTTTGCTTCCAAAGAACAGGGACGTGATTTCCGTCGATGATTTCTATCACATCACAGTGAACACCAATTCCTCCGACTCCGACAACGATGAACCTCCTCGACGCCAAGCGAGAGTTTACTCTCCCCGTCTTCGAAGCCCTCGGACACCTCCTGAATCTCAACTGGAATCCTCTGGAGATCATCATTCTTTCCGGACGAAGCTCACTCCTCCAGGCGATCGCCCCATTCGACGTCCTTCAACGCTCGTGGAATCTTCTCGACGTCGCCAGCGCCGCTCCAGCGAGTAGGGATTTCTTTCGACCCTATTCTCTCGAATTTTTGTACGTTGTGACAAAAAGGGGGAGATGTAGTGGCATCGAAGAAATTAGTTTGCCATCGGGGTTAAGGGTTTTTCTTTTCGTTCGTCGAACTTTTGAACCTTGAGTTTCTGAGTAGTTTCAACAAACTTTCGATTCATTTTCGATCTGGTTGTAACTAACTCTAAGTAGGTCTGTGAACTGCTACCTTTATCGTAAGATATCAATCTGCTATGCTTGCTTCACTTAACCTTTTGCATGAAGTTATCTTTCATATAAGTTCACAGGTTATTCGAGGAGATTGCATATTTCTCATTGAATATTATTTGGATTGCAATCTTGCTCGCTAAGATTATTGATGTTTTTCCCTCGACTCAACTATTGTCAAATATGCACTTCACCGGAAATTCACATCTTCCATGCATACATCAAGGGGGAGTATTTCATCGATCTTAGCACCGGGTTTTCATCGAAAACTCGAAAATTTCACATCATTTATCGATGCCTGTTTTATCAACAATCGTCCAAAAAGGGGGAGATTGTAAGAGCAAGTTTTGCCCCCAAAGGTTTTGGACATTGTTGGACAAAGCAGTAGTGGAACTAATATCATTTTCAAGTATAAACAAATACTTAGGTTCCGAAAGAATGGAGTTTGCAAGTAGAACGTCGAAGGACAACTCACTGCAGCAAAGCTGCAGTCAACTACCGAAATCTTTGAAGGAAGACGACCCCCAAAAAATGTCATTGAAGAAGAAGACACTCTTGTAAGAGAAAAAGTTTCACCTCGTGTGTTTTGGATATTGTTAGACAAGACAGTAGAGGAACTAACAATGTTTTCTAGTGTAAACAGTTGTATAGGTTCCTGAAGGACAAGCTAGGTGATAAAGCTTTAGGGAAGATTTTCAAGTTATCGAAGAATTACCCCCAGAGCGAAGCTTAATCACGAAGGATGACCCCCAAAAATGAAGGTGTCCTGAAGCTCTACTCATCGAAGGAAATGAAGAGGAGGACGCAAGACTTAGATGTTTTTGTGTAGTTCTTTTTCGGTTCTTTGAGTCATAGGACAAACCGTACTATCAAGAGGGGTATTTAGTTTGTGGACACCGAAGTCATTGAGAAATGCTCAGATCAAATCCACACCAAGTGAGAAGCCTGAGTGAAGAAATCTCATGTGCACTAAGTTAAGTTTCGGTAGTAAAGACTTCGTTCTTTGGCTACTGAAGCAGAACTAAGTCCGTGAGTCAGCTTTACTTGTTCCTCAAGTAAAGTTGCGCAGTGATGACAAATCCGACCGTTGTGGACACGTGTCGAGCTGTCACCTCGGGTCAATTTGGTCATTCCGCACCTCGGGATCGCCACCTATAAATACGCCGCCCCCTCCTCCATTTGCGGGTGGCTGCTCCAAGACTATTACAGAGAGAGATTGCTGAGAGCACCCCAAAAACACCACCGAAGCAAAACCCAAAATCCAGATACTGAAACCTAAGTCCCATTGATCTGAGTAGATTCGAGATGACTTAGGTAGAAGCTTGCTAGCCTTTTATCTTGGAGAACTGCAAGTCTCCTAGACGGTTAGAGAGTTGTTCTTCAGAGAGCGAAGAGTAATTGTCGCCTCGAAGTCCAGTTTGTCAAAGGTTTCGGTGATTTCCTTAATAATCAACCACGAGTGAAGAACTGACCAAGCTCAAGGAGTTTGGTGTAGTGGAGCAACGGACGGAGAGAGTTTTGCTCCAGGTGTTCAATCACCAGTCCCTCCAACCAGACGTAGCGCTTTGCAGAGCGTGAACTGGTCGAACAAACATCGTCGAGTCCCAGTTCGTTTTACTTCGTGCATTTACCTTCAGTATTGCATTTGCTTCACTGTTATGCTTCAACATGTTTTGTTTCGCTGCATTTAGTTTCACTTCCTGTTTTACTTCACTGTTCCGCACTACTTATGCTTCACTTCAAGAGTTTCATTCAAATTTTTTGAAGTGATCATTCACCCCCTCCCCCTCTGATCACATACTTGGACTTTCAATTGGTATCAGAGCTAGTCACTCCCTACACTCTGTGTGTTTTAGATTAACCTCCTGGAGTGTCTTCAAGTATGTCTTTTTCAGCTGTTCGCTCTGGCGAACCTATTCCTATTTTCAATGGGAAGGATTACTCGTACTGGAAGGACAAGATGAAAAGAAATATCATGGCTATCAATTACACTGCTTGGCAAGTTGTCTTGCATGGTGTTACAGTTGCAGACAAGAATGCTAGCACTCCTGAAGAAGCTCAACTGATTGATCTTGATTCTGTAGTTTGGGTGTTCATCACCAATCACTTGACACCAGAAAAGTATCATGAAGTGAAGAATATTCCAACTGCCAAAGGTGTCTGGGACTATCTTGAAAAGATTGGTGAAGGTGTTTCTACCCAGAGAGATGCCAGAATTGACACACTTCGAAGCAAATTCTATCGCTTCAAAAGACTCGAGGGTGAAAAAGTTAACTCAATTTACAACAGACTCACAGCTCTTGCAAATGAGTTGATTTCCCTCGGTGCTGATGACATTACTCCTCACTCAGTTGTCAGAACTCTGCTTCGCTCGTTAGATGACTCGTTTGATCACATTGTGCTGATGATCAAGGAAAGGACTGCTTACAGACGTCTTGTTGCTGCTGATGTTCTTGAGAGACTCACTACCTTTGAAATGGAAGAAGATGAGAAACGTGACATTAATGGTTCACGAAGAAAAACTCATGCTTTGAAAGCAAAAGCTTGACGTCATTCTTCACCCGAGGTCAGTTCTGCTTCAGGTGTAGAATCAGATGATCCTGCAAGTATTGGGAAGGATTTGGCATTGATCATGAGACGCTTCAACCGCTTCCAAAGAAAAGGTTTTTCTTCACCGAAGAAGAGTTTTTCTTCGAGAAGCTCCAGTCACTCTTCTCACCGCTCATCCTCAAGAAGCACTCCATCAAAATACAACTGTTGCTACAAGTGCAAGAAACCAGGTCACTTCATTGCTGATTGTCCTCTGTGGGAAGCTGAGAACAAAGCAAAGCATTCGCTCAGAGACTCCTCATCCAAGTCCCACAGATCTTCAAGAAGCTATGAGTCCAAGAGACATGATTCCAGTTCGAGAAGAGATAAGAAGAAAGATTCTGATGATGACAAGAAGAAGAAGTATCACAAGAAGCGTGAGGGTTCTTCTTCGAAGACTCACTCGTCTCGTCGAAGCAGCTCTCACCGAGCCAAGGCCTATCTGGGAAAGGAGATGAACTCTGAAGACGAAGCCTCTGGGTCCGAAGCTCATTCAGGCTCAAGGTCTGGGTCTGGGTCTGGGTCCGAATCAGATGGTGTTGCTGGTTTGGCCTTTGCTTCGTCAGATGCTTCGGCAAAAGCTTCGAGCTCATTCTTCACAAACTACAGTAGTGAAGATGAATCTCCTGCATATTGCTTCATGGCCAAGGCGAAGGTATCCTCATCAAAATCTAACTATGATACTTCTGATTGTTCCTCATATGACAGTGATTCCAAGATAAGCTATGCTAAACTTGCTAAAATTGCTTCAATCCAGCAAGATGAACTTGATTCATTAAGCAAAACCATTAAGAAATCAGAAACACTATTGATCGATGAGATAGAGAAAATT
Source organism: Bromus sterilis (assembly GCA_950022295.1). Lineage (NCBI taxonomy): Eukaryota > Viridiplantae > Streptophyta > Magnoliopsida > Poales > Poaceae > Bromus > Bromus sterilis. The sequence goes on along the minus strand of OX465596.1, from coordinate 40,430,583 downwards.
CAAACTTTGACAAATGAGCATGAAGCTCTAAAAGAAAAGTTTGAAGAATTATCCTCTCGGCATGATCTTCTTTCAGTTGATTATGAGAAGCTCACCTATGAATTTCGTCAGAGGAAAATGGCTCTCGAAAAACTGAAAGAGGCTCATGAAGAGTTGGAAAATGTCAATCTCTCTCTCATGGCTCAACAAGGTTCTGAAGCAAATCATAAAACTGAATCACCTTGTTTGGATTGTTTGGAACGAAGCAAAACTGATTCCAAAGGCAAAGTTCCTATTGTTATTGATGATACTAACGCCTCTGATGAGGACAATCCTGCTGTTACCGAGGAACTCCTCAGGTTGAAAAACTTATTTGAAACAGGGATGTTCAAAAGTGTGCAAGGTCACCAGTATCTCTGTGATATCCTGAGAAAGGCTCTCCTTCACAGGAATCCCAGGAATGAAGGTGTTGGTTTTGAGAGAAAGATAAACCCCGATGGCACCTATTGGGAACCTGAGTAGTATCCTAAGACTGTATGGGTCCTTGCGAAGGGGAACCCCATTGATATCGCTAACCTTTCAGGTTTTGATTGCAAGATGAACAAAGATATTGTGGACGAATCACTTGATTCTGACTACAAGCTCATAAAAGATGAACAGGGAAAGGTTACAGCTGAGTATGTTGGTACTCCTCCTAAGAATGGCTTCTATAAGAGGCAAATATGGGTGCAGAAAGCACTTGTGGAAAAACTTCCTGCTAGCCATACCATGCAGGGAAAGTCTTCGGTTCCACCGAATCATTTCTATTCTCTTGAAACGAGAAATGATCCTTTGGTGACCGAATCAAATGTTCCGCAGAAGCAATACTATCGTACTGGTCGTCATACTTATCGTCCTCACAATAATCATACTAAGATTGCATATGCTCACACTTATGCTAACCGTTCGCAGAGGACTTACATATATGGTGTGCTTGATGGTACACCGAAGCAATATACTCCTGTTCGCTTTAATATTGCTTCAGCCATTGCTTCAACGTCTTCTCAGTCACCTGCTCGTTTGTGGGCGGTTAAGAAGAACTAATTCTTCTGCAGGGCTATGTCTCCGGTGGATCTGAATGGGTCATGGATAGTGGTTGCACAAATCATATGACCGGAGACAAGGAGTTATTCACCGAAGAAAAACTATCTCAATCTTCTTTGAAGTACATTACCTTCGGTGATAACAACAAAGGTAAAGTGTTAGGTCTGGGTAAGATTGCCATATCGAAGGATAAGCACATTGACAAGGTTATGCTAGTCCAATCACTTGGATATAATCTTATGTCTATTTCCAAGTTATGCGATATGGGTATGCTTGTTCTGTTTTCTGCTTCGCGTTGTATTGTCTTTTCACAGGATGACTATGCGTTTGTCTTCGAGGGTTACCGAAAAGGAGATTTATACATTGTTGATTTTTCTTCGGGCCCTTCTGTATCCACTTGCTTAATGGCAAAAGCTTCATCTGGGTGGTTATGGCATCGAAGACTTGGTCATGCAGGGATGAGGAATCTTCATAACTTAGTGAAGAAGAATCATGTTATTGGTCTCAGCGAAGTAAAATTCGAGAAGGATCGTCTCTGCAGTGCTTGTGAAGCTGGTAAAATTACAAAGAAACATCATTCAGCGAAGACTATCATGACTACCACTCGTCCTCTTGAATTGCTTCATATGGATCTTTTTGGTCCTCAAAATTATGCAAGTCTGGGAGGAAACAAATATGGTCTAGTTATTGTTGATGACTTCTCTCGCTATACTTGGGTTTTCTTTTTGGATGACAATAGCAAGGTTGTTGAAATCTTCAAGTCATTCGCCAAGAGAGCTCAAACAGAATATGAATTATCTCTGAAGCATATCCGAAGTGATAATGGAACTGAATTAAAAAATACTCATATTGAAGATTTTCTTGATGATCATGGTTTTACTCATGAGTTCTCTGCTGCTTATACACCTCAACAAAATGGTGTTGTTGAAAGGAAGAATAGAACTCTTATTGAGATGGCCAGAACTATGCTTGCTGAATACAAGACTCCTATTAGGTTCTGGGCCGAAGCAATTAACACAGCTTGTCACATCATCAACAAGGTTTACCTTCACAAGTTTTTGAAGAAAACTTCGTATGAGCTTATCATTGGTAACAAACCAAATGTTTCATACCTTAGAGTGTTTGGTGCTCCATGCTTTATTAGAGACATGAATCATAGCTCCAAATTTGCCCCTAAGGCACATGAAGGTTTTCTTCTAGGTTATGGCTCAAACTCTCACACTTACAGGGTCTATAACTCTCACTTTGGGAAAGTTATGGAAACAGTGAATGTGAGATTTGATGAAACTAATGGCTCTCAAAAAGAGCATTTGCCTCATGATCTAGATGAACCTCCTCTTGATGAAGTGATCAGGTCCATGGCTATTGGAGAGATTCTCCCTGTTGAAGCCAATGCTCGTCAAGCTAATAGGGATGATGATGGTCCAATGTTCCCACACATAGCCCGGGGCGCTTGAGATCAACATCCTGAAGAAAATGGTGAACAGGACGAAGGAAATGCTGAAGCTGATGCTGAAGCTGAAGCTGACGCTGAAGCTAATGCAGATCCTGAAGCAGAAGCTGAGCCTGAAGCTAATGATTCAACCTTATCACGAGTCCGAAGAAGAGTTGATGTTGACTCGATTCTTGAAGAAATTCATCAACCAGGTCGCCCTACAACTCGGTCTCGTACTCGTTTGGCTAACTTCTGTGGAAATTTCTCTTTTGTCTCCATGTTAGAACCATCAAAGTTTGATGAAGCCATGAAGGATCCAGATTGGTTAACTGCCATGCTCGAAGAACTTAACCAATTCGAGCGAAACAAAGTCTGGTCCTTAGTTGAAAGGCCTGATCCCACGAAGCACAACATCATTGGTACAAAGTGGATATTTCACAACAAGCAAGATGAAGATGGTATAGTGGTAAGAAACAAAGCTCGACTGGTAGCACAAGGATACACCCAAATTGAAGGTATCGATTTCGGTGAAACTTATGCTCCAGTAGCTCGTCTCGAATCCATTCTTGTTATGCTTGCTTTTGAAAATTTCAATGGTATTCTGCTTTATCAAATGGATGTGAAGAGTGCTTTTCTTAACGGAGAAATCGAGGAAGAAGTATATGTTATGCAGCCTCCAGGTTTTGAAGACCCGAAGAAACCCGACATGGTGTACAGGTTGCACAAGGCTCTTTATGGGCTAAAGCAAGCACCTCGTGCTTGGTACGACACCTTGAAGGATTTTCTTCTGAAGAAAGGCTTCAAACCAGGAACCACTGATCCAACTCTTTTCACTCGATCTTATAATGGTGATTTGTTTGTATGTCAAATATATGTAGATGATATCATTTTTGGATGCACTAACACTGAAATCAGCGAAGAATTTGCCACTATGATGTCGAAGAAATATGAAATGTCAATGATGGGTGAACTGAAGTTCTTTCTTGGACTTCAAATCCGTCAACAGAAGAATGGCACCTTTATTTCTCAAGAAAAATATCTCAAGGATTGCCTGAAGAAGTTTGGTCTTACTGAATGCAAAACCATCAAGACGCCAATGCCTACCAATGGCTTCTTAGATGCAGATGAGAAAGGGAAAGCCTTCGACCAGAAGAAGTATCGGTCTATGATTGGATCACTTTTATATCTTTGTGCTTCTAGACCTGACATTATGCTTTCAGTATGTATTTGTGCTCGTTTTCAGGCAAATCCAAAAGAATCACATCATATGGCTGTAAAGAGAATTCTTCGTTATCTTGCTCACACACCTACCTTGGGGTTGTGGTATCCCAAGGGTGCTCAGTTTGATCTTATTGGCTATTCTGACTCAGACTGGGCTGGTGATCGTGTGGATAGGAAATCAACTTCAGGGACTTGTCATTTCCTTGGAAGATCACTTGTGTGTTGGGCTTCGAAGAAGCAAAACTGTGTTTCTATATCTACTGCTGAAGCTCAATATATTGCAGCTGGGTCATGTTGTACCCAGATTCTATGGCTGAAGCAAACGCTGAAGGATTATGGTATTCATGTGAAGAAAATTCCACTCCTGTGTGATAATGAGAGTGCAATCAAAATTGCTCACAATCCTGTACAACACTCTCGCACGAAGCATATTGATATTCGCCATCATTTTCTTCGTGATCATGTTCAGCGTGAAGATATTGTTATTAGTCATGTCAGAACAGAAGATCAACTGGCAGACATTTTCACGAAACCATTGGATGAGAAAAGGTTCTGTACGTTAAGGTGTGAGCTCAATATATTGGATTCACGACATGTACTGTAAGACTGAAGCTTTTTACTTATGTACATATTCATTTACGTCGTAGCTTATCTATTTAGTTTCGTTGTTTGTTTTTAAGCTTCGTTTTGTTTATTTTAGTTTCGTTTGGACTTTGTCCTCTATGCTTATCACCTTTTGCTTCGTTTGATTCTTCTTCGAGGTGATAAAGTTTCGGACCCTATCCCTTCTATTCCTTTTCGTTCTTACTCTATCTGTCCAAAATGGTTGAGCACAATTGACACGGAAAGTATTCTGCTTCGAACGTCAATGAGTTCCGAAGAAAATGCCTCCAATTTTCATCGAAGTTTTTTCTCATGTCGAGGACTTATTCTTCGGTCGTTGTGATCCCCTCAAATCCGGGTTGTTGAGATTTTCTCGCGATTCGCCACGAAATCCTCGCCGTAGAATCCGGAGAGACAGGCGCTGGGGGCCGTTCGATCTGATCTGACAGCTCCTGTCAGACCGGCCTATATAAGGCATCCCCACCCCAGCGAAGCCAACCTCACATCATTCACGGCTCCCCGGAACCCTATCTCTCCCGAGCGCCGCCGAGCTCCTCGTCCCCGTCGCCGTTCTCGCTGCTTCGCTGCCGGAAGAGCGCCGCCGTGGACTTCCCGCCGTCGAAGAGCACATCCTCTCTGCTCCTCGCCGCCGTAGAAGCTCGACGCCACCGATTTAGTGTACGCCGAGCCTCGATCCAATCTCCATCCCCTTCGCTCGTTTCAGATTGGATCCGAGTTCTTAGTTCATTTGTTTTTGGATGTTTTCTTTAGGTTTCTTTGATCCGTTGGATCGTTGCTCTGTTGGGAAACCTGTTTCTGCTAGTCAAGGTCCCTATCTCGATTCAGGTTAGAAACTAGGGTTAGAACTCATCTGTTCTGCGCTAGGGTTTCAGCTCAGCTGTGAGATTGAGTCTAGCCCAAAACAGATCAGAAACTCTACCCAAATTCTTCACTGAATCTCTTGTCAACATTTTTTTGATCGAAACTTTTGTTGGTGCTCATTCCATACTCGTCTTTTTCCCTCGCAACCTTTGTGCTTTTTCACAGGATGTCTGCAGAGTTTGAATTCGGCAATGAGTCACCCAACCTTGATCGCATCAACGAAGCAGAACAGGCTGCTCCGAAGAAGAAAGGTGGCAGAACGAAGGAAAAGAACAATGCAAGAGGCATCCCCGAATCCATTCGCATTGAGCTTGGATATGATACGCCTCCTGGAGAAACCAAGGATCAGCGCAAGAATAGATTGCAAAACATTCGACGGTACTGGGCAGTACGTTGGTACAAGTACAAGAGTATTCCCACCTGGAAGTGGACCATGCAGTTCGCCTTCAGTCCACCATACAGATATACTTCAACCATGTGCAGTCAGTACACTGAAGAAAATCGTCACCTGTACTACCCAGTTCCACCGAAGTTTCCTCACCCCAACACCCTCAAGACACCAGGTAACTACCCAGAAGAACAAGAACGTCTGAGACTTGCTGCTGAAGCCAAAAGGCTGAAAGAAGAGAAGAAGGCAGCCAAGCTGGCTGCAGCTGAAGCCCAAGGTGAAGGGCCTAGCAAGAAGAAGAAGAAACTGAAGAAGAAATCTGCTTCACCACCGCATGCTACCACTGAAGATGAAGAACATGCCAGATTAGAGCCAGCTGCTCTGGAAGATTTCATCATGGATGAATCCAATGCAGCTGATGATGAATCAGACGTTGAAGCTGATGACGAATCAGAAGATTCTGCTCCCCCCCCCGAAGCAAAAGCTTAAGATCCTGCTGAAGAAAAAGGCAGGAGAGAAACCTGATGCAAGGGTCAAGCCTTCTGCTCGCCCCAATATTGACCTCTCAAATCTAGTGGTCTCGAAGCCCTTGGCCTCCAAGCCACCGGCTGAAGCCCCCGAAGAAGAGAGAAGAACAAAACAGAGGCAAGACCCCGCCAAGAGACAGCCTGCAAAGGTTTCAGCCCCACCGAAGCCCAAGCAGTCTGCTGCATCAAAGCCTTCAGTGCAGCACAAGCTCACTGAAGAAGAGTTAAGACAGAAAGACCTCGAAGAGGCACTAGAGCGCAACGTCGCTGCCCGAAGTGCAGCCGACAAGAAGAAGGCCGAGGAAGATGCTGCTAGGCAGCGAAGGGAATTGAATGCTGCTAAAGTTGCTGCTGAGAAGGCTGAGACGAAGCGCAAGCTCGCCGAAGCCGAAAGGAACGAAGAAAAAGCTGCAGCTGAAGCCAAACAGCTTGTTGAAGCTGAAGCTAAACGCAAGGCTTCGCTAGAAGGCCTCAGGACCAAGAAAGCAGAGAAAGCTGCTAGGGCAAGCTAGAAGAAGCCCGTGGTCGAAATGACTCCCTCAGCATTTCCATCAAAGCAGAAAGGCATATCTTTGTCTGAAGCTCATGCTGAAGCTGATCCACAGAGTGATCAACCATTCTCTGACCCACGTGAAGAAGAACTCTGGGATCAGTTGGGCATCACAGAAGCCCTTTGGGAGAAGTGTGCAGCTGTAGATCCAGATGCTGTTGATGTTGGAGAAGTATACATTTCCAAATCTATTGAAGCAATGATCACCACTATGATCAGTCAGCTGAAGGATTTGCATTCACGAGATTGATCTGAAATGACAAAGATTCACAACTATCAGAAGAGAGTTGAATCTGAACCAGAAGAAGAATTCAAACAACATGCCTTGGGATTGCTTCAACGAGTGACTGAAGTCAATTCCACCACCAAAGATAATATCAAAATCTTCAAAGGCAGAGTCAAGGCTGCTGTAGATGAAATGGTGAAGACCCATAATGCTTCAATTATGGAGAGAGAGTCCAGGAAACGTAAGGCTTCGCCCGAAGCTGAACGTGATGTTGCACCATCCCCGAAGCCTGCAACAACTAAGGCTACATGACCCTCACCAAAGAAGAAAACCATCAAGAGGCGCAAGGTTACTTTGGTCGAAGCCGCAGATATGGATACTAGTGATGAACGGTTACAGGGGTCTCCTGAAGCTGTTCCCACCCCTGCACCGAAGCCAAAGCCATCCAAGCCCGCACCAAAACCTTCTGCCCCACCCACCAAGACTCCCACTCCTCCTCCTACTAGAACCACCCCCAAGCAAACTCCACCTCCAAAAGCTACAACCCCCACTCCTACGCCTGCTCGAACGAACACTCCCATACCACCTCGTGTCCCCACACCCATTCCCCCTCGTGCCCCCGAACCACAAAGGATTCCCACTCCACCTGATGCTCCCGCACCACCTCCATCCCCTCCACATGAAGCCAATGCACCATCCCCAACCCACTCTAGAACCCATGTTTCCCGAGATTATTCCTCAGCCAGGACAGTTCAAGAGTCTGAAGCACATGTGCCAGATACCGAAGCACATGTTGACGAAGACGAACAAGTCCAGATTCTGAATCCATTGCAAGAGCAAGCGCTAGTAGTTTCTCAGTCTGCTGGCCCTTCAAGAGTCAATCCAATTGCTCCTCTGCAAAGGATTCGTGAGCGGTCTCGTCCATGCCAAGATACCCAACTCGATTCCAACTACCCTCGTGAAACATTTCCCATTTTCAAGGGTGCTGGTTATTCTTCGCGGCATGGCCCAGAGTTTGACATGGAACTTCATAGGAAGAAGCTTCGTTTCTTTGGTGTCAGTCCATATGCTTCGGATCGAACTGCTGATGATCTTCGTTTTTGGACTGCAGAACAACAGATTTTATACACCAAGGTTTACTGCCAGCAAGGCAATCTGTTTAGGCACAAGTTTCTGCACATGCGAAGTCTTTCCACCGCATCTTGTTTTCATAATGTCCTCGAAATCATTGAGAATCAGAATTTGACTCGGTTGTTTGCATTGAGCACTCCCTTCAACTCAGAGCTCATCAAGCAATTCTATGCCACACTTTATGTATCTGGTGAAGATGATAACCCCAGATCATGGATTTTGGAATGGATGATTCAAGGCAAAGTATTCAGAATGACCTCAGAAGAATTCATGGAAGTTGTTAATATTCCAAGGCATTCTGGTGTTCATGAAAAGATTCACATTCTGCCTGAACTGTCTGAAGAAGAATTTGCAACTCTGTTGGACCCTGAAGCCACTGAAGGCCACATTTCTCAAAACATTCGCCCGAAGCATTTGAATTTCATTTCCAGGACTTGGTTCTATATCCTGTCCAACTCATTGATTCCTTTGAGTACTGCTTCGGAAGAATCAAATCTGTATCCAGAAACAACGCATGCTATCCTAAAGCTCACTCATGGTCTTCTGTTTGATTTTGAAGACTGCTTCATCAGGAATATGGTTCATGTAGCGGAGCTACCTTTCACACTAAAACCATATGCTCCTTGGCTGCAAGTTGTCTGTGATTATGGCAGGAATGAAGACTTTGTGGCTCGTCATCACCCGAAGCTTTTCACGCCCCCAGTGCGTGACTCTTTGGATCTGCTGAGGAAGCCCAATGATCCTTTTGCCACTTATGTTGGCGTTCGTCACGAAGTCAATGAGCGCAACTTATCGAAGAAATTTCAGAAAGACTGCCATCACTTTGAAGTTAATCTTCGCTCACAGCAAATGCTAGAGAATTACATTGAAGCAAATCAACGACAGATGCAATGGCTTGCTAACGAGATCAATCGTGTTGGCAACATTTGCATGAAAAACAATCAGTACTTGCGTGTACTGAAGAGGCATTCCTGGAAAGGGCTCCGGAAGTTTCACTCAGTGAAAAGTCTTCGTAAGCATCGCATCTTCAAAGAATATGACCATCTTCGCCGAAACTTTTCACGTGATGACACAGTGGACCGCCAGAATCAGAAGATCCCTCCCCTGCACAAGATTGATGAAGTCTTCTTCGTCAACGAGCCTGAACCCATCCGGCCCGACACCGTCTCGGAGAATGACTCCATCACCTCCAAGGACGACGACGACCTCGACGACAGCGACCTCGACATCAACCTCATCACTCAGAGTCGTCATGAAGCTATTCCTACGTCTTCTTCCGAAGAAGAATCCTCGGGCGATGAATCTTCGTCTGATGAGGCTTCGTCGAGCTCTGCTTCATCGGGTCCTCAGGGTGCAGATGCCGCGCGTTAGATCTCTCGAACCTCCTCTCAACCTTTTGTCCAATCATTGACAAAAAGGGGGAGAATGAGGGCATCGATGAGTTAGTTCTGCATCGGGGAAAGGGGTTTGCCTTTTTTTTTGCTTCGTTTGGTTAAGTTACAACAAACATTCCATTCTTTTTCGATTGGGTTGCAACTTAAGTTTTACTTCGGTCATGCTACTTCTGTGATACGCTTAAGTTTTAATAACCCCCTTTGCTTGCAAGTATTGCTTCGTATCTTCTATCTTGCAGGTGGTTATTATTTTCTAAGTCACAGGTTATTGGAAGCAATTGCATTCATTTCAGGATATTTACATCTTCTAATGCAATTGTATTCGCTAAGATATTATGTTTTGCTCTCCACCGAAGAAATTCATCCCAAGCATTAACTTCGATTATATAAATCTTCGATGCTTGCATTCAGGGGGAGTCAAAAACTTCATATCTTAGAGTTTGTCCCTTCACATCACAAAAACTTCAATATCTTTTATCGATGCCTGTTTTGTCAACAATAGTCCAAAAAGGGGGAGATTGTAAGAGCAAAAGTTTCACCTCGTTTGTTTTGGATATTGTTGGACAAGACAGTAGAGGAACTAACAATGTTTTCTAGTGTAAACAGTTGTATAGGTTCCTGAAGGACAAGCTAGGTGATAAAGCTTCAGGGAAGATTTTCAAGTTATCAAAGAATTACCCCCCAGAGTGAAGCTTAATCACGAAGGATGACCCCCAAAAATGAAGGTGTCCTGAAGCTCTACTCATCGAAGGAAATGAAGAGGACGACGCAAGACTTAGATGTTTTTGTGTAGTTCTTTTTCGGTTCTTTGAGTCATAGGACAAACCGTACTATCAAGAGGGGTATTTAGTTTGTGGACACCGAAGTCATTGAGAAATGCTCAGATCAAATCCACACCAAGTGAGAAGCCTGAGTGAAGAAATCTCATGTGCACTAAGTTAAGTTTCGGTAGTAAAGACTTCGTTCTTTGGCTACTGAAGCGGAACTAAGTCTGTGAGTCAGCTTTACTTGTTCCTCAAGTAAAGTTGCGCAGTGATGACAAATCCGACCGTTGTGGACACGTGTTGAGCTGTCACCTCGGGTCAATTTGGTCATTCCGCACCTCGGGATCGCCACCTATAAATACGCCGCCCCCTCCTCCATTTGCGGGTGGCTGCTCCAAGACTATTCCAGAGAGAGATTGCTGAGAGCACCCCAAAAACACCACCGAAGCAAAACCCAAAATCCAGATACTGAAACCTAAGTCCCATTGATCTGAGTAGATTCGAGATGACTTAGGTAGAAGCTTGCTAGCCTTTTATCTTGGAGAACTGCAAGTCTCCTAGAAGGTTAGAGAGTTGTTCTTCAGAGAGCGAAGAGTAATTGTCGCCTCGAAGTCCAGTTTGTCAAAGGTTTCGGTGATTTCCTTAATAATCAACCACGAGTGAAGAACTGACCAAGCTCAAGGAGTTTGGTGTAGTGGAGCAACGGACGGAGAGAGTTTTGCTCCAGGTGTTCAATCACCAGTCCCTCCAACCAGACGTAGCGCTTTGCAGAGCGTGAACTGGTCGAACAAACATCGTCGAGTCCCAGTTCGTTTTACTTCGTGCATTTACCTTCAGTATTGCATTTGCTTCACTGTTATGCTTCAACATGTTTTGTTTCGCTGCATTTAGTTTCACTTCCTGTTTTACTTCACTGTTCCGCACTACTTATGCTTCACTTCAAGAGTTTCATTCGAAATTTTTGAAGTGATCATTCACCTCCTCCCCCTCTGATCACATACTTGGACTTTCAACTCTCGAGTAAAAGCGCAACGAGGAGAAAGCTGAAGCTGGTCGAAGACTTAGTCCTTTTACTAGTTTCTCTTTATTTTCTTGAGTCGTAGGAAAAACCTTACTATCAAGAGGGGTTTGCTAGTTGAGATCTTTGTTGAAGTAAATTTTCTCTGCTCAACCTAAACCCACAAAATCCTACCGAGAGAAATCTTACTGAGTCGAGTGAATAGCTCGAAGGCAAAGTCATCGCACTTCGTGCCTTCGAGAGAGAATCGTTCGGTAAGTCGGCTTACTTGTTCCTCAAGTAAAGTTGCGCAGTGATTGAAATCCGACCGGTGTGGACATGCGTCAAGCGGTTGCATCGGGTCACTTCAGTCATTTTACCCATTGGGATCGCCACCTATAAATACCCCGCACCTACCCGCCATTTCGGGTTGGCTGCTCCACTGAAGATTCTAAGACATAATACTGTGAGCATCCCAAGAGAGATTCATCGAGAGAAAACCAAAACCCAAGTCTGAACTGAGTTGAGCAATTCACAGAGACTTAGGTAGATATTAGCTGATCTTTTTATCTTGGAGAACTGCAAGTCTCCTAGACGGTTAGGCGTCACCTGTCAAGCAGTCGAAGAGAAATTGTCGCTGCTGAAGGAAGTTTGTAAAGGTCTCGGAGATTTCCTGAATCATCTACCACGAGTGAAAACGGGACAAGCTCGAGGAGTTTGTTGCAGTGGAGAATAGGACGGAGAGAGTTTTGCTCTAGGTGTTCAATCACCAGTCCCTCCAACCAGACGTAGCACTTTGCAGAGTGTGAACTAGTTTACCAAACATTGTCGTGTCAGGCTCGTTTTCCTTCTCGCATTTACATTAAGTAGTTACTCGTTGCCTGTTTGCCTTTGATGTTTTCTTTCGCTCCTAATCCTTTCGATCCATGCATGTCTTTCGATACTGTATTCCCATCGAGATGCCTGTAGTCCTTCGTGGTTTGTCTGAATTCCTTCTAAGTTCCTTAGAATGTTTAGAAGTGACCATTCATCCCCTACCCTCTAATCATTCTTGAGCTTTCAGGTTCTCGTTCTACAAGAGTTGTGCTAGCTTACTGACTAATGAAGAATGCTAAATGAAAGAAAAAAGAATAAAAAAAGAAAAAAAGAAAAAGGGAAATGAGGACTAAGAAGACTAAACTAGTTGAATGAGGGTTTAAATCTGACTAAAGATGACCAAGGAATACAAAATGACTTACAATAATAAGAGGCTGTTGGAATGTATGTAAAATTTGTGTGGACACCGGTGCTTAGCTCAAACTTGAACTATATGACCGTGGGCACACACAATTTAAAATATCCATTCCAAGCAAGGTCTAATGACCGGCGGCGGCGGCCCTCCCAACGGCGTCCGAGGCGGCGGGCGGTGTGGACAGATCTGGCCCCTGGCGGTCTGCTCCGGCGTGGAGGGATGTGCGGGGGTGCCCCCGTGGTGGTGGAGGCAGACGGCTCTGGCGCTGCCAGTTCTGGTCGCGCTTCTCATCGGGGGTGTCGCGGGGGGCGGCCCTGGTCCGATCCGGTCATCAGCGACCATCCTTCGGCAAGGGTTGCGGAGCAGCATAAGCTACGCCTGCCGGCTCCTTACTGTGTGTAGGGGCCGTGGCGGCGTGGTGGTGGTGTGCCTGGACTGCGACGTCTGGATGCGGCCGGCAAACGACACGGGGTGCGACGGCTTGGTTCAGAGGTTGTTGGTCGGTTCGGCGGCAGCAACCGAGAATGGCGGTGGTCCCTGATCTGCGGCTGCAGTTTAGGGAGGTGGTGCGGGCTAGTGCGGGTTGCGGTAGCGTGGTAGCTGCGGTTCGCCTGGCAGCGTGGGGCGATGGTGCGACAGTCCCCTTCTCCCGGGTCTGGGCCGGGTGCCTGGTCCTAGGGTTTGTGCTCGGGCAGGCCAGATCTGGGCCTGAGGCAAATCGGGGTCGCTCCTCGGGTAGGTGTGGATGGTCTTGGCTTGGGGTGCCTCCGTGGACGGGCCGTCACGGAGGTGGTGTGCGATGGTGGTGGCCGGACAATGTTGTCTGACCTATTGATCGGTGCCTTGACCTCGGTTTGTCGTCGGGTGAGCTCCAGGTGGGCTTGACGGTGGTCGTCGACAGTCCTAGGATCGTGCCCCCTAGCTCCAGGAGGGCTTGATGGGGATGCAGGCATCGACCCCTCCTACAGTGGAGGGTCAACCCAGATCTGGGGACTGATGCCGGACATTGAGTGGACAACTGAGGTCTACTCGTCCGACTGAGGTTGAAGTGTCGTGAGGTGGAGGGTGGCGGTGTCTGGGGCAGGGATGCTGGGCGGCGACCCTGGATGGTGGACCACATGGTTGCTTTCCGGCAGGCACCATGGTGGTGGTGGTGGCTCCTCCCGGTTGTGTGGGCAACGGGTGGCGGAGCGTCGGGTAGCTCGGGCATTCCCTCTCTAGTAGGGACGATGCCCTGATATGGATCTGGGAATTAGACCTCGTGGCGCTCTCCCTGGCGGCATCGGAGGCATGGGGGAGGTGCCGAGTGAAAGCTCTGTGTCTTGTCACCGGCGGCGGCAACACTCGTGGGTGCCGCTCTCTTCCTGAAGATGTCTTCGTGGCTCTTCTCCTCGTGTCAAGGCTTCGGGTGAAGATCTTTGTCCATCTGGACTCGGAAGCGACGACGTTCTGCGTCGTCTTCCCTCTCGAGGGCATTGTTGTGAAGCCTAGGTGTGTTAAGATGTAGCATGGGGTTGTGTGTAGTTCTGCTGATGCCTTCTGCTGGTCGCGTACGTGCACCGTGTATCTCAGGATCAACTTTGTAAGAGGATTTCCTCACCACCTTGTATCGTTCGGCCGTGTACCTTGGTTCAATTCGTTTATCTATAAATGGTGGCGAAAGCCTAGCAAGGTCTAATGACAGACATGAAAGAGGACAAGGAACTGAGAAATGACTAATAAAAAAAATGAAATATGAGAATGAACCAATCAAACCAAGAGCTGCTTGACTCTGTTGAATACCCCAACCCCATATTTTCTCTCGAAATTGTTCTTTATAAGCATCTCGCTGCAAAAGAAGAAGAAAACTCTACTACCAACTACATCTGAAACACAAAACTGATAAGACACAAGACCATGCTAACTAAGATTGAAAATTCTTAATAGACTGGGATGAGTGATATTAAACTCACCTATGCTTGAAATTTTTAGATCCGGGGTCCAATGGGACTACCAAAGATGGTTCATCTTCTCTAATCAATACATACTGGAACACACACAAAAAGTGTCATATTTTATTTTTGCGTTTTATCATGCTTAACATATTTGTGGAGTGCATTGTAAAAATGATTGTGTTAAAACACTTAAAAGGCAAGAAAAGCAATTAGTCGGTACTGTTCGTACTCATACCAATCTTCCAGTACTGATGATAGGTTCATGGGAAGCGGCAACAGAAACTACATAAAGAAAATGAGCCGAAGAACTGAGCATTGGCCACATATACATAAGCAAGAACTGAAGAAAATTAAATAAAATTGAGAAATGTAAGAGAAAGAGATGATGAAAAACTAACTGAAGAAATTAACCTAAAGTACTGAACACCTCCCGAGAATTGATTGCAAGGTACTAGTTACAAAAAATTATAACCAACAACAAGGTACAGATAGAACAGACTTCAACGGACAGGTTGAGTTGAAGAAAATGGTACTCCCTCTGTAACTTAACATAAGATGTTCTTTGACACTATGACAATGTCAAAAAACATCTTATATTACGTTAGCAAGGTAGCACAAACTAATCATATTACTAACAGCAGCATTCAGCCGCATCAGCACAAATAATCTCATCGTGCAGAGATCGGACCACAACTTGCCAGGAGACATGCAAGTTACTTTATCTGCTATCAAGTCCTACAACACAGTCTAGCGAGGTAAGAGACAGGGTGCGCTGCTAATTAACTTACAGAGATCCTTTCTGCTAGATAGATTGGAAGCGTGCCTTTGACCTCAGGCCGCCTGCGTGCTTATATATAGGCGCAACAGACCTGGAGAGATTACGGGGATTGAGCTATCGCTAGGATACGCTCGGTTACAGGAGATCACGGAGAAGATAAGAATAGCTAAAGATAAATACAACACGTAAATAAACTTATCTCCTATACAATATCTAAACTGTCTAACATCCTCCCTCAATCTAAACCTGCTAAGTTTTGCCAAGGTTGAGATTGTTCTTGAACTCATCAAGTCTCCGTAGAGTAAGCGGTTTTGTAAACCCATTTGCAAGTTGATCTCCTGTTGGAACAAAGTCAATCTCAAGTAATTTGTTGTCTACTCTTTCACGAACAAAGTGATAATCAACCTCTATATGTTTTGTTCATGCATGGAAGATAGGATTAGCCGAAAGGTAGGTTGCACAAATATTACCACACTATAGCTTTGCGGCCTTAGGAGTTTTGATCCCATGTTGAAAGAGCAAAGTTTGTATCCACATGACTTCTGCAGTAGCATTTTCCATTGATTTATATTCTGCCTCTGTACTCGACCTTGAGACAGTGGCCTGTTTTCTTGCATTCCATGATACAAGATTTGACCCCAGGAATACAACAAATCCACATGTGGCCCGACCTCCTTCCCAATTTGCATCAGAGTAGGCACTGACAAGAGTAGATGGTGACTTAGTAATATGTATTCCAAGTCCCATTGTGATTCAAAAATATCTCAGAATCATTTTCACGACTGTCCAATGAAGGGTACTAGGAGCATGTAAATACTGGCAAACTTTATTAACAGAGTAAGCAATGTCAGGACGAGTCAACGTCAAATACTTAGTGCACCAACAATACTTCTGTAATTAGTTGCATCTTCAGTACCAAGTAGTTCTCCTCCCTCAAGAGTGAGTTTTTCTGAGACTGAAAGTGGTGTACTTACATGTTTGCAGTTTTCAAGCCCTACCCTTCTAAGAATATCAGTAGCATATTTTTCTTGTTTCAAAAGGATGCCATTCTTTATCTGCTTAACTTCTATACCGAGAAAGTAGTGGAGATCTCCCAAATCTTTAAGAGAAAATTCAACACTAAGATCTCGAAGTAGGCAATTAGTGGCATCTAAACTGGAGCTTGCAACAATTATATCATCAACATAAACAAGAACAAATACAATAGTTCTACCATTATTATAAAAGAACAATGATGTATCTGCCTTGGATGGAATAAAGCCGAGCTGTTGGAGTTGAGTGCATAGCTTGGAGTACCATGCTCTTGGTGCCTGTTTCAACCCATACTGTGCTTTATCCAACTTACAAACATAATGTGGTGTGCTCTTATTTTCATACCCTGGTGGTTGCCGCATGAACACTTCTTCCTCAAGAACACCATGAAGAAACGCGTTCTGAACATCTAACTGACGTAAACTCCACCCTCTAGAGACAACAATAGATAGAAGAAGTCTGATAGTGATTGCCTTAACAACAGGGCTAAACGTGTCCTCATAATCAATGCCAAATCTTTGTTTAAAACCCTTTGCAACTAGTCTAGATTTGTATCTGATGGCTTCTCGCCCCTCGTTGGTTACCCCAAGTGGAAGGTTTGAGATGCAGTGCTGCAACAAGTTTCCCTCGGTGAAGATACCAAGGTTATCGAACCAGTAGGACTCAGGAGATACAAGTAGGTGGCAACGTCGCCAAAAATTTCTTCCTGACTATGGTGTTGTCGTGGACCTGCACACAACAACAAATAACTTTGCTCCCAACGAGTACAGAGGAGTTGTCAATTCCTCCGGCCTTGTCGTTTACAAAGGATCAACGCAAGAGATAAAAAGGTGCAAAGGAAAGTAAAATCTGAAAGTAAATTGAGGGTGTGAACAATAATGTGACGATGGATCGGGGTCCCATGATTTTCACTAGTGACGTCTCTCTCCCAAAAGACGATAAAAGTGCTAGCGAGGTAAACAAATCACAGTTGGGCAATTGACAGGATTATGAAGGCACCGCAATGCTAACTATGCTGCAAAGAAAGGAAGGGCTCAAAAGAAATGGGCAGTACGCCAAGGTAAGTAGACCGAAATCCATCTGCATCTACTACGAATCATCCACCTTGAGATATCTATCCAGAACATTTCGCTGGTATTAAGTTGTGAATCCCACCCAAAGTGTAAACTCAAAGCAACAGACAACTGCATTAAAAGAACTTTGCGTAAAGTAAACAATCCTTGCACCCGCAGGTACAAGCACCGTTGTTTTATCCCTGGTGGCAACATCACATCCCCTAGTCTCATGTTTCTGTCAATCAAGCTAGACATCAGGGGGCTGAACCCACAATCAAGCATAACGCTCTCTCTTGGAGTTGCAAATAAAATACTTGGCCAAAGCAAATACCGCAACGGAGAACATGCAATAATTTACTAAACAACAAAATATAAAATAGAAGAACCAAATATATTACTCATCACAATCTGAACATAGTCTCATAATCCATCAGATCCCAACAAACTCAGCATAGCAACAACATAAATTACATAGGTGCCTCGATCATGTGAGGCAACTCACGAGGACTCGAAAGTGGAAGCACAAAAGGGGAGAGATTCATCACATAGCTACTGGTCACGGACCCATGGCCCAAGGGAAACTACTCACGGTACATACGAGAGGCGTCCATGGCTATGGAGGGTCTCCCGGAGGGGGTAGCTTCTCCCGGCAGGGTGCCAGAACAGCTTCTCTAGGCAGCCCCGATCTTGAAACGGCGGCGGCGGCGGAACAGAGGCGAGATCACGAAAGAGGAGTCCATATTAGGGGTTTCCACCCCGAGGGGTAAATATAGGCGAAGGGGGGCATCGAGGGGACCCATGAGGCAGTCAGGAGGGTCCCTGGCGCGGCCCAGGGTGGGGCCGCGCCACCTGCCCTCCTGGCTGCCTGGTGGTGGCCCCCCTTCCCTCTCTTGGTGATTCCGGAAGCTTCTGTTGCGCTGATTTTATATATAATTTTTCCGGAATTTTTGGAGCACTTTTAATGGCCGGAAAACATGAAATACAAAAACAGCAGAAAACAGAAACTGGCAAATGGGTGCACTGAGTTAATAGGTTAGTCCAAATAGGTTCAAAAGTGTATGAAAGTTCAAGCAAAACATGGCAAAGTCACACAAAACATGCATGGAGCAAGCAGAAATTATAGATACGTTTGGGACGTATCAACATCCCCAAGCTTAATTCCAGCTCGTCCTCGAGTAGGTAAATGATAACAAGCATAATTTCTGTGGTGACATGCCACACAACCAAATAAGAACTTTTAATTAAAGCAATCAAAGCATGCAATTCAATTCAAGTCTTAACAAGCTAGAGTCTATATTAGCATTGACACAAGCAACAAAAGAACAAAAGGTGCAAGAGCTCTCGCTGTCCGTGACTCGAATGTCTCCAAATGGTGTTTGCGTGCAAGCAAGGGACTGGGAAGAAAGAGAAAAAAGGTTGTTGAGAACAACTATCTACTAAAGTTTCACACTTGGTCTCCTTTGGATTCTTATCTGGACTCGTCCCTAGACCACTAGCCAGGTACAAGTCAAACTGATCCACTCCCTTTCGATATTTTGAGCACTCATGCAATGGATGATCGTGAGCAAGAATGTTGACACCTAAAAGGCGAAACAGAAAGAAGGTGGAGTAGGAAGACAAAAAGGTGTGAAAGGCTCACATCAATGATGACAATCATAAGCGAGACAAGGCCATATGATAGATATGATGCGAGGAGTAGGGATTGCCATACAACGGATGCACATGTGAGCTAAAAGCTCTCCAAGGGAACTAGTGGGGGTGCATCTAACTTGCTTGCTCAAGAAGACCTAGAGCTCGTTTGAGGAGGCTCATCATTGGAATATACAAGCCAAGTTCTATAATGTGAAGGGTCCCCACATAGCTATATGCATGATGATGATCTCTATGGAGTACAAGGGATAGAAGATGAAGTACTAGTGTGGATCTCTCAAAAGGAATAGTAGTATGCCCCCTTCTCTCTTTTTATTTTTATTTTTATTTTTTGGTGGCCTCAATGGCTCTTTATATTTAACTCTCATTTGTCCTCTTTGGGATCTTTTGATTTTGTCCTCTTTGGGATCTTTTCCTCACTTTAGGGGCAATACTCTATATTTTACAAGAATATAGGAGATCTTTCACACTTTACAAAGGTAATCACATAAAGAAAATGTAACTATCATGATGCAAATGTATGCCTCTGCCAGGGTAGCAGGATATGCAATGATACTAGCGCGTCATGTAGCAATGATTAGGGAAAGGCCCAACTAGCATGCGGCTCATCGATCAAGCAAGTAGCATGTATGACATGAAGATCAAGTCACGAGAAGGTGGATGTTGCATGGCAATGTATCTCGGAAAGGCTATGGAAATGCCTTGTAGGTAGGTATGGTGGCTGTTTTGAGGAAAGATATAAGGAGGTTTAAGATGACAGAGCGTATCGTGCCAAGGGTTTGGATGCACCGGCGAAGTATGCACCAACTCTCGAGGTGAGAAAGGGCAATGCACGGTACCGAAGGGGCTAGAAAAAGTATAGGTGGGTGGAAGTGTCAACTTTCGAATACTCACATTAGTCCGAAGAACCCATGCACTTATTATCAGTAACTCTCAATCTAATCAGGAGGTTCACAAAGAGACAGGTACCCCGAGGAGGAGTGTATGGGGGTTTGGTTATCCTTGCGCATCCTCGACTCATGGTACGTGAGTGTACTCTAATATTCGAACCCTCCAGAGGTTAGTGATCCATCTAGTAGCTAGAGTTCTCAACAGGGGTTTTTTGGTTTTTGAAAAACACATAGATTGCCCAAAATACGACATCTATCACTAATAGGCAAGAGCTCTTGACACCATAAGTTCAAACATTACTCTAGTCAATACCTCAAAACTATTGCAAGTTACTACTACAAAGAGAACAATAACTTTAACTACCTACTTTCAGTCAAGACACAGAACTCAGTGCAACAGGCAAACTCTCTAACAAGATAAAACATGCAACCTATAGAAAGTTCCACCTAAGACAAAATAAAAGCTCTAGAAAAACTAAAGCACTACAATTAAAAAGAGCAACAACTAAGAAAAGAAAAAGAACAGCTCACAGCTAAAAGAATAAGCATGCCAATCCTATGAGGAGTTCTAGTTCAAGCGGAGCGTGAATCTCTCCCACATAAAAGAGTAAGTTGGGGTCTAACTTGTTACTACAGCAACTAAAGCAAAACAAACCTAGAAAAGTAAAGAGCGAGACGCTCCAAGCAAAGCACATAACGCATGAAGTGATAAAAATATAGTGCAACGAGGGACAAACTGATGATTGTTGATGAAGAAGGGGATGCTCGAGGGCATCCCCAAGATTAGACGCTTGAGTATTCTTGAATATTTACTGGGGGTGCACATGGGCATCCCCAAGCTTGAGCGTTTGACACTCCTGAATCTTCTTTCATCATCCTCCATCGCGTACTTGAAAACTCCCTTCATACATAACTCATTTTAGGCTGATTAGAGAGGTTAGTACCCTAATAAAATAATTTTCCTCTACTGCAAATAAAGATTTCCAGGAATAGCTACTGTTTCTCAAGATTGCCAAAAAGTTTTTGCAAAGAAAAAGCAAGCTTAAGGTTTGCAAAAGTAAGGAGAGACAAAACGTGGCAGAATCCGTGAAAAACAGAACAACAGAGAGAAATGAATTTTTTAGGGATACTTCTGCAACTCAAATAAAAAAACTCAGAACATACGGAAGTTTCGTAATTGTATAGAGCACGATGTGTAAAAATTTCAGCTCAAAAAGATGAATTGGTATTTTTCTGTGATTTTTCTAGTCACGAGGACAGAATCTGTTTTCTGTACAGCATGTCACAACTTTTACTTCCCTTGCCGTATGAGGCTAAACTTGGCACAAAGCTTGAAAAGTAAAGATACAATGATGTTGCTACAGTAGTAAAAATCATCAAGACCACTAAGAACAGAACAAAAGCAAAAAGAAAAACCTAAATTCGTTGCGGGTTGCCTCCCGAAAGCGCTTCTTTAGAGCCATTAGCTAGGCTTAAAGCAGAAGATCAAAGTTCTCCAAAATCATCGGAAGGTTCACCAAGGATTTCAAAAGGGTTTTCAATAAGCTCATCCTTGTTCTTCCGAGGTAAGAGGTACGTACCTTTTGCCTTACCACGCAAACGTATTTGTTCTTTTCCTATATCAATGACGCCTTTCATGGCTCGGAGGAAGTCCCTTCCGAGCACTATATTTCCTTTGTTGGTCTTCATGATTGCAAAGTCAATCTCTACACTCCTTCTAAGAAACATGACCTGGACATATTTTAATCTTCCCTGGATCTCAGAAATACCACCATTAGAATGTTCATGGAAAGATGGAAATTTGTCCATTCTTGCAAGGTACAAAGAATCATAAATAAAGTTTGGCATTATAGAAACTGTAGATCCAATGTCACAAAAAGCAAGGAAGTTTTGATTAGAGATAACAACCCTAACAAAAGGCTCCCAGTCATTTTCTATTTCCAAAATCTCCTCTCTAGGGGGATTTAACTTCTCTACTTCTTTTAAGTCTAGAGTATCAAGTCTCTTCTCAATAGTAGCAATTCTGTGTACAACAGTGTTAAGACCATCATAAACAAAATAACCAGATAAACCATGTATAATTTCAAGAGCTCTAGCTTCATCACACTCTAAAAAGTCTCCTTCGGCTATAAGATCAAGAGAGTGCTTACACCACTTAAAAAGGCCAAAGTAAAAATTTCTAAGCACAATTCTTATAGGTAACCAAGGCATATTTGCCTTATGTGCTTCAGAAATTCTGTCCCATGCCTTCTTTATATTCTCCCCGTTCTTTTGATGGAAATCCAAGACTTCGGATTCCCTCATAGTACCAACTCCTAACATACTTAACCACACAAGAAGGGTAACGGGTGTTTTTGGTATTTTTGATTAGGGACACAAAAGTAAAAACTAAAAGGTAAACTAACAAGACTAAAAAGCAAAGGTAAAAGATAGTGTGCAACTCCCCTATCTTGTAGACTTGATTCCCCGGAAACGGCGCTAGAAATTTTCTTGATGGCTTCTCGCCCCTCGTTGGTTACCCCAAGTGGAAGGTTTGAGATGCAGTGCAGCAGCAAGTTTCCCTCGGTGAAGATACCAAGGTTATCGAACCAGTAGGACTCAGGAGATACAAGAAGGTGGCAACGTCGCCAGAAATTGCTTCCTGACTAGGGTGTTGTCGTGGACCTGCACACATCAACAAATAACTTTGCTCCCAACGAGTACAGAGGAGTTGTCAATTCCTCCAGCCTTGTCGTTTACAAAGGATCAACGCAAGAGATAAAAAGGTGCAAAGGAAAGTAAAAGCTGAAAGTAAATTGAGGGTGTGAACAATAATGTGAAGATGGACCGGGTCCCATGATTTTCACTAGTGATGTCTCTCTCCCAAAAGACGATAAAAGTGCTAGCGAGGTAAACAAATCACAGTTGGGCAATTGACAGGATTATGAAGGCACCGCAATGCTAACTATGCTGCAAAGAAAGGAAGGGCTCAAAAGAAATGGGCAGTACGCCAAGGTAAGTAGACCGAAATCCATCTGCATCTACTACGAATCATCCACTTTGAGATATCTATCCAGAACATCTCGCTGGTATTAAGTTGTGAATCCCACCCAAAGTGTAAACTCAAAGCAACAGACAACTGCATTAAAAGAACTTTGCGTAAAGTAAACAATCCTTGCACCCGCAGGTACAAGCACCGTTGTTTTATCCCTGGTGGCAACAACACATCCCCTAGTCTCATGTTTCTGTCACTCAAGCTAGACATCAGGGGGCTGAACCCACAATCAAGCATAACGCTCTCTCTTGGAGTTGCAAATAAAATACTTGGCCAAAGCAAATACCGCAACGGAGAACATGCAAGAATTTACTAAAGAACAAAATATAAAATAGAAGAACCAAATATATTACTCATCACAATCTGAACATAGTCTCATAATCCATCAGATCCCAACAAACTCAGCATAGCAACAGCATAAATTACATAGGTGCCTCGATCATGTGAGGCAGCTCACGAGGACTCGAAAGTGGAAGCACAAAAGGGGAGAGATTCATCACGTAGCTACTGGTCACGGACCCATGGTCCAAGGGAAACTACTCACGGTACATACGAGAGGCGTCCATGGCTATGGAGGGTCTCCCGGAGGGGGTAGCTTCTCCCGGCAGGGTGTTAGAGCAGCTTCTCCAGGCAGCCCCGATCTTGAAACGGCGGCGGCGGCGGAACAGAGGCGAGATCGCAAAAGAGGAGTCCATATTAGGGGTTTCCACCCCGTGGGGTAAATATAGGCGAAGGGGGGCATCGAGGGGACCCACGAGGCAGTCAGGAGGGTCCCTGGCGCGGCCCAGGGTGGGGCCGCGCCACCTGCCCTCCTGGCTGTCTGGTGGTGGCCCCCCTTCCCTCTCTTGGTGATTCCGGAAGCTTCTGTTGCGCTGATTTTATATATAATTTTCCCGGAATTTTTGGAGCACTTTTAATGGCCGGAAAACATGAAATACAAAAACAGCAGAAAACAGAAACTGGCAAATGGGTGCACTGAGTTAATAGGTTAGTCCAAATAGGTTCAAAAGTGTATGAAAGTTCAAGCAAAACATGGCAAAGTCACACAAAATATGCATGGAGCAAGCAGAAATTATAGATACGTTTGGGACGTATCGGTATCTATCTATGCTTCCGTTAGATTTTATTTTAATTTTATAGACCCATTTGCAGTCAATCACATTTTTTCTTTCTCTGGTGTAACCAAGTGCCAAGATTTATTTTTCATAAGAGCGTCATATTCAACATCCATTGCTTCCTTCCAACTTTTATGAGCAAGTACATCATGCAAATTAACAGGTTCATCTGTGCTGGTAAGGAAAGCATGCTTACTTTTGTCATACCTTATTGTCCCATCTTTATAGTCCTTCGGTTTGAAAATACCAGAACTTGATCTTGTAGACCGTACTGGAATAGTCATTGAAGAGGTGGCTGAGGCAGTGGAGATAAACGGCGCAGAAAAACCCGCATGCAGCCCTGTGCTGGCTGGCACGTCACCAGATCCGAGGGAGATCCCTCTCAGGATTGCTCCGCCTGTCACTGCAGCTTTTGGTGCCTGGTCAGATGACCGCTCGTCAGTGACGTGTCAATAGCGACCCGCTCGATAGCGACCGGATCAGCAGCGAGCATCCCGCCCTCCTTCGTGGGCTCGCGGTCGCCACCACATGCAGTGGGCTCCACACTGGTGTATTTGTCGGCCACAGACGGGCCTGGCTCAGTCCTGAGGCCGCCTGGAGCTGCACAGGAGTTCCCACGAGGCAGCGCGGGGTCTATACTCCTCACGAGGAAGGGATCCTCCTGGGATCGCGCCCCGCTGCTGCTGTCGATCGAATCAACATGGATTTCAGCGCCCATTTTGTCTTGGTCTGCCTGCATAAAATCATGCCCTGTTTCTGCACAAATACCATCAGATCACCTATTTCTTTGGAAAAATTTCCGTGATCAGCCTAACTAATATCTCCCCCATGATTAGAATTTGGCGAGTGAGATGAAAGCAACAAAATTTCCTCTCGGAGGAGGCCTCCTGCATTGGGATGTAGTTTGGAAAAGGGAAACAAAGTTTCATCAAAGACTACATCCCTGGAAATATAGATGGGCCCGGTAGAGATTTCTAGGCATTTGTAGCCTTGGTGAAGATTACTGTACCCTATGAAAACACATTGAGTAGAGCGAAATTCAAGTTTGTGGTGATTATAGGGTCGAAGGTTTGGATAGCATTGATGGCGGAGAAGTTAATAGGTTTAGTTGGGTTGCCTTCCCTGTTAACCGCGCCAATAAACGATTCTTGATAACCCACAAGTCTAGGGGATCAATTGTAGCTTTTCGATAAATAAGAGTATCGATCCCACGAGGAGCAGAAGGTGTTGATAAGTGACACTGGATAAGGAAAGGGCTGCAAACACTCAAAGGTAAATATTTAGGGGTTTTTGGTTTAAGCAACAGAAAAGTAAAAGACAGGCAAAGTAAATAGGGTAACTGAGGAGTAGCAAGTGGCCCAATCCTTTCACAAGGATAAGCCTAGGAACTGAACTTATAAAAGCTAAAGCGTTCTCGAGAAAACACGGGAGAGATAGTCAAGTCACTTTCACCATACTCCGCCAAGTAATATGTATCGTGTTGATAAGTGTCGGTGGGTGGATCAATGCTAGTACACCTTCTAGACTAAGATAAGTGTACTCTTATGATTACACACGTTGCAAGCATCCGCGAATACAAGGTATTAATTAAGGCATAAGCCTAACCACAACATTACGATCAAGGATCCATAACTCCCTTGTGCGAAAGTCTGCGAACTGGGGTTCAGGTTTCTGTCACTCCGGCAACCCACCATAAGCATCCTTTGTGCACAATGTATTCCTCTAGGCCCATGAAAGGTCAAGTGTTATGTGTTCGACTCACATACCACCACTAGAGAAATAACAACACAACTTAAGTATCAAACAACACATAGTACTTCAACATAGTATGACTACTAACAACTAGACTTCTCCCATGTTCTCAAGAACTAAAGTAACTACTCACAAGACATAAAAGAGATCATGATCAGAGGTGATAGATGGGTGATAAACAATCTGGACACAATGATATTTCTCCAACAAAACTCAATAGCATTCACCACAAAGTAGTAATCAACACCAACATAGTAGAGAGGATAGATAGTACGGATTACAACACAAGTTACAATTGTGAGATGAGATGGGATGGATATGGAGATGGTGCTGATGTTGGGGATGATGTTGATGATGATCTCGATGATGCCCGTGACGATGATGATGATGATGGCGACGATCTCCCCTTCCGGGAGGTGATCTCCCCGGCGGAATCTGCCCGCCGGAGATGGCTTTTCTCCTCTGTAGGTTTCCGCCCCGTGGCGGCGGCGAAACACGGAAACGACTCTTATTTAGGGGTTTCCTCCCCAGGGGTCTTATATAGGCGAAAGGGGGCACCGAGGGGGGCCACCAGGCACCCTTCTGGCTTCCTAGTGGGTCCCCTCACCTCCTCCTTTGGTGATCCCTAGTCAATCTTCATAAAAATTCTCCCCGTAAAATTTCATCGCATTTGGACTTGATCTGATTCAACAACTTGGTATCCACTTTTTACCGCTGAATTCCGGTTCTGCTGCTTCGGCACCGGAAAGTTGTAAACTGTGTAAAATAAGCCAAAATAACATAAGAACAATACTTTAAAGTGGAATATATCAATGAATAGGGTGAAATCACAATATAAAATAGTGATGCTTTTTGGATGTATCAACTCCCCCAAGCTTAGACCTCGCTTGTCCTCAAGCGATTGCTGAGCTCGGTAAACCTGTCCACCAGTTTAGAGAGTGAAGCGTCGATAAAAGAATACGAACGAGAAGCATCAAGATTCCTCACCAAACTTAAGCATCCTCAACAACAACCTCAACTCATAAGGTCCTTATGAGAAAGTAGTAAAAATTATAACAAAGTAGGACCTGGAAAACTGATCAAATCATGACAAACATAGCCTTGGTCAAGGAACAACTAATAACTTTTACTTTTGCTCTTTCATTTATAATGAAACAGTTGAAGCTTTTGAAAGAACATGCTATTAGTCAAGAAGTGCACATATCAACACAAAGGAAGATGTTTACTAAGCATAAGCTTTTGCAAACACCTCACTTATCAAAAGATAATGTCAACAAAGATGTGACATGCTAGATTTCAATGCAACTTTATATGCAAGCATCTTTATCAACATCAAATGTCTGTTCTCTCTCAAGAAGGAAGGAAGTAGGAAGGACTGACTCAGCACAAAATAAAGATAAACCCCGTGCAAAAGGAAGGAAGTAGGAAGGACTGACTCTAGATCAAACATAATAGAAACAAACTTTTGGGAGGTGCATGATCCGTCAAAGACTGCTGATAGATAACTCACTCACTTCATGATTTGGACAAGTTTCGAGGAACGGCTCCCATGTGGGGACGATCACATCCCCTTGGATTCCTTTGTTTATCACTCGTAAAAGGGCGAAGGAACTTGTGTGTTAGTATTTATCTTTTACGAGCTGGGCACTCATGCCAGTCCCTTCTCGTATTAGGGGTTTGCAGATTAGACATGCAATCCCAAGATAAAACTTGTCCAAATTAAGAAGATCATGGGTCACCCACCACTTCCTCATGAGATGAATCAACGGCACAAAACAAAAGATTTTGAACATCTAAAGATAGCACATAAATTATATACTTTAGGAGTGGTAGTGGAATACCACAAGTAGGAAGGTATGGTGGACTCAATGGAAGAAGTTGGTTTCAAGGTATGGAAGTACAAGAAGAATTCCGCTTAGTACAGAGTTTTGGCTAGCAAGGCTTTGAGAGAGCAGAAAATTGATGACAACTTAGATGCAAGTGCTTAGCGGCTTCTCGCCCTTCGTTGGTGAGCCCCAAGTGGAAGGCGTGATGCAGTGCAGCAGCAAGTTTCCCTCGGTGAAGATACCAAGGTTTGTCTCCCGTAGGACTACGGATATGATAAGTAGGTGTCAGCGGCGCGACTGACGTGGACCTGCACACAGACACAGATAACTTTGTTCCTAACAAAATTCAGAGAGGTTGTCAATCTCTCCGGTCTTGTTGTTCACAAAGGGTAAAACACAAGGGATATATAATGATAGCAAGTAAAAGCAGAAAAGTAAAGATAGCTTGGAAACAGTAATGAGGATATGGACCGGGATACATGATGTTCGCTAGTGATGTCTCTCTCCCAAAAGACGATAAAACTGCTATGCATGGTAAACAAATTACAGAAGGGCAATTGACAGGATTATGAACGCACCGCAATGCAAACTATGCTACAAAAGAAAGGAAGAGGTTCAAAAGCACGGGCAGTACGCCAAAATAAGTAGGCCAAAATCCATATGCATCTACTACTAATCATCCACCTTGAGATATCTATCCAGAACATCTCGCAGGTATTAAGTTGCGAGCCCCACCCAAAGTGTAAACCCAAAGCAATAGACAACTGCAATAAAAGAACTTTGCGTAAAGTAAACAATCCTTGTGACCGCGGTCACAAGCACCGTTGTTTTTCCCCCTTGTGGCAACAACACATCCCCTAGACTCATGTTTCTGTCACTCAAGCGTGTCATCAGGGAGGCATGAACCCACAATCTAGCAAAACTCTCCCTCTTGGAGTCACTACCTACTACTTGGCCAAAGCAATAAAAAGCAACGGAGAACATGCAAGAATTACTTAGGAACAACAATATAAGAGATAAAAAACTAATATATTACTCTATCACAATCTGAACATAATCTCATAATCCATCAGATCCGATCAAACTCAACATAGCAATTGCAGAAATATTACAAAGGTGCCTCGATCATGTAGGGAAGCTCACGAGGTCTAAACAATGAAGATCAAAGAGGAGAGGAGAACATCACATAGCTACTGATCACGGACCCATGGTCCAAGGAAAACTACTCACAAGACATCCAGGGAGCATCCATGGTGGAGACGAGACTCCCGGAGGTCAATCCTCCCTCCGGCAGGGTGCCGGGAAGAGGTCTTCTGGTGCTCCCGATCTTGGAAGCACGGCGGCGGCGGAATAGAGGCGAGTTCGCGGAATATGGTTCTGCTTCTGGAGTTTTCCCGTGACGGGGGATAAATAGGCGAAAGGGGGCAGCCAGAGGTGGGCCAGGGGCCCCAGGCGCCCCCCTGGCGCGGCCAGGGGTAGGGCCGCACCGTGTGGCCGCCTGCCCCCCTGGCTCCCCTCTGGCCCCTCCCGGGCTCTTCTCAAAGCTTCCGTTACGCTGATTTTTTATATGAATTTTCCCGAATTTTTCTGGCACTTTTTATATGGGGGAAAACTGAAATAGAAAAACAGCAGAAAAAAGGAACTGGCACTGGGGTGCACTGAGTTAATAGGTTAGTCCAAATATGATCAAAAGTGTATGAAAGTGTATCTAGATCATAGCAATATCACCCAAAACATGCATGGAGCAAGCATGAATTATAGATACGTTTTGGACGTATCAACATCCCCAAGCTTAATTCCTGCTCATCCTCGAGTAGGTAAATGATAACAAGCATAATTTCTGTGGTGACATGCTAGCAACCATAAAAGAACTTTGAAAAGTAAAGCAATCAAGATTAGAGATTCAATTCAAGTCATAACATGCAAGAGTCTATATTAGCATTGAAACAAGTAACAAAAGAACATTAGGTGCAAGAGCTCTCGCTGTTCGTGACTCGAATGTCTCCAAATGGTGTTTGCGTGCAAGAAGGGGGATAGGGAATACGAGAAAAAAGTATTTTTATGTTGAGAACTCAATCTACTAAAGTTTCACACTTGGTCTTCTTTGGAATCTTATCTTGACTCGTCCCCAGACCACTAGCCAGGTACAAGTCAATTTGATCCACTCCTTTTCAATATTTTGAGCACTCATGCAATGGATGAGCGTAAGCACGAAAGTTGACACTTTGGATGGTAAAAAGAGAATAAGGTGGAGGAGGAAGACAAAAAGGATGAGAAAGGCTCACATCAATGAGGACAATCATAGGCAAGAGATGCCAAATGATAGATGTGATGTGAGGAGTAGGGATTGCCATGCAACGGATGCACATACGAGCTAAGAAGCTCTCCAATAGAACTAGTGAGGGTGCATCTAACTTGCTCGCTCATGAAGACCTAGAGCTCGTTTGAGGAGGCTCATCCTTGGAATATGCAAGCCAAGTTCCATAGTGAGAAGGTCCCCACATACCTATATGCATAATGATCATCTCTATGGAGTACAAGGATATAGAGGAAGTACTAGTGTGGATCTCTCAAAAGGATAGTAGTGTTGCACCTTTCTCTCTTTTTATTTCTTTTTATCTTTTTCTATTTTTTGTATTTTTTTGTGGCCTCAATGGCTCTTTCTATTTAACTCTCATTTGTCCTCTTTGGGATCTTTTAATGTGTCCACTTTGGGATCTTTTCCTCACTTAAGGGCAACACTCTATTTTACAAGAAGGTAAAGGAGATCTTTCACACTTTACAAGGTACTCAAAAGCATAAAGAAGATGTAACTATCATGATGTATGCAGTGTATGCCGATGCTAGTGTAGCAAGAACATGTATGACATGAAGATCAAGTCATGAAGAGGTGGAAGTTTCATGGCAATGTAACTCGGAAAGGCTATGGAAATGCCTTGATAGGTAGGTATGGTGGCTGTTTTGAGGAAAGATATAAGGAGGCTTATGATGACAGAGCGTATCATGCCAAGGGTTTGGATGTACCGGCGAAGGTGGACACCAACTCTCGGAGTGAGAAGAAGGTAATGCACGACACGGGAAAGGCTAGCAAAATATGGGAAGGTGGAAGTGTCAACTTTCAATACTTACATTAGTCCTAAGAACTCATGCACTTATTATCGGTAACTCTCAATCTAATGAGGATGTTCACAAAGAGACAAGCACCCCGAGAAGGAGTGTATGGGAGTTTGGTTATCCTTGCGCATCCTCGACTCATGGTACGTGAGTGTACTCTAATATTCGACTCCTCAGAAGAGTAGTGAACCATCTAGTAGCTAGAGTTCTCAACTAGTTTTGTAGGTTTTGAGAATAAACACGGATTGCCCAAAATACGACACCTATAACTAATAGGCTAGAGCTCTTGACACCAAAAGTCCAAACATTACTCACATCAATACTTCAAGACTATTGCAAGCTACTAAATAGCAACCTCAAGTACCTACTTCTCAAAACAAGACACAAATCAGTGCAACAACCAACTCTCTTTAACAAGATAAACATGAAAACTAAAAAGAGTTCCAACAACAAACTAAACAAAAGCTAAGGCTCTTGCTAAAGACAAACTAAGACTAAAACTAAACATGGCAGTAGCTATGAAAAGATAAAGAACACACAACAGCAAAAAGATAAGCAGGAAAAATCCTATGATGTGTTCTAATTTTTGAAAATGGAGCGTGTTTCTCTCGCACACAAAGTAAGAAATGATCTAACTTGTTATGAACAGCAAGCAAAGCTAAGGAAACTAAAAACAAAACCTAAGAGCGAGACGCTCCAAGCATAGCACATAACACATGAAGTGATAAAAATATAGTGAGACAAAGGACGAACTGATGATTTGTTGATGGAGAAGGGGATGCACGGGGGCATCCCCAATCTTAGACGCTTGAGTCTTCTTGAATATTTGTTAGGGATGCATGGGGGCATCCCCAAGCTTGAGCGCTTGACACTCCTGGATCTTCTTCCATCATCTTCCATCGCACACTTGAAAACTCCCTTCATACATAACTCATCATAAGCTGATTAGAGAGGTTAGTACCCTTAATAAATAAAAAATGTCCACTGGATATAAAGATATTCTTGAAGAGCTACTGTTTTTCAAGAGTGCCAAAAAGTTTTTGCAAAGAAAAAGCAATCTTAAGGTTTGCAAAAGTTAGGAGAGACAAAATGTGGCAGAATCTTTGAAAAACAGAACAGCAGATAGTAAAAAACAATTAGGGGCACTTCTGCCACTCAAATCACAAAACTCAGAACATATGGAAGTTTCGTAATTGTATAGAGCATACTGTGTAAAAATTTCAGCTCAAAAAGACGAACTGGGATTTTTCTGGAATTTTTCTGGTCACGAGGACAGAATCTGTTTTCTGGACAGCATGTCACAACTTTTACTTCCCTTGCCGTAAGAGGCTATAACTTGGCACAAAGTTGAAAAATAAAGATACAATGATGTTTCTACAGTAGTAAAAATCATCAAGACACAACAAAAGAAAAAATAAACACCTAAATTCGTTGCAGGCTGCCTCCCGAAAGCGCTTCTTTAAAGCCATTAGCTAGGCTTAAAGATTATAGAAGATGCTCTCACAAGAATAAGAATTTTGAAGCAAAAGAGAGCATCAAGAAGCAAATGTGAAACACATTTAAGCCTAACCCACTTCCTATGCATAGGCATCTTATAAGAAAATAAATCAAAGAAGCACAAAGTGAAAAGCATAGGAAGGTGGAACAAGAACATCTTCAAAACTTTCAACATAAAGAGAGGAGTTTTAGTAATATGGAAGTTCTACAACCAAACTTCCCTCTCTCAAAATAATTTTCAGTGGTATCATGAACAAAATTAAGAATATAACTATCACATAAATCATGTTGTTCATGACCTACAATCACACGTGTATAGTTTTCAACACGGTCTTTAGGATGATAACATAGGTGCAACCCGTCACATTGAGCCTTGATAAGAGAATAGTTCTCCGGAATATGAATTGGAGATTTCAAAAGGATAATAGGAAAATCAAGTGTGGGTGAAATAGAAACAATTTCATTCTTAACATGAGGAACTATAGCAAGTTCATCTCCGTAAGCATCATCCATAGTGGCATCACGGCCATAAGCATAGAAGGCGTCAACTTCATCAAAAAGGGATATTTCAAAAGAATCCATAGGATCATAACACTCATATAAGGTAAGAGTCAAAGAGTTACTATCATTAGAAGGTAGACATGGATGGCTCCATTCTTCCTCCTCTTGTTCGTCACTCTCCTCCTCTTTTTCATCCAAGGAGCTTTCAGGTTCAGTAATTTCTTCTTCCATAGAGTCCTGCAAAACATTAGTCTCTTCCTTTGGAGGAGAGATTCTCTCAAGATGATCAGTAATATAATAATTTGCATCATAATTTTCCAAACAATAGTTAAGTATATCAAGACTCTCAGATTTGTAAGGGGCGCCATCAATATTTTCAAGAAAAGAAGTAATTTCATAGGCACCCTTAAAAGCAACAAATTCTTCTATTTGTTCTGCATCATAAAAATCATAATTTCCCTTAGCATAAGAAGCTAAGGTTTCATCCTCATTGTACTCACATTGGAAAGCAAGGTGTTTGTGCCTCATAAATCAACAAGATTCATTCCTGCAGAAAGATATATTATATATTGAGCACAAGTTTTTAGCATACTCATACGATTGATATATGAGTCTCCATAAGTGTATCCCTTTTTGAGACAAGCGGTATTCCTTGTAATATTCTTGTTGATCCTCGGTGAATCCTCCATGCCAATAAGATCTAGTTTCAAAGAAGTTAGACATTGATTGGCAAGTAAGGAACTAGACATACTATATATATATATATTTTGATTTTTGATAAAGGACACAAAGATAAAAACTGAAAGGTAAACTAACAAGACTAAAAAACAAAGGTAAAGGGTAGTGTGCAACTCCCCTATCTTAGCACTCGGAGTCCCCGGCAACGGCGCCAGAAATTCTCTTGCTTAGCGGCTTCTCGCCCTTCGTTGGTGAGCCCCAAGTGGAAGGCGTGATGCAGTGCAGCAGCGAGTTTCCCTCGGTGAAGATACCAAGGTTCGTCTCCCGTAGGACTCCGGATATGATAAGTAGGTGTCAGCGGCGCGACTGACGTGGACCTGCACACAGACACAGATAACTTTGTTCCCAACGAAGTTCAGAGAGGTTGTCAATCTCTCCGGTCTTGTTGTTCACAAAGGGTAAAACACAAGGGATAATGATAGCAAGTAAAAGAAGAAAAGTAAAGATAGCTTGGAAACAGTAATGAGGATATGGACTGGGATACATGATGTTCGCTAGTGATGTCTCTCTCCCAAAAGACGATAAAACTGCTATGCGAGGTAAACAAATTACAGAAGGGAAATTGACAGGATTATGAACACACCACAATGCTAACTATGCTACAAAAGAAAGGAAGAGTGTCGTCGATATGTGACGGCAGATGCCATGGGGATGGCTAAAGTGAGGGGAAGACGCGAGGGAGAGAAATGTCGATGGTGCCGGAATCGGGTTGGGCACAAGCACGGTGAAGACACCACGATGTACCCAGGTTCGGGGCTCTCCGGAGAGATAACACCCCTACTCCTGCTTGTCTCTTGTATATCAATGAGGTGGCTACAATAACTGCTCTTCTACCTTCTCAGGGGAAGGAGTGCACCGCCGCCGTGGGCAAGGTACTCTCCTGCTTCCCTGAGGAGTAACTACGAGCAGTGAATGAACTGGAACGAGAATGAGTAAATGAGGTTCTAAGGTGTGGGATCCCTCGCGCAGGAGGGGTACCCTGGCTCTTATAGTGTGAGTCCAGGGTACTATGGTAACTTCAATGCCGAATGGGCCCAGCTGTCATCCTCTAATCGGCCTGGGCCCACCGACTGCTCCTATCCGGGTGATCCGGGGCCTACGAGCGGCGGCCCATGCTGCTACCTCGTAGAGCCTAGTGATGAACAGTGGAGCTAGGGGATGCGGTCTTGTCGGCCTGTCCGCGGAATCAGCGGAGAGGTTGACACCGTATCTCCAGGAAATCCTCGATGTGACTTGGCCTTCCTGCCACCCAGATATCTCGGGATATGGTATTTATGGCCTCGTAATCATACCCCCGACTGGGTGTCAGGCTGCTCCGATTGCGCCTGGACCGACTGGTGGTTCCTTGGTAAGGTCGATTGCTCCGGGCAATCGGCCTTCTAGGAATCAGCCTCGGTCCAGCAGCGGACCAATCGGACAATCGTCTTCAGTGAAAAGGAAGGGTGGACCGATTGCGCCTGGGCCGACTGTTGGCATTTGGTATGGTCGATTGCCTTGGAGCAATCGGCCGTACCTCTGCCCAGCTCGGCCCAGCTGCAGCCCAATCGGTCCATCCTTGTCTTGAAAGCTTGCTTCCGCTTGGGTTAGCCTACCCGGGTACCAATCCCCCGACAAAGAGGTTCAAAAGCACGGGCAGTACGCCAAAATAAGTAGACCGAAATCCATCTGCATCTACTACTAATCATCCACCTTGAGATATCTATCCAGAACATCTCGCTGGTATTAAGTTGCGAGCCCCACCCAAAGTGTAAACCCAAAGCAACATACAACTGCAATAAAAGAACTTTGCGTAAAGTAAACAATCCTTGTGACCGCGGTCACAAGCACTGTTGTTTTACCCCTTGTGGCAACAGCACATCCCCTAGACTCATGTTTCTGTCACTCAAGCGTGTCATCAGGGAGGCATGAACCCACAATCTAGCACAACGCTCCCTCTTGGAGTCACTACCAACTACTTGGCCAAAGCAATAAACAGCAACGAAGAACATGCAAGAATTACTTAGGAACAACAATATAAGAGATAAAAACCAAATATATTACTCTATCACAATCTGAACATAATCTCATAATCCATCAGATCCGATCAAACTCAACATAGCAATTGCAGAAATATTACAAAGGTGCCTCGATCATGTAGGGCAGCTCACGAGGTCTAAACAATGAAGATCA
Source organism: Bromus sterilis (assembly GCA_950022295.1). NCBI lineage: Eukaryota > Viridiplantae > Streptophyta > Magnoliopsida > Poales > Poaceae > Bromus > Bromus sterilis. Next base: position 40,395,087 of record OX465596.1, on the reverse strand, counting down.
AAGAGGGGAGGAGAACATCACATAGCTACTGATCACGGACCCATGGTCCAAGGGAAACTACTCAAAAGACATCCGGGGAGCATCCATGGTGGAGAGGAGACTCCCGGAGGTCAATCCTCCCTCCGGTAGGGTGCCGGGAAGAGGTCTTCTGGTGCTCCCGATCTTGGAAGCACGGCGGCGGCAGAACAGAGGCGAGTTCACGGAATAGGGTTCTGCTTCTGGAGTTTTCCCGTGACGGGGGATAAATAGGCGAAAGGGGGCAGCCAGAGGTGGGACAGGGGCCCCAGGTGCCCCTTGGCGCGGCCAGGGATGGGGCCGCTCTGGGTGGCCCCCTGGCCCCTCCCGGGCTCTTCTCGAAGCTTCCGTTACGCTGATTTTTTATCTGAATTTTTCTGGCACTTTTTATATGGGGGAAAACTGAAATAGAAAAATAGCAGAAAACAAGAACTGGCACTGGGGTGCACTGAGTTAATAGGTTAGTCCAAATATGATCAAAAGTGTATCTAGATCATAACAATATCACCCAAAACATGCATGGAGCAAGCAGAAATTATAGATATGTTTTGGACGTATCCACAAGTAATACAAAGCATAAACATTAAAACTAGCATGAAACATCAAGTTGTCTTCCTTGTCAACATAACACTTCAAGCAGAATAACACAAAGGTTTTGGCTATGTCGCTACTTTGAGAAAAACATGCTTGTTGTTATGACCAAAGCTATACTTGCCAAGATTAAATAAAGTTTTCGAAGCCATACCTGATATAAGGTCAATACTCCCCATAAGAATCAGCTCATAATGTCGATTGTGTGAAGAGAATACCAAGTGCAGCGAGGAAACCAATAGACTTCTCATTAATATTCCTTCATAGACGACTCCACACTCACGGATACAAAGCTCTCCACAAAAGGAGTGATAGACCTCAAAGCAACACCTATTTCATAAAGTGACCTCCCTAGACATGATATGACTCTACTTGACTCCTAAAGACAAAGATAAAGATAAAGATACCGGGCACTCCCCCAAGCTTGGAACAAGCTAAGGGGGTGCCATTACTCGAGGGAATTTAATCCTCAATCTTCTTGTTGATGGGGGTGAACATGTTTTCCCTGGAGAAGCGCTTCCACGGTAAAGGTTCTCCGGTCTCGAAGGACATCTTGGTCTCCGGGATCCTGCACTCAGTACCCAAACCCATGCGTGAGAATTTGAGTTCATACTCACAGTTCTGGTTCTTAAGATCATAGATCTATGCTTGCATCCCATAGAGTTTTTCTTCTAGCGCGGCCAAACTTGACATCATCTCCTTTGTATCCTTCTTGTCGAAAGCCTTTAACTCGTTCATCATGTCGAAGTTGTCTTCAACACTACGCTCCACCATCTTCTTGTACTTGATAACTTCTTGTTCCATCTCCTTCAGCCAATCTTCAGTGCTCCCCTCTTTGACTGGTGATACGTCCAAAACGTATCTATAATTTCTGCTTGCTCCATGCATGTTTTGTGTGATATTGCTATGATCTAGATACACTTTCATACACTTTTGATCATATTTGGACTAACCTATTAACTCAGTGCACCACAGTGCCAGTTCCTGTTTTCTGCTGTTTTTTATTTCAGTTTTCCCCCATATAAAAAGTGCCAGAAAAATTCCGGGAAAATACAGGAAAAATCAGCGTACAGGAAGCTTCGCGAAGAGCCCGAGTGGGGCCAGAGGGGAGCCAGGGGTGGCCCAGGCGGCCACCCGGCGCGGCCCCACCCCTGGCCGCGCCAGGGGGGCGCCTGGGGCCCATGGTCCACCTCTGGCTGCCCCCCTTCGCCTATATATTCTTCATCACGGGAAACTTCCGAGGACAGAACCCTTTTTCGCGATCTCTCCATTGTTCCGTGGCCGCCGCGCTTCCGAGATCGGGAGCACCAGAAGACCTCTTCCCGGCACCCTGCCGGAGGGAGGGCCGACCTTCGGGAGTCTGTTCTCCACCATGGATGCTCCCCGGATGTCTCACGAGTAGTTTTCCTTGGACCATGGGTCCGTGATCAGTAGCTATGTGATGTTCTCCTCCCCTCTTTGTTCTTCATGGTTTAGACCTCGTGAGCTGCCCTACATGATCGAGGCACTTTTGTAATCTTTCTGTTGTTGCTATGCTGTGTTTGATGGGATCTGATGGATTATGAGATTATGTTCAGATTGTGATTGAGTAATATATTTGGTTTTTATCTCTTATATTTTTGTTCCTAAGTAATTCTTGCATGTTCTCCGTTGTTGTTTATTTCTTTGGCCAAGTAGTAGGTAGTAACCCCAAGAGGGAACGTTATGCTTGATTGTGGGTTCATACCCCCCGATGACACGCTTGAGTGACAGAAACATGAGTCTAGGGGATGTGTTGTTGCCACAAGGGGGAAAACAACGGTGCTTGTAACCGCGGTTGCAAGGATTGTTTACTTTACGCAAAGTGCTTTTTAATGCAGTTGTCTGTTGCTTTGGGTTTACATTTTGGGTGGGGCTCGCAACTTAATACCAGCGAGATGTTCTGGATAGATATCTCAAGGTGGATGATTAGTAGTAGATGCAGTTGGATTTCAGTCTACTTATTTTGGCGTACTGCCCGTGCTTTTGAGCCTCTTCCTTTCTTTTGTAGCATAGTTAGCATTGTGGTGCGTTCATAATCCTGTCAATTGCCCTTCTGTAATATTTTTACCTCACATAGCAGTTTTATCGTCTTTTCGGAGAGAGACATCACTAGTGAACATCACGTATCCCGGTCCATATCCTCATTACTGTTTCCACGCTCATTTACTTTTCTGCCTTTACTTTCAGTTGCTATCATTATCCCTTGTGTTTGATCCTTTGTGAACAACAAGACCGGAGAGATTGACAACCTCTCTGAATTTCGTTGGGAACAAAGTTATTTGTGTCTGTGTGCAGGTCCGCGTCAGTTGCGCCGCTGACACCTACTTATCATCTCTGGAGTCCTACTAGAGACAAACCTTGGTATCTTTACTGAGGGAAATTTGCTGCAGTGCTACATCACGCCTTCCACTTGGGGCGCACCAACGAAGGGCGAGAAGACTACACCCGTCAACTCTCGCGCCATCAAGCAAATTTCTGGCGCCGTTGCCGGGGACTCCGAGTGCTAAGATAGGGGAGTTGCACACTACCCTTTACCTTTGTTTTTTTAGTCTTGTTAGTTTACCTTTCAGTTTTTACTTTTGTGTCCTTTATCAAAAATCCAAAAAATATATAGTATGTCTAGTTCCTTACTTGCCAATCAATGTCTGACTTCTTTGAAACCAGATCTTATTGGCATGGAGGATTCACAGAGGATCAACAAAAGTGGTACAAGGAACACCGCTTGTCTCAAAAGGGGATACACTTATGGAAACAAATAAATCAGTTGTATGAGTATGCTAGAAACTTGTGCTCAATATATAATATATCTTTCTGCATGGATGAATCTTGTTGCTTTATGAGGCACAAACACCTTGCTTTCCAATGTGAGTACAATGATGATGAAACCTTAGCTTCTTATGCTAAGAGAAACTATGATTTTTATGATGCAGAGCCAATAGAAGAATTTGTTGCTTATAAGGGTGCCTATGAAATTACTTCTCTTCTTAGAAATATTAATGATGCCCCTTACAAATCTGAGAGTCTTGCTATACTTAACTATTGTTTGGAAAATTACGATGCAAATTATTATATTACTGATCATCTTGAGAGAATCTCTCCCCCAAAGGAAGATACTAATGATTTGCAGGACTCTATGGAAGAAGAAATTGCAGAACCTGAAAGCTCCTTGGATGAAAAAGAGGAGGAGAGTGACGGACAAAAGGAGGAAGAATGGAGCCATCCACGTCTACCTTCTAATGAGAGTAACTCTTTGACTCTTAACTTATATGAGTGTTATGATCCCATGGATTCTTTTGAAATATCCCTTTTTGATGAAGTTGATGCCTTCTATGCTTATGGCCGTGATGCCACTATGGATGATGCTTCGAAGATGAACTTGCTATATTTACTCATGTTAAGCATGAATTTTTTTCTATTGCACCCACACTTGATTCTCCTATTATCCTTTTGAAATCTCTAACTCATATTTCGGAGAACTGTGCTATTATTGAGGCTCAATGTGTTGGGATGCATTTATCTTATGTTCCTAAAAACCGTGCTGAAAACAATACACGTGTGCTTGTAGGTCATGAACAACATGATTTATGTGATAGTTATATTCTTGATGTTGTTCATGATGCTACTGAAAATTACTTTGAGAGAGGAAAGATTGGTTGTAGAAATTTCCATGTTACAAAAACACCTCTCTTCATGTTGAAAGTTTTGAAGTTGTTCTTGTTCTACCTTCCTATGCATCTCACTTTGTGCTTCTTTGATTTATTATCTTACAAGATTCCTATGCATAGGAAGTGGGTTAGGCTTAAATTTGTTTCATATTTTCTTCTTGATGCTCTCTTTTGCTTCAAATTCTTATTCTTGTGAGAGCATCTTCTATAATCTTTATGCCTAACTAATGGCTCTAAAGAAGCGCTTTCGGGAGGCAGCCCGCAACGAATTTAGGTTTCTTTTTGATTTTTTTGTGTCTTGATGTTTGTTACTACTGTAGCAACATCATTGTATCTTTATTTTTCAGCTTTGTGCCAAGTTATAGCCTCTTATGATAAGGGAAGCAAAAGTTGTGACATGCTGTCCAGAAAACAGATTCTGTCCCTTGACAGAAAAAAATTCGAATCAAATCACCAGATCATCTTTTTTATCTGAAATTATTTTGACAACATGCTCTATACAATTGTGAAACTTCCGTATGTTCTGAGTTTTTTGATTTGAGTTGCAGAAGTGCCCCTAAAAAATTCTTTACTACCTGTTGTTCTGTTTTTCACAGATTCTGCCACGTTTTGTCTCTCCTAACTTCTGCAAACCTTAAGCTTGCTTTTTCTTTGCAAAAACTTTTTGGCACTCTTGAGAAACAGTAGCTATTCAAGAATATCTTTATATCCAGTGGGGAAAAATTATTTTATTAAGGGTACTAACCTCTCTAATCAGCTTATGATGAGTTATGTATGAAGGGAGTTTTCAAGTGTGCGATGGAAGATGATGAAAGAAGATCCAAGAGTGTCAAGCGCTCAAGCTTGGGAATGCCCCCATGCATCCCCAATAAATATTCAAGGAGACTCAAGCGTCTAAGCTTGGAAATGCCCCCGTGCATCCCGTTCTCCATCAACAATCATCAGTTCGTCCTTCGTCTCACTATATTTTTATCACTTCATGCGTTATGTGCGATGCTTGGAGCGTCTCGCTCTTAGGTTTTATTTTTAGTTTTCCTTAGCTTTGCTTGCAGTTCATAACAAGTTAGATCCCGTCTTACTTTGTGTGGGAGAGAAACACGCTCCACTTTCAAAATCTAGAACACATCATAGGATTTTTCCTGCCTATCTTTTTGTTGTTGTGTGTTCTTTATCTTTTCGTAGCTACTGCCATATTTAGTTTTAGCCTTAGTTTGTCTTTAGCAAGAGCCTTGGCTTTTGTTTAGTTTTTTGCTGGAACTCTTTTTAGTTTTCATGTTTATCTTGTTAAAGAGAGTTGGTTGTTGCACTGAGTTGTGTCTTGTCTTGAAAGTAGGTAATTGAGGTTGCTATTTAATTCTGGTAGTTACTTGCAATAGTTTTGAGGTATTGTTGTGAGTAATGTTTGAACTTTTTGTGTCAAGAGCTCTAGCCTATTAGTGATAGGTGTCGTATTTTGGGCAATCCGTGTGTATTTTCAAAACCTACAAAACTAGTTGAGAACTCTAGCTACTAGATGGATCACTAATCTTTGGAGGGATCGAATATTAGAGAACACTCACGTACCATGAGTCGAGGATGCGCAAGGATAACCAAACCCCCATACACTCCTCCTCGGGGTACTTGTCTCTTTGTGAACCTCCTTTTTAGATTGAGAGTTACCGATAATAAGTGCATGAGTTCTTTGGACTAATGTAAGTATTGAAAGTTGACACTTCCACCTTCCCATATTTTGCTAGCCTCTCCCGTGCCGTGCATTGCCTTCTTCTCACTCCGAGAGTTGGTGTCCACCTTCGCCGGTACATCCAAACCCTTGGCATGATACTCTCTGTCATCATAAACCTCCTTATATCTTTCCTCAAAACAGCCACCATACCTACCTATCAAGGCATTTCCATAGCCTTTCCGAGATATATTGCCATGCAACATCCACCTCTTCATGACTTGATCTTCATGTCATACATGTTCCTGCTACACTGGCAGCGACATACATTGCATACATCATGATAGTTACATCTTATTTATGATTTTGAGTACCTTGTAAAGTGTGAAAGATCTCCTTTACCTTCTTGTAAAATAGAGTGTTGCCCTTAAGTGAGGAAAAGATCCCAAAGTGGACACAATAAAAGATCCCAAAGAGGACAAATGAGAGTTAAATATAAATAGCCATTGAGGCCACAAAAAAAATACAAAAAAATAGAAAAAAGAGAAAAAGAAATAAAAAGAGAGAAAGGGGCAACACTACTATCCTTTTGAGAGATCCACACTAGTACTCCCTTTATATCCTTGTACTCCATAGAGATGATCATTATGCATATAGCTATGTGGGGACCTTCACACAACTTGGCTTGCATATTCCAAGGATGGGCCTCCTCGAACGAGCTCTAGGTCTTCATGAGCGAGCAAGTTAGATGCACCCCCACTAGTTCCATTGCAGAGCTTCCTTGCTCGTATGTGCATCCATTGCATGGCAATCCCTACTCCTCACATCATATCTAACATTTGGCATCTCTTGCCTATGATTGTCCTCATTGATGTGAGCCTTTCTCATTCTTTTTGTCTTCCTCCTCCGCACTTCTCTCTTTGCCATCCTAAGTGTCAACTCTCGTGCTTACGCTCATCAATTGCATGAGTGCTCAAAATATTGAAAAAGGAGTGGATCAAATTGACTTGTACCTGACTAGTGGTCTGGGGACGAGTCAAGATAAGATTCCAGAAAAAGACCGAGTGTGAAACTTTAGTAGATTGAGTTCTCAACAAATAAATTGTTTTTCTCGTATTCCCCATCCCCCTTCTTGCACGCAAACACAATTTGGAGACATTCGAGTCACGGACAGCGAGAGCTCTTGCACCTAATGTTCTTTTGTTACTTGTTTCAATGCTAATATAGACTCTTGCTTGTTATGACTTGAATTGAGTTTCTAACCTTAATTGCTTTACTTTTCAAAGTTCTTATATGGTTGCTAGCATGTCACCAAAGAAATTATGCCGTTATCATTTACCTACTCGAGGACGAGCAGGAATTAAGCTTGGGGATGTTGATACGTCCAAAACGTATCTATAATTTCTGCTTGCTCCATGCATGTTTTGTGTGATATGGCTATAATCTAGATATACTTTCATACACTTTTGATCATATTTGGACTAACCAATTAACTCAGGATACCACAGTGCCAGTTCCTGTTTTCTGCTGTTTTTTATTTCAGTTTTCCCCCATATAAAAAGTGCTAGAAAAATTCCGAGAAAAATATAGGAAAAAACAGCGTACAGGAAGCTTCGCGAAGAGCCCGAGTGGGGCCAAAGGGGAGCCAGGGGTGGCCCAGGCGGCCACCCGGCGCGGCCCCACCCCTGGCCGTGCCAAGGGGGCGCCTGGGGCCCCTGGTCCACCTCTGGTTGCCCCCCTTCGCCTATATATTCTTCGTCACGGGAAACTTCCGAGGACAGAACCCTTTTTCGCGATCTCTCCTCTGTTCCGCCGCCGCCACGCTTCCGAGATCGGGAGCACCAGAAGACCTCTTCCCGGCACCCTGCTGGAGGGAGGGCCGACCTCCGGGAGTCTCCTCTCCACCATGGATGCTCCCCGGATGTCTCGTGAGTAGTTTTCCTTGGACCATGGGTCCGTGATCAGTAGCTATGTGATGTTCTCCTCCCCTCTTTGCTCTTCATGGTTTAGACCTCGTGAGCTGCTGTACATGATCGAGGCACTTTTGTAATCTTTCTGCTGTTGCTATGCTGAGTTTGATGGGATCTGATGGATTATGAGATTATGTTCAGATTGTGATTGAGTAATATATTTGGTTTTTATCTCTTATATTTTTGTTCCTAAGTAATTCTTGCATGTTCTCCATTGTTGTTTATTGCTTTGGCCAAGTAGTAGGTAGTAACCCCAAGAGGGAACGTTATGCTTGATTGTGGGTTCATGCCCCCCGATGACACGCTTGAGTGACAGAAACATGAGTCTAGGGGATGTGCTGTTGCCACAAGGGGGAAAACAACGGTGCTTGTAACCGCGGTTGCAAGGATTGTTTACTTTACGCAAAGTGCTTTTTAATGCAGTTGTCTGTTGCTTTGGGTTTACACTTTGGGTGGGGCTCGCAACTTAATACCAGCGAGATGTTCTGGATAGATATCTCAAGGTGGATGATTAGTAGTAGATGCAGTTGGATTTCGGTCTACTTATTTTGGCGTACTGCCCGTGCTTTTGAGCATCTTCCTTTCTTTTGTAGCATAGTTAGCATTGCGGTGCGTTCATAATCCTTTCAATTGCCCTTCTGTGATTTGTTTACCTCGCATAGCAGTTTTATCGTCTTTTGGGAGAGAGACATCACTAGTGAACATCACGTATCCCGGTCCAAATCCTCATTACTGTTTCCACGCTCATTTACTTTTCTGCTTTTACTTTTAGTTGCTATCATTATCCCTTGTGTTTGATCCTTTGTGAACAACAAGACCGGAGAGATTGACAACCACTCTGAACTTCGTTGGGAACAAAGTTATTTGTGTGTATGTGCAGGTCCGCGTCAGTTGCGCCGCTGACACCAACTTATCATCTCTGGAGCCCTACTAGAGACAAACCTTGGTATCTTTACGGAGGGAAATTTGCTGCTGTGCTACATCACGCCTTCCACTTTGGGCTCACCAACGAAGGGCAAGAAGACGACACCCGTCAACTCTCGCGCCATCAACTGGTCCCTCTAGATCTTCCTTGCGGAGGACACCGTCCTCCACATGAAGGACCTGGGGGTGCTTCTTCACCTCTGCGAGATAAGGGTTGATGACGTTGACGACGAACTTGTCCTTGGGGGAACTTGGAGAAGCCATGTCACCTAGATCTGCTGAAAGTTTTCCTGGCAGAAACAGACCGAGAAAGAAAACACACGAAATTACGAGATACGGTGCCGGGACGATCCAGGCAAATATATAGCAAAAATTTCTGCAACAGAAGGAAGGTTTACAGCCTAGGTGGAGTCGGAGGCGGAGTCCAGGGCAGCCAGGAGGGTGACCGGCGCGGCCAGGAGTGGGGCCGCTCCAGGGGGCCTCCTGGCCTCCCTGGATCTCCTCTCCGGCTCCACTTAGGCTTGGAATTTTCCTAATTTTGCAAAAACTCTGAAAAGTTAACTTTTATTGACGTTCGCGGTGTTTTCTTACCATAATTCATACCTTTTCTAATTCTGCTCCTGCCAGTGTCTGAAACTGGGCTGCAACATGTTCTTCAGGAGTACTTGTATATATCATGTTTGTATCCACATTGATTGGATCACCTAACATATAATGTTTGAGTCTTTGTCCATTCACAACTTGAGGTTTGGTGCCTTCGAAATTATTGATCTTGATAGCACCGGACCGATATACTTCTTCGATATGAAAAGGTCCTTCCCATCTGGAAAGTAGTTTACCTGGAGAAAACCTGAAACGAGATCTAAACAACAAAACTTTATAACCAACATTAAATTCACATTTCAGAATTCTTTTATCGTGCCACTTCTTTACCTTTTCCTTGAACATTTTAGCGCTCTCGTAAGCTTCACTTCTCCACTCATCTAGAGAAGTCAAGTTCATGAGACGCATTTCACCAGCTAACTTTGGGTCAGCATTTAGCTCTCTGACAGCCCAGAAAGCTTTATGCTCTAACTCTAATGGTAAATGGCAAGCCTTGCCATAGACCATCTTATACGGAGACATGCCATGGGGTTTTTGTAAGCAATTCTATACGCCCACAAAGCATCTCCTAACTTCTTTGACCAGTCCTTTCTAGAACTGTTTACTGTTTTCTACAAGATCAACTTGATCTCCCTATTGGTGAGCTCAACTTGCCCACTAGTTTGAGGGTGGTACGGTGATGCAATCCTATGATTGACATCGTACTTGGCTAGAGCTTTCCTAAAAGCTCCATGCGTGAAGTGTGACCCTCCATCTGTCATGAGGTACCTTGGTACTCCAAACCTAGGAAAAATTACATCTTTGAGCATTTTCAAAGATGTCTTGTGATTAGCACTCTCAGTGGGGATTGCTTCAACCCACTTGGTTACATAATCAACAACAACTAAGATGTGTGTGTACTTGTGTGAAGGAGGAAAAGGACCCATAAAATCAAAACCCCAGCAATCGAAAGGTTCGACCACTAGTGAGTAATTCATAGGCATCTCATTTCTCCTGCTAATGTTACCAACTCTCTGACATTTATCACAAGATAGAACGTACCTTCGGGCGTCGTTAAAGAGAGTAGGCCAAAAAAAACCTGATTGTAAAACTTTATGTGCGGTCCTTTCACCGGCATGATGTCCTCCATAGGGACTATCGTGACATTGTCGAAGTATGTCCTGCTGCTCGTGCTCCGGTATACACCTTCTTACGATCCCGTCCACACCTTCTTTATAAAGATGTGGATCATCCCAAAAGTAGTGCCTCAAATCCGTGAAGAATTTCTTCCTCTGCTGAAATGTGAAACCCGGAGGCAAAAACTTTGCAACGATAAAATTAGCATAATCTGTAAACCAAGGGTCGGAATGAGATTGTACTTTTACAACAGCAAGCTGTTCATCTGGGAAACTGTCGTTGACTGGAATAGGATCGTGCGGGATATCTTCCATCCTTGAAAGATTATCCGCCACCGGATTGTCTTCTCCTTTTCTATCGACAATCTGCAAATCAAATTCTTGAAGAAGGAGTACCCATCTAATCAGTCTTGGTTTGGCATCCTTTTTTGCATAAGATACTTAATGGAAGCATGGTCAGTATGAATAATAACTTTAGAATCAACAATATACTACCTAAACTTATCACAAGCAAACACCACTGCCAAGAATTCCTTCTCGGTAGTAGCATAATTCTTTGAGCACTATCAAGTGTTTTGCTGGCATAGTGGATGACATTCAACTTCTTGTCAACCCTTTGTCCTAAAACAGCTCCAACAGCAAAATCACTAGCATCACACATAATTTCAAAGGGAAAATTCCAGTCAGGTGGTTGTACTATAGGAGCGGTTATCAAGGCTTTCTTAAGAACTTCAAAAGCTTCCTTACAATCTTCATCAAATACAAAAGGAGCATCCTTCTGGAGAAGATTGGTTAGGGGTCTCGAGGTCTTAGAAAAGTCCTTGATAAATCTTCTATAGAAACCAGCATGACCTAGAAAACTACGAATACCTTTAATGTCCCTTGGATAAGGCATCCTTTCAATAGCTTCAATTTTTGCCTTGTCCACTTCAATTCCCCTTTAGGAAATCTTGTGTCCAAGAACTATCCCTTCGTTAACCATGAAATGGCACTTCTCCCAATTGAGCTCCAAATTTGTTTCTTCACATCTCTGCAAAACTTTATTAAGATTGTGGAGATAGTGGTCAAAGGAGTTTCCATAGACGGAAAAGTCTTCCATGAAAACTTCTACAATCTCCTCACAGAAACCATCAAATATTGCAGACATACACCTTTGAAAAGTAGCAGGTGCATTACACAAACCGAAAGGCATACGCCTATAAGCATAAGTACCGTAAGGACACGTGAAAGTGGTCTTCTCTTGATCCGCGGTGTTGACGTGAATCTGGGAGAAGCCAGAGTACCCATCAAGATAGCAGAAGTGGGTGTTTTTAGACAACCGCTCGAGCATCTGATCAATAAAGGGCAAAGGATAGTGGTCCTTCCGGGTGGCCTTGTTTAACTTCCTGAAATCAATACACATTCCACATACTATCAGCTATAGGATAGATGATACCTGCGGCTAGAAGTTTGAGAACCTCCGTCCTAACCACATCCTTCATCTTTGGGTTCAACCGTCGTTGATGATCAACAACCGGTTTAGTATCGGGCTCGAGATTGATAGTATGTTGGCAAATGGATGGACTAATACCCTTGAGATCATCAAGAGTATAGCCAATAGCACCTCGGTGTCTGCGGAGTGTCTCCAATAATCGCTCTTCTTCATACCCTGAAAGGTTAGAATTGATAATAACAGGATATACTTTCTTTTTATCTAAATAAGCATACTTGAGCGTATCGGGTAGTGGTTTTAGGTCGAACACCGGGTCTTCTTTCGGTTGCGAGAGGATTCCTAAAGGTTCAACCGGGAGGTTGTGCTTCAGGATGGGAGTTTGTCTTAAAAATATGTCTTCTAGTTCATCCCTCTCCTGCATATGTATATCATTCTCGTGGTCTTCCATAAATTGCTGCAAAGTGTCATTAGGAGGAATAGCAATGGAAGCAATTTCTTCAATAATTTTGTCATTACTTGACAGGTCAGGACCACGAGGCTGCTTAGAAAACTTCGAAAAATTGAATTCATACGGCTCACCGTTGAATTCAACGGAAACTTTACCTTTCTTGCAATCTATTATAGCTCCGCAAGTGCTGAGGAAGGGCCTACCAAAGATAATAGGGAAAAAACTATCTTGCCCTGAACCAAGTACATGAAAGTTTGTAGGATATTTTACCTTCCCGCAGTGTACTTCAACATCTCTTACAATCCCAACTGGAGAGATTGTTTGTTTATTTGCAAGATGGATAGTGACATCTATGTCCTCGATCTCACACGGCTGAATCTCGTGCATGATTCCTTGATAAATTGTGAAGTGAATAGCGCTGACGCTAGATCCCAAATCACATAGCCCATAGTAATTATGATCTCCTATTTTGACAGATACAACTGGTGTACCTGAAATTGGGCCTTTGTTCCTTTTTGTGACAATGTTAGTGGCAACAACACAAAAACTAATAGTGGATTCTTCGATATCACTGGTTACCAGATCCTTGACCATTGCAACTTGAGGCTGGACCTTGATCATGTCCTCAGGTTCGTCAGTGGTCCTTCTATTCTTGTTTAGAATACCTATAACAAAAGAGTGCTCCTTTATCCTGGAGGGATAAGGAGGTTGTTCATATACAACTGCAGGTAAAACAGGATCAGTAACATTAATCTCAATTGGTGACTCCTTGAAAGGTTTATGATGTTGACTCTCCTTCTTCTTGGAAGAATCAATATGAGAAGAAAAGTCCTTGCAAAAGTCAACCATTAGCTGGGAATCAAGACCAATTTTAGAGAAAAAGGTATTAAAGTAATCATTCTTCACATAACTCTCAATGTAGTCATGCTCATAGTTTATAGCGGGTTCAATACCTTTATCAATTTCCCAGTCCTCAGTGTTCTTCTGGATCCTTTCTATAAGATCCCATTTTTCTTCCATACTTCTGGACTGGAATACCCCACTAGAGGAGGCATCCAACATCTCCTTTTATTGACGAGAAAGCCTGGCATAAAAATTTGTAAGTATATATAATTTCCTTGGGGAGCTCATGGTTTGGGCATTTGAGCATCAGGGACTTCAGTCTCCCCCAAGCTTGAGCGATGCTCTCTCCGTCGCGAGACCAAAAGTTGTAGATGTAGTTCCTGTCTTGGTGAATTTCACGAAGAAGATAAAACTTTGCATAAAAGAGAGACATAAGCTCTGGCCATTCAAGCAGATCAGAGTTATCGAGTAGCTTATACCAATCTGAAGCTTTATCTTTGAGTGATATGGAGAATAATTTCTTCATGACGAACTCCATCGTCACACCTGCAAGCTTAAATAATGAACATAATTGTGATAAATATAGCAGGTGTTCTCCCGAATGTCCTTCTCCTGTATAACGATTAGCTAAGACATAATCAACAATACCAGATGGTATTTTATAGGGCACAATTTCAGTAGGGGTAGGAGTGACCACCACAGTCGTGGGGCGGCTCCTTACCAGCAACGAACCAACAGCAGAAGAGTCCATAAGGACTGAAAGTAACAACCGAAAATAAAAGTTCCCTTACCGGCTTCACTTACCAATAGCGCTACACTCCCCGGCAACGGCGCCAGAAAAGCTCATTGATGGCGGAGAAGTTAATAGGTTTAGTTGGGTTGCCTTCCCTGTTAACCACGCCAATAAACGATTCTTGATAACCCACAAGTCTAGGGGATCAATTGTAGCTTTTCGATAAATAAGAGTATCGATCCCACGAGGAGCAGAAGGTGTTGATAAGTGACACTGGATAAGGAAAGGGATGCAAACACTCAAAGGTAAATATTTAGGGGTTTTTGGTTTAAGCAACAGAAAAGTAAAAGACAGGCAAAGTAAATAGGGTAACTGAGGAGTAGCAAGTGGCCCAATCCTTTCACAAGGATAAGCCTAGGAACTGAACTTATAAAAGCTAAAGCGTTCTCGAGAAAACACGGGAGAGATAGTCAAGTCACTTTCACCATACTCCGCCAAGTAATATGTATCGTGTTGATAAGTGTCGGTGGGTGGATCAATGCTAGTACACCTTCTAGACTAAGATAAGTGTACTCTTATGATTACACACCTTGCAAGCATCCGCAAATACAAGGTATTAATTAAGGCATAAGCCTAACCACAGCATTACGATTAAGGATCCTTAACTCCCTTGTGCGAAAGTCTGCAAACTGGGGTTCAGGTTTCTGTCACTCCGGCAACCCACCATAAGCATCCTTTGTGCACAATGTATTCCTCTAGGCCCATGAAAGGTGAAGTGTTATGTGTTCGACTCACATAACACCACTAGAGAAATAACAACACAACTTAAGTATCAAACAACACATAGTACTTCAACATAATATGACTACTAACAACTAGACTTCTCCCATGTTCTCAAGAACTAAAGTAACTACTCACAAGACATAAAAGAGATCATGATCAGAGGTGATAGATGGGTGATAAACAATCTGGACACAATGATATTTCTCCAACAAAACTCAATAGCATTCACCACAAAGTAGTAATCAACACCAATAGAGTAGAGAGGATAGATAGTACGGATTACAACACAAGTTGCAATTGTGAGATGAGATGAGATGGAGATGGAGATGGTGCTGATGTTGGGGATGATGTTGATGATGATCTCGATGATGCCCGTGACGATGATGATGATGGCGACGATCTCCCCTTCCGGGAGGTGATCTCCCCAGCGGAATCTGCCCACCGGAGATGGCTTTTCTCCTCTGTAAGTTTCCGCCCCGTGGCGGCAGCGAAACACGGAAACAACTCTTCTTTAGGGGTTTCCTCCCCAGGGGGCTTATATAGGCGAAAGGGGGCACCGAGGGGGGCCACCAGGCACCCAGGAGGGTGCCTGGCGCGGCCAGGAGGGGGGCCGCGCCAGGCACCCTTCTGTCTGCCTGGTGGGTTCCCTCAGCTCCTCCTTCGGTGATCCCCAGTCAATCTTCATAAAAATGCTCCCCGTAAAATTTCATCGCATTTGGACTGGATCTGATTCAGCAACTTGGTATCCACTTTTTACCGCTGAATTCTGGTTCTGCTGCTTCGGCACCGGAAAGTTGTAAACTGTGTAAAATAAGCCAAAACAACATAAGAACAATACTTTAAAGTGGAATATATCAATGAATAGGGTGAAATCACAATATAAAATAGTGATTCTTTTTGGACGTATCAAGCATGCACAACCAAAAAAATTTAGGGAGCTGTAATCTGGAGATTGATGAAAAAGGCGCTCTAAGGGAGTGATTTTACCAATCACCTTGCTAGGGAGATGATTTATCAAGTATGTGGATGTGATAAATGCCTCATCCCAAAATTTGAGAGGCATGGATGCATGGGCGAGAAGAGAGAGACCAACTTCAACAAACTGACGGTGTTTGCGCTCGGCAGACCTGTTCTGTTGGTGAGCATGTGGGCATGAAACATGATGAACGATTCCTATATCACGGAAGAAAGAAATAAGCTTCTCATATTCTCTAACCTAGTCACTTTGGACGGTGAGAATTTTTCGATCAAAATGGCGTTCAACAAGTTTTTGAAACTCAAGAAAAATGTCAAAAACTTCAGATCAGTGTTTGAGCAAATAAATCCATGTAAACTTGCTGAAATCATCAATGAAGCTAACATAATAGTTCTTCCTACCAAAGGAATCTTTTGCAGGACCCCAACCATCACTGAAAATAAGTTCAAGAGGGGCATGAGACTCACTACTTGATCAAGGATAGGGGAGTTGGTGACTTTTAGCACATTGGCATGCGTCACATACAAACTCTTTATTTGAACTAATTGACTTTGGCAAACTGCCTTTATTGACTATTTTACTAACTATGACTGATGATGGATGACTAAGGCGTTGGTGCCATCTCTCCAAGGAAGGCTTGGTGACTGAGTAGACTTGGCGAAGATTCTTGTGGCTAAAGGCTCCAGAGACAATATGGGATAGAGGCCACCAATGCATCTACCTCGATGAAGTAATCTCTTCCTTGCCTGATCCTTGATAAGAAAGTATGTGGGATGAGTTTCAATGAATACATCATTATCAGCAGTTAAACGAGAGATAGATGCAAGATTTTTGTTTGCACTAGGAACATGCAGAACATCCTTGAGAACTAGATCATGGTGAGGTGATTTAATTAAGGCTTGACCAATGTGGGATATGTCCATACCTGCACCAATGTCGGCGGTGTGCACTTGATCACCACCGTAGTACTTCTCGCATAGAGCAAGTTTTTCAAGTTCACTTGTTACGTGATCCGTAGCACCCGAGTCAGCATACCGTACAACCGAGTTCTCTCCTCCTCCTTGTTCACGAGTGGCAACAGCTGCATGGTGTTGATCAGGGGTAAAAATTTCTTCAAACCTGTGCCAACAGTCGATGACCTCGTGGCCTGGCTTGTGGAAGAATTGGAAGCGGATTCTTGGAGTGTTGTTGGTGTTGCCGCGGTCGCGCCCGCTGCCGCCATTGTTGCCACCGCGGTTGCCACCACGGCCACCAGGAGGTCCCCCGCGGCCACGGTTCCCGCCACCGCGGCCACGAGAGATGGCATTGACAGAGTACATCCGCATGTTGGAGCCGTGGCCGTGAAGAAGCTAGAGACGAGCCTCGAAGGAGATGAGTTGGCTGAAGAGCTCGGCTGGGGCGACGGGTTCAGTTCGCGCGGTGAGGGTAGACACCACCGAGATATACTAGATGTCCATCACGGTCACCACGTACGAGACAATCTTCTGATCGGAGAGAGGAGTCCCGGCCATGGCGATCTCATCGGCGAGGGTCTTGATCTTGGCGAGGTAGTCCGCCATGGTGGAGGCGCCCTTCTTCAAGTTGACGAGGGCGATTCTTGTGTTTACCGCCTGGGCCTGTGTTTGGGCTGCGAACTGGGCATGAATCGCAGATCAGACGGCGGCGGGAGTCTGCAGCTTGGCCACCTATGCAAGAATTTCCATGACATTTTTAGCTTGAGGTACGCGTAGTGCGGCACCACCAGGAAGAGCGCGAAGGCTGGTCGGCTAAGGATGGCATGATACTGTGATTTCCAGTCGACCACTTCGAAGTCTAGTGTTTCTTTGTGGAAGTTGCTTGCGTTGCCAAAGACCACCTCCAAGCTTATATTTCGAAGGGGGTAGACTGCCTTGCCTGGCACGATTCCATAGAAGGTCGTGCCTAAAGTTTTGAGTGCTGAATTTTGGATGAGCATTTCCTCCATGGTCTTCGTAAATATGATGTTGATTTCGCTGTCACCGTCCATGAAGACTCGCGACATGTCGTAGTTTCCGATTCTTGCTTCAAGCACTAGAGCGGAATGTCCTGGGCGTGGGATATCTGGAGGGTGATCCTATCTAAAGAAGGTGATGTCAGTCTCGGACCCACAGAGGTATTCTGGTATGGCCGGGTGAGAGGAGACTGTGAGGAAGACTTGTCTGGTAACTTGTTTCTGCTTCCTGTTTGATGGCCTTCCTTCTTGGATCATGTAGATTCGACCCTGTGCCTCTGGGTATTCTTCTTTTTGGTCAGGTGATGCACGCCGTTCCTGGATGGCTGCTACCTGTCTTGCTGGTGCCGCGGGTGGTGGTGATGCATTGTGAGCAATGGGCCTGACTTCCACACTCGCTAGAGGTTGCGTTGCTGGGGCCGTGGACCAGCTCTTTTCTTCTGAGAGCTCGGTGAAGCGCCTGCAGTTTCTCAGAGTGTGGCTCGATCTGACCTAACCGTGCTCGTTCTTGAAACCATATATTGTGCATGGTCCGTCTAGCTGTTCTTTGGCCGAGCGAGAAGTTCGGGCGTCCTCTCGCGGCTGCCTAGGTCTCCAGTCCCGTTTTTGGGCGTGTGGTGGGTCTTCTGGGTTGTATCTTTGCTGCATTATGCTGTCGTCACGGTGTTTGTCGTCTCTATTGTCTGGGAAACCGGCCGCGACCATGTCGGGTCCTCTGTCATCGGAGAAGTTGCGTCTGGGCCTTTTCCTTCTTCCGTCGAAACCTCTGTGTCCGGCATAGTAGTCATAGTCGCAATCTGTGCGAGTCGTTGGAGCGTCTGATTCATTGCGCACGGAGTCTTCTCTGTCGGACCAATTGTTGGAGTGTTCCAGTAACTGCGCACGGAGTCTTCTCTGTCGGACCAATTGTTTGGACTTTGAGTTGTCCGAGTTGTTCTTTGAAATCTATGCGCTGGAGTCCTCTTCTGAATGCATCGATTGCGCTTTCGTCTGATATATCTTCGGCTGTGTTTTTTAGTATTGTCCATCGTTGGATGTATGCCCTTAGGGATTCTCTGGTTCCTTGACTGCAAGCTCTCAGTTCCTCGAGTGAGGCCGGTGTCGTGGATATAATCCTGACAATAGAGAGAGGGGTATGAAAGGATCTAAATGAATCTGTACGCAGAGTGGTTGATGCAGGGGAGATTATACAGGTTAGGCCTCTCCGTAGAGATAAAAACCTTAATCCTGTCCCAGACTGACTGGGGTGTTCTTGCTCAAGCGTTGAGGAGAATAGTGTTGCGTGTGCCCGTACTGGATGAGGGGGAGGCTTATATAGAGTCCGCCTCTGCCCCTTCAATGCCTCAGCTTGATGGGTTTTTAATTACAGGGTTAAATGTGTACTAAATACAAGAAACGGTCTACCCATTACTGCTAATAATAGAGGAGGAAATGCCCGCGGTCTTGAATGCTTCCCGTCCATTGCGTTCCTATCTTCCGAGTAACGAATAGCTCGCCGATCATCTTCTCCGATTACTGAACTAATCAGATCTTGTTTGCCCTCCGAGTGACTAACTACTCGGAGGTGGTTTCTGTCTTCCGAGTAACATGTTACTCGGAGACACGGGGAAGTGAGCTTCTGGGATTGATAAAGCTCTATATTCTTTACTGATCTCATTTATTTTGTTGGGTGTGGTGGAAACCCAAGGGCTTGAGGGTACCCCTTGGTTTCCCTTGCCTATGGGTATACTTTTGGTATGACCACGACAGTAGCCCCCAAGCGCTTTCGGGTGCTCGCGATTGAGGTAGCTGACATTTGTCAGATTTCATGAGGTATGTGAAGATTAAACTCAATAAGAAGCCAGAAAGGGATTTATTGATATTTGGAATTTTCCCTCGGGCGTGGGTTGGGTAGGTTAAAGGAAAAATTTGGCGACACTCAAACGTCTCTCGGAAGAGGTGGACTGAGGCCTCGGAAGGCGTGTCTTGGAGTAAAAGGCCTTAAACTCCATATAAACCAGATTTGTAAAGTTCAATATCCTAAGGCATCGTAACGAGCCTTAGGTCATACCACATGGGATATTGATTCTTTACCCCCTGCGTCGGGTCATACTAGTGGTCTGGCATTCTTCGTCAGAGACGGGCCACTAGCGAATCAACTACTCGGATTTTTACTTGAGCAGTTGGTGAGTGCAAGATTTTCCGTTTGCGGTGGGATTCAAGGATGTAGTTACTTCGTGATTAGCTTACTTGGCTTCGAGTGCTTCCCCTTATTGTTGTTCCGAGTGACGGCTGACTCGGTCGCCTTGGGAGCCCAGTAATTTCTTCCGAGTGATGACTTACTCGGAGAGTTTTGCCAATTGATGCGGTGTTCTGCGCCTTCCGATTGGTTGGAACGGTCTCAGGCTTCGGATCGAAATCTGATTTGGTTTTAAATGAAAAGGATCTTGTCTTGTCAGAGAATATTCTTGTCAAGGGAAGTAGACACGATGGCAGGCCTGTCTCCTCGATTCCCGGGGCGGACTTATAGGATAATCATTAACTTTCTGTGGGGAAGTGGGAGAGATTATGGGGAAGTGGAGCGATTTATGGTGAAGGCAACCGGCATGCCCATAATGGGGCGCGGATCTGACGCGTGGCAGTTGCCATCCTAAGATATAAAATCTCCCCTCCCCCATAGCTTGAAGCAGATCTGTGCCTTCTTCCTCTCGCGCCTCTACTCTCGACCTTTCTCGCTCTCTCCCGTGTTCTTGCTTCTGCCGCCGGGGAGTTCTCGCCGGCCGCTCGCGCTTCATCCTGGGAGGCCGTCATTCGCGCTGCCCCTCCGCCGCCGCCGAGACTATGTCTGCGGGGGAATGGCTCCCGTCGATCGTGACGGAGGACATACTGCTGGGGTACCAGGACGCCGGCCTGGTTGCTCGCGAGGGCTTCCGTCTTCCCGCACCTAGAGAAGACAAGCCTCTTCCGCAGGGCGGTGAGCGGGTCATACTTCTTTCGCACGTGGATTGCGGGTTTTCTCTCCCTCCACATCTATTTTTCTTGGATTTCTTGACTTTTACGGGTTCCCAACTTCATCACATCGTCCCCAACGCCATTACCCTCCTTTCTAGCTTCTTTACCCTTTGTGAGGGTTATTTAGGCATAGAGCCCCACTGGCATCTCTTTTGGTCCATTTATACCATTAAGCCTCAGAAGGCTAAGAAATCCGGGGAGGGCGGAGGCGTGGAGTTCAACCACCTCTCTGGAGGTTTGTTTCTGGCCCGGAAGAAGGGGGTTCAGTATTTTACTTCCAGCTTGTCGGATTCTGTGAAGAACTGGAAAAATAGTTGGTTCTATTGCAAGGTGGCGGAGGGGCCTGGGGTGCGCACGTTGCCCCCTTATTCGGACGTGAGGCTAACTTCTTCTCAGGGTTGGAATCCTTGATGCGTGATGTCATTAGATTGAAGAGGAATGGCCTGGACGCCATGGATCTGATAGCCACATTTGTGATTCGGAAGATCCAGCCTCTCCAAGCTAGGGCTCGGGGGATGTGGACATACTCCGGGCTGCAGTATGACACCCGATACAGCAACACCGAGATGCCCCTGGATGAATTTGAGCTTCAGATGAAGATAATCACTAGCGTGAGCCAGGGTCTGCAGCCGACGGGTCGAGTAAAGTCTTTTAGCAGCGAGAACCCTCCGAATTTGGTATGTCATCTTGTTTCATATGTGCTTTGGGATGCATTTTTCCTTCTCGTTTCTAACTCGGACTTTTTGGGTTTCTTCGTTAGGATTTTTCCTAGTTCCATTCCTATTCCTCTGGCTCTGCCACATCCCGCCGAGGAAGATGAAGACAGTACTGCTGGCGCGGGGGTCGGAGTTGAGGTTGGCGAAGAGCTAGAGTTTGAGGTGGCTCATATTCAGGTGACCTCCGAGCAGCGCCCGAAGAATAACCAGGACCGCGAGTCGGCACGGGAAGGCCTTACTCGGGTTCGTAAGAGGGCCCATACTCTGAGTGGTGAAGAGGGTGGCGGAAAGATTCCGTCCTTAGGCTTTAGCTCTTGGAAAGTTGCGCCAATGAAGAAGAAGAAGCTTGTCACACTTTGTGGTAGGGAGGCTAACCCCTCGGGGGATGCTGCTGTCGAGAAGGCCAAGGGGGCTGGAGTTGGTCCGACCAAAGTTGCTCCCCCGAGGCGTACCTTGAAGACTGTTCACAAGTAATGCCGCTGGTTCCTTTCACCTTGGTGTTTCATTGGTTTCTCAGTCTTTTTTGAATATTCCATTTTGCAGTGTCCGTCCGAGTGGTTCTGAGTCACTGCCTGGGGCTGAGGATCCGAGTGGCAAAATTTTCGAGGATGTCAGCACCTGCGGGGTGACTGACTTTCCTGTCATGGACACCATTCTAGAAGATACCACGGGTGTCAGTGAGAATTCCTGGTTATATCTGTTGGTGCTTTTGCTACTGCAACCTTCTGTTTTTGACGGTCTGTCATTTCTTCCGCAGACATGGACATTGATTCCTCTGCAGGTCCAACCCGGATCGCGACCGAGCCGGCGGCCACTGGGGCCGGTCCTCCTGAGGTGATTATCAGCCCTTCTGCCAGTAGCCTGCCTGCCTCTTCTGCTGCACCTGAGGCTCCTGC
The DNA here is from genome assembly GCA_950022295.1 of Bromus sterilis. Classification (NCBI taxonomy): domain Eukaryota; kingdom Viridiplantae; phylum Streptophyta; class Magnoliopsida; order Poales; family Poaceae; genus Bromus; species Bromus sterilis. The sequence continues at coordinate 40,372,736 of OX465596.1, read as the reverse complement.
TGAGAAGGCTGCTAAGGGGACTTCCACCATCCCATCTACTGCTCAAGGGGATGGGCCTGCTGCTTCGGTGTCAATTCCAGTCAGTGCCCCAGTTGAGAGTGCCATCATTGGTGGCCTCAAGGAGTCCTTGGTGAAGGAAGCTCAGTTTGAGCTACGCCTGCGCGAGCTAGCTTCCGAGGCCGAGTTGGTCAAGTCCAACATGCACGTAAGTACTTATGTAAGTTTTCTGCCCAGTGGGTGTCCGAGTAGCTTTCTGACAGATTTGTTGTTACTCTGGAGGTTTTAAACTTCCGCTGGGGACACTTCTTAGTGTACCAAGTGGGTGTAGCCCCCAAGGCTCCGAGTAACTTCTTTGAGTTATTCGGAGTCTTTTGATAGGAGTTATTATTTTGATGAACTTCCAGTGGGAGCACTTCTTAGTGCACCCAGTGGGTGTAGCCCCCAAGGCTCCGAGTAAATTTTTGAAGTTATTCAGAGTCTTGTGATAGGAGGTCTTTGTTTTGATGTACTTCAAGTGGGGTCACTTCTTAGTGCACCCACTGGGTGTAGCCCCCGAGGCTCCGAGTAACTTTTTGAAGTTATTCGGAGTCTTTTGACATGAGGTCTTTGTTTTGATGAGTTTCCAGTGGGGGCACTTCTTAGTGCACCCACTGGGTGTAGCCCCCAAGGCTCCGAGTAACTTTTTAAAGTTATTCAGAGTTTTTTGATAGGAGGTATTTGTTTATGATGTGGTGTTTCTTTCCCCTCGCAGGAGGCTTGCAAGCTTGGTTCGTATTTTGTGAAGCTGCAAGAGGAGAACGCGGCTGCGAAAACGGCGTACGAAGCGCTGATGGAAGAGCACAATAAGCTGAAAAAGAAGCATGCTGAGGACAATGGTGAGAAATTTCGACGACGACCTCGTTCGTGCCGTTGCCTTGGAATCTTTCTTCGTGCTTAATATGTCCCATTTTGGTATGTTATTGCAGAAGCGGCCAAGAAGGCTTTTGATGCAAAGGTGAAAGAGAGCGACGATTTCGTCGCGAAGATGAAGAAAGATATAGACAAGGTCGAGAAGCGTGCCAAGGAGAAGAAGGTTTTGGAGTCAAACTTGCACTATTATAAGAAAGCAGTAAAAGAGAACGATGCGAGAATCGCGAAGCTTGAGTCTGATTTGGCGAATTTATCCGAGCTGCACACCAAGGATGAAGAAAAGCATAAGCCCGAGCTGGAGACAACTCGGAAAGCGGTGAGAGTAGCTGAGGAATACTGCTCTGGGCGGTTTGCTGTCTTCAGCGAGACTTTGTCTGGTGAGTTGTATGACACGTTTGTGGAGAATGGTTGGTCTAATGCCCCTCTGTCATATACTTATCCTTTTTGTTGGTGCAACATATGGGACTGACCCGGAAGCCGAGCAATCCCTAATGGACGAGTTTGCCGAGATGATGAAGAAAGATAACTAAACGCCAGTGACCACGGAGTTTGATTTGGCTCGGGGGCTGCTGACCATGAGGTGCGCCAAGGCAAAGAGATTTGCAGAAGAAGTCATGGGTGCTACCCTTGATTTGAAGAGCAGGCTGTCTCCTGGCGAGGGAAGTAGAGTGAAGCTGGACATTGTCGTGCCCATCCTGCAAGAAGCCCCTCAGCAGCTGGCGCGCTGGAAACGTTCTTCGGCACAGAGTGGTGCAAACTATGCGCTGGCCTTGACCAAAGCACATTTTCCGGAGCGAGTCCATAAACTTGAGAGGGTTGGTGGTGGTGATCCTAAAGAGTGTCAGAGATGCACCACCTTCCTTTCTCGATATGCCGAGACTGCCATTCGGATTGCGCCGATGCCTGACCTGGACTTCTTCGTGGAGTCGACTGGTGTAACAAGCGAGTCGGACGAAGCTGGCGAGGAATGAGCGAGCTCAGTTGGTATGGAGCGTCGCAGAAAAAACTCTTTGAAATTTGCCTCGGAATGCCGAGTGGATCTGTAATGAATTTCGTCGTTCATGTTGTGCCCTGGGCACTAGACATGCTTTTTCTTAAGCTTATCTATGCATGCTTCTGGAATGCTTATCTTAGGAGCTCATCATCCGCTTCCTAATGTGAATCAGGTTTGTCCTTCCAATGTTGGGTAATATCAAGGAGCTTATCAGCCCAGTTCTTCTTTTAACAAGCTGGTTGATGTAGTTCTCACAGTTGCCGGCATCATCATCAACGTAGTGGTTTCTCTTCTTCGTCAGGCTGCCAAGCGGTGCCTTCAGCTTGGATGGCCAGTGGAAGTTGTTTTCCTCTTTGAAGTGTGGGCCACCATTCAAGATCTTGTGGAGAAGGTACCCAATGCAGATGATGTTGTGTTCCCCCAAACCTCTTGAGTCTTGGTGAGTGCTTAGGAAAATTTTCTAAGTCCTCGTCCGAGTTGCGAACAGCTCGGATGCAAACCTGATTTTGGAACATTAGGTAGCCCCCAAGTCTCCTGATACTTGGAGAGTACTTAGATTTTTTTTCTAAGTTCTCGTCCGAGCTGCGTACAGCTCGGATGAAGACCCAATTTTAGAACATTAAGCAGCCCCCAAGTCTCCTGAGACTTGGTGAGTACTTAGAATTTTTTTCTATGTTCTCGTCCGAGCTGCATACAGCTCGGATGAAAACCTGATTTTAGGACATTAAGCGGCCCCGAAGTCATCTGAGACTTGGTGAGCACTTAGATACATTTTCTAAGTTCTCCTCCGAGCTGCGAACAGCTCGGATGAAAACCTGATAATAGAACATTAAGCAGCCCCCAAGTCATCTGAGACTTGGTGAGCACTTAGAAATTTTTTCTAAGTTCTCGTCTGAGCTGCGTACAGCTCGGATGAAAGCCTAATTTTAGAACATTAATCAGCCCCCAACTCATCTGAGACTTGGTAAGCACTTAGGTAAATTTTCTAAGTTCTCGTCCGAGCTGTGAACAGCTCGGATGAAAACCTGATTTTAGGACATTAAGCAGCCCCCAAGTCATCTGAGACTTGGTGAGCACTTAGAAAAAAATTCTAAGTTCTCGTCCAAGCTGCGAACAACTCGGATGAAAACCTGATTTTAGAACATTAAGCAGCCACCAAGTCACTTGAGACTTGGTGAGCACTTAGGTAAATTTTCTAAGTTCTCGTCCGAGCTGCGAACAGCTCAGATGAAAACCTGATTTTAGGAGGTAAAATTTTCTAAGTTCTCGTCCGAGCTGCGAACAGCTCGGATGAAAAACTGATTTTAGAACATTAAGCAGCCACCAAGTCACTTGAGACTTGGTGAGAACATAGTTAAATTTTCTAAGTTCTCGTCCGAGCTGCGTATAGCTCGGATGAAAACCTGATTTTAGAACATTAAGCAGCCCCCAAGTCATTTGATACTTGGTGAACACTTAGAAAAATTTGCTAAGTTCTCGTTCGAGCTGCGAACAGCTCGGATGAAGACCTGATTTTAGAACATTAAGCAACCCCCAAGTCATCTGAGACTTGGTGAGCACTTAGGTAAATTTTCTAAGTTTTCATCCGAGCTGCGCACAGCTCGGATGAAAACCTGATTGGAAAACAAGAAAAAAATCATACAAAGATTGGAGAAGACACGTTGTTTGTTCTAAACAATATTTTATTCAAGTCTTACAACCATGCTTATGCGTAGAAACATCGTAATAACTGGGCGTTCCATGCATGAGGCTCCTCTATATTATTAGTTACATCGTACAACCGATAAGCCCCGTTGCGTAGTACCCTGGAGATGACATATGGTCCTTCCCATGGGGGAGCTAATTTGTGATCCGAAGTTTGCTTGATTCGCAGTACCATGTCGCCTTCCTGGAATGAGCGATCTCGGACATGCCGGTCGTGATATCGGCATAGGTCTTGCTGATAAAATGTTGAGCAGGTGAGAGCTAAGTTCCGCTCTTCTTCCAAGAGATCAACACCATCTTGTCTTGCAGCTTCAGCTTCAGCTTCAGTGTACTGACTTACACGGGGGGCGTTGTGTTTGAGATCACTCGGGAGAACCGCCTCTGACCCATAAACGAGGAAGAAAGGGGTTGAACGAGTGGAGCGATTGGGAGTTGTCCTTAATCCCCATAGGACCGAAGGAAGTTCGTCAACCCAGGCACCTGCCACTTCTTTCAGTTCCCTAAGTAGACGGGGTTTTATTCCTTTGAGTATTAACCCATTTGCTCGTTCAACTTGGGCATTGGACTATGGGTGTGCTACTGAGGAAAAATTGACCTGGATGCCCTTGTTCCAACAGAATTTCTTGAATTCAGACGAGTTGAAATTTGACCCATTGTCTATGATGATGTCATGTGGCACGCCGAAATGGTGTATAATGCCTTGTATAAAGCTGACAGATGTGGCTGTGTCAAGGGATTTTATGGGTTTTGCATCTATCCATTTGGTGAACTTGTCCACTGTGACTAAGATGTGGGTGAAACCATATTTTCCTGTTCTCAGTGGTCCAATCATATCCAGCCCCCATACTGCAAATGACCAGGCTATAGGGGAATTGTCTTCAGCTCAGAAGCTGGTTTGTGTGGCTGATTGGCATAGAATTGGCATCCTTAGCAGTGGTCCACGATATACCGAGCATCGCTGAGGGCCTGAGGACAGAAGAAACCGGCTCGAAAAGCTTTTTCCACCAATGTACGACTTGAGGCGTGGTGGCCACAGTCGCTCGCATGGATGTCTTGCAGGATACATCGACCTTCTTCTTCGGAGATGCATCGCTGGGGGAGCTGAGTGATGCTGTTTCTGTACAACTCTCCATTGATTACCGAGTAGGATTTCGATTTGCGAACAATCTGTTTAGCCTCTATCTCATCATCTGTCAATTCTTGCTTTTGCAAATAAGCTAGGATCGGGAGTGTCCACTCGGGTGGAATGACCTCCACATCGAAAACCATGTCAACTACTGCAGGTATATCTTCCTTGTTTGGTATGTTTTTGTCAGGCATCATATCTGGATCTGCCTCCAGGAAAGGATCTTCCTTGAATGTTGGAGAATGAAGGTGCTCCAAATAAATTCCAGATGGGATCTGACTCCAAGTAGAGCCTAGCTTGGCTAGGTCGTCTGCTTCCTGATTCTGAACCCTTGGAATATGATGGAGCTCTAGCCCATCAATTTTTTCTCCAATTTTCTCACTGCTACGCAGTAAGTTGTCATAGCTGGACTCTGAATGTACCATTCCTTCATTACTTGGTTTATCACCAAATCCGAATCTCCGAATACCACCAGCCTTCTGATTCCGAGTGAAATAGCCATTCTCAGGCCATACAAAAGGGCTTCATAGTCGGCCTCGTTATTTGTTGCTGGGAAATGTATTTGGAGGACATATCTCATCTCATCTTTCCTTGGTGAAACTAGTACCACCCCTGCTCCTGGTCCATTCAGCATCTTGGATCGATCAAAAAACATGGTCCAATGCTCTGGTGTTGGTTGTGGAGGGCTTTGGACTTCAATCCACTCGGCCAAGAAATCCACCAATGCTTGCGACTTAATTGCTTTATTGGGTTGGTAATGGAGGTCGTAGGGCAGTAGATCCAAACTCCATTTTGCAATTCTGCCCGTTGAATATCTGTTGTTCATGATCTCTGCCAGAGGAGCTTCAGATACCACTATGATGGAATGGTCTTGGAAACAGTGTGTAAGCTTCTGTGATGCCAAGTAGATTCCCATTGCTAGCTTGTGATAGTGAGGATACCTCTTCTTGGATGGTGTAAGGACCTCAGAGATGAAGTACACGGGTCTTTGTATCTTCTGTGCCTTTCCTTCCTCTTCCCTTTCCACCACAATAGCAACGCTGACAACTCGGCTTGTGGCTGCAATGTTGATACGTCCCAAAAGTATCTATAATTTCTGCTTGCTCCATGCATGATTTGTGTGACTTTGCCATGTTTTTCTTGAACTTTCATACACTTTTGATCATATTTAGACTAACCTATTAACTCAGTACACCCAGTTGCCAGTTCCTGTTTTCTGCTGTTTTGTATTTCAGGTTTTCCGGCCATTAAAAGTGCTCCAAAAATTCCAGAAAAATTATATAAAAAATCAGCGTCCCGGAAGCTTCCGGAATCACCAAGGAAGGAGGGGAGGGTCACCAAAGGGACTCCATAAGGGTCCCTGGCGCGGCCCCACCCTAGGTCGCGCCAGGCACCCTCCTGGCTGCACAGTGGGCCCCTTGATGCCCCTCTTTGGCCCTATTTTTACCCCCGTGGAGGAAACCCTGATTCCGGACCCCTTTTCTCCAGAAGCAATTCCTATCTCCGCTGCCATCGCCATCAAGTTTCAGGGGGACAGAATTCCTGTGTCGGCACCCTGCCGGGACGGGGAAGTGCCCCCGGATTCATCTCCATCGTCGTTTCTTCCCTTCTCCATGAAGAGGGAGTAGTTCTTCCTCGGGGCTGAGGTTTCTACCAGTAGCTATGTGTTCTTCTCTCTCTCCCATGATGTGATCTTCGTTCTGATCATAGGCTATGTTAATCTAGGGTGATCCCATGATATTTCCCCTTCCTCTATGTATTGGATTGATGTACTCAATTGATCTTATCTAGTATAATCCCCGAGACCAAGGTGGCAGCGGTCTATTGGACATGGATTAGAAGAATATTTTCATGAGTGATTTCCTCTTTTGTGTGTTGATTTAAGATTGAGAGTCTCTTGGTGCTTGTCTTTGACTATCCTAGAGATATGTTGTGGTGATTGTGGTACTCTCTTTGGATGGTCGCGGTGACATTGGGAAATCCATAGATTGAGAACTATGAACTTTGAGGTGTGCTTTCGTAGCCCTACATAATTCTCTTCCTCTCTTGACCACAAAGGAATGACCTCCGTGTGCGTCTCCAATGCATGTTTTAGTGGAAATATCATGTGGTTAGACTATGTTAATGTTGTTGGGAGTTTCCACTAGTGAAAGTATGAAGCATAGGCCTTGTTTCCACCATTGCAATACCGTTTGTGCTCACGTTTGTGACATGTTTGCTTGCTGCACTTTTTATTACAGATTTATATTACCTTGCTTTGCCACACCTATCACCCATATTTTACCATCTCTTCGCCGAACTAGTGCACCTATACAACTCCTAGTTGTACTAGGTGTGTTGGGGACACAAGAGACTTCTTGTATCTTAATTGCAGGGTTGCTTGAGAGAGACCATCTTCAACCTCTACTTCCCTGAGTTCGATAAACCTTAGGTCATCCACTTGAGGGAAATTGCTGCTGTCCTACAAACCTCTGCGCTTGGAGGCCCAACATAGTCTACAAGAATAGAAGCGTGCGTAGACATCAAGCTATTTCTGGCGTCGTTGCCGGGGAAGTAAGGTTTGAAGGTATATCTTTAGATTCTTCAATTAAATCTTTTTGTTTCTTGTTTTTATTTTCACTAGTTAGGCTTATGGAAAACTGCAATCTTAGTTCGCTGCTTCGGGGAGGCCGCTTTACCACACCCGTGGTAGAGAAGTATCCTCCACCTAATGAATGTATCCCATTCAAAATAACACTTGGGATAATTGAAAAGGTTATGAATGATCATTATGCAGGGGATGGAACATTCCATCCTAGTGCTCATCTGTTGAAACTTACAGAACTTTGTGAGTTATTTAAGATTTCAGGTTTGACAAGAGATGAAGTCATGAGGAAATTATTTTATTTGTCACTGAAAGGAAAAGCCTTGGAATGGTATAGGCTACTACATGATTCGCACATGCTGGATTGGGAAGAGATCCAGTCTCTCTTTTACTCCAAGTTTTATCCTCTTCATGAAGTCCATGAGAATAGGAATTATGTTTATAATTTCTATCCTCATGACAGAGAGAGCATAGCTCAAGATTGGGGGAGACTGAAAACTTTGATGCTAAAATGTCCTAACCATGGGCTCCCCAAAGATATGATTATTACTAATTTCTATGCAAGGCTATCTCGATAGGATAAAGACTTGCTCGATGCTTCCTCGATGGGTTCTTTCACAAACGAAAAGATTGATGCTAAATGGGAACTCCTTGAAAGAATCCAACACAATACTGAAGACTAGGAGATCGACAAAGGTAAAGAGTCAGGTATAATTTATGAGTATGATTACATTAAGTCCTTTGTTGAAATTGCAAGTTTTCATAAGTTTAGTGCTAAGTTTGGGCTTGATTCTCAACTCCTTATTGATTTCCTCAAATATTTTGCTTCACATCTTAATATGCCTAAGGAGAATTGTATCAAGCATCATGAACCTTTTAAAGAGATTTGCAAAGAAAATGAAATTGTTAATGATGATTGCAACATGCATGATCCAATTCCTGAAAATGAAGTTTTATATAAGCATGTTAATTTTTGTGGAGTGGATAGACCTTGTGAAAGGCCTATGATTGAAGAAGAGAAGTATTGTAAGCAACATAAGCATGAAAGAACAATCACTTGGGTTAGAGATTTAAATGAAATTGCTAGAGAATTGTGTGACCTTTATCCTTTTACTTGTGAACTTTGCTGCATAAAGGGTCACTTCAATTTTCAGTGCATGTACTTTCAAAACATAACTGTTAGCCAGTTGTGTGATGACATGATCACTCCTGATCTTTATGATGATCTTATGTTATTTTTGATGTGTGAAGAGTTATCAGAAAAGACTTCTTGGCTAGATGTTCATGCTTTGGGAATAAATAACACTTTGCAGAATTTCCATCTCTATTGTGTTGTTAATTGCCATGATAATGATTACATAAAAAATATTAGAAAGGAGGGAACTTTACCAAAGTATAAAAATGTCTCTTATGTTTCTACTAATAAAAAGGAGAGTTTCTCCCAAGTTTCCCCTATTGTTTCTAATGATAAACCAGGATATGTGGAGAAGCTTTCTCTCCAACCACTCCTTCCTAAGGAGAAGAAGAAGAAAAAGAAGAGGAGGAGGAAGAGGAGCAAGAAGGAAGAAGAATGGGTAAAAACCTGGCCTGAGCATATTCCTCGCATCGATTTTTTTCCTAACGGACAGAAATTTATGGAGGATGGTGAGCTTGATTGCATTCATTATTATCTTGAAGATAAGTCTGCAGGTACTATTGAAGATGATTTTGATTATGATATGCATGTTACTTTTTGTGATTGGGAAAATGATGATAATGCTGCTTATGACCTTGAAAATCTTTTTGGTACCAACTTTGACAGTGATAATATGGAAAGCTCCAAGCTTGGGGATGATAGGATTGCAAGTCCTTTAACCATTAGTGATGTGGTAATTGATAATTCTTTTGCTAGTAAGAATAAAGACATCATGTTTACAAATATAGTTGCTAGCAATGATAATGCTCTTCTCTACTATGATGATGTTATAACTCCTATCTATAGTGATTTTAAAGGTACCTATGACATAAGGAGAAATTATCCTTATGAAACTTGTCATAATCATGGAGGTAATTACTCCCTTGTTGAACACCATCTTCCTAATACACAATTAATCTATAGTGTTCAAGTTGTTTATGATAGTCCTACTCCCACTATTATGTGGAGAGTAAGAGTACCCTTTTGCATGTGGATCATGGTAACAATGCTTTATGTGATGCTTATATTGTTGAGTTTATTCATGATCCCACTGAAAATTATTATGAGAGAGGACCATATGCTCATAGATATTTCAATAATATCAAGTTCCCTCTTTTTATGTTGAAGGTTTTGAAGTTGCACTTGTTTTGCCTTCCTATGCTTATTGCTTTGTGCTTCAATAAATTTTTTCATTGCAATATTCCTATGCATAGGAAGCATGTTAGACTTAAATGTGTTTGTTATTTGCTTCTTGATGCTCTCTTTTGTTCTTCAAGTCTTATTCCTTATTCCTATGAGAGCATCATTAAAATCTTAAGCCTATCTTTATGGCTATAAAGAAAGAGCTCTAGGGAGACAACTCTTGTTATCTTTACTTTGAGTTTTTACTTTCTGTTTTTAGTGGTCTTGATGATTGTTACTACTGTGGAAACATCATTGTATCTTTATTTTTCAAGCTTTGTGCCAAGTATAGCCTCATATGACAAGGGAAGTGAAAGTTGTGACATGCTGTCCAGAAAACAGATTCTGTCCTCGTGACGGGAAAGATCATAATAAATCACCAGTTCATCTTTTTGAGCTGAATTTTTTACACAGCGTGCTCTATACAATTATGGAACTTTCTTATGTTCTGAGTTTTTTGATTTGAGTTGCAGAAGTATCCCTAAAAAATTCTTTACCACCTTCTGTTCTGTTTTTCACAGATTCTGCCACGTTTTGTCTCTCCTAACTTTTGCAAACCTTAATCTTGCTTTTTCTTTGCAAAAACTTTTTGTCAATCTTGAGAAACAGTAGCTCTTCAAGAATATCTTTATATCCAGTGAACTTTTATTTATTTATTAAGGGTACTAACCTCTCTAATCAGCTTATGATGAGTTATGTATGAAGGGAGTTTTCAAGTGTGCGATGGAAGATGATGAAAGAAGATTCGGGAGTGTCAAGCGCTCAAGCTTGGGGATGCCCCCATGCATCCCCAACAAATATTTAAGGAGACTCAAGCGTCTAAGCTTGGGGATGCCCCCGTGCATCCCCTTCTCCATCAACAATCATCAGTTCGTCCTTCGTCTCACTATATTTTTATCACTTCATGCGTTATGTGCTATGCTTGGAGCGTCTCGCTCTTAGGTTTTATTTTTAGTTTTCTTTAGCTTTTCTTGCTGTTCATAACAAGTTATATCCCGTCTTACTTTGTGTGGGAGAGAAACACGTTCCGCTTGAACTAGAACTCCTCATAGGATTTTCATGCTTATTCTTTTAGTTGTGAGTTGTTCTTTTTCTTTTCTTAGCTGCTGCTCTGTTTAGTTGTAGTGCTTTAGTTTTTCTAGAGCTTTTCATTTCTTTTAGGTTGAACTTTCTATAGGTTGCATGTTTTATCTTGTTAGAGAGTTTGCCTATTGCACTGAGTTTTGTGTCTTGACTAGAAGTAGGTAGTTGAAGTTGCTATTCTTTTTGTAGTAGTAACTTGCAATAGTTTTGAGGTATTGATGTCATTAATTTTTGAACTTTTGGTGTCAAGAGCTTTAGCCTATTAGTGATAGATGTCGTATTTTGGGCAATCCGTGTTTATTTTCAAAACCTACAAATTAGTTGAGAACTCTAGCTGCTAGATGTATCACTACTCTTCTGAGGGGTCGGATATTAGAGTACACTCACGTACCATGAGTCGAGGATGCGCAAGGATAACCAAACACCCATACACTCCTCCTCGGGGTACTTGTTTCTTTGTGAACTTCCTTACTAAATTGAGAGTTACCGATAATAAGTGCATGAGTTCTTCGGACTAATGTGAGTATTCGAAAGTTGACACTTCCACCCACCTATACTTTTTCTAGCCTCTTCGGTACCGTGCATTGCCCTTTCTCACCTCGAGAGTTGGCGCATACTTCGCCGGTGCATCCAAACCCTTGGCACGATACGCTCTGTCATCATAAGACTCCTTATATCTTTCCTAAAAATAGCCACCATACCTACCTACAAGGAATTTCCATAGCCTTTCCGAGATACATTGCCATGCAACATCCACCTTCTCATGACTTGATCCTCATGTCATACATGCTACTTGCTTGATCAATGAGCCGCATGCTAGTTGGGCCTTGCCCTAATCATTGCTACATGACGCGCTAGTATCATTTCATATCCTGCTATCCTGGCAGAGGCATACATTTGCATCATGATAGTTTTATCTTCTTTATGTGAGTACCTTTGTAAAGTGTGAAAGATCTCCTATATTCTTGTAAAATATAGAGTGTTGCCCCTAAAGTGAGGAAAAGATCCCAAAGTGGAAAAATTAAAAGATCCCAAAGAGGACAAATGAGAGTTAACTAGAAAGAGCCATTGAGGCCACCAAAAAAATAAAAAAAGAGAAAAAAGAGAAAGAAAATAAATAAAAAGATAGAAGGGGGCACACTACTATTCCTTTTGAGAGATCCACACTAGTACTTCATCCTCTATCCCTTGTACTCCATAGAGATCATCATAATGCATATAGCTATGTGGGGACCTTCACACTATAGAACTTGGCTTGTATATTCCAATGATGAGCCTCCTCAAACGAGCTCTAGGTCTTCTTGAGCAAGCAATTTAGATGCACCCCCACTAGTTCCCTTGGAGAGCTTTTAGCTCACATGTGCATCCGTTGCAAGGCAATCCCTACTCCTCACATCATATCTATCATATGGCCTTCTCTCGCCTATGATTGTCCTCATTGATGTGAGCCTCTCACACCTTTTTGTCTTCCTCCTCCACCATATTCTCTCTTTGCCATCCCAAGTGTCAACTTTCTTGCTTACGCTCATCCATTGCATGAGTGCTCAAAATGTCGAAAAGGAGTGGATCAAATTGACTTGTACCTGGCTAGTGGTCTGGGGACGAGTCAAGATAAGATTCCAAAGAAGATCAAGTGTGAAACTTTAGTAGCTTGAGTTCTCAACAAAAATACTTTTTCATCTCGTATTCCCTATCCCCTTTCTTGCACGCAAACACCATTTGGAGACATTCGAGTCACGGACTGCGAGAGCTCTTGCACCCTTTGTTCTTTTGTTGCTTGTGTCAATACCAATATAGACTCTTGCTTGTTAAGACTTGAATTTAATAGCATGCTTTGATTGCTTTACTTAAAAAGTCCTTATATGGTTGTGTGGCATGTCACCACAAAAATTATGCTTGTTATCATTTCCCTACTCGAGGACAAGCAGGAATTAAGCTTGGGGATGTTGATACGTCCCAAACGTATCTATAATTTCTGCTTGCTCCATGCATGATTTGTGTGACTTTGCCATGTTTTGCTTGAACTTTCATAAACTTCTGATCATATTTGGACTAACCTATTAACTCAGTGCACCTAGTTGCCAGTTCCTGTCTTCTGCAGTTTTTGTATTTCAGGTTTTCCGGCCATTAAAAGTGCTCCAAAAATTCCGGAAAAATTATATAAAAAATCAGCGTCCCGGAAGCTTCCGGAATCACCCTCCTGGCTGCCCTGTGCCCCCCCCTGGTGCCCCCCTTTGGCCCTATTTTTACCCCCGTGGAGGAAACCCTGATTCCGGACCCCTTTTATCCAGAAGCAATTCCGATCTCCGCCGCCATCGCCATCAAGTTTCGGGGGGACAGAGTTCCTGTGTCGGCACCCTGCCGGGACGGGGAAGTGCCCCCCGATTCATCTCCATCGCCGTTGCTTCCCTTCTCCATGAAGAGGGAGTAGTTCTTCCTCGGGGCTGAGGTTTCTACCAGTAGCTATGTGTTCTTATCTCTCTCCCATGATGTGATCTTCGTTGTGATCATAGGCTATGTTAATCTAGGGTGATCCCATGATATTTCCTCTTCCTCTATGTATTGGATTGATGTACTCAATTGATCTTATCTAGTATAATCCCCGAGACCAAGGTGGCAGCGGTCTATTGGACATGGATTAGAAGAATATTTTCATGAGTGATTTCCTCTTTTGTGTGTTGATTTAAGATTGAGAGTCTCTTGGTGCTTGTCTTTGACTATCCTAGAGATATGTTGTGGTGATTGTGGTACTCTCTTTGGATGGCCGCGGTGACATTGGGAAATCCATAGATTGAGAACTATGAACTTTGAGGTGTGCTCTCGTAGCCCTACATAATTCTCGTCCTCTCTTGACCACAAAGGAATGACCTCCGAGTGCGTCTCCAATGCATGTTTTAGTGGAAATATCATGTGGTTAGACTATGTTAATGTTGTTGGGAGTTGCCACTAGTGAAAGTATGAAGCCTAGGCCTTGTTTCCACCATTGCAATACCGTTTGTGCTCACGTTTGTCACATGTTTGCTTGCTGCACTTTTTATTACAGATTTATATTACCTTGCTTTGCCACACCTATCACCCATATTTTACCATCTCTTCGCCGAACTAGTGCACCTATACAACTCCTATTTGTACTAGGTGTGTTGGGGACACAAGAGACTTCTTGTATCTTAATTGCAGAGTTGCTTGAGAGAGACCATCTTCAACCTCTACTTCCCTGAGTTCGATAAACCTTAGGTCATCCACTTGAGGAAAATTGCTACTGTCCTACAAACCTCTGCGCTTGGAGGCCCAACATAGTCTACAAGAATAGAAGCGTGCGTAGACATCAAATGTACAGTAAGAGTGGTTCTTTTTCTTGAGGTGCCGCAAGGACTGGCCGAGTTGACAGTTGCTTCTTTAGCTCTTCAAAGGGCAATTGAGCTTCTTCAGTACAAACGAAATTTGGCGATTTTTTTATCAGCTGGTAGAGAGGTGGGGCTTTCTCTCCCAGTCTGGAAATGAATCGGCTGAGTGCTGCAAGACAGCCTGTCAGTTTCTTGACATCTCGGAGCTGCTTGGGTGGCTTCATGTTCTGGATTGCTGCGATTTTTTCCGGGTTATCTTATATCCCACGCTCGGAGACCATGAATCCGAGTAACTTCCCTGCTGGTACACCGAAGACACATTTCTCATGGTTAATCTTGATACTGTGGGATCGGAGGCTCTTGAAAGTTTCAGCTAAGTCGGCTAGCAAACTGCTTCCTTTAGCTGACTTGATTACAATATCATCCACATAGACCTCAACATTTCTGCCGATTTTCCAAATCAAGGAGTTCTGCATCATACGTTGGTATGTGGCTCCTGCATTTTTAAGCCCGAAAGGCATCGTAATGTAACAGAAACATCCAAATGGGGTCATGAATGATGTTTTAAGCTCATCTCGTTCATATAATCAGATTTGATGATAACCCGAATACGCGTCGAGGAAACATAATCTCTCGCAACCCGATGTGGAATCCACAATCTGGTCAATGCGAGGAAGAGGAAAATGGTCTTTTGGACAAACTTTATTGATGTGACGGAAATCAACACAAGTTCTCCAAGTTTTATCTTTCTTCGGAACCATCACACAATCTGCTAACCACTCGGAGTGGAAGATTTCCCTAATGAATCCGGCTGCTAATAGTATGGCTATTTCTTGTCCAATGGCCTTCCTTTTCTCGGAAGAAAAACGCCTAAGGGACTCTTTCACCGGTCTTGCTTTTGGATCAACGTGTAATTTGTGCTCAGCCAACCCCCTTGGGACTCCAGGCATATCCGCAGGCTTCCATGCAAAGACGTCCCAATTCTCGCGGAGGAAGTTGATGAGCTCGAGTTCCTATTTGGGATCCAAGTCGGACGCAATATTGGTGTACTTGTATTTATCGGTGGGATGTATCTGCACCCTTTTGGTTTCTCCGGCTGATTCAAACGAGGATGTTTTCTTTGGTTGCAGCAGCTCGGACGAGTCGGCGGCTTTCTTGTACTCGGCCAACTCAACCTCAGCCATTTTCTGGTCGGCTATCAAGGATCCCTTCTGCAACAGATCTTCAGCTTGCTTGTAATCTCCCAAGATGGTGATCACGCAGTGTGGGACAGGCATCTTCAGTTTCAGATAGATGTAACATGGAATCACCATAAACTTTGCATAGGCTGGTCTTCCGAGTAGGGCATGATAAGCACTCGGAAAATCCACTACCTCAAAGGTGATCTTTTCTTTCCGGAAGTTACTCGGAGTACCAAAAACCACATTGAGGGAGATCATTCCGAGTGAGTGTGCCTTTTTTCCTGGGATGATTCCATGAAATTCCAGATAGCTTTTGCGGAGCTTGGAGATTGGGATGTTCATACTCTTCAGAGTGCTGGCATATAGAATGTTAATCCCGATGCCTCCATCCATTAAAACATTTCTGAGCCTGAAGTCATCATTCCCTGTTTCTACCAAAGGATCAACGATCAGAGCATGCCTTCCTGGGTGAGGGATGTAGGGAGGGTGATCCCGACTGGTCAAAGGTGATCGGAGTGTCCGCCCACTTCATGTAACTCGGAGTTGCTGGAGCTGCCAAGTTGACTTCTCTGAACCTTATCTTTTCCACTCTCTTTGACTCTCGACCTGCAAAGATGACCAGCACTCCGTATTCTCTTGGGAAGCCTTCGTTGTCCAGATCTGGGCTCACTGCCTTCTTTGTTCCAGTGTCCTTGTCCTGCTGGGGTCCCGTCTTCGCATTCTGGGCTACTCTTCTGATCAGACGACACTGCTGATACGTCCCAAACGTATCTATAATTTCTGTTTGCTCCATGAATGTTTTGTGTGACTTTGCCATGTTTTGCTTGAACTTTCATACACTTTTGAGCATATTTGGACTAATCTATTAACCCAGTGCACCCACATGCCAGTTGTTGTTTTCTGTTGTTTTTGTATTTTAGGTTTTCCGGCCATTAAAAGTGCTCCAAAAAATCCGGAAAAATCAGATAAAAATCAGCGACACGGAAGCTTCCGGAAACACCAAAGGAGGGAAGGGGGGCCACCACAGGGACTCCAGAAGGGTCCTTCGTGTGGCCCCACCCTAGGTCGCGCCAGGGAGCCTCCTGGCTGCCCTGTGGCCCCTCTTGGTGCCCCCCTTCGCCTATATTTACCCCTGGGGGTGGAAACCCCTAATATCAATCCCTCTTTCGCGATCTCGCCTCTGTACCGCCGCCGCCGCCGCCGTTTCAAGATCGGGGCTGCCTGGAGAAGCTGCTCCGGCACCCTACCGAGAGAAGCTAACCCCTCCAGGAGACCATCCATAGCCATGGACGCCTCCCGTATGTACCGTGAGTAGTTCCCCTTGGACCATGGGTCCGTGACCAGTAGCTATGTGATCTATCTCTCCCCTCTTTGTGCTTCCACTTTCGAGACCGATTGAGATGCCTCACATGATCGAGGCACCTTTGTAATTTTCTGCCGTTGCTATGCTGAGTTTGTTGGGATCTGATGGATTATGAGACTATGTTCAGATTGTGATGAGTAATATATTTGGTTCTTCTCTTTTATAATTTTTTCTTGAGTAAATTCTTGCATGTTCTCCGTTGCCGTATTTTACTTTGGCCAAGTGATTCGTTGCAACTCCAAGAGGGAGCGTTATGCTTGATTGTGGGTTCAGCCCCTTGATGTCTAGCTTGAGTGACAAAAACATGAGACTAGGGGATGTGCTGTTGCCACCAGGGATAAAATAACGGTGCTTGTATCCACGGATGCAAGGATTGTTTACTTTACGCAAAGTTATTTTAATGCAGTTGTCTGTTGCTTTGAGTTTACACTTTGGGTGGGATTCGCAACTTAATACCAGTGAGATGTTCTGGATAGATATCTCAAGGTGGATGATTCGTAGTAGATGTAGTTGGATTTCGGTCTACTTACCTTGGCGTACTTGCTTTTGAGCCCTTCCTTTCTTTGCAGCATAATTAGCATTGTGGTGCCTTCATAATCCTGTCAATTGCCCAACTGTTATTTGTTTACCTCGCTAACACTTTTATCGTCTTTTGGGAGAGAGACATCACTAGTGAAAATCACGGGACCCAGGTCCATCTTCATATCATTGTTTACACCCTCAATTTACTTTCAGTTGCCACTATCATTATCTCTTGCGTTAATCCTTTGTAAACAGCAAGGCCGGAGGAATTGACAACTCCTTTGTACTCATTGGGAGAAAACTTATATGTATCTGTGTGCAGGTCCAGGTGAAGTTAGTAATATCGGCGCCATTGTTCACTCTACCACCTACTTGTATCTCTGTGAGTCCTACGGGATACAAACCCTATCCTCTACATAGGGGAAATTTGCTGCGACGCTACATCTCACCTTCCACTTGGGGTAACCAACGAGGAGTGACAGATCCTCACCGTATCAAGCCAATTTCTGGCGCCGTTGCCGGGGACTCCAGTCTACAAGATAGGGTAGTTGCACACTATATTTTATCTTTGCTTTTTAGTCTTGTTAGTTTACCTTTCAGTTTTTTCTTTTGTTTCCCTTATCAAAAATACCTATTACCTTGTCAGTAGTTACCACTATGGCTAGTCCTTTTTCCTTTGGTGAGGCAGAAGTAATTACCTTTACTCAAAGAGGTGGTGAAAGTTTGAAAGATGCTTGGTATAGAATTAATGATTCTCAAAAAAGAGCCACCAAGAAGCAATCCACTACTATCTTTCTTAGAAATTTTTATGTTGGGATCACTTCTCGGAATAGGTTTCTTTTAGACACTGCTATCAATGGGAACTTCATAGAGGCCCCAATTTGGGAAGCCCTTAATATTATTTAAAATCTTGTTGGAAGTCTCCCAGTTGTTAGTATTAAGGAGGAAATTACTTTAGCTCACATTATGAGAAAAATTGAAAAATAGAGCTAGAGATGCCAAGTATCGATAGGGTGAATAAGTTGGATCGTAAGATTCAAGGGAATTTGAATAGGCTAGATAACTCCATGCAAAAAATTATCAAAACTTTGGAGACTATCAAATCCCTTGATGAGAAGTCTTCTAGGATAGAAAAAATTGAGGAAGTTATTGAAACTCTAGGAACTACCTTTTCCTCAATCAAAACCAAAAAGGATGAAACTCCGGCAAAGAAGGAACCTAAGTTCGTTTACGTCCCCAAGTTTCCCCGAGCTAAATCAAACACACCCATTGCCAAGAGAGTTGAAACGGTGAAAACTTTGGAGGAGACACCTATCTTTAACTTTAATGAAACTCCAATTGATTTCTCCCCTTTTGATTTTATTCCAAGAAGCATTTTCATTTGCCGTTTATTTGAGAAACCTATTAAGACTGGTTGTACTATTGAAGAGCTTTTTGATGATCTTGATGATGGTTTAATGAATACAACTTGATCTTTTGCTTTAAGCCTAGCTAATGGCTTTAAAGAAGCGCTTTCGGGAGGCAGCCCGCAACGAATTTAGGTTTTTATTTTTGCCTTTTTCTGTTTTTAGTGGTCTTGATGATTGTTACTACTTTAGCAACATCATTGTATCTTTTCTTTTCAAGCTTTGTGCCAAGTTTAGCTTCATACGACAAGGGAAGTGAAAGTTGTGACATGCTGTCCAGAAAACAGATTATGTCCTCGTGACTAGAAAAATCAGAGAAAAATCCCAGTTCATATTTTTTAGCTGAAATTTTTACACAGCGTGCTCTATACAATTACAAAACTTGCGTATGTTCTGAGTTTTTTATTTGAGTTGTAGAAGTATCCATAAAAAATCCGTTTCTATCTGCTGTTCTGTTTTTCACAGATTCTGCCATGTTTTGTCTCTCCTTATTTTTGTGAACCTTAAGCTTGCTTTTTCTTTGCAAAAACTTTTTGGCACTCTTGAGAAACAGTGGCTCTTCAAGATTATCTTTATTTCCAGTAAAGAAAAAATTATTTTATTAGGGTACTAACCTCTCTAATCAGTCTACAATGAGTTATGTATGAAAGGAGTTTTCAAGTGCGCGATGGAAGATGATGAAAGAAGATCTTGGAGTGTCAAACGCTCAAGCTTGGGGATGCCCATGTGCACCCCCTATAAATATTCAAGGAGACTCAAGCGTCTAAGCTTGGGGATGCCCCGTGCATGCCCTTCTTCATCAACAATTATCAGTTCGTCCCTCGTTGCACTATATTTTTATCACTTCATGCGTGATGTGCTATGCTTGGAGCGTCTCGCTCTTTACTTTTCTAGGTTTGTTTTTTATTTGTTTTCTGTAGTAACAAGTTAGACCCCAGCTTGCTTACTCTTTTGTGTGGGAGAGGTACACGCTCCGCTTGAACTAGAACTCCTCATAGGATTTGCATGCTTATTCTTTTAGCTGTGAGTTGTTCCTTTTCTTTTCTTAGCTGCTTCTCTGTTTAGTTGTAGTGCTTTAGTTTTTCTAGAGATTTTCTTTTGTTTTAGGTTGAAATTTCTATAGGTTGCATGTTTTATCTTGTTAGAGAGTTTGCCTGTTGCACTGGGTTTTGTGTATTGACTAGAAGTAGGTAGTTGAAGCTGCTTTTCTCTTTGTAGTAGTAACTTGCAATAGTTTTGAGGTATTGACTAGATTAATGTTTGAACTTTTGGTGTCAAGAGCTCGAGCCTATTAGTGATAGATGTCGTATTTTGGGCAATCCGTGTGTTTTTCGAAAACCAAAAAACCCTGTTGAGAACTCGAGCTACTAGATGGATCACTAACCTCTGGAGGGTTCGAATATTAGAGTACACTCACGTACCACGAGTCGAGGATGCGCAAGGATAACCAAACCCCCATACACTCATCCTCGGGGTACTTGTCTCCTTGTGAACCTCCTGATTAGATTGAGGGTTACCGATAATAAGTGCATGAGTTCTTTGGACTAATGTGAGTATTCGAAAGTTGACACTTCCACCCACCTATAATTTTTCTAGTCTCTTCGGTACCGTGCATTGCCCTTTGTCACCTTGAGAGTTGGCGCATACTTCACCGGTGCATCCAAACCCTTGGCACGATACGCTCTATCATCATAAAACTCCTTATATATTTCCTCAAAACAACCACCATACCTACCTCCAAGGCATTTCCATAGCCTTTCCGAGATACATTTCCATGCAACATCCATCTTCTCATGACTTGATCCTCATGTCATACATGATAATTGCTTGATCGATGTGACGTATGCTAGTTGGGCCTTGCCCTAATCCTTGCTACATGACGCGCTAGTATCATTGCATATCCTGCTATCCTGGCAGAGGCATACATTTGCATCATGATAGTTTTATCTTCTTTATGTGAGTACCTTTGTAAAGTGTGAAAGATCTCATATATTCTTATAAATTATAGAGTGTTGCCCCTAAAGTGAGGAAAATATCCCAAAGAGGACAAAATCAAAAGATCCCAAAGAGGACAAATGAGAGTTAGATAGAAAGAGCCATTGAGGCCACCAAAAAATACAAAAAAATAGAAAAAAGAGAAATAGAAATAAAAAGAGAGAAGGGGGCACACTACTATTCCTTTTGAGAGATCCACACTAGTACTTCATCCTCTATCCCTTGTACTCCATAGAGATCATCATGATGCATATAACTATGTGGGGACCTTCACACTATAGAACTTGGCTTGTATATTCCAATGATGAGCCTCCTCAAACGAGCTCTAGGTCTTCTTGAGCAAGCAAGTTAGATGCACCCCCACTAGTTCCCTTGGAGATCTTTTAGCTCACATGTGCATCCGTTGCATGGCAATCCCTACTCTTCAAATCATATCTATCATATGGCCTTCTCTCGCCTATGATTGTCCTCATTGATGTGAGCCTTTCACACCTTTTTGTCTTCCTCCTCCACCTTCTTTCTGTTTCTCCTTTTAGGTGTAAACTTTCTTGCTCACGCTCATCCATTGCATGAGTGCTCAAAATATCGAAAGGGAGTGGATCAGTTTGACTTGTACCTGACTAGTGGTCTGGGGACGAGTCAAGATAAGAATCCAAAGGAGACTAAGTGTGAAACTTTAGTAGATAGTTGTTCTCAACAACCTTACTTTTTTTATCTCGTATTTAACTATCCCCTACTTGCACGCAAATACCATCTGGAGACATTCGAGTCACGGACAGCGAGAGATCTTGCACCTTTTGTTCTTTTGTTGCTTTTTTCAATGCTAATATAGACTCTTGCTTGTTAAGACTTGAATTGAATTGCATGCTTTGATTGCTTTACTTAAAAGTCCTTATATGATTGTGTGGCATGTCACCACAGAAATTATGCTTGTTATCATTTACCTACTCGAGGACGAGCAGGAATTAAGCTTGGGGATGTTGATACGTCCCAAACGTATCTATAATTTCTGCTTGCTCCATGCATGTTTTGTGTGACTTTGCCATGTTTTGCTTGAACTTTCATACACTTTTGAGCATATTTGGAATAATCTATTAACCCAGTGCACCCAGCTGCCAGTTGTTGTTTTCTGTTGTTTTTGTATTTCAGGTTTTCCGGCCATTAAAAGTGCTCCAAAAATAAGGAAAAATCAGATAAAAAATCAGCGACACGGAAGCTTCCGGAAACACCAAAGGAGGGAAGGGGGGGCCACCACAGGGACTCCAGAAGGGTCCCTGGCGCGGACCCACCCTAGGCCGCGCTAGGGAGCCTCCTGGCTACCCTATGGCCCCTCTCGGTGCCCCCTTCGCCTATATTTACCCCTCGGGGTGGAAACCCCTAATATCAATCCCTATTTCGCGATCTCGCCTCTGTACCGCCGCCGCCGTTTCAAGATCGGGGCTTCCTGGAGAAGCTGCCCCGGCACCCTGCCGGGAGAAGCTACCCCCTCCGGGAGACCATCCATAGCCATGGACGCCTCCCGTATGTACCGTGAGTAGTTACCCTTGGACCATCGGTCCGTGACCAGTAGCTATGTGATCTATCTCTCCCCTCTTTGTGCTTCCACTTTCGAGACCTCGTGAGCTGCCTCACATGATCGAGGCAACTTTGTAATTTTTTGCCGTTGCTATGCTGAGTTTGTTGGGATCTGATGGATTATGAGACTATGTTCAGATTGTGATGAGTTATATATTTGGTTCTTCTCTTTTATATTTTGTTCTTGAGTAAATTCTTGCATGTTCTCCGTTGCCGTATTTTACTTTGGCCAAGTGATTTGTTGCAACTCCAAGAGGGAGCGTTATGCTTGATTGTGGGTTTAGCCCCTTGATTTCTAGCTTGAGTGATAGAAACATGAGACTAGGGGATGTGTTGTTGCCACCAGGGATAAAACAATGGTGCTTGTATCCGCGGATGCAAGGATTGTTTACTTTACGCAAAGTTATTTTAATGCAGTTGTCTCTTGCTTTGAGTTTACACTTTGGGTGGGATTCGCAACTTAATACCAGCGAGATGTTCTGGATAGATATCTCAAGGTGGATGATTCGTAGTAGATGCAGTCTACTTACCTTGGCGTACTGCCCATTGCTTTTGAGCCCTTCATTTCTTTGCAGCATAGTTAGCATTGTGGTGCCTTCATAATCCTGTCAATTGCCCAACTGTGATTTGTTTACCTCGCTAGCACTTTTATCGTCTTTTGGGAGAGAGACATCACTAGTGAAAATCACAGGACCCAGGTCCATCTTCATATCATTGTTTACACCATCAATTTACTTTCAGTTGCCACTATCATTATCTCTTGCGTTAATCCTTTGTAAATAGCAAGGCCGGAGGAATTGACAACTCCTCTATACTCGTTGGGAGCAAAGTTATCTGTATCTGTGTGCAGGTCCAGGTGAAGTTAGCAATATCGGCGCCATTGTTCACTTTACCACCTACTTGTATCTCTGCAAGTCCTACGGGAGACAAACCCTATCCTCTACATAGGGAAAATTTGTTGTTACGCTACATCTCACCTTCCACTTGGGGTAACCAACGAGGAGTGAGTGATCCTCACCGTATCAATTGCCGAGCTGTATGTTTTGGGAGAACCAACTTTCCCTCAGCATCTCGGGTAGTGTGAAGAGGAAAGGGCTGGTCCAGAAACTCATCGTCATTTGACGGCTTTTTCTGGCGTGGCTGTCACTCCTTTCGGGCCCGACCTTTGCCATGAATCCCTGAGGCATTTGCTGCTGCAACCAACTCTGCATCTGTTGGGGCATCTTCTGCCTTCCGCTTATTGTTGCCTCCGGTCTTCTGCTTCTGGTTAGGTGCCGAGCTGTTGCCTCCTCTGTGTTGTGGGGTCTTCTGGAAAATCTCCTCTTCGCCATTAGCGTACTTATTTTCTATCTCCATCAGCCTTCCGAGTGAGGTAACATGGGGTGATCTCGCCAACTTGAGACTCAGCTCTCTGTACTTGACTCCTTGCTTGAAAGCATGGATGGCTTGGAACTCGGAGACTCCCTCTACCGAGTTGTGAAGCGTGATCCATCTTTGGATATAGTCCCGAGTGGATTCAGTGTTTCCTTGTACACACAGCTGCAGCTCGGTTAGCCCTCCAGGCCTCTTGTAGGTCCCTTCAAAGTTCTTGACAAAAACCCTCTCGAGGTCTTCCCAAATCCAGATGCTACTAGGGGGAGATGGTTTAACCACGTCCGAGCTGAGCCTTCTAGCATCAGGGGAAGATGCATCATAGCTATCTCATCCTCTCCCCCTCCGATTTTCACGGCTATTCTGTAATCATCTAACCATGTCTGGGGTTTGACATCGCCTCGGTACTTATCTACTCCTTGAGCTATCCTGAAGTGAGGAGGAATAGGGTTAGACCAAATTCTCTCGCTGAAGCAAACCGGCTCTGTAGCCATTGAGGGACGAGCTTGATCCTGCCGATGGGACCTAGCACGATCAACTCGGCTCTGCACCAGATGGCTTCGGGCGTCATCTTCAAGATCTGCATAACGGTTGCCTCGATGCTGATGGAACTCTTCTCTCCGAGGACTAGCTCGACCAGACCTGTGAGCCTCATAGTTATCTGGTCTTCGATATTATTCGTGCCGGTACTGATCTTGGCGGTGATCTCCTCGTGGGTCATTTCTGCGCCGAGGGGAATTGTTCTTGCGGGAGGGACTTGGGAATGGATCTGCTGCTGTGATTGACTGACTGCAGCGTTTTGATCTACTGCGGCTTGTAACAAGAACGCCAAATGTTGAATTCCCTCTGCCGCCGATCCACTGGGCTGCAGAGGGTTTGCAATCAGAGTTGCGGCTATGAGGTTTTCCACTAGAGTTCCCATAGCTCGGAAGGGTTCTCGTCCTTGCCCTCGCATTTGCCGACTTGTTCTGCTTTGCTTGAGTCGAGCGACCTCTCGGGCCTGACGTTAAAGGGTGCTCTCCAGCTCGGCCAGACGCTCCCGCTCGGCTAGGTTGGTTAACCTAGCCGCCTCCAAACTTCGGACTTCCGGAGTACTTGTGTCAATAGGGGTGTTTAACAGTCGCTCGACAGCTTCTGCTTCTGCTTGCTCTTCTTGAGTAAGGGGTCGGGGTTGCCGGCTGGACTCTGCGAGTTCTAACCTTCGAAAAGCAGACACGCGACGATCTAGCTGTCGACCCTCAGCCCCGGACGGGCTGTTAGCTTCATCTCGGGCACGACTATCCCGAGCTGGTGACGGTTGGGGAGGTGGAGTTTCCGCCATGCATACTTCTGCAACTTCGACTAGAGCGCCGCTGCTACCCTCCTGTTCTTCATCTGGCTCGGGGTCTGATACTGCCATGCCCTCCTCTTCGACCGAGTTGAACAGATGCAAAAGAGATGCTGACGAGCCTTCTCTTGCGATCAATTCATCCAGGGCCTTCTGGGCTGACTCCACCGAGTCGATGACAGCCACCTGCTTCACCTTGACTTGTTTTCCGCAATGATGAGCACGTGGACGGCCCGAGCGCTTCTTCTTATGCTGGGCAAATAAGGGAGCTGGTTCTTGACGATGAGCCGAAAGTTGGAGGCGCGGAGCCCCCGATTCGTCAGCTCGGAAGTGGACGCTGCCTCTCGAAGGCAGCAGCTGCGCCTGGAGCGGTGAATCCGACAACCAACCAGAGTCATCAGCCACGAAGGCCAATGACCCGAAACAAAAACCCTCTCCGATAACGAGCTTGGAGCCGTGAATCGACGAGGAGGATGAAGAAAACGCCATCTCTACGATTGCTGATCAACTCAGCCCCACGGTGGGCGCCAACTGTCGTGGATATAATCCTGACAATAGAGGGAGGGGTATGAAAGGATCTAAATGAATCTGTATGCAGAGTGGTTGACGCAGGGGAGATTATACAGGTTAGGCCTCTCCGTAGAGATAAAAACCTTAATCCTGTCCCAGACTGACTGGGGTGTTCTTTCTCAAGGATTGAGGACAATAGTGTTGCCCGTGCCCGTACTGGATGAGGGGGGAGGCTTATATAGAGTGCGCCTCTGCCTCTTCAATGCCTCAGCTTAATGTGTCTTTAATTACAGGGTTAAATGCATACTAAATACAAGAAACGGTCTACCCATTACTGCTAATAAAGGACAAGGAAACGCCCGCGGTCTTGAATGCTTCCCGTCTGTTGCGTTCCTATCTTCCGAGTAACGAATAGCTCGCCGGTCATCTTCTCCGGGTACTGAACTAATCGGATCTTGTTTGCTCTTCGAGTGACTAACTACTCGGAGGAGGTTTCTGTCTTCCGAGTAACGTGTTACTCGGAGACACGGGGAAGTGGGCTTCTGGGATTGATAAAGCTCTATATTCTTTACTGATCTCATTTATTTTGTTGAGTGTGGTGGAAACCCAAGGGCTTGAGGGTACCCCTTGGTTTCCCTTGCCTAGGGGTATACCTTTGGTATGACCACGACAGCCGACCGCTTGTAGGTCGATTTGAAGTTCTCGATGAAGCCACTGCGAAACTGCTTCCAGGAGCTGATGGAGCCCCGATGTAGGGTTTTTAGCCAGTGCTGCGCTGAACCCTCGAGCATGAGCTGTACGTACTGCATTGTTGTGGTCTTGGTATTGGGAATTTTCCTTAGAGGCAAATAAAATATATTTATTAGCATATTCCATAAGTTCATAATACGTTTTATACTATGTTATAACTTTATTAAGCGGAAACATTAATACACGTGTGGTATAAAACAATCAGGTCCCTAGTTAACTCTAGTATACTAGTCCATTGGGCAATTCATGATCAAGGTTTCCTGATCATGAGCAATTAAGCTGTTGACAATGGAGTCGTATCGTTGTGAGAATGATATGATGGACACACACCCACCAGAAGTGTTGCAATGTGATCGAGTCACATAAGTTCAACATTGCGATAACTACAATGTAGTGAACATATCCTTTGACCGTAATGATCATACTTAATTACTATCTATGAGGATGCTTTGATTTGTAACCCACCGCCTGACTGAAATATGCTGGCCATAAAGGTGCACTTTGGGTATTCCGAATAGATACGTTAATGAGTATGAAAATAGATCAAAGCGGGATTTGTCCATCCGAATGACGGATAGGTACTCTGGGCCCACTCGGTGATATTACATCATAAAGGTTGCAATCATGTGACTAGGTCACGGGGGTTGTAATATCACGGGAACGAGTAAACATGTTTGTCGGTAACGAGGATGAACTAGGTATATTGGATACCGACGATCAAACCTCAGACAAGCAAAGCACCATAGGACAAAGGAATAATGCTCAACGTTAAACGGATCCAAAAGCGATGTAGTTTCATTCGATGGAAGCTCATGGGCCATCTAGGATTGTAACCAAGTCTGGTCGATGGTCATTGATCAAGAGAGTGTCTTGATCATGTATGTTGTTTCCCGGACTGTAGGGTGTCACACTTAAGGGTATTCGACGCACTAAGGATTGATTCGGAATCACCGGAGAAATAAGAGAGAACACCGGAATTGTTTCCGGTGAATGCCAGAAATTGTTCTGGAAATTTGAAAGGTTTAAAATGTTATTTAATAATGTTTAAACATGTTTTATTATTTCATTATATGAATTAAATATTAAAATATAATCTTATCCTATATACCTAAATAGTTGATCCCCACTACCTCTATTATCTTAATGCACACATGCCACATCATCAAAGGTCTACCACAATATGCATGAGTTTTCTCATTATTAGTTGACCTCATGCACACATTAATCTCATCAAACATTCACTCAACTTGCATGACAAAAGTTTTTCATTATATTATATCAACTATATTCCATAAATAATTTTAACTACACTATAATCAAATACAATCATGTTTCAATTATTCATGTTTCATACTATATTGTTCTTTTAATTTAAATTTAACTATTAATGTTTCATACAATATAATCACTTGAAATATATTGCAACGATTCCCGCACCAACGCGCGGGGTATCCTCTAGTATATGTATATATATATATTCTACAATTAATTGTAGAATATTATTCTACAATGGGACACCCTTTTTTTAGCGTGAAAAATAAACTTATTCACGGTATGCCACATGAAGTGGAATCATTACAGGATCATGGGGTCCAAGAAGCCACATGTGGCGCCCCTAGGGAGAGAAAGAGAGAATCTAGCAATGTTGTGAGCCTCTGTATTTGACTCCCTTCCCTCGAACATGATCTTGCAATGTTGCATCGGCATCCGCTGAACAATCTCCTCTGCAATGGTTGCAATCGGTCCCCTTGATCCACATAAAATGTCAGAAACCACCTGTTTTGAGTCACATGAGACGATGAACCTATTAATCCCTAGGTCCTCCGCGAGAGCCACCCCTTCTCGACATGCAAGCGCTTCCAGCACCGCTGGGTCGTAGAGCCCCTCAATGACCAAACTTGAGCTTCCAAGGTAGTGCCCATTCGGATCCCTCGCAATAGCTGCCGCCGTGCCCCTAGAGAAATCAAGAACTCCCGCGTCGACATGGATTTTAGCAAAACCCGCGGGAGGCGCAGACTGTGCTTGCTATTGCAGCTGTTGGCGCCTTTGAGCCTGAGGTCTTTGGACTTGCGGATTGATCCTGGCTTCCCGTTGCTTGGTTACTTGAAGATCTGCCAGGAACTGAAGAATGAAGGAGTATGTTGCGCTGGGGCTCTGAAAATCTCCTTCATGAATGGCCTTCCTTCTAGCTGTCCATATCGCCCACATGGTCACAGAGATTTTGACGAATGCTTCATGTGTGAGGGACTCTATCACATGGAATAACCAGTTTTTAGCTCTTGGATCTTCAGCTTCAACTAAGAATTCTGCAATCTCCGGCTCGACCAAGGCCCAAACGCAGCGCGCCATAGGGCATAGCAAGAGAGAGTGGCGCCAGGAATCAACAGCACCACAAAGGCCGCAGTTGCTTGTTGTCGATATATTGCGGTTACATCTTACATCTTCCGTCGGAAGAGATTGCTTAGAAAGCCTCCAAAGAAACATCCTAATCTTTGCCGGAACCTCCGTTTTCCACATAGATTTCCAGTCCTTTATTTCATGTGACACAGTTGAAGGCCCCGCTCCCCCTTCAAGCCAAGCTTCTCTTCTTTGCCTTGTCGCAATGAGCATACGATAGGCCGATCTGACTGAGAACTCACCCCTTCTCTCAAAGTGCCAGGCCCAAGAGTCTTGGATATTGGAAGTATAGATAGGAATTCCCAAGATATAGGGGACGTCAATGGGCAGAAAAGTAGCATTGATCTTATCATAGTCCCAAGTTGCCTCAGTCCGTGATATTAGCTCTGAAAACCTGGAAGGTGGGTTCGGATTTAGGCATCCATGCGGTCTCAGAAAATCGTCCCTTGGGATCCAGTTGTCTTCCCAAATTCTTGTGTCATTTCTAGAACCAATCCTCTTTATCAGCCCCTGCTTCAGCACATCACAGCCTTCCAGCAATCCTCTCCAGATTTGGCTTGGATGACTTCCCAATTCTGCTTGAAGAAAGTCAGAAGAGGGAAAATATACACTCTTCAATATGCGGGCACTTAGGGAGGATGGGTTTTTGAGAACCCTCCATGCTTGTTTGCCTAGAAAAGCCAGGTTGAAAATTTCAAAGTCTTTGAAACCCAAACCCCCAAGTCCTTTTGGTTGAGTCATCGTCTTCCAAGAGACCCAATGCGGTTTCCTTTTTCCCTCCTTGATCCCCCACCAGAATTTACGGATCAGCATATTGATATGCTCACACAACCCCCTCGGAAGTTTAAAACAGGACATGGAGTAGACAGGAACCGCTTGAGCCATGGACTTAACAAGGATCTCCTTCCCCACAAACGAGAGTGATTTTTCAATCCACCCTTGCACCTTGTTCCACAGTCTGTCCTTCAAATATTTGAAAGCACCGTTCTTCGAAGAGCCGATGTCGGAAGGCATACCCAGATATTTCTCATTGAGGGTCTCATTCGGCACCTGTAATGTGCCTTTTATGGTTGTCCTAGTAGCCTCCGACACCCCTTTGCTGAAATAGATTGAGGATTTTCCGTAATTGATACGCTGTCCACTCGCCTTGCAATATGTCTCAAGGACTTGGCTCACCTCAACTGCACCCGTGTTATTAGCCTTGAAAAACAGCAGGCTGTCATCTGCAAATAATAAGTGGTTAACCGGCAGCGCCAAGGGAGCTACCTGCAGGCCACTCAAATTTGGTGACTGAACTCTAGATTTTAAAAGGCACGAAAGGCCCTCTGCTGCAATCAAGAATAAATACGGGGAGATGGGATCGCCTTGTCGAATACCACGAGAAGGCTTGAACTCCTGAAGTTTTTTACCATTGAACAGAACGGAAAACTTAACTGAGGTTATCATATCCATCACAATGCGGACCCAGCTGGGAGGGAACCCAAGTTTCAGAAGGACTGCCTGAAGGTAATCCCATTCGACTCGGTCATACGCCTTCGTCATGTCCAATTTCAACGCACAATGTTGGTTTCTCTTCGCCCGGTTCCGCTTCATAAAATGCAAACATTCATAGGATGCTATGATGTTGTCTGTGATCAATCTGCCAGGGACAAAATCTGACTGCTCATCAGAGATGATGTCTGGGAGGATGACTTTTAGGCGATTTGCCACCACCTTGGAAGCTATCTTATATATCACATTACACAAACTGATAGGCCGGAACTGAGTAAGCAGAGACGGATCTTTAACTTTTGGGATAAGAACCAGAAGTGTGTCATTGATGCTACTTGCAGATTCACGTCCTTCCACTACCGAGAGCACCACTTTTGTCACCTCCTCCCCACAGATTCCCCAGTGCCTTTGGAAGAAATGCGCCGGGAACCCGTCTGGGCCGGGGGATTTTATTGGGAACATTTGGAATAGAGCAATTTTCACTTCCTCCTTAGAGTACGGGGCAACCAGCTGATCACACATTGATGCTGTAATTTTCACAGGGATGGTATCCAGGACCTCCCTCATGTTATGGGTTCCTTCAGCCGTATATAGATTTTCAAAGAAGTGTGTAGTCATTCCCTCTATCTCCAATTGCTCATCTGCCATGGTCCCATCCTCACGAGCCAAGGATTTGATTTGATTCTTCCTTCGACGCCGACTAGCTCTAAGGTGAAAGTAATAGGTATTCTTGTCGCCTGACGCCAGCCATTCTAGCCTCGCTCGTTGCCTCCAGAGTTGCTCTTCCCTGTGAAATAACTCCACCAGCTTATCAGCAATTTTCGAATCTACTCTCGACGGCCCCGTGCGGCCTGGTTCCTTCCGAAGCTCTGCCCATTTCTTCTTCAGGTCCCGGATCTCCATCCGAACATTGCCAAAATGAGTCCTATCCCAGCTTAATAAATCAGTAGACAAAGCTGCCAATTTTTCCTTTATACTGATCGGCGTCGTAGAGGTTTGAGACGCCCAGGAAGCCTCCAGGATCTCCTTTAGGGAAGGATCTCGCTCCCACATGGTCTCATATCTAAACCTTCTTGGTCCATTCTTGATGTCTTTTCCAATTCCAAGCTTCAACAGAATCGGAATATGATCAGACGAAACTGCCGAGAGATGATGCAACATTGCTCCCGGGAACTGAGCCAGCCATTCCGGAGATGCCAGGCCTCTGTCTAATCTAACTCTGGTAAAAGAACCTCCAACCACCCTTTTCTCAATAGTTCACATATGTCCCGAGTAGCCCAGATCAACAAGGCCGCATGTGTCCACCGTGTCCCGAAATGCATCCATCTGGGATTGGCTTCGTGGGTTCACCCCATCATGCTCTTCCTGAAGGAGGACCTCATTGAAATCTCCCATCACAATCCATGGCAGATCACGATTGCCCACAATACTTTTCAGAGCGTCCCAAGTTTTATAGCGGTCTTGAAGTTGTGCTTCCCCATAGACAAAGGTAGTACGGAATTTAGATTCTCCCAGCCCCTCGACCACATTATCAATATAGTATCTGGAAGAATCAAGCACTTCAACATTTATTTCATCATTCCAAAAGAGACCAAGGCCTCCACTTCTGCCAGTACTGCTAACAGAAAAACTCTTATTGAAACCGAGAGACTCAGTTAATTCCTCCACCCTAGAACCCTCAATTTGAGTTTCAACGATACATAACATAGAGGGGACAACTTCTTTCGCGAGTTCGCGAAGTTCCCGAACTGTCGCGGGTCTGCCAATTCCGCGGCAGTTCCAACATAGGAGACTCATTGCGCCCGGCGCGCCTCTGTTACAGAGGGCGCCGATCTAGCATCATTTGTTTTCGAAGCAGACGGTTTTGAAGCTGGGGATCGTTCTGCCATTGCCCCTGTTTTTGGTCTCTTCGGATCCTGCTTTGGGGGAGGGCTAGGAGGGACAGATGGTGGCAAGGCTCCACTACCGTCCTTTAGGTCAGACTTATCAGCAGGGGTCATATCCACATCTGAGAGGCTGGTCTTGGGTAAGTTCGCCTCTGTAGCTGCCTGATCAAGAGTTATTTTAGATCGAGGATCATCCTCATCATAGTCCATATCCTCTGGAACATGGGGTTCGGGTGAATAGCCTATAGTTGCATTGCTTCCTCGGCCAAAGCCTCCCCTGTTGGGGTTCGGGGCAGAAAACACAAATTTTTCCTTGACCTACGAGACCCATACCCAAGACCTATGCTATGGCGATGCAAGTAACGGACAGAAATAGATCACATACCAGTATGTAGTCCGTTAAGCGGGAAACGTTCCCGCATGAACGTGGTTCGTGTAGTCGTACCGGCAATCCCCGATGCCGCGCAGATCCACGATGACTCCTGTAGCCACCCGATCCTTGTAGACCGATGACGGGATTACGTCCCCGTCGGAACGTTGCTGATGAAGACCTCGCGATACGACCACGACGATGAATTAGCACCACAAGTGTAGTGCCTCGCGGGATTATACACATACAGTATACCCAACGTCCCTCCGGGCTCCGAACCAGTAGAGCAGCGGAAAGAAGATGGATTCGGATCCCGATTCCAGCAGCACGACGACGTGCGTATAGTGGAGAAATCCCCAACCAAGTGTAGACTCCAAACAAGGGGAGTCCACTCGAGGAAGGAGAAAGGAGGGAGAGAAAGATGAGAGAAACTTGTCTCAAATCAATTTGTATGAAGAAAAAAAGGGCACCCTACCCCTCCTTATATAGGCCAAGGAGGGGTGCCACCCTCCCCTCCACTTCCGGGGTGGGACTAATCCCAAGGGGAGGGCAAATGGCGCAGCCCTAGGGGGTGGGCCCCCTCATGGTGCCATGGCCCATGGGGGAGGACTCCCTCTCCCCCTAATGGGCCCTATGAGGCCCATATGCCTTTTCTTCCATTTATAATTATATTTAAATACATTTTAATATTTAATTCAGATAATTAAATAATAAAACATATATTAAACATTATTAAATATATTTTTAACCTTTCAAAATACCCGGAACAACTTCCGGCCTTCATCGGAACAATTCCGGCCATCACCGGAACAATTCCGGTGTTCTCTCCAATTTCTCCGGTGATCCCGAATCAATCCTTACTGCGTCGAGTACCCTTAAGTGTAACACCCTACGGTCCGGGAAACAGCAGACATGATCGAGACAATTCTCATTGATCAATGACTAATCAATTGGACCTGGTTACAATCCTTGATAGCCCCTGCGCTTCCATCGAATGAACTTCAATCGATGTTGGATCCGTTAACCGTGTGCCTGTTCCCTTTGTCCTGTGGTACTATGCTTGTCCGAGGTTTGATCATCGGTATCCAATATACCTAGTCCGTCCTCGTTCTCAACAAACAAGTTTACTCGTTCCCGTGATATTACAACTCCGTGACCTAGTCACACGTTTGCAAACTTTATGATGTAACATCACCGAGTGGGCCCAGAGTACCTATCCGTCATACGGATGGACAAATCCCTCTTTGATATATTTGCATACTCATCAACCATCTATTTCGGAATACCCAAAGTGCACCGTTCTGGCCAGCATATTTCAGTCAGGCGGTGGGATACAAATCAAAGTCTCCTCATAGATGACAATTACGTATGATCATTACGGTCAAAGGATCTGGTCACTACGTTATAGTTATCGCAATGTCGAACTATGTGACTTGATCACATCGCAACACTTCTGGTGGGTGTATGTCCATCATATCATTATCCAATGATACGACTCCATTGTCAATAGACGCCATTGTCTCATGATCAGGAAACCTTGATCATCAATCGCCCAATGGACTAGTATACTAGGGTTGACTAGGGACCTGGTTGTTTGTATACCACACTTGTATTAATGTTTCCTCTTAATACATTTCTAGCACGGTATCAAACGTATTATGAACTAATGGAATATGCTCGATAAAACATATTTTATTTGCCTCTAGGGCACATTCCCAACAGTCTCCCACTTGCACTAGAGTACAAATAATCTAGTTGCATTTTCTCTGGATCATAACTCCTTATTGATCATGCTTGCCCGTGGAAGAGGTTGTATCAACGGTCTGGGTACCATTCAGAACCGTATGTCCTTTTGCAAATCATAATGTCACCTAATTTGACATTCCTTCATTATCCATTATAATGATGAAGTATATATATTTGGCGGTGAAGTGAGACTTCGTTTGCTGTGTCATAGCAATGACATCCGGTGGGTCACGCGGACTCTCCCATAGTCATGCACACTTGAAACTCACTCAATCAGAAGTCGAACTTCTTAAGCCATAATATAACTCCTGCTACTTCTAAATCAGCCACATCAATGTAGATTCAATCCTTAGTGCACTGTATGCAACTTTGATGTCTAACCATGTTTCTTTCAACTTAGGCATTCATTAGTATGATATCTCAATTTTCTAGGTTAGTGTCAAAACTTGAACCAGCATAACATTTATGGCCAAGTCCACTATCCTTTGAAAATTTGAGATGTATCCTTAGTTCTCTTCAGACACTTAAGGATAGACTTAACTCTTTGTTCAATGATTTACCACTAAATCATATCACAACATGTTCTTACTACTAAGAACTTGGGTCACATTACGTCGAGTACATAACTCTGGTTTTATATGAAAGAACCTATGACAAAGGCATAGAGGATCCAACACATCCATTTCTTTCATTAACCATTAACCATTGTTCTTATACTGAGATTAACTCAACACTTCTCTTGGATATACAAGTAAGGACCACTTCTTGACTTGTCCCATTCTGAACTCCTTCAGAATCTTATCCAGGAAAGTATTACGACTCAATGTTATTAAACACATATCTATCTTAATAGATCTTCAATGCTTAATACTTATTCATCTTCATTTATGAAAGATTCAAATAATCATTAACACCAACTGCACCATTCATAATATGTTATCCATATATGAGAATATTATCATGTTCCCACTCAAATATGTCATGCACATATTAAATTATAGGATAACACTCATATTGCTCCCACTCAAATATGGCGGCCACATATAAGACAAGGATAACATCCCCATGGCTCCTACTTAGATATGTCAGACACATATTAAGTTCAGGATACTAACCACATGGCTCCTACTCAAATATGTCATTTACATATAAGTCTAGGATAATACTCCCATAGCTCCCACTCAAAATATGTCGTCTACATATTAAGTTTCAGGAAACTATTCAGCTCCCACTCAGTTTCATGCAAATGCATGTTTCCTCGATATTTTGGTTAAGTCCAAAATCCTTTGATCATCCATCAAAATGAGAATTCAGTTTACGAGACACTAGTATCCATATGTTTTTCCAAAACCTTCTTGTTGTACCAATTACAACACTTCTTCAAATACAGTATTTGAGGAAGTCACGGTATTGATAACAATCATGGATCAACCGTAGTGAATATCCCTTTGACTCAGGCATTGCTACACATTGTAGTCAAACCATTGAATTTGTCAGAAACAATCTTTGTGACAAACCAATCTTGACGTCCCTTTGATGTTCACATTTATTCCTCATAACTCTGAAGTTATTGTGAATATCAAGTAACCTCCTTACTTGATAAGATTCAAGCAATCTTAAATGTAACTCAACATAGGATTTCATGACTCGTAGTCATATCTCGTACTTAGGTCCACCATCGCTTCTTTGTAGTTCGTAGGAATGTCTTGTTCCATTAACATGAAAAGTGAATCATGAATATCATTTTGCACCAGGGGCAAATATATATTCTTGAATCCTACCTTTCTCAGTAAAAGCTCCCATCAGAAGATCATGATCATTATCATTAGTTTCTCCTCTTATAGTAGAGCTTTGCTTCCAGAACATATTCCGTTGCACTACTCTAAAATTTGGAGGCAAGGTCAATTACCTTGGTTGAACTTTCACTTTTCTTCCATTACCGCATTTATCAAGAACAATTCTTAACAAACACCAAACATAGCAATACAAGTTTTGCTCCTTTTGGTTCTAGTTGTGGAAGATGCATCCATAGTTGTCTAAGGATACACTACAATGATAATTTATCTTACATAAATCAAGCTTCCTAGAAACCATAACACACCATGACATATATAGTGTTGGTTTCCACGAACTCAGATGGTTCCCTATGCTGAAGTGAGTGTTTACATATTAAATTAATGACTCTAAACAATAATAACGCAACTTGGTAAGAGATAACTTAGACCATACACTTTTCGATAGAATATGATCACAATGTTCAGGCACGTCAATCATATTGAAGTGTCTCAAGACATTGCGATTTGTGGAACAACTTTCACACAAGTCTTTATGCCCAAGACTAACTCAAAACATTTGTAACTTTGATCAAATCGTAGAGACTTGTCTTTCTTGTTAATTTAATATCCATCTTTACTCTGAAATCCCTTTTGATCACATCAAATTATTTCAGACTCATGTTTCATCAGTGAATACAAATATTCATCTAAGTCCACATACGAAGTTCACGAAATAATGAAATTCACCACATGCTGACATACGATACATCACAATGTATGATATTCAACAATCAGTACACATTCCGTTTACCAGAATGCGAGGTTTTAGTCATCTCACCTAAAAGGCATGGTTTGTATGTGTCAAGAGATCAAGTATCTTAAGACATCATCATACCATTCATGACTTAAACTGTAGTGTCATTATTAAGCCTGGATATTTCTTGGCATTACAATATTTCTTATAAATGATCAAACAACTATCATCAATATAAGAATAACTCAATCATAATCGTAATGTGACCATAAGAGATATCATTCATAAAAGGAGAACAACTGAATTGTTTCTCACTAATATGAATAATTTTCTTTGCAAGATGGAAGACACACTAATAAAGTCCTCATTCAAACGATCATAAAATGTATTCATATATTAATCAATTGATAGATGTAGAGGGAGAGTGTTGTCGACCATCAACTATCTTGATTGCCGTCAGCACACATTGTCACCTCATCCCTTCCAAGCCACTCTCAAGCAGTAAGTTCAAGCATCGAATACTTAATCAACCGCAATTAGTGTTTCGTGGGAAAGACATTTATAACTCGTATATCAAATATACATTCTCCGTCAATGACCATTCCTGCATTGGTTCTACTCTTAAAGTTCTTGACTTTAATCATGACCTCATGACAGGTGAACGATTCTCCTTCATGACATAGTCCAGACATGGTCTTTGTAACTGGGAGGAAGCGGATGCAACTCCCCAGTTATCGCAAAGTAACCAGTCATTCAGTAGTCCAAGTTATACACAAGGTGTTCCATGTATCTTATACATTTTCCAAGTGACTTTCTCAGCAGGTTGTTCCTTCCACCATAGTTGAAAGAAACCCCGTCCATATACTCATATTCCATTACTCTGATTTGTGACCAAGTGCTTTCAAGTTCACCTAGCACGTCATACGTGTTGGTTAACATGCATTCACAATTCAGATTCCATAGAATGAATTATGGTGTATTGGACAGTCATTCATAAGTGACGGTGAGTACAATACTCATCATCATCTTCCTTGACTACGGAGTTATCAGGTGTATCTAGTTCTTCGTATTATGTTTAGCAAGTCATTACTAATGAGTATGTCTCTAATGGTGTTGGTACACATCAATGAAGTAAGACCCATTTACCTTAAGTTCTATCATACTAAAAGATCCATAGTTCTAAACATTGGTATGACGTTATCTACAATGATATTTGCTAAGACATGAAGATTAAGTTCATAATATGGAGTTCATGTTTCAAAAACAATTCTGGAACTCCCACTCAGACAAACATCCCTCATAGTTTATTCTAAGTGATTACACGATCCTTGAAGAACATACCTCCCCCGTGTGACACGACCATCAGTATGTTGTTCAAGGTAGGCCATCATGCCAATCACATCATTCATGTGACTCATGCTCGACCTTTCGGTCTCTTGTGTCCCGAGGCCATGTCTGCACATGCCAGGCTCGCCACAATAACCTTAGTGAGTATATGTCGCGTATGCAAGGCCATGTTTCTGGACATGCTAGGCTTGCTCCACCCATCTCTTGTGAACGTAAAAATGTTTGACACCCGTGTGACACGTGATGCCTCCATAATGAAGAACTTTCCAGATGGTGCTTCACTAAGGAAGGACACTTTGTTGGATTGGTGAGGGATCATCCTATTATGCTACCGTCGTATATCTAACATATTAGCAAAACGGGATGCAACATAAATCATACATGCTATGATTCCCCCCGACATGCAAATTAAAGTTGAAAACGCCTTTCTACTTTATCTTTTGCAAGTTTTACGTGGATGCTAGGGATTTCGAGAAAAGAACTGCTTTCTATCCTGCGAAAACATGCCACAACACCAATCCCGCAATTGTCTTTATTACACCCCTGTCGGGGCCCTCCGTTGCAAACATCTTCGCATCGCTAATGCAGAGAGACAGACACCCCCCCAGCCACTTTATATGGTACAAGCCATATGTCAAGCGTGGAACCAGTCTCGCGTAAACGCGTAAGGTCGGTCGGGGGCCGCTTCATCAAACATTGCCGCAACGCTAAATGAGTACACATGAGAGGCTAACAATTGGAGAATTGATGCCCACATACTAGATGTGTTCTATCCGTACAATACATCTACGCATAGCCTTGCTCATGATACCACTGTTGGGGTTCGGGGCAGAAAACACAAATTTTTCCTTGACCTACGAGACCCATACCCAAGACCTATGCTATGGCGATGCAAGTAACGGACAGAAATAGATCACATACCAGTATGTAGTCCGTTAAGCGGGAAACGTTCCCGCATGAACGTGGTTGGTGTAGTCGTACCGGCAATCCCCGATGTCGCGCAGATCCACGATGACTGCTGTAGCCACCCGATCCTTGTAGACCGATGACGGGATTACGTCCCCTTCGGAACGTTGCTGATGAAGACCTCACGATACGACCACGACGATGAAGTAGCACCACAAGTGTAGTGCCTCGCGGGATTATACACATACAGTATACCCGACGTCCCTCCGGGCTCCGAACCAGTAGAGCAGCGGAAAGAAGATGGATTCGGATCCCGATTCCAGCAGCACGACGACGTGCGTATAATGGAGAAATCCCCAACCAAGTGTAGACTCCAAACAAGGGGAGTCCACTCGAGGAAGGAG
Source organism: Bromus sterilis (assembly GCA_950022295.1). Taxonomy (NCBI): domain Eukaryota; kingdom Viridiplantae; phylum Streptophyta; class Magnoliopsida; order Poales; family Poaceae; genus Bromus; species Bromus sterilis. Next base: position 40,333,560 of record OX465596.1, on the reverse strand, counting down.
AAAGGAGGGAGAGAAAGATGAGAGAAACTTGTCTCAAATCAATTTGTATGAAGAAAAAAAGGACACCCTACCCCTCCTTATATAGGCCAAGGAGGGGTGCCACCCTCCCCTCCACTTCCGGGGTGGGACTAATCCCAAGGGGAGGGCAAATGGCGCAGCCCTAGGGGGGTGGCCCCCCTCATGGCGCCATGGCCCATGGGGGAGGACTCCCTCTCCCCCTAATGGGCCCTATGAGGCCCATATGCCTTTTCTTCCATTTATAATTATATTTAAATACATTTTAATATTTAATTCAGATAATTAAATAATAAAACATATATTAAACATTATTAAATATATTTTGAACCTTTCAAAATACCCGGAACAACTTCCGGCCTTCATCGGAACAATTCCGGCCATCACCGGAACAATTCCGGTGTTCTCTCCAATTTCTCCGGTGATCCCGAATCAATCCTTACTGCGTCGAGTACCCTTAAGTGTAACACCCTACGGTCCGGGAAACATCATACATGATCGAGACAATTCTCATTGATCAATGACTAATCAATTGGACCTGGTTACAATCCTTGATAGCCCCTGCGCTTCCATCGAATGAACTTCAATCGATGTTGGATCCGTTAACCGTGTGCCTGTTCCCTTTGTCCTGTGGTACTATGCTTGTCTGAGGTTTGATCATCGGTATCCAATATACCTAGTTCGTCCTCGTTCTCAACAAACAAGTTACTCGTTCCCGTGATATTACAACTCCGTGACCTAGTCACACGTTTGCAAACTTTATGATGTAACATCACCGAGTGGGCCCAGAGTACCTATCCGTCACACGGATGGACAAATCCCGCTTTGATCTATTTGCATACTCATCAACCATCTATTTCCGAATACCCAAAGTGCACCGTTATGGCCAGCATATTTCAGTCAGGCGGTGGGATACAAATCAAAGTCTCCTCATAGATGACAATTACGTATGATCATTACGGTCAAAGGATCTGGTCACTACGCTATAGTTATCGCAATGTCGAACTATGTGACTTGATCACATCGCAACACTTCTGGTGGGTGTATGTCCATCATATCATTATCCAATGATACGACTCCATTGTCAACAGACGCCATTGTCTCATGATCAGGAAACCTTGATCATCAATCGCCCAATGGACTAGTATACTAGGGTTGACTAGGGACCTGGTTGTTTGTATACCACACCTGTATTAATGTTTCCGCTTAATACAGTTCTAGCATGGTATCAAATGTATTATGAACTAATGGAATATGCTCGATAAAATATATTTTATTTGCCTCTAGGGCACATTCCCAACATCCCCGACCCCTTCCAACACCTCTGCCCCTTGATGCGCTTCCCGGCCTAGTTCCCGCACCCCTGTACCATTCAGCCCTGAGATTCCTGAACACCAGTGCTTCGGGGGGTGGACACCATCACCATGTTCTTTTAATTGGTGGCCCAGATGTCCACATACTGCACACCAGTCTGGTAACCTCTCATATCTCACACGAAAGATCTGTCGTTTCTTCTCAAAAATAAGAGACACTGCATTCTTCAGCGGCTTGCGAACATCAATCTTGACCCGGACCCTGAAGAAATTTCCTTCGAAATCACTGGCTCTTGGTTCAGCATAAACAAAGTCTCCAATTTTGCTAGCTAGTGACTTGAGGAGAGGATGAAAGCCATCGGGTAGATCATGGATTTGGACCCACATCTCCACCTTGTCCAGATTGATCGTTGATGGCCGGGTGAAACCATCGTACTCTGCAATCACCACGGCGTTCCCTTTTAAGTTCCATGGACCGTCCCCCATCACACGCTCCCAGTCGCCAAGACAAGCGAATTGAAGGGTATAAAGGTTAACCTCGAGAGGCCTGATCTTGACCGGCTGGGCAAGGTCCCATGACGCTCTCATCTGTTTGAAGAATCCAAACTGACTATAGGATTTTGAGGTGTGCACTCTTGCGATCGCCATCCACTGAATCACTTCCTTCTTCAGTGGTTCCTCTTTTTCCACAATTACGTCATCAAGGTCGTCCTCTGTGAGACCCAATTCTGCCATCATCTCCTATAGATTACTTGACTCGTCATCCTTTGTCCCACTGGGCGCCATCTTGAGTTCTCTAACCCGATTAGATCTCACCGGGTTGTTCCTTAAACCCTAGAAAATCTAAGCTTCTTCTCGCCGGCCACGATGGACGGCCCGCACGACCAGCGTGGGGACGATCCAGAGCCGGAGAGGGAGGAAGATGTAGATGATCAGGGGAGAAGAACCCCACGTCGCCGACCTGAGCCGTCGATGGGGATAGATAAACCCTAACTCGCCGAGACGGAGGGTAGATGCATTTAAGGTATAGATTGCCCATGGACAAAGCTGGCCACATGGGCCGGCCTAAAGGGCCAGCACGGTAGCCCGGTTGTTTTGGCACGGCCCAGCTCTGGCCCGGCACGGTACGGGTCGTGCCGTGCTGGCACGTTACTGTTTGCGGCACGACACGGCCCGTTTAGATTTTTTTTTATTTTTATTAATTTATATAGCACACTAGGCATAATATAGCTATAATACGCTTAAATAGCAAAAAACAGACGGGCTACTGTGCCAAACGGGCCAAACGTGCCGGCCCAAGTAGAAAGGGGTCGTGCCTGGGCCAGGAAGCGTGGCCCGTGTGCCGGCACGGCACGGCCCGTGAAGCTGGCGTGCCTTAGTGGGCCGTGCCGTGCCTGGCCCGTGTCGGTTCAGCCAGGCCGGGCCGTGCCGGGCTGGCCCATCTGGCCACCTTTGCCCATGGATATCTATACAATGGGACACCTTTATATAAGGTGAATCTCATATTCAAATCAAAGCCCACGAGCCCACCCCACAAGATTGGCCTCCCACCATGAAAAAAACTCGCTTTGTCTCGGTCGAGGCAGACCGCACGCGCCCTCCTCCCTGCGCCGGCCGCCTCTGGACTCCCCGCGTCGGCCGCCTCCTCGCGACCTCCTCTTCTCGCAGGCCGCCTCCGGGCTCCCAGCGGCGCTCCCCTCAAGGAGGTTGCCTTGCCGCCGCGCTCGGTGTCGTATCCAGCCTCGTCATGGACACCCACCGCGTCAGCGGCGACCACTCTGACGAGGAGGATGGGGGCAGGAGCTCGCCATGGCTAGGTCGGGTAGGGCGGCGACTCGACGACCCAGGCACACAGCCCCACAGTTCCGTCGACTGCCTCTAGTGGTCGTCGCTATCACCTCTTGCAATTCTGATCTGAATAGAAATCGAGCCGGACGCCGCTAGCTAGCCACGAATTCGCCTCCCTCGTGTACACTCAACGGCTGCCGTGAGAAGGTTTGTATCCTGCTGATCCACTGCTCTTCTCACAAGTTAGTAGTACTCTAGCAAGTTACACGCATGATGCATGAATGGTGAATTGCATATGTGTATCGAGAAGGAGAACAACTTCAAGCAGCCAGGGGAGAGGTACAATGCAACTTCGATTCAGCGGTATGATGGTAAAATAAAATGCAGTCCAAATAAGACCGCGTGTGAGTGGTACTGTAGCCAATTATGCCGCTCAAAATTCCAATTCTGTAGCCAATTATTTGAGCGGCACAAAGGAAAAGCATCACTAATAGTTTTGCAGTGACTCTGTTTGATGAACACATGACAAAAGCACCCATAGTCTCGAGCAAAAATGGAACAGTTTTGCAGCTTGTCACAAGAGATGATGACGCCATGGACCCGGCAAGGTGTGTATACCAAGCTAGCTATTTGATCAATTAGCAAGCAATTAGTATATCAGCATGTCGTTGATTTGGCATGGCTGAAAGATTTATGTGTATGTGCACGCAAGAGCGATTCATAAACAGATGGTCGATGCATTGTCCAATCCTCAAGGCCATAGGTAGTTAAACATGAGAACATTCTTACAGATATGCCACTTATATGCATGTTCTCTGAAGAAGTTTGTGTAAATTTATCCATCTTCTTTGAAGCATAGCAAGATTCTGAATTGTTTCTTGTGTGATTGATGTGCAAGCTGACAGGTCTCTGGGCTAGAAGCTGGGGAGCCGTCTCAGCACCAGACTGAGTATGTAAAATCTGCTTCGGTCATGGAAGCTTCCCTCTTATCGGCGAGGATTATGTAGCAAATGCTGCAACTAGCTAAATTTACTGAGCCTATTTTGAAAAGAGGACATACATATTGAGTCTGTACTAAGATTATTGCAGAATATTATTCTATTATCGATTGTAGAATAGACGGCATGTATATATATATATATATATATATACTAATTGAAAGCACCAATAAAGGCTCCACATTAATCCTCACTAAACAATCAAAACTAGCCATCAGATCCACCTTTAGTAATCTACAACCGTTTGATGAAGCATCACAAGAAGTCCTCTCAATTTGTCCCAGCGGAACGCCTCTTCCTTATACTAGACTCATGTACCGTACCGGCTACGATTTCTAAAAGAAATCTCTGGAAGAAGGAAAACCAACGCAGACTCTTTCCCATGGCCGGTCATCCAAGCTAATTGACATGCATAGAGGACATTAATTTTTTCAGTTTTACTATTTTTCAGTCAGCTGATTTTTAATTTCGCTTTCAGTCGAATTTTGGGTCGTTGGATCGCCGGCTCGAATCTTAGCGCGCGTCTCTTGCTGTCAGTCGCGGGGTTGGTTCGATATGAGTTTGCGGGTATTTTTTAGCGACCCGGTTCAGCTCAAGAAGTGGTGGGTGGGCAGGGAAGGGACCAGTACGCGGCGGAGGGCGGCGAGCTCAGCTAACGGTGGAGGGCGGCGAAATCTGCAGCGGGCGAAGCGGAGGAAGGAAGTGAGGAGAGGGTCGAGGGGAGGCCAGCGCCCCCCGCGCCCTCCTGGCAGTCTGCGGCTGCGAAACTCAAGGCCGTCGCCGGCTAGGAGACAGGTACAGCGAGCTCCTCCCCGTACTATCCCATATCTCTCATAGGTAACCTGACTAGCCAAGAATCGAGCCATCTCGTTTTTTGTCGCATATCTCTCTCAAGGCATCTACGCATAGTTTCTCCTTCTCATCGTTAATTTCGATCTCTATGTCAGGAAAATGTTTGCAACCTAGCGCCTCTAAACGAGTGACAATACGATGTTCGTGTTCAGTTTGTGTGATTTTCTTACACAGTCGAGCGACGCTATGATTTTGCTTCCTATTTTTCAGTCGATGGTGATTTTTCAACATGAAGTGCTTCTGTATCCCTCTCGATCACTGATCTAATACAGAGGTTAGGTTATTCTTAGGGGCAATGCGAAAATCCTTGCGGCATGAAAACTCAAGCTCGTGTTTCAGTTCGCCAGAGCCTAATTAGGCAGTGCTGTTGTGTGTCTCAGACTCTCAATGCATAAAGTGGATTGGGCATCGATTTGAGTTATTATTTGGTAGAGAGCTAGTCAGGTCGTACTGTTTTGTTCAATTCATTTTGTTGTATCTGTTGTTTGAAGCCATGTACAGAGTGACCGTCATTTTCAGCTAATCTGTGGTGAGAGTTTTGCCATGTTGCTTTTGTTTTTTTGAATTCAAGGGAGCTTACAGTGTGACTAGCTCAAACTCAATTTTCTTTTTCATGAGAGCTAGTCAGTTTTTGCAGATTCAATCAGTGTGTTTTCATAGAGGAGCGTTCGCTATATCTTTTGTTATCTTTTTTTATCAGCAACAATTAGTTACATTACCCCAATAGATCATGTCATACAATATAACTGGGGACATAATGCACTGAACTTTTAACAGTATAATAGTTACCAATTGCGATGAATAGATGATTCAGTGACCAATGACCTAAGGCATTTTCTTGAAAACAAAATATAAGTAATGACATTGAGGTGAAATGCTGGAACTATTTTTTTGCAAGATGGACTAATACAACAGGTCAATGCAATAGTGGGCGATGTGTGTGTTCAACGAACACAGGTATCATTCAGTTAATTTTCAGAGAATTTTTTGTTTGTGTGAGTACTCATCTCATAAGTTAGCTGCTATTGCTTGTTTTCTTTTTCATGATTTCATACGTTAACATTATCCTTCTTTCTTGTTTAGCAGGAGGTCTGAGGACTCTAAGGCTCAGAGGTCATCTAGTGTTTGCTACGAACCTAATTATAATCCTCATGTTGGCATGTCCAGTAATGAAAACTACGAGGACAATATATTTTTAACTTTTTTCTTCAATCTTCATTTCTTTTATTTACCTTGTCAATGTCTTTTTTCGTTAGTAACTCAGTCTTTTGTTCAAACATTAGTTTTTCCTTATTTTGCCATCAATTTTTCTTCTTAATTAATTCATTTTTCTCTATTTGTTCAATATCTCAGTTATCTTCAGTCATTAGTTTTTCAAGTATTTTTATCATTCTTCATTTATCTGTTTTTTCATTCTTGATTCATCTCAAATTATTTATTGTTAAGTCATTTTTCAGTTTTGTATGTTTCTTCGGTTCTTCATTTCACTCATCTATCTATTGTCATTAGTTATTAGTTTTTAGTTTTTCTTTAGTTCCGCTAGTGTGTATTCAATCCTAGCTAGTTTGTCATTTGTCCTGTTTAGTCCATCATTTTTACATTCAGACCATCTATCGCTATTTTTTCCAGTTAGTTTGTTCAGTCATTATTTTGTTGTTTCAGTGTTAGTTATACTCAGTAGTTTCAGTACCTCAGTGTTAGTCTCAGTATTTTAATTCTTTTAGAATTTTTAGTTTCCGTAGTTTGTCAGCTTCATGTTTCTTTATTTTAATTTTATATTCAGATTTTAGCCGTACCTCAGTTTCTGTCACTCGGTTCCCTGTACCTCAGTTTATTTTTCTAAGTCACTCAGTAGTTTCAGTATTAGTGTCACTCAGTAGTTTCAGTACCTCAGTGTTAGTGTCAGTATTTAAAAAATATTCAGACTTTTTAGTTTCTGTAGTTTGTCAGCTTCATTTTTCTTTATTTTAATTTTATATTCAGATTTCAGTCTATTGTTAGGGTTCTCTTTCCATTTCAATTAATTTCAGTCCTCTTTAATTTTAAATTTTCTTTGTCTCTCAGTATTCAATCTCTGGTCTTTGTCATATTACTTCAATGTTCAGTATTTCATTTGTATTTCAAATCGACGGCCAGCGCTACATACTCATCTATATCAACATCATGATAGCCTCTGCCTATGTTGACATTCGTAGGAAAATACCAGCGAGGAGTACTTTCATGAAAATAATTACACACGATCTCGTTTGATTGTCACTTCGCTACATCCTGAAGAAACTTGGATGATTTACTTATTAGCTATTTTTCAGTTTTCCCCCACATCATTGCTTTATCTTATTGGCTTGGCCTGAGTTAAGAGCTACGAGCGGCACCTGCCTTTTCAACTTCAGTTAAGCTTAAGTGGTCTCTAAAGTATTAAAAATGTCATCATTCGAGTAATTTTTTTATGTGTTCCTGTTTCATACGATCTATATATATTATTTATGTGTTATTTTGTCTTAGTTAGTCCTTAGCGTTATTCGTTCATTCAAATTACTAGTTACCGTTCATAGGTCAGTCCTACATGTTGAGATTGTTTAAGTTATTCGATCTATCGTTTCCGTGAGCGCTCAATGTACAATTTTTATTCATTGTTCTGCAGTTTCAATGTATATATGTTTTTGGTTTCTATGCTTCCTTAGTTTTTTCTCGTAAAAAATTATATATCTTCTTTGGTCCTCAGTTCTTCATTTCCCCAATTTTCCATTTCTCTCAGTTTTTAGTCTTATCTGTTTTCCTTCCTTCGGTTTCTTAGTTCCTCATTCCCTCCTGGTGATTTCTTCGTTGCTGCTCTCCCGGTCTTCCTCCTGGTGATTTCTTCGTTTAAGAATCTCTAATCTATTTTATGGCTGCTCCCCTGATATACCTCACATATTCATACCCTAATCTCTGGAATTGCTCTGATAGCGGTGCTGTTTTACAGGTGCATCTTTCAATATCAAATTATCAATAAGCTAGGGATTCATCAACATCTCTTCCATAAATGGTGATTCATGTTATACAATCGATTGAGCAAAGGTAAGATTCGATTTGTTTTCTTTCCGTAAATCCAAGCAAAGGCATACAACGGCTGAATTTTTTCCTATGCTCACCTTACATGCCTAAATCGGACTGCTCTTCAGGTACCGTAGCAACCTCAGATGATTTCTTCTTCTCATGTTAGATGGCACGGGCAGCTGGATGTTCTTCCTAATCGCACGTGTACTCATCGCCTATCCCACCGTACTAAACATCCATGCAACAAATCAGTCTCCACGGTTCCCTTCTCTCCAACTGTTCAATCTTCTCTCTCAAATCATACAGGAATTTTTGCTGGTATGCAGCTCAGAAGGAACTCTTGATCCATAAGTGATGATAGCTGTCGCTGCCTCTCCGTGGCCACGATCTCCTTTTGTGAGACAGATATGATTGATGTTCTGATCTGGAGGGACAGAAGTAGTTTCGTTTGCTAATGGATGCAGTCCGATCCAGCCTCTCGGGGCAAACACCGGTTACAAATACAGAGGAAGAAGCCATGGAATCTGTCTTCTCTGAAGCTTGGACTTCCACTGAATGTCGAGCATGTTCTGTCAGACGTAGTACGTCATAGCTACATGCTGGCTTTTCTGATGCAACACTTTTTTTTAAAATTGGATGCAGCATCTATGTGCATACAGTATCTATTCATCTTGGCCATCGGTAAGTAACTCAGTTTGCATCAGTTTTCTTGACTGAAGGCAAAAAAAACTTCCGTAAGTGCTAACTGACAAGCACAGATCGTGAAAAGTAAAAAGGGTGTTTGAAAAGAACATATGATATATCTGTCCACCACGTCAACGTTGCTTTGGCCTTTGGGGTATGTCCAATTAACCAAGGATGAGTTACAGAATGTTCAATTAAAACATCTAGGGTTACTCATTCTGTTCTTGGAGTAGTCTACCCTCAAATTATTTCATCTCTTACCTAATTTAATTGATTTTATTTTATAAGTTATTTATTTTATTAACAAACAAAGTTTGGCCTCAATAATTAGTACTGTTCACTTCTATTTCTACTTTGTAACCATATCCGTGCTCTTGGAATTACATCAAACATATGTATATACATGATATATTGGGTTGTTGTTAATTACTGACAAGAAGAACCTCCTGTTCAAGGGGGGAACGCAACTTTTCTTACTTTCCATAGGGATGTAATAATGCAATGTTATTACTTTGGATTATTTTGCGTGTATTTGTAACTAATTGTATATTCCTCTCTGTAACTAGTTGTATATTCCTCACATATGGTTACAACCTCTACATGATCACACTTTTCGTTTTGAACCGACTTCAGATCTTTGAAGAAATGATTTGGAGTCTATAGATACATTGATGCCAGTATGGCTTTCTTTATCACTCCATTACGTATGTACTCCTACCTACTTGAATTTTCTATTCGTAGCTCACCAGATTTTTTCTTTGTGGACATCTCTTATGTGCTGATCAACATGATTAACTGTTCCTATATATATGTGACAATGTATTAATTAGCTGACCATCACTAAAATATAATATGGTTCTGATCGTTATCATTAAATTAACATAAACTTATATTTGGCTCATTGGTATTGTATTCTTTGTTGACTCCGATGCCTTCTCAAACATCTACATTTTCTCTTCACAGATCAGCTTTAATGTTGTGCTCATATAGTGTTCTTCTAATTGGTTGCAACTAACTTTGTGGGCTGGTGCTATAATGGTCATAGCAGTACTGTCTGGTCTAAGAACATCATTTTATTAGTCCAAAACTAATGGTATTTTTGGTGCGTGAACAGAAATTTATTAGTGATGAAGATACTATATTATTTCTTAGCTCATCAGTACATGATTGCTCTCAGCAGTTTAGAATGGAGCGGGTATATCTCATATTGCGCTCAAGTACTAACATATGCGACTAGTAAACATCATAATGCATATACAGAGTTCAATTCATATGATGTACGGTTTGGTCGTTGCACAAGTGAAACATTTATAATCATACACTTTGTTGTCAAAGGCCTACTTATTAATTATAGCTAATAACAAAGAACTCACCAATTTGTGAGGACATCAATTTCATTTTAATTTCTTTCTCATTTTCTATAATACTCTGAATAGTGCACACAATAAGGTACTAAAGTAGACAAATAATAATATCTTATTTTTCACATTATTTCAAATATTTATTTTTATGTATGTTTTCAATAACACTAGCCCGTGCACCTTAATGACTAGTTAAATATAATTAAAATAGAAGAAAAAGGCCCATTAGGGGAGGAGGGAGCCTCCCGCTTGGCCCATGGCGCCAAGGGAGGGCCCCATCACTAGTAGAAAACATGGCTTTGGTTCAGGCCTCTCCAGCCCATTAGTCCCGGTTGTGCCACGAACCGAGACCCATGGGGGCATACGTCCCGGTTCGTGCGCCCAGGGGGCCGGCCGGGCCTTGTGCGGCATTGGTTCCGGTTCTTCTGGGGGCATATGTCTCGGTTCCAGCCAAGAACCGGGACCAATGCACCTCGCTCCTGGCCCACAAGCATTAGTCCCGGTTTGTGGCTCGACCCGGGACTAAAGGCTCGCCCACAAGCATTAGTCCAATTTCAGGGTCATTTAGCTCAAAATAAATCATTAAATGCATGAAAAAGAGCAAATGAAGTCAGAAAGGGTTGAAATTTTAGTATGTGGCTTTGAATGATGCATATTGAATGCAAAAAAAGTCTTGAGTTCAAATAAGTTTAGAAAAATGAAATGCCTTTATAACAGATGAGTTTTCGTCTAAAACCCTCGTACTTCGAAAGAGATGGTCCAGTTTGTACACGAAGTGCATCCAGCTTTTGCCGTAACCCTCTCAACTTTTTCACACATGTTATGTGGGCCAAAGGATGATACCATGCCAAGTTTCAACCTTTTCTGAGTTTAGTTGTAGTGCTTTCCAATTTCAGGGTCATTTAGCCAAAAATAAATCATTAAATGCATGAAAAATAGCAAATGAAGTCAGAAAGGGTTGAAGCCCAAAATAAATCATTGAATGGTGTCAGAACCCCAACTAGGGTAAGTGCTAGGGTTGCTTGTGCCCTTTGCATCATGCAAAATTTTCAAAAGAAATTCAAAAATGGGGAAAAGAAAAGCCCTAAAGAATTTAATCAAATGGCCAGATAAAAATCTTTTTCCAAAAATCATTTGAATAGTTGAAAATTTCCTATAAATGATGGTGATCATTTCAAAAGTGGGTTGGGTTCATTCCCACACTCAAGGAATTTTCTACAATTCAAACAGTGCCTTGGAAAATTAAAAGAACCCCTATTTGAATTGAAATTCAAATTTATTGAATTTCAAAAATGCCCAAAAGTCATAAGTGGTTTGCTACTGACCACCTAGGGTTTTTAAAATTATTTGGGCATTTTATTAAATTGCCTAGGTATTTATTTATCAAGGCACAACAAAATTACAGAAAGAAAAAGAGAAGGAAAAGGAAAAGACCCCCCTGGCCATTCTGGCCCAACTGAAGCCCCCAGCCGGCCCAGCCCAGCCCCTCGCCTTGTCTTCTTCCTCCCCTTGCCTCCAAGCAGCTCGGTGGCGAGCCGTGGACGCGCCGATGCCACCTCGATGCAGAGACGCTTCTAGGCAACCCCGAGGCTTCTTCTGCGCGCCACGCAACGCCCAGCAGCCCCGCACCTTCTTCCCCCTCTCGCCGCTATCTCTCTGCCCTCTCCCTCGCCGATTTCGACGCCGCCCGAGAACCCACCGGAGAGCGCCGCCGCGCCCAGTCGTGGCCAACGACCTCCTCTCGCCGAGCTGAAGTGTCCAGTAGCACCGGAGCCATCGAATTCATCTTCCCGCGCACCCAATCGAGCTATAGAAGCTCTAGAGCCGACGCCTTCGTCGCCGAGTCGCCGCCGGCCGCCGTGGAGTTCGACGTCGATTGCGCCGCCATCCGGCCTCCCCCAACCCCGCCGTCCCGTCCGTTCGCTCCGGGGTGAGCTCCCCTGTATTTCCCCTCTCTCTGTGGTCGTTCCCGTTGCCTCCTCCGTCGACTTCACTTACGCAGAGCCACGGCCGCCGCCGCACCTCGACGCCGGCGAGGTTCCGCCCCCTGGCCTCCCTGGTGGCACAGCTTGAAGCGGGCGAGCACGGGCTACCCCCTGGTAGCTTCCCCGTGCCCAGCCGTGCCCGAAACCGCCGTCCGCAGCGGGCGCCGCCGCACGGGTTGGTCACCGGCGGCTAACTGCCGGCGGGCCCGATTAGCTTAGGGGGCTAATCCCTTGTTAGTTGACCTTAGGTCACTGACAGGTGGGGCCAACCCCCCCTAATCCTCTGTTTCTTTTAATTTAAACAGAGATCAAGCAGTGGGCCACTGACAGGGTGGACCCACATGTCAGCCCCCCACTGATGTCATGCTTGCATCATGCTGATGCAATAATTGGTTTAAAAGAATTAAAAGAATTAAAGAAATTATAGAAATTCCAGAAAATACCCAAAACTTCACTAATTCATAGAAAATTCATTTTAACTCCAAATTAAACATATAATATATGAAAAATTATCAGAAAAATGCAAGGATTAAGAATATGCAATTTGTTTTATGTTTGACCATTTTAAAATGGGGAAACAGTAGCAAGTTTGCATATGGCTTAATTTGAATTCAAATTTGAAGTTTGAATTTGCATTCCAAATGCAATATACTTCAATTAAATTGAAATTGCCACAAATCAGTACCCTATACTTCATGTCACAACAATATCACGTGCTTGTGCATTTTACTTCCGAAGTTGTCCCCCCTTGTTGATGATTGTTTTCAGTACCATCTTTTTCGAGACGGTGATCACCCCCGAAGAAGAAGACACCGTGTGTGAACCTCGTCAGCAAGTCAAGCAAACCCCATTGATCATGTCTATAAAATCCCAATTCCTTCTCAGTCTCGCTTATGCATGTTTAGGAGATCACCTTGTATCGATTCTACCGCATAGTTGAACCCATATCCGATGCATGACCTATCATCTTGTCACAGTACTAAGCAAACCACAATCCTAGCAGACATAGGAGTTGATTGATATCATGTGGCCCCTGCAACTGTTACTGCTTATTGCATGCTTAGTGGTACAATGAGGTTGCTTTTGATGTGAGTCGGGATGATGGTGAACATGGTGTTGATGAAAGTGAAACTGTGTTGGTGAATCCACCCTAATACAAGGTGAACGATAAGAGGCTGTGTAGGAGTACACAGTGGGTTGTCTCGTTGAACACCGCCTTAAGCACCGAGTTCTTGTATGGTAATCCAAGACAAAGAGTACAACCACACATTGGGCTCACTGACCCCTCTCGGCCTAGTACCTTGATCCGTGTCGACGTCCAGGGGTCACATTAGTTCGGGCTTTCCATTTGACATGTGCATAGAAAAAGAATGGAGAAATGATTGCATCATATAGATATGTGGGTGCACCTGCGAGGCAGGAAAACCATCTGCCAGAGGTGGCGTCTCGGTCACTTACATTGTTTGAGTCCGTTTCGTTGATCCGGCCGGGCTCTTGAGCGGAGGCAAACTCAGATAGTCGACTCCTGGAATAGACCGGTTGTGAGCGAAGTGTCGTGGTGAACATCCTCGCCGTCACCTCTTGAACGGTGGCGAGCAAAAGGTGGTAACCGATGGTCATGTGTGTGTAGCTTACACCCTTGCAAGGTTAACGAAACTATTCGAATAGTCGCGTCCGCGGTTAAGGACTACTTGGAACCTGTACCTGATTATTAGACAACTTGAATGGATACTTCTAAAACTCGCAAGATAAGCGTCAGTGCTATGGTGTGCTTTCTCGTGGGGAAGTCGAGGAAGTAACCATAGTGGTGTATTGGTTGGAGACTTGGTAGTGGACTCGTGTACGCTTCTTACCTCAAGTCTGGTACTCGTAGCACAGGACTAGCCAAGTCAAAGCTGGCACTTCTGCATGATGAAACCCCACCTCCTTTACCTTGATACTTGAGCATGAGTAGTGTAGTTCTAATGTAAGTCTTACTGAGTACGACTTTGTACTCACGTTTGCTTATTCTATGTTTTAGATGAGAACCAGACCCCGATGGAGTCACCGACCTGAAGCTCGACGTTGACCTTGGTAGCATAGTTCCAGACAGCAGTCTGGTCCCTCGTGGAAGGGCGTGTATGTTTACAAGGCTTCTCTAAGCCATTTTTTAAACTTGTCTGTACTCAGACCTAATTTGCTTCCGTTGTTTGATGTAATGTTGATGACAGACATGTGATCTTTGTATACTCTATGTGTAAGTCAATAAAGAAGTACTTGTAGAGTTATGTGATGATATCTGTTGTTCATACTAGGCATGTGTGATGCGTGTATGTTTATAACATGCATGTCTTAGTATGGGTTTTCGAGACCTTAGTTGTGATCTGGCTGGCGGTCCTTTATACACCAAGTGGCCCTTAGATGTGCGCAGCTTGGGGCATCGCGATGCGATTGCTCGTGACTCTGTCACGTGCACACTTTGTTGTATGATCGAGCCCGCCCTAGACCCCGACTAAGTGATCGGGCTGGAGTAAGTCTATGTAAGAGTTAGGATTCAATCGATAACATGGTTGAGGCGACTTGTCTATGAATATGGGATTCACCACCCATAAGCATTTAGACTTGTGAGTGGACGATGAGGACCCATCTCAGATGATCATCCGGCCTGAATGGGATGCCCCTCACGTTAGATGCTTACCGAGAACGTTCTGTGCTTGGCCTTGTCTGCTTAGACAAGTGGGTACGGTTCTCGGCTCTTCATGTGATTGTATCGTGACTGGAATTACATACGCATATTCCGGGTCCCGATAGACTTGGTATCAGAGCAGGACTGTCTGTAGGATTATTCAACCCTTGGTCGAAGTCGAGTCTAGCACTCTATAGTTATATAGTTACTCTGGGTATAAGGGAACAACGTAAGGCTTCTTTTTCTCCTTACCCTCATCGATCTGAGTTCTGAGTCACCCTTATCTTTTCTACGGGATGATAGGACTAGGCTCATCTATGTCTTTACTAGAACATCTCGTTGTTTGCCTCCTTGTAGCCGTAGGACAGTTGTGGTCGTCTAGACTCATCGTTCTGTTGAGTTCCTTGAAGAAGTTTTGTCCAATTTCTTCGAGGTTGTTTCATTTTCCATCCCGGTGTAGCCGTTGTGCTGCCCGATTTATCCCGTGTTTCTATGAATCTTTGCCTTTGCATTATGATCTTTTCCTCCTAATCATGTCCTCTTATCTTTGATTCCATCGTAGAACCTGTTCTGATTGTTGATTTTTATCACACAGGATGTCAGGTGGAACTCGTAGTGCTGTTCGTCGCAATCGAGACCATGTTCAGAATCGAAATGATGATGCACCTCCACCACCGCCTTCTGTGGAGGAAATCATGATGGAAGATGAGAAGAATCGACGTGATCAAACACGCCTTCTGGAGCTCATCGAGCAGAATACCGCTCGTCAGCGTAATGTGGTCGTGAGCATTCAGGATTTCATCCTCCTCAAGCCACCGGTATTCCAATGTTCTTCTGAACCCCTTGAAGCTGATGATTGGCTCCGTTCCATCGAGCGTAAGCTTGATACTGCGCATGTTGCTCCCAATGATCGAGTTATATTCGTGGCATACTTTGTGGAAGGTGATGCTGCTGAATGGTGGGAGAACTATCTTGCGATGCAGCCTGATGGTCACGTAGTGACTTGGCAGGAGTTCTGTGTTGCCTTTCGAGGATACCACATTCTGGATGAGTTGATGGAGCACAAGAAGGAAGAGTTTTGCAACCTGACCCAAGGAGAGATGTCCATTCATGAGTATGTGAGAGAGTTCAACCGTCTTGCTCGTTATGCCCAAGATGAGATCACCACCGATGCCAGAAAGCAGGAAAGGTTCCGTAAGGGACTTAGCCCCATCCTTCGCCATGATCTCAACCTCCTTGAATTTGCCACCTTTGAGGATTTAGTCAAAAGATCCTTCAGAGCTGAGCATGGCAATGAAGTGTTCGAAGAATCTCGCAAGCATGCTCTTGAGCTTGCTCCTTCTTCAAGTTCAGCCCCTCAGAAACTCCGAATTTGGATTCCAACCAGAGCCCTACCTCAAAACTTTCTGCAGAGACCAACCTCCAATATATGCCATCCACCCCAACACATTATTCCACCCCAGAATGATGGTCTGCAGCCAGGTAATCCCACTCCCAGCAATTCAGACAGGGTATGCTTTAAGTGTGGTCTTCCAGGCCATTACTATCGTCAATGCCCTCAGGTCTTGATGGCACCACGTCATTCTCGACATAAGCCTCCAAAGAAATCAACCACCAAAGCCTTTCTAGAAAAGCTTTCATCCACTAGTAGTGGTTGTGTGAACCAAATCTCAGTTGAGGACACCACTGCTGCTTCTGACGTCATTCTCGGCACACTCCCAGTCAATCATGTCCCCGCCTCCGTTCTTTTCGATCCAGGAGCTTCTCATTCATTTATGTCGGAGAGTTATGCACTTCGTCATGAGTTCGCCTTTGAAGAAATGTTTTCTCCAATGATCATTCAAACTCCTGGTTCAAAGTGGCAAACTAATAGAGTAAGCCATGGCAATCAAGTTGCAATTGAGGGTTTAGTATTCCTTGCTTCACGTATAGCCCTCAAGTCTTCGAACATTGATGTCATCCTAGGAATGGATTGGTTATCAAGACATAATGCTTTCCTTGATTGTAAAGCCAAATCAGTTAAACTCACCCATTCTTCAGGCCAGACCATTGACTACACATCACCCAGCTCTAGAACCCAGATGCATACTTTGAATGTGCTTCCCCTTCCAGACCTTGAAGATGTTCCGGTGGTTCGTGACTTCCCGGATGTCTTTCCTGAAGAACTGCCGGGCATGCCACCCGACAGATGTGTAGAATTCATAGTGGATCTTATACCAGGCACGGCCCCAATTTCCAGACGCCCATATAGAATGGCCCCACATGAGTTAGCTGAGCTAAAAACCCAACTTGATGCTTCGTTGGAAAAAGGCTTCATCTGCCCTAGCTCATCGCCATGGGGTTGCCCCGTTCTGTTCGTAACGAAGAAAGATGGAACAGAAAGGATGTGCGTAGACTATCGCCTGCTAAATCTAGCGACGATAAAGAAAAAGTACCCACTGCCCAGGATCAATGATCTTTATGATCAACTTGCTGGATCCTCTGTCTTCTCCAAGATGGATTTGCGATTAGGCTATCATCAAATCAAAATCCGAAAGGAGGACATTCCAAAAACGGCTTTCACTACTCGTTATGGTCTTTACGAGTATACCGTCATGTCCTTCGGTTTAACCAATGCCCCCGCCACATTCTCGCGCTTGATGAATTCGATCTTCATGGAGTACCTAGATAAATTTGTTGTGATTTATCTTGATGACATTCTCATCTACTCGAAGAACGAAGAAGAGCACGCAGAACATCTTAGGTTGGTATTGATGAAACTTAGAGAGCACCGCCTTTATGCCAAGTTCTCCAAGTGTGAATTTTGGCTACCAGAAGTGACGTACTTAGGCCACGTGATTTCTGCGAAAGGTGTTGCAGTCAATCCAGAGAGAGTTCAGGCCGTCCTTGACTGGACTCCACCTGAATCGGTTAAGCAAGTCAGGAGCTTTCTCGGCCTAGCAAGCTATTGTCGTCGCTTCGTCGAGAACTTTTCTAAAGTTGCAAAGCCTCTAACTGAACTCCTCAAGAAAGATAAGAAATTCCAATGGACCCCCAAGTGCGAGGAAAGCTTTCAAGAACTAAAAGGAAGATTGACTTCTGCACCCGTACTTGCACCTCCAGACACCAAAAGGGACTTCGAGATCTATTGTGATGCTTCACGGCAAGGGTTAGGATGCATACTTATGCAAGATAGACACGTGGTAGCTTATGCTTCACGCCAGTTGCGGCCACATGAAGAGAACTATCCTACCCATGATCTTGAACTCGCTGCCGTAGTTCATGCCCTGAAGACTTGGTGACATTACCTCCTTGGTAATCGTTGTGAGATCTATTCCGATCACCAAAGCCTCAAATACATATTCACCCAGCCAGATCTTAATCTCAGGCAAAGACGCTGGATAGAGTTGATAAAAGATTATGACTTAGGAATTTCTTACACCCCAGGCAAAGCCAATGTCATGGATGATGCACTAAGTCGTAAGTCGTATTGTAACAACCTCATGTTACAACAGTATCAACCACTTCTTCATGAGGAATTTCAAAAGCTCAATCTCGAGATTGTTCCTCGTGGATCTCTTTTCAACTTGGTGGCGAAACCAACCCTTGAGGATCAAATCATAGTTGCCCAAAGGCGTGCACGAGGTGTTTGCCGGATCAAGGAGAACATTGCTAGCGGAGTTGCTAAATGTTTCTCCAGAGATAGTAAAGGAACGGTATTCTTTGAAAATCGTTTGGTAGTACCTAAGAATAGAGATCTAAGGCAACTCATCCTCAAAGAAGCCCATGACACACTCCTCTCGATTCATCCCGGTAGCACAAAAATGTACCGAGATCTACGCCAGAGATTTTTGTGGACCAAGATGAAGAGAGACATTGCACAATTTGTTGCTGAATGTGATGTTTGTCGTCGCATTAAGGCAGAACACCAAAGACCTGCTGGTACACTTCAACCTTTGCCTATTCCCGAGTGGAAATGGGACAAAGTCGGTATGGACTTCATCACCGGCTTTCCAAAAACCCACAAAGGAAATGATGCCATCTTCGTTGTCATAGATAGGCTTTCCAAAGTTGCTCACTTCCTTCCATAATTGAGTCTATAACTGCTAGTCAGTTGGCAGACCTGTATGTCTCTAGAATTGTGTCTCTTCACGGTGTTCCTTTGGTAATCAATTCTGATCGTGGTAGCCTTTTCACCTCTAGATTCTGGGGAAGCTTTCAGAATGCTATGGGAACTCATCTATCCTTTAGTACGGCTTTCCATCCTCAGTCTAGTTGAACCCATATCCGATGCATGACCTATCATCTTGTCACAGTAGTAAGCAAACCACAATCCTAGCTGACATAGGAGTTGATTGATATCATGTGGCCCCTTCAACTTTTACTGCTTATGGCATGCTTAGTGGTACAATGAGGTTGCTTTTGATGTGAGTCGGGATGATGGTGAACATGGTGTTGATGAAAGTGAAACTGTGTTGGTGAATCCACCTAATACAAGGTGAATGATGAGAGGCTGTGTAGGAGTACACAGTGGGTTGTCTCGTTGAACACCGCCTTAAGCACCGAGTTATTGTATGGTAATCCAAGACAAAGAGTACAACCACACATTGGGCTCACTGACCCCTCTCGGCCTAGTACCTTGATCCGTGTCGACGTCCAGGGGTCACATTAGTTCGGGATTTCCATTTGACATGTGCATAGAAAAAGAATGGAGAAATGATTGCATCATATAGATATGTGGGTGCACCTGTGAGGCAGGAAAACCATCTACCAGAGGTGGCGTCTCGGTCACTTACATTGTTTGAGTCCGTTTCGTTGATCCGGCCGGGCTCTCGAGCGGAGGCAAACTCAGATAGTCGACTCCTGGAATAGACCGGTTGTGAGCGAAGTGTCGTGGTGAACATCCTCGCCGTCACCTCTTGAACGGTGGCGAGCAAAAGGCGGTAACAGATGGTCATGTGTGTGTAGCTTACACCCTTGAAAGGTTAACGAAACTATTCGAATAGCCGCGTCTGCGGTTAAGGACTACTTGGAACCTGTACCTGATTATTAGACAACTTGAATGGATACTTCTAAAACTCGCAAGATAAGCGTCAGTGCTATGGTGTGCTTTCTCGTGGGGAAGTCGAGGAAGTAACCATAGTGGTGTATTGGTTGGACACTTGGTAGTGGACTCGTGTACGCTTCTTCCCTCAAGTATGGTACTCGTAGCACAGGACTAGCCAAGTCAAAGCTGGCTCTTTTGCATGATGAAACCCCACCTCCTTTACCTTGATACTTGAGCATGAGTAGTGTAGTTCTGATGTAAGTCTTGCTGAGTACGACTTTGTACTCACGTTTGCTTATTCTATGTTTTAGATGAGAACCGGACCCCGATGGAGTCACCGACCTGAAGCTCGACGTTGACCTTGGTAGCATAGTTCCCGACAGCAGTCTGGTCCCTCGTGGAAGGGTGTGTATGTTTACAAGGCTTCTCTAAGCCATTTGTTAAACTTGTCTGTACTCAGACCTAATTTGATTCCATTGTTTGATATAATGTTGATCTCAGACATGTGATCTTTGTATACTCTATGTGTAAGTCAATAAACAAGTACTTGTAGAGTTATGTGATGATACCTGCTGTTCATACTAGGCATGTGTGCTGCGTGTATGTTTATAACATGCATGTCTTAGTATGGGTTTTTGAGACCTTAGTTGTGATCTGGCTGGCGGTCCTTTATACACCAAGTGGCCCTTAGATGTGCGCAGCTTGGGGCATCGCGATGCGATTGCTCGTGACTCTGTCACGTGCACACTTTGTTGTATGATCGAGCCCGCCCTAGACCCCGACTAAGTGATCGGGCTGGAGTAAGTCTATGTAAGAGTTAGGATTCAATCGATAACATGGTTGAGGCAACTTGTCTATGAATATGGGATTCACCACCCATAAGCATTTAGACTTGTGAGCGGACGATGAGGACCCATCTCAGATGATCATCCGGCCTGAATGGGATGCCCCTCACGTTAGATGCTTACCGAGAACGTTCTGTGCTTGGCCTTGTCTGCTTAGACAAGTGGGTACGGTTCTCGGCTCTTCATGTGATTGTATCGTGACTGGAATTACATACGCATATTCTGGGTCCCGACAAATGGTGGAGGGAAACTTATAACATATGGTGGCATGGTGGTGGCGACGCGGCAAACTTAAAACATTCAACAACTTAACATCTCAAACCTAGAACATAAAAAAACTACTCCTCCTCGTCGTCGGAGAAATCGTCTTCGGTAACGGAGCTGATGTCATCCTCCAGCGCTATCCAGCGAGGGTCACCGAGGGGCCAGTTGGCGGCGCCTCTCGCCAGTTCCTCCTCCGCCATCGCCTTGGCCGCCCGCCGCTCCTCCCACCATTTATGATGCTCCTGTCGCCGCTCCGCGCTCTCGGCCGCCAGCCTCGTCCAGTGTTCCGCCTCCTCCGAGGCTTCACGGGGATGGCTCGCGTACCAATCCTGCACAGCACGCTGGTCCTGCTTCGAGGTGAGGCCGAGCACCGCTCGTCGACGATGGAGGCGGTGGTCCTCTTCAGTGAGGAGGAGCGGCGGATCTGCCATGTCCTCCGCCTCTTCCAAGGTGCGATAGTGGTGGTTATTCATCTCGCGCGCGGGCGGCCGAGCCTCCACGCCGCAACTTCATACGCGTGGGCGGCTAAATATTCATGCCAGAACCTGTCGAGACACACACGCTCGTTGTTGGCGCAAGTGATCACCGCCATGAATGTGCCGTCCGAGCGCTCGCGGACGCCGTGGTAGCTTGGTGGGCGGCGGCGGGGCGGCGTGGTGGCGGTGGCGCGGAAGGGGAAAGAGTGCACGATAAAAAGAACTAGTGGAGACTGGCGTTGCGTGGAGTCCTCTTCCACGCGCTTTTAACCATACACGATTTTGAATCCAACCAATCAGGAAGAAGCACACGGATCGCGTGTTTCTTTCAAGCGCTTGTGAGTCGTTGGATCAGTCTTTTGTGCCGTTAGATCCAACCAATCAGGAAGAAGCACACGGATTGCGTGTTTCTTTCAAGCGCTTGTGAGTCGTTGGATCAGGCTTGTGAGCCGTTGGATCAGGCTTGTCGTTGCCTATATATATAGCCCACCTCTAGTGCATCCAGTTTTTGCCGTAATCCTCTCAACGTTTGCACACATGCTATGTGGGTCAAATGATGATACCATGCCAAGTTTCAACTTTTTCTGAGTTCAGTTGTAGTTCTTTGCAATTACAGGGTCATTTAGCTCAAAATAGATCATTAAATGCATGAAAAATAGCAAATGAAGTCAGAAAGGGTTGAAATTTTATTATGTGGCTTTGAATGTTGCATGTTGGATGCAACAAAAGTCTTGAGTTGAAATAAGTTTAGAAAAATGAAATGCCTTTGAAACAGATGTGTTTTCGTCTGAAACCCTCGTACTTTGAAAGAGATGGTCCAGTTTGTACACGAAGTGCATCCAGTTTTTGCCGTAATCCTCTCAACTTTTGCACACATGCTATGTGGGTCAAATGATGATACCATTCCATGTTTCAACCTTTTCTGTGTTCAGTTGTAGTGCTTTCCAATTACATGGTCATTTAGCTCAAAATAAATCATTAAATGCATGAAAAATAGCAAATGAAGTCAGAAACGGTTGAAATTCTAGTATGTGGCTTTGAATGTTGCATGTTGGATGCAAAAAAAGTCTTGAGTTGAAATAAATTTAGAAAAATGAAATGCCTTTGAAATAGATGTGTTTTCGACTGAAACCCTCGTACTTTGAAAGAGATGGTCCAGTTTGTACACGAAGTGCATCCAGTTTTTTCCGTAATCCTCTCAACTTTTGCACACATGCTATGTGGGTCAAATTATGATACCATGCCAAGTTCCAACCTTTTCTGAGTCCAGTTGTAGTGGTTTCCAATTACAGGGTCATTTAGCTCAAAATAGATCATTAAATGCATGAAATATAGCAAATGAAGTCAGAAAGGGTTGCAATTTTATTATGTGGCTTTGAATGTTGCATGTTGGATGCAACAAAAGTCTTGAGTTGAAATAAGTTTAGAAAAATGAAATGCCTTTGAAACAGATGTGTTTTCGTCTGAAACCCTCGTACTTTGAAAGCGATGGTCCAGTTTGTACACGAAATGCATCCAGTTTTTGCCGTCATCCTCTCAACTTTTGCAGACATGCTATGTGGGTCAAATGATGATACCATGCCAAGTTTCAACCTTTTCTTAGTTCAGTTCTAGTGCTTTCCAATTACAGGGTCATTTAGCTCAAAATAAATCATTAAATGCATGAAAAATAGCAAATGAAGTCAGAAAGGGTTGAAATTTTAATATGTGGCTTTGAATGTTGCATGTTGGATGCAAAAAAAGTCTTGAGTTGAAATAAGTTTAGAAAAATGAAATGCCTTTGAAATAGATGTGTTTTCGACTAAAACCCTCGTACTTTCAAAGAGATGGTCCAGTTTGTACACGAAGTGCATCCAGTTTTTTCCGTAGTCCTCTCAACTTTTGCACACATGCTATGTGGGTCAAATGATGATACCATGCCAAGTTTCAACCTTTTCTGAGTTCAGTTGTAGTGGTTTCCAATTACAGGGTCATTTAGCTCAAAATAGATCATTAAATGCATGAAATATAGCAAATGAAGTCAGAAAGGGTTGCAATTTTATTATGTGGCTTTGAATGTTGCATGTTGGATGCAACAAATGTCTTGAGTTGAAATAAGTTTAGAAAAATGAAATGCCTTTGAAATAGATGTGTTTTCGACTAAAACCCTTGTACTTTCAAAGAGATGGTCCAGTTTGTACACGAAGTGCATCCAGTTTTTGCCGTAGTCCTCTCAACTTTTGCACACATGCTATGTGGGTCAAATGATGATACCATGCCAAGTTTCAACCTTTTCTGAGTTCAGTTGTAGTGGTTTCCAATTACAGGGTCATTTAGCTCAAAATAGATCATTAAATGCATGAAATATAGCAAATGAAGTCAGAAAGGGTTGCAATTTTATTATGTGGCTTTGAATGTTGCATGTTGGATGCAACAAAAGTCTTGAGTTGAAATAAGTTTAGAAAAATGAAATGCCTTTGAAACAGATGTGTTTTCGTCTGAAACCCTCGTACTTTGAAAGCGATGGTCCAGTTTGTACACGAAGTGCATCCAGTTTTTGCCGTAATCCTCTCAACTTTTGCAGACATGCTATGTGGGTCAAATGATGATACCATGCCAAGTTTCAACCTTTTCTGAGTTTAGTTGTAGTGCTTTCCAATTACAGGGTCATTTAGCTCAAAATAAATCATTAAATGCATGAAAAATAGCAAATGAAGTCAGAAAGGGTTGAAATTTTAGTATGTGGCTTTGAATGTTGCATGTTGGATGCAAAAAAAGTCTTGAGTTGAAATAAGTTTAGAAAAATGAAATGCCTTTGAAACAGATGTGTTTTCGTCTTAAACCCTTGTACTTTGAAAGAGATGGTCCAGTTTGTACATGAAGTGCATCCAGTTTTTGCCGTAATCCTCTCAACTTTTGCACACAGGCTTTGTGGGTCACATGATGATACGATACTGTGAGTATCTCTCACTCCTCGTTGGTTACCCCAAGTGGAAGGTGAGATGTAGCGTAGCCGCAAATTTCCCCTATGTAGAGGATAGGGTTTGTCTCCCGTAGGACTCGCAAAGATACAAGTAGGTGGTAAAGTGAACAATGGCACCGATATTGCTAACTTCACCTGGACCTGCACACAGATACATATAACTTTTCTCCCAGCGAGTACAGAGGAGTTGTCAATTCCTCCGGCCTTGCTGTTTACAAAGGATTAACGCAAGAGATAATGATAGTGGCAACTAAAAGTAAATTCAGGGTGTAAACAATGATATGAAGATGGACTGGGTCCCATGATTTTCACTAGTGATGTCTCTCTCCCAAAAGACGATAAAAGTGCTAGCGAGGTAAACAAATCACAGTTGGGCAATTGACAGGATTATGAAGGCACCACAATGCTAACTATGCTGCAAAGAAAGGAAGGACTCAAAAGCAATGGGCAGTACGCCAAGGTAAGTAGACCGAAATCCAGCTGCATCTACTACGAATCATCCACCTTGAGATATCTATCCAGAACATCTCGCTGGTATTAAGTTGCGAATCCCACCCAAAGTGCAAACTCAAAGCAACAGACAACTGCATTAAAAGAACTTTGCGTAAAATAAACAATCCTTGCATCCGCGGATACAAGCACCGTTGTTTTATCCCTAGTGGCAACAACACATCCCCTAGTCTCATGTTTCTGTCACTCAAGCTAGACATCAAGGGGCTGAACCCACAATCAAGCATAACGCTCCCTCTTGGAGTTGCAACAAATCACTTGGCCAAATTAAAATACGACAATGGAGAACATGCAAGAATTTACTCAAGAACAAAATATAAAAAAGAAGAACCAAATATATTACTCATCCAATCTGAACATAGTCTCATAATCCATCAGATCCCAACAAACTCAGCATAGCAACGCCAGAAAATTACAAAGGTGCCTCGATCATGTGAGGCAGCTCACGAGTTCTCGAAAGTGGAAGCACAAAGAGGGGAGAGATAGGTCACATAGCTACTGGTCATGGACCCATGGTCCAAGGGGAACTACTCACGGTACATACGGGAGGCGTCCATGGCTATGGATGGTCTCCCGGAGGGGGTAGCTTCTACCGGAAGGGTGCCAGAGCAGCTTCTCCAGGCAGCCCCGATCTTGAAACGGCGGCGGCGGCGGCGGTACAGAGGCGAGATCGCGAAAGAGGGATTGATAATAGGGGTTTCCACCCGAGGGGTAAATATAGGAGAAGGGGGCACCGAGAGGGGCACAAGGCAGCCAGGAGGCTCCCTGGCGTGGCCTAGGGTGGGGCCGCGCCAGGGACCCTTCTGGAGTCCCTATGGTGTCCCCCTTCCCTCCTTTGGTGTTTCCGGAAGCTTCCGTGTCGCTGATTTTTTATCTGATTTTTCCCGGTTTTTTGGAGCATTTTAATGGCCGGAAAACCAGAAATACAAAAACAACAGAAAACAACAACTAGCAGCTGGGTGCACTGGGTTAATAGATTAGTCAAAATATGCTCAAAAGTGTATGAAAGTGCTTTTCTGCTTGCCCCATGCATGTTTTGTGTGACTTTGCCATGTTTTGCTTTAACTTTCATACACTTTTGAGCATATTTGGACTAATCTATTAACCCAGTGCACCCAACTGCTAGTTGCTGTTTTCTGCTGTTTTTGTATTTCAGGTTTTCCGGCCATTAAAAGTGCTCCAAAAAATCCGGAAAAATCAGATAAAAAATCAGCGACACGGAAGCTTCCTGAATAACCAAGGCAGCGGAGGGGGGCCACCACCAGGAGGCCAGGAGGGTCCCTGGCGCGGCCCCACCCTAGGACGTGCCAGGAGGCCTCCTGGCTGCCTGGTGGGTCCCCTCGACACCCCCTTCGCCTATATTTACCCCTCGGGGTGGAAACCCCTAAAATCAATCCCTCTTTCGCGATCTCGCCTCTGTACCGCCGCCGCCGTTTCAAGATCGGGGCTGCCTGGAGAAGCTGCTCCGGCACCCTACCGGGAGAAGCTACCCCCTCCGGGGGACCATCCATAGCCATGGACGCCTCCCGTATGTACAGTGAGTAGTTCCCCTTGGACCATGAGTAGTTCCCCTTGTGACCAGTAGCTATGTGATCTATCTCTCCCCTCTTTGTGCTTCCACTTTCGAGACCTCGTGAGCTTCCTCACATGATCGAGGCACCTTTGTAATTTTCTGCCGTTGCTATGCTGAGTTTGTTGGGATCTGATGGATTATGAGACTATGTACAGATTGTGATGAGTAATATATTTGGTTCTTCTCTTTTATATTTTGTTCTTGAGTAAATTCTTGCATGTTCTCCGTTGCCGCATTTTACTTTGGCCAAGTGATTTGTTGCAACTCCAAGAGGGAGCGTTATGCTTGATTGTGGGTTCAGCCCCTTGATATCTAGCTTGAGTGACAGAAACATGAGACTAGGGGATGTGCTGTTGCCACCAGGGATAAAACAACGGTGCTTGTATCCGCGGATGCAAGGATTGTTTACTTTACGCAAAGTTCTTTTAATGCAGTTGTCTGGTGCTTTGGATTTACACTTTGGGTGGGATTCGCAACTTAATACCAGTGAGATGTTCTGGATAGATATCTCAAGATGGATGATTCGTAGTAGATGCAGTTGGATTTTGGTCTACTTACCTTGGCGTACTTCCCATTGCTTTTGAGCCCTTCCTTTCTTTGCAGCATAGTTAGCATTGCGGTGCCTTCATAATCCTATAAATTGCCCAACTGTGATTTGTTTACCTCGCTAGCACTTTTATCGTCTTTTGGGAGAGAGACATCACTAGTGAAAATCACGGGACCCAGGTCCATCTTCATATCATTGTTTACACCCTCAATTTACTTTCAGTTGCCACTATCATTATCTCTTGGGTTAATCCTTTGTAAACAACAAGGCCGGAAGAATTGACAACTCCTCTGTACTCGTTGCGAGAAAAGTTATCTGTATCTGTGTGCAGGTCCAGGTGAAGTTAGAAATATCGGCGCCATTGTTCACTTTACCACCTACTTGTATCTCTGTGAGTCCTACGGGAGACAAACCCTATCCTCTACATAGGGGAAATTTGCTGCTACGCTACATCTCACCTTCCACTTGGGGTAACCAACGAGGAGCGAGAGATCCTCACCGTATCACGGTGCATTTGAAATTCTTGCACTCATGAGCCACCGTCGGGCTGTATGCAAGGAAAACCTTGTGTTTTGTTTGATTGGAAAACAAAAAAAAGTATAGCAATTTCATTATAGCACGTCAACGGAAGAATACTCCACATCCTTTACACCATCAAAGCGAATTGCAGACGGTCCTCGCCTAGTTGACAGATCCGGCAAGTCTACCGACCAGGCGTGGACCGTCTGAAATACCCGTATGGGGTTTTCTTCCCCTACGGATTCTCAGACGGTCCACGCCTCGTGGGCACATCTGGAAAATCTGCCAACCAACCGAGGTCTGTCTGCATTTCTCCCTGACAGAGTACCGGATACAGATGAATTCCTCCGTGTTCGTCTTTTAGTGAACTTGTTATGCTACGATAAGTCCACGCGGGCCTGTGCTTAAGAACAGGTCTAACTCCACTTCGGCTAGCGAGGTGGTATTAATTTAGTTGGTTACAGGGGAACTTTAGTACCGGTTCTAGGCACCAACCGACACTAAAGGGTTAGTTAGTGGTTAATTACGGTGGGAGAAGCCTTTAGTACCGGTTGGAGGCACCAACCGGGACTAAAGGTCCTTTTTTAGAGAAAAATAATGCCATCTACTGGGCTGACACGGCCTGGATACAACTAGAAACCTACTAATGGGCCAGGATCCAGGCCCGCAGCAGACCCAGAAGGCCCACAGGAAAGCAGTAACAGAGTAGGCCCGAAAGCCTGCGGTTGAGAGGAGCTCGAAGTCCTACGTGCATTAGCCCTTATAAACCACTCCGGCTGTCACTCGACTAGCAAGGTGGGACTAAACATCCCACCATAGCGCGGCAACGCAAGTTTTGTCCTGGTTGGTGGCACAAACTGGAACGAAAGGCGACCTTTGGTTCCGATTCGTGCCACCAACCGATACGAAAGGTCTCCTTTGGTTCCGGTTCGTGCCACCAACCGGTACCAAAGGTCTCTCTTTCCCGCCAATTGGGCTGCTGAAAAAGACCCTTCGTACCGGTTGGTGACACGAACCGGTTCCAAAGGTTAGCATTGGTACCGGTTTGTGCCACCAACCGGGACCAATGTTCCTGTTATATAATTGGCACTTAGGATTTTTCAGTTCTCATCTCGCCATTTTCCCCCGACGACGCCGGAGTTGAAACCGACGCCGTCAGGCTGCCCAACTGCCGCGCCGCACCGCCGCACCACCGCCGACGACGTCGAGGACCTCGCCGGCGCCACCCCCGCTGTGAGCGTCTCGTCATCCCCCCTCTCCTCTCTTTCATTGCGTCCAAACCTGCCGCCGCGCCGCGCCATGGCCGAGAGGGGAGCTCCTCCTATGCGCCGCCATGGCTAGGAGGGAACCGTCGGCCGCCCCTCGCCGCTCTGGCCGTCTGCCCCTCGCCGCCATCGCCGCCGGCTGACGTCCATGGCCACGGCCATGGCGTGCGTGCCATGATGGCTGCAGCAGTGGGGGGGTTTTTTTGTTCTCTCAATTTTTTTATGTTTTATAAGTCTCAATTTTACTAAGTTAAAATGTTCTAGTGTTGGGGGGGAAGAAAGAAAAAAGATGGAAGGAAAAAGGAAAAATAAAAAGGAGAGGGAAAAATAAAAAGGAGAGGGAAAAAAAAATAAGAAGAGGAGAAGAAGAGGGATAGAGGAAGAGAAAAAAGAGGAGAAAAAGAAAATGGAAAATATTTTTTTTGTTCATGTTATTTTTTTCTGTTTTATAATTAGTCTTAATTTTACTAAGTTAAAATGTTCTAGTGTTGGATAAGAAAAGAGGAAGAGAAGGAAAAAGAAAAAGAAGGAGAGGGAAAAAGAAAAATAAGAAGAGGAAGGAGGAGAAGAAGATGAGGAAGAAGAAAAAAATAAGAGGAGAAGAAGAAAAAATAGAATCCTCTTTTTTTTAATCGAGAACGAGAGGGTGTAGAGGATCGCCGTGCGGGTCGAGGATCGGGAACTATACGCGTCGATACATAGACGGTCGATCGAGGGTCACCGAGAGAGGTCGTGGGTCGAGTCGTCGAGGGATTGACAGGGTCATCACCGAGAGAGGTCGTGGGTCGAGTCGTCGAGGGGTCGCAGAGGGTTCGAGGGTCGTCGAGTGGTCGAGGGTTCGAGGGTCGTCGAGGGGTCGAGAGGATCATCGAGAGATCAAGGTCTCGAGTCATCGAGGGGTCGCAGAGAGAGGGTTCGAGGGTCGTCGAGGGTGGAGGAATGCCGAGGCGGGTCGAGAAGGATGCATTGTGCGAAGTTTTCGATCCAAATCCATGGCTAGCTATCTCATGTTTGTATATTAAGTGTCATATGTTGTAATATTTTGCATAAACTATGGACTATGGTCGAAGAAACTTAGAAGAAGAAGACGTTATGGGTGAAATCATCCGCGAAGGAGCAGAAGGACCGTCGGTGGGCGACGAGATCCAAGAAGGACCGGGACCGTCGATGGGCGACGACATCCAGGAAGGTGATGTGACCTTGTCATTTCTGAACGACACCGATGGTCGGGAAGGAGAGAGTGAAGCAGGCTCCGATGATGAACAAGTAGACCGTGATGACGACTACGATGAGCGAACAGAGGAAGGAGCTGTTGCAAAGTCCGGCGAGGTATATATATTACTATATATAGCATGTGCTAGGTATATATATTACTATATATAGCATGTGCTGATGAGACTAGCTAATTGAATTGATGCATTAATTGTTTTGGTATCTAGACATATATATTAACTCTCTTCTTTATTCTTTTCTAGCCCTCCGTATCCGGATCGAGCCAAAGTTCGGTAAGGAGACGAGGCCCGAAAAAAAGGTTGGGCCCGGATGAAAAGTTCACGATCACCGGGATCAGGAATGATGGCGAACCGATTGAACCCAGGCGGACCAAGGATGCATTTGCTGCTCAGTGTGGGGTCCTCGTTCGGGACTTTATCCCGATCAGCATCCACCAATGGAATAAGCCGAAGAGCGAAGACCCTGAAGTGTCTTTTGTCACCGATAGACAGAAAGATGAACTTTGGAACACGCTGATGGAAAATTTCATCCTACCGCCAGAGGAGGACCAGGAAAAGTCAGTTATAGAGCCATTGATCAAGACTCATGCTCTTAAGAAGATGGCATAACTATTCAGGGGGTGGAAGAATGACTTGAAAACAAAGTTTGTCGACAAAAATGAGACTCCAATATTCACCCGTCAATATGAGAAGATAAAAGATCACTGGGACGCATTTGTGGCCCACAAGAAATCGGAGAAGAGTAAGAAGATGTCAGAGACAAACAAGCTAAATGCTGCAAAGAAGCAGTTTCACCATCGCACGGGGTCAGGTGGCTACCTCAAAACCAGCCCGTCGTGGGACAAGGCTGAGCATGACCTGATTGAAAGAGGGATCACACCAGAGACATGGTTCTGGTCACCGCGTGGAAAGAGTTGGTTCTTCGAGGATGGGGGATCATTGGACCCCGAAACAGGGAAGTGCGCTTGGAAGGAAAAAAAATTGGACGCAAAGGTAGAAAAGCTTCGGGAATATTTCGCCAAATCGGAGAAAGGGACGTTCGTTACCGACAGAGAGAACGACGAGCTCACAGAGGCCCTCGGTAATCCGGAGCACCCAGGACGAACACGGGGCACGGCAGGCTCCGTTCCGTTCCGTGGAAGTATGTATTTCCCGACGCAGGCGGTTAAAAAGCCGGGAAAGGAAGAGGAAAAAGGAGCTCAACGAAATGTAGCAACTAAATGCAAGAGTAAAAGTGCTAGAGGAGAGGCATCGAGTTGACGAAGCTACCCAAGAAGCTACCCCGCCATCTCAGCGGACAAGCAGCGTGGCTTCCACCGAGCTTGTCGTTGCGCAGCCTGAGTTGACGGCTTCCACCAGCTACCCCGTGGATGCTATCACGGAGACTCAACATTGTCAACTTCTGGCGAAATTCGCGCACCTCACGCCCAAGGCGGCTATCAGCAATGTTCTACCTCATCGCGGAGAATCTTTTCACTCTCATCCGATTCCACAAGGCTATGTCGTTGTGATGGTCGATGAAATAGTTGAGGGATATGAGGAGCTCGAGCTTGACTACCCTACCGGTGATGGTGACAGTCGCCTGAGTCAGGCTCCGAAGACTACATGTCTATGGCGGAAGGAATTAATCAAGCTTCCGAACTGGACAACGCTTGATCATCAGGTACCACCTCCTTCTCCGTCTCCTTCTTCGTCTGCGCCGGCGCGTCCCATCAGTCCGCTTGCTTCTTCGCCTGCGCCGACGCGTCCCATCAACCTGCCTCCTCCTCCGCCTCCTTCGCCTGCGCCGGCGCGTCCCATCAACCCGCCCCTCCTCCTCCTTCTTCGCCTGCGCCGGCGCGTCCCATCAACCCGCCTCCTCCGCCTCCTTCGCCTCCTTCGGCGCGTCAGCAAGGGGAGAAGAGAGCTGCCCCCCACGCTCCGGCTGCTCCGGCGCGTAATAAACAACAAAGAAAGACAACCGCCACCGCTCCGGCTGCTCCGACGTCTAGCGGTACATCCAGCGCCGCCGGGAGGAAACACCAATACGGTCCAGCATCTCTCAAGCCTCTTGAACTGCGGCCATACGATAGGAGCGTGGAGGAAAACGAAAAGATCGTTAAAGGAGAAGTAGATGCATTTTTCAATAAGAAAAAAATGCACCTTCGAAGAAGACGATGTTAGATCCGGAGATCGTGAAGCGCACTGTGGATAACCTGATGCGACCACCAGCACCTCCGCTGGATGACAACAATGTCCGCATTCTTAAAAAGACAGTGAGAGAAGCGCGAAAGACTAGAACCACTACAGCTGACAAAAGGAGAGTAGAAAAAAAAGTGAAAAAAGTTCCTCAGCTCGGCGAACAGGCGAAACAATCGTTAGCCCCGTTGAAGGTGTTTAGCGACGATATCGTCAACGTCGAGGGGATGGCGCCCGGTACTAAAATTAGTGATTACATTCCCGCTGATATACAATTTGAATCAATGGAGGAAGTATACACATACCGGTACGGGCATCCTCTCGTCAAACCTGGTACTCCTCTAACAACTATGATGCGAAGACTCCATAATTGGTACCTGGATTGCTGCAAGTCGTCTGACGGTCTTGATAATTTGTTCGGTATGGTTAAAGAGAATCAGGACGACCTCGTTGCAATTGGGCTGGTGCCTGTTCAATTTGAGGAATTATTCCAGCTTTACAATGCAATGGCCATCGATAAAGTAATCGTCACTTGCTACTGTTTGTATGTTACTACTTATTTAATTAAGTCTCTATATATATACAGCTCAGCTCTTTCATCATGTACAAATAATTTATCCTCTATATTATGCATGTAGATTGAAGATCGTCGAATGCAAGAAAAAAGGAATCGACAATATTGGGTTCATAAACTTAAATATATTTGATCCATTCGCGGTTATAAATGAACCCGCTATACCCGAGTCCAACTTGCTAAAATCTTTGCTTCAACATCAAAACAAACAGAAAATACTCTTTCCTTACAACTTCAAGTGAGTGTTATACTGTCTTGTGAATATTCGGTTTTCCTTAATACTCGAGGTTATATTAATGTAATTGATGAGTTATGCATGCGTGCACAGCTTCCACTATATTCTCCTAGAGATTGATGTTGAGAACGGAGTAGTAACCGTCTTAGACTCAAGACGAAAAGAACGCAATGAGTATGCGGAGATCATTGAAATGCTCACGAAGTAAGTTCAATCGATCATATATCAGCAACTTTGTATATTTCCCGATATTAGATAATAATTATTTTCTTTGTATATGGCAGGGTTTGGAAACAGTTCACCCAAAAAATTCCGAGAGTAGTGCCGAAGGAACTGAAAATTTCATACCCGAAAGTAAGTACTACTATAGCTAGTTCCGCGCATCTCCCATTGATTCTAGCTAGTCGTTTCATCAATACCATTTATAATGCTTGATTATCAGTTTGATTAATTGAACTCTAATTCTCGTAAAGTGGATGTTCCAACCAGAAGGGACTGATCTTTGTGGATACTACATTTGCGAGTACATCTACAACGAGACGTTCTCTAAGGAAGGCGGCCACTCTAAAAAAGATTTTGATGTGCATAAGCAACACTATATTCACAATTTTAATTTGTGTTAAGTTTCATTCATATAATATGCATGTATTGACCCCCTTCTTCAAATTAGCTTTGGGAGCTTCAGGAACAACTCCTACCAGAAGATCGCATAAAAGCAATTCAAGAGGAATTGGCGGGATTCTTTCTTGAGCACGACCTCGATAAGAAAGGACAATACTATACGGAACTTAATTTCAGTTGTGGAAATTGAGTTCAGATGTTAGCTGGGGATAGATATCCGAAAACTTGTTGTTCGACCAATCTCTCGGGGAAGGAGAGGTGTCGATCTCTTCTCTCTGTATATATATGTTCATGACGATTATCGACGTTCTGTACTTATATTAATGGTTTCTTCATTTTCTTAATAGCTAGCGTGTCGAGTCCTCTCTATACGTATAGTACGTAGCGTCGACCAAGCACGAAGATAAGAGAGTACACACCTCTCTTTGCTAACTAGCTAAAACAATATATGAAATCCCTAAATTAACCCTGCAAAACCCCCTACCCCCCCCCCCCCCCGCCCCCTTTAAATAAACCCAGCCACTGAAAAGCTGTCGCGTGGATGTCCTTTGGCCCCGGTTGGTGGCACAAACCGGGACAAAAGAGCCTCCCACCTGGGCAAGCCACAACGGCCACGTGGAGGCCCGTCTGTCCCGGTTCGTGGGCAAACCGGGACTAAAGGTTTTGGGCATTAGTAACGAACCTTTAGTCTCGGTTCCGGAACCGGGACAAATGGGCCTCTGGAACCGGGATAAATGAGCCTTTTTCTACTAGTGCATGCCCCCCTAGGCGCATTTCCCCCCTTCCCTTTGGTTTATTACCACATGGGAAATTGAGGGAGAAAGAGGGAGAGAGAGATGAGAACTTGTCTCAAAATTGGATGAAGGAAAAAGGGCACCCTACAGTGGTATCATGAGCAAGGCTATGCATAGATGTATTGTACGGATAGAACACATCTAGTATGTGGCATCAATTCTCCAATTGTTAACCTCCCACGTGTACTCGTTTAGCATTGCGGCAATGTCCTGATGAAGCGGCCCAGACTGACCTTACGCGTTTACGCGAGGCTGGTTCCACGCTTGACATATGGCTTGTACCATATAAGTGGCTTTGGGGGTCTCTGTCTCTCTAACATTAGCTTTGAGAAGACGTTTGCAACGGAGGGCCCCGACGGGGTTGTAATAGAGACAATTGATGAGTTGTTGTGGTTGTATGTTCGTAGGCATAGAAACGGTTCTATCTCGAAAGCCCTAGCAGCCACGTAATACTTGCAAAAGATAAAGTAGAGGCGTCTAAACTTTAATTTGCAGGGGGGCATCATAGCTAGTATGATTTATATTGTTGCATCTTGTTTTGCTAATATGTTAGATATACGACGGTAGCATGATAGGATGATCCCTCACTAATCCAACAAAGTGTCCTTCCTTAGTGAAGCACCACCTGGAAAGATCCGCATTATGGAGGCATCACGTGTCACACTGGTGTCAAACATTTTAACGTTCAAATGAGATGGGTGGAGCAAGCCTAGCATGTCCAGAAACATGGACTTGCATACGCGGCATATAATCACTAAGGTTATTGTGGCGAGCCTGGCATATGCAGATTGGCCTCGGGACACAAGAGACCGAAAGGTCGAGCACGAGTCACATAGATGATGTGATTGGCATGATGGCCTACCTGAATATACTGATGGGCGTGTCACACGGGGGAGGTATAGTTCTCAAGGATCTTGTAATCACCTAGAATAAACTATGAGGGATGTTTGTCTGAGTGGGAGTTCCAGATTTTTTTTTAAAACATGAACTCCATATTATGAACTTAATCTTCATTTCTTAGCAAATATCCTTGTAGTTAATGTCATACCCAAATGTTTAAAACTACGGCTCTTCTAGTGTGATGTAGAACTTAAGGTAAATGGGTCTTACTTCATTGATTGTTACCAACACCGTTGATACATACTCATTAGTAATGACTTACTAAACATAATATGAGAACTGCTAGGATATACACCAGATAACTCCATAATTAAGGAACATGATGATGAGTATCATACTCACCATCACTTATGAATGACTGTCCAATACACCATACTTTATTATATGGAATCTGAATTGTGAATGCATGTTAAGGGCACCAATACATATGACGTGCTAGGTGAACTTGAAAGCACTAAGTCACAAATCAGAATAATGGAATATGAGTATATGGACGGGGTTTCTTTCAACTATGGTGGAAGGAACAACCTGCTGATAAAGTCACTTGGAAACTGTATTAGATACATGAACACCTTGTGTATAACTTGGACTACTGAATGCCCCGTTACTTTGCGATAACTGGGGAGTTGCGTCCGTTTCCTCCCAGCTACAAAGACCATGTCTAGACTATGTCATGAAGGAGAATCGTTCACCTGTCATGAGGTCATGGTTAAAGTTAAGAACTTTAAAGGTAGAACCAATGCAAGGATAGTCATTGACGGAGAATGTATATTTGATATACAAGTTATAAATGTCTTTCCCCACAAAATACTAGTTGAGGTTGATTAAGTATTTGATGCTTGAACATTCTGCTTATAGAGTGTCTTGGAAGGGATGAGGTGACAATGTGTGCTGAAGATAATCAATATTGTTGATGGTCAACAACACTCTCCCTCTACATCTATCATTTGATTAATATATGAATAAATTTATGATCGTTTGGATGTGAAATTTATTAGTGTGTCTTGCATCTCGCGAAGACAATTATTCATATTAGTGAGTAACAAGTAAGTTGTTCTCCTTTTATGAATGATATCTTTTATGGTCACATTACGATTATGAATGAGTTATTCTTATATTGATGATAGTAGTTTGATCATTTATAAGAAATATTGCAATGCCAAGAATTATCCAAACCTAATAATGACACTACCGTTTAAGTCATGAATGGTATGATGAAGTTTTGAGATACTTGATCTCTTGACGCATGCAAATCATGCCTCTTTAGGTGAGATGACTAAAACTTTGCATTCTGGCAAAATAGAGTTTGTGATGATTGTTGAATATCATACATACTGATGTATCGTATTTCAGCATGTAGTGAATTTCATTATTTTGTAAACTTCATATGTGGACTTAGATGAATATGTGTATTCACTAATGAAACATGAGTATGAAATAATTTGATGTGATCAAAGGGATTTTCAGAATGAAGACGGGTATTAAATTAACAAGAAAGACAAGTCTCTACGATTTGATCAAAGTGATAAATGTTTAGAGTTAGCCTTGGGCATACAGACTTGTGTGAAAGTTGTTCCACAAATTACAATGCTTGGACCACTTCAATATTGTTGATGTGCCTAGACATTGCAAACATACTCTATTGAATAGTGTATGGTCTAAATTATCTCTTACCGAGTTACGCTATTATTGTTTAGAGTTATTAATTTAATATGCAATCACTCACTTCAGTATAGGGAACCATCTGAGTTCGTGGAAACCAACACTATATATGTTATGGTGTGTGTCATGGTTTCCACGAAGCGCGATTTATATGATAAATTATCTTTGTAGTGTATCCTTAGACAACTATGGATGCATCTTCCACAACTAGAACCAAAGGAGCAAAACTTGCGTTTCTAAGTGTTTTGGTGTTTGTCAAGAAATGTTCTTGATGAATGTGTTAATGGAAGAAAAGTGAAAGTTCAACCAAGGTAATTGACCTTGCCTCAAGATGTCAGAGTAGCTCAACGGAACATGTTCCAGAAGCAAAGCTCTACAATTAGAGGAGAAACTGATGATAATGATCATGATGTCTCGGTTAAAGCTTTTACTAAACAAAGTAGGATTCAAGAATACATATTTTCCCTTGTGCAAAATAATATTCATGATACACTTGTCAAGTTAATGGAATAAGACATACCTACGAACTACGAAGAAGCGATGGTGGACTTAAGTACGAGATATCACTATGAGTCATGAAATCCCATATTGAATCACATTTAAGATTACTTGAATCTTATCGAGTAAAGAGGTTACTTGACATTCCCAATAACTTCAAAGTTATAAGGAATAAATGAAAGAAGACATTAAAATTGATTTGGCATAAAGTATGTTTCTGAAAAATTCAAAAGGTTGACTATAATATGTAGCGATGCTTGAGCCAATGGAATATTCACTACGATTGATCCAAGTTGTTATCAATAGCGCGACTTCCTCAAATCCTGCGTTTGAAGAAGTGTTGTAATTGGTACAACAAGAAGGTTTGAAAACATATGGATACTAGTGTCTCGTAATCTGAATTCTCAATTTGATGGATGATCAAAGTGATTTTGGACTTAACCAAAATATTGAGAAACATGCATTTGCATGAAACTGCGTGGGAGCTGAATAGTTTTCTAAACTTAATATGTGGACGAAATATTTTGAGTGGGAGCTATGGGAGTATTATCCTAGTATTATATGTGTCTGACATATTTGAGTAGGAGTTATGTGGATTTTATCTTTACCTTATATGTGTCTGACATATTTTAGTGGGAGCTGTGTGAATGTTATCCTGAACTTAATATGTGCATGAAATATTTGAGTGGGATCATGACAACATTCTCATATATGGATAATATATTAAGAATGGTGTAGTTGGTATTAATGATTATTTGAATCTTTCATAAATGAAGATGAACAAGTATTAAACATTGAAAATCTATTAAGATAGATTAATGTGTTTGATAAACATTGAGTCGGAATACTTTCCTGGATAAAAGTCTGAAGGAGTTCAAAATGGGACAAGTCAAGAAGTAGTTCTTACTTGTATATATCCAAGAAAACTATCGAGTTAATCTTAGTACAATAACAATGTTAAATAAAAGAAAAGGATGTGCTACATCCTCTATGCCTTTGTCATAGGTTCTTTCATATAAAACCAGAGTTATGTACTCGACGTAATGTGACCCAAGTTCTTAGTAAGAAGAACAAATTGTGATATGATTTATGAGTAAATCATTGATGATTTATGAGTAAATCATTGAACAAAGAGTTAAGTTTATCCTTCAGTGTCTGGAGAGAACTGAGGATACATCTCTAATTTGTAATGGATAGTGGACTCGACCAAAAATGTTATGATGATTCAAGTTGTGACACTAACCTAGAAAATTGAGATATCATACTAATGAATGCCTGAGTTGAAAGAAACATGGTTTGACATCAAAGTTGCATACAATGCACTAAGGATTAAATCTGTATTGATGTGGCTGCTTTAGAAGTGGCAGGAGTTATATTTTGGCTTAAGAAGTTCGACTTCTGACTGAGTGAGTTTCAGTGTGCTTGATTATGGGAAAGTCCGCGTGACCCACCGGATGTCAGTGCTGAAACACAACAAACGAAGCCTCACTCTACGGCCAAATATATATACCTCGTCATTATAATGGATAATGAGATGAATGTCAAACTAGGTGACATTAACGATTTCCAAAAGACATACATATCTGAATGGTACCCTGATACGTCCAAAACGTATCTATAATTTTTGCTTGCTCCATGCATGTTTTGTGTGATATTGCTATGATCTAGATACACTTTCATACACTTTTGATCATATTTGGACTAACCTATTAACTCAGTGCACCACAGTGCCAGTTCCTGTTTTCTGCCGTTTTTCTATTTCAGTATTCCCCCATATTAAAAGTGCTCCAAAAATTCGGCAAAAACCAGATAAAAAATCAGCGCAGAAGAACCTTCCAGATGAACCTAGGTGGGGCCAGAGGGCCATCACCAGGGGCCCAGGCGCCCTGGTGGCGCGCCACAGGGGGGCGCCTGGACCCCTGGTGGCCCCCTTGGCTGCCCCCTTCTCCTATATATTCTCCGTGACGAGAAACCCTCGAGGCCAGAACCCTTTTTCGCGATCTCGCCTCTGTTCCGCCGCCGCCGCGCTTCCGAGATCGGGAGCACGAGCAGACCTCTTCCCGGCACCCTGCCGGAGGGAGGGCCGACCTCCGGGAGTCTCCTCTCCACCATGGCTGCTTCCCGGATGTGTCGTGAGTAGTTTCCTTTGGATCATGGGTCCGTGATCAGTAGCTATGTGATGTTCTCCTCCCCTCTTTGTTCTTCATGGTTTAGACCTCGTGAGCTGCCCTACATGATCAAGGCACTTTTGTAATCTTTCTGCTATTGCTATGCTGAGTTTGATGGGATCTGATGGATTATGAGATTATGTTCAGATTGTGATTGAGTAATATATTTGGTTCTTATCTTTTATATTTTTGTTCTTAAGTAATTCTTGCATGTTCTCCGTTGCTGTTTATTGCTTTGGCCAAGTAGTAGGTAGTAACCCCAAGAGGGAACGTTATGCTCCATTGTGGGTTCATGCCCCCTGAGGACACGATTGAGTGACAGAAACATGAGTCTAGGGGATGTGTTGTTGCCACAAGGGGGAAACAACGGTGCTTGTAACCGCGGTTGCAAGGATTGTTTACTTTACGCAAAGTGATTTTTAATGCAGTTGTCTGTTGCTGTGGGTTTACACTTTGGGTGGGGCTCGCAACTTAATACCGGCGAGATGTTCTGGATAGATATCTCATGGTCGATGATTAGTAGTAGATGCAGTTGGATTTCGGTCTACTTATTTTGGCGTTCTGCCCATGCTTTTGTGCCTCTTCCTTTCTTTTGTAGCATAGTTAGCATTGCGGTGCGTTCATAATCCTGTCAATTTCCCTTCTGTAATTTGTTCACCTCGCATAGCAGTTTTATCGTCTTTTGGGAGAGAGACATCACTAGTGAACATCACGTATCCCGGTCCATATCTTCATCACCGTTTCCACGCTCATTTACTTTTCTGCTTTTACTTTGAGTTGCTATCATTATCCCTTGTGTTTGATCCTTTGTAAACAACAAGACCGGAGAGATTGACAACCTCTTTGAACTTCGTTGGGAACAAAGTTATTTGTGCCTGTGTGCAGGTCCGCGTCAGTTGCGCCGCTGACACCTACTTATCATCTCCGGAGTCCTACTAGAGACAAACCTTGGTATCTTTACTGAGGTAAATTTGCTGTTGTGCTACATCACACCTTCCAGTTGGGGTTTACCAACAAAGGGCGAGAAATCACTATCATCACCTCGCACATCAAGCAAGATTTCTGGCGCCGTTGCCGGGGACTCTGAGTGCTAAGATAGGAGAGTTGCACACTACCCTTACCTTTTTTTTTAGTCTTGATAGTTTACCTTTCAGTTTTTATCTCAGTGTCCTTTATGAAAAACCACAAAAATAGTTGCTACCTTTTGCCTTTGTCTTGCTTTGCCTATTTATGCTATCCTCACCATGGGTGATGAACCACCCAAATATGGTAGGATGGACATGTTTCACTTGGATCGTCTTCGATCAATTTGTGCTCACGCTAAAAACCCAACCGACTTGGTTGAGGAAAAATCATTGGATGAGCATGCTCATTATACGCGGAACCGCCTATCTCAGAAAAGGAAACACTTATGGGATCAAATACAAGTTTCTTATTGTTATGCTGAGTGTTTATGCCACATTTATGATTTTACTTGCTGCTCTAATATAGAGCGTAAACACCTTCCTTTCCAATGTGAGTTTAATGAAAATGAGATCCTATCTTCTTATGCCAAAGGTGTTTATGATTACTTTGATGTTGAAAAGATTGAAGAGTTTGTTGCTTTTAAAGGTGCTTATGAGATTGCTTCTTTGATTGAAAAGTATTACGATACTATTCATAAGTCTGAAAACTTTGCTGTTCTTGCTTATTGCTTTGAGAATTATACTTCCAATGCTTATATTGAGGATTTTAAAAATAGAATGCTTGCTTCCCAAGAAGAGGCTAATGATTTCTATGAAGAGGAATCTTATGATTTCGAGGACTCACTTGATACTTCCCTTTCTGATGATTTTGATACTTGCTTTGTTGATGGCCATGATGCCACTATGGATGATGCCTACGAAGATGAACTTGCTATAGTTCCTTATGTTAAGCATGAAATTATTGTTGTTGCACCCACACTTGATTGCCCTATTATCCTTTTGAAATCTCCAACTATTCCGGAGAATTTTGCTCTTATCAAGGCTCAATGTGATGGGTTGCATCTATCTTATCATCCTAAAAACCGTGTTGAAAACAATACACGTGTGCTTGTAGGTCATGGACAACATGATTTATGTGATAGTTATATTCTTGACGTTGTTCACGATGCTACTGAAAATTACTTTGAGAGAGGAAAGTCTGGTTGTAGAAACTTCCATGTTACAAAAACACCTCTCTTCATGTTGAAAGTTTTGAAGTTGTTCTTGTTCTACCTTCCTATGCATGTCACTTTGTGCTACTTTGATTTATTTTCTTACAAGATGCCTATGCATAGGAAGTGGGTTAGGCTTAAATGGGTTTCACATTTGCTTCTTGATGCTCTCTTTTGCTTCAATTCGTATTCTCTTGTGAGCATCTTTCATAATCTTTAAGCCTAGCTAATGGCTCTAAAGAAACGCTTTCGGGAGGCAGCCCGCAATGAATTTAGGTTTTTATTTTGTTTTTATTCTGTTTTTAGTGGTCTTGATGATTGTTACTACTGTAGCAACATCATTGTATCTTTACTTTTCAAGCTTTGTGCCAAGTTTAGCCTCATACGGCAAGGGAAGTGAAAGTTGTGACATGATGTCCAGAAAACAGATTCTGTCCCTTGACAGAAAAATTCGAATAAAATCACCAGATCATCTTTTTGATCTGAATATTTTTGACAGCATGCTCTATACAATTGTGAAATCTCGTATGTTCTGAGTTTTTTTATTTGAGTTGCAGAAGTGCCCCGAAAAAATTCTCTACTACCTGCTGTTCTGTTTTTCACAGATTCTGCCACGTTTTGCCTCTCTTCACTTTTGCAAACCTTAAGCTTGCTTTTTCTTTGCAAAAACTTTTTGGCACTCTCGAGAAACAGTAGCTATTCAAGAATATCTTTATATCCAGTGGGGAAAAATTATTTTATTAAGGGTACTAACCTCTCTAATCAGCTTATGATGAGTTATGTATGAAGAGAGTTTTCAAATGTGCGATGGAAGATGATGAAAAAAGATCCAGAAGTGTCAAGCGCTCAAGCTTGGGGATGCCCCTATGCATCCCCAAAAAATATTCAAGGAGACTCAAGCGTCTAAGCTTGGGGATGCCCCCGTGCATCCCCTTCTCCATCAACAATCATCAGTTCGTCCTTCTTCTCACTATATTTTTATCACTTCATGTGTTATGTGCTATGCTTGGAGCGTCTCGCTCTTAGGTTTTATTTTTAGTTTTCTTTAGTTTTTCTTGCTGGTCATAACAAGTTAGACCCTATCTTGCTTTGTGTGGGAGAGAAACACGCTCCACTCCAAACTAGAACACATCATAGGATTTTTCCTACTTATCTTTTTGCTGTTGTGTGTTCTTTATCTTTTCGTAGCTACTGCCATGTTTAGTTTTATTCTTAGTTTGTCTTTAGCAAGAGCCTTGGCTTTTGTTTAGTTTGTTGCTTGAACTCTCTTTAGTTTTCATGTTTATCTTGTTAAGAGAGTTGGTTGTTGCACTGAGTTGTGTCTTGTCTTGAAAGTAGGTAATTGAGGTTGCTATTTAATTCTAGTAGTAACTTGCAATAGTTTTGAGGTATTGATGTGAGTAATGTCTGAACTTTTGGTGTCAAGAGCTCTAGCCTATTAGTGATAGGTGTCGTATTTTGGGCAATCCGTGTGTATTGTCAAAACCTACAAAAACTAGTTGAGAACTCTAACTACTAGATGGATCACTAATCTTTGGAGGGATCGAATATTAGAGTACACTCACGTACCATGAGTCGAGGATGCGCAAGGATAACCAAACCCCCATACAATCCTCCTCAGGGTACTTGTCTCTTTGTGAACCTCCTTATTAGATTGAGAGTTACCGATAATAAGTGCATGAGTTCTTCGGACTAATGTAAGTATCGAAAGTTGACACTTCCACCTTCCCATATTTTGCTAGCCTCTCCCGTGCCATGCATTGCCTTCTTCTCACTCCGAGAGTTGGTGTCCACCTTCGCCGGTACATCCAAACCCTTGGCATGATACGCTATGTCATCATAAGCCTATTTATATCTTTCCTCAAAACAGCCACCATACTTACCTATCAAAGCATTTCCATAGCCTTTCCGAGATATATTGTCATGCAACATGCACCTCTTCATGACTTGATCTTCATGTCATACATGTTCCTGCTACACTGGTAGCGACATACATTGCATACATCATGATAGCTACATCTTCTTTATTATTTCGAGTACCTTGTAAAGTGTGAAAGATCCCCTTTACCTTCTTGTAAAATAGAGTGTTTCCCTTAAGTGAGGAAAAGATCCCAAAGTAGACACAATAAAAGATCCCAAAGAGGACAAATGAGAGTTAAATAGAAAGAGCCATTGAGGCCACACAAAATAAAAAATAGAAAAAAGAGAAAAAAGAATTAAAAAGAGAGAAAGCGGAAACACTACTATCCTTTTGAGAGATCCACACTAGTACTCCCTTTATATCCTTGTACTCCATAGAGATGATCATTATGCATATAGCTATGTGGGGACCTTCACACTATAGAACTTGGCTTGCATTTTCCAAGGATGAGCCTTCTTAAACGAGCTCTAGGTCTTCATGAGCGAGCAAGTTATATGCACCCGCACTAGTTCCATTGGAGAGCTTCTTAGCTCATATGTGCATCCGTTGCATGGCAATCCCTACTACTCACATCATATCTATCATTTGGCATCTCTTGCTTATGATTGTCCTCATTGGTGTGAGCCTTTCTCATTCTTTTTTGTCTTCCTCCTCCTCCTCCGTACTTCTCTCCTTGCCATCCTAAGTGTCAACTCTCGTGCTTACGCTCATCCATTGCATGAGTGCTCAAAATATTGAAAAA
Source organism: Bromus sterilis (assembly GCA_950022295.1). Classification (NCBI taxonomy): domain Eukaryota; kingdom Viridiplantae; phylum Streptophyta; class Magnoliopsida; order Poales; family Poaceae; genus Bromus; species Bromus sterilis. The sequence goes on along the minus strand of OX465596.1, from coordinate 40,289,175 downwards.
GGAGTGGATCAAATTGACTTGTACCTGGCTAGTGGTCTGGGGACGAGTCAAGATAAGATTCCAGAAAAAGACCAAGTGTGAAAGTTTAGTAGATTGAGTTCTCAACAAATAAATATTTTCTCGTATTCCCTACCCCCCTTCTTGCACGCAAACACCATTTGGAGATATTCGAGTCACAGACAGCGAGAGCTCTTGCACCTAATGTTCTTTTGTTACTTGTTTCAATACTAATATAGACTCTTGCATGTTATGACTTGAATTGAATCTCTAACCTTGATTGCTTTACTTTTCAAAGTTCTTATATGGTTGCTAGCATGTCACCACAGAAATTATGCTGTTATCAATTACCTACTCGAGGACGAGCAGGGATTAATCTTGGGGATGTTGGTACGTCCAAAAGGTATCCATAATTTCTGCTTGCTCCATGCATGTTTTGTGTGATATTGCTATGATCTAGATACACTTTCATACACTTTTGATCATATTTGGACTAACCAATTAACTCAGTGCACCACAGTGCCAGTTCCTGTTTTTTGCTGTTTTTCTATTTCAGTTTTCCCCCATATTAAAAGTGCTCCAAAAATTCGGCAAAAATCAGATAAAAAATCTGCGCAGAAGAACCTTCCAGATGAACCTAGGTGGGGCCAGAGGGCGACCACCAGGGGCCCAGGCGCCCTGGTGGCGCGCCCTAGGGGCTGGCCGCGCCAGGGGGCGCCTGGACCCCTGGCTGCCCCCCTTCGCCTATTTATTCTCCGTGACGAGAAACCCTCGAGGAAAGAACCCTTTTTCGCGATCTCGCCTCTGTTCCGCCGCCGCCGCGCTTCCAAGATCGGGAGCACCAGCAAACCTCTTCCCGGCACCCTGCCGGAGGGAGGGCCGACCTCCGGGAGTCTCCTCTCCACCATGGATGCTTCCCGGATGTGCCGTGAGTAGTTTCCTTTGGACCATGGGTCCGTGATCAGTAGCTATGTGATGTTATCCTCCCCTCTTTGTTCTTCATGGTTTAGACCTCGTGAGCTGCCCTACATGATCGAGGCACTTTTGTAATCTTTCTGCTATTGCTATGCTGAGTTTGATGGGATCTGATGGCTTATGAGATTATGTTCAGATTGTGATTCAGTAATATATTTGGTTCTTATCTTTTATATTTTTGTTCTTAAGTAATTCTTGCATGTTCTCCGTTGCTGTTTATTGCTTTGGCCAAGTAGTAGGTAGTAACCCCAAGAGGGAACGTTATGCTCGATTGTGGGTTCATGCCCCCTGATGACACGCTTGATTGACAGAAACATTAGTCTAGGGGATGTGCTGTTTCCACAAGGGGGAAAACAACGGTGCTTGTAACCGCGGTTGCAAGGATTGTTTACTTTACGCAAAGTGCTTTTTAATGCAGTTGTCTGTTGCTTTGGGTTTACACTTTGGGTGGGGCTCGCAACTTAATACCAGCGAGATGTTTTGGATAGATATCTCAAGGTGGATGATTAGTAGTAGATGCAGTTGGATTTCGTTCTACTTATTTTGGCGTTCTGCCCATGCTTTTGAGCCTCTTCCTTTCTTTTGTAGCATAGTTAGCATTGCGGTGCGTTCATAATCCTGTTAATTGCCCTTCTGTAATTTGTTCACCTCGCATAGCAGTTTTATCGTCTTTTGGGAGAGAGACATCACTAGTGAACATCACGTATCCCGGTCCATATCTTCATCACTGTTTCCACGCTCATTTACTTTTCTGCTTTTACTTTCAGTTGCTATCATTATCCCTTGTGTTTGATCCTTTGTAAACAACAAGACCGGAGAGATTGACAACCTCTCTGAACTTCGTTGGGAACAAAGTTATTTGTGTCTGTGTGCAGGTCCGCGTCAGTTGCGCCGCTGACACCTACTTATCATCTCCGGAGTCCTACTGGAGACAAAACTTGGTATCTTTACTGAGGGAAATTTGCTGCTGTGCTACATCACACCTTCCACTTGGGGTTTACCAACGAAGGGCGAGAAATCACTATCATCACCTCGCACATCATACCCAGACCGTTGATACAACATTTTCCACAAGCAAGTATGATCTATAATCATATAGATGATATGGAGTTAGGATCCACAGAAAATGCAACTAGATTATTTATACTCTAGTTCAAGTGGGAGACTGTTGGGAATGTGCCCTAGAGGCAAATAAAATATGTTTATTAGCATATTCTATAAGTTCATAATACGTTTTATACTATGTATAACTGTATTAAGCGGAAACGTTAATACACGTGTTGTATAAAACAACCAGGTCCCTAGTTAACTCTAGTATACTAGTCCATTGGGCAATTGATGATCAAGGTTTCTTGATCATGAGCAATTAAGTTGTTGACAATGGAATCGTATCGTTGGGAGAATGATATGATGGACACCCACCCACCAAAAGTGTTGCAATGTGATCGAGTCACATAAGTTCAACATTGCGATAACTACAACCTAGTGAGCATATCCTTTGACCGTAATGATCATACGTAATTACTATCTATGCGGATGCTTTGATTTGTAACCCACCGCCTGACTGAAATATGCTGGCCATAAAGGTGCACTTTGGGTATTCTGAATAGATACGTTAATGAGTATGCAAATAGATCAAAGCGGGATTTGTCCATCCGAGTGACGGATAGGTACTTTGGGCCCACTCGATGATATTACATCATAAAGATTGCAACCATGTGACTAGGTAACGGGGGTTGTAATATCATGGGAACGAGTAAACATGTTTGTTGGTAACGAGCATGAAATAGGTATATTGGATACCTACGATCAAACCTCGGACAAGCAAAGTACCATAGGACAAAGGGATAATGCTCAACGTTAAACGGATCCAACAGCAATGAAGTTTCATTCGATGGAAGCGCAGGGGCCATCTATGATTGTAACCAGGTCTGATCGATGGTCATTGATCAAGAGAGTGTCTTGATCATGTCTGTTGTTTCCCGGGCCATAGGGTGTCACACTTAAGGGTATTCGACGCATTAAGGATTGATTCGGGATCACCGGAGAAATAAGAGATAACAACGGAATTGTTTCCGGTGGAGGCCAGAAATTGTTCTGGGAATTTTGAAAGGTTCAAAATGTTATTTAATAATGTTTAAATATGTTTATTATTTAATTGTCTGAATTAAATATTAAAATATAATTAAATATAATTAAAATAGAAGAAAAGGTCATATGGGCCTAAAGAGGCCCATTAGGGAGGAGGGAGCCGACCCCCTTGGCCCATGGCGCCAACGTGATACGTCCCAAACGTATCTATAATTTCTTCTTGTTGCATGCATGTTTTGTGTGACTTTGCCATGTTTTGCTTGAACTTTCATACACTTTCGAACCTATTTGGACTAACCTATTAACTCAGTGCACCCAGTTGCCAGTTTCTGTTTTCTGCTGTTTTTGTATTTCAGGTTTTCCGGGCATTAAAAGTGCTCCAAAAATTCTGGGAAAATAAATAAAAAATCAGCGCAACAGAAGCTTCCGGAATCACCAAGAGAGGGAAGGGGGCCACCACCAGGCAGCCAGGAGGACAGGTGGCGCGGCCCCACCCTGGGCCGCGCCAGGGACCCTCCTGACTGCCTCGTGGGTCCCCTCGATGCCCCCCTTCGCCTATATTTACCCCTCGGGGTGGAAACCCCTAATATCGATCTCTTTTTTGCGAACTCCCCTCTGTACCGCCGCCGCTGCCGTTTCAAGATCGGGGCTGCCTGGAGAAGCTGCCCCGGCACCCTGCCGGAAGGAGGAACCCCCTCCGGGAGACCATCCATAGCCATGGACGCCTCCCGGATATGCCATGAGTAGTCCCCCTTGGACCATGGGTCCGTGACCAGTAGCTATGTGATGAATCTCTCCCCCTTTTGTGCTTCCACTTTCGAGTCCTCGTGAGCTTCCTCACATGATCGAGGCATCTATGTAATTTCTGCTGTTGCTATGCTGAGTTTGTTGGGATCTGATGGATTATGAGACTATGTTCAGATTGTGCTGAGTAATATATTTGGTCCTTCTCTTTTATATTTTGTTCTTGAGTAAATTATTGCATGTTCTCCGTTGCGGTATTTGCTTTGGCCAAGTATATTATTTGCAACTCCAAGAGAGAGCGTTATGCTCGATTGTGGGTTCAGACCCTTGATGTCTAGCTTGAGTGACAGAAACATGAGACTAGGGGATGTGCTGTTGCCACCAGGGATAAAACAATGGTGCTTGTACCTGCGGGTGCAAGGATTGTTTACTTTACGCAAAGTTCTTTTAATGCAGTTGTCTGTTGCTTTGAGTTTACACTTTGGGTGGGATTCGCAACTTAATACCAGCGAGATGTTTTGGATAGATATCTCAAGGTGGATGATTCGTAGTAGATGCAGATGGATTTCGGTCTACTTACCTTGGCGTACTGCCCATTGCTTTTGAGCCCTTCCTTTCTTTGCAGCATAGTTAGCATTGCGGTGCCTTCATAATCCTGTCAATTTCCCAACTGTGATTTGTTTACCTCGCTAGCACTTTTATCGTCTTTTGGGAGAGAGACATCACTAGTGAAAATCACGGGACCCCGTTCCATATTCACATTATTGTTCACACCCTCAATTTACTTTCAGCTTTTACTTTCCTTTGCACATTTTATCTCTTGCGTTGATCCTTTGTAAACGACAAGGCCGGAGGAATTGACAACTCCTCTGTACTCGTTGGGAGCAAAGTTATTTGTTGTTGTGTGTAGGTCCACGACAACATCCTAGTCAGGAAGCAATTTCTGGCGACGTTCCCACCTACTTGTATCTCCTGAGTCCTACTGGTTCGATAACCTTGGTATCTTCACCGAGGGAAACTTGCTGCTGCACTGCATCTCAAACCTTCCACTTGGGGTAACCAACGAGGGGCGAGAAGCCATCAAGCAAATTTCTGGCGCCGTTGCCGGGGACTCAAATCTACAAGATAGGGGAGTTGCACACTATCTTTTACCTTTGCTTTTTAGTCTTGTTAGTTTACCTTTCAGTTTTTACTTTTGTGTCCCTAATAAAAAATACCAAAAATACCTGCTGCTACTATGGGTTCCAATGAAAACACTAAGTTGTGTGACTTCACTAGTCACAACAACAGTGACTTTATCTGCACTCCTATTGCTCCACCTGCCACTTCAGCACCTTCTTATGAGATTAAACCTGCTCTTCTTAACCTTGTCATAAAGATCAATTCTCAGGAGCAGGAGAAGATGCTGCCTTGCACCTAAACAACTTTATCGAGCTCTGCGACATGCAGAAGTACAAGGAAATGGATGGAGACATCGTCAAGCTGAAGCTTTTTCCTTTCTCTTTGTGAGGAAGAGCCAAGGAGTGGCTACAATCTTTTCCCAAGAACAATATTCATTCTTGGAGTAAATGCAAAGATGCTTTTATAGGGAAGTACTATCCCCCTGCTAAAATTATTCAATTGAGGAGTAACATTATGAATTTCAGGCAATTGGATAATGAACACGTTGCCCAGGCTTGGGAACGTATGAAGACGCTTGTCAAGAACTGCCCCACACATGGACTGACTACCTGGATGGTTATCCAGACTTTTTATGCATGCTTGAACTTCACCTCGCGGAACCTGTTAGATTCGGCCGCGGGAGGAACTTTTATGTCAACCACGCTTGGTGCTGCCACAAAGCTACTTGATGAGATGATGCTGAACTACTCGCAATGGCACACCGTAAGATCTCCAACCGGTAAGAAGGTAAACTCTGTCGAGGAGATCTCCTCTTTAAATGAAAAGGTTGACCTTATCATGTCTCTACTTACCAAGCAACCCTCTATTTATCCTCAAGATGTTCCTTTAAATTCTTTGGTTGCTCAGGAGCAAGTAGATGTTAATTTTGTCTCTAGAAACAACTTCAACAATAATGCTTATAGGAGTAACTTTGGTAGCAACAATCCTAGGCCTTTCCCATCCAACAACTATGGCAACAACACTTATCCTACCACCAGAAACTCCACTTCAGAGCTAGAGACCTTGCTTAGAGACTTTATCACTACCCAAAAGGCCTTCAACAAGAATGTGGAAGAAAAACTAGCTAAATTAGATAATATTTGTTTGAAGGTAGACAACTTAGCCCTTGATGTTGAGATGTTAAAAATTAGAACCTCTCCCATTGAGGAGAGTAAGGTCACTCCTATTAATGTTATCCAGTTACAAATCAATGAAAATATTAGGATGATGGCTAAACTTAAAGAGATATGGGCTAGAGAAAAAGAGGAAGAGGATAGAATTAAGAGCCTTCCTACCTACCACACAGTAGCCACTACCCAAGTAGTTGAGGATGTCCAAACTGTTAGCACCCATCACACCCCTAGTCCCACTGGACCTATCAATGGTGATGCTACCACCTAAACCTTAGAAGAGGAAACCTCTATGAACATAGAGGCTTTCAAACAAGTGAGCTTAAATGATATCACTACTTCCTTGGTAGATAGTAGTGACTTAGACTTTGACAACTGCACTTTACCAGAAGTTATTGGTTTCCTACACAAGATGTCTAGAGACCCCCACACTAGCACACTCAATCTTGCCTTCACAGAGCATATCACCAATGCTCTAATCAAAGTTAGGGAGGAGAAGCTTAGACTAGAAGCCTCCATACCAAGGAAGCTAGAAGACGGTTGGGATCCTATGATAAAAATTAAATTGAATAACTTCTCTTGTTATGCTCTTTGTGATGTTGGAGCAAGTACCTCTGTTATGCCCAAAAGAATGTATGATATGCTTGAATTGAAACCTTTTGATCCTTGTTCTTTTGGTGTTCGTCTTGTTGATTCTTCCGTAAAGAAACCTTTGGGGAAGATCGAAGATGTTCTGATCATTGTCAATGACAATTATGTTCCCGTTGATTTCACTATTATGGACATTGAGTGTGAGCCCTCTTGTCCAATTATTTTGGGAGGTCCTTTTCTTCGCACAGTTGGTGCTATCATTGACATGAAAGAGGGAACTATCAAATTCCAATTCCCTCACAAGAAAGGGATGGAACATTTCCCTAGGAAAAAGATTAAGTTACATTTTGAGTCCGTCACACGGGCTAGTTATTCTCTTGAAAAGACTTGATCTTCTGCTTTAAGCCTAGCTAATGGCTCTAAAGAAGCGCTTTCGGGAGGCAGCCCGCAACGAATTTAGGTTTTTCTTTTTGCTTTTGTTATGTTCTTAGTGGTCTTGATGATTGTTATTACTGTAGCAACATCATTGTATCTTTACTTTTTAAGCTTTGTGCCAAGTTTAGACTCAGATTGCAATAAAGGTCAAAAGTTGGTGCTTGCTGTCCAGAAACAGATTTTGTCTCTGCTTGACGGAAAAAATCTCAATAAATCACCAGATCATCTTTTTGATCTGAATTGTTTTGAAAGCATGCTCCATACAATTACCTTTCAGGCGTCTGTTCAAAGTTTTTTGATTTGAGTTGCAGAAGTACCTCAGCTTCTGCCCCGGTTTTCATTTTCGCATTTTTGCAATCCTTAAGCTTTCTTTTTCTTTGCAAACTTTTTTGGGCAGGCAAGAGAAACAATAGCTCTTCCTGGAAATCTTTATTTGCAGTAGAGGAAAATTATTTTATTAGGGTACTAACCTCTCTAATCATCCTACAATGAGTTATGTATGAAGGGAGTTTTCAAGTGCGCGATGGAAGGTGATGAAAGAAGATTCAGGAGTGTCAAACGCTCAAGCTTGGGGATGCCCATCTGCACCCCCAATAAATATTCAAGGAGACTCAAGAGTCTAAGCTTGGGGATGCCCCCGATGCATCCCCTTCTTCATCAACAATCATCAGTTTGTCCCTCGTTGCACTATATTTTTATCACTTCATGCGTTATGTGCTTTTCTTGGAGCGTCTCGCTCTTTACTTTTCTAAGTTTTGTTTTGCTGTCTTTGCTGTAGTAACAAGTTAGACCCCAACTTACTCTTTTGTGTGGGAGAGATTCACGCTCCGCATGAACTAGAACTCCTCATAGGATTTGCATGCTTATTCTTTTAGTTGTGAGCTGTTCTTTTTCTTTTCTTAGTTGTTGCTCTGTTTAGTTGTAGTGCTTTAGTTTTCTAGAGCTTTTCTTTTGTCTTAGGTTGAACTTTATATAGATTGCATGTTTTATCTTGTTAGAGAGTTTGCCTGATGCACTGAGTTCTGTGTCTTGACTGAAAGTAGGTAGTTAAAGTTGCTATTCTCTTTGTAGTAGTAACTTGCAATAGTTTTGAGGTATTGACTAGAGCAATGTTTGAACTTATGGTGTCAAGAGCTCTTGCCTATTAGTGATAGATGTCGTATTTTGGGCAATCCGTGTGTTTTTCGAAAACCAAAAAACCCCTGTTGAGAACTCTAGCTAATAGATTGATCACTAACCTCTGGAGGGTTCGAATATTAGAGTACACTCATGTACCATGAGTCGAGGATGCGCAAGGATAACCAAACCCCCATATACTCCTCCTCGGGGTACCTGTCTCTTTGTGAACCTCCTGATTAGATTTAGAGTTACGATAATAAGTGCATGAGTTCTTCAGACTAATGTGAGTATTCGAAAGTTGACACTTCCACCCACCTATACTTTTTCTAGCCTCTTCGGTACCGTGCATTGCCCTTTCTCACCTCGAGAGTTGGCGCATACTTCGTCGGTGCATCCAAACCCTTGGCATGATACGCTCTGTCATCATAAGCCTCCTTATATCTTTCCTCAAAACAGCCACCATACCTACCTACAAGGCATTTCCATAGCCTTTCCGAGATACATTGCCATGCAACATCCACCTTCTCATGACTTGATCTTCATGTCGTACATGCTACTTGCTAGATCGATGAGCCGCATGCTAGTTGGGCCTTGCCCTAATCATTGCTACATGACGCGCTAGTATCATTTCATATCCTGCTACCCTGGTAGAGGCATACATTTGCATCATGATAGTTACATTTTCTTTATGTGAGTACATTTGCAATGTGTGAAAGATCTCCTATATTCTTGTTAAATATAGAGTATTGCCCCTAAAGTGAGGAAAAGATCCCAAAGAGGACAAAATCAAAAGATCCCAAAGAGGACAAATGAGAGTTAAATAGAAAGATCCATTGAGGCCACCAAAAAAATAAAAAATAAAAAAGAGAAAAAGAAAAATAAAATAGAGAGAAGGGGGCATACTACTATTCCTCCTGAGAGATCCACACTAGTACTTCATCTTCTATCCCTTGTACTCCATAGAGATCATCATCATGCATATAGCTATGTGGGGACCCTTCACACTATAGAACTTGGCTTGTATATTCCAATGATGAGGCTCCTCAAATGAGCTCTAGGTCTTCTTGAGCAAGCAAGTTAGATGCACCCCCACTAGTTCCCTTAGAGAGCTTTTAGCTCACATGTGCATCCGTTGTATGGCAATCCCTACTCCTCACATCATATCTATCATATGGCCTTCTCTCTCCTATGATTGTCCTCATTGATGTGAGCCTTTCACACCTTTTGCCTTCCTCCTCCACCTTCTTTCTGTTTCTACTTTTAGGTGTCAACTTTCTTGCTCACGCTCATCCATTGCATGAGTGCTCAAAATATCGAAAGGGAGTGGATCAGTTTGACTTGTACCTGGCTAGTGGTCTAGGGACGAGTCCAAATAAGAATCCAAAGGAGACCAAGTGTGAAACTTTAGTAGATAGTTGTTCTCAACAACCTTTTTTCTCTTTCTTCCCAGTCCCTTGCTTGCACGCAAACACCATTTGGAGACATTCGAGCAACGGGAACAGCGAGAGCTCTTGTACCCTTTGTTCGTTTGTTGCTTGTGTCAATGCTAATATAGACTCTTGCTTGTTAAGACTTGAATTGAATTGCATTCTTTGATTGCTTTACTTAAAAGTCCTTATTTGGTTGTGTGGCATGTCACCACAGAAATTATGCTTGTTATCATTTACCTACTCGAGGACGAGCAGGAATTAAGCTTGGGGATGTTGATACGTCTCAAACGTATCTATAATTTCTGCTTGCTCCATGCATGTTTTGTGTGACTTTTCCATGTTTTTCTTGAACTTTCATACACTTTTGAACCTATTTGGACTAACCTATTAACTCAGTGCACCCAGTTGCCAGTTTCTGTTTTCTGCTGTTTTTGTATTTCAGGTTTGCCGGCCATTAAAAGTGCTCCAAAAATTCTGGGAAAATATATATAAAAAATCAGTGCAACAGAAGCTTCCGGAATCACCAAGAGAGGGAAGGGGGGCCACCACCAGGCAGCCAGGAGGGCAGGTGGCGCGGCCCCACCCTGGGCTGCGCTAGGGACCCTCCTGGATGCCTCGTGGGTCCCCTTGATGCCTCCCTTCGCCTATATTTACCCCTCGGGGTGGAAACCCCTAATATCGATCTCTTTTCGCGAACTCCCCTCTGTACCGCCGCCGTCACTGTTTCAAGATCGGGGCTGCCTGGAGAAGCTGCCCTGGAACCCTGCCGGAAGGAGGAACCCCCTCCGGGAGACCATCCATAGCCATGGACGCCTCCCGGATATGCTGTGAGTCGTCCCCCTTGGACCATGGGTCCGTGACCAGTAGCTATGTGATGAATCTCTCCCCCTTTTGTGCTTCCACTTTTGAGTCCTCGTGAGCTGCCTTACATGATCGAGGCATCTATGTAATTTCTGTTGTTGCTATGCTGAGTTTGTTGGGATCTGATGGATTATGAGACTATGTTCAGATTGTGCTGAGTAATATATTTGGTTCTTCTCTTTTATATTTTGTTCTTGAGTAAATTCTTGCATGTTCTCCGTTGCGGTATTTTCTTTGGCCAAGTATTTTATTTGCAACTCCAAGAGAGAGCGTTATGCTCGATTGTGGGTTCAGCCCCTTGATTTCTAGCTTGAATGATAGAAACATGAGACTAGGGGATGTGTTGTTGCCACCAGGGATAAAACAACGGTGCTTGTACCTGCGGGTGCAAGGATTGTTTACTTTACGCAAAGTTCTTTTAATGCAGTTGTCTTTTGCTTTGAGTTTACACTTTGGGTGGGATTCGCAACTTAATACCAACGAGATATTCTGGATAGATATCTCAAGGTGGATGATTCATAGTAGATGTAGATGGATTTCGGTCTACTTACCTTGGCGTACTGCTGATACTTCCAAAACGTATCTATAATTTCTGCTTGCTCCATGCATGTTTTGTGTGATATTGCTATGATATAGATACACTTTCATACACTTTTGATCATATTTGGACTAACCTATTAACTTAGTGCACCACAGTGTCAGTTCCTGTTTTATGCTGTTTTTCTATTTCAGTTTTCCGCCATATTAAAAGTGCTCCAAAAATTCGGGAAAAATTAGATAAAAAATCAGCGCAGAAGAACCTTCCAGATGAACCTAGGTGGGGCCAGAAGGCCACCACCAGGGGCCCAGGCGCCCTGGTGGCGCGCCCCAGGGGCTGGCCGCGCCAGGGGGGCGCCTGCACCCCTGGTGGCCCCCTGGATGCCCCCCTTCGCCTATATATTCTCTGTGGCGAGAAACCCTCGTGGCCAGAACCGTTTTTCGCGATCTCGCCTCTGTTCCGCCGCCGCCGTGCTTCCGAGATCGGGAGCACCAGCAGACCTCTTCCCGGCACCCTGCCGCAGGGAGGGCCGACCTCCGGGAGTCTCCTCTCCACCATGGATGCTTCCCGGATGTGCCGTGAGTAGTTTCCTTTGGACCATGGGTCCGTGATCAGTAGCTATGTGATGTTCTCCTCCCCTCTTTGTTCTTCATGGTTTAGACCTCGTGAGCTGCCCTACAGGATCGAGGCACTTTTGTAATCTTTCTGCTATTGTTATGCTGAGTTTGATGGGATCTGATGGATTATGAGATTATGTTCAGATTGTGATTGAGTAATATATTTGGTTCTTATCTTTTATATTTTTGTTCTTAAGTAATTCTTGCATGTTCTCCGTTGCTGTTTATTGCTTTGGCCAAGTAGTAGGTAGTAACCCCAAGATGGAACGTTATGCTCGATTGTGGGTTCATGCCCCCTGATGACATGCTTGAGTGACATAAACATGAGTCTAGGGGATGTGATGTTGCCACAAGGGGGAAAACAACGGTGCTTGTAACCGCGGTTGCAAGGATTGTTTACTTTACGCAAAGTGCTTTTTAATGCAGTTGTCTGTTTCTTTGGGTTTACACTTTGGGTGGGGCTCGCAACTTAATACCAGCGAGATGTTCTGGATAGATATCTCAAGGTGGATGATTAGTAGTAGATGCAGTTGGATTTCGGTCTACTTATTTTGGCGTTCTGCCCATGCTTTTGAGCCTCTTCCTTTCTGTTGTAGCATAGTTAGCATTGCGGTGCGTTCATAATCCTGTTAATTGCCCTTCTGTAATTTGTTCACCTCGCATAGCAATTTTATCGTCTTTTGGGAGAGAGACATCACTAGTGAACATCACGTATCCCGGTCCATATCTTCATCACTGTTTCCACGCTCATTTACTTTTCTGCTTTTACTTTCAGTTGCTATCATTATCCCTTGTGTTTGATCCTTTGTAAACAACAAGATCGGAGGGATTGACAACCTCTGTGAACTTCGTTGGGAACAAAGTTATTTGTGTCTGTGTGCAGGTCCGCGTCAGTTGCGCCGCTGACACCTACTTATCATCTCCGGAGTCCTACTGGAGACAAACCTTGGTATCTTTACTGAGGGAAATTTGCTGCTGTGCTACATCACACCTTCCACTTGGGGTTTATCAACGAAGGGCGAGAAATTACTATCATCACCTCGCACATCAAGCAAGATTTCTGGCGCTGTCGTCGGGGACTCCGAGTGCTAAGATAGGGGAGTTGCACACTACCCTTTACCTTTGTTTTTTAGTCTTGTTAGTTTACCTTTCAGTTTTTATCTTTGTGTCCTTTATCAAAAATCACACAAAAAAAAATCTGCCACACTTGCTGCTGCTATGGGTTCCACTGAAAACACCAAGTTGTGTGACTTCACTAGTCACAACAACAAAGACTTTATCTGCACCCCCATTGCCACACCTGCCACTTCAGCTACCTTACTAAACCTTGTTATGAGAGATCAATTCTCTGGTGCTGGAGATGATGATGCTTTACACTTGAACAATTTTGTTGAATTATGTGATATGCAAAAGTATAAATAAGTAGAAGGTGATATTGTTAAGCTCAAGCTCTTTCCTTTCTCTTTAAGGGGAGAAGCTAAAATCTGGTTTCAATCTTTGCCTAGGAATAGCATAGATTCTTGGGATAAGTGCAAAGATGCTTTTATAGGGAAGTACTACCCACCTGCTAAAATTATCCAATTAAGGAGTAACATTATGAATTTCAAGCAATTGGATAATGAACACGTTGCCCAAGCTTGGGAACGAATCAAATCTCTTGTTAAGAAATGCCCTACACATGGTTTGACTACCTGGATGGTTATCCAGACTTTTTATGCAGGCTTGAACTTTGCCTCGCGAAACCTGTTAGATTCGGCCGCGGGAGGAACCTTTATGTCAACTACACTTGGTGTTGCCACGAAGCTTCTCGATGAGATGATGACCAATTATTCCCAATGGCACACCGAACGCGCTCCAACAGGTAGGAAGGTAAACTCTGTCGAGGAAATTACCTCCCTCAATGAAAAAGTTGACTTAATTATGTCTCTACTTACCAAGCAACCCTCTATTGATCCTCGTGATGTCCCTTTAAATTCTTTGGTTGCCCAAGAACAAGTAGATGTGAACTTTATTGCTAGAAACAACTTCAACAACAATGCTTATAGGGGTAATTTTGCTAACAATCCAAGACCGTTTCCATCCATTTATGGGAACAACAACACCTACCCTAGCAACAAGAACCCCTCTTCTGAATTAGAAAGCATGCTTAGAGACTTTATCACCACCCAAAAAGCCTTCAATAAAAATGTAGAGGAGAAATTAGCTAAATTAGATAATCTCTCTTTGAAGGTAGAAAGCTTAGCCCTTGATATTGAGAGGCTTAAAATTAGAACCTCTCCCCTTGAGGAGAATAAGGCCGCTCCTATTAATGCTATCCAATTGAAAATTAATGAAAATATTAGGATGATGGCTAAACTTAAAGAAAGGTGGGCTAGAGAAAAAGAGGAAGAGGATAGAATTAAGAGCCTTCCTACACACCACACAGTTGCCACTATCCAAATTGTTGAGGACACCCAAACTATTAGCACCCAATGCACTCCTAGTCCCGTTGGACCTATTAATGGTGATGATAATACCTCAACCGAAGATGAAGAAACTCCTATGAACATAGAGGGTTTCAAACAAGTGAGCCTAGACGACACTACTACCACCTTTGATAGTAGTGATATTTATTTTGATAGTTGCACCCTCTCAGAAGTTATTAGCTTGCTACACAAAATGTCTAGAGACCCCCACACTAGCACACTTAATCTTGCCTTCACGGAGCATATCACAAATGCTCTCATCAAAGCTAGGGAGGAGAAGCTTAGAGTAGAAGCCTCCATACCTAGGAAGCTAGATGATGGTTGGGACCCTATGATCAAAATTAAATTAAATAACTTCTCTTGCTATGCTTTATGTGATGTTGGATCTAGTACCTCCGTTATGCCCAAAAGAATATATGATATGTTTGAATTGAAGCCCTTTGAGCCTTGTTCTTTTGGTGTTAGTCTTGTTGATTCTTCCGTAAAGAAACCTTTGGGGAAGATCGACGGTGTTCTTATCATTGTCAATGACAACTATGTTCCCGTTGATTTTATTGTTATGGATATAGAGTGTGAACCTTTGTGTCCAATTATTTTGGGACGTCCTTTTCTTCGCACCGTTGGTGCGGTTATTGACATGAAAGAGGGGAATATAAAATTCCAATTCCCTCTCAAGAAAGGGATGGAACACTTCCCTAGAAAACGCTTTTGAGTCCGTTACTCGGGCTAGTTATTCTCTTTCTCTTGATAAAACTTGATTCTTCTTTTGCATCATGCCTAGCTTAAAGGCATAAAAGAAAGCGCTTTTGGGAGGAAGCCCACAACGAATTAGGTTTCTTTTTGCTTTTGTTGTGTCTTGATGTTTGTTACTACTGTAGCAACATCATTGTATCTTTATTTTTCAGCTTTGTGCCAAGTTATAGCCTCTTATGATAAGGGAAGCAAAAGTTGTGGCATGCTGTCCAGAAAACAGATTCTGTCCCTTGATAGAAAAAATCGAATAAAATCACCAGATCATCTTTTTTATCTGAATTTTTTTGAAAGCATGCTCTATACAATTGTGAAACTTTCGTATGTTCTGAGTTTTTTTATTTGAGTTGCAGAAGTGCCCCGAAAAAATTCTCTACTACCTGTTGTTCTGTTTTTCACAGATTCTACCACGTTTTGCCTCTCTTCACTTTTGCAAACCTTAAGCTTGCTTTTTCTTTGCAAAAACTTTTTGAAACTCTTGAGAAACAGTAGATCTTCAAAAAATATCTTTATAACCAGTGGGGAAAAATTATTTTATTAAGGGTACTAACCTCTCTAATCAGCTTATGATGAGTTATGTATGAAGGGAGTTTTCAAGTGTGCGATGGAAGATGATGAAAGAAGATCCAGGAGTGTCAAGCACTCAAGCTTGGGGATGCCCCCATGCATCCCCAATAAATTTTCAAGGAGACTCAAGAGTCTAAGCTTGGGTATGCCCCCGTGCATCCCTGATACGTCCCAAACGTATCTATAATTTCTACTTGCTCCATTCATGTTTTGTGTGATATTGCTATGCTTTTGATATACTTTCATATCTTTTTATAACATATTTTGGAACTAACCTATTAATGGTTGGAAGAGTGCACAAGTTCTTGATTTTTTACTTTATGTGTAGGAATTACTTGGATAAAGGAAAAATCACAAAAATGAGCCTTGTAGGAGTTGGACTCCAAGTTTCCCGAAATCTGTCCCCATCAGACAGGTTTAAAAGATCGCCTCGGAAACGCTAGAAGACGGCCTCAAACGGAAAAACTTAAAACTACAAAGTTGTAGAGAAATTTTTTCCGGTGGATTTAGACATAAAATTAGGCCCAATCGGAGTTCGGATTTAGACATAAAAAAATTTCCGGTGGATTTAGACATAAAATTAGGCCCGAAATACAGAAGATGTAATATGGATGACGGGAATCCGAGAGTCTATATAAAGAGAGGAAACATAGGTCAAAGGGCACCACGAAATTTCCGCCCCCTTGGCAGCCATCTTGAGGGGGATATCAATCTCCACAGCAGCACCATCTCCAAGGAAGAAGAAGGGCAAGGGCCGCTGCCCCCAAGGGCCGTGGCCACCACCGTGGCCGTGGAAGTGGGCGCCGCCGCCGCCGTGGCCGCCGCCGTCACCGTCTCCTTCATCTCTTTCGGGCTGCACCTCTCCATCAACAACTCTCTCTCACTCACCATGTCCATGTGTGAGTAGTTCCCCTCGGGGCTAAGGCTTGTATCTTGATCTATGTGGTTTCTCTTTCTCCCATGATGTGATCTTCGTTGTGATCATAGGCTATGTTAATCTAGGGTGATCCCATGATGTTTCCCCTTCTTCTATGTATTGGATTTGATGTACTCACTTGATCCTATCTAGTATAATCCCCGAGACCATGGTGACAGCGGTCTATTGGACATGGGTTAGAAGAATATGTTCCTGAGTGATTTCCTCTTTTGTGTGTGTATTGAAGATTGAGAGTCTTTTGGTGCTTGTCTTTGACTATCCTTTAGATATGTTGTGGTGATTGTGGTACTCTCTTTGGATGGCCGCGGTGACATTGGGAAATCCATAGAGTGAGAATTACGAACTCTGAGGTGTGCTTTTGTAGCCCTACACAATTCTCGTCCTCTCTTGACCACAAAGGAATGACCTCCGAGTACGTCTCCATTGCATGTTTTATGGGAAATATCATGTGATTAGTCTATGTTAATGTTGTTGGGAGTTTCCACTAGTGAAAGTATGAAGCCTAGGTCTTCTTTCCACCATTGCAATACTGTTTGTGCTCACGTTTACCACTTGTTTGCTTTCTGCACTTTTTATTATAGATTTATATTACTTTGTTTTGCCGCACCTATCACCCATATTTTACCATCTCTTCGCCGAACTAGTGCACCTATACAACTCCTAGTTGTATTAGATGTGTTGGGGACACAAGAGACTTCTTGTATCTTAATTGCAGGGTTGCTTGAGAGAGACCATATGCAACCTCTACTTCCTTGAGTTCGATAAACCTTAGGTCATCCACTTGAGGGAAATTGCTGCTGTCCTACAAACCTCTGCGCTTGGAGACCCAACATAGTCTACAAGAATAGAAGCGTGCGTAGACATCAAGCTATTTCTGGAGCCGTTGCCGGGGAAGTAAGGTTTGAAGGTATATCTTTAGATTTTGCAATTAAATCTTTTCGTTTCTTGTTTTTATTTTCACTAGTTAGGCCTTATGGAAAACAACAAAAATATTATGAGAGAGCTTTATGAGCTCTACCTTGAGTTGGGACATGAAGTGTTTGAAGTGAAAATCAAAAAGCCTATGGAGCTTCATTATTTGCACAACACTCATGTTAGTAGCAATGTTATTAGTATGTCTTCTTTGAATACCTTTGATCCTAATGATATGCAAAACCATAAGCTTGGGGATGCTACGTTTTATGAAGATGATCTTTTTAGCCCCCCAAGTTTTGATGAGGAAATTTATTTTGATGATACTTTGCCTCCTATCTATGATGATTATTGTGATGACACTTATTCTATAAAGAATAAATGTTTGGAAGTGTATCATGATAAGAATGATTCATGTGATAGCTATTTTCTTGAGTTTGCTCCCACTATCACTAATGAGAAGAATTTTACTTATGTGAAGAGTAAAAAAAATTCTATGCTTGTGGATCATGATAAGAATTGTTTATGTGATACTTATATTGTTGAGTTTATTCATGATCCCACTGAAAATTATTATGAGACGGGAACATATTCTTATAGATATTTCAATAATATCAAGTTCACTCTCTTTATGTTGAAGGTTTTGAAGTTCCACATTTTTTGCCTTCCTATGCTAATATCTTTATGTTTCAATGAGTTATTTCTCTACAAGATCCCTTTGCATAGGAAGCATGTTAGACTTAAATGTGTTTGGTATTTGCTTCTTTATGCTCTCTTTTGTGCTTCAACTCTTATTCCTATGAGAGCATCACTAAAATCTTAAGCCTATCTTTATGGCTATAAAGAAAGAGCTCTAGGGAGACAACACTTATTATCTTTACTTTGAGTTTTTACTTTCTGTTTTTAGTGGTCTTGATGATTTTAAGTACTGTAGCAACATCATTGTATCTTTATTTTCAAGCTTTGTGCCAAGTTATAGCCTCATATGACAAGGGAAGTGAAAGTTGTGACATGCTGTCCAGAAAACAGATTCTGTCCTCGTGACGGGAAAAATCACAGAAAAATCCCAGTTCATCTTTTTGAGCTAATTGTTTTACACATCGTGCTCTATACAATTACGGAACTTTCGTATGTTTTGAGTTTTTTGATTTGAGTTGCAGAAGTATCCCTAAAAAATTCTTTACTACCTGATGTTCTGTTTTTCACAGATTCTGCCACGTTTTGTCTCTCCTTACTTTTGCAAACCTTAAGCTTGATTTTTCTTTGCAAAAACCTTTTGGAAATCTTGAGAAACAGTAGCTCTTCAAGAATATCTTTATATCCAGTAGAGGAAAAATTATTTTATTATGGGTACTAACCTCGCTAATCAGATTATGATGAGTTATGTATGAAGGAAGTTTTCAAGTGTGCGAGGTAAGATGATGAAAGAAGATTCAGGAGTGTCAAACGCTCAAGCTTGGGGATGCCCCCGTGCACAAGGAGCCTCAAGCGTCTAAGCTTGGGGATGCCCCCGTGCATCCCCTTCTCCATCAACAATCCTCAGTTCGTCCTTCGTCTCACTATATTTTTATCACTTCATGCGTTATGTGCTATGCTTGGACCGTCTCGCTCTTAGGTTTTATTTTTAGTTTTATTTAGCTTTGCTTTCTGTTCATAACAAGTAGATCCCGTCTTAATTTGTGTGGGAGAGAAACACGCTCCACTTTCAAAATTTAGAACACATCATAGGATTCTTCATGCCTATCCTTTTTCTGTTGTGTGTTCTTTATATTTTCAAAGCTACTGCCATGTCTAGTTTTAGTCATAGTTTGTCTTTAGCAAGAGCCTTGGCTTTGGTTTAGTTTTTTGCTGGAACTCTCTTTAGTTTTCATGTTTATCTTGTTAAGAGAGTTGGTTGTTGCACTGAGTTGTGTCTTGTTTTGAGAAGTAGGTGATTGAGGTTGCTATTTAATTTCAGTAGTAACTTGCAATTGTTTTGAGGCATTGATGTGAGTAATGTTTGAACTTTTGGTGTCAAGAGCTCTAGCCTATTAGTGATAGGTGTCGTATTTTGGGCAATCCGTGTTTATTTTCAAAACCTACAAAACTAGTTGAGAACTCTAGCTACTAGATGAATCACTACTCTTCTGAGGGGTCGGATATTAGAGTACACTCACGTACCATGAGTCGAGGATGCGCAAGGATAACCAAACCCCCATACACTCCTCCTCGGGGTACTTGTCTCTTTGTGAACCTCCTTACTAGATTGAGAGTTACCGATAATAAGTGCATGAGTTCTTCGGACTAATGTGAGTATTCGAAAGTTGACACTTCCACTTTCCCATATTTTGCTAGCCTCTCCTTTGCTGTGCATTGCCTCCTTCTCACTCCGAGAGTTGGCGTCCACCTTCGCCGGTACATCCAAACCCTTGGCATGATACGCTCTGTCATCATAAACCTCCTTATATCTTTACTCAAAACAGCCACCATACCTACCTATCAAGGCATTTCCATAGTCTTTCCGAGATACATTGCCATGCAACATCCATCTTTTCATGACTTGATCCTCATGTCATAACTTTGCATCATGATAGTTATATCTTCTTTATGTGAGTACTTTTGTAAAGTGTGAAAGATCTCCTATATTCTTGTGAAATATAGAGTGTTTCCCCTAAAGTGAGGAAAAGATCCCAAAGAGGACAAAATCAAAAGATCCCAAAGAGGACAAACGAGAGTTAAATAGAGAATGGGGCACACTACTATTCCTTTTGAGAGATCCACACTAGTACTTCATCCTCTATCCCTTGTACTCCATAGAGATCATCATACATGCATATAGCTATGTGGGGACCTTCACACTATAGAACTTGGCTTGTATATTCCAATGATGAGCCTCCTCAAATGAGCTCTAGGTCTTCTTGAGCAAGAAAGTTGGATGCACCCCCACTAGTTCCATTGGAGAGCTTACCTTAGCTCATATGTGCATCCGTTGCATGGCAATACCTAATCCTCACATCATATCTATCATTTGGCTTTCTCTCGCCTATGATTGTCCTCATTGATGTGAGCCTTTCACACCATTTTTGTCTTCCTCCTCCACCTTTTCTCTCTTTTCCATCCTAAGTGTCAACTTTCTTGCTCATGCTCATCCATTGCATGAGTGCTCAAAATATCTAAAGGGAGTGGATCAAATTTACTTGTACCTGGCTAGTGGTCAGGGGACGAGTCAAGATAAGATTCCAAAGGAGACCCAGTGTGAAGCTTTAGTAGATTGAGTTCTCAACACAAAAATACTTTTTTTTCTCGTATCTCCCTGTCCCCTTTCTTGCATGCAAACACCATTTTGAGACATTCGAGTCACGGACAACGAGAACTCTTGCACCCTTTGTTCTTTTGTTGCTTGTGTCAATACTAATATAGACTCTTGCTTGTTAAGACTTGAATTGAATTGCATGCTTTGATTGCTTTACTTAAAAGTCCTTAAATGTTTGTGTGGCATGTCAACACAGAAATCATGCTTATTATCATTTACCTACTCGAGGACGAGCAGGAATTAAGCTTGGGGATGTTGATAGGTCCCAAACGTATCTATAATTTCTGCTTGCTCCATGCATGTTTTGTGTGATATTGCTATGCTTTTGATATACTTTCGTATCTTTTTATAACATATTTTGGAACTAACCTATTAATGGTTGCAAGAGTGCACAAGTTCTTGTTTTTGTACTTTATGTGTAGGAATTACTTGGATAAAGGAAAAATCACAAAAACGAGCCTTGTAGGAGTTGGACTCTAACTTTCCCGAAATCTGTCCCCACCAGACAGGTTTTAAAGATCGCCTCGGAAACGCTAGAAGACGGCCTCAAACGGAAAAACTTAAAACTACAAAGTTGTAGGGAATTTTTTCCGGTGGGTTTAGACATAAAATTCGGCCCAATCGGAGTTCGGATGCTTGCAGAAACCCCGAAATACAGAAGACGTAATCTGGATGACGGGAATCCGAGAGTCTATATAAAGAGAGGAAACCTAGGTCGAAGGGCACCACGAAATTTCCGCCCCCTTGGCAGCCGTCTTGAGGGGGATATCAATCTCCACAGCAGCACCATCTCCAAGGAAGAAGAAGGGGGCAAGGGCCGCTGCCCCCAAGGGCCGTGGCCACCGCCGTGGCCGTCTCCTTCATCTCTTCCGGGCTGCACCTCTTCATCAACAACTCTCTCTCACTCACCATGTCCATGTGTGAGTAGTTCCCCTCGGGGCTAAGGCTTGTATCTTTATCTATGTGGTTTCTCTTTCTCCCATGATGTGATCTTCGTTGTGATCATAGGCTATGTTAATCTAGGGTGATCCCATGATGTTTCCCCTTCTTCTATGTATTGGATTTTATGTACTCACTTGATCCTATCTAGTATAATCCCTGAGACCATGGTGACAGCGGTCTATTGGACATGGGTTAGAAGAATATGTTCATGAGTGATTTCCTCTTTTGTGTGTGGATTGAAGATTGAGAGTCTTTTGGTGCTTGTCTTTGACTATCCTTTAGATATGTTGTGGTGATTGTGGTACTCTCTTTGGATGGCCGCGGTGACATTGGTAAATCCATAGATTGAGAACTACGAACTCTGAGATGTGCTTTTGTAGCCCTACACAATTCTCGTCCTCTCTTGACCACAAAGGAATGACCTCCGAGTACGTCTCCATTGCATGTTTTATGGGAAATATCATGTGATTAGTCTATGTTAATGTTGTTGGGAGTTGCCACTAGTGAAAGTATGAAGCCTAGGCCTCGTTTCCACCATTGCAATACCGTTTGTGCTCACGTTTACCACTTGTTTGCTTGCTGCACTTTTTATTACAGATTTATATTACTTTGTTTTGCCGCACCTATCACCCATATTTTACCATCTCTTCGCCGAAATAGTGCACCTATACAACTCCTAGTTGTATTAGGTGTGTTGGGGACACAAGAGACTTCTTGTATCTTAATTGCAGGGTTGCTTGAGAGAGACCATCTTCAACCTCTACTTCCCTGAGTTCGATAAACCTTAGGTCATCCACTTGAGGGAAATTGTTGCTGTCCTACAAACCTCTGCGCTTGGAGTCCCAACATAGTCTACAAGAATAGAAGCGTGCGTATACATCAATCCCCTTCTCCATCAACAATCATCAGTTCGTCCTTCATCTCACTATATTTTTATCACTTCATGCGTTATGTGCTATGCTTGGAGCGTCTCGCTCTTAGGTTTTATTTTTAGTTTTATTTAGTTTTTCTTGCTGGTTATAACAAGTTAGACCCCATCTTGCTTTGTGTGGGAGAGAAACACGCTCCACTCCAATCTAGAACACATCATAGGATTTTTCCTGCTTATCTTTTTGCTGTTGTGTGTTCTTTATCTTTTCGTAGCTACTGCCATGTTTAGTTTTAGTCTTAATCTGTCTTTAGCAAGAGCCTTGGCTTTTGTTTAGTTTGTTGTTGGAACTCTCTTTAGTTTTCATGTTTATCTTGTTAAGAGAGTTGGTTGTTGCAATGAGTAGTGTCTTGTCTTGAAAGTAGGTAATTGAGGCTGCTATTTAATTCTAGTAGTAACTTGCAATAGTTTTGAGGTATTGATGTGAGTAATGTCTGAACTTTTGGTGTCAAGAGCTCTAGCCTATTAGTGATAGGTGTCGTATTTTGAGCAATCCGTGTGTATTTTCAAAACCTACAAAAACTAGTTGAGAACTCTAACTACTAGATGGATCACTAATCTTTGGAGGGATCGAATATTAGAGTACACTCACGTACCATGAGTCGAGGATGCGCAAGGATAACCAAACCCCCATACACTCCTCCTCGGGGTACTTGTCTCTTTGTGAACCTCCTTATTAGATTGAGAGTTACCGATACTAAGTGCATGAGTTCTTCGGACTAATGTAAGTATTGAAAGTTGACACTTCCACCTTCCCATATTTTGATAGCCTCTCCCGTGACGTGCATTTCCTTCTTCTCACTCCGAGAGTTGGTGTCCACCTTCGCCGGTACATCCAAACCCTTGGCACGATACGTTCTGCCATCATAAGCCTCTTTATATCTTTCCTCAAAACAACCACCATACCTACCTATCAAGGCATTTCCATAGCCTTTCCGAGATATATTGCCATGCAACATCCACCTCTTCATGACTTGATCTTCATGTCATACATGTTCCTGCTACACTGGCAGCGACATACATTGCATACATCATGATAGCTACATCTTCTTTATGATTTCGAGTACCTTGTAAAGTGTGAAAGATCTCCTTTACCTTCTTGTAAAATAGAGTGTTGCCCTTAAGTGAGGAAAAGATCCCAAAGTGGACACAATAAAAGATTCCAAAGAGGACAAATGGTAGTTAAATAGAAAGAGCCATTGAGGCCACAAAAAATACAAAAAAATAGAAAAAAGAGAAAAAAGAAATAAAAAGAGAGAAAGGGGCAACACTACTATCCTTTTGAGAGATCCACACTAGTACTCCCTTTATATCCTTGTACTCCATAGAGATGATCATTATGCATATAGCTATGTGGGGACCTTCACACTATATAACTTGGCTTGCATATTCCAAGGATGAGCCTCCTCAAACGAGCTCTAGGTCTTCATGAGCGAGCAAGTTAGATGCACCCCCACTAGTTCCATTGGAGAGCTTCTTAGCTCATATGTGCATCCGTTGCATGGAAATCCCTACTCCTCACATCATATCTATCATTTGTCATCTCTTGCCTATGATTGTCCTCATTGATGTGAGCCTTTCTCATTCTTTTTTGTCTTCTTCCTCCTCCTCCGTACTTCTCTCTTTGCCATCCTAAGTGTCAACTCTCGTGCTTACGCTCATCCATTGCATGAGTGCTCAAAATATTGAAAAAGGAGTGGATCAAATTGACTTGTACCTGGCTAGTGGTCTGGGGACGAGTCAAGATAAGATTCCAGAAAAAGACCAAGTGTGAAACTTTAGTAGATTGAGTTCTCAACAAATAAATATTTTTCTCGTATTCCCTATCCTCCTTCTTGCACGCAAACACCATTTGGAGACATTCGAGTCACGGAAAGCGAGAGCTCTTGCACCTAATGTTGTTTTGTTACTTGTTTCAATGCTAATATAGACTCTTGCATGTTATGACTTGAATTGAATCTCTAACCTTGATTGCTTTACTTTTCAAAGTTCTTATATGGTTGCTAGCATGTCACCACAGAAATTATGTTGTTATCATTACCTACTCGAGGACGAGAAGGAATTAAGCTTGGGGATGTTGATACGTCCAAAACGTATCTATAATTTCTGCTTGCTCCATGCATGTGTTTGTGTGATATTGCTATGATCTAGATACACTTTCATACACTTTTTATCATATTTGGACTAACCTATTAACTCAGTGCACCACAGTGCCAGTTCCTGTTTTCTGCTGTTTTTCTATTTCAGTTTTCCCCCATATAAAAAGTGCTCCAAAAATTTGGGAAAAATCAGATAAAAAATCAGCGCAGAAGAACCTTCCAGATGAACCTAGGTGGGGCCAGAGGGCCACCACCAGGGGCCCAGGCGCCCTGGTGGCGCGCACCAGGGGCTGGCCTCGCCAGGGGGGCGCCTGGACCCCTGGTGGCCCCCCTGGCTGCCCCCCTTCGCCTATATATTCTCCGTGACGAGAAACCCTCTAGGCCAGAACCCTTTTTCGCGATCTCGCCTCTGTTCCGCCGCCGCCGCACTTCCAAGATCGGGAGCACCAGCAGACCTCTTCCCGGCACCCTGCCGGAGGGAGGGCCGACCTCCGGGAGTCTCCTCTCCACCATGGATGCTTCCCGGATGTGTCGTGAGTAGTTTCCTTTGGACCATGGGTCCGTGATCAGTAGCTATGTGATGTTCTCCTCCACTCTTTGTTCTTCATGGTTTAGACCTCGTGATCTGCCCTACATGATCGAGGCACTTTTGTAATCTTTCTGCTATTGCTATGCTGAGTTTGATGGGATCTGATGGATTATGAGATTATGTTCAGATTGTGATTGAGTAATATAATTGGTTCTTATCTTTTATATTTTTGTTCTTAAGTAATTCTTGCATGTTCTCCGTTGTTGTTTATTGCTTTGGCCAAGTAGTAGGTAGTAACCCCAAGAGGGAACGTTATGCTCGATTGTGGGTTCATGCCCCCTGATGACACGCTTGAGTGACAGAAACATGAGTCTAGGGGATGTGCTGTTGCCACAAGGGAAAAACAACGGTGCTTGTAACCGTGGTTGCAAGGATTGTTTACTTTACGCAAAGTGCTTTTTAATGCAGTTGTCTGTTGCCTTGGTTTTACACTTTGGGTGGGGCTCGCAACTTAATACCAGCGAGATGTTCTGGATAGATATCTCAAGGTGGATGATTAGTAGTAGATGCAGTTGGATTTCGGTCTACTTATTTTGGCGTTCTTCCCATGCTTTTGAGCCTCTTCCTTTCTTTTGTAGCATAGTTAGCATTGCGGTGCGTTCATAATCCTGTCAATTGCCCTTCGGTAATTTGTTCACCTCGCATAGCAGTTTTATCGTCTTTTGGGAGAGAGAGATCACTAGTGAACATCACGTATCCCGGTCCATATCTTCATCACCGTTTCCACGCTCATTTACTTTTCTGCTTTTACTTTTAGTTGCTATCATTATCCCTTGTGTTTGATCCTTTGTAAACAACAAGACAGGAGGGATTGACAACCTCTCTGAACTTCGTTGGGAACAAAGTTATTTGTGTCTGTGTGCAGGTTCGCGTCAGTTGCGCCGCTGACACCTACTTATCATCTCCGGAGTCCTACTGGAGACAAACCTTGGTATCTTTACTGAGGGAAATTTGCTGTTGTGCTACATCACACCTTCCACTTGGGGTTTACCAACGAAGGGCGAGAAATCACTATCATCACCTCGCACATCAACTGCCCATTGCTTTTGAGCCATTCCTTTCTTTGCAGCATAGTTAGCATTGCGGTGCCTTCATAATCTTGTCAATTGCCCAAATGTGATTTGTTTACCTCGCTAGCACTTTTATAGTCTTTTGGGAGAGAGACATCACTAGTGAAAATCACGGGACCCCGGTCCATCTTCACATTATTGTTCACACCCTCAATTTACTTTCAGCTTTTACTTTCCTTTGCACCTTTTATCTCTTGCGTTGATCCTTTGTAAACGACAAGGCCGGAGGAATTGCCAACTCCTCTGTACTCGTTGGGAGAAAAGTTATTTGTTGTTGTGTGCAGGTCCACGACAACACCCTAGTCAGGAAGCAATTTCTGGCGACGTTGCCACCTACTTGTATCTCCTGAGTCCTACTAGTTCAATAACCTTGGTATCTTCACCGAGGGAAACTTGCTGCTACACTGCATCTCAAACCTTCCACTTGGGGTAACCAACAAGGGGCGAGAAGCCATCACAAGGGAGGGGCCCATGCCCCCCTAGGTGTATTTGCCCCCCTTCCCTTTGGTTTAGTACCACATGAGAAGTTGAGGGAGATGTGCCCCCCTCCTTGGCCTATATAAGGAGGGGTAGGGTGCCCTTTTTTCTTCATCCAATTTTGAGACAAGTTCTCATCTCTCTCTCCCTCTTTCTCCCTCCTATGAGCGGACTCCCCTTGTTTGGAGTATACACTGGGTTGGGGATTTCTCCACCACGCACGCCATCGTGCTGCTGGAATCGAGATTCGAATTCATCTTCTTTCCCCTACTCTTCTGGTTCGGAGCCCGGAGGGACGTCGGGTACACCGTATATGTGTAATCCCGCGAGGCGCTAAACTTGTGGCGCTACTTCACCGTCGTGGTCGTATCGCGGTGTCTTCACCGACAACGTTCCGACGGGGACGCAATCCCGTCATCGGTCTCAAGGATCGGGTGGCTATCAGAGTCATCGTGGAGCTGCGCGGCATCGGAGATTGTCGGTACGACTACATCAACCACTTTCACACGGGAACATTTCCCGCTTAACAGACTACATACTGGTATGCGACCTATTCCATCCGTTACTTGCATCAGCATAGCATAGGTCTTGGGATTTGGTATCGTAGTTTATGAAAAAATTGTGTTTTTTGCCCCGAACCCCCAACACTTGGTTCCTCGCTGGAACTTCATAGCTGTGAGGTAGTCGGCAAGCCATGCTTCTGGTTCTTCTAGTTCGTCATACTTGTGGGTCGTGGAGTTTAATTTGAATCCTTTGGGCATAGGCGTCTCGCGTATGTCTTGAGCGAAGCATAGGGCTCCGCAAGGTTCGAGATCTTCGTCGAATGCCTGCTCGTCTAAGTATTCTTCGCGGGCTGCGCTCCTGCGTCTGCTTCAATTGATTTTGTTCTGCATGATGTCGTCTCGTGCGTCTCATCGTCCATAGCCGCTGCGTCGGTTGCCACGGTCGTCTCTATCCCAATCTCTGTTTTTGTCCTGGCGCCTGCACCGGTCGTCATTGCTTTTGTCGTCGTCGTCGGGCGAGCTGGGGTCCATATCTGGCGTCCGCTCGCGAGGTGTTCGTCTCGTGCTCGACTTTTTGAGTGCTGAAGCGGTGATGGCATCGCTCATTACCTTGAGCGACCGCTCGGTGTTGCTATTTGCACTATCTCTTTCGCCACTTCGAGCGCGATGGAGGTATGCTTGAGATGTGATTAGGCCTTCGGCTGGTGTGAGCTCCTTTTCTTCCTCCTCATCGTCTTCCAACCTGAAGTCTTCATTCAATTTGCGGGCTACTTTTTTCTTGTCCGTGCATCGCAGGTTGCTGAATTTGGATTGCCGTCGAGACGGAGAGCTATGATCAGAAAGATCGCTCGAGTGCTCGGGTGATGCTTTGCGGGTAGTTCTCGGTTCGTTCCCGGTTTTTCTTTGGTTTTCCAATTCGAGCCTTAACCGTCTTGTTTTATTTGTGACATCACTTGCCAGCTTGTTGTATGCTCTGAGCTCATCGCGAGTTGCGTTCTCTGGGAGGAGTCTGCCGCGTCTTTTACTCTGTCGAGTGCTTCTTTGGATAGGGAGATTTTTTCCGTGGGTTGATCCTGTTTTGCCGTGTCTGAGTCATGGCGCCTGATGCTTTCAGGTGGGTCATCTTCTCTTCTGAATTCTTTCCTTTGTATGGTTCCTGGTTCGCCAAGGGTGATTGTGAGCTAATCAGTGTTGTCGGGGTCACTGCTTCTGTTGTTTGAGCGCGTTTCCCTTTGACTGTCGGGGTCATCTTCTCTGTAATTGTCGTCTGAGGTTGGCTCGTGGGTATTTGCCATGAATACTTGGAACGGCGTTCGGGTTGACAGCTTTGTCTTGCTTCTCATTTGTTTCTTCCACGCGAGCGATGTGCTCGCGCAGTCCCGAGTGGTGCCGTGAACCGGGCAGAGGTGGTTTGCCCGAAGGACTCACGGAGTCGTCGCGTGGGTGGGAGTTTCTTTTTTGGCTGATGTCGTCTTGGGCGCTGTGGTCGTTCTGAGTGCATGAGCGTCGTCTGTGAGGCGAAGGGTGCCCCAGTGGTTGATGTGGATCTTCAGCCTTCCAAAAGTAAGATCTGTTCCTGCGCGGACATCAGCGAAAGCTGATAGCGAGACGGGGAGATGCGCGATGAAGCCGAGGGAATCGAACAGATCCGGTTCTGATCGATTCGCAAACGTGTTGAGTGTTGGAGCGGTCGGCGACCTGTTGATTGCTGGTGACCGGACAGACGAGATCGTTGCCCCAACCTGCTTCTTCCCCACGGTCGGCGCCAATTCACGAGGATTGACCTCGGCAAATCCCATGGTTAGGAACTCTGGCTTAGATCGTAGAGGAGATGTGCAGGTTGGCGATACTCGTCGGCTAACAAGAGAAAGCACTTCCTTCTTGATTGTATTATGACGTAGGCGATTACAGTGGTGGTCGAGGCGAGTTCGCTTGGGACTAGAGGTGTTGCCTGGAAATTCGATGTCCCAAACATCCCCTCTCCCAGCCTTTATATACTAGGTTGGGTTGCAAGGAGTCCGCCTAGGTTTACAGAGAGAGTTTCCTAATCTAGCTTCAAGCTTGGACGTCAAGTCGTGGCTTCCATAATCGTTGAGGACTCCTACATCGGTGCCTCGTGCGGGCGAGTCGTGGGCCAATCGAGGCTTCCAATGGGCCTTCCTTCTTGATACGCACCAGGTACCCTCATCTGTAGGAGTCGTGGGGTCACCCCCTCGTCAGCGGCCATCCAAAGAGAGTACCACAATCACCACAACATATCTCAAGGATAGTCAAAGACAAGCACCAAGAGACTCTCAATCTTCAATCAATTCACAAAAGAGGAAATCACTCATGAAAATATTCTTCTAATCCATGTCCAATAGACCGTTGTCACCTTTGTCTCGGAGATTATACTAGATAAAATCAAGTGAGTACATGAATCCAATACATAGAAGAAGGGTAAACATCATGGGATCACCCTAGATTAACATAGCCTGTGATCACAATCAAGATCACATCATGGGAGAGAGAATTAACCAAATAACTACTATAGAAGGCCCCAGCCCTGAGGAGGAACTACTCCCGCTTCATAGGAGGGAGGAAGCAACGTCGACGGAGATGAATCCGGGGGCATTTCCCCGTCCCGACAGGGTGCCGACACAGGAATTCTGGTCCCCCGAAGCTTGTTGGCGATGGCACCGGAGATCGGAATTGCTTCTGGAGAAAAGGGTTCTGGAATCAGGGTTTCCTCCGCGGGGGTAAAAATAGGGCCAAAGAGGGGCACTAGGGGAGGTCCCAGTCGCCCAGGCGGCCTCGTGGCGCGACCTCCCCCTAGGCCGCGCAGGCAGGCCGCCTTGGAGACAGGTGGCCCCCCTCCGGCTCTCCTTCGGATGTCTGGAGTCTTTTGGAACGCTGATTTTTTATATATTTTTACGGAATTTTTGGAGCTCTGTAAATTGGGGAAAAAATACCTGCAACTTACAGACATCAGCAGACAAAAACTGGCACTGGGTGCACTGAGTTAGTAGGATAGTCCAAATATGTGTAAAATGATATAAAATTGTAGCAAAACATGTAGAAATGTCACATAAAAGGGCATGGAACAAGCAGAAATTATAGATACGTTTGGGACGTATGATATGCACAGTAGAATCACACACATATAAACCACATCATATCATAGACATACAATAGGCTCATCGATCATCATATATATATATATATATATATCATCTCATAAGGATAATATCCAACACAAAAGTCGACTTTACCTAGTTTAGCTTCGCTAATATCCAACACAAGTACGAGTCCTCCAACAACATAATGTTTAACAACAAATACGAAGCAACCTACTCTTCATCACCACCACAAGGTGAAATGAAAATAAACCAAAAGACACCCCACATTCCATTATGTAATATGGAGAACAACTTGTCTCCATCTTTTATATTCATCTGATTCACTATCCTTTTTCCATCCTTTTATTCTTACGGAGCCATGATCTCCACTTTTAGTGGAGTAGTAAGTCTTGAAAAGGACTTCCGATGGTCGTGCAGAAACAATTGTAAGCTCGCCTTGAGGAGGCATGCAGCTAGGCATACATGGTTTCGGAATCCCCTGTTGAAAACATATGAGTAAAATACTTAGTAATGCATTATACTTAATGTTAGGTCAAAGGATTTCTGAAAATGGACTAGTGTGACAGAATAGTAAAAAATATTACCATGCTAAAATCTCTTATATGTCCTGGAAACAACTTGAAAACAAATGACACATATGCTCTATAAGATTCTCCAACATTATTAAAGTTGACAAACGAAGGAACACCTTTAAGAACATTGATGAAATAATCTTGTTCGTCCATTGTTAGGTCAAAACACCCATTATAAAAAGTACCATCAAACATCTTTTGTACTTCCTTCGGAGCAAGGAGATAAACTGGCAATTACAAATAAGTTGACAACTTGGGAAGCAAGGAAATAAGGAAGGAAACAAGTCAAATTTGTTTAAGAAACTCACGTGGAGATAGAACCAACTTCATGTCATCCACTAGCATCCAAATGTCCTTATTTCGAAATCTTATACCATCTTGACGACGAGGTTCAAGATCAAATGATATTTTTATATCCTCCTCTAATGCATATGCCTTGCATAGTGTATACCAATTTGGACAATCAAAATATGTGTTGTTTGGTTCATTAAAGACCTTGACCTTTAAAATTATACCATGTTTCGTCTTAATTTTGACATTTTTTTCATTCTCGCGTCAAAGTCGCAGACGTGAGGTCTTGCATACCAGGGGATGTGCTAGTTGATTATAATTTTTTTTACATCAAAACGAAAAACTAAGTGAAGCATGCTTAAATAAGAAGATGTCGCAGAAGTTGTATACCTTTTGAAACTCGAAGCCCTCACTAAGCGTGATGGAGAAGTATCTTTCTTCATCCCCATCTAACTCCTGATACTTGTCGCACCGACCCGAGTCATCGCCACAATAGTCGTATTCGGGAATTCTTTCATCGTCGTCAGCCATTTTCTGTGTTCATAATTCAAAAGATTAGTTCAAAGTAATACAGTACGAAATTTTGCCTCATAGTTAGATTGAACACACAAGCAACTACAGAGATGGCGTTAGCGAGACAAGTAGGATGCACAAGATTCGTATTTGTGTATATCACAAGGCTCGCTAACTCATCCCTACTATCACATGGTGTCATAACGTTTTTAATCATCGGCATTCTTAAAAACGAGAAAATTAATTATCAACTCGAATAAAATTACAACAATAATATTATATCATATAATATCACTAATACATCTCAAATAATCCAGTGAATGCAACAATAATATCACCAATACATATCGAGTAATTCAGTTAATGCAACAATAATAATATCACATAATATATCACTAATACATTAAATGACGTCGTCTTCCGGTCATTGAGCCCCGGGCGGTGGACACCCAAAGATACAGAACTGGTACAAAGTCATAGCCCGGGTGAGGTCCCTGAAGAACTTGTTAGGTATTGGAGAACCCGACGTCTAATGCGACCATGTATCAGCGGACGTGATCGTCCTCCTCCCTGACACGTCGACGTACTACCGCCTCGTGGGTCGGCTCCCTCTGTACCCTTTCCGGCCTACGTGACCACCACCAAAGAAGCTCCGGGTCGACGACAGGACCCGGATTCCTCACCAAGCGGCGCGACCCAGAGACCATCTCTCAGTGCCAGTTCGAGGAGCCCAGTCCCGGACATTGCGCATCTGATCAAGCAGGTGCTCGCCGCCGCAGCGGTGACGAGGATGCGGGCCGGGCATCGTCGTCGAGAACTTATTTAATACAAAGTTTTAATAAAACATTTGAAAAAATTATACTAACTAACAAATTAACACCATTTAATTCTAAAAGGAGGAAAGTAATGATAAAAAGTAATTTGATGTCGGAACACCGTTTAATTCCCGTTTCAAAAAATATCAGACACTCGATATGTCCTACTTTTCTAGCACAAGTCATGCAAAAATCCACGAAAAGTTTCGGCATGACATTTTCTAAAAATTGGACATATCGAGCGCCTGAAATTTATCGGCACGAAAATGAATCGACATTCCGGCAAAACATAGGCCACTCATATCCTGCAAACAATATCAAGCAACCTGACAGAAAAATATAGGAAATTTTTTGTAGGAAAAAACATAAAAATTTAACATGTGCTTTAGGGATTTTTTTTGTAATTACCTTAGTTCCTAATTGCCTCAATATGCTAACAAAAGTCCTAATTTCCTCCACACGCTAACAAAAATCCTACTTTGCAATTGTTTAACAACCTAATAGTGCTGTCCAGCGAGGGGTTCATGCCATGTTTAACAAAAATCCTAGTTTTCCCTAGCTAGTTTTCCCTAGCTACTTTGGCCATGTTTTAATCTAACAAAAATCCTAAAATATGATAATAGAAATTGAGAGAGGCGAGGGTAGAGGAACGGAGACTCATCGAGCGAGGGCGCGCGCGGTCTTCGACGAGGACGACGACGACGGCGAGGAGGTCGCGGGCGCGGGTGACGAGAGGGGAGGGGAACGGCGACGGTTAGCAGGGCGCGGGCGGCGGGCTCCGGCGACGGTGAGGAGGGTGCGGGCGCGGGTGGGAAGAGGAAGAGAGCGAGGGAGTTATGCGTGAGGGAGAGAGTGAGGGAGGAGGCCGTGCGCGCGACGGTTTAGGTTATCTCAGCAGCGCCAAGTCATCTACAGCGCGACGCATCATGTCCGCGCTACTGACATGTGGGCCCAACAAAACCGGTCCGTGATAGCCAAATTAGTAGCGCGGGTTTACCATGCCGCACTCCAAATGTCCCATACATCTGCAGCGCGGGTATTATTCCGCGCGCGACTAAATTGGCTAGACACAGAAACCCCAATTGTGACCCCATGTATAATAGCAGCACGGGTCCCCGCGCTGCTAATAATTACCTGCAATGTGTGTGTTGTATGCTGTGCTGCTAATGTCCATTCTTGTATGACCATTATCCTAGTAGTGATGATACATAGAGAGTGGATTTTTGGGTCATAGGTGCATTTGCTCCTATTAGTAATACATACATCATTTCAAAACGTAAACAAAATAAAAAAATTCAGATTTTTTGTATGATGCAAGATGGTCATGTGTGCGAAGTCCATGCAAAAATTCCTGAAGTTTGAACATTCGAGTAATCCTCGGCAAAAATGACAAATGTTAGGACTATGAGGGTTTTTTAAAAATAGCACTATTTATCAAGAATCAAGATGGTCATGGGTTTTTGAAAATGGAATGTTGAAATACCATGAAAGTTTGCACGGATGTCACATGCTTGAGCATGTTGGATTCCCCAAAAATTCAGTTTTTTTAACTGCTTTGCATTTATGTTAATTTTCTAGCTAATGGGTGCATATGCCCGCGTGAGCCGTTTGGAATTTCCGTGATACACACTCAATTAGCTAATCTTGCCCGTGCCTTGCGCACCAGATCAGACGTTCATTTAGCTTCCTATGCGGCTATCTCACGGCGTAGGACTAGTCTGATAGATATATTATCTGTAGAGTTAGTCTGATTTTTTTAGGGACTAGTCTCATGTATATTATTTTATCTGACCTTTTTTCGGAGAAATAATTATATTATCTGACTTGTGTGTGCGCATTTTTTGGGGGCCGCTCTTGGGCTTATTTCACGCCATGCGCATGACGCAGGCTCCCACACTCCCAACCCTGCTCGTTGCCCCTTCTCCTCGATCTCGATTTACTTGCCTCCGCTCGCCCCTGCTCTTCACCAGCTAGCGACTTTAGTAGAGGAACAAATCCATCAGGGAGATCATGAATCTGTATCCAGATATCGATGGGGCTCGAAGGCACCAAAGAAGGTTTGGTGAATCCATCATACATAGTCGTCACGACCGCATTGCTCTAAAATTCCACGAACCATCCTCCATTACCCTCTCCCAATCACCCAAGATGCAAATTGTAGTGTAAGAAAGTTATCCTCCAGAGGTTGTATCTTCACCGCCTGAGCGAGATTACATGCAACCCACATGGTCTTGGAGAACACATAATGGCTAAAGCTCTTGATCGTGTGGACTCTTGCAATTGCCATCCACCTATTCCCATCCTCCGGCAGCGGCTCTCCTCCTCGATGATGACATCGTCAAGGTCCTCCTCATTAAGGCCAAGTTTTTTCACATAGACTTCATGTCTTCTACCTCGTCCTTCGAGGTACCAGCCATGTCTTCTCTAGCCCAAACGCTACACACGATCAGGCTTGAAACAGAACCCTAATGCTCCGCCCCGATCACCCTTTTGGCAGACTCTATCAGCAAGCGAACAGGGACCGCCGATCGCAGGCATGACGCAAGTGGGAACCGGGAGAAAATGGGCAGGGTAGATCTGATCTCGACGAGGACGAAAATCGCCTCGAGTAGCATCAAACCCTAACGGGAGGGTAGTTTAGGGATTTACATGTCGTTTATGTTTAGATGTATATTACAACCTCATCACAGTTTATAGGACGTGTGTGTATCCCTAAATTATTAATTTAACCAACATTACACAAAATATATTATTTATATATCTTATTTTTTTGTTGATCAAATTAATGATGTAGGATACGAATATGTCCTGAACTGTGAAGGAGGGAGTACGTTTAAATGTGTAATCTGATGCCGGGTGCGTTCCATATTCTAGGGCTTCCTTCACGCCCGTTCGTGACCCAGGCTCCCGCACGCCCAAACAACCCCTGCTCGTTGCCCCTGCTCTTCCTCGCGCGGTGTGGCACTACAGCAGCCGCGTCTCGCCACGCCTCCTCTCGCCGCCCCCTTGTGCCATGGAGTCCGGTACTTCTCCTCCTCCAGCCGTGCTCTTTTTCTCATCTTCTTTTTCAGTTCTCTGCTCCTCTCTCTCGATCTGCAGTTGTAAATCGAATAGTTTGTACGGTACGTTTTCTTTTGATGCCATACCACTAGATTCATGTCATTACATTCAGTTCCAGTGGAGAATGCTTTTTATTAGAGGAAACTGCAGCTTCTCGACCGCTGGATAGTCGTCGGATGTTTCGATTTCTGTATCAAATCTGGTATTCCGACTTGTATTGAACTGAACCCATGTCCGTGTCGCTTCTGTTTATTCTGATCCGCCACGCTCTTTCACTTTTTGTTTTCTCTTCCTATCTGATCTTAGCCCTTATCTCTGATACACATCTTTGCTCTATATCTACAGATGGTTCCGATGATTCATCTGACCGTGTACTTGCTCGCAATGTGCTTCGTGACAAGAAAGCTCGTGGCCCGAAGACTATTCCTGCTGGAGGCTCTGATGCATTGTCTGACGTTGATCTCGTGCCTGCTCATCATGCTGAGAGGGCTCCTACTCGTCGTCGCAATCCACCTCGTCTCCTTGGTGATGCATCCGATGCACATAGAAAGAAGCGCAAGGTTGTGGTAGCAAAGAAGAATAACAAGGTCACCAAGCTCACTACTGTGCAACACTTTTCCTATTGCAAGAAAGAAATGACCAAGAAAAGGTTTGTTGATTTACGTGTGGTCAATCCCTATACAGCTGAGAGGAGTGGCAATTGTGATCCTCGTTTCTGGAACCATATGCAAGAGCAAGTTTACCATGAGGTCCTTGGTACGAAATCCAAGAAAGTGGTCGAACAAAAGTGTGTTGATCTACGTCACATTGTTGCCAACAAAGGTCATTTTGAAGGTGTGATTGAGAAGCTCACTGAGTTTCAAATCTTGCCACTCGTTAGTGTGCGGCATGACTATTCCGTGGAACTTGTTCTAGAATTCTTTGCGACGGTTCATTTCGAGCCTGATAATGCAAGGACTATGATTTTTATGGCAGGAAATCAGAAGAGAGAGGCCCCCTTCAGTGTGTTTGCTAGTGTTTGTGGTTACAAATTTGAGAGTGATGATGTAAGCATTGGTTTCCGCATTCATGATCATGACATGATGAGCAAAAACAAGTTGAAGAGCCTTTGTGATAAAGGTGGCAGAGTTGGCCATGTCACTGGTATGTTGCCTTTCTATCAGAATATGCATAAGATATATCGTCAGTCCATTGCACCTAAGGCCAGTGAGACTCATGAGGTGAGAGGTCACTTGATCAACCTCATGTATGCGACTGTTAAGCACAAGGGCCCAATTGATGTGATGGATTATGTTTACAAGGAGATGATCGACATTGTCCATGATCGTAGGACTCCTGCATATGCTCCTTTGCTTCATGCTTTTGTGTGTAAGGTTTGTGCTCAAGATTTACCACCCTTTAAAGACAGTTTGGTACTTGTCAGGCATGCCATGATTAGGTTCTACTTTGATACATATGATGCTAAGGAAGAGGATGAAGACAAGGAAGATGAGGAGGAGGCTGCTGCTGAGACTCTTGAGATTGTTTCCCATGTGCCCTCCAGGAACCATGGTACTCA
This sequence comes from Bromus sterilis, assembly GCA_950022295.1. Classification (NCBI taxonomy): domain Eukaryota; kingdom Viridiplantae; phylum Streptophyta; class Magnoliopsida; order Poales; family Poaceae; genus Bromus; species Bromus sterilis. The sequence goes on along the minus strand of OX465596.1, from coordinate 40,252,027 downwards.
GGAAGCTTCAGGCTACAGGGAATCTCCAGAGAATGGGAAGTTCATGCGAGCACTCAAGTCGATCTTTTGCATGACCAAGTCTATGCATCACCGTCTGTATAAAGATCACGTGACGCAAAAGAAGTACTTCCAGGCAGTACTTGCTGAATGGATAGCTAAAGGAGAGGACATTTCACCTGGCTCAGAGCAGAATATTTAGAGGACACGTTTGACGATCCGTTTGGATGGCTTTCCGAGGTCACTTCTCCGCCATCTGCTCCAGACTCCTAGCTCCAGGGCGTAAGCATCGCGTTCCTCCTTTTGGTGTCTTTGATGCCGAGGGGGGGGGAGGAGATTGGTTGTGCTTCGGATTATATATGGGTTTATTAAACAAGCTCTGGTTCTTCGTTTGATCTTTTCGAGCTTGTTGATTCCTAAAAATTATTAAGTCTATGTAGTACTTTAATTGTGTGTTGTGGCTACCTTATGTTTATGTATGAGACCATGTAATATACTTGTGAAATTATGGCTATTCTTATTGGTTATCTTTATGTTGCCATGATTTTCAATTTTGTCTCATATCATGATATTGATGCTAATTGCCATGTCACACACACATTACTTGTTGACATTTTGAGTTGGATACGCTATGTTCATGTCTTATTTTCAGCCATGTCATATGTCACAAGTTAGATGCGAGAGTGGAACTCACTTTGTGCATCCATGTTCACTTTTGCACCCATCCTGTTTCTAAAGTTTTAGGGGGAGCACTGATCCTACCATGTGCACTTTGTATTCAAATGCACACAATTTTTTTCTTGTGTGCACATCTGTAAGATTTATAAGCCCAGGTAATTCGTGGCGGGCTTGAAGGGCTTCGTGGGCACGTGTTACTGGGTGCGGCGAGATGTGCAAGTTGCAAGGCTTTGGCGGCGTACCTGCGCTGCGTTTGAGGGTTCGATTTCCTTCCTTTCTGTTTAAGTTTGTCTATGTTTTCATTATTCTGTTATTGTGTAATAATGATGTATGGCTGCGAGAAGATTGCATATGTGATATTTTCGGGGAGAGGATTTTGATTTTTGGAGGTGGCTGGGGGGGGGGGGGGGGGGTCATTGGTTGGTTTAATATATATCCTTTATGACTCTCGTCCCATCGCCGATCTCCCATCATTCCTCATGTTATTAGCTTAGGGCCTGCGAGAGGAGTGCAGGCTCGCTGCACTCCGGCTCTTGCAAATATTGACTTTCTGCTTCGAGGATCGAGCAGAACTGTGGAGGCGCAGCAGCCATCCAGATCTTCAGCTGGTCTCAACGTTGATCTGCATCCAGAAAACAACGCCTTTGTTGTTTCCCAGATGCACCACCGAAAGTGGTACAGGACCAGCCTACCCCACCTATGAATGCAACGTCAACAACAAACGTTGAATGGAGGAGGTGGACGGCCTGTTCGACACACTAATGTATTGCATAATGCTTGTTGGTGCATTATTATTTGACCAAAGGATTTTCATGTCTTATCTTCCTTTTGTTTATGTTCAGTTCAGATGGATCAGGTCGCTACTTCTTGGGTTGGCTACATCAGATGAATTTTTTGAAGATTATGATTATGTGGATGCAAAGAACACATGGCACCTGCCACCTTTCACTTTGCCATGTCGTTTGGTAACCTTGGCTTCTACTCATCGCCAAGGTGCTCTAGAACTGCTACTGGTGAGCTTATATGCAACACAAACCTGTCACCACTCACCACCTGAGCACGAGGCCGCTTATAGAGCAGATCTGTCTAATTAAAAATTTCTTCCAGAGGTGTAGAGTAGGTGGCTGCTCTAATGGCGAGCTTATGTCCAGAAATACAGAGCAGATCTTTCTAATTAAAATATAGAGAAGATTTTTCTAATTAAAATTTTCTTCCAGAAATATTCACCGGAAGCAATGGATATTAATATAACTTTCTTCCGTGTATGTCTTATAAGAACCAGATATATGTATGTACATCTCTTGAGGTAATTTAGATATAATTTCCTGTTGAGGGACTAGCAAACCACTCATGATAATCTATAAAAATGCAGAATTTCGGCATTAGTTATGCCTGGGATGGGGAGGCATTTCTGCATTAAAAAAGCAGGATTTTCGGCATCGGTTTAAGTCGTTTAACTACTGATAATTTGTTTTTCTTAGAGCTCTGCCTATGTCCAGTCCAGCCCCTTTTCCTAGCATACCCCTCTCCCACCCACTTGATTTGTTTTGCATGTTGCTTTTACGCTGGTGAATGTGCAGTCACAAGGCCACTCTATATCGTTTCTACCAGAACGTAGGCTATCGCTCCCCTTTATAAATAAAGGAGTTGAACAAAATACACAGCCGAACGATACAAGATGGTGAGTGAGGTAGCTCTCTTACACAAGACGATCCTGAAATAGTTGGTGTAAGCACTACGCTACCCGTAGAGAGCATCGGAAGATATACACACAACCTCACGCTACACCATAGCACACCTGGGCTCCACGGCAACGCCTTCAGGAGGGAAGAAAGCGCAAAGCATCGCCACTGCCGAGTCCAGTCGGTCAAAGGTCTTCACCGCGGCCTTGACACCGAGAGAAGAACCACGACGACGTCTTCAAGAGGAACGCGGCACCCGTGGGTGTCATCGTCGTCGGTGCCAAGGCACAGATCTTTCGCTCGGCAACTCACCCGTACCACTGATGACACCAGAGGGGACGCGAGGAGGTCTAACCCCCAGATCCGGATCAGACACCGCCCCTGCGAGAGAGAGAATGCCCGAGCTGCCCTCCACTCCCCACTCGATGCCCACAAACCCGGGGGGGGGGGGTGGGGGTTGGGGGAGAGCCATCACTGCCACAATGGTGCCTTTCAGAAAGCAACCATGTGGTCCACCATCCAGGGTCGCCGCCCGGGCATCCCTGCCCCCAAACATTGTGACCCTTCACCTCACGACACCTCAACACCGGTAGGACGAGTAGACCTTAGTTTTCCACTCACTTCCTGTCATCAGTCCCTAGATCTAGGTTGAACCTCCACTTTAGGAGGCGTTTACGCCTGCATCCCCATCTAGTCCCCATATCGGACTGAGGGGAGACGATCCTATGACTGCCGCCGGTCGCCGTCAAACCCACCCGGAGTTCGCACGACGCCAAATCCGCGGTCAAAGGCAACGATCAATAGACCGAATAGCAGTGATAGGGCCACCACCAACACTCACCGCGCCCATGGCGAGACCGTCCACGGGCGCAATCCAGGCCAAGCCCAGTCTCGCCTACCCGGGAAATGAACCCGATCTGCCACGGGCTCACACCATCCACGGGCGCAATCCAGGCCTGCCCACGCACCAACCCTAGGACCTGACCTCCACCGTAGCCCGTAGGGTCGTCGGCCCAGTCACAGGAGAAGGGAGGTCACCGCCTCACGCCGCCAGTCGAACCGCAACCGCCACAGTCAGCACCATCCCGCACCCCTGAATTCAGCCTCCTAGCAGCGCCGTCATAGCACACGTCCCCTGTCGGCAAGATCTGACCATCGCAGCGCAGACATGCACCACCACTGAAGTCGCCCTCGGTTCGCGCCACCCCACAAGTCCAGACCGACAAAGTCGCCGCTGCCAAGACCGTCACTACCCCCATAGGGTATGCTCCACCACCACACTGAGTCACACGCCGTCTCCCGGCCGCCCGACACACCCGGCCACCACCGACAGCACGCACATGGCAGCGCCGACAGGGGCACGCCGCCGCTCCCATAACCAAGCCAGCGGCAGCTGCCTACCCACTAATAGGCTCGTTCAAGCCCAGATCCAGCCCAGTCGTCCCTGCTGCCGCGAGGCGCACCACGCCGCTAGAGGCCAGCGAGCCCTGCCACACCCATCGACCCTCTACGTGCGCCAGCCGACAGCCCCACGCCACGCCGTCCATCGGCCTGTGAAGCGCCATTTCCACCGAACAATAGCCCTGGCTCCGGGAAGAGAGAGAAAGATATCGTCGCCGCCGCGCGGGCTTTTCCCGGTGGTGCTCGCCGAGGGCGACGTGCAGAGGAGGGAGAGGAGAGTGGCGGCGCCCTGATGTTAGGTTTGTGCGCCTAGGTCGCCCGCGGGGGGAGGGGGGGCTGGTCGATTCCTCCGATTCGGTGCTGGGAAAATCCAACTTGAAGCTTCGTTGGCAAAAGGCTTCATCCGCCCTAGCTCATCGCCATGGGGTTGCCCCGTTCTGTTCGTAACGAAGAAAGATGGAATAGAAATGATGTGCGTAGATTATCGCCCGGTTTAATCTAGCGACGATAAGGAACAAGTACCCAGTTCCCAGGATCAATGATCTTTATGATCAACTTGCTGGATCCTCTGTCTTCTCCAAAATGGATTTGAGATTAGTTTATCATCAAATCAAAATCAGAAATGAGGACATTCCCAAAACGGCTTTCACTACTCGTTATGGTCTTTATGAGTACACCGTCATGTCCTTCGGTTTAACCAATGCCCCAGGCACTTTTTCACGCTTAATGAATTCGATCTTCATGGAGTATTTGGACAAGTTCGTCGTGGTTTACCTCGATGACATCCTTATATACTCGAAGAACGAAGAAGAACATGCTGAGCATCTAAGGCTGGTATTGATGAAACTTAGAGAACATCTCTTTTATGCTAAGTTTTCCAAATGCGAATTCTGGCTTCCAGAAGTGACCTACCTAGGCCACGTGATTTCTGCAAAAAAGGCATTGCTGTCAATCCCGAGAGAGTTCAGGCCGTCCTTGACTGGACTCCACCTGAATCGGTTAAGCAAGTTAGGAGTTTTCTTGGCTTAGCAAGCTATTGTCGCCGCTTCGTTGAGAACTTCTCCAAAGTTGCAAAGCCTCTAACTGAACTCCTCAAGAAAGATAAGAAATTCGAATGGACCCCCAAGTGCGAGGAAAGCTTTCAAGAGCTGAAAAGAAGATTGACTTCTGCACCCGTACTTGCGCCTCCAGACACCAAAAGGGATTTCGAGATCTTTTGTGATGCTTCACGGCAAGGGTTAGGATGCATACTTATGCAAGATCGACATGTGCTAGCATATGCTTCACGCCAGTTGCGTCCACATGAAGAGAACTATCCTACCCATGATCTTGAACTCGCTGCCTTAGTTCATGCCCTGAAGACTTGGCGACATTACCTCCTTGGTAATCGTTGTGAAATCTATACCGTATACCGATCACCAAAGCCTCAAATACATATTCACCCAGCCAGATCTTAATCTCAGGCAAAGACGCTGGTTAGAGTTGATAAAATATTATGACTTAAGTATCTCTTAAACCCCAGGCAAAGCCAATGTCATGGCTGATGCACTAAGTCGTAAGTCGTATTGTAACAACCTCATGTTACAACAGTATCAACCACTTCTCTATGAGGAATTTCGAAAGCTCAATCTCGAGATTGTTCCTCATGGATTCCTTTCCACCTTGGTAGTGAAACCAACTCTTGAAGATCAAATCGTAGCTGCCCAGAAACATGATAGTGGTATCCAAGAGATCAAAGAGAACATTGCTAGCAAAAGTGCTAAATGTTTCTCTGTAAACGATCAAGGAACGGTATTCTTTGAGAATAGTTTCATACTGCCAGAAAACCAAAACCTAAAACATATGATCTTTTAGGAAGCTCATGACACACCTCTCTCGATTCATCCCGGTAGTACGAAAATGTACCGAGATCTACGCCAGAGATATTGGTGGACCGGTATGAAGCGAGAAATAGCTCAATTTGTTGTTGAATGTGATGTTTGTCGTCGCAGTAAGGCAGAGCACCAAAGACCTGCTGGTACTCTTCAACCTTTGCCTATCCCTGAGTGGAAATGGGATAAAGTCAATATGGATTTCATCACTGGCTTTCCAAAAACCCAGAAAGGAAATGATGCCATCTTCGTTGTTGTGGATAGACTTTCCAAAGTTGCTCACTTCCTTCCCGTTCGCGAGTCTATAACTGCTAGCCAGTTAGCGGACTTGTATGTCTCTAGAATTGTGTCTCTTCATGGTGTTCCTTTGGAAATCAATTCTGATCGTGGTAGCCTTTTCACCTCTCGATTTTGGGAAAGTTTTCAAAATGCTATGGGAACCCATCTCTCCTTTAGCACCGCCTTTCATCCCCATTCAAGTGGTCAAGTAGAAAGAGTCAATCAAGTTCTCGAAGACATGCTCAGATCCTGTGTTATCTCATTCGGAAAGAGTTGGGAGAAATCTCTTCCATTCGCCGAGTTTTCTTATAACAATAGATTCCAATCCATCTTGGGAATGGCACCCTTTAAATTTCTCTATGGACGAAAATGTCGAACACCATTGAACTGGTCAGAAGCCGGTGAAAGACAATTCTTTGGACCGGATATGATCCAGGAAGCAGAAGAGAAGGTTCGCATTGTTCGTGAGCAATTGAAAACAGCCCAGTCTCGTTAGAAAAGCTACTATGATCGTCATCATAGGCCAGAAAGCTATGAGCTGAACGAGAAGGCTTACCTCCGGGTTACTCCTCTGAAGGGAACCCATCGCTTTGGTATCAAAGGAAAATTGGCCCCATGTTACACAGGACCCTTTCGCATTCTAGCTAAACGTGGAGAAGTTGCCTACCAACTTGAACTACCCCCGCATCTTTCTCAGGTTCACGATGTCTTCCACGTATCTCAACTCATGTGTTGCTTCAAGGACCCCATCCGCGAAGTAGACCACGAAACGCTTGATCTCCAAGAAAACCTATCATATCGAGAGTATCATGTCCGTATCCTCGATGAAGCTGAGCGTACCACCCGACGTCAAAAGATCAAGTTCCTCAAAGTGCAGTGGTCCAACCATTCTGAGAAGGAAGCCACCTGAGAACGAGAAGACCGTCTACGAGTCGAGTACCCCACCCTCTTCCCGACTACTTCTGAATCTCGGGACAAGATTCTTTTGAGTGGGGGCGAGTTGTCACAAAATTAGTTTTGGTATGTGCTTTTATTACTAGAATAATGGCATCATGTTTAAATTTCCTATTTAATAATTGGGGATTTGGAAAAGCCTCTAAATGAATTTAAATAAAAGGCTAGAGAAAAATCTTTTTCCAAAATTCTCCTGATGATTTTGAAAATTTCTATAAATGGGCATGATCACATTTCATGTGTTGTGGGTCCAACCTCATGCTCATGGATTTTTCAAAAATTCAAACATGAGCTTGGAAATTAAATATAAATCATATTTGAATTGAAATTCAAATGTTTTGAATTTCAAAAATCTTCAAATCTTGGGAGTGACTAGCTATATGTCACATAAGTCCAAATAAAATATTTGGGGATTTTATAAAAATGCTTTGGTATTTTTTTCAGAGCTAAACAAATAAGTAGAGAAGCAGAAAAAATAAAAAGAACAAAAGGGGCAGAGCCACTTACCTGGCCCACCTGGCCCAGCAGAGGCAACCCAGCCCAAAGGGGCAGGGTTGTCTTCCTCCACTGGCCAGGCAGGCAGGCAGGACGCCGGCGAGCCCGACATGGCCACCAGCGAGCTACCTGGTTGCCACCGAGGCCTCCCCCGTCCTCATCTCTTCGCTAGGAGAAGCCCCCCGAAGCCCTCCTCCATTTCCCCCTCTCCCTGGACCTCTCCTCGCCATTTTTTCCCACCGCCTCGAGAGCTCGCCACTGCTCACCGTCGTGAACCACCGCGGCCAACGGCCACCGTTCGACGCGCTGTGTTGTCCAGCAAGATCGTCGTCGCCGTCTTTGTCTAGCACCGCCTCCAATCGAGCCGAGGAGCCGCGAGGACGTCGCCCCCTTCCTCGACTCGCCGTCGGCCGCCGTGGAATTCCCGTCGATTGCGTCGCCTACCGGACCTCCCCGACCTCACCGGCGCCTCCTTCAAGCTCAGGGTGAGCGTGCGCTTCGTTTACCCCTAACCGCGGCCCCTCCCGTGTCCCGGTTCGCCATGGTCGTTGAGAAGCGTTCCGGCCGCCGCGGGAGCTCGTTGCAGGCCATGCTCCGGTGCCTCCCGAGGCCGACCGCATGCTCCCGTAGACGCGCACGAGCGTGCTCTACCTCCTTGTGGTCGCGGCGCCCCAATTCGTGCCCGGAGCCGCCGGCGAGGCCAACGTGGCCTGGTTAGTTAACACTAACCACCTAGGTTAGCTTGACCCTAGGTGGCTGACAGGTGGGGCCCAGCCCCTTAATCCCCTGTTAACTTGAACTAAAAGGGGATTAGCCCCAGAGACAATGACAGATGGGCCCAGCGTGTCAGGTTGACTGGTCAGCACCCCATGACATCATCCTGATGTCATGCTGACGCGGTAATTATTTTATCTATTTAACAGAATTTCCAGAAATTGTTTAAATCCTGTAAATTCAATAACTTTTAAACCATAAATCCAAATCAAACAAATAATATATGAAAAATTATCAGAAAAATACATGGAATCCAAATATGCAACTTTAAAGCATGACAAAATAGTTTACAAAGATCAAACATTAGCAAATGTAATTTGGGAAATTTTGAATAATCATTTGGAGTTTGAATTTAGAATTCTTTTCCAAATATACTTCAATTAACATGTTGAAGCATGAACATAGAGCACATCAGTACCATGCCATGCTATGTTATGAATCTTGTTTGAGCATTGCAATGTGATGTTTATACTTTGTTGTCTCGGTGTTTGCTTCTTCTCGATAGATTCATCGCCGGACGTAGTTTCCGACTGCCCTGAAGAGTGACACCTCGTGATCGTCAACAAGGCAAGCAAACCCCATTGATCATATCTATATAAACCCATTTTCCCTCTTGTTATGTTATGCATGATTAGGTGATTCACATGTTACCGTTCTACCGCTAGTTGAACCCATCCTTTGCATGACCTATCATTGCTGCCACAGCATTAAGCAAACCTCAACCTAGAAGATACAAGATTGTTGGTCTTCATCATGTGGCCCTTCATCCATGTTATGCTATGCCATGCTAGAGTTGTATGCAATGAAGATGATCCATCTGGGTGATGTATCGGGATGGTAGAGAACAATGCAATGTAATGGTAATGTGTTGGTGAAGTCACCCTAACAAAGGTGAACAATGAGAGGTTGTGTAGGAGTAAACAGTGGGTTGTCTCATTTACACTGCCCTAGGCCCCGAGTTCTCGTGTTGTGATCCAAGACAAGAGTACTTCCACATGCAGGGCTATGGACCCCGTTTGGCCTATTAACTCAACCCAACTATGGTCCAGGATTCGCATGGGTTATTGTTTCTCCGATTTGATTTCATATTGTAGCACGGTTTTAGGCAAGCGCAGTTCCATCCGTCGAGGTGGGCTTGTCGGACCGTCCATACATCGTCTGGGTACTGAACGGAAACCCCAGCCGGATTCCCGATTGGGGTACATACTCAGATAGGTGATCCCCTGGACTAGAGTTGGAGCCGTGAGGTAAGTTCCTTGGTGTTTATCCTCGTCCGACATTCCCTTGAAGGATGACGAGTCACGGGCGGTAAGTGATGACACGTGTGTGAAGCGTACACCCCTGCAGGGTAAAGATCTATTCGAATAACCGTGTCCGCGGTTATGGACTACTTGGAGACCTTTACTTGATTATTAGACAACTTAACTGGATACTCTAAAAATCGTCAAGACAAGTGTGAGTGCTTTGGGTTGCTTCCTCGTGGGGAAGTCGAGGAAGGATCCATGGTGGTGTATTGATGTGGTGATCAAGATTAGATGGACTCGTGTGCGCCTCTCATCTCAACTCTATGTAGTCGTAGTACAGGATAGCCAAGTCAAAGCTTTCTGCATTACAACCCCACTTGCCTTTACCTTGATACCTGAGCATAAGTAGTATAGTTCTGATGTAAGTCTTGCTGAGTACGACTTTGTACTCACGTTTGCTTAATCTATGTTTTAGAGACGAGACCACTGACCCTGATGGTGACCTCCCACTCAAGCTCGACGCGGACGAAATAATGTAGTCCCAGACAGCATCCTGGTCCCTCTGGAGGGTCGTTGTGTTTTCTTAAAGGATTCTTAAGCCATTTGTTAACCTTGTCTTTACTAAGACATAATTTGCTTCTGTTGTTGTATGATGTAATGTTGGGTCACAGTTATGTGATCTCTGCTTGTAACACTACTATATCTGCTCTTTATAGCAGATGCAATAAAGGTATGAGTTTGTAGAGTTCATGTTGTGTTACCTGCTGTTTACACTAGACATGTATGCTGCGTGTATGATTATAACGTGCATGTCTTAGTGTGGGATTCGATAGCTTAGTTGAGTTCTTGACGGCGGTCTTTCATGCACCAAGTGGCCCTTAGATGTGCGCAGCTTGGGGCATCGCGATGCGATTGCTCGTGACTCTTTCACGTGGCACACTTTGTTGTATGATTGAGCCCGCCCGAGATCCGGACTATGTGATCGGGCTGGAGTCTGTTTATGTAAGTGTTATGATTCAATCGATAATATGGTTGAGGCGACTTGTCTATGAGTATGGGATTTCACCACCCATAATCATTTAGACTTGTGAGCGAACTATGAGGACCCATCTCAGTTGATCATCCGTCCTGGATGGAATGCCCCTCACGTTCGATGCTTTCCGAGAGTGTTCTGTGCTTGGCCTTGCCTGCTTAGACAAGTGGGTACGACTCTCGGCTCTTCATATGATTGAGTTGTAGCAGGAATTACATACGCAAACCCCGGGTCCCGACAAATCAAGTCATGAGAGGGTGGATGTTGCATGGCAATGTATCTTAGAAAGGCTATGGAAATGCCTTATAGGTAGGTATGGTGGCTGTTTTGAGGAAAGATATAGGGAGGTTTATGATGACAGAGCGTATCGTGCCAAGGGTTTGGATGCACCGGCGAAGTATGCGCCAACTCTCAAGATGAGAAAGGGAAATGCATGGTACCGAAGAGGCTAGAAGAAGTATAGGTGGGTGGAAGTGTCAACTTTTGAATACTCACATTAGTCCGAAGAACTCATGCACTTATTATCGGTAACTCTCAATCTAATCAGGAGGTTCACAGAGAGACAAGTACCCCGAGGAGGAGTGTATGGTGGTTTGGTTATCCTTGCGCATCCTCGACTCATGGTACGTGAGTGTACTCTAATATTCGAACCCTCCAGAGGTTAGTGATCCATCTAGTAGCTAGAATTCTCAACAGGGGTTTTTGGTTTTTGGAAAAACACACGGATTTCCCAAAATACGACATCTATCACTAATAGGCTCGAGCTCTTGACACCAAAAGTTCAAACATTACTCTAGTCAATACCTCAAAACTATTGCAAGTTACTACTACAAAGAGAAAAGCAACTTTAACTACCTACTTCTAGTCAAGACACAGAACTCAGTGCAATAGGAAAACTCTCTAACAAGATAAAACATGCAGCCTATAGAAATTTCAACCTAAAACAAAAGTAAAGCTCTAGAAAAAAACTAAAGCACTACAACTAAACCGAGCAACAGCTAAGAAAAGAAAAAGAACAACTCACAGCTAAAAGAATAAGCATGCAAATCCTATGAGGAGTTCTAGTTCAAGCGGAGCGTGTATCTCTCCCACACAAAAGAGCAAGTAAGCTGGGATCTAACTTTTTACTACGGCAAACAAAGAAAAAACAAACCTAGAATAGTAAAGATCGAGACGCTCCAAGTATAGCACATAACGCATGAAGCGATAAAAATATAGTGCAACGAGAGACGAAATGATAATTGTTGATGAAGAAGGGGATGCACGGGGGCATCCCCAAGCTTAGACGCTTAAGTCTCCTTGAATATTTATTGGGGGTACACATGGGCATCCCCAAGCTTGAGCGTTTGACACTCCAAGATCTTCTTTCATCATCTTCCATCGCACACTTGAAAACTCCCTTCATACATAACTCATTGTAGACTGATTAGAGAGGTTAGTACCCTAATAAAATAATTTTTCTCCACTCGAAATAAAGATAATCTTGAAGAGCTACTATTTCTCAAGATTGCCAAAAAGTTTTTGCAATGAAAAAGCAAGCTTAAGGTTTGCAAAAGTAAGGAGAGACAAAACGTGGCAGAATCTGTGAAAAATAGAATAACAGATAGAAAAGAATTTTTTAGGGATACTTCTGCAACTCAAATCAAAAACTCAGAATATACACAAGTTACGTAATTGTATAGAGCACGCTGTGTAAAAATTTCAGATCAAAAAGATGAACTGGGATTTTCTCTGATTTTTCTAATCACAAGGACATAATCTGTTTTCTGGACAGCATGTCACAACTTTCACTTCCCTTGTCGTATGAGGCTATAAAAGGCACAAAGCTTGAAAAGTAAAGATACAATGATGTTTCTACAGTAGTAACAATCATCAAGACCACTAAAAACAGAAGAAAAGAAGAAAAGAAAAACCTAAATTCATTGCGGGCTGCCTCCCGAAAGTGCTTCTTTAAAGGCATTAGCTAGGCTTAATGCAAAAGATCAAGTCTTTTCAAGAAAATAACTAGCCCGTGTGACGGACTCAAAAGGTAACTTAATCTTTTTCCTAGGGAAATGTTCCATCCCTTTCTTGAGAGGGAATTTGAATTTGATATTCCCCTCTTTCATGTCAATAACAGCACCAACTGTGCGAAGAAAAGGACGTCCCAAAATAATTGGACAAGAAGGTTCACATTCAATGTCCATAATAGTAAAATCAACGGGAACATATTGTCATTGACAATGATAAGAACATCTTCGATCTTCCCCAAAGTTTTCTTTACGGAAGAATCAACAAGACAAACACCAAAAGAACAAGGATCAAAAGGTTTCAATTCAATCATATCATACATTCTTTTGGGCATAACAGAGGTACTTGCTCCAACATCACAAAGAGCATAACAAAAGAAGTTATTCCTTTTGATTTTTATCATAGGATACCAACCATCTTCTAGCTTCCTAGGTATGGAGGCTTCTAGTCTAAGCTTCTCCTCCCTAACTTTGATTAGAGCATTGGTGATATGCTCTGTGAAGGTAAGATTAAGTGTGCTAGTGTGGGGGTCTCTATACATCTTGTGTAGGAAACCAATAGCTTCAGATAAAGTGCAGTTGTCAAAGTCTAATTCACTACTATCTATCATGGAGGTAGTGATATCATTTAAGCTCACTTGTTTGAAAACCTCTATGTTCATAGAGGTTTCTTCATCTATGGTTGAGGTGGTAGCATCACCATTGATAGGTCCAGTGGGACTAGTGGTGTGATGGGTGCTAATAGTTTGGACATCCTCAACTACTTGGATAGTAGCTACTGTGTGGTAGGTAGGAAGGCTCTTAATTCTATCCTCTTCCTCTTTTTCTCTAGCCCATCTTTCTTTGAGTTTAGCCATCATCCTAATATTTTCATTGATTTGTAACTGGATAGCATTAATAGGAGTGACCTTACTCTCCTCAAGGGGAGAGGTTCTAATTTTTAACATCTCAACATCAAGGGCTAAGTTATCTACCTTCAAACAAAGATTGTCTAATTTAGCTAGTTTTTCTTCCACATTCTTGTTGAAGGCTTTTTGGGTAGTGATAAAGTCTCTAAGCATACTCTCTAGTTCAGAGGTGGGGTTCTTGTTGCTAGGGTAGGTGTTGTTGTTCCCATAAGTGGATGGAAACGGTCTAGGATTACTAGCAAAGTTGCCCATATAAGCATTATTGTTGAAGTTGTTTCTAGAGATAAAGTTCACATCTACTTGATCCTGAGCAATCAAAGAATTTAAAGGAACATTTTGAGGATCAATAGGAGACTGCTTGGCAAGTAGAGACATGATAAGGTCAACCTTTTCATGTAGAGAGGAGATCTCCTCGACAGAATTTACCTTCTTACCAGTTAGAGATATTTCGTTGTGCCACTGAGAGTAGTTCAGCATCATCTCTTCAAGTATCTTTGTGGCAGCACCAAGTGTGGTGGACATAAAGGTTCCTCCCGCGGCCGAATCTAACAGCTTCCGCGAGGTAAAGTTCAAGCCTGCATAAAAAGTCTGGATAACCATCCAGGTAGTCAGTCCATGTGTAGGGCAGTTCTTGACAAGCGTCTTCATACGTTCCCATGCCTGGGCAACATGTTCATTATCCAATTGCCTGAAATTCATAATGTTACTCCTCAATTGAATATTTTAGCAGGGGATAGTACTTCCCGATAAAAGCATCCTTGCACTTATCCCAAGAATCTATGCTATTCTTAGGCAAGGATTAAAACCAGATTTTAGATTCATCCCTCAAAGAGAAAGGAAAAAGCTTAAGCTTAACAATGTCACCATCTACTTCTTTGTACTTTTGCATATCACAAAGCTCAATAAAATTATTTAAATGCAAAGCAGCAGCATCTCTAGCACCAGAGAATTGATCTTTCATAACAAGGTTTAGCAAAGCACGTTTAATCTCATAAGAAGGTGTTGAAGTAGCAGGTGTAGCAATAGGAGTGCAGATAAAGTCACTGTTGTTGTGACTAGTGAAGTCACACAACTTAGTGTTTTCATTGGAACCCATAGTAGCAGCAGGTATTTTTGGTAAACAAAGGTAAAAACTGAAAGGTAAACTAACAAGACTAAAAAGCAAAGATAAAAGATAGTGTGCAACTCCCCTATCTTGTAGGCTGGAGTCCCCGGCAACGGCGCCAGAAAACTTGCTGATGGCAAGAGAGTGTTAATACTCTTCAAGCCCTCGTTGATTACCCCAAGTGCAGGGTGAGTTATAGTGCAGCGGCAAGTTTTCCCTTGGCAAAGATACCAAGGTTTGTCTCCCGTAGGACTCCGAAGGATACAAGAAGGTGGTAAAGTGAACAATGGCGCTGAGGTTGCTAACTTCACGTGGACCTGCACACAGATACAAATAACTTTGCTCCCAACGAGTACAGAGGAGTTTTCAATTCCTCCGGCCTTGCCGTTTACAAAGGATCAACGCAAGAGATAATGATAGTGGCAACTGAAAGTAAATTGAGGGTGTAAACAATGATATGAAGATGGACCAAGGTCACATGATTTTCACTAGTGATGTCTCTCTCCCAAAAGACAATAAAAGTGCTAGCGAGGTAAAAAATCACAGTTGGGAAATTGACAGGATTATGAAGGCACCGCAATGCTAACTATGCTGCAAAGAAAGGAAGGGCTCAAAAGCAATGGTCAGTACGCCAAGGTAAGTAGACTGAAATCCATTTGCATCTACTACGAATCATCCACCTTGAGATATCTATCCAGAACATCTCGCTGGTATTAAGTTGTGAATCCCACCCAAAGTTTAAACTCAAAGCAACAGACAACTGCATTAAAAGAATTTTGCGTAAGGTAAACAATCCTTGCACCCGCGGATACAAGCACCGTTGTTTTATCCCTGGTGGCAATAGCACATCCCCTAGTCTCATATTTCTGTCACTCAAGCTAGACATCAAGGGGCTTAATCCACAATCAAGTATAACGCTCCCTCTTGGAGTTGCAACAAATCACTTGGCCAAAGTAAAATACGGCAACGGAGAACATGCAAGAATTTACTCAAGAACAAAATACAAAAGATAAGAACCAAATATATTACTCATCACAATCTGAACCTAGTCTCATAATCCATTAGATCCCAACAAACTCAGCATAGCAACGGCATAAAATTAGAAAGGTTCCTCGATCATGTGAGGCAACTCACGAGGTCTCGAAAGTGGAAGAACAAAGAAGGGAGAGATAGATCACATAGCTACTGGTCACGGACCCATGGTACAAGGGAAACTACTCACGGTACATACGGGAGGCGTCCATGGCTATGGATGGTCTCCCGGAGGGGGTAGCTTCTCCTGGCAGGGTGCCGGAGCAGCTTCTCCAGGCAGCCCCGATCTTGAAACGGCAGCGGCGGCGGTACTGAGGCGAGATCGCGAAAGAGGAGTCCGTCTTAGGGGTTTCCACCCCGAGGGGTAAATATAGGCCAAGGGGGGTGTCGAGGGGACCCACCAGGAAGCCAGGAAGACTCCTGGCACGGCCTAGGGTGGGGCCGCTCCAGGTAACCTCCTGGCCTCCTGGTGGTGGACCCCCTTCGCTCCTTTGGTGTTTCCGGAAGCTTCCGTGACGCTGATTTTTATCTGATTTTTCTGGATTTTTTGGAGCACTTTTAATGGCCGGAAAACCTGAAATACAAAAACAGCAGAAAACAGCAACTGGCAGCTGGGTGCACTGGGTTAATAGATTAGTCCAAATATGCTCAAAAGTGTATGAAAGTTCAAGCAAAACATGGCAAAGTCACACAAAACATGCATGGAGCAAGCAGAAATTATAGATACGTTTGGGACGTATCAATATTCCCCTCTTTCATGTCAATAACAGCACCCACGGTGCGTAGAAAAGGACGTCTCAAAATAATTGGACAAGAGGGCTCACACTCAATGTCCATAATAGTAAAATCAACAGGAACATAATTGTCGTTGACAATGATAAGAACATCGTCGATCTTCCCCAAAGGTTTCCTTACGGAAGAATCGACAAGACGAATACCAAAAGAACAAGGATCAATAGGTTTCAATTCAAGCACATCATACATTCTTTTGGGCATAACGAAGGTACTAGCTCCAACATCACAAAGAGCAAAGCAAGAGAAGTTATTCAATTTGATTTTTATCACAGGATCCCAACCATCTTATAGCTTCCTAGGTATGGAGGCTTCTAGTGTAAGCTTCTCCTCCCTAAATTTGATTAGAGCATTGGTGATATGCTCTGTGAAGGCAAGATTAAGTGTGCTAGTGTGGGGGTCTCTAGAGATTTTGTGTAGGAAACCAATAACTTTAGGTAAGGTGCAGTTGTCAAAGTCTAGATCACTACTATCTATCAAGGATGTAGTGATATCATTTAGGCTCACTTGTTTGAAAGCCTCTATGTTCATAGAGGTTTCTTCATCTATGGTTGAGGTGGTAGCATCACCATTGATAGGTCCAGCAGGACTAGGGGTGTGATGGGTGCTAACAGTTTGGACATCCTCAACAACTTGGATAGTAGCTATTGTGTGGTAGGTAGGAAGGCTCTTAACTCTCTCTTCTTCCTCCTTTTCTCTAGCCCATCTCTCTTTAAGTTTGCCCAACATCCTAATGTTTTCATTAATTTGCACTTGGATAGCATTCATAGGAGTGGTCTTCCTCTCCTCGGGGGGAGAAGTTGTAATTTTAAGCATCTCAACATCATGGGCTATGTTGTCTACCTTCGAAGACACAATATCTAATTTGTCTAATTTCTACACTCTTGTTGAAGGCCTTTTGGGTAGTGATAAAGTCTTTGAGTAAGGTCTCTAGTTCAGAGGTGGAGTTTTTGGTGTTAGGATAAGTGTTGTTGTTCCCATAGTTGTTGGATGGGAAAGGTCTAGGATTGTTGCTACCTAAATTACTTCTATAAGCATTATTGTTGAAGTTGTTTCTAGAGATAAAGTTCACATCTACATGTTCTTAAGCAACCAAGGAATTTAAAGGAACATCCTGAGGGTCAATAGGAGCTTGCTTGGTAAGTAGAGACATGATCAAGTCAACCTTTTCATTAAGAGAGGAGATATCCTCGACAGAATTTACCTTCTTACCGGTTGGAGATCGTTCGGTGTGCCATTGAGAGTAGTTCATCATCATCTCATCAAGTAGCTTCGTGGCAGCACCAAGTGTGGTTGACATGAAAGTTCCTCCCGCGGCCGAGTCTAACAGATTCCGCGAGGTAAAGATTAAGCCTGCATAAAAAGTCTGGATAACCATCCAGGTAGTCAAACCATGTGTAGGGCAGTTCTTAACAAGAGATTTCATTCGTTCCCAAGCTTGGGTAATGTGTTCATTATCCCATTTCCTAAAATTCCTAATGTTACTTCTCAACTGGATAATTTTTGCAGGGGGATAGTACTTCCCAATAAAAGCATCCTTACACTTGTCCCAAGAATCAATACTATTCTGAGGTAAGGATTGCAGCCACTCCTTGGCTCTTCCTCTCAAGGAGAAAGGAAAAAGCTTCAGCTTGACGATGTCTCCATCTACTTCCTTGTACTTTTGCACATCACAAAGCTCAACAAAATTATTTAAGTGCAAGGCAGCATCCTCTCCAACACCTGAGAATTGATCTTTCACAACAAGATTAAGCAAAGCAGGTTTAATTTCATAAGAAGGTGTTGAAGTGGCAGGTGGAGCAATAGGAGTGCAGATAAAGTCATTGTTGTTGTGACTAGTAAAGTCACACAACTTGGTGTTTTCATTGGAACCCATAGTAGCAGCAGGTATTTTTGGTATTTTTGATAAGGGACACAAAAGTAAAAAGTGAAAGGTAAAGTAACAAGACTAAAATGCAAAGATAAAAGATAGTGTGCAATTCCCCTATCTTGTAGACTGGAGTCCCCGGGAACGGCGCCAGAAATTGGCTTCTGGCCAGGAAGTTGACGGGACCAGTCTACTTGTTGTACCTTTGAATCCCCGGCAACGGTGCCAGAAATTGGCTTGATACAGTGAGGATAGTTCTCTCACTCCTTGTTGGTTACCCCCAAGTGGATAGTGAGATGCAGCGTAGCAGCAAATTTCCCCCGATGAAGATACCAAGGTTTGTCTCCAGTAGGACTCGCAGAAATACAAGAAGGTGACAACGGCGCCAGAAATTACTTCGGGCTAACGGTGTCAGAAATTGGGCGGTTGTCGTGACCTGCACACAGAAACAAATAACTTTGCTCCCAACGAGTATAGAGGAGTTGTCAATTCCTCCGGCCTTGTTGTTTACAAAGGATCAACACAAGAGATAATAGTGAAACTGAAAGTAAATTGAAGGTGTAAACAATGGTGTGAATATGGACCGGGGTCCCGTGATGTTCACTAGTGATGTCTGTCTCCCAAAAGATAATAAGAGTGATAGCGAGGTAAAAAAATCACAGCTGGGCAATTGACAGGATTATAAACGCACCACAATGCTAACTATGCTACAAAAGAAGGGAAGAGGCTCAAAAGCAATGGGCAGTACGCCAAGGTAAGTAGACCGAAATCCATCTGCATCTACTACGAATCATCCACCTTGAGATATCTATCCAGAACATCTCTCTGGTATTAAGTTGCGAATCCCACCCAAAGTGTAAACTCAAAGCAGCAGACAACTGCATTAAAAGAACTTTGCGTAAAGTAAACAATCCTTGCACCTGAAAGTACAAGCACCATTGTTTTATCCCTGGTGGCAACAACACATCCCCTAGTCTCATGTTTCTGTCACTCAAGCTAGACATCAAGGGGCTGAACCCACAATCAAGCATAACGCTCCCTCTTGGAGTTGCAACAAATCACTTGGCCAAAGTAAAATACGGCAACGTAGAACATGCAAGAATTTACTAAAGAACACAAATATAAAAGTGAACCAAATATATTACTCATCACAATCTGAACATAATCTCATAATCCAGCAGATCCCAGCAAACTCAGCCTAGCAACACAGAAAATTAAAAAAGTGCCTTGATCATGTGAGGTAGCTCACGAGGTCTCGAAAGTGAAAGCACAAAGAGGGGAGGAGTACATCACATAGCTACTGGTCACGGACCCATTGTCCAAGCGGGACTACTCACGACACATCCGGGAGGCGTCCATGGCGATGGATGGTCTCCCGGAGGGGATTCCTCCTTCCGGCAGGGTGCCGGGGCAGCTTCTCCTGGCAGCCTTGATCTTGAAATGGCGGCGGCGGCGGTATAGAGAGGAGAACGGGAATAGCAGATCGATATTAGGGGTTTCCGTCACGGGGTGTAAATATAGGCCAAAGGGGGCACCAAGAGGGGCCACAGGGCAGCCAAGAGGCCTCCTGGCGCGACCTAGGGTGGGGCCGCGCCAGGGACCCTCCTGGGGCCCTGGTGGATCCACCCCCTTCTTTCCTTGGTGATTCAGGTAGCTTCCGAGTCGCTGATTTTTTATATATTTTTTTCGGGATTTATTTTGCACTTTTAATGGCCGGAAAACCTGAAAACAAAAATAGCAGAAAACAGGAACTGGCAACTGGGTGCACTGAGTTAATAGGTTAGTCCAAATATGATAAAAAGTGTATGAAAGTTCAAGAAAAACATGGCAAAGTCACACAAATCATGCATGGAGCAAGCAGAAATTATAGATACGTTTGGGACGTATCACCGCGTTCTGTCATGGGAAAGTCACGGTAGATGTCCTCATTAGACAACTTAGTGTGGGACCTTTGCTGCGATTTGGTTTCGAGGAGGTGATTCGGCGAGAACACAAGACACGAGATTTACCCAGGTTTCGGCCCCACGTAAGGTAAGGACCTACTCCTGCTTTTCTATTATGGGGTGTCGACTTCTCGAATACAAAGGTGCGAGATCGTTGTCTATGCCTCGAGAGGATCTAAGTTGAGTTGTTCTATTTGGTCCAAGGGGGCGGTTTACATAGGTACCGGGTCCCTTGTTTACATGAGTCCGACTTCCATACGAGATGAAATCCTAGTCTAATTCTACAACATAGTTTCCTTATTACACAAGGTAAGTCTATTTCTTTCTACGGTCTTTTAGCTTTGTGATGACGTGTCCCTGCCCAAGCCGAGTCTCCTTCTGGGCCTTCTCCTTACTAAGTCGGCCTGGTTCTTCGGTATGCCGGGTCATGGCGTTGGGCCATCTCCCCGACATTAGCCCCCAAGATTGATGCGATGCTTTAGCTTCTCGGTGATCTTTCCTGGATTTTTTCTGCAACTACCGATGCCGAATCTTCATAGCTTCAAAACTTCATCGGATCAATCTTGGGCACAGAAAATTAAAAAAGTGCCTTGATCATGTGAGGTAGCTCACGAGGTCTCGAAAGTGAAAGCACAAAGAGGGGAGGAGTACATCACATAGCTACTGGTCACGGACCCATTGTCCAAGCGGGACTACTCACGACACATCCGGGAGGCGTCCATGGCGATGGATGGTCTCCCGGAGGGGATTCCTCCTTCCGGCAGGGTGCCGGGGCAGCTTCTCCTGGTAGCCTCGATCTTGAAATGGCGGCGGCGGCGGTATAGAGAGGAGAACGGGAATAGCAGATCGATATTAGGGGTTTCCGTCACGGGGTGTAAATATAGGCCAAAGGGGGCACCAAGAGGGGCCACAGGGCAGCCAAGAGGCCTCCTGGCGCGACCTAGGGTGGGGCCGCGCCACGGACCCTCCTGGGGCCCTGGTGGATCCACCCCCTTCTTTCCTTGGTGATTCAGGTAGCTTCCGAGTCGCTGATTTTTTATATATTTTTTCCGGGATTTATTTTGCACTTTTAATGGCCGGAAAACCTGAAAACAAAAATAGCAGAAAACAGGAACTGGCAACTGGGTGCACTGAGTTAATAGGTTAGTCCAAATATGATAAAAAGTGTATGAAAGTTCAAGAAAAACATGGCAAAGTCACACAAATCATGCATGGAGCAAGCAGAAATTATAGATACGTTTGGGACGTATCACCGCGTTCTGTCATGGGAAAGTCACGGTAGATGTCCTCATTAGACAACTTAGTGTGGGACCTTTGCTGCGAATTGGTTTCGAGGAGGTGATTCGGCGAGAACACAAGACACGAGATTTACCCAGGTTTCGGCCCCACGTAAGGTAAGGACCTACTCCTGCTTTTCTATTATGGGGTGTCGACTTCTCGAATACAAAGGTGCGAGATCGTTGTCTATGCCTCGAGAGGATCTAAGTTGAGTTGTTCTATTTGGTCCAAGGGGGCGGTTTATATAGGTACCGGGTCCCTTGTTTACATGAGTCCGACTTCCATACGAGATGAAATCCTAGTCTAATTCTACAACATAGTTTCCTTATTACACAAGGTAAGTCTATTTCTTTCTACGGTCTTTTAGCTTTGTGATGACGTGTCCCTGCCCAAGCCGAGTCTCCTTCTGGGCCTTCTCCTTACTAAGTCGGCCTGGTTCTTCGGTATGCCGGGTCATGGCGTTGGGCCATCTCCCCGACATTAGCCCCCAAGATTGATGTGATGCTTTAGCTTCTCGGTGATCTTTCCTGGATTTTTTCTGCAACTACCGATGCCGAATCTTCATAGCTTGAAAACTTCATCGGATCAATCTTGGGCACAGAAAATTAAAAAAGTGCCTTGATCATGTGAGGTAGCTCACGAGGTCTCGAAAGTGAAAGCACAAAGAGGGGAGGAGTACATCACATAGCTACTGGTCACGGACCCATTGTCCAAGCGGGACTACTCACGACACATCCGGGAGGCGTCCATGGCGATGGATGGTCTCCCGGAGGGGATTCCTCCTTCCGGCAGGGTGCCGGGGCAGCTTCGCCTGGCAGCCTCGATCTTGAAATGGCGGCGGCGGCGGTATAGAGAGGAGAACGGGAATAGCAGATCGATATTAGGGGTTTCCGTCACGGGGTGTAAATATAGGCCAAAGGGGGCACCAAGAGGGGCCACAGGGCAGCCAAGAGGCCTCCTGGCGCGACCTAGGGTGGGGCCGCGCCAGGGACCCTCCTGGGGCCCTGGTGGATCCACCCCCTTCTTTCCTTGGTGATTCAGGTAGCTTCCGAGTCGCTGGTTTTTTATATATTTTTTCCGGGATTTATTTTGCACTTTTAATGGCCGGAAAACCTGAAAACAAAAATAGCAGAAAATAGGAACTGGCAACTGGGTGCACTGAGTTAATAGGTTAGTCCAAATATGATAAAAAGTGTATGAAAGTTCAAGAAAAACATGGCAAAGTCACACAAATCATGCATGGAGCAAGCAGAAATTATAGATACGTTTGGGACGTATCACCGCGTTCTGTCATGGGAAAGTCACGGTAGATGTCCTCATTAGACAACTTAGTGTGGGACCTTTGCTGCGAGTTGGTTTCGAGGAGGTGATTCGGCGAGAACACAAGACACGAGATTTACCCAGGTTTCGGCCCCACGTAAGGTAAGGACCTACTCCTGCTTTTCTATTATGGGGTGTCGACTTCTCGAATACAAAGGTGCGAGATCGTTGTCTATGCCTCGAGAGGATCTAAGTTGAGTTGTTCTATTTGGTCCAAGGGGGCGGTTTATATAGGTACCGGGTCCCTTGTTTACATGAGTCCGACTTCCATACGAGATGAAATCCTAGTCTAATTCTACAACATAGTTTCCTTATTACACAAGGTAAGTCTATTTCTTTCTACGGTCTTTTAGCTTTGTGATGACGTGTCCCTGCCCAAGCCGAGTCTCCTTATGGGCCTTCTCCTTACTAAGTCGGCCTGGTTCTTCGGTATGCCGGGTCATGGCGTTGGGCCATCTCCCCGACATTAGCCCCCAAGATTGATGCGATGCTTTAGCTTCTCGGTGATCTTTCCTGGATTTTTTCTGCAACTACCGATGCCGAATCTTCATAGCTTCAAAACTTCATCGGAAAAATTTGGCTTCCTTTGACGAGCCAACCTTCCGTTGGTTTTATTCAAAGATCCGTTACCTCCTTATATGTACCTTCTTTAAATGTTTTCAAGAAACGAGGCGTCTCCTATTGAATTCCTTATTTATGTGATTTGTAAAAGTTGAAGAGTCTTTCCCTTCAATGTCGTCTGACATTGGTAATCCGCATGATCAAAATTATGTTGACTGACATTTTCCCTTCAAATCCTCGGCTATATATATAGCTAAACGTGTGGTGAGGGGAATACACTCTTCCCTCTTCTTCTTCCCCTTCTGAAATTTTTCTTGCCCATGGCGCCTAAGCTCTGCAACCGTGATCTAGTACCCAATGATGAGTTGGACCCCATTGATCAGGGAAACATAGTTTCCCGTGGTCGTGGTCATGGCAGAGGTCGCGGTCGAGGTCGAGGTCGAGGCAGTAGAGGTGGTCAAAGTGTACAAGGCCGTGGATCCCGCGGGGATTATCTTCTACCTCCCGTGGTATTGTCCATGAACGAGCACTTAGCCATGAATTTCTCATAGTGCTTCGTTCCAAGCCCCGTCGATGGGTTCGGCTTCCTAGCACTGTTTGCAGAGGTCATGGAAGATTCTATGCCTCCTGTCTTGTGGCGTCGTTCAGATGGTTTCCCTCATGGACCTATCTAGACGACCACAAGTTTCTCTAGCAATCGCGCCATGTTCTTGGAGAAGAGTTGGAAAACCTTACTCCGCTCTCGAAGCCTTAAGAAGCGAGATAGTATTGTAACAGCCCAAGAGCAATTCTTGTAATCATCATGTAATTTTGCGTTGTCATATGACTTCCAAACTTGACACGGTGCTAGATGTTGCAAATGCATGTGGTGATTTCAAATTCCAAGGAGTTTTGGGTTCATTTGAATTGCTTTTGAATTCATACAATGTGGTTAAAGAGAGGTGTCTGGAGATTTGTCCTTGTTGCACATGTGCTCCCCTTGACCCCAAACTTGGCGTAGCCAATTCTTTTTCCTTCCCCAGGGTTTTGAAAACCCTACTCCATTTTTTTGCCAACTCTAAAAATGTAGGCCATGTTCAAAGTGATTTGAATTTCAAAAATGGCCCCACATTTTAGTTGTTCCAAAATTGGCCAAACCAATTTTAGAAAATCACACCTAGGCTCAGGGTTACAAAACATATTTTTATATGTTTTTATGAATATCCTAGCTTGTTCTTTTAAATTTTTTCTCGCTGATTTTGCTTTGTTTTCAAAATAAAGCAGAGAGGATCAACTGGCCTTCTGGCCCATCTCACCTCCGGCCCAAGCCACCCCGCTATTTTTTTTTCTTTTTCCCTTTCCCTCTCGAAGCCTTGGCCCACCTGTCATTCTCCTCCTTCCCCATCTCCCTCTCCAGCCTTTTCCCGGCGTCAGAGAAAGCAGAGAGGGGAGGAGGCCGGCGTGGAGCCCTCCGGGCAGCCTCCTGTGGCCGCCCCTATATCTATCCCCTCCGGAGCCTCTCCCGAAACCTAGGTTCTCCATCCCCCACTCTGTTTTTCGCCGCCTCCATCGTTTTGCCTCTCCCCCGAGCTTCCCATATTTCTCATGGCTGCCGGCGAGTAGCCAGAAATTCGCCGCTGTTCGACTTTGCCTTGGACCAGGAGCTAGTGCAGGGTTTCCCCGCCGGCGTCTCCATCTTCTCCGAGCCGCAGCTCCACCCGAGGAGTCGAGGGTCGTCCCGAGCCTTCAAGTCTCGCCACGGGTCATCCCCGTCCCCAACGTCGACTCCTGCGTCATCTTCACCTGCGGCGTGATCGAGGACGTCCATGAACGCCTCTAGGTGAGCAACGCAAACCTTTTCCCTCCTTCCTAACTCCACAACCGTAGGGGTCGCCGTGAGCGCCCCGGTTCCTTCTTGTTCTTGACCTGCAAGGCAGTGCGCCTCCGGGTCTTTGCTTGCATCCAAGCCTCCGCCTTTGGGGCGCCGACACAGGGTCCTTACAAAAACGGGTCAGTGGTGGTAACTTCTAGGCAGGGCGCGTCTCCGGTGAGTCGCCGGATCTTCGTGGCTGAGGCCACTGTTGCCTGATCCCGCTTTCTCAGCTCCCACCTCCCCCACATCGCTCCACTCCGAGAACTGCGATGGTGAGGGCACAACCACGTGGTGCTTGACTCAACAACGTGATGATGGCAGATGCGCAGCAGTCCTCAGAGATTGTGATTGGTAGGTTGCTTGTTAGTTCAGTTCCTGCGACCGTGTTGTTCGATTCCGTAGCTTTCCATTCCTTCGTCTCAAGTTTTTCGTCGAGCGAGCTGATTTGCACCCGTAGGGTTTACCTTAGCAGCTGTCTATTGTTTCTCCTGGTTCCAAGGCAAATTCTGCAGCCTTTGTTCCAGATGTGAAAATCCATATCCAGGGTGTTTCCTTCTCAGCAACCCTGGTTGTCTTGACCCGTTCCAATATCGATGTCATTTTAGGCATGGATTGTCTTGGGCAACACAAGTCCAACATTGATTTCCCTTCAAGATCCGTGAGGTTGACACATGATTCAGGTGCACAAATCTTGTATACTTGTGGCTCAATGGCAGGAGCAGCACAGTTTTATACCTTGAACACAGGAGTCGCACCTTTGTTCGAAGAAGTCAAAGTTGTCTGTGAGTTTCTAGACGTCTTCCCTGAGGAGTTTCCAGGAATTACCCCAATTCGAGCTATTGAGTTCATTATTTACCTAGAGCCTGGTACTCAGCCGATTTATGGGCATCCATACAAGATGTGTTCGGAGGAGTTGATTGACCTCAAGAAGCAGTTGACAGAATTGGAGGTAGACGGTTTTATCCATGTGAGCACTTCCTCTTGGGATGCACCAAATTTGTTTGTCAAGAAGAAAGATGGGACTAGCCGCTTGGTCTAGGACTATCGCAACATCAATAAGAAGACCATCAAGAACAAGTACCCTTTACCCCGCATCAATGATCTGTTCGAACAGTTGAATGGGGCAAAGGTGTTGTCCAAGCTTGACTTGCGGATGGGTTATCACCAAATTCGAGTTCGAGAAGAAGATATTCCCAAGACCGCTTTCAGCACACGTTATGGGCAGTATGAGTTCACAGTCATGACTTTTGGCTTCACAAACGCCCCTCCAACATTCATGAGAGCTATGAACTATTTGTTCCAAGAGTGGCTCGATGTGTTTTTCATCCTCTACCTCGACGGCATTCTTGTGTATTCCAAGTCGAAGGCTGAACATGAGGAACATCTTCGCTTGGTGCTGCAGAAGCTGAGAGAGCACCGGTACTATGCCAAGTTCTCCAAGTGTGAGTTTTGGCTCGACAAGATCAATTTTCTTGGCCATGTCATTTCCGCTGAGGGTATTGCGGTTGATCCAGAGCGAGTCCGCACTATTCAAGAATGGGCTCCACCGAAGAATGTGAAGCAGCTAAGGAGTTTTCTCGGCCTCGCCAACTATTGCAGGATGTTTGTGCAGAAGTTTCTCCAAAATAGAAAAGCCAATGACTGAATTATTGTGCAAAGGCAAACGATACACTTGGTCACCTGCTTGCCAGTCAGCCTTCGAGGAGTTGAAGAAGAAGTTGACCACAACTCCAATTCTCAAAGCGCTAGATGAGTTACAACCTTTCCAGGTGTTCTGTGGTGCCTCGTTGCAGGGGCTAGGCGATGTTTTGATGCAAGGCAAGAACATTGTGGCCTATACCTCACGGCAGTTGAAGACGAGTGAGAGGAACTATCCCACGCATGACTTGGAGCTTGCAGCAGTTGTGCACGCATTGATCACTTGGCGACACCTCCTCTTAGGGAGGAAGGTGGATGTGTTCACCGACCACAAGAGTCTGAAGTACTTTTTCACTCAACCAATCTGAAGTTGAGGCAAAGAAGATGGCTTGAGATCATTACTGAGTACACAGTTGATATTCAGTACACGCCTGGGAAGGCGAATGTCATAGCTGATGCGATCAGCCGCAAGGGCGATTGCAACTATATCCAAGTGCAGAAGATCCACCCTGATTTGTGTGAGTCCTTTCGCAGGCTCGATATCGAGCTAGTTCCATCAGGCTACCTTGCCAACCTTGTGGTAGAGCCCACTATCCATGAGAAGATCCGTGGAGCTCAGTCTGGCAGCGGAATGATTCAAAAGATCAAACAGGGTATTGTCGCCTCAGTTCCCAAGTACGGTTGCTTTTCAGTGCATAATGACGGCACCGTGTTCTTTGAGGAAAGAGTTGTTGTTCCCAAGGAGGGAGATCTCAGAGTGGTCATCATAAAGGAGGCCCATGATTCCAAGCTATCAATTCACCCTGGCAGTACAAAGATGTATCAAGATCTTAAGAAAAGATTTTGGTGGACTCGTATGAAGCGGGATGTTGCCCGTTTTGTGTCTCAGTGTGATGTGTGCAGGAGAGTGAAGGCACAACACCAGAAGCCTGCAGGGTTGCTTCAGCCACTTGAGATTCCGGAGTGGAAATGGGATCACATAGAGATGGATTTGATCACAGGCTTCCCTTTGTCGCAGAAGAAGAACAATGCCATCTTTGTCGTCATTGACAATCTTTCCAAAGTTGCCCACTTATTTCCAGTGAAGGACTCCATTTCATTAGCTCAGTTGGCAAACTTGTATACCGCAAGAGTTGTATCTTTGCATGGCATTCCCAATAAGATCAGTTCTGATAGAGGCAGCCTTTTCACCTCCAAGTTTCGGCAGGCCTTTCAAAAGGCGATTGGTACGACAGTGTTGTTCAGTACCGCTTATCACCCTCAGACCAGTGGCCATGTCGAGCGCTTGAACCAAATCCTCGAGGACATGCTTCGAGCATGTGTCATTTCCTTTAGCACGAAATGAGAGGAATGCTTGCCATACGCTGAGTTTTCTTACACCAACAACTATCAGGCAAGTCTGCAGGAAGCTCCGTTTGAGGTCTTCTATGGCCGAAAGTGCAAGACACCTCTGAAATGGTCCGAGACAGGAGAAAGGAAATTGTTCGGTCCAGACGTGATCCAAGAGGCAGAAGGCAGCACACTCAAGGCAGAAGGCCTATTATGACAAGAGGCATCGTGGTGTACCTTTTCAGGTTGGTGATTGGGCGTACCTGAGAGTGTCGTCGTTGAGGGGAACTCACCGCTTTGGTATCAAAGGAAAGCTGGCTCCCAGATTCGTCGGCCCATTCCGTATCCTCGAGACTAGGGGACCTCTTTCTTTTCGGCTCAAGCTTCCCGATAGTCTAGCGATGGTGCACGATGTGTTTCATGTGTCTCAGATGAAGCAGTGTTTCAAGCAGCCAGAACAGGCCGTTGACTTGGGCGACATCCAGTTGAGTGCTGATCTTTCGTACTCAGAATGTCCAGTCCGTGTTCTTGAGACTTCCGAGCGCAAGACGCGCAACAAGACCGTCAAGTTCATGAAGGTGCAGTGGTCACATCATTCGGAGAGAGAAGTAACTTGGGAGTGCGAAGATCATCTCCGTTCCGAGTATCCCGAGCAGTTTCATGCTTAGATCTCGGGATGAGATCCAGTGTTGGTAGGGGAGAGCTGTAACAGCCCAAGAGAAATTCTTGTAATCATCATGTAATTTTTCTTTGTCATATGACTTCCAATCTTGACATGGTGCTAGATGTTGCAAATGCATGTGGTGAGTTCAAATGCCAAGGAGTTTTGGGTTCATTTGAATTGCTTTTGAATTCATACAATGTGGTTAAAGAGAGGTGTCTGGAGATTTATCCTTGTTACACATGTGCTCCCCTTGACCCCAAACTTGGCTGAGCCAATTCTTTTTCCTTCCCAGGGTTTTAAAAACCCTACTCCATTTTTTTGCCAACTCTAAAAATGTGGGCCATGTTCAAAGTGATTTGAATTTAAAAAATGGCCCCACATTTTAGTTGTTCCAAAATTGGCCAAACCAATTTTATAAAATCACACCTAGGCTCAGGGTTACAAAATGTATTTTTATATATTTTTCTGAATATCTTAGCTTGTTCTTTTAATTCTTTTCCTTACTGCTTTTGTTTTGTTTTCAAAATACAGCAGAGAGGAACAAGTGGCCTTCTGGCCCATGTCACCTCCAGCCCAAGCCACCCCGCTGTTTTTGTTTTTCTTTTTCCCTTTCCCTTTCCCTCCCGAACCCTTGGCCCACCTTTCATACTCTTCCTTCCCCATCTCCCTCTCCCACCTTTTCTTGGCGTCATAGAAAGCAGAGAGGGGATGAGGCCGGCGTGGAGCCCTCCGGGCAGCCTCCTGTGGCCGCCCCCTATATATATCCCCTCAGGAGCCTCTCCCGAAACCTAGGTTCTCCATTCCCCCCCCCTCTGTTTTTCGCCGCCGCCATCATTTTTCCTCGCCCCCGAGCTTCCCCTATTTTTCATGGTTGCCGGCGAGTAGCCGGAAATTCGCCGCTGTCCGACGTTGCCTTGGACCAGGATCTAGTGCAGGGTTTCCCTACCGGCGTCTCAATCTTCTCCGAGCCGCAGCTCCACCCAAGGAGCCGTGGGTCGTCCCGAGCCGTCAAGTCTCGCCATGGGTTGTCCCCGTCCCCAACGTCGACTCCAGCGTCTTCTTCACCTGCGGCGTGATCGAGGATGTCCACGAACGCCTCTAGGTGAGCAATGCAAACCTTTTTCCCTCCTCCCTAACGCCACAGCCGTAGGGGTCGCCGTGAGCGCCCCGGTTCCTTCTTGTTCTGGACCTGCAAGGCAGTGCGCCGCCGGGTCTTTGCTTGCAGCCAAGCCTCCTCCTTTGGGGCGCCGGCGCAGGGTCCTTGCAAAAACGGGTCAGTGGTGGTTGCTTCTAGGCAGGGCGCTTCTCCGGTGAGTCGCCGAAGCTTCGTGGGCTCGGCCCATTACCTTCCTTCGCCCGTCGGCACTCGGGAGAGGAGGCCGCAAGGTGTTGGGCCAGCCCAGCCAAGGCCGGTCCAAGGGGACTGCCCCTCTTTTTTTCTAGTTTTCCTTTTCTGTAATTGTTTCAATTACAGAATTTTGGAGATTTTGAATCTTGCAAGTGCTAGCTCATTTTGCAACATGTCATATATGTTTTCTGGGCAGAAAAATGCAAGGGATAAAATGGTGCCGCCCATTTAGTATTTTGAGCAAGTACAAATGGAATGTGACACAGTTGTCACATGTGCCCCATCTTTTCCTTTATTTAAATGCTTTTGCCACTCAAATTCATTTCTTTTGTTCAATTGCTTGAGTTCCACAAGTTGGCACACTCAATGCACCCCCCCTTTTCCTTGCATCATCTTGTCACATGCTAGTCACATCTTTTTCACATGTGACCTTTCTTTTGGTACTTCCTTTGGTGTCATGTTCACCGACACTTCTTCGTCTCCGGAATCGATAGATTTATTTCATGATGCATTTGCTATTGTTTAATTTCTATTGTTGATCATGACATGTCATGTAATTCATGTCACTTACACTAAAGTTAAGGCTATGACCAAAGCCATAAAAATATTAGAAATTTTATATGGAGTTTGTTGATGTGTCGTCAGCACCTTCATTTAAACTTGACTAGATAGGGTCACACCATGCCTAATTTAAAACTTGATCATCCCATCCATACTTGAGCATTTTGATCTTGATGTTTACTTGTGTTTCTTTCTTGGCCGGTACCGTACGTTAGAGCCTAAGCTTACCGAGGAGCCCTACGTGGAGCTGTCCGACACCGAGCCCGAGGACCCTGCTATGTCTGCTCCGTCGACTACTTACCCAGGCAAGGGGGTTTATATATCATTCTTCATAGATTTCATCTCGCTTTCCTAGCTGTATTTAGAATGGTTTCTTGATCCTACCACCATATACTTGTGCCTCTCAATGAAACCCAAATAGCCATGCCCCCACATCCTAGCAAAACCTTGTTTGGCTATCTACCTTGCTTGCTTAACCATTGCTTAGTATGTGTAGGCCCTTACCTGCTGCTTATACCCATTTCTGCTTGGTGAATATCATGATATTATCAGAATTTGGTTGAAATTCATTAATACAATGTTAACTTATATTCGACGAAGGATGGGAGACCGAGCTGTTCCCGCCGGGTGTTTTGTTCCATTCGAGTCACCTAGGACCCGAGTTCTGGGTATTGTGTTTCTTGACGAGCGTGCCTAATCGCGTGTGGGATTCTATGGGGTCCCCTTGTCTTACATACCTAGCTTCAAACAGTTCTAGTGGTGGCCCGAGCTGATTTACCATTCGAAAATGTGTGTGTGCGAGTTTTCGACCTCGTGGATTTCAAAGAAGTCGGGCCAGTGGGGTTGTATATCCTATTGGTCCACACTTGGCCGGTGAGGGTCCGGGCATGGAATATGCCCCGATAGCCCAAACCCAGTTGAGACGGAAGAGTCCGATTCGAGAGCGTGGCCGGTTCTCGGGTTGGTATCGACTGCCCTGGGGCCACCCGGAATTGTGCGTTGTTAGTTAGAGGGACTCTGACGTTCCGGAGTTTCAGGTGCCTTCACCCGCCAAGTGGAAACCTAGCGTACATGCGAAGCCTATAATGGGAAGTTGGTATACCCCTGCAGGGTTAAATCTTTTCGAAAAGCCGTGTCCGCGGTTATGGACGACTTGAGACCTACTCCTTGTTCATAGAATAACATCAATTTAATCATGCTTTAAAACTTTTCAACGTGTGAGTTGCCTTGATTGCTCTTCTTCGTCCGGGGCGACAAAGAGAGGACAAGGTTGTGTTATGTTTTGCGTAAGTAGGTGGATAGAGGCCTATTGATGCGATCAACAACGAGTTCTTGGATCTTCCCTTACTCTAATAGATCGTTAGCCACTCATATATGCTAGCGCGGCTGCAACCTCAACCACTACCTTTCCTCACCGTGAGAAGTTAGTTATACTGCATTGATATATTTTCACTCCTTGCTTTTCTTTTCCCCTTTATGTTTTTCCTGATCGGCCGCTGCAGGTGATTACTACCTCGACCCGAGCACCGGACGCTACTTCGTGGAGGTGCCACCGGAGGAGGACGATGAGGAGGATTTCGCCCAGTAGGCCTATAGTTGGGTTCCGACGTTCCGTGGGTGGACTTGTTTATGTGCAGCCCTCTCTAGGGCCATTTGGATTTTGACCGTACTCGGTCGTGTCTGCCTTCTGTATGATGCATACTGTACTGTTGGATCTTGTGATCTCTGAAATGATGTAATAAATACCAGTGGCGAGTGTATGCCATGGACCTTATATTTATGTATTAGTTGTTCATGCTTCATTTACCTGTTGTCTAGAATCTGATAGTGATACGAGTGCGAGTATCGTGCATCGGTGGCCACATATGCGCTTCTATCTTAGGTCGGACGCGAAAGCGACCTACTCGAGATAGTACCGCATCGGGGGCCTTACAAGTAGTGTCTTCAAATATGATAGAGGCGACACTTTCTGGGCAAGGTGTTTTGATTCTGATGGGGACCGCATGGAGTGCTGCGTCGAGAGGTAGTGACAGTGAGTTTTACAATGGAGAAAATGCATCAATATATGATAATGATGTTGCAAGTACTGATGATGAAGTTTGAAGATACTCAATCATAGTGTTGTTATGATAGTTTTTATTTTAAGTGTTGATCATGCTTGTAATGCTTTGTCTTTTGAATACATATTGGAATAAAAAGAATTTGTGATTTCAGTGAAGTCCCCTGAATAGTTCTTGTAGTGTTCCGATTAGCCGATTTCTGCATAACCAACTTATACTGATTTCGAAATAAGTTTTTTGAAGAGTCAGTATTACCATATGTAGCCCCCATTAGTCGGCATGACTTATCTGCATGTCGTGCTGAATTATGATAAAATCAACATGTAGTCCCCATGGGTCGATATGATCAATTTATTTCATTCCGAGTCATAGTAGAATCAATATGTGTCTTTTTTTATTTTTAAAATCGAGGTGTAGCCCCCATGTATTGGTATGAACAATATATGTACATGCCGAATCATAGTAGAGTCGACCTGTAGCCCCCAAGTATCGACTTTTAGTTCTTCTCATGATGTTTAATAAAGTCGAATTTTTATGGAGGGAAATATTAATATATTTGTATATGCTGAAAAAGTAAACAAAAAAGGTATGCTTATGAAATGCAAAAGATGTAAACAACTCATATAGAAGTCGGCCGTACGCGTGATTGTCTCAGCGTCCTTTACCAATACGATCTCAACACAAAACCGACTTCTCGAATAGGAAGATTTTGTCTGTCTCGTAAAAAAGAAATGCTGGCCACTTAATTGTGCTTGAGTCGAAACTTCTCTGTAAGCAGGCATCGCATGACTTATTCTAGTGTTCTCTGTTGATAGAGTAAAACTCATGAAACCCCTTATAAGGTTTGCTATGTTTACTCTATAACGGGTCACGTAGGTCATAGAAGTACGAGTTTGCATCAGCTTACATGCAAGATAAGCCATGGTAGGCTAATTTCATGTATATGCTGAGTCCCAATTGAATATTTGAAGTTAAAAGACCTTCAAACCCCCAGGGTCCCTGAATACAGCAATATACACGCCAGGTGCCAGGGAAGAGATGACCAGTCCTTCCAGGTTCCATGGAATTAAATGCAAGAATGTAATGCAATGCAAAATAAAAGAAATTGACAGAAAAATAAATCAACTTGATAAGAAGGAAAACGCAAGTCAGAAAAAGGAAGAACAAGTCGGTTTTATTGCTGATATCTATACTGTCTTACAAGAGCATTCCTGACTACGACTTAAGTATAATAGGCACGGAGATGGGCTATATTCCACGGCCTGGGAGTCTCTTCTTCGGACTTGCGCGTGGAAGTTGGCTCGCGTATATCAACCAAGTAGTAGGATCCATTGTACAAATTCTTGCTTACCACGAACGGCCCTTCCCAAGGCGGGGATAACTTGTGCATCATTTTCCTTTTTTGTATCAGGCGGAGAACTAAGTCTCCCTCTTGAAAGGTCCAACTCTTAATGCGTCGACTGTGGTATTGTCGCAGGTCTTGTTGATAGACTTAGCTGCCGCTAAATCTCGTTCTTCATCAAGGACGTCCAAGGAGTCTTTTCTTGCTTGTTCATTATCAGCTTCCACAAATGCACTAACTCGTGGTGAGTCGTGATGGATGTCGATCAAGGAGTCGGCTAACGGAGATTTTATCACTATGCCATCCACATAAGCGTGCACATTGTGTCCAATTTGCTACTTGAGGCAGTTCTGCACCATCCGTTGATAGATGGTTCCTGAATTCTTCAAACCAAAAGGCATTGAGGTATAGAAGAAAGCTCCAAAGGGGGTGATGAAGGATGTCTTCTCTTGGTCTTCAATGGCCATCTTAATCTGGTGATAACAAGAGTAGGCATCGAGGAAACATAGGAGCTCGCATCCTGTAGTTGCATCTATAATCTGGTCAATGCGGGGCAGAGCAACAGGATTCTTCGGGAAGGCTTTGTTTAGGTCTGTGTAATCAATACACATGTGCCAAGTCCCGTTATTTTTCAAAACGAGGACTGGGTTTGCCAACCACTCTGGGTGAAAACCTTCCATGATGAACCCAGCAGCTAGGAGTCGGGCTATCTCTTCTCCAATAGCATCTCTTCTCTCGTCATTGAAACGACGGAGGAACTGTTTTACCGGCTTCGGGTTGGGGTCTGTTTTAAGGTGGTGCTCAGCGAGTTCCCTTGGGACGCCCGGCATGTCAGAAGGTTTCCATGCAAAGATGTCCTGATTCTCATGGAGTAACTCGATGAGCATGCTTTCCTATTTATCAGAGAGCCCCATCCCAATAATGAAAAGCTGGGAAGCATCACCAGAGACGAAGTCGACTTTCTTGGTATCTTGAGCTGGCTGAAATTTCGGATTGGTATCCAGAGTCGGCTTTTTCAAGATCGTGGGATCCTCTGGATCTACCTTCTCCTTATAAGCCGTCAAGTCCTCCTTGGCGCAGGCCGACTCAACATATTTGACATGATGTTCCTCGCATTCAGTGGCCCATGACTGGCTTCCTTCAACCGTGATTGATCCGTTCGGACCCGACATTTTGAGTTTCAGATAGACATAGCAGGGACGAGCCATGAAGTGGGCGTAAGCCGGCCTTCCGAAGATGGCGTGATACGGACTCTCGAGTTTGACGACTTCAAAAGGTATGATTTCAGAACGAAAGTTCTTAGAATTCCCAAAGGTCGTCTCGAGGTATATCTTGCATATGGGTCGTGCTGACTTGCGGGGAACAATCCCATGAAAAATTGTATTGGAGGTTGTAGCTGTTTGTGGGTTAAACCCATCCTGCGGAAAGTCTCATAGTAGAGAATGTTGATGCTACTCCCTCCATCCATGAGTACCTTATGCAAGGTCTGTCCTCCAACTTGTCGTGCCACTACCAAGGCTAAGGCCCCCGGGTTCACCACTTGGGGTGATCCTCCCTTGTCCAGGTTATTGGCTGCTTAGACCAGTTGAGCCATTTTGGTATTGTCGGATCCTTTTCTACAGACAAGGTTGTGCACTGTTGGAGTTTTCTATCCCTTCGGCAACTGCTGGTGGTAAAATTGTGATATGCTTCATGGTTGTCCAGTTGCTTCGGGTTTGCTTGAAATCTAGCAAGCCCCGATTGCATCTGTCTTCCAGCTCCGGCTCCATGATATTGGGATGCTGAGCCGGCTCTCGTATTGCCTGATTTCTTATTGTTACTATTGTAGCCAGCTCCCTGATGGTCGGTTTGTTGGTTGCCGTTGTTATAACCGGCTCCGGAACCTGACCCAGGGTGCCCTTGGTGTCCACCACCATTTCTTCCTCGCCGTTGGAACTCCTGCATGAAGTTACAATATTCCCAGCAGTGATTTGCCGGGCGACCAGGTCTGCTATGTCTTGGGCGACCAGGTCTGCTATGTCTTGCACTCTATCTTCGTTGGTTACCCCAAGTGGAAGGTTAGATGTAGTGTAGCGGCAAATTTCCCTCGGTGAAGATACCAAGGTTTTAAGATTGTCTCCCGATGGACTCCAATAATGATAAGTAAGTGGTTTGGAAAGTGAGGCGCTGTAAGGCCTGATATGCGGTACTGTTCTAGATCTAGATGTTTCCATCCAGATCCGGGTACGAAGCACATATCGGTCCCACCGCGACATACGACATAGCCATATGCCACGGATTTCCAACATGATATCACAACATTACAGATACAAGGATACAACATCTCATACAATCGGCATACAACTGCCTTAAATACAATACATCAGCGGAAGGTATATGTCTGAGTATAGACTACAATCAAATGCCTACAGGCAAAGAGAAAATCATTGATTCCCATAACCACACGGGTTCAGGACCTCCACCGGGATCCGCCTAACTAGTCGTCGCCGAGTCTCCACGTGAAACGTCGATCACCATACCTGTTGTCGATCAAGAACCCCGAAAAGAGTTTGGGGGTAGTATCATGAGTACAAAAGTACTCAGCATCTGATGGCGGAGAAGTTAATAGGTTCAGTGGGATCGCCTCGCCCGTTAACCGCGCCTTGATAACCCACAAGTCTAGGGGATCAATTGTAGCTTTTCGATAAATAAGGATGTCGATCCCAACGAGGATCAGAAGGTACTGATAAGTGACACTGGATAAGGAAAAGGTTGCACACACTGAAAGATAAATATTTAGGGGGTTTTGGTTTAAGCAACAGAAAAGTAAAAGACAGGCAAAGTAAACAGGGTAACTGAGGAGTAGCAAGTGTCCTAATCCTTTTACAAGGATAAGCCTAGGAACTGAACTTGTAAAATCTAAAGCGTTCTCGAGAAAACACGGGAGAGATAGTCAAGTCACTTTCACCATACTCTGCCAAGTAATATGTATCGTGTCGATAAGTGTCGGTGGGTGGATCAATGCTAGTACACCTTCTAGACTAAGATAAGTGTACTCTTATGATTACACACCTTGCAAGCATCCGCAAATACAAGGTAGTAATTAAGGCATAAGCCTAACCACAGCATTACGATCAAGGATCCATAACTCCCTTGTGCGAAAGTCTGCGAACTGGGGTTCAGGTTTCTGTCACTCCGGCAACCAACCGTAAGCATCCTTTGTGCACAATGTATTCCTCTCTGCCCATGAAAGGTGAAGTGTCATGTGTTCGACTCACATAACACCACTAGAGAAATAACAACACAACTTAAGTATCAAACAACACATAATACTTCAACATAGTATGACTACTAACAACTAGACTTCTCCCATGTCCTCAAGAACTAAAGTAACTACTCACAAGACATAAAAGAGATCATGATCAGAGGTGATAGATGGGTGGTAAACAATCTGAACACAATGATATTTCTCCAACAAAACTCAATAGCATTCACCACAAAGTAGTAATCAACACCAATAAAGTAGAGAGGATAGATAGTACGGATTACAACACAAGTTGCAATTGTGAGATGAGATGGGATGAAGATGGAGATGGTGCTGATGTTGGGGATGATGTTGATGATGATATCGATGATGCCCGTGACGATGATGATGATGATGGCGACGATCTCCCCTTCCGGGAGGTGATCTCCCCGGCGGAATCTTCCCGCCGGAGATAGCCTTTCCCCTCTGTAGGTTTCCGCCCCGTGGCGGCGGCGAAACACGGAAACGACTCTTGTTTAGGGGTTTCCACCCCAGGGGGCTTATATAGGCGAAAGGGGGCACCGAGGGGGGCCACAGGGCATTCAGGAGGGTGCCTGGCGCGGCCAGGAGGGGGGCGCGCCAGGCACCCTTCTGGCTGCCTGGTGGGTCCCTTCACCTCCTCCTTTCGGTGATCCCCGATCAATCTTCGTAAAAAAATTCCCCGTAAAATTTCATCGCATTTGGACTTGATCTGATTCAGCAACTTGGTATCCATTTTTTACCGCTGAATCTTGGTTCTGCTGCTTCGGCACCGGAAAGTTGTAAACTGTGTAAAATAAGCCAAAACAACATAAGAACAATACTTTAAAGTGGAATATATCAATGAATAGGGTGAAACCACAATATAAAATATTGATGCTTTTTGGACGTATCAGCATCCAACTGTAGTGGTCAACTGACCCAGCAAGGACTTCATCACTCGTCATTCTAGGACAACTAGTAGTTTACGGTAAGGATGGGGTAAGTGGTGAGGTTGTTGCCGCAATAGCATTTATGAAGTGGCTAACGATCTAGAGAGTAAGGTAAGAAGCCAAGCATTCGATGAGGAATCGCCTCCAACAAGTCTGCTATCAACTACTTACGCAAGCATAACACCTATCCTATCCTTGTCCTCCTCTTCGCATCCCGACGAAGAAGAAGCAGTCAAGGCACACACACGTTGATCAAGTTATTAAATATGATCCAGTTGATGTTATCTATGAACAAGACGTAGGTTCCAAGTCGTCCATAACCGTGGATACGGTTCTCGAAAAGATTTAACCCTGCAGGGGTGTACCAACTGCCCATTACAAGGCTCTGCACGCACGCCCATCTCTCTCAGTTGCTACCCATCACAGGAAACCATTTGATGATTTAGTTCCGAGAGATCCGAAACAACAGATCCCTCTAGCTAACTACGAACAAATCCGGGTGGCCCCCGGTGAGTCGACATCCATCTCAGGAGCCGGCCGCTCTCTCGATCTGGTCTCTACCGTATGACTCGGGTTTGGATAACCGGTGATTTCTCATATGAGTCCGGTTCGTCAGCCGGCCAGGTTGGACCAACAAGGAAACCATGTCCCCGCTGGTCCGGGTTGTTTAAAAAAATATCTGCCAGGAGCTACCTGATAGACACATAGACGGTTTTCAAATGGTAAAATCAGCTTGGGCCACCACTAGAAATGTTTGAAGCTAGGTAGGTAAGAAGAGGGGACCCCATAGTGTCCCACACGCGGTTAGGCACGCTCAGTCTTAGAACCAATACCCGGAACCCCGATCCTAGGTGACTCAAATGGAACAAAGCGTTGGGGCGGGATAGCCTAGACCTTCCGTCCTTCGTCGAATATAGTCAACATTTATAATAATCATATCATCAACAACAATATAATAATGTTATATCCCAAACCAATGAGTAACAGGGTAACATCGTAGCATCCTAAGCATGCATACTAAGAAGGGGCTAAGCAACGAGCAATAGTAACATAGCAGTACAAGGTTTGCTGGGAGGGGACATGGATGTATTGGTTTGAAAGAGGTTGTAAACATGTGGTAGGATCAAACATCGAACCTATCCTAGACTAGCATGCAAACCGCTGGTTGAAATAGATTGGATCATAAGTATTGTATAGTCCTTGCCTGTTGATAAGTCGGGTTTCGAAGGTGCAGTTGATCGCAAGCTCGCATCGTCTCCGAGAGGTACCCGCGGAAGCACACAAGAGGTTAAACACTGGAAGGCAATCAACAAACAAGCATCTATTACTACGAAGCAAACACGAGCAAGCATCAACAAGAAGGCAACACGAGACATCCCACCTACCGTCGAGAGCGGTTACTAACAGGTTAAGTGAAGTACTCGTCACACACGACGATACAACACATTTAGAATGGTTCAAGTTTTTTAGCTACAGGTTATCAACAAAAGTTGTTAACATGGCATCTCACTCAAGCTTGCCATAGCACACAAACATGGCAAGAGGTGAAGCATAAGATAAACTATCTATGCTAGTCAATTTAAGTGAGGCACAACCTAAACATGGCATATCACTAAGTACCCCACAACAATTAAAGCATTTGGTACTATTCTGTCCTAAACCATATTTTAGGTTGGTTAACAACAGCATAAACACAAAGTACACGAAAAACTAATCAAGTTACATATAAAGAAAACCCCAAACGGAGTTACGGTTAAAAAGATACAAGCAAAACAAGTTTGGAACACAATCTGCCAACATCGGGAAGCACACTTTAGAGCAATGCATAAACATGATAATGAATGCAAACATGCTCACAAATGATATGCAACTAAAGTAGACATGGCAGGGAAGACATGGAAAAAGGAATCATGCAAAAAGGCATCATGGTTCACTAGTTATAAGCAACACAAAAAGCTATAAAACATTCCTGGTCAAGGACTTAGTGAAAATTAGGAAAACAGTGCATAAACTGTTATTTTCATGCTGTATAAACAGGGTTGAAACTATATGCAAATGTGCAGCAACATGACATAGAAATATATGAGCATGGAGTAGACATGATGATGATCAGGTACAAACAAGAATCAAGGTCATAGGCATCATAGATCAAAAATATTAAGCATGCAACATGGCATCGGAAAGTTATAGACTTAGAGAAAAACAGATGTGGCTGTTAAAAACAGTGGCATAGCAACTTTGGCGCTAAAAATAACTATGACCAGAAATGTAAACATGACAATGAAATACATATACTGAAAGTAGACATGATGCTTAACAGTATGCAACAAGAATCAATGCAATAGGCCTCATGGATGTGGCACAATCATCATGCAAACTTGAAATAAAATAACAACAGCAGCACACTAACATGAAATAATAGCAGTTAACAGCCTGATGCCCACTTCAACATAGATTAACATCATCAAGATGGCCTCAAATCAAAATGCTCACAAAAGATGAACTGAAGTACACACAATTCTAAGAAATTTTCCTTTTGGGCGCAACGTCATCCGGGCTACGGTTTACTCGCAAATAACAATGCAAAACTGATACAGCAGCAAAAATTATAGGACTTAGTGAAATTCGCAGGGTGCTAGGAAAAAAAACAGGACGGGCCCTCACCAAGTGGGCCTTGGCCCGTCTGGCCGGCGGATCTGGAGACGGCCTTGGGCCTGGGGGCGCCTGGTAGCCTCGGGGATGGTAGGGCGGCCCATGGGCACTGGGAGGCGGTCCATGGGCGCTGGGAGGCGGCCTAGCCGTGGTCGGTGGAGGCGACTCGTGCCTCCCGCACGGGATGTGCCACAGCGGCGCTCTCCGGCGAGCCGGGCGGGGTCCGACGCAGGACAGGGACGGGTGCGGTTTGGAGGCGGCGAGCAGGGGCGTGGAGGTGGCCGGTTCCAGCCCGGCGGCGAGGTCCTAGCGCGGCGGCGGCTCGGGGTCGCGGCGGCTCCTTGCGGCCTGCTCGGAGGAGAAGAAGAACGGAGTGAGGAGGGAACAGAGGAGGGAGGAGAGGGAAGGAGAGGAGAGGTGCGGCGCGGGGAGAGAGAGGAGGCGGCGCGGCTGCTGCGGCCTCGGCTCGGCGGTGCGCGCGGCGGCTCCCGGTTCGGTCCGGAGTGGATGGAGGTAGGTGGGAGGTCCAGGGGGACACGTGGCGGCTTTTGGGTCGTCGGATCGTGAGATCTGACGGTCCAGATCGCTTGGGGGCTAATTTTCAGATCTGAGGTAGGTTTTGGACGAAAATGTGGTATTTTTGGGGCAATGTGGTGGGGGAGGCTGCAATTTTGGCTTAGGGGAAACCCTAGAAAGGGGTGGGAGAGTGGTGGTCTTTATATAGCCCGGGTGGCTGGAAGTTTGCAAAAACATCCCCGGTTTTTCTCTCGCGCACGCGTTGTTTACGTTCCTGGTCGCTGGGGGTCCGCAGGATCTCCGATTCGGGTAAAACTTCAAACTGCGCGATCAGTGCGTCGAGACGGTGGCGTTTA
Organism: Bromus sterilis; assembly: GCA_950022295.1. Lineage (NCBI taxonomy): Eukaryota > Viridiplantae > Streptophyta > Magnoliopsida > Poales > Poaceae > Bromus > Bromus sterilis. The sequence continues at coordinate 40,210,292 of OX465596.1, read as the reverse complement.
CCTCGCGCTGGAACCGTTCCGAGAACACTCTCTGGCGCGATATAAAAATATCCCATTTACTTATTAAATGGGGTTTTGTTCCGTTGGTTGCGGCTGGTCTTGTGCCGGTTTTCGCGACGGTGATCGGGTGAAACCCGGTGTCGCAAAGGTCGAGTCTCAGGGTGGCAAGGGTCGGCCTCCGTCCGGTACGAGATAAGAGGGGGGAAATAATCGCCGATCGATAAATCAGGGATGCAAACACCGCAAACAAATCAGGCAATCAATCAATTCACGCATATATTTTTTTAATTTTTGTGAAATCTGGGCTGTTACAGGCACCGAATCATTTTCTTTGCCTGGACCTGCACACGACACAAATAATTTTGCTTCCCAACGGGTACAGAGAGGTTTTCAATCTCTCCGACCTTGCTGTTCACAAAGGATCAACGCAACAGATAAAAGATTGCAGCTAGAAAGTAAAAGAAGGAAAATAAAAGAGCGTGTAAACAGTGATGAGAATATGGACCGGGGTCCCGTGATGTTCACTAGTGATGTCTCTCTCCCAAAAGACGATAAAACTGCTATGTGAGGTAAAAAAATACAGCTGGGCAATTGACGGGATTGAAAACGCACCGCAATACTAACTATGCTACAAAGAAAGAAAGAGGCTCAAAAGCATGGGCGGTACGCCAAAATAAGTAGACTGAAATCCAACTGTATCTACTACTAATCATCCACCTTGAGATATCTATCCAGAACATATCGCTGGTATTAAGTTGCGAGCCCCACCCAAAGCAACAGACAACTGCATTAAAAATCAATTTGCGTAAGTAAACAATCCTTGCAACCGCGGTTACAAGCACCGTTGTTTTCCCCATTGTGGCAACAACACATCCTCTAGACTCATGTTCCTGTCACTCAAGCGTGTCATCGGGGGGCATGAACTCACAATCGAGCATAACATTCCCTCTTGGAGTCACTACCTACTACTTGGCCAAAGCAATAAACAGCAACGGAGAACATGCAAGAATTAGTAAGGAACAAAAATATGAAAGATAAGTACCAAATATACTACTCAATCCCAAACTGAACATAGTCTCATAATCCATCAGATCCCAGCAAACTCAGCATAGCAACAACAAAAAATTACATATGTGCCTCAATCATGTAGGGCAGCTCACGAGGTCTAAACCATGAAGAACAAAGAGGGGAGGAGAACATCACATAGCTACTGATCACGGACCCATGGTCCAAGGGAAACTACTCATGGCACATCCAGGAAGCGTCCATGGTGGAGGGGAAGCTCCCGGAGGTCAATCCTCCCTCCGGCAGGGTGCCATGAAGAGGTTTGCTGGCTCTCCCGATCTTGGAAGCGCGTCGGCGGCGGAACAGAGGCGAGCTCACGAAAAAGGGTTCTGTCTTCGGATGGGTCGCACCTATAGCCTTGCAGGCACCTTCAAAAATCCGTTTCACGATAGCAAAGGTGCAAGTTAACTTCAATGCAGGCGACTCCTTCACGATGTCATGATCCTTTCCTACAAAAAGATGAGCAGATATAACAAAGTCAGCAATATAGCACATAAATTCGGAGAAACAGAAATTACCAAACATTTGCCCGACTCACCAAATATTGCTGACACAAGTCGGTTGATGCTTCCTTTTAGCGTGTCCACCGGAGCATGATGCTAGTCCTAGCGGGGACACTCGCCGTGGACTGGCAAGATGATAGGGAAATCTCGGCTTGCTGGATTCAGCAACCAGCTTCGGTGGAGAAATTGGGATGTGATGCTTCAGGAAAAAGCCTTGTGTAGACCTCGTCGGCAACGGTGACGACGAAGCCTTCGGGCGTCGTTTCCCTTCATGAAGGCGTCATCGGGAAGCTTTCAATAGCCACTAATTTCAGGCGCTCCGGGTGAAAGCCTTAGATCCATCTTTGGATCGAATGTCGACGGCGTCTCGATGTCATTTTCCCCCTTGGGGCGTCGTTTTGGAGCCTTGAATCCGATGCTGGTTGCTTGAAGTCTGTGATGGAGTGTTTGTTGGATGGTTGGCACGTAGGGTGGTGGCGGTGGAAGCGATCTGTGGCAATGACAATTCCTTGGTCATCCCGGTGCTGATGGTGATCCTATCTCCTGGGGCTTGTGACGGCGGTGAGGTCTCGGAGTTTGGGGCCCTTCGACGACGCATGAGGTTTGGTTGCCTTGCACAGTGTTCTGGTTCACTCTATTTGTGATGGTGGTCGTGGTGTGGCCAAGAGGAGGTGTTGGACTGTCTCGGTGGAACATTGCCCTTCGACACGGTATGCGGCTCTCTTTCTCGCGACGTGGCTCGGGAGTGGGAAGCCCTTCGACGGTGGCTGCGACTCTCCTAGGTCTTCAAGGTGTTGAGTGGTCGCAGAGCAGCAAGCGACTTCTTCTCCTCGTCGTCTCGGTGTCGAATCTCCTTTCGGCTGATCCAACAATACTAGTTTCCGCTCTTTCGGTCTATCTTGTGGTGTTGGGTGCTAAGTTCTTGGGGTTGCTTGCTTGACATAGCTCGCTTCTGGTTCTCCTCTGCTATCTCTTTTTTTCTTCTTCTATGTGTTGGGTGCTACTTGTGGTAGTCTTTGTGTTTGTATCTCGATCTCACTTATGATAATGAAAATGGTTCAGGTCGGCGTAAGCCCACCGTAGAAGCGTAAAAAAAACATGAAGAGGGCAAGGAACTGAGAAATGACTAATAAACAAAATAAAATATGAGAATGAACCAATGAATGAACCAGGAGCTGCTTTTGATTCTGTTGAATACCCCCAAACCCATATTTCTCTCGAATTTGTTCTTCATAAGCATCTCACTGCAAAAGAAGAAGAAAACTCTACTACCAACTACCTTTGAAACACTAAACTGATAAGTCAGAAGACCATTGTAACTGAGATCGAAATTTCTTATTAGACTTGGATAAGTGATACTCCCTCCATTCCTAATTATAAGGTGTATAGTTTCTTTAAAAAAGTCAAACTTATTCAACTTTGACCAAATTTGTAGATAAATATATTTATATTAATTATACAAAAAGGGTATCATCAAACTCATCTTGAAATGTATTTTTATATTATATTTCTTAAATATCATAGATGTTGATATTTTTAACTATACATTTGGTCAAAGTTATAAAAGTTTGACTTTTTAAAGAAAACTATACACCTTACATCAAGGAACGGAGGGAGTATTAAACTCCCTTATGTTTGAAATTTTCAGATCCGGGGTCCAATGGGACTACCAAAGATGGTTGATCTTCCCTAATCAATACATACTAGAACACACACAAAATGTGTCATATTTTATTTTTGCATTTCTTCATGCTTAACATATTTGTGGCGTGCATAGTAAAAATGATTGTGTTAAAACAATCAAAAGGCAAGAAAAGCAATCAAGTTGGTACCGTGCGTACTCCTACCAAATTTTCAGTGTTGATGATAAGTTCATGGGAAGCGACAATAGAAAGTTCATAAAGAAAATAAGCCGTAGGACTGAACATTGGCCAACATAAACATAAGCAAGAACTGGAGAAAAATAACTGATACTGAGAAATGTAAGAGATGATGAAAAACTAATTGAAGAAATTAACCTAAAGTACAGAATACCTCCTGAAACTGCAAGGTAAGAGTTATAAAAACTGAAAACCAACAACAAGGTACAGACAGAACAGACTTTCAACAGAACAGATTGGCTTGAAGAAAATGGTAATACTAACTAATCGAGTTACTAACACCAGCATTCAGCCGCAGGAGCACAAAGAACCTCATCGTGCAGAGATCGGACCACAACTTGCCAGGAGAAATGCAAGTTTCTTCGGCTGCTGTCAAGTCCTACAACATAGTGTAGCTAGGTAAAAGACAGGGTGCACTGCTAATTAATTTACAGAGATCCTTTCTGCTGCATAATAGTTCTTGTTAAGGTCAAATGACCAGGAAACTCAAAAAATCAGAAGCTAGCCGGTGGGCTTCTGAAGAGCAATAAGCTTTGTTGTTCCATTTTCCACTGGGTTAAAGCCTTCACATCTGCTCCAGCACAAGACAACCACAACCACCACTGCACGAAACAAATGGATCTGAACCCTACTGAAATGAGCCAGGAAAACACTATCACCAGGCTTTGATCTGACGAAAAGACGTTGAATACCAAGCCTTAACTGATGGAAATCTCCAGCGTGTACACAGGAAAGAAAATTTGTACGCAGGACTCAGAACTGAACCGAATCACACAAAAACTCGCAGTCTGAAACCGAATCATACGCGAAGAACACTAAAGACTGAACCTGAGTCAAAGCGACAGAAGTCTGAAACCGAATCCCACAGGGGGCGGGCCAAGAGAAATCGATTTAGCGAACTAGCGCGGAGGCGCTACCTTGGAAATTGACGGTAGCGAGGAAAGAGATGGAGAGGTGACTGCAGTCCAGCGCGGCGGAGCAACACTCAAATGACGGAGGAGCCTAGGCGCTGAGCACAGTTGAAAAAGGCTAAAGCTCGCCGTACCTATCTCGTCGGCGACATTGGAGGTTCCGCCCCCGTGGATCATTACTCGCTCATGGCACGCCCACTTGGGGAGAACAGCTGGCTTCCTCTCCATCACCTCCATCGGCAGGCAGCAGCTCACAGCCTCACACGATCTTCCCCACCGCCCTCGGGTGCCCCGGGCGAACAAACCCACAGAGCACGCGCGGAGATTCGTGACAAAAAGATCCAACGAACCAAAAATTGACTGAACGCAAAAAAAAAAAAAGGAGTCAACTGAAATTTAGTAATCTTTATATTTTTTGCCATGGTGCGGGGCCAGAAAAAAAGGACGTTCCGAGAGGCGATCAGATGTTTGCGCGCGTGCAAATCAAATGGCGTTCACAGCTTCCGATCCACGAACTTGACAACTTGGCTATTGCTGATTAAACCCGAAAAAATCGATGATGTGTACTGCCTTACTTTTATCCGCGGTTTTGGATTCGTGTGGGATAAAAACAGGGTTCAACATGAAATGCAAACGGATCGTTGTTCGTGGCGATTAATTTTTTGCCTAAATTTGAAATGGATTTGGGTTTCCACGAACAAAAGCAAACCGTCAACGTGTGTATGCACATCCGTTTGGTGTCTACCTTGAACCTGTATATCAGTCACACGGAAAACTGTTAACCTCCCTCACGTGTTCTTTACGATGGTTCTTTTTAAGGAAGACAATGTTGTCAGACAAACAAAGAAAAAACATATAATCCATTTGGACCGCGCTTGAAGTTGCTCTAATACATTGGTCTCACTGCAAGGACCAGAGATCCGCTTGAGGCCATGTTCGGTTAATCCCCTTGCCACAGGGATTGAAGGGGATTGGAGTGGTTTGAGAGGAATTTTGACTTGCAAGGAATTTAATCCACCTCAACCCCTTTCAAACATCTTCAATCCCTGCTTCACCGAACAAAGCCTGACATGGAAGCTCCGACATGCGGCCCTATGTGAGGGGAAATTAGTTCCGCCTTAGGCTAAACAACCAATCTTATTATCAACCGTAGAACAATTATTCTACTGTTACTGTCTAATTATTATTTTTTATCCACCTTGGTTACTGTACTGCATGCCATCAACTAGTGGCACCATCTATACTGCCCTTCCTAGCCGTCCCATGCTTAATGATTCGACGTGACCATCAGCTTAGTCCGCCCGGCACCCGAAATAGTAGATGAGACGATGATGACATGATCGCCCTGCCCTGGATTGGTAAACGGTGCGCGCGTGCGTGGCGCCATCAAGCCTTTAAAGCAGCCACGTAGACCACTCACGCTTTCACATCATCCATCCCATTTCGCGCATTTCTTCCGTCCTGTCCGCGATCATCTTCTGATCATCCGCACAATAACCAACAGGAGATTCCATACAATAGTGACACTAAAGCTAATTAATTAACACGATCGACACAACATTAGAGTGTGGCCCAGCACAACTACACATGGTCGGCGTTTGTCTCATGTCCAACTAAACTATGCCATCTAAGCTTACAAAAAAACTAAACTATGCCATCTCCGTCCAGAATGGACGGTCGGTCGTGCACCGGTTACGTTTCTTTTGGGAAAAATATGGTACGCAATCAACCGCTCCCCCTTACCTAACATTGTATAAGCAGGTGCCAGTGATTAGCGAGTAGTGACAGTGCAGTCCACTTGGCGATCAACTACGTCGATACGGCCTAAAGTGATTAGCCTGTAGCGACTAAATGATTAACCTTGGGCGGCGTTTTCTATTTTTTAGACGCCTGAAATCTTCTTGAACATGGGTCTATATATCAAATCCACTTTACCTTGAGGCAGGTGAGACGAGACGCCCTTAACCTCGAACATTCACCATTTAAACGTGATTGAGCGAGTGTCGATTCAATCAGACGAGGAATTTTGAAGCTTGTTTTGTTTTGGTAGTCTGGACCGGATAGACGACAACTAGCGGCACTAGCTCCCTGATGAAATGATTGGGAAATTCATACATTCAGTGCAGCTGATGCACCCCGAAATCAAAGTGTGTTCCGTTTCGTTTCTTCGAACGGAGGAAAACGCACGGTTTTTTAGAAACACAGTACAACTTTGATGCTCATATACACGAGTATACAATCACCTCTATGACGCATACACATTCTATCTTTATGAGCATCTTTGTAATACTGATTCGGTACATCATCTCGAGATTAACGAAGTCACCACTTCGTTTTGGACGAGAACGTCTTCTTCCACTGAAAGCGCATCACCGGAAACCCTGAAATAAATCAAGAAAAATGCGAGCACCATTGTTAAATCTAAAATTTGAACTTTGATGAATTAGGGATACAACCATCTACCTAACCAACTCAACCACAGGTTGCTCTCAAACGAAACGGCCGAATTCAGGTATTGCCCCGGCCATTCAGTTCCGCTGACACCACCTATGGCCGGTGGATATTCTCCTGAATCTATACTTTTGGAAAGTAGATGTTGGATTTTGCAGCGCAGAAAAATTAGTACTTCATCCTCAACAGTTTATAGGACATGCACGCGAATTAGGTCGTTAATTTAACCAACATAAAACAAAATATATATTAAAAACATATCATCATAAACTTTGAATGTTGTATTTTTAAATGATACTACCTTCGGTCCAAATTAATGGTCGCAAGTTGCACATCACTTTCTACTGTACTAGTTATCAATCCACGACAACTAAATCCGATCAGAGGTAGTATAACTTTTATAATGTATATATCTTGTATTATATTGATTAAATTAATAATCTAGGAATACGCGCACGGCCTGTGAAGAAGGTAGTAAGTCGTTGATGTGCTTTAGAGCATCTTCAACACATGATGAAAAGTTTTGACTTTAAAATTGATTTCAAAGCAAGAGAGAAGATTTTTGGGCATAAAAAATTCCCCACGCTAAGATATGCTCTCAAATTCAATTTAGATGCTTTCATAAAGGATCTAACGGTGAGGAGTTCGGAAGGCGGATCTGATGACCGTTGGGGCTTTGCACTTAATTTTAATTGGCATAGCTTGCCCAGTCGAAGAAGGTCGCCAAGTCCCTAGGAATGGCGTCAAGAAGGACAAAGGGCCCAACGGAAGTCAAGGGTGCAGTCAACTCCGTTGTGGCTCGGTGGTGGTGGTGCCGATCATTGAAGGTCAGTTGCTAATCGACCTCCACATTTGAAGATGGTGTGATGACGACCATTTTGGCCGGGGGATGGGTAAGGGAACAACCAGAATTGGCGATGGTGTTTAGAGCTACATCGACATAGGAGAGGATTGTGACGGTTGTATCGAGCAACGAACTGAGGGCGGCTAACGGTGTCGCAATGGCGACGTGATATGGCGAGAATCGATCAACATTGGCATGGGTTGATGATGGTCAACACCGATAGGAAAGTTTCACTAGACGGTTGGGTTCCCGCCTTTCTATTTAAGGAAACAACCACAAATGGTGTATATTGCATTACTTGTAGCTAGATTTTAGGCGTGATGTAAAAGAAATTGTACTACAGGAAGATATATAATCTATCGAAGCATTTTTTTTTTACCTTTTTTTGCGGGTGAGTTTTAACTTGAAGTGTTGTAAAACAATTTTGCTCTTTCTTTTTTTCGGATGGGAGCTCGAGCTCCGTTTGGCATTTCCATAGATGAGAGTGGATTTTTGGCACTCGGATTTCATGGAACCCAAAATTTTGAAAGCATTCAAATTTATATTAATATTTTTTAATTTTTCTAAAACAATATGCATGTACGTATAGATATTGTTTACAAGTGTGTAAATTTTTATGATGAAATACAATATTATGTTTACAGAAAATCACCAACTTTTATAATGTATTGTATATGTATTAAAGATGGATGGTTTTCTTTCGTGTAGATCATATGGTAACGTATTTCATTCTCAAACTTTTTATACTAATAGAGTACATTTGAATGTACATGTGTAATTGTTTTAAGATTATTTTTGTGTGGCTTCATATTTAATTTTGAATTTTCAACATTAATGCTCCATGAAACTTGAGCTCTTTGTGGCATTTCTGTCGATATCATAGTTTGTGACTTTTATAAATTTCGAGCTTTGTGAGTAGTAGAATATGGTGTGTGATCACTGATCATAGAGCGATTTAAGAGCATCTACAAACGAAAGCACCCAACCCCACAAAATGTTTGCATGGCATGTTCAGTGACTCCTCAAATATTTTTTGGAACCCAAACGCGATATGGTGGGGGCGAGGTGGGTTTTCGACGTGCCTCCGTCATCGTCTCCCCCTCCCCCCCCCCAGGTTGTCCCCTCCATAGTAGCCGCCAACCCCACCATGGGGTACGTGCCGCACAGGGCTACTGGCCGCCGGATCTACCGTGAACAACGCTACTGTTCATTGATCTATTCGACGACGACAATGAGTAGCAGACGATCAAGAAGATCACCAGGAAAAAGATCGGCGAGGACCAGTAGGGGGCCTTTTTTATTTTTAGCTTTATATAAGTATATTGTCATGAACTTACGCATAAAACAGAGCACATGCGAAGCAAAGCAACCTAGCAGCGCTAGATGGCTTTGATCGGTCCATTTTAATGGGACCGCGAGCACCCACCAGGCCCTCCCCACTCCCCATCGCCCATCTCGCTCCAGAACCTAGCAGCGACAACCTCCATGTCGCACAACCGCGAGAGCGAATCTTCATCGGTTCGCCATCCCTACATCTCAGTGGGCACGATGGGGGCCATCTGGTACCGAAAGAATGTCACGCCGTTGCCATGGAGCAACGTGAAGCTCCCCAACAATTGGCACCTCAGCACGGTGAGGGTGATGGTGCCACCGCTGGCTGTGCTCACTACTAGGAAAATAGCTATACATGGAAAGCTTATTAGTGGCGCATTTTATATGTAATGCGTCACTATGTTGTAAGGGGTGGCGCACTGGTAAAAAATGCGCCACCCCTAAGAGTGGGCCAGCCCTGGATCCCCTTATACGTGGCGCATTTGGAGAAATGCGCCACCCGTAAGAACCTTATAGGTGGCGCATGGGGTGGCGCATTCTGGAAATGCGCCACCCCTAAGGAATTATTAGTGGCGCATTCAGAATGCGCCACCCATAAGCTCTTAGGGGTGGCGCATTTCCCATATGCGTCACTAATAAGAAAAAACTGGGCGGGAAAATTCCCAAATACACCCCCCCGGTGGACCGCCTTTTCAATTTGAAAAAAAATAAAAGAAAATGATAGAAATGTCAAAAAAATAAAAGAAAATAAGTTTTCCAAATGATATGTGGTCTAGTTGTTAGGAAAATTTACAAATATGAATTTCGACTTTTTTTGCAAAATCTCCCGAGAATTACGTAAAATGTGCTTAACTTTTGCATACGACCTCTGATGAAAAAGTTTTTTATATGGAAAATCATCTACTCGAAAAGTTATATCCAAATTCAACTGGGTGTAACCCGTTGAACATTTTTAGAATCCTCAAAAACATAACAGAAAAAAAGTTACGGGCGTTTGAAGATCTGGAGACCCAAAAAAAGAGAAATATTTGAAAAAAATTTGAACTTAGTAGTGGCGCATTTTGTATGAAATGCGCCACTAGTAACATATTTTTTTTTTTGAAATTTTTGAATTTTTTTTAAATTCAAAATAGGCTAGAGGAAAAATCGGGAAGTTAAAAAAAGTTGAAAATTTTAGATAGTAACATTAAAAATTTTTAAAAAATAAATTTATTTTTTTAAAAAAAATCATATTTTTTTAAAAAAGTTCAAAATATGTTAATGGTCCCATCGAGAAAGTTTCAAACAAATGTTGAAAATTTTAGCACACCCATGAACATTAACAAGGTCCTAGACATCAACATGGTTTAATAGGATTTATATGTTAGATATATCAACAAGTGCCTGCTAGGTGAGCTGGAGTGAGAGTTGAATAAAACCGAGAAGTTAAGCGTGCTGGGGCTAGAGTAGTGCTAGGATGGGTGACCCTCGGGGAAGTTTGACCACAGAGGTTAGTTTGACCTGAGATTAAGAAAAAATAAAAAAATAAAAATAAAAAAATTGTTTTCCAGATCCAGATTTAAAATTAAAAAAAAATTAATAGTGGCGTATTTTTAGAATGCGCCACCCCTAAGAGCTTATAGGCGGAGATGCGCCACGCCTAATGGTCTTAGGGGTGGCGCATCCAGAATGCGCCACCTATAAGCTCTTATTAGTGGCTTGTAGTTAGTGACGCATTACGCCTAAGGGTCTTAGGGGTGGCGCATCCAGAATGCGCCACCTATAAGCTCTTATTAGTGGCTTGCAGTTAGTGGCGCATCCATAATGCGCCACTAAACACAAAAAAAAGGACGCCACTAAAAGGGCATTCCCTAGTAGTGGCTGGCCACCCACACTGTCGCGGGAGGGTGGTGAGGACCGAAGTGTCGCCTCCCCTGCCACGGCGTCGCGACCACCTGATCCGGGAGTTACCGTCGTCCCCAGCACTGTCGAGGGTGAAGATCGAGGAGCGCTCCCAGTCCTCGCTGACACCGGTATTTGTACCTACCGACTATGATGAGGATGTTGCGTATAGAGCGGCCCTCTAGGATTCGATGCATGAGGAGGCCAATCGGTGGCCTGGGCTCACGGACCTAATCGTCGTGACTTCGGTGCAATCCGATGTCGTCGTCTATGCGCCCACGCCGCCACCGCCGCCTTCACAACGGCCCCGTTGCCAATGCCTTTCTCGTGGTACGAACTACTACCGCCGCTTCCACCACCAATCAACTACCACAACGCCTAGGACCGCGAGGTCATGTACGACCTTGTGGGGATGCGGTGGACCTTTGACGCATCACCCTTCACCTTGTTGCAACCGCTTCTACCCCCCTCCGGCACCGCAGCAGGGCAACTGGCCTAGCGGCGTGACGTGGGCCCGTTCCCCCTTTCATTGATCGCTTCGGCAACAATGACAACGACATCGATGACGAGTAGGGACCGGGAAGAAGACCATCAACGAGGAAGTAGCCTACTAGGGCGTCTTTTTTATGTTTAATTAAGTTAGTATACATTTTTTATTTTTTTTAAAAAAATTGTGTCGCCAGACCAGCGTTGAGCGTCCCACGACCCAAATGCACATGACGCGAACTTTGGGTCCGCTAAAATGATCCAAACGAATTAAATTTGGATCCGTTTGGATCACGCCTTTAGGCTCTAAAGGCGTGACCCATTTGTCCCCTTTTGGTTCGTCGACCTTTGTTTGGGTCGTCGCGGACATAAAATGCGGCCCAACGGGGCGCCGCAAACGAACAAGTTTTCATTTTTTTGGTCCGCCACGACCCATTTCTACCCAAATCTTGGGTCGATTTGGGTTCGTGCGGACACGCATCGGCGCAATATGTACATCCTCAGTGTCCTCTCTGGCCAGCTTGTTTGCGTCCCAAGCTCACCCCAACAGCAAACAGCATCCATTTTTAGTTTCACCTCACTGAACGAAGGACTCCCCGAGGTGTTTCTAAGGGGAATGGCCTCAACTTGGTGCCCACTACTTAATAGATGGAGGTAGGGGAGTAATGCACTAGGGAGATTTTTTGTCTTCACCTACTTAAAGAGGCAAATGTCTTCGTAGCGGTTATTCTTCTACCTCCTGCTAATATTGGCTTTGCTATAGTTTTTTTCTACAATACAAAAATCTGCTTCAACACGTAGATTCAATACAAATTTTGATGTAGTGATAGAAATAGAAAATATTGATGGTAAGACAAAAAAATAATACTCCCTTCGATCCATATTAATTGACACACACTTAGTACAACTCTAGTATAAAGTTGTACTAAGTGTGTGTCAGTTAATTTGGATCGAAGGGAGTAGTAAAACCAGTATGGAGCGCTCACGAGGAAACACTACTTTTTTGTGATATACATGTATGGACATAGAGGTGAATGAATGTAATAATTTTGTTTGATTCGATCACCTCCGTATTATGGACACATATCACCAGAAGACATCTCCCACAATGAGAATCATTTCTAAACTTTGCTATTAGACAACTGTTTTATACTACCTATAAACACCTATGGAAGTCTTTCGGTGGTCGAGATTGAACTAAACATTAAAAAACAAAAAATGCGAGGTACTTAGAAACGCAGACAGATCGATCAGGTAGGTCATGCAACGACGTTGACAAATGCGTTTCATCCGCACCGTTGAATGCTGCGATACGATAAAAATGAGTATAGGCCGGATAATAGTTCGTTTAGCGATTCAAACGGCCAAAGTGGAACCAAATCGTGATCCGTTTGGATCACGGCAGCAAGCAGGTATCGCGGGCGCGATGCAACGATCAGAGAGCACATGCGAGCGCAAAGCAAGCGAGCATCACCAAAAGGCTCTGTCCTATCACTAGCGACTGCCGTTGACTAGCTCCCTCCCCGTGGTATACCCCGACACATACGGGCAGCAGCAGCACGTTACAGGCAGCTGCGACTAGAGTGAACAGGAGCCGATAGATACCACTCGCGCTTGTCGTGTATAAATATACCTCTCCCTCTCCCCCTATGGCGCCGTCCCACTCCCACCCAGCTGCTTCCTCGCACTCAGCCAGCCACTCCCCGTCCCTCACCTTCCCTCCACGTATCACGTACGCTCAGTTGACCCGCGCGACGCGCAGCGCAGCTCGTCACATCACATGGACTACTCCAGCTCCAGCTCCAAGGATCCCTCTCCCACGCGGTAATCAGCCAACCCATCGCTCCCGGCGACTCCCGCCTCCTGCTTGCTTCTCGCGCATTCTTGGCTCTGCCGGCGGCGATGTCTGACGCGGGCGGTGGTGCGTCGTGCAGGGCGTGGTGGACGAGGGACACGGTGGCCGTGGTCACCGGCGCCAACCGGGGCATCGGCCACTCCCTGGCCGCGCGCCTCGCGGAGCACGGCCTCACCGTCGTGCTCACCGCGCGGGACGGCGACCGCGGGGAGGCCGCCGCCGCGCCGCTCCGCGCACGGGGGCTCCCCGTCGTCTTCCGCTGCCTCGACGTCTCCGACCCCGCCTCCGTCGCCGCCTTCGCCACCTGGCTCCGCGACACCCTCGGCGGCCTCGACATCCTGGTACGTAACCAACCACGTCCCGTCCTTTATCCTCCTCGCCTAGTCGCCTCCTTGGTGCCACACAAAGTCGGATCTTCGGAGTGCCTCCAAAGTTATTCCGCCCCGTCGCCATGGATCGGGGACATGGATATCCACGATTCCACCCACCGACGAGCATCCTCATCCGTTGGCGCTCTCGCTTTGCATCGGATCAGGCTCCGTTTCACACTGCATTATTGGCTGCTCTCTCCTCTCTCTCTCTGTCTCGGACGGATGGGGCACGCAAGGCAAGGCGCAGCCCACCACGGCGTGCCACCGCAGCGACCAACGGAATAAAAACGTCATGTCGCTCTCAGAAAAGCTCCCCAGGGAGGTGCCATGCGGAGTAGTGGAGTACGGCGGCGCGGTGTGCGCAGTTAAGGCGTCCGGCGACCTCCCGTTTCCCGTTGCGTCTGCGCTGCGCCGCCGGACAGCGACGCCCGGCCGGCCGGCAGCCCGGTCTGAGCTCTGTTCGGTGACGACCAGGTGTCGTCGTCTCGTGGAATATGTATGGATGGTCGGTACTGTGCACACCTACGCCTTGTTGGTTGGTCCCGCTAGTTGCTTGGGTCCGGAGACCAATCCCAGCACTCAACCTAGTCAGGTTTCGATAACCCGCACCACTCATCACAAGATATTGCTTTTACTCCTTGTCGAAAACTGTTTAGAGCAACTCTAGCACCCGCCGCTGGTTCGTATACACGACGAGCGTATTTTTTATTCGTACAAAACCGTTAAATTATGCGTGGTCCGTAAAAATTTTTGCGGGCGGTCCGCAAAATCCTTATCTACAGTTAGGGAGGGGGGGGGGGTAGAATTTCCGTCTTGCATCCAATCCCCTCTCCGTCGCATCTATTATCTCCGCCGCATAGTGTAGGAAAGTTCGACGAGGAATTGAATGACGTCTATGGAAGAGGAGGTTCCGGTCGTGCTGTAACCGATCGCGACGGCGGTTGGCGGCACATTACCAATCGCACGTCGGCGATGTTGTTCTTTCGCAAAGACAACGAGGTGCTGGATGAACCATGGGAGCGGTTCCTCTAGCTTCGGCGGTTCTTGACATCGTACACCATCGCGCTACGCATCGCCGATGATGTGAGGCAATCCGTCATCGACACCGTCATTCGCCGACAAGATGGCGCGGTCGAATGCCTTGCCGAGGCCTGAGTGGCGTTCGACTTCGCCATAGCGAAGTACAACAAGGCGCGCTTCCGATTCGAGTCACTCTAGTACGACGGTGTGGCCGCTGGAGCTACTACCCATGGAGCTACTACCCAGACGACTCCCGGTGACCTCCGGTGATGTAGTATTAGGTGTTTTTATTCATTTTTATAGTTGATTCGGCGATGTTCCGGCAATGTATGCTATGCGGAAACGTAGAAATTGGAAATATCTATATATGCCTTAGGTCGATTTCATATGCTATTTTGCTTTTGCGACGATTCACATATGGAAAATAGCACTTCAATTTATGGAGGATGTGAGAAAGTTGCTCTTAGTTCGTAATTTTGGTTCCAAATTGTATGAAGTACCAAGTATGCCTCGTTGACTAGGAGTTTACCCGAGTTTCCTACTAATTTTTACAAAAAAATTAGCACTATTTATATTCTTCTATGTCAACCTTTGCGTAGTCATGTAATCATAGTCCTAGACATTTCTACTTTGAACTGTTCATTTATGGTTGCATTCTTTATTCAAAATTTACAAAAAAAAACACATGGGGTCTGCCAAGCCAAGGATACTTTTCAGCACACTGTTGTTACAGAATGAACGACCATACTATAACCCAATCGGTGGTCCATAACAGAATGTAATCAATGTGAACATAGTTCACTGCTCCACTCGAGCTGAGTTAGGACTTCCATGCCCCTTAATCATGAAGTACTCCCAACTATGCCGTCAAGTCATCGTCTGATGTGGAAAACTTTTCGAAAGTATACTTGAGATCTGACCTGAGACTTGGAGAGTGAAAGGCACAGCGCACCACGTACTACGCCAGTCAGCAGCCACTGGTGCTGTTTCCGTTTCAAGCTCTGACATTAAAATCCACGAGTAAAAGGAGGTTGTTTCATGACCATTCCTCAGATGTAGGGCATGGTCCTTCCTCTGACGCTGGAATTATTGATGATCGAAGTTGCATTGGTGTCGATGCAGGTGAACAATGCCGCCGTGTCGTTCAATGAGATCGACACCAACTCGGTGGAGCACGCGGAGACGGTCCTCAGCACCAACTTCTACGGCACCAAGCTGCTGACGGAAGCGCTCCTTCCTCTTTTCCGGCGATCGCCGGCCACCAGCCGGATCCTCAACATCAGCTCGCAGCTTGGACTTCTCAACGTGAGTGCCCCCATAATCCCACATGACTGATCCCATGCATGTTCTTTCAGATCAGATCGATAGTCAATACGGCAACACGTCGTTGCTATATTAAAAACAATACGGCAACAGCATGTTGCAATCTTCAAATATTGCTACTACCTCCGTTACAGTTTACAGGCCGCGCGTATCCCTAGGTCGCCAATTTAACCAACATAAAACATGATATATATTATAAAAAAATATTATCATAAAGTTCAGATGTTCTATTTTCATGTGGTATAATTTTTATAAGATATGTCTTATGTTATGTTGGTCAAATTGGCGACCTAAAGATACGCGTGTCTTATAAACTATGACAGATGTAGTAGCAATATTTGAAGATTGTAACAGGTTGTTGCCGTATTGTTTTTAATACGGCAACGACGTGTTGCCGTATTGACTAGCCTATATAACGCTAGTAGTTGCAGACTACGTATCTGTCATCAAGTGTGAATGCACGTGGCTAGGTCCGTATAGAGACAAGGATTATTTTCAAGTGTGCCTCAAAGCATATCGCCATCAGCAACGCCAGCCTATTGCATTGTCTATTTGTGCTCCACACAATGCATATGTGTCCAAATTAAGCCATTTGAAATTCCAAGTCTTTTCTTTCCTTACCGTTGACAGAGCAAATCAAAGGTGGGTAGGTGCAAAATTTCTTTTTCACAAAACTCCAAGTTTGCTTTAGCTCTTCTATTTAAAGGTTCTCCAACCTGTACCTGCATACCTTTCAATAGTACAGTACAAAGTTTGGTGTTAAATCCTGCCCACCACTATATCCTTGAGTAAAAAAAATGGGTCATTCGAAAGGAACCACATCCAGCTTTTTCCTATTTATAAATAGTATGTTCCAAATTTTAGTGCATAACATGATCTCATGGCAAACAGCGACACATGTAATAAATAAATGGCATTGTCAATAAAATGATCATAAACTGTTAGAAATACATGGGAGAATGGGAAAGGATTTTTGTGATTTGGGTACACCGGAATACACTTCACAAAACTCAGCAAAAGGAAAAGTAACATATTTTGTGTCACATACACTGGTGGGGATATGTACAACTCAAGGGGGGCGTGCCCCCCCCCTCCCCCAAACATCGATGATTTTTCTTTTTCCGCAAGTTGTCATAGTATTTTAAATAACATCGGCAAGTTTCAACTTAATACATGTGTGCTTGTTTTTCCTTCTTCTAAAATAGGCAAAACTCTGAAATACTTTTGTTTTGGCTATGTTTGAGCAAAGCTATAGAAAGTGGGTACACTAGAATCGAGGATCGGCATATTATTTTGCTAGATTAGGAGTGAATATAGTGTTACTATCTTGTTGGCAGCTAAATAAGCTATGTAAGAGAATCACAAAATGGCAAACTAGTACTCCCTCCGTTCCAAAATAACTGTCTTAGCCTTAGTACAATTTTGTATTAGAGCTAGTACAAAATTAAGACAGTTATTTTGAGACGGAGGGAGTATTATAGAAGAAAAAAAACAATAGGGCAATCTATAGTAATGATAAAACCAATTATAGGTCATAGCGCTGAAAGTTGATTACAATAGGATATGAGCAAATCTGATTAATGGGCAATTATTAGCCAATTGAAACTTGGAGTGAATATACCATGCCAAGAAAGAACCTATCTAGTGTTTTCGAAAATAGCCAATGGGTCTCTGGTCCCATTGTACCCGAATAAAAAAAAGAGTAAAAAATATATGTTTTTTCTATAAGAGTAAAATGCACCGTAGGTCCTAAAAGTATTCAAGGTGTCATCTAGGTCCTAAAAGTTCTAAAATGCACGTCCAAGTCCTAAAACTAAATAAATTGTCCATAGCAGGTACTAAACGTGGCTGACCAAGCCATGTGGCAACTTAAACGTGGCTAACCAAGACATGTGGCAACGCAAGCAGAGCTGTTTTGGCACAAAACATCAGTACTTGTTGACGATAACTGTCGCATCCCATCTCTAGTTGTGATGATTCAAAAAGTAAAATCATCCTTCTCAATAGGACGGACAAATTATAGTCAACAAGCAGCAACTCAGTGTAGATATATGATCATGAGAGCAATAAGGTCTACATCATCATGATCATGCATCATTTTCTAACATCCCAGATAAGGTCTAAATTCAGGTTTCTTTTACAATAGAACCGTACACAAAAAGGAAGATCAAGGATGTGCAAGTAAACCAATAGCACTGACTTCATGCATAAGGTTTAGCTCAACACATCATATTTTCTTTTATCATGTCCAAAATGCAAAAAAAAATTTCAACTGTGTGGGAATCCAAGTCGTCAAATCGCCCAGGCTTTTCCTCTGCGCTGGTCAAGTTGCCACGCGGCCTGATCAGACGCATTTAGGACCCGCAGTGGATAGTTGATTTAGTAGTTACACTAGTATAAAAAGTTTTGCGACTCCTGGATCAAGGAAATAAAATATTGATTAGAAAAAATGTGAATACTAACTTTTATATAGTTTTGATTTTGTTTCTTCTCGTCCAGAATATCGTGATAGTCATTTTTTGCGAAACTTTTTATACGAGTATGACTCCTGATCTTTGAGTAAAAAAAAAAATCAGAAACTTTTGACTTTTTATTTTTTCTAAAAATGTTTACCAAATCAGGTACCCAGTGTTTATCTTACGATACGTTTACGAATGTGCAGAAGGTGCGCAACCCGTCGCTGACGAGTCTGCTGCTGGACGAGGAGACCCTGACGGAGGCCAAGATCGAGGGCATGGCGGCGCAGTTCCTGGAGCAGGTCAAGGACGGGACGTGGGCGGAGCACGGGTGGCCCAAGGTGTGGACGGACTACGCCGTGTCCAAGCTGGCCCTCAACGCCTACACGCGCGTCCTGGCGCGGCGGCTGCAGGCCGGCGGCGAGCGCGTCAGCGTGAACTGCTTCTGCCCCGGGTTCACGCGGACCGACATGACCAAGGGCTGGGGCAAGCGCACCGCCGAGGAGGTGGCCGACGTCGGCGCCCGGCTCGCGCTGCTCCCGCCCGACCAGCTCCCCACCGGCACCTTCTTCAAGTGGTGCACGCCGCAGCTCTACTCCAAGCTGTGAGACTAATGAAACAGTCGTACCGGAGAAGAGATTCGGCCCGATGTTGTTAATTTGCACGTCTGGTGCGTGGCGTGGTCGTTGCTACTTCGTAGTAGTAGTACGCATGTGTTGATGCCCTCATGTAAGTTCGCTCGTGTCAGTGATGGAGTACATATTTTGTTTCAGTTTAGCCATTGTTTGTTGCTAGTCTGCTGCTCCGAACGAACCCTAGTGAGGTGTTTGGTACATACGCTTAGAACGTGTTTGGTAGATTGCATTAGGTTCAATCCGACCCGCACCGGAAGAAATCGATCCGTTTAGTTGTTTGGGCTGCATCCAGACATTTTTAAAAAATCATATATTTTACTATTTGCTAAATTACAAAATATATACAGTTTTTTTTAATATATCGTGTAGTCGGTCCAGATGAAACTGACTGCGTCCAGTTGGCCCCGCCAGAGTCAACAGAGCTCAGCCGGCCTAGGCGGAGCCGACTGGTGTGGCTCACCCATCGGTCTGACTGTGGCCGACATCCTAGTTGGCCCAGCTTACTTGAAAGCCCAACTCACGGCCCGGTAGCCCAATTGGATATACGTTTGACTATTAATTATTTTTTCATACACTTTTTCTAATTTTATTTTATTTAAAAAATATATTATAACAAATAAATAAACTTTACTAAAACATGATGAACAATTTTAAGAATAGAAATACATTTTCTAAAAGAATTTAAAAATTATATACTACAGAAAATATATTAACACATGAAGATTTTAAAAAAATTATATTAATATTACTACTCTAATAAAAATATATGAACATTTTTTTAATATTATTTTTATTACATATATATGAACACTTTTCAAAATAATACAAGTAAAATAAATTCCATAAGTATTAATAGAATTACATGAATATTTTTTATAATTACAATTATACACTTTATTTATTTAACAAAAATGAAAATAATTTTTTAATTACTTGAACTTTTTACAAATTATTACTTTTATAATTATTAACAATATTTGAGATATTGTAACCCCATTTAACTCTGCGAGTGTTCTTGGACTTGATAATTTATGTATTCAAAGTACACAATGAAGAAAGGTGGTTAAACTCGTTGGCACAATGTTAATTTTTCTTTTTATTCAAGTGGTAGACAATATAGAAAGGTGGTAGGCAGTGATAATTTATGCATTCAAGTGTTAGCTTTTCTTTTTCTTTTTTGTTATAAAAATAAATCATTTACATTATATAATAGCAATCACAATAAATATTCATGTAATTCTATTAATACTTATGCATTTTTATTTTGTTTCTATTATTTTGAAAAGTGTTCATATATATGTAATCAAATTAATATTTTGTAAATAATAATATGTTTTAATAATATTATTAAAATAGTTTTTAAATGCTTTTAGGAAAT
Source organism: Bromus sterilis (assembly GCA_950022295.1). Classification (NCBI taxonomy): domain Eukaryota; kingdom Viridiplantae; phylum Streptophyta; class Magnoliopsida; order Poales; family Poaceae; genus Bromus; species Bromus sterilis. Next base: position 40,189,901 of record OX465596.1, on the reverse strand, counting down.
GTATTTCTAGTCTTAATTTTTTATCATGTTTTAATAAAGTTTGTGTGTTTGTCAAAATATTTTTCATTTATTAGAAATAATTTAAAAAAAGGTGTGTGGAAAAATAATCAATAGCCAAGGGTGCAACCAAGTTCTACTGCCGACCACTGTTGGGCTATCGTCACTCGCCACAGCCAGGCCAACTGCTTGGTGGGCTGCGAGCAACCAGTCGACTCCGCCTAGGCGGATTGGGCTCTGTCAGCTCTAGCTGGGCCAATTGGGCCTAGTCAGTGTCGCCCAAGCCGACTATACAATATATTTGAAAAAAAATTAAAATTGTTTATTATTTCTGTAATTTAGTAAATAAAATGTATTATTTTTAAAATTTTATCACGTATACGTATATGCATCCGCACGAATCTTAAAGTAGTCCCCAGTCAGGTTCGCTAGGAACGGTAGAATCGACCGTTTTGGCGAGCGAGACTCTAGTGATAGGGGTAGGTCTCGTTGCACGAGTGAATACAAAAGGAATGCAAGCTCCGGTGCCTAGTTGTCTCCTACCTCCACTAACCTCATGTCTAATCCCTTTCCTTCCTCCCTTTCGATTTACACAATGACACTTTGATTCGATAACATGAGGAAGGGGACGAACCGGGAAACGGCAACTACGGCGTCATGCATGTCAAATGTGGATTGAGCTTAAGTGACTTCACTAAACCTGACTTTGTCTGTATGAAATGGACCAACCACCTGTTGAACGTGTATGTCGTACACCCAAAGACGGATGCAATAAGCCACTAAAGCAGCATTCATTCAACGTGGCGAAAATTATTGTTTGACCTTTTGGTCAAATTTTAGCACGTTTTGACCCCTCTTCAATAGTTAGCTTGGATTTGACTTTTTTGATACCGTCATTCAAGCTGACGGTTATGTTTCATCACATGTCATCAATCAAGGCAGTGGTAGGATCTAGTCAATTTTGAAACGACATGTGCTCGTCGCAAAGGCCAATTGACTTAGCCGGTGACGCCAGCCTATCTATATCTCTTATATAAGGCAAAACCCCATTAAGATGCATTTAAGGTGTCTATCTCAACATGCAAGCTATCCACATCACCCACTATTGTATCCAATCATTTGTTTATGTCATCCACTAACAAAATTCAACTAACATGCATTTGGGGATATCTATCTCAACATGCAAGCTATCCACATCACCCACCATTGTATCCAATCATTTAACCATGCATCACTAACAAATTCAACTAACATGCATTTGTGTATCTATCTCAGCATGCAAGCTATCCACAATACTCATTATTATATTCAATAATTTATTCATGTCAGTCACTTTCATTTACATGAATTTTATACCCTTCCAATTAACATTGTAGGTGTCTATCTCAGCATGCAAGCTATCCACTTCACCCACTATTGTATCCAATCATTTTTCCATGTCATCCACTAACAAAATTCAACTAACATGCATTTGGGGATATCTATCTCAACATGCAAGCTATCTACATCACCCACTATTGTATTCAATCATTTAACTATGACATCCACTAACAAATTCAACTAACATGCATGTGTGTATCTATCTCAACATGTAAGCTATCCACAAAACTCATTATTATATTCAATAATTTATCCATGTCACCCACTTTCATTTACATGAATTTTATACCCTTTCAATTTACATTGTAGAGTTCTTATAAAAATTTACCGGGATATTTTCTAGTTTTACTCTATCGCAATCGCAAGGACCGCCACTAGCTACGACGTAAGCCTTTGCCACGAGCAGACGACGTTTAAGCATTGACTAATTTCTATCGGCATTGACTATGTAGTCCGTCTATCCTATCGCCGAGCTACGTGATGATAGGAAAATGGTAGATCCGACTAAAATTTCAAAATCAATGAATACACCGTGTTAAACTTTCATGCAAGGGTGAAAAATGACTTTGGTCTCCAATGCCGCAATGATGCCACGTGACCAAACGCCTCTCACGGCACATTCCAAGACTCGAACATTTCCCAACACTCCACGGCGTGTCAAGTCTGCAATCGCAAACATTACTGGCACACGAGGACATAACAAGTCGATCTCACTGTTAGTACAACACTCCGTACTTGTTTTTCTTTGAGTAAACTAGCAAATATGCATGTGCGTTTCAATGAAAAAAAAAATGATACTTTTTTAGCCCAACAGCTACAAAACGTGGATGTAAAAAAATCATTTATGCGTGAAATTTCCTCGCCATGCACCACTACTCCCGCACCCGTCGAGCCCGCCGCTCTTCGCTTCCTAGGGTCGACAATCGCGACTGCCGCTATCGCCGGTGAGCTCACTTCACCACTGAACTTGCTTCTCTGTCGCTATCCAACCACCCCGACCATCCCATGGCCTCCCCAACATCACATCCCCTCTCAACCTTTTCACTATCAAATCTTTTACATTTTAGATGGTTCTAAAAATATGGGTATCCAATTTTAAATGTGTTGTAAAATCAATATTTTATTGTTTACCTAAATATTATTTCTTTTGTACCTAAAATATAATTGACTAGCCAAAAATTTAATCTGATATTTTAGATGCTCTTAATGCCTGATCTATGGAGTACCATTCTTGCAAAATCTAAAGTCAACCATAAGTCTTGCAGTACTTCTTTCATCGCTCCATACATGTCACCAATTCCGTTTAATTAGGTCACCAGTAATGTTCAAGATATCGCTTATCGTTAACTTATCGGTCGACCCAAGAGAAGAGATAAATCGTCTTATCGACCGATTTATCAGTTATATCGGTCGACCATTTATCGGTAAGGTTTTTCTTAAAACTCAGATTTCCTAAAGGAAATAATTTAAAATATTCTATATTAATATTACACACACGTGACAAATAAGTGTTTTAAGCATTCAAAATATGCTATATTAGTGTAGAAGTAATAATATTACACTTACATACACGCAAGGACACATGTTAATCGCAGGAGCGACTGTTGGAGCACCCAAAATCTATCGCTATCGTGAGGGATTTGTCCAGTCTCGTTCTGTGGCTCGCGGGGACGAAGCGGGGATTTTTTTTGCGATTTAAGACACATGGATCCCACAATTTATCGGTGAAAATCAGCCTGACAGCCGATAAATCGGTCAGACCGATAAATTAGAGCGATATGCTTTTATCGTATCGGTGGAACCCCGATAAGTGATATTTCAGCCGATATATCGGAATATCGGACTATATTTGTAACAGTGGTCACCACACATATATAAAGGTTAATTAGCTAATCATGTAGAGAGGTGTAGCTGCGTACATTTTTAGAAAATAGAATAGAGCCCTTGCATTGCAACAAATGAATTTGGCATCCTGCTTATAAAAGGGCAAATGCTAGATCTATTGCCATGACAGTGAAAACAATAATGAAAAGAACGATTTAAAGGATGATGGACGATTGAACTGAGGAATAATTATTATTTTATTAAAAAAATCATCAAACTCAAGCATTCATACGTTTAGATTCTATATTTTATTTTCATGTGATAATTAAGGAAACATAATATAAAAAAGTATTAATAGGAACAGCCTAGCTTGTGGTCGCTCGGCCGCTCGTCCAAGAGCGAGGTCGCGAGTTCGAGACCTGCGCGAGCCCAATTTTTTAGCCTTTTGCAAGGATTTGTTCGTAAATAAATAAAAAGTTGAGGGTTCTTCTAAAAAAAAGATACAATGGTCACTGACAGCGGGTCCGAGCTGTTAGATACAACATCTATACGTACTAGTAGAAAGCCCGTGCGTTGCTACTGGCTTTTAAAATATTTTGTTGCAGTTATATATAAACATAACGTATGTTAATTTTTAGATATACAGAAAAGATAGACAGTAATAATCGGATAATAATAAAATCGACTTCACTTGCGATGTAGGTTGATACAAAATAATATAATTTGACGATGTATACATTGATAGTGATGATCCAACTAATAATCTGTTATGAATTAAGATCTATTTGATGCACTTAAGATATTCCGGTACAATATCAGTAATACTGTATTTAGCTTCATTCGCATGATGTTTTAGCAAGTATAATACAATATTTTTCCTCAATTCATAACCATCTGCACAAGTAGTATATGTAATTAACACAAATATTTGAGGTGCAGGGTCTACAAATATGTAATGGAGAATATTCCCTGTGCAAACCGGATGAACCAATTCTTTACCGTGAGCATATAATCAAAAGCAAAATAGCCACACACATCCCTGCAATTGAATAAATTAATATATCCTAAATATGGTGATAACAAAAATTGATTGTATCTTGAATGTTATGATAGTGAAATATATAAATTTACCTGTCTGTGCTCGTTGGAATACCAGTATAAAATATGTGTTGCCATCTAGATATATCAAAATTTCAACCGGGTTGTGCTTTTCGAGTGTGTCACTGAATTCTCTTACGAATCTTTGTAATTTCACGAAATGCTTCAGAATTTTAATCTCTGGCGACTCTGATGTATGGAGAGGGTCTAGAATATATACACAACATGCATGTCCGTCGATTACGTAGAAGATATATCGGCGAATGAATGCAAAATTAAAAAATGAAATACGTGGATGAAATTACCAGACAATACATCTCCTGTCCAACATTTCATATAAATAAGGACAAACAGTCCACATGTTGCACTAAAGTATTACAAAGTGATGTTTTAGGATATCATCCAGAGGAATCACATAAACAAACTATATAAACAAGCCATAATGTTCATTCTTTTTATCAATCTTGTTTTGACAATAGTTTTTATTACATGATGTCTTTGTGTTCATGAATACCGAAAGAGGAAAGGCAGGATACCCATGTGTTGCCATGGAATATAAACATTGATTAAAAATAATCTAATTTAGAAATGTGATGAACATATAATTTTTTTCATTCATACATTGAGACGAATAATGATCCTCTCTTCTACTTCTTTACTCCTTGATAATTTTCAATTTTTCATGTCTCGTTAAGCACCCCTCCTATAGGAAGACAGCACAACTTATTTCTCCTCATCCATCATTCTCCTAACCAAAAGAAAAAACTTAACAAAGACTAATTTACAAGCTAGTGCGCTCAGGCATGAGATTAAATTGCTCCCACATAATATAAGAAAACATAGAAAGTTGTCCTACTTCGGGTCAGCGATGGAGGAGCCATTCGTTGTGTGCCTTGAACATCTTGATGTCATGCTAGACTTCTTTGATCCATACATTTGGGAATGAAACTCTGTTGCCGCTGCCATTCATCTCAATCAGGGTCGTCACCAGAACATGGGCTTCCTCGCCATACTCCTGTATCAGTTCCTTGATGTTCCTGTCATCCTCCGTGATCACTTCTTGCACATGAATATGCATGTTGTACATCATCGATGATCCTAATAAATATGTATATACAAGTTCATGCTAACAAGAATTCAGTATAAAAATAACCATCACTAATTTTTGTCTTCTATATATACATTTTAACCGTGATTGGAATGATGCAAGGAGTAAGACATGAACCTATGTTAGCAACTCATGTTCCAAATGCATGTTTGGCATTAGTTGTCTTTTAAGCATGTTGTACTACATATTTCATAGAACAAACAAAAATACCCTGTTATGATCAAACTAAACAAAAATAGGTGCCCACCAAGGTGATTGTTCAAAAAAATGGCGTCTCACTAAATATATTTTTCGAGAGGCTGACGCCATGAAAACCTCGTATATTGAAGATTTCGTCAAGGACTAAAAGTTATTACAAGACTTAATTAGTTTACATGTTCTCGATCAATTGAAGCCTCCAAAACTATATAAACGCTCATCGCATCTAGCACTTGAAACTGAATTAGCAAGTTATTCACGACGACCTTTTCGCAGGACGGGTAGATATTCACAATCGGCGCGGCCCTAGGAGACGGGGCGAATAGCTTGGAGCTTGCTGGACGTGCTTCCACCGACCGCTTCAGGTCCAGGAGCTCATGCTTCAGCTGCTTGTTCTGGTCGGTCAGGCTAGCTCTTGGACCACAGCTTCAGGAACTCGCAGTCTACCTATGTCTGCTTCAGCTTTGTTCTATTTTTTCATTTACATGCAAACATTTTAGGACAACATTTCATTTGAGCATAGAAAACCTACTCTTTCTTATCTTTATCACACCATGCATACTGAATTACTGATTTATTACTCCTTAGTAGATTACCAACATTTTAGTACCTGGCTCTTCTATTTTGGAACCACACTTCCACTTGGCTGGAGCTCAGATTCCACCGTGCAAGCTCTTGCTTCTGAACCTGTATGCCACACAAACATCAAAACACAATATTTTCAATAGCTATTGCTTGAATCAGAAAATAGAGGGCTCAAAAAACGGTTTCCACATGGTTACATACATGAGAAAGTATGGTGCGGACACGGAAGCGGTCTTCCAGCAAAGCGCACTGTTCCTTGGTGAGCCGGAGCTTCTTCCTTCGGCCCCTGCCGACAGTCGCTGCCGCCGCTGTCGCTCAGACATGGAGCGTTCTACAAGGATGATCGACCGTCCTTTCTCGCACCTTTCCCTCCCGTCTTTCTCTCGCCGCTTCTTCATCTCCATCCCGTCTTCTTTTCCACGATGCGGGAAACGAGTTGAACCAGATGATAATCGAATGGCTCAAGATGTCGATTGTTCTTCAATCGCTACATCTTAAATCAACTCTAGGTCAAAAACCATGGAAACATCAGTAAGATATAAAACTATGTTAGTGTGAAAATAACTAAGGTAAATAAATGGACTAATTTGGATCTTTCTAATACAGATTGATATATTAACACGGTTTCCAAGAAAATAAAGTGCAGATTCTAGGATCATGCATCATATCATACCTTTGCATACTCGGACAGACTGGTTGCATCTAGAATAATTAAGCTCCCAATGCTAGCAAGTAATGGTTATACATTGCTAGAATCAACTTTCTGGCCTATGGTGTTGGAAAATTGCTCTGACAGGACATACAATTTAAAGCAAAATAATTGTAGGTAGCCCACAGATTTCAATTCTCTGGTTGCAACTTGCAAGTATTCGTCGCTGGTGGAAGCAAGGACGTTGAAGCTGAGCATTAGGGCGCTCATGGATGCCAATGAGGAGTTCGTCGGTAGCGGCCTGATTCTGTCCTCATCTTGGCTGATGCTGAACCTGAATGAAGGCGACACCATAATGGGTTGAAATCCTAGAAAAAATGGAGACCTCACCCCCAGCCGGAGGCCTGGTGCTCTGAGGTCACTGCGCCTCCTCAATCTCCGGCGTGCAGCTTTTTTTTCATGGAGGAGCAGCAGCGTAGATCGATGGGCGTGCAGAACGATGATGAATCCGACTCTCGCCTACTATTCTTTGACACCCATCGAGCGTACTGCTGCTAGTCACTCAGATTTTTACGCCCCCGGTTCCGGCGATGGCGAGCCCGTAGTGGCCGATTACAGGATTTTGATAGACCGGATCAAATCGTATTTGATAGGGTCCTGATTTATTTCCTTTGGAAGAATGGGCTACGAAGGATGAAAGGAAAGTAAAGGAGGCGAAACCTACGAAACTGAAACTACCATCACCGAAATAATGGTCATCAACCTTTAATTGCGGGAGGACGTGATTTAAGGGCGTGCTATCGATCGAAAGCGAGGGAGTTCAGCGTACGATGTACGGACGTACTATCACCGACCACAGACTCCTCTTTGGGAGTAGAGATAAATACCATTTTTTGCAACAATCTGCTTTTATCTTGGTACAAATTTACAATTTTTTTGAAAAGTGACACCAATCCTAAATACGGCCCCAATTATGATACTCTTTTGCAATTAACTCCACTCCACGGCGTGTCAAGCCTGCAATCGTTAAACATCGCTGGCACAGGAGGAGGACATAATAAGTCGATCTCACTGTTTGTAAACACTCCGTACTTGTTTTCTTATTAAGTAAAAGAAGGGGTTTCTCCCTTCCGAATCTAGTAAATAATTGACCCAACGGATCTAGACAAAATGAAAATATTCCTAGCGACATGTGATGCATGATTAAGCATGTGGCCAGCTGGGCTTACCCTAATTTCATCCACCTCGTTGCGTCTAATTCTAAGGTACACGGTGGCTTCGTCCAGAGAGTATCACACACATCCAGGTATTTTGTCAACAATCATCATCACCGTGAGCGGTGAGCCCCGTCTTTGGGCATCTCGAGGGGCGTTGTGCAGGGGAGCGAGCGTGGCATGCATGTTAGGGAGGCACGTAGATTCAGACACTTCGTACGCGCGCGGCACATGAAACCAAACAGGCACAGGGACAGGGACGCCGTGCCCTGCCTGCGATGCAATTGCAACCGCGCGCACGGAGCGGAGCCCTCGATATTATGCGCGCGCTAGCTCTCGTCGCACGCACACATCAGAGCGAGCAGAGCAGACGGCTCACCTGCCGGGGGCCCGGGAGGCATGCACGCAGAAGAGCTCGTTGCGCATCCGGCCGGGCATTATTTGACGGGCTCGCGCCGGCGGGTTCGGCAAGGGGACCGGACAAGACAAGGGCTCCTTATTATTGTGCTTGGCCTTGGCCCGTTTCCAGGCGACCTTTCGCCTCCTCCATGCCTCTACTCCTACCCGTCACCTTTTTTAGTTTTTTTATTTAAGGCGTCGGATTCCCCCGGCTACGACGCGATATGGTACTACTAGCATGCATGCATCCATGGAGCGAGCTAGTACCAAAAGTGGACAGCTAGGCCAGATAGAGGTAGCAACCACCGTATGTAGCCAACCACCATGCATGCATACCTTCCACATGCAGTAACTACGATAACATACTATATGGGGGTCGATGCAGATAGGTAGCCTCGCATAGTAGCATGCACTGGCCAAAGTTGCGATCCACGGCATACGTACGTTGGCACGTCGCTATGCTAGCTAGCCGACTTCCCCGTTGGAAGCTTTTGTCACTTAGAAACTTGCGTTCCTACGTCCTCAATTATATATCGATCTAACTTCTAAGGAGCAGAGAGCTGTTAGTTCGACCGTGCTGCCGAGACGTACAGCATGCATGCATGTGCGTATGGTTACTTTAGAGTGCGAGTCTACGACAGTAGTTGTACATCCTGTGAAGTTCTAGCCGGTTGTTGGAATTGCTGTATATATGTATGCGTACCAAATGGCTTACTTAGTCACACACGGTGATGGAGTGTCACTCATAACTGAACACTAGACACACATGGCCGTCAAATGATGGGATTAATGAATGACGTGTCTTGTTTCTTTTTCCAAACGCAACATGCATGCAGTGTTGGTTTGACAGTTCGTTCGAGAGTGGAGTTAGCGCCCACATCAGCACATCTCCATGCGATCACTACAACTCTAGCTATTCTACGCCGTGGATACTTCCCTTCTCAGATAGAGATGTATGATTCGACCTACCCTATGGACAAATTTACATGGAGGCACTTTTTAAACGGCTTTGCTAGGTCTCAGTCGACTGAGACTTAGTTCGGTGCAAAAAAAAATTCTATTATTTTTAAAGGTCCCTTATTGTTATGGTCGATGAGCGTGGAGTCGTGGACTCCGAAGACGTTGCACATTCTGTATCATCATTTAACCAGGAGGTACGCTGTCATGGTCAAGACATAGCCACACACGTGAGCCCGGCAAGGCAAATCATTTGCAATCCCGGGGCCACGGAATAGTACGGATATGCCGAGATCCAACACCACTCCAACAAGCAACAAGACATGCAAAAGTTCTAGCTTCTCAGAAACAATTCTGACACTGGTCACAAGCAGAGTAAATACAAGTAGTAGAACTGTTGAAGCACAGGTTTCATGCAGTACCAGCGGTGCATGCATGGATGGACACGGCCAAATGCCGCCGTGTCGCCGTGCAGCAGCGCAGGCGTTTATATACCCTACGCGCCCTCAAGGTCACGGCCAGACCCACTCGATCGCGCAGTATCGCGCTCCGTCTTTATTTCGTCGTGCGGACACGGACACAATTCAAGTCCGAACGCAGAGCACGAGCCGCACTGTTCCCATCTCCACTGCCGACACCTCCAGTGAGGAAGAAAATGGCAGGCCCGCCGAGCCTCGCTCTGTTCTGCCTCTTGGCGTCGTGCATTGCGCTCACCGCCGATGCCAGCCGGCGGGAGCTCGGCATCAGCATCGGCAACGGCAAAGGCGGGGGGATAGGCATCGGGATTGGGATTGGGATTGGCGGTGGTGGCGGCTCATCGTCGCCGACGCCGACGCCGCCGTCGTATTCCGGGCCCAAGGCGTCCGACTTCGAGAACGAGCGGATCTACAGGGCGTACCTGGTGATCCAGAGATTCAAGCAGACGGTGACGTGCGACCCTCAGGGCATCACCCGCACCTGGACCGGCACCGCCGTCTGCAGCACCACCTCCTACCTGGGCTTCTTCTGCGAGAAGCCGCCCAACGTCAACGAGCGGGCGCTCGCGTCCGTCGACTTCAACGGCTACAAGCTGGAGGCCCCCACGGTGGAGGGGTTCGTGGACGCCCTCCCGGACCTCGCGCTCTTCCACGCCAACTCCAACGACTTCGGCGGCGTCGTGCCCAACCTCAGGGCGCTGCAGTACTTCTACGAGCTCGACGTCAGCAACAACAAGCTCGCCCACTGCACCTTCCCCACCGACGTGCTGGGGATCACCAACGCCACCTTCGTCGACATCCGGTTCAACACCTTCTATGGCGACCTGCCGGCGGGGCTCTTCAGCTCCTTCCCCGTCGTGGAGGCCATCTTCGTCAACAACAACAAGTTCTCCGGCTACATCCCGAGCAACCTCGGCGACTCGCCGGTGAACTACCTCGCGCTCGCCAACAACCAGTTCACGGGGCCCATCCCCTCCTCCATCGGCCGCGCCTGCAACACGCTCCTCGAGGTGCTCTTCCTCAACAACAAGCTCAGCGGCTGCCTCCCCTACGAGATCGGCCTGCTCGCCAAGGCCACCGTCATCGACGCCGGCACGAACCAGCTCACCGGCACCATCCCGGCCTCGTACGCGTGCCTGCGGAAGGTGGAGCAGCTCAACCTGGCCGACAACCTCCTCTACGGCGAGGTGCCCGACGCGCTCTGCCGGCTAGCCTACCCGTCGTCGGGCGGCCACCTCGCCAACCTCACGCTCTCCCACAACTACTTCACGTCGCTGGGTTCGTGCTGCTGGGCGCTCATCAAGCAGGGGAAGCTCAACGTCGACCGGAACTGCATCCCCTACGCGCCCAACCAGCGCTCGCACGAGGAGTGCGCCGGCTTCTTTCACCGGACCAAAACCACCTGCCCCGTCAGCACCTACGTGCCATGCCACCACAAGGGCTACGCCGCCGGTAAGGAGGAAGCCTCGCCGGCGGCGGAGGAGTACAAGTACCGGACGTACTCGGCGCTGCACCCGTGAGTCCGTGGCTCTCAGCAGTCAGCACGGCCGGCGAGGGCACACGTACACCTGCTAAAAAAAAACGGGGAAAGCACTGTGCGTCCCGTCGCGGCTGCTTGAATCGTTGCGATGGCTGGTTTCTGTTGATATTGTTCGTCGCGTGTGCTTTTCTATGCAATAATGTTTCCATTTTCATACTACCAGCTTAGGCATAAGATATCTTCAACGACATTCATCAAACGAAATTTCCCATTAGTTCACGGATACAGCAGACATCCTCATATGTCCTTTCCTATGTATGTTCCCTTTTTCGTACTGCGATGCATAAAATATCCTCAACGCTATTCATCAAATGGATTTTCCCATTTTTCTTTTGCAGACACATTTAAACAGACGTCCTCATATGTATGAAGAAATCGTGGTATCAGAGGAGTATATAGGACATAGTTATTCACAAATATAGGACATACTTTCAACCAAACGTAAACTAAAGCCATGTCAAGTAATATGGAACGAAGAGAGTAGTTTACAAGGACATAACATTTGTAGGAAACATAGGATTGTAAACCCTAGTGGCCACCAAAGTCCAAGTGCTTGTCGAAGGTGATGTAACCGTCATCGTGCCATTGTCCTAGGGAGTAGGGAGTGACAACTAGGATTGCGTGCCATTGTCCTAGGGAGTAGGGAGTGACAACTAGGATTGCGGCGAGGGCTTGGACTTAGACGATATTGCATCCAGACGCCTCAACGCCCTCCCGCATGAGCTTCGCCTAGATTCAGTGTCATTGGCGTGCATCTGACTCCTTGGTAGTCATCGAATGCCAGACCACCTCACAAATGGCATGTTCCTCCCTTGTGGCAAGATCGTCATCATAGGACATCGTTACATTCGAGCTCAAAGCGCCGTGCAAGGGGCTCAGTGAGGTGACACAACTTCTCGAGCCGCGACATGCTGGCGGGAATGGTGCACGACTACTATGTTTGCGACGCGGTGGAGGGAATGGGGCCACATCCCTCACCTAACGGCTCGCGAATAATCCACTCCTCCCTCCCCGTGAGCTCATACTCGAGAGGGTGTAGCTCTAGCGTGAGTTAGTTGATACCAATCCACTAGTTTTTTTAAATAAAGAAAGCTTCCTCTCCAATTTTATTTGTACCCAAACCACATTATCATTTACATACTACTCCCTTTGTTCAGAAATAGGTGTCACCGTTTTAGTTCTAATTTAAACTAAAACCACATCAACTATTTTTTAACAGGGGAAGTACTAGCCAAAAGCAAGGACTGGGATCCAATGACTTGCCCATGGCAAGTTACGCTATGACATGCGTCCAATATCTACCATCCAAATAAAATCCAATGCCTCAGATTGACCTAAGTCAAAATAGCCTACAGACACTTCACGTCTGAGTCATTCAGCCCAACAGAACATGAAGGGACTTCAAATTCAACCATTAGACAATGCAAAATAATAATTTTCAATCGTTGAATAGTGTGATCTCCATACATCTGGCATGAGGTAAATTACTATCTCACGTTTATGCATGTATTGTTGTAACTAAGTGTCTTATATTGTTGTAACTAAGTGTCTTAGAGCAACTCTAACAGATTCGCCATCCCGCCATTTCTTCATACATATATACGGGCATTTTGGTTGACGAACGTGTTTTGCTATCCAAACAGATCCCATAAATTTTGGTCGATCCGTAGAAAATATACGGATGGCACTAGTACAAAAAATCTCATCTATGATGTGCCAAAAATGATCTTCCTGATATGGGCATCCAACGCCAAAAATGGTCTTCCTGATGTGGGCACCAAATACCGATGGCGCTCGGACAAAGCACGCAATTGCTCATTTATCACATGCAAGCTTTAAGAAAATTTCAAAACAAAAAAATATCACCGCCGAACGGCGATCACGGCGTCCTCGTAGTCGAAGAGCGCGAAAAATCCGCCGACGAGTGTGGCGACGTCGCAGGAGAGCGCGGCGACGCCGCTGGCGAGCTCACGGACAACGTCTGAGAGCGCGACGTTGTCGTGCGTACGTTGTCAGAGAGTGTGCCAACGTTGCCGGTGAGCGTGCCAACGTCATCAAAGAGCCCAGCGAGGTCGCCGGCGAGCGTGCTCCGTCGACGTCACCAGCGAACGCGCGTACATCGTTGGAGAGCGCGGCAACGACGTCGGCGAGCGCGCGGGCGTCAATGGAGAGTGCACTCTATCTGTTTTTGAAGTGTGTGGGGTCGTCTTTTTGACCGCGCCGCCGACGAGTGTTGGTTTGAATTGAATCATACGTATATATGTCTTGGATTTGTAGTCAAATATGCCTTTTTCTCTAATGCGCACACGCGTGTGTATCATATAGTAATCGAGAGAAATGGGGGTAAAGAGCCGCAAGTTTGCTAGGTTTGATACAACTCACCTAGGTCCACTCCACGCCTACTCACACAGTACTCCTCACCCTCAACCCACCTTGCAAATGTCGAGAAGAAGAGGGAGCACTCGTCCCTTAACAAACCAGCACGCCGCCAGTTTCTCGCTTCCTCGAGAATACTCCTGCCAACCCGGTGAGGGGATGGAGGGAGGCCATTGAAAATGACACCGTTCCTGTGCTTCCACAATTCCTAAAAGACGAGCACCATGATATCCCGCACGTCTTTCTGATGCCCACCGTTCATGGCGTGGGTGGAGCACCAGGAGGCGAGGTCATCATCTATGGTTGGAGACCAATCCACATCGCCTAAGGCCTGACAAATACAAAACCACACTGTCCTAGCCAGCACACACTGAAGAAGCAGTTGATCTATGGATTCCTCACATTGATTGCAGAAGCGGCAGGAATCTTGGTGTGGAAGTCCTCGTCGCGCCAGGCGATCCGAGGTCCAACACCTATTGCGGAGTGCCATCCAGAGGAAAAAACGACACTGAAGGGGGGGGGGGGGCTATTCCACCATGTGAACTCAGGTGGGGGCAACTTGCCTGCCAGCGAACTTGGCGGCATAGGCCGACCTGACAGAGAATTCGACATTCTCCTCCCATGCCCAACGTAGTTTATCCATGACATCGTGATCCATACGGACCTGTGTAACCCTCTGCCATAGGTCCAGCTATGAAACCAACGAATCCGCCTCAAGGCCTGGGACTAGATCAAGGGCCTAGAGACCCTCCTCTACCACCTCCGCCACTGTGAGGCTCGCTCTCCTCGACGTCGAGATGCGCGCATATATGGACGAATCCAGTTCTGCAATTCGGGCTCCATTGATCCATCGATCCTCCCAGAATAGGGTCGATGCTCCATTCCCCACGGCGACCACGACCACTGCTTGGAAGAGGCAAGTGGCCTCGGCAGGTACCACAATGTCGTATTGATGCCTAAAATATTAGGCATGTATTGATGCCTAAAATATTATTTATCATGTAGTTTTGGGATTAATACGAGTAACAAATGTATTGTACAAGACTAAACAAAATCAACACACGAAAACATATTGTTGATACATAGGACATGAAGTGTACGTGCATAGGATGTTCTTATTTGGACCAATGTAAATCGTTGGATTTTGTTTCTACGGCTGATAGCTGGGTGCATGTCAACGGGTGACTTTCCATAGGCAAGTCAATGGAACCCAATTCCAAAAGCAGACAACTAAGAAAGAGCATGGGTAGCATATCTTGGGCTTACACAAGCAAGGACCTCAAGCCACAACAATTTATAAACAATAACAGAGACATATTACTGCCACCTAAGAAAGCAACATCACAAGACATATTTTAGAACAAACAAGTAATGACCAAAATCTCGCAAGAAAAACTATAAAGACAATACATACATTAAATAGGGAGGCTAGCAACAACTTCAATTTGCCATGAGACCCTGTTCGTCCCTACTCACCATTCATGTAGCACACTGAAGACTTCATTTGCTCTCATTTCGAATATTCTTACCCCCCATCTCAGAGCTATCTATTTTTTTCTATTTTTATGTAAAATCACCCACTCATCAAGACATCCATCACTCACATTTACATGAACACAAAGATCATGTATCCTTTAATTATCAAACATACCATATTTCTTAGGCTCCAAATACTCCAGAAAATATCTGAAACGCCAACCATTATTAGATGTTTCTCAAATTTACCAAATTTCTATATCCACACATTGAACATGCCATGTATGTGATCTCGCACATATACTAAAAGTACATTTCAAAATATTCCACAACATTCTAGAAGTAGAGTAGAATATTACATGAACGGGTGATTCATTGTTTCTTCCTTGCCACAAAATGGAAATGCTTTATTACAAATTCATCGCCTTTTCATTCGATTATCTTCGATTAAAATTCCTTTCTAAGAACCGACCACATAAAACTTTAATTTCGGATGGCATGTTAACTTTTCATAAAAAATATGAGGAAACTTGACCCTATCGTCAATCAATTCCTTACAATATGATATAACAGAGTATGTTCCATTCTTGCTCTCAAGGTCCACTTTGAAAGCACGTGGATGTCGCCTAGAGGGGGGGGGTGAGTAGTCGCTTCAAATAATTACGGTTTAGGCTTGAACAAATGTGGAATAAAACTTAACGTTTAATTTGCCAAGCAAGAAACCTAAATAAGCTAGATAAACAACTATGTGATAGCAAGATATATAACAAGAGCACTATGACCATCACAAAGTAGGTGCACAAGTAAATAGGTTGACTAGATGTTCAACAAGGTGAACAACCTATGGGACAAGCAATGCAACAATAATATGATCAAGCACAAGATAAACAAGGTAATAAGCTTGCTCAAATTAAAGGTAGAGATAACCGCAAGTGGAGACGATGGAGACAAGGATGTGTTATCGAAGTTCCTTCTCTTGCGAGAAGTACGTCTCCGTTTGGAGAGGATGTGGAGCACAATGCTCAACACGAAGGTCAACGAGAGCCACCCTATTCTCCTCACGCTCTCACCAATGAAAGATGATGTGATTCCACTATGGGACACTTGAGGGCGGTCACTGAACCCGTACAAACGGCAACCCTTGAGGGCGGTCATCGAACCCGTATAAATGCTCGGGGCTATCTCCACAACCGAATTGGAGGCTCATGTAGCGTCCCGAAGCTTTACACCACAATGATTGAGCTCCGCAACAACAATAAGCCTCTAGGGGCCAACGCACCCAAGAGGAACAAGCTCTAGAGTGCCAATGCACTCAAGAGTAATAATCTTCTCAACTTCACTTACTATAACGAATACTCGAAGATAACTCAAACCGATGCACCAAATGCAATGACAAGAGCACACGAAGTGCTCAAGTCCCCCAGTCTCAAATCCCACCAAAGCAACAAAAGCTATGGAGGAATATGAGAGGAAGAACAAGGATAACACTACAAAACTCCAAGATCTAGATCCACAAGGTTCCCCTCACTTAGAGGAGAGATGACTTGGTGGAGAATGTAGATCTAGATCTCCTCTCTCTTTTCCCTCAAAAAGGAGCAAGAATCATTGGAGGGATAGAGAGAAAGCAAGCTCCAAGAGGTCAACAATGTGGGGAAGAACTTTCACAAAACCGGTGGAGACAAAGGAGGAATAAGACCCCTTTTATAGGTCCCCACAAATCCAACCGTTATGTGCAGTCTCACCAACCACGATACTACTGATCCGGGAGCGGTAGTATCACGGTGCGGTAGTTCACACGGAGTACCGCAGGCACGGTACTACCGCGAGCAACACGGTACTACCGGCCCACGGTACTTCCGAATATTAAGTGTCGCAGTACTGCCGCTCGCAACAGAAGGCTTTGCGGTAGTAGCACGGTACTTACATCCGGTACTACCGTGGCGCGGTACTACCGCGATCAGCCCGGCACTACCGCCCTGCGGTACTTCTGAATATTAAGTGTCGCGCTACTTCCGATCGCAACAGAAGGCTTTGCGGTAGTAGCACGGTACTAATTTCTGGTTCTACCGCGATGGCTTCGGTACTACCACCCTGGTAAAACCAGGGAGCCCTTAGCAGATAAAAATGAACTCCAAATGAAACAGGAAAACTCTGAACTGCCATAACTTCTGCAAATGAACTCCGATTAAGGCAAACTCAAGCTTGATGGAAATATTCAGAAGAGGAAAGACGAAAGTGTCAAACAAATAGAGGTGTGAAGCCTATAATCGAGACAAACCGGTAAATCTCCCACATCTAAAAACACAAAAGAAGATACATATGAAATCCGTTTCCAATGAACACGAGCTTGTCATGAAGAATACCACAAGCTCAAAAACTCACAAAGAGAAAAGCCAAACAAGAACCAATAAAGATGATGCCAAGGATGCAAAGGTTTGAGCTCTCCACGAACGATTCGGCCTAGCCTATAACCCGGTCTCCTAACTACCACAAGAGAACGGTAAACTAGACACCTATCTATCTCAAGCATTTGTCTTGCGCATAATCCACTTGAGCGCGATGATGACGATCATGTCTGCCTCAAGTTGGAACACCTTTCTTGGTTGCGCCGGCTCGATGAAGACTGGTAGATTGCTCCCCCATACTCCATTATGGGTGAGCCTCTTTTGGTCACATCTTCTCAAGACAATTATCACCTAATGGTCGGCAAGCTCCAAGCATATGATATCTTTATGATGCTCCTCTTAAACTTCTAAGACAATTATCACCTAATGGTCGGCAAGCTCCAAGGTATGATGCGGTTTAGTTCATAGTGGTAGTTTTATTGGCGGCGGTAAGGATTCCCACATCAGATGGTATTAATTTACCGAGCTATTTATTTCCCGAGATGACGGGACTTAACGGCGACCCCTTGGTATCCGCGGGATTAAAGATTGCGTTCACATTTTTTTTTGACTCGCTTGCCGATACGTCTTCCATGCTGACTGAAATGAGGATGAGAGAAATACCGGCTTTATAGATGGTCTAGCCTGAAGATGAAGATCTATTCTCGAGGAAGATTGCCACGAAGTCGGCCTCGCGCCAATTTTGGGGACTACTGTCGGGGGGATTATCCAGAGACCCAACAAAATTAATAAGAAGGCCTCTACGCGCAAAAGAAAGAGAGTCGGCATGTGTTCCGTCTCGTTGAAGAGAAGGCCCAGAAGAGACTCGGCCTATAAACTAAATTGTATTACAAGATGAAGATCGACGCCAAAGGAAGGAGCCGACCTACCTTGGAGGACAAGATAGCCGCCAAGGAGATAGAATAGGACTCCACCTCGTGTTACAGTCAAATTCATTGTAAACCCTAGGACTAAGCGTGTATATAAGCCGAGGTCCTGGAACGTCCAAAGGGAGAATGGGGTGACTGTCTCAAGGGACTAAGCGTGTAGCACTAGTGTCCAGAATAGTACGTTTTCTTGTACGGGATGGTAAGATCGGAACCTTGGGGTCTCCTTTCTTACCCATAGCGGATGATGTGCAGCAGGCAGGATACTTCAAGTAGACTTGTAAATATTGCTATGCTCCTCGGCAACGGCGCCAGAAAACGCTGCGTGATGCCCCACAGGCGTAAGGGATCGAGATAGTCTTCGCGGGTAAGTTAACCCAATTTATTGATTCGACACACGGGGAGCCAAAGATAAGTGGTAATGGTAATAGGATAATGATAGTGGCAACAGCAAAAGTAACAACTAATGACCAGTAGGATTGAAAACACTGTAGGCTAGGGAGATGGATGGTTGGGCGCTGCTTGGATAAGAGTGAACATGTAGTAGATTTTAACACGGGGCAAGGCACACGGAAAAGAAAGGATCATCTAGGAAAATATCAAACATTAGGCATGTATCCCGTAGATAGTTGTGCGTGCTTGCAATAAGAACTTGCACAACATCTTTTGTCCTACCATACCGCTACGAATGGGGACAAAGGGAACTTATGGAGATGAAGGTGCTTCTGTCAAAGAGCACCAAAACAAAGCAATAAACTCAATGGATACATAACATCCTCAAATTATGGACCATCCCTTTTGGTGTCCCAAGCTGCCACCTTTGGGATTGCCGGTTCCGAACCATAATAGGTGCATACAACTCATAGATAGGATCAATTACATAAATATACTCATGAAAACGCAAGTGGTTCAGATATGAAAACATGTCACTCGGGCCCAAAGTGACAAGCATTAAGAGCAACAAGTTGTAGCAAAGATGATAAAAAACCACAGTAGATGATAGGCAACATGCCCCCAACAATCTGACGAACTATTACATGATCAAACTCATCCAATCCCTACCATCCCCTTTTCCTACAGCAGGGAATTACTCACACATGTGAAGAGAAGTCATGGAGGGAGGATGGAGTAGTGATGGTGATGACGATGGCGACGATCTCCCCTCCCCGGAGGCCAAATCAGCCTCCAGATTAGCCCTCCCGAGTAAGAACAGAGGGTGGCGGCGGCTCCGCGACGGAAACAGGAAAAGCGACTTCCTTTTCGGGGTTTTTCCGTCACGAGAATAAATAGAGGCATCGGTAGGGCACCAGAGGAGGGGGGAGGCCCCCAGGCGGCCTCCTGGCGCGGCCAGGGGTGGGGCCGCGCTAGAAGGGCGCATGGAGCCCATGTGGCCCCCCTGTGGCCCCACTTCTGGTCCATGGAAGCTTCGGGTGCATGGATTTTTCCTGAATTTTTCTAGAATTTTTCGAAATACCTAAAAATCCATTTTCCTGCACACAATAGAACCATACAAGAAGCTCTGCTGAAAACAACGTCAGTTCGGGTTAGTTTAGTTCAAATCATGCAAAAATGAGGTCAAAACAATAGCAAAAGTGTTTGGAAAAAATAGATACATTTGAGACGTATCAACTCCCCCAAGCTTAGCATATTTCTTGTCCTCAAGCAATTCAGTTCAACGAACTGGACGCGACAAAGAAAACTTTGACAAACTCTTTTGCTTCATAAGATGTATATAAGCATGTACTACAAAAAGAGTTTAGCAGGTAAAAATGCTATGAGGACAATGCACGAAGAAATCCTTGTTTCAATTGATCAATCACAAACAAGCAAAAGTAAATAATATGTTGCCGAAACCAAGACAAGATCACAATGCACATAGCTTGAACATACTAGAGTAGTATCTCGCTAGCCTCCATGAGTGAAGCAAAACATAAATGCAGACACTCCTCCGGAGTTTTAAAGGAGACTAGAACTAGGAATTTCAGAACAAGCAATATCACAATCATGCAGAAGACAATGTGGTACTTTGGGACAATGCATATTACACTAAGAATGAAAATTATGCTCTCAATAGGCCGTGCTTTGAAGAAAGAAGGGGATACTCTCGAACCGTGGCTTTTTGATGGAAATGTTGAAAACCCGTGGTTGGAAGCAAAGACTAAACAAGTGCCAGAGCTCTTGGTTTTGAAAATAGAGATAAAATTATTTTTGATAAGTTCAAGTTTCCAGTCAACGGTGAACGGTAAAGGTCTCTCAATATCTCCCATGCCAACCATATTAATGCTTTTTTCTTACACCTTTGTTCCCTTATCCATAAATCCTTTGACGGTCTATGGTGCCTTTTTATTTTGCCTCAAGTATGGAAGGAAGTTTTCTCGTTCCATCTATCATTAGCAGCATTTGGCCCATTTCATTCCATCATCAAGTATGGGGGAGGTGTAACTCTCTTTCTCTCATTTTTTAATAAAATTGACTAGTTAAAACTTCCGTCAAAATATTTTTGGCATGGTAGATATTGATTTTCCCTCACCGCACCATGAGCTTGTACGGTTACGAAAGGGAAGCTTTTGAATAAATTTTGAGATGGCACAAGAAAGTCTAAGTTAGGAGTGGCCGGTAAATACCACATATAGGAAGGTATGATGGACTCAAGTGCAATAACTGTTTTGAAAAAGGAGTTTGGCTGCACAACCATAATTCCGCTTAGTGCGAGCAAAGGCTAGAAAAAGACTGGGAAGCGACCAACTAGAGAGCAATAATTGTCATAATCATGCGGAGCGACAAAGCAACATTGAATCGGGCATGAAAGTGATATAACAATTCTGAAATAAAAAGATCATCAAGGCATGATAGACTTTTTAGTCATAAACATGTGTGAACATGTGCCAAGTCAATCCAAGAATTCTCCGAAGGGAAATACCACTTCAATATGCCAAACCATGAACTGCAATGCATGTAAATCATTTCAACAACACCTTATGCACTCTAGCTATTTGAGATCAGCCACAAGGAAAGCATGAACACTTGGAAAGCATTGTAAACATAGCACTATGTCTCTACAAGCTCGTCTCTAGATCATAAGTACATGCATATGTACAAAAGTAGAAACAAGAAGAGTTCATACCGGTTTTCCTTGTTGCTTCCCTTCCATCGATCTTCGTCATTACTGCATTGTCACTTGCACGATCGAACGTGGGAAATATAATCAAATGCCATCACGGACTTGAGCTGAACTCTGAAAACAAAGCAAACTAAAGAGAGAAAGGAAAATATTTTGGGTTTTTTCGAAGGTTAAACGAAAGCAAAAGAAAAGAGTAATCTTTTTGTTGTTTTTTTCAAATTAAAAAGACAACAAAGAATAACAGGAAAAAACTTCGAAAAGATCAAAGGGAACAAAATAAAAACGGATAATACAATGGAAAAGGGAGAAGGACACGTACTCCCCCAAGCTTAGGCTTTTGGCCTAAGTTGGTAGCATCTACTGCCCCCAGGAGCCTCCTGCTCCAGGGTGGTACGGGTAAGTCCATGAGTCTTCCGGTGCGTACATCGAAATCCTCGAGTCCTCCCATGAGGAAGGCTCTGCGCTCCAAGCAGAGGAAGACCCCTCACCCCACTGGGTGATGGTATCCCCCTGGAAAGGTGGGAACTCGCTATGCTCCCCCTCGTCAGGCACAAACCCCTCCGTGGGGTTATGAGACTGATACTAGGCCATGAACTCATCAAACTGGATATAATTGAAGGACCATCCTTTCCTGCGAGTATAATCAAACAAAAGTGGTGCAGGTAGACGGATCTCCCAAATAATAGTTTTATCAAACCTCAAAATATAATTATTGTTACCAAACTCGAAAGTCATGGTAACAAACTTATGCCTCTTCATGGCAGCAAGATCAAGGCTCGAGTAAGAAAAAAGGAACATCATCAAGATGTGGGGTGTCATTAACAGACTCAAGGATAAGTGTGGCGTAAACGCCACTAAATAAATCACACTTGTTACCATTCATAGCAAGGCGTCGAGCAATTAAGGCACCCACATTATAATCACTCCTACCAGAGAGGGCGTTTGCATAGATAGCAAAATCTGGTGCAGAACCGTTGCTCGTGTTGTCACGATCCAACACCCCTCTAGCAATAAAATACGCAAAATACCTGAGATGGCGGAACAAGATGCTGGAAATCTTTCTACGCCGGATATCCCTCGTCTCCTATCTACAAAGGGATTCGAAGAGATTCCTCAACTCGGAGGGCTAAGAGTTCATCTTTGCCGTCTGACCAACGTTCGACACACCTATTATATCACAAAATCTTGCCAAAGACATGGCCATAAGCTCATTGTAAATTTTAAATTCAATAACCCCATCATCATGATTATATCCGAAACTATTAATAACATGAGGTGAGTTTTTTATACTGTACCACAAGGCATAGTGCTAGCCGTGTGATACGTCTCAAACGTATCGATAATTTCTTCTCGTTCCATGCATGTTTTGTGTGATATTGTTATGATCTAGATACACTTTCATACACTTTTGATCATATTTGGACTAACTTATTAACTCAGTGCACCCCAGTGCCAGTTCTTGTTTTCTGCCGTTTTTCTATTTCAGTTTTCCCCCATATTAAAAGTGCTCCAAAAATTTGGGAAAAATCAGATAAAAAATCAGCGTTCCGGAAGCTTCCAGATTCACCGACGAAGGGCCAGAGGGCCCCCACCTGGTGCCTAGGCGGACAGTGGGCGCGGCCCAGGGCTTGGCCGCGCCGGGTGGCCGCCTAGGAGACTGGTGGCCCCCCGGTGCCCTCCTTTGGCTCCTATTTATTCTCTCGTCGCGAAAACCCTGATTCCGGACCCCTTTTCTCCAGAAGCAATTCCGATCACCTCCGCCATCGCCAACAAGCTTCGGGGGGGACCAGAATTCCTGTGCCGGCACCTTGCCGGGACAGGGAAGTGCCCCCGGATTCATCTCCATCGACGTTGCTTCCTCCCTCCATGAAGCGGGAGTAGTCCCTCCTCGGGGCTGAGGTTTCTACAAGTAGCTATGTGGTCAATTCTCTCTCCCATGATGTGATCTTCGTTGTGATCATAGGCTATGTTAATCTAGGGTGATCCCATGCTATTTCCCCTTCCTCTAAGTATTGGATTGATGTACTCACTTGATCTTATCTAGTATAATTCCCGAGACCAAGGTGACAACGGTCTATTGGACATGGATTAGAAGAATATTTTCATGAGTGATTTCCTCTTTTGTGTGTTGATTGAAGATTAAGAGTCTCTTCGTGCTTGTCTTTGACTATCCTTG
Organism: Bromus sterilis; assembly: GCA_950022295.1. Lineage (NCBI taxonomy): Eukaryota > Viridiplantae > Streptophyta > Magnoliopsida > Poales > Poaceae > Bromus > Bromus sterilis. Next base: position 40,166,056 of record OX465596.1, on the reverse strand, counting down.
AGATATGTTGTGGTGATTGTGGTACTCTCTTTGGTTGGCCGCGTTGACATTGGGAAATCCATAGATTGAGAACTACGAACTTTGTGGTGTGCTTTTGTAGCCCTACATAATTCTCGTCCTCTCTTGACCACAAAGGAATGACCTCCGAGTGCGTCTCCATTGCATGTTTTATGGAAAATATCATGTGATTAGACTATGTTAATGTTGTTGAGAGTTTCCACTAGTGAAAGTATGAAGCCTAGGCCTTGTTTCCACCATTATTACACCGTTTGTGCTCACTTTTGTCACATGTTTTCTTGCTGCACTTTTTATTACAGATTTATATTACTTTGTTTTTCCACACCTATCACCCATATTTTACCATCTCTTCGCCGAACTAGTGCACCTATACAACTCCTAGTTGTATTAGGTGTGTTGGGGAGACAAGAGACTTCTTGTATCTTAATTGCAGGGTTGCTTGCGAGATACCATCTTCAACCTCTACTTCCCTGAGTTCGATAAACCTTAGGTCATCCACTTGAGGGAAATTGCTGCTGTCCTACAAACCTCTGCGCTTGGAGGCCCAACATAGTCTACAAGAATAGAAGCGTGTGTAGACATCAAGCTATTTCTGGCGCCGTTGCCGGGGAGGTAAGGTTTGAAGGTATATATTTAGATTTTGCAATTAAATCTTTTTGTTTCTTGTTTTTATTTTCACTAGTTAGGCTTATGGAAAACAACAAAAATATTATGAGAGAGCTTTATGAGCTCTACCTTGAGTTGGGACATGAAGTGTTTGAAGAGAAAATCAAAAAGCCTATGGAGCTTTACTATTTGCACAACACTCATGATATTAGCAATGTTATTAGTATGTCTTCTTTGAATGCCTTTGATCCTAATGATATGCAAAGATATAAGCTTGGGGATGCTATGTTTTATGAAGATGATCTTTTTAGCCCCCCAAGTTTTGATGAGGAAATTTATTTTGATGATACTTTGCCTCCTATCTATGATGATTATTGTGATGGCACTTATGCTATAAAGAATGAATGTTTGGAAGTGTATCATGATAAGAATGATTCATGTGATAGCTATTTTCTTGAGTTTGCTCCCACTATTACTAATGAGAAGGATTTTACTTATGTGGAGAGTAACAAATTTTCTATGCTTGTGGATCATGATAATAATTTTTTAATGTGATACTTATATTGTTGAGTTTATTCATGATCCCACTGAAAATTATTATGAGAGGGGAACATATGCTTATAGATATTATTATGTTTTGAAGTTGCACTTATTTTGGCTTCCTATGCTAATATCTTTATGCTTCAATGATTTATTTATCTAGAAGATCCCTTTGCATAGGAAGCATGTTAGACTTAAATGTGTTTGATATTTTTTCTTGATGCTCTCTTTTGTTCTTCAACTCTTATTTCTACGAGAGCATCATTAAAATCTTAAGCCTATCTTTATGGCTATAAAGAAAGAGCTCTAGGGAGACAACCCTTGTTATCTTTAGTTTGAGTTTTTTACTTTCAGTTTTTAGTAGTCTTGATGATTCTTACTACTGTAGAAAAATCATTGTATCTTTATTTTCAAGCTTTGTGCCAAGTTATAGCCTCATATGACAAGGGAAGTGAAAGTTGTGACATGCTGTCCAGAAAACAGATTCTGTCCTCATGACGGGAAAAATCAGATAAAATCACCAATTCATCTTTTTGAGCTGAATTTTGTACACAACGTGATATATACAATCACGGAACTTTCGTATGTTCTGAGTTTTTTTATTTGAGTTGCAGAAGTACCCCCAAAAAATTCTTTACTACCTGCTGTTCTGTTTTTCACAGATTCTGCCACGTTTTGTCTCTCCTAACTTTTGCAAACCTTAAGCTTGCTTTTTATTTTAAAAAACCTTTTGAAAATCTTGAGAAACAGTAGCGCTTCAAGAATATCCTTATATCCAGTGGGGATTATTAAGGGTACTAACCTCTCTAATCAGCTTATGATGAGTTATGTATGAAGGGAGTTTTCAAGTGTGCGATGGAAGATGATGAAAGAAGATTCGGGAGTGTCAAGCGCTCAAGCTTGGGGATGCCACCATGCATCCCCAACAAATATTCAAGGAAACTCAAGCGTCTAAGCTTGGGGATGCCCCCGTGCATCCCCTTCTCCATAAAAAATTATCAGTTCGTCTCTTGTTTCACTATATTTTTATCACTTCATGCATCATGTGCTATGCTTGGAGCATCTCGCTCTTAGGTTTTATTTTTAGTTTTCTTTAGCTTTGATTGCTGTTCATAACAAGTTAGATCCCGTCTTACTTTGTGTGGGAGAGAAACACGCTCCACTTTCACAATCTAGAACACATCATAGGATTCTTCATGCCTATCTTTTTGCTGTTGTGTGTTCTTTATCTTTTCGTAGCTACTGCCATGTATAGTTTTAGTCTTAGTTTGTCTTAGCAAGAGCCTTGGCTTTTGTTTAGTTTGTCGCTGGAACTCTCTTTAGTTTTCATGTTTATCTTGTTAAGAGAGTTGGTTGTTGCAATGAGTTATGTCTTGTTTTTGAAAAGTAGGTAATTGAGGTTGCTATTTAATTTCAGTAGTAACTTGCAATAGTTTTGAGGTATTGATGTGAGTAATGTTTGAACTTTTGGTGTCAAGAGCTCTAGCCTATTAGTGATAGGTGTCGTATTTTTGGCAATCCCGTGTGTTATTTTCAAAAACCTACAAAACTAGTTGAGAACTCTAGCTACTAGATGGATCACTACTCTTCTGAGGGGTCGAATATTAGAGTACACTCACGTACCATGAGTCGAGGATGCGCAAGGATAACCAAAACCACATACACTCCTCCTCGGGGTACTTGCCTCTTTGTGAACCTCCTCATTAGATTGAGATTTACCGATAATAAGTGCATGAGTTCTTCGGACTAATGTGAGTATTGAAAGTTGACACTTCCACCTCCTCATATTTTCTAGCCTCTCCTGTGCCGAGCATTGCCTCTTTCTCACTCCGAGAGTTGGTGTCCACCTTCGCTGGTACATCCAAACCCTTGGCATGATACGCTCTGTCATCGTAAACCTCCTTATATCTTTCCTCAAAACAAACACCATACCTACCTATCAAGTCATTTCCATAGCCTTTCCGAGATATATTTCCATGCAACATCCACCTCTTCATGACTTGATCTTCATGTCATACATGTTCCTGCTACAATGGCAGCAACATACATTGCATACATCATGGTAGCTACATCTTCTTTATGATTTGAGTACCTTGTAAAGTGTGAAATATCTTCTATACCCTCTTGTAAATTAGAGTGTTGCCCTTAAGTGAGGAAAAGATCCCAAAGTGGACAAAATAAAAGACCCCAAAGAGGACAAATGAGAGTTAAATAGAAAGAGCCATTGAGGCCACCAAAAAATACAAAAAATAGGAAAAAAGAGAAAAAGAAATAAAAAGAGAGAAAGGGCAACACTACTATCCTTTTGAAAGATCCACACTAGTACTCCCTCTTATCCTTGTACTCCATAGAGATGATCATTGATACGTCCAAAACGTATCTATAATTTCTGCTTGCTCCATGCATGTTTTGTGTGATATTACTATGATCTAGATACACTTTCATACACTTTTGATCATATTTGGACTAACCTATTAATTCAATGCACCCCAGTGCCAGTTCCTGTTTTCTGCTGTTTTTCTATTTCAGTTTCCCCCCATATAAAAAGTGCCAGAAAAATTCCGGGAAAAATACAGGAAAAATCAGCGTACAGGAAGCTTCGAGAAGAGCCCGGGAGGGGCCAAAGGGGAGCTAGGGGGGGCCCAGGCGGCCACCCGGCGCGACCACACCCCTGGGGCCCCTGGTCCACCTCTGGCTGCCCTCCTTCGCCTATTTATTCTCCGTCACGGGAAAACTCCAAAAGAGGAACCCTATTCCGCAAACTCGCCTCTGTTCCGCCACCGCCGCGCTTCCGAAGATCGGGAGCACCAGACGACCTCTTCCGGGCACCCTGCTGGAGGGATGATTGACCTCCGGGAGCCTCCTCTCCACCATGGATGCTCCCCAGATGTCTCGTGAGTAGTTTTCCTTGGACCATGGGTCCGTGATCAGTAGCTATGTGATGTTCTCCTCCCCTCTTTGATCTTCATTGTTTAGACTTCGTGAGCTGCCCTACATGATCGAGGCACCTTTGTAATGTTTCTGCTATTGCTATGCTCAGTTTGAAGGGATCTGATAAATTATGAGATTATGTTCCGATTGTGATAGAGTAATATATTTGGTTTTTATCTCTTATAATTTTGTTCCTAAGTAATTCTTGCATGTTCTCCGTTGCTGTTTATTGCTTTGGCCAAGTAGTAGGTAGTGACTCCAAGAGGGAACATTGTGCTAGATTGTGGGTTCATGCCCCCCGATGACACGCTTGAGTGACAGAAACATGAGTCTAGGGGATGTGTTGTTGCCACAAGGGGGAAAACAACGGTGCTTGTAACCGCGGTTACAAGGATTGTTTACTTTACGCAAAGTTCTTTTTAATGCAGTTGTCTGTTGCTTTGGGTTTACACTTTGGGTGGGGCTCGCAACTTAATACCAGCGATATGTTCTAGATAGATATCTCAAGGTGGATGATTAGTAGTAGATGCAGATGGATTTCAGTCTACTTATTTTGGCGTACTGCCCGTGCTTTTGAGCCTCTTCCTTTCTTTTGTAGCATAGTTAGCATTGCGGTGCGCTCATAATCCTGTCAATTGCCCTTCTGTAATTTGTTTACCTCGCATAGAAGTTTTATCGTCTTTTGGGAGAGAGACATCACTAGTGAACATCACGTATCCCGGTCCATATCCTCATTATTATTTCCAAGCTATATTTACTTTACTGCTTTTACTTGCTATCATTATCCCTTGCGTTTTATCCTTTGTGAACAACAAGACCGGAGAGATTGACAACCTCTCTGAACTTCGTTGGGAACAAAGTTATCTGTGTTTGTGTGCAGGTCCACGTCAGTTGCGCCGCTGACACCTACTTATCATCTCTGGAGTCCTACTGGAGACAAACCTTGGTATCTTCACCGAGGGAAAACTGCTGCTGCACTACATCTCAAACCTTCCACTTGGGGTAACCAACGAAGGGCAAGAAGCCATCAAGCAAGTTTTCTGGCGCCGTTGCCGGGGACTCCGAGTGCTAAGATAGGGGAGTTGCACACTACCCTTTACCTTTGTTTTTTTAGTCTTGTTAGTTTATCTTTCAGTTTTTATCTTTGTGTCTTGTATCAAAAATCAAAAAAATATATATAGTATGTCTAGTTCCTTATTTGCCAATCAATGTCTAACTTCTTTGAAACTAGATCTTATTGGCATGGAGGATTCACCGAGGATCAACAAGAATATTACAAGGAATACCGCTTGTCTCAAAAAGGGATACACTTATGGAGACTCATACATCAATCGTATGAGTATGCTAAAAACTTGTGCTCAATATATAATATATCTTTCTGCATGGATGAATCTTGTTGCTTTATGAGGCACAAACACCTTGCTTTCCAATGTGAGTACAATGAGGATGAAACCTTAGCTTCTTATGCTAAGGGAAATTATGATTTTTATGATGCAGAACAAATAGAAGAATTTGTTGCTTTTAAGGGTGCCTATGAAATTACTTCTTTTCTTGAAAATATTGAGGAAGCCCCTTACAAATCTGAGAGTCTTGCTATACTTAACTATTGTTTGGAAAATTATGATGAAAATTATTATATTACTGATCATCTTGAGAGAATCTCTCCCCAAAAGGAAGAGACTAATGTTTTGCAGGACTCTATAGAAGAAGAAATTACTGAACCTGAAAGCTCTTTGGATGAAGAAGAGGAGGAGAGTGACGAACAAAAGGAGGAAGAATGGAGCCATCCATGTCTACCTTATAATGAGAGTAACTCTTCGACTCTCACCTTATATGAGTATTATGATCCTATGGATTCTTTTGAAATATCCCTTTTTGATGAAGTTGATGCCTTCTATGCTTATGGCCGTGATGCCACTATGGATGATGCTTACGGAGATGAACTTGCTATAGTTCCTTATGTTAAGCATGAAATTGTTGCTATTGCACCCACACTTGATTGCCCTATTATCTTTTTGAAATCTCCAACTCCGGAGAACTTTGCTCTTATCAAGGCTCAATGTGATGGGTTGCATCTATCTTATCATCCTAAAAACCGTGCTGAAAAAAATACACGTGTTCTTGTAGTTCATGAACAACATGATTTATGTGATAGTTATATTCTTGATGTTGTTCATCATGCTACTGAAAATTACTTTGAGAGAGGAAATTTTGGTTGTAGAAACTTCCATGTTACAAAAACACCTCTCTTTATGTTGAAAGTTTTGAAGATGTTCTTGTTCCACCTTCCTATGCTTGTCTCTTTGTGCTTCTTTGATTTATTTTCTTACAAGATGCCTATGCATAGGAAGTGGGTCAGGCTTAAATGTGTTTCATATTTTCTTCTTGATGCTCTCTTTTGCTTCAAAATTCTTATTCTTGTGAGAGCATCTTCTATAATCTTTAAGCCTAGCTAATGGCTCTAAAAGAAAGCGCTTTCGGGAGGCATCCCGCAATGAATTTAGGTGTTTTCTTTTTGCTTTTTGTGTGTCTTGATGATTGTTACTTCTGTAGCAACATCATTGTATCTTTTTTTTCAGCTTTGTGCCAAGTTATAGCCTCTTACGGCAAGGGAAGTAAAAGTTGTGACATGCTTTCCAGATAACAGATTCTGTCCTCGTGACCAGAAAAATTCCAGAAAAATCCCAGTTCATCTTTTTGAGCTGAAGTTTTTTGATTTGAGTTGCAGAAGTGCCCCTAAAATATTCTTTACTATCTGCGGTTCTGTTTTTCACAGATTCTGCCATGTTTTTTCTCTCCTAACTTTTGCAAACCTTAAGCTTGCTTTTTCTTTGCAAAAACTTTTTGGCACTCTTGAGAAACAGTATCTCTTCAAGAATATCTTTATATCCAGTGGGGAAAAATTATTTATTAAGGGTACTAACCTCTCTAATCAGTTTATGATGAGTTATGTATGAAGGGAGTTTTCAAGTGTGCGATGGAAGATGATGAAAGAAGATCCAAGAGTGTCAAGTGCTCAAGCTTGGGGATGCCCCCATGCATCCCCAAAAAATATTCAAGGAGACTCAAGCATCTAAGCTTGGGGATGCCCCCGTGCATCCCCTTCTCCATCAACAATCATCAGTTCGTCCTTCGTCTCACTATATTTTTATCACTTCATGTGTTATGTGCTATGCTTGGAGCGTCTCACTCTTAGGTTTTATTTTTAGTTTTCTGTAGCTTTTCTTGCTGTTCGTAACAAGTTAGATCCCGTCTTACTTTGTGTGGGAGATAAACACGCTCCACTTTCAAAATTTAGAACACATCATAGGATTTTTCCTGCTTATCTTTTTGCTGTTGTGTGTTCTTTATCTTTTCATAGCTACTGCCTTGTTTAGTTTTAGTCTTAGTTTGTCTTTAGCAAGAGCCTTGGCTTTTGTTTAGTTTGCTGCTGGAACTCTTTTTAGTTTTCATGTTTATCTTGTTAAAGAGAGTTGGTTGTTGCACTGAGTTGTGTCTTGTTTTGAAAGTAGGTAATTGAGGTTGCTATTTAATTTTAGTAGTAACTTGCAATAGTTTTGAGGTATTGTTGTGAGTAATGTTTGAACTTTTGGTGTCAAGAGCTCTTGCCTATTAGTGATAGGTGTCGTATTTTGGGCAATCCATGTGTATTTTCAAAACCTACAAAACTAGTTGAGAACTCTAGCTACTAGATGGATCACTACTCTTCTGAGGAGTCGAATATCAGAGAACACTCACGTACCATGAGTCTCTTTGTGAACCTCCTTATTAGATTTAGAGTTACCGATAATAATTGCATGAGTTCTTCGGACTAATGTAAGTATTGAAAGTTGACACTTCCACCTTCCCATATTTTGCTAGCCTCTCCCGTGCCGTGCATTGCCTTCTTCTCACTCCGAGAGTTGGTGTCCACCTTCGCCGGTACATCCAAACCCTTGGCATGATACGCTCCGTCATCATAAGCCTCCTTATATCTTCCCTCAAAACAGCCACCATACCTACCTATGAAGGCATTTCCATAGCCTTTCCGAGTTATATTGCCATGCAACTTCCACCTCTTCATGACTTGATCTTCATGTCATACATGTTCTTGCTACACTGGCAGCGACATACATTGCATACTTCATGATAGTTACATCTTCTTTATGATTTGAGTACCTTGTAAAGTGTGAAAGATCTCCTTTACCTTGTAAAATAGAGTGTTGCCCTTAAGTGAGGAAAAGATCCCAAAGTGGACACAATAAAGATCCCAAAGAGGACAAATGAGAGTTAAATAGAAAGAGCCATTGAGGCCACAAAAAAATACAAAAAAATAGAAAAAAGAGAAAAAGAAATAATAAGAGAGAAAGGGGCAACACTACTATCCTTTTGAGAGATCCACACTAGTACTCCCTTTATATCCTTGTACTCTATAGAGATGATCATTATGCATTATGCATATAGTTTTGAGGTATTGTTGTGAGTAATGTTTGAACTTTTGGTGTCAAGAGCTCTTGCCTATTAGTGATAGGTGTCGTATTTTGGGCAATCCGTGTGTATTTTCAAAACCTACAAAACTTGTTGAGAACTCTAGCTACTAGATGGATCACTACTCTTGTGAGGAGTCGAATATTAGAGTACACTCACGTACCATGAGTCGAGGATGCGCAAGGATAACCAAACCCCCATACACTCCTCCTCGGGGTATTTGTATCTTTGTGAACCTCCTTATTAGATTGAGAGTTACCGATAATAAGTGCATGAGTTCTTCGTACTAATGTAAGTATTGAAAGTTGACGCTTCCACCTTCCCATATTTTGCTAGCCTCTCCCGTGCCGTGCATTGCCTTCTTCTCACTCCGAGAGTTGGTGTCCACCTTCTCCGGTACATCCAAACCCTTGGCATGATACGCTCTGTCATCATAAGCCTCCTTATATCTTCCCTCAAAACAGCCACCATACCTACATATCAAGGCATTTCCATAGCCTTTTTGAGTTACATTGCCATGCAACTTCCACCTCTTCATGACTTGATCTTCATGTCATATATGTTCCTGCTACACTGGCAGCGACATACATTGCATACATCATGATAGTTACATCTTCTTTATGTTTTGAGTACCTTGTAAAATGTGAAAGATCTCCTTTACCTTCTTGTAAAATAGAGTGTTGCCCTTAAGTGAGGAAAAGATCCCAAAGAGGACAAATGAGAGTTAAATAGAAAGAGCCATTGAGGCCACAAAAAATACAAAAAATAGAAAAAAGAGAAAAAGAAATAAAAAGAGAGAAAGGGGCAACACTACTATCCTTTTGAGATATCCACACTAGTACTCCCTCTATATCCTTGTACTCCATAGAGATGATCATTATGCATATAGCTATGTGGGGACCTTCACACTATAGAACTTGGCTTGCATATTCCAAGGATGAGCCTCCTCAAAAGAGCTCTAGGTCTTCATGAGCGAGCAAGTTAGATGCACCCCCACTAGTTCCTTTGGAGAGCTTCTTAGCTCGTATGTGCATCCGTTGCATGGCAATCCCTACTCCTCACATCATATCTATCATTTGACATCCCTTGCCTATGATTGTCCTCATTGATGTGAGCCTTTCTCATCCTTTTTGTCTTCCTCCTCCACCGCACTTCTCTCTTTGCCATCCTAAGTGTCAACTCTCGTGCTTACGCTCATCCATTGCATGAGTGCTCAAAATATCGAAAAGGAGTGCATAAAATTGACTTGTACCTGGCTAGTGGTCTGGGGACGAGTCAAGATAAGATTACAGAAAGAAGACCAAGTGTGAAACTTTAGTAGATTGAGTTCTCAACACAAAAATTACTTTTTCTCGTATTCCCTATCCCCCTTCTTGCACGCAAACACCATTTGGAGACATTCGAGTCACGGACAGCGAGAGCTCTTGCACCTATTGTTCTTTTGTTACTTGTTTCAATGTTAATATAGACTCTTGCATGTTATGACTTGAATTGAATATCTAACCTTGATTGCTTTACTTTTCAAAGTTCTTTTATGGTTGCTAGCATGTCACCACAGAAATTATGTTGTTATCATTTACCTACTCGAGGACGAGAAGGAATTAAGCTTGGGGATGTTGATACGTCCAAAACGTATCTATAATTTCTGCTTGCTCCATGCATGTTTTTTGTGATATTGCTATGATCTAGATACACTTTCATACACTTTTGATCATATTTGGACTAACCTATTAACTCAGTGCACCCCAGTGCCAGTTCCTGTTTTCTGCTGTTTTTCTATTTTAGTTTTCCCCCATATAAAAAGTGCCAGAAAAATTCTGGGAAAAATACAGGAAAAATCAGCGTACAGGAAGCTTAGAGAAGAGCCTGGGAGGGGCCAGAGGGGAGCTAGAGGGGCCCAGGCGACCACCCGGCGCGGCCCCACCCCTGGCCTCGCCAGGGGGGCGCCTGGGGCCCCTGGTCCACCTCCCCTTCGCCTATTTATTCTCCGTCACGGGAAAACTCCAAAAAAGGAACCCTATTCCGCAAACTCGCCTCTGTTCAGCCGTCAGCGCGCTTCCGAAGATCGGGAGCACCAGAAGACCTCTTCCCGGCACCCTTCCGGAGGGAGGATTGACCTCCGGGAGCACCTCTCTACCATGGATGCTCCCCGGATGTCTCGTGAGTAGTTTTCCTTGGACCATGGGTCCGTGATCAGTAGCTATGTGATGTTCTCCTCCCCTCTTTGATCTTCATTGTTTAGACCTCGTGAGCTGCCCTACATGATCGAGGCACCTTTGTAATATTTCTGCTGTTGCTATGCTGAGTTTGGAGGGATCTGATGGATTATGAGATTATGTTCAGATTGTGATAGAGTAATATATTTGGTTTTTATCTCTTATATTTTTGTTCCTAAGTAATTATTGCATGTTCTCCGTTGCTGTTTATTGCTTTGGCCAAGTAGTAGGTAGTGACTCCAAGAGGGAACGTTGTGCTAGATTGTGGGTTCATGCCCCCCGATGACACGCTTGAGTGACAGAAACACGAGTCTAGGGGATGTGCTATTTCCATAAGGGGGAAAGCAACGGTGCTTGTAACCGCGGTTACAAGGATTGTTTACTTTACGCAAAGTTCTTTTTAATGCAGTTGTCTGTTTCTTTGGGTTTACACTTTGGGTGGGGCTCGCAACTTAATACCAGCGAGATGTTCTGGATAGATATCTCAAGGTGGATGATTAGTAGTAGATGCAGATGGATTTCGGTCTACTTATTTTGGCGTACTGCCCGTGCTTTTGAGCCTCTTCCTTTCTTTTGTAGCATAGTTAGCATTGCGGTGCGTTCATAATCCTGTCAATTGCCCTTCTGTAATTTTTTTACCTCGCATAGCAATTTTATCGTCTTTTGGGAGAAAGACATCACTATTGAACATCACGTATCCCGGTCCATATCCTCATTATTATTTCCAAGCTATATTTACTTTACTGCTTTTACTTGCTATCATTATCCCTTGCGTTTTATCCTTTGTGAACAACAAGACCGGAGAGATTGACAACCTCTCTGAACTTCGTTGGGAACAAAGTTATCTGTGTCTGTGTGCAGGTCCACGTCAGTTGCGCCGCTGACACCTACTTATCATCTCTGGAGTCCTACTGGAGACAAACCTTGGTATCTTCACCGAGGGAAAACTGCTGCTACACTACATCTCAAACCTTCCACTTGGGGTAACCAACGAAGGGCGAGAAGCCATCAATCATGCATATAGCTATGTGGGGACCTTCACACTATAGATCTTGGCTTGCATATTCCAAGGATGAGCCTCCTCAAAAGAGCCCTAGGTCTTCATGAGCGAGCAAGTTAGATGCACCCCCACTAGTTCCATTGGAGAGCTTTTCTTAGCTCATATGTGCATCCGTTGCATGGCAATCCCTACTCGTCAATTCATATCTATCATTTGGATTTCTCGCCTATGATTGTCCTCATTGATGTGAGCCTTTCTCACCCGTTTTGTTTTCGTCCTCCACCATATTTCTCTCTTTGCCATCCTAAGTGTCAACTCTCGTGCTTACGCTCATCCATTGCATGAGTGCTCAAAATATCGAAAAGGCGTGGATCAAATTGACTTGTACCTGGCTAGTGATCTGGGGACAAGTCAAGATAAGATTCCAAAGAAGACCAGGTGTGAAACTTTAGTAGATTGAGTTCTCAACAAAAAATATTTCTCTCTCGTATTTCCATATCCCCCTTCTTGCACGCAAACACCATTTGGAGACATTTGAGTCACGGACAGCTAAGAGCTCTTGCACCTAATGTTCTTTCGTTGCTTGTTTGAACGCTAATATAGAATCTTGCATGTTATGACTTGAATTGAATCACATACCTTGATTGCTTTACTTTCAAAGTTCTTATATGGTTTCTATCATGTCACCACAGAAATTATGCTTGTTACCATTTACCTACTCGAGGACGAGCAGGAATTAAGCTTGGGGATGTTTATACGTCTCAAACGTATCGATAATTTCTGCTCGTTCCATGCATGTTTTGTGTGATATTGCTATGATCTAGATACACTTTCATACACTTTTGATCATATTTGGACTAACTTATTAACTCAGTGCACCCCAGTTCCAGTTCCTGTTTTCTGCTATTTTTCTATTTCAGTTTTCCCCCATATTAAAAGTGCTCCAAAAATTCGGGAATAATCAGATAAAAAATCAGCGTTCCGGAAGCTTCCGGATTCACCGAAGAAGGGCCGAAGGGGCCCCACCTGGTGCCTAGGCGGCCAGTGGTCGCAACCCAGGGCTTGGCCGCGTCGGGTGGCCGCCTAGGCGACTGGTGGACCCCCCGGTGCCCCCTTTGGCTCCTATTTATTCTCCCGTCGCGAAAACCCCGATTCCGGACCCCTTTTTTCCAGAAGCAATTCCGATCTCCGCCGCCATCGCCAACAAGCTTCGGGGGACCAGAATTCCTGTGCCGTCACCATGCCGGGACAGGGAAGTGCCCCAGGATTCATCTCCATCGACGTTGCTTCCTCCCTCCATGAAGCGGGAGTAGTCCCTCTTCGGGGCTAAGGTTTCTACCAGTAGCTATGTGGTCAATTCTCTCTCCCATGATGTGATCTTCATTGTGATCATAGGCTATGTTAATCTAGGTTGATCCCATGATATTTCCCCTTCCTCTATGTATTGGATTGATGTACTCACTTGATCTTATCTAGTATAATTCCCGAGACCAAGGTGACAGCAGTCTATTGGACATGGATTAGAAGAATATTTTCATGAGTGATTTCCTCTTTTGTGTGTTGATTGAAGATTGAGAGTCTCTTGGTGCTTGTCTTTGACTATCCTTGAGATATGTTGTGGTGATTGTGGTACTCTCTTTGGATGGTCGCAGTGACATTGGGAAATCCATAGACTGAGAACTACGAACTGTGAGGTGTGGTTTTGTAGCCCTACATAATTCTCGTCCTCTCTTGACCACAAAGGAATGACCTCCGAGTGTGTCTCCATTGCATGTTTTATGGGAAATATCATGTGATTAGACTATGTTAATGTTGCTGAGAGTTGCCACTAGTGAAAGTATGAAGCCTAGGCCTTGTTTCCACCATTATGCATGTTTTATAGGAAACATCATTGCACGTGTGGGACTCGTGTTTTCCAAAAACTCTAGGGGCACATGATCTTCATTGTAGCTCACCCTAGCAGCCGAGGGTGAAGTTGCAGCTCTAGTAACTCGATTGGAGCGCTCGGGCTTCTTCTTACCAAGCCACCCCTTTTCTTTTCCTAGCAAACTCATTTCTGAATTTTTTGACTATTCACAAAAACGAGGATTTAAACCAAGTGAGTTGAGGCAAACTACTCTAACCACTTACCTAAGGCATAAACTTGCATCAAAACTTGGAAAATAAATTTCTACACATGCATGCAAGCTCATATGAACATCACCAAGAACTACTAAATACTCACAGATGAAGCCACCAATCAAAAATCTAATTGGAGGGGTGGAGGAGTTACATACCAGGGAGTATTTGCTCAAAATCTCTGCTCAAACGAAGGGTTGTAGAGAGATATCGAAAATACTCTCCAAGAACAGCAAGAACGTGAACACAAAAGCAGAACTCGTGTTTTTGGAGAGAAAGCGAGAGAGAAAGGAAGAAGCCCGTGGGCGCGGCCAGGGGGCTGGCCGCGCCAACTGGCCGCCTGGGCTACTTGTGACCCCCCTGGTCAGCTCCAGGTGCTACTGGGTCACTCCCGTCGTGGAAATTTTTATTTTTCTGGAATTTTTCTGAAAACTTCACTGTTGAAATTTTTTCGGTGTTAAAAAAGCTGCGAAACTTTATGAAAACTTGAAGCAGCGATTAGAATTGTGAAGCTTCAAAAACATATAAACTTGGTACAACAAAGAGAACAAAAGCTAAAGCAAATGAACATAGCAAGCTCCACTTTTTACCTATATAAAACATGCTAGCTAGCAAGGTTGATCAAGTCTTAACAAAACACCGGCGATATATAGAGTAGAAAGTCTCACCTCTCATGAAGTGATCATTGCTCCTTTACTTTTATGGACATTGTACCCACCATAATGGTTTTGTATTTGTGGTGCACATGTAGAGGAAAATCCCATTCTCCAATCTTCACGGTGTCGATATTCTCTATAGCGTTAAGGCCATGCCTTTTGTCGATCTTCTTCGGAAAATACACCGTGTGTTCTTTATCATCTACGTTGAAGGTAAACTTTCCTTTATTGCAATCAATAATAGCACCTGCAGTGTTAAGAAAAGGTCTACCAAGAATAATGGACATGCTCCCATCTTCGGGCATGTCAAGCACAACAAAATCTGTAAGAATTAAGAAATTAGCAACTTCAACAGGAACATCCTCGCATATACCTATCGGGACGGTTGTTGACTTGTCGGCCATCTGAAGAGAGATATCTGTAGGGATTAGTTTTTCTAAACATAGCCTCTTGTAAAGAGAAAAGGCATAACACTCACTCCTACTCCGAGATCACATAAGGCAGTCTTGACAAAATTATTTTTTATGGAGCAAGGAATGGTGGGTATACTTGGATCACGAAGCTTCTCAGGAATCTTGCCACTGAAAGAGTAGTTAGAAAGCATAGTAGATATTGCCTCATTAGGGACTTTTCTTTTATTAGTAACAATATCTCTCATATATTTGGAATAAGGAGGTAACTTAATAGCATCAGTCAAAGGAATTTGAAGAAAAAGAGGTTTCATCCATTCACAAAATTTATTATACTGCTCTTCTTCTTTAGATTTGAGCGACTTACCTGGAAAGGGAATGGGTTTCTGTACCCATGGTTCTTTTTCCTTCCCATGTCTTCTTGCGATGAAGTCTTCTCTAGTATAGTTTTTTGCGTTCATCAGGTGCTTCTTCTTCTCGCACCTCGGGAGGATCATCCTTCTCCTTATCCCTTTCGGGCTCAACACCGTCTTCAGTCTCAGCATCAGAGGTAGATATGCTGTTAGGATCAACAACATGTTCTTCAATTGCAATAGGATCATTGGAGTTGTCAGCTTCCTTGTGTTTCTTCTTCTTCTTTTTCTTCTTTGGAGAGCTAACAATCTCGTCTTCTACCTACACTTGAGAATCTTTCTCGATCCTCTTTGGATGCCCCCCGGGGTAGAGAGGGTCCTGGGTGTTTGTTCCACCTCTGGTCTTTATACCATAAGCTTGTATATCCTTTTTGGCATTATTAGCGAGCAAATATTTTTGCACATTAGAAATTTGTTCAAGCTGAGTTTGAACCATATGAAAATGCTCAACAAGACATTTGACATCATTAACTGTTCTAACTAGAACATCAAGTAAACTTTTGATAGCAAGGGAATTCTCATGTAACTGACTTTGTATCCTCATATTAAAATGGTCTTGCTTAATAAAATAATTATCAAGCTCATCTAAGCATTGGTCGGGAGGCTTACCTTTAGGGATGTCACTTTTAGTAAAATCAAATAGAGAGTGTACCTCTACCAAGGGAGGGTGAGTAGTAGGCTCACACAACTTCTCAATAGGAGGTAGATTCTTCATGTCTTCAGCTTTAATGCCTTTCTCCTTTATAGACTTTTTTTGCTTCTTGCATATCTTCGGGGCTCAGGACAAGCATGCCCCTCTTCTTTGGTGGTGGAGGTGTTTCAGGGACGGACCAATCTTTGTGGTTCTTGGCAATCTTGCCCATTAATTCTTCAGCATCGTCCGATGTTCTTTCCCTGAAAACACAACCAACACAACTATCCAGATAGGATCTAGATTCATCGGTTAGACCAACATAAAATATATCAAGTAATTCATTCTTTGGGATTTCATGTCCTGGTCTAGCCTTAATTAAACAGCAATACCTCCCCCAAGCTTTAGGGAGGTTCTCATCCTACAACTGTTTAAAGTTGTAAATTCTTTGTAAAGCAGCATGTTGCATATGAGCAGGAAAATATTTATCGACAAAAGATTGAGCTAAGTCCTGAGGACTCTTAATGGAACCATAAGGTAGTGCATCATACCATGCTTCAACGTCTTCCTTCAAAGAGAAAGGAAAAATCTTAGTCACATAAAAGTTTCGTATCCTCTCATCAGTAGTAAATAAGCCACCCAACTCGGTGAGTTTGGTCAGGTGTGCTATAGCATCATCATTTTCTCTGCCATAAAAGGGGTCAGATTCAGCTGTAGATATAAGTAAAATATCAACAGAGAAATCATAATCAGGATCAGTGATGCATATAGGAGATGTAGAAAATTCAGGATCAGGAGTAATCTTGTTCTTCATAGAGTGCTTTTCAAGCAACTTCTTAATAGATCCAGGGTAAGAGTCGGCACACTCTGTGAGTTCCCTGCAAAAATCATCATCAAGAATAACATAATCATCTTCAAGGATTCTCTCCTTGAGTTTATCTAAGTCTGGGTAACCAAAGGCTTTGCACGTAGGAATATAGGTAGCAGGAGTCTCAGTCTCGGACTGTGCTGCAACCTTGGCAATCTGAGCTTCATGATAGTGACCAAGAAAACTAGTATCATCAAGAGTAGTGGAAGCATCATCAAAGGTATCAGACATAGTAACAGACTCAGTAGAAGTAACATGTGGTGGTGGTGAAGCGAACTTATAACGGAAGGTGAATCAAGCGTAGCACTAGTGCTAAGAACGATACCTTTTCTTGTAGTAGATGGTAAGATCGGAACCTTGGGGTCTCCTTTCTTACCCATAGCGGATGAAGTGTTGCGGGCAGAATACTTCAAGTAGACTTGTAAATAAAGTTATGCTCTCCGGCAACGGCACCAAAAACAGTACTTGATGACCCTCAACTGTAGGGGATCGAGGTAATCTTCGCGAGCAAGATAACCCAATTTATTGATTCGACACAAGGGGAGCCAAATAGTATTTATAAGCTTTGACAGTTGAGTTGTCAATTCAACCGCACCTGAAATATACTTTCTTGCAAAAAATATTAATAGCAATTGTGGTATGATAGTGGTAGCGATGACAGCGAAATTAAAATAGCAAAAAATAAACTAGCAGTAACTAGCAGGGTTAAAAAACTGTAGGCTAGGGAGGTGGATGGTTGGGCGCTGCTTGGATAAAGTGAACATGTAATATATTTTAACACGGCGCAAGGAACACGGAAAAGAAAGGATCATATAGGAAAATATCAAACATTAGGCATGTATCCCGTAGGTAGTTGTGCGTGCTTGCAACATGCACAACATCTTTTTTCCTACCATCCCGCTACGAACGGGGACAAAGGGAACTTATGGAGATTAAGGTGCTCCTGTCAAAGAGCATCGGAACAAAGCAATAAACTCAATGGATACATGAAATCCTCAAATTATGGACCATCCCCTTTGGTGTCCCAAGCTGTCACCTTTGGGATCGCCGGTTCCGGACCATAATAGGTGCATACAACTTATAGATAGGATCAAGAACATAAATATACTCATGAAAATATGATAAACACCACAGTAGATGATAGGCAACATTCCCCCAACAGTCTGATGAACTATTACATGATCAAACTCATCCAATCCCTACCATCCCCTTTGCCTACATAAGGGAATTACTCACACATGTGAAGAGAAGTCGTGGAGGGAGGATGGAGTAGTGACGGTGATGACGATGGCAACGATCTCCCCTCTCCGGAGGCCAAATCAGCCTCCAGATTAGCCCTCCCGAAGAAGAACAGAGGGTGGCGGCGGCTCCGCGACGGAAACTGGAAAAGCGACTTCTGTTTCGGGGTTCTCCCGTCACGAGAATAAATAGAGGCATCAGTAGGGAACCAAAGGAGGGGGGAGGCCCCCAGGCGGCCTCCTGGCGCGGCCAGGGGTGGGGCTGCGCCAGTAGGGCGCCTAGAGCCCCTGTGGCCCCCTCTGGCCCCACTTCTGGTCCGTGGAAGATTCGGGTGTGTGGATTTTTCCTGAATGTTTCTGGAATTTTCCGAAATACCTATCCATTTTCTTGCACACAATAAAACCATATAGCAAGCTCTGCTGAAAACAACGCCAGTCCAGGTTAGTTTAGTTCAAATCATGCAAGAATGAGGTCAAAACAATAGCAAAAGTGTTTGAAAAAGTAGATACGTTTGAGACGTATTAAACGTTATGTTGTAGATAGTAGCAAATTTTCCTCTGTAAATATACCAAGTTTTATGACTCCCGTAGGATTCTTGAGACAACAAGAAGGTGGCAAACAACGACACCGGAAATTATTTTCCTAGACATGCACGCAAGTACACAAATAACTTTGCTCCCAACGAGTACAGAGAGATTGCCAATCTCTCCGGCCTTGATGTTAACAAAGGTTAAAACGCATGATATAGTAATAGTGCAACTGAAAGAAATAGTAGAGCAGTAAATGGACGAGTCGTCGTGGCGCTCACTAGTGATGTTTCTCTCCCAATTATATGGGCATTACACCAACTCAAGTAGATCGTTTATTCATCAACATCTACTTACTAATCATCCACCTTGAGATATCTATCCAGAACATCTCGTTGGTATTAAGTTGCGAGCCACAAGTACATGTTGCAAACTCAAAGCAACGAACAACTGCATTAACACTATATGCATAATGTAAGCAATCCTTGTGACACATAGTCACAAGCACCGTTGTTTTACCCCTAATGGAAGCAACACATTCCATAGTCCCATGTTTTTATCACTCAAGATGGACATGAGGAGGCATGAACCCATTATCTAGCATAACGCTCCCTCTTGGAGTTAAAACCTATTACTTGGACAAAGTAATAAATTGCAATGGAGAACATGCATGACTACTCAAGACCACAATATAAAAGAGATCAAATTATATTATTTTCATAGTCTGAACATAATCACATAATCCATCAGATCCCAGCAAACAAAACATAACAACATAGAAACTACAACATATATGCCTTGATCATGATAGGCATATCACCAGGTCTAAACATTGAAGAACAAGATTGGAGAGAAGACATCATATAGCTTGCTGCCATGAACCCTAGGTCCAAGGAGGAACTACTCACGAAGCATCTCGGAGGAAAGCATGGTGGTGGAGGAGCCTCCGGAGATCAATCCTCCCTCCGGCAGGATGCCAGGACAGGAACTTCTGTTGATCCCGATCTCGGGATCGCGTTGGCGGTAGAATAGTGGTGTTGATGGTGAAAAAGAGTCCTCCCCGAGGGTTTTCGGAATGAGGGGTAAATATAGGCGAAAGAGGGGCACCAGTGGGTGGCCCACCTAACCAGGCGGCCAGGTGGCCGCCTGGCCAAGTGGTGGATCCCCTATGTCCCCCTTTCGGGCTTCTGAAGTCTTCCAACAAATAAGATTTTCTGGAATTTTTCGGTAATATTATTTTTTCAACTTTTTTCTGCGATGCACGAACAAAAATTGACGGAAACTGGCACTGGGCACTAGGTTAATAGGTTAGTCCCAAATATGTTGCAAATGGTATGAAAGTGCAATGAAACATGTAGCAAAATCACCAAAACAAGCATGGAACAAACAAAAATTATAGATACATTTGAGACGTATCAACAATTAAGGCGGTTAAATCACATTTAGACCTACATGGAAGAAGCCACGTCCACAAAAGGGGAGACCCACTTGTCGGAAAGTTGGTCAATCAAACCAGGATAAACATTTTCTAGTGATGGGATTATCGTCAACAAAGACGAATATAGGTGAGAAATGGGGCTTGTTAGGCAACCATTTAATCACGTCATCGAAGATGATATTGTTGACAAACTCGATATTGTCACCTAAGAAGTAGGTTTCTACGACGGAAAAAGTGGTACCGTCGTTTTTTATGACGCTTCAGTGACAGGTCGATTGACGGACGTAAACCATCATTAGGGAATTTTTATTGACGAAAAATATTTTTCCATGACACAAATGCCCCATCAACTAACATCGCGGATTTTGTAGTGCAAGGTGGACGTATCAATCTTCGCCGAGAAATCCACACTCTTTGGACGTATCAATCTTCGCCGAGAAATCCACACTCTTTTTTTTTCTAGTCGAAAGGGCATAAGGTGTGTGATTTCTATAAATACTTATTCTACGATCTCTATATAAAGGATTTGGGCAACATAAATCCGTTGAAAGAAACGCCAAAAAGAGGGTAGAAGGAAAGGACCAGAATCTTCTACAAGAACATGTACTGGATGCAACATATTAATGACTATTTGACTTGAAGGAAATCCCAAAGGTATCATATTTCGCTTGTATCAGTCCTATTTATTAACGGTGGATAGAAATTTGGTTTTTAGGGGTGGTATGACCAGCAGTTCGTAGCACCAGACAACTTGTTCTTTAGAAACCTTCTATTAACTTATGATCGCTCATGTTTATACCACCAACTGTTTAGTTCCCCGGTAACAATTTGTACCGTATATTTAATTTTGATTTTGTTCCCAAAAAATGGAGAACGGGGTTTTCCGGAGGAAAGTATGATCACTAGTAGAGAAACGCTTATCCGCAACATTAATTGGCGGGTTATCGCAAAAAAAAATTAATTGGCGCGGCACCAAAATTTAAAAATGGCACCATTATTTTTTCAAATAGTAGTGATGTTGGCTTATTTGACACGCCACATTTATATTATTACTGCTGGCATGATAGTTTTGTACCACGCCACAATTATGTGGGATCAGGTGAATTGGCCAGAAAAATGTTATTGGTGATGTGGCTTTTTAATGACACACCACGAACTAATTTTTTCTATATACAAAAATATACATGTATTTTTCAACAAATTATTGTTTGACCAACAATTTTATTACATATAATACACAAAAGAAAGTAAAGTAATTATGAAATAATATATAAATAATATAAATACCGAATAATATGTAAAAGAAATAAAATAATATATAGATATAAAGCAATGTGTATATAAAAAAATTAAATGACATAAAACAATGTACTATAAAAAGAAAAAAAAATCAAAAAAATATACAACTATGTTTTCCTACTAATTATTTTATCTGTATAGTATACAAAATAAAATAAACTAAAATCGTTCCTACTAATCTGTTGTGTTTTGAAGGAAAAAAATCGTTATATAATGCGTGTACGCATGGTTGTTAATGTATGTTGAACATACTAGTAGAAATTAAGGAATGTTATGACATCCTGGATTTTGGAACTTTTTTTTCCAAAAACTTTTTTGGTTTATTTCTGGATTTGCTATTGGATTTGATTTTGATCACCTCTTTGGACTTGAAACTTGAGCATATTTTATTTCCATGCTCAAGTGGCTCTTGACTCCAAGCCTTTCCTATGTCATTCCATTGTTCCATCCCATCCTAGCCACCATTTTATTCAAACCATATATTCCTTTTCCAATAAAAGGAATATTCCTATTACTTGAGATTTGTGAAGCAACCCATATTTATATTGATCCATAAATCCCCAAATAATTCCCACATTCTCTTGATGCCATATCTTGCCAAATTCCCCAAAACATTGCATGGCCCAAGTGATTTTTTCCTCTAAAAAATTCATTTGTCTGTGGGGGCAGATTGGAACTTTGTTAAGGGAGTGCCATTTCTCATGATCCATTGCTGGTGAAATTTTTTGTGCAATCTCATATGATCATATCATTAGCCTGCACCGAATTCCACCACATTTTAACTAGCCAAACTCCCACATTAAATTCCCAAAGTTTGGATGCAGCAAGGGGGCACTGTGAAGCAAGTGCATGATAGGGGATCCCATTTGATTTGAAACTTTTTGTGCCTATTCCCACATCCAAATGACTCCATGTCAGAACCCCAACTAGGGTAAGTACTAGGGCTTGCTTGTCCCTTTGCATCATGGAAAATTCAAAAAGGAAATAAAAAATGGGGAAAAGAAAAGCCCTGAGAAATTAAATCAAATGGCCAGATAAAAATATTTTTCCAAAAATCCTTTGAACATTTGAAAAATTCCTATAAATGATGGTGATCATTTTAAAAGTGGTTTGGGATCAATCCCATGCTCTTGGAATTTTCTAAATTTCAAACAATGTCTTGGAAAATTAAATAAACCCCTATTTGATTTGAAATTCAAATTATTTGAATTTCAAAAATGCCCAAAAATTATAAGTGGCTAGCTATTTATATACTAAGCCCACATAAAAGATTTGGGTATTTTATAAAATGCTCTACTATTTATTTCAGAGCAAAACAAATAGGAGAAAAAGAAAAACAGAAAGAAACAGAATGAAAAGAAAAAAACCTAGCCCACCCCCTATGGCCTTGGGCCCAACTTAAGCTTCCTCGGCCCAAGCCCATGAGGGGCTTGTCGTCTACCCCAAGCAGCTCGCTGTCAAGCATGCCGGGGGCGACGACCGCCACCTCGACGGCGAGAGCCGTCTAGGCCTCCCAGAGGCCCCTCAGTGCGCCACGACGACGCCCCAGGTCCCCCGCACCAGTTCCCCCTCTCCCCGCTCTCCCTCACGGTCTCCCTCGCCGGAATCTCGCCGCACCCGAGAGTTCGCCGTCGCCGCCATCACGCGCCACCGTGGCCACCGGCCCCCTGTGGCCGTGCCACCATGTCCTACCGCACCAGCGCCGTCGGCCTCGTCTGCAACCGCGCGGAATCGAGCAAGGAGGCCCCGTGGACGCCGCTCGCTTCAACGACTTCCGCCGGCCACCGTGAACGACGACGACGAATTGCGCAGCCGCCGGTCACCCTCCGGCCTCCTTGAGCTCAGCATAGTGCGCAGGGTGAGAATCCGCTTCGAAAACCTCTATACAGTGCTCCTCCCCGTGACCCGCAACTCTTTTCCGCCGTTCCAGTGCTCCGGCCACCGCAGATGTTGTCGCCGCCGCTGCTCCGGTGCTCTCAAGTGACCCCTCTGTGGCCTGGGTGACGCGCGCTTTTTCCCTGAACACGTAGCTTGTCGCGGCACTCGTTTTGGTGCACTGAGCCACCGTCCAGGAGAACGCCGCCGCGTCGGATGTCATCGGCGACATGACGCCGGCGAGCACTGATGTGGCGCGGTGGTTAGGCACTAATCCTTTCCCTAAGCACTCACTGACAGTGGGGCCTGCCCCACTAATTAAACCCACTGTTTATTTTAACCACGGGTTTAATCACAGAGAGGCTGACAGGGTTAGTCCACCAGTCAGAAGCCCCCCCACGTCACCCTGACCTTAGCATGACGCAATAAAGGTTCTCCAGATTAAAAATAATTCCAGAGAAATCAGAAAAATCCAGAAAATAGCCAAAACTTCAATAAATCATAGAAAATTCATATTAAATCCAATTTGGACAAATAATATATGAAAAATGATCAGCAGAAAATTCTCTATCAAAATATACAACTTTCAACCATTTTTGAGTTGATTTTAAAGTGGGACCAGTATCTTTTGCTATTTGGCTTAATTGGAATTAATTCAATTTAATTCAAATGCTAATTCAACTTGAACCTTTGCAATGCAACCTTGATCACTTGTACATCAGAGGCACATTACACACATGATCACATGGTTTATAAAGAACAAACAATGGCATTTGCAACTTGGCTAAATTAACCAACATATGGAGTTTGAATTTGCATTTCAAATGCAATAGACTTCATTTAAATCAAATGTGCCACAAATCAGTACCATTCACATCATGTGACAACATAAACATGTGCTTGTGCATTCTATTACATTGTTGACCCCCCTTTGTTGATGTTTGTGCCGGTAACAGTGCCCCCGAGACGGTGATCACCCCCGAAGGAGAAGAAGTTCGGTAAACCCCGTGTATCGTCAGCAAGGCAAGCAAACCCCATTGATCATGTCTATAAAATCCTATTTCCCTCTCAGTCTCGCTTATGCATGTTTAGGAGATCACCGAGACACGTTCTTTCGCATAGTTGAACCCATTCCGATGCATGACCTATCATTCTGTCACCGTATTAGGCAAACCACAATCCTAGCAGATATAGGAGTTGAATGTTGAGCATGTGGCCCCTGCAACTGTTACTGCTTATTGCTGCTTAGTGATACAATGAGGTTACTTTGTTTGTGAGTCGGGATGGAATGAACACAGTGATGCTGATGATAACGTGTTGGTGAATCCACCCAAAGAAAAGGTGAACGATGAGAGGTTGTGTAGGAGTACACAGTGGGTTGTCTCGTTGAACACTGCCCTAGGCCCCGAGTTCCTGTTTTGTGATCCAAGACAAAGAGTATGACCACATGTAGGGTTTTATGGGAACCCCGTTTGGCCTCTTTACGTACCCGATCCAGTCCAGGAGTCACATTAGATTCGGGCTTTCCATTTGGCATGTGCATAGAAAAAGAATGAAGAAAAGGTTGCATCATATAGATATGTGGGTGGACCTGTGAGGCAGTGAAACCATCTGGCAGAGGTGGCGTCTCGGTCCCTTGCATTATCTGAGTCCGTTTCGTGGAACCGGCCGGACTCTCGAGCGGTGCCAAACTCAGGTAGTCAACTCCTGGATTAGAGAAGGTGATGTGAGGATAGTGCCTTGGTTTCATCCACGTCCGACACCCGCTTGAAGGGTGACGAGAACGAGGCGATAAGTGATGACACGTGTGTGAAGATGTACACCCCTGCAGGGTTAGTAAACTATTCGAATAGCCGTGTCCGCGGTTATGGACTACTTGGAGACCTCTACTTGATCATTAGATAACTTGAATGGATACTCTAAAACTCCCAAGATAAGTGTGAGTGCTATGGCAAGCTTCCTCGTGGGGAAGTCGAGGAAGTATTCATAGTGGTGTATTGATTGGAGACTTGGTAGTGGACTCGTGTACGCTTCTTACCTCAAGTCTGGTACTCGTAGTACAGGAATAGCCAAGTCAAAGCTGGCACTTCTGCATGATGAAACTCCACTTCCTTTTACCTTGATACTTGAGCATGAGTAGTATAGTTCTGATGTAAGTCTTGCTGAGTACGACTTTGTACTCACGTTTGCTTATTCTATGTTTTAGATGAGAACCCGGACCCCGATGGAGTCATCTTCGTGAAGCTCGATGTTGACCTTGGTAGTATAGTTCCAGACAACAGTCTGGTCCCTCGTGGAAGGGCATGTATGTTTAGAAGGCTTCTCTAAGCCATTTGTTAAACTTGTCTGTACTCAGACCTAATTTGCTTCCGTTGTATGATGTAATGTTGATCACAGACATGTGATCTTTGTATGCTCTATGTGTAAGTTAATAAAGATACACTTTGTAGAGTTATGTGATGATACCTGCTGTTCATACTAGGCATGTGTGCTGCGTGTATGTTTATAACATGCATGTCTTAGTATGGATTTTCGAGACCTTAGTTGTGATCTGGCTGGCGGTCTTTTATACACCAAGTGGCCCTTAGATGTGCGCAGCTTTGGGCATCGCGATGCGATTGTTCGTGACTCTGTCACGTGCACACTTTGTTGTATGATCGAGCCCGCCCTAGACCCCGACTAAGTGATCGGGCTGGAGTAAGTCTATGTAAGAGTTAGGATCCAATCGATAACATGGTTGAGGCGACTTGTCTATGAGTATGGGATTCACCACCCATAAGCATTTAGACTTGGGAGCGGACATTGAGGACCCATCTCAGTTGATCATCCGGCCTGAATGGGATGCCCCTCACGTTCGATGCTTACCGAGAACGTTCTGTGCTTGGCCTTGTCTGCTTAGACAAGTGGGTACGGCTCTCGGCTCGCCATGTGATTGTATCGTGATTGGAATTACATACGCTAACCTCGGGTCCCGACAGACTAGTTGTCAGAACCCTCTGTTAGGTAATGTGCTAGGATCAAAGTCCTCTTGCATCATGTTAAAAATTTCAAAGAAATCATTTGAAATCAATTTCAAAAGCAAAGTGGGAGAAGGAACCCCCCAGATGAATTAATTCAAAAGGCCAGATAAAAATCTTCTCCAAAAATTCATGTTAGATTTTTTAAAAGTCTTATAAATGAGTGTGATCACATATCAAGTGAAGTGGGACCCACCCCATCAAAAACCCCTATTTGATTTAAACTTCAAATTATTTGAATTTTAAAAATGTTCAAAATTTATAAGTGGCTAGTATATTATTTGGTGAGGCCATATAAAAATTATGAGCATTTAATAAAATGCCTAGCTATTTATTTAGCACAGCAAAACAAAAATATAGAAGAAAAACAGAAAGAAAAAGGAAAAGGCAAAGTGGCCCACTTACCTGGGCCTCCCCGGCCCAACTTACCGTCCCAGCAGCCCAGGCCCGCAACCTCCTTGTCGTCTTCCCCCAGCGCGTCAAGCACCTCGCTGGAGGGCATGCCGCCGCCGGCGGCAGCTGCTAGCCTGCCTGGTGCCTTCCCATGCCTCCTTCTCGCGCCTGGAGACGCCCAGAAGCAGACCACGTCCTTTCCCCCTTGCAGAGCCCAGCTCCCCTTCCTCCTCCTCGTCTGTTCTTCGCGCCGCGAGCCCTAGCAGAAAGCGCCGACGTGCACCGCCGTGGCCACCATGGCCTAGAGCCCGGGAGACCTTGTCCATCGTCTTCCCCGTCCACGACTCCGTCGAGCTGCAGCAAGGAATCGAGCCAAGTCCCAGAGAAGGAGACGCCCGCTCAAGATCTTCCTCGCCGGACCCGTGCGTCGCCGTCGTCAAATTCCCTGGCTACCCAGCGTCCCAGGCCTCGTCGTCTTCTCCGATAGCTTCAGGGTGAGCTTCTTCACCTTTCCCCTAAGGCCACAGCGTCTCGTTTTCCCCACAGACGATTCCGCCATGAATCCCGAGCAAGCTCGCCGCCATAGTCGAGCTAGAGCTCGCTCTCGTGCCTCTGTTGATGCCCTAGTGCGCGCGTTTGGCTCCTGCGTGCACTAGCGTTCGAATGCGCCAAGAATCAGCTCAAGTCGTGCCTTCTAGCTACATCCCCGACCTCGCCGGTTCTCTGTCGCCGCCAAGTTCGACGCCGCCGTCGCTCCCGACCTCCCCTCGAGCTCCAGCTTGCACCGTTCGACGCGCGGTAACCCCAACAACCCAGCCATGGCCTCCTCTTCCTCTCCCGTGGCGCCTAGACGATTCCGGCAAGGGCGCCGCCATGTCCAGGCCACCGACGTCAAGCCTCCGGTGGGTAAACCCCTAACCTCGTGCTTAATCCACCCCCAGTGAGGCCGACAAGTGGGCCCAGGGCCCTTAATCCCCCCCGGTTAGTATAAACTAACCGGGTTAATTAACCCAGTGACTGACACCCCGTCCCCACAGGTTAGACCTCCCCCCCACGTCACACTGATGTCATAGTGACGCAATAAAAGAATTTTCCAGAATAAAAAGAAATCAGAGAAATTACAGAAACTCCAGAAAAAGGCTGAAACTTTGGAAATTCATAGAAAATTCATATTAACTCCAAATTTAACAAATAATATATGAAAAATGATCAGGAGAAAATAAGCTATCCAAATATCCAACTTTCAACCAGGTTTGAGTTGAATTTAAAATGTGATCAGTAGCATTTGCTATTTGGTTTAAATGGAATTAAATCAAAATTATTTCAAATGCTTTTGCATTTTGAACCATATCAACATATCACATTATACTTGAAGTTCAGAGGCATATCATAACCATTTCAAAATGGTTTAACTTGATCAAACAATGTCATATGCAACTTGACTAAATTGAATTCAAATTGGAGTTTGAATTTGCAATTCAATTTGCAATATACTCCATTTAATTGGAATTGCTTCACACATCAAAGCATATACATCAAGTTTCAACCTTCAACCATGTGATTGTGCATTGTATTTACTTTGCTACCTTGTTTGTTGTTTGTCGAGTAGAGGTGGAACCGGAACAGGAGGCTGCCCCCTTCGTTGAAGACCCCGAACCCGAACCTCGTCAGCAAGGCAAGCAAACCCCCATTGATCATGTCGATAAAATCCCACTTCCCTCTCATGTCTCACTTATGCATTGTATAGGATGATTACCATGCTACGTTTCTACCGCATAGATGAACCCATTCCTTTGCATGACCTATCATTTGTCACAGTAGTAGGCAAACCACAATCCTAGCAAATGTAGGAGTTGATTGATATCATGTGGCCCCTGCAATTGTTATTGCTTATTGCATGCTTAGAGTGTTACAATGATGTTACTGTTATGTGAGTCGGGATGATAGTGATCATGGTGATGATGGTGGAAATGTGTTGGTGAATCTACCCTAATACAAGGTGAACGATGAGAGGCTGTGTAGGAGTACACGGTGGGTTGTCTCGTTGAACACCGCCCTAAGTCCGAGTTCTTGTGTGGTGATCCAAGATGAAGAGTACAACCACACATTGGGCTCACTGACCCCTCTCAACCTATTAACTCATCCCTTTCGAAGTCGAGATGTCGCAGTAGTTCGGAGTTCTGGTAGGCTTGTGGCCTAGCTGCTAAGTGAGAGAACGGCTCAACCGAGACCGGCTTATGCACCACGCACACATCACCTGGGTCCACTTCGGTAAACCAGCCGGGTTCACGATAGTGGTAGCCAACCCAGGTAGGCCGCTTTCTCGGACTAGATAGGCTATGAGGTAACAGTTGTGGTGAGCATCCTCGCCGACACTTCTTGAACGGTGTCGAGTACAAAGGCGGTAACAGATGATCATGTGTGTGTAGCGGTACACCCCTGCAGGGTTAACAAAACTATTCGAATAGCCGCGTCCGCGGTTAAGGACTGCTTGGAAAGCTTAGCTTGATTATTAGACAACTTGAACTGGATACTTCTAAAACACACCAAGATAAGTGTGAGTGCTATGGCGTGCTTTCTCGTGGGGAAGTCGAGGAAGGCACCATAGTGGTGTAATTGGTTGGAGAAAGTAGTGGACTCGTGTACTCTTCTTACCTCAAGTCTGGTACTCGTAGTTCTAGACTAGCCAAGTCAAAGCTGGCATTTCTGCAAGTGAAACCCCACCTCCCTTTACCTTGATACATGTGCATGAGTAGTGTAGCTCCTATGTAAGTCTTGCTCAGTACGACTTTGTACTCACGTTTGCTTATTCTATGTTTTAGATGAACCCACTGACCCAGAAGGTGGCTTCTTCATCGAGCTCGACGACTGAAGATCAAGCTAGTCTAGTCCCAGTCAGACGACTGGTTCCCTCGTGGAGGGTTTGTTTTTAAATAAGGCTTCTTAAGCCATTTGTTAAACTTGTCTGTACTCAGACCTACTTTGCTTCTGCTTGTCTGTTCTAATGTTGGATCACATGCTTGTGATATCTGTGTGGACTCTGTGAGAGTCATTAATAAAATGTATACTTTGTAGAGAATTGCAATGATACCTGCTGTTCATACAAGGCATGTGTGCTGCGTGTATGTTTATAACATGCATGTCTTTGTATGGGTTTTCGAGACCTTAGTTGTGATCTGGCTGGCGGTCTTTCATACACCAAGTGGCCCTTAGATGTGCGCAGCTTGGGGCATCGCGATGCGATTGTTCGAGACTCTGTCTCGTGCACACTTTGTGGTATGATCGAGCCCGCCCTAGACCCCGACTAAGTGATCGGGCTGGAGTAAGTCTATGTAAGAGTTATGAGATAGTCGATAGTATGGTTGAGGCGACTTGTCAGTGAATATGGGAGTTCATCACCCATATCATTAGACTTGTGTGCGGACGATGAGGACCCATCTCAGTTGATCATCCGGCCTGGATGGGATGCCCCTCACGTACGATGCTTTCTGAGAACGTTCTGTGCTTGGCCTTGTCTGCTTAGACAAGTGGGTACGGTTCTCGGCTCTCCATATGACTATGTCGTAGAGGGACTTGCATACGCTAACCCCGGGTCCCGACAGACTTGGTATCAGAGCAGGACTGACTGTAGGACTATCGGCCTTGTCCGAAGTCGAGTCTAGCTTGCTATAGTTATATAGTTACTCTGGGTATATAAGGGAACAATGTAAGGCTTCTTTTTTCTCCTTACCCCCTTCGTTCTGAGTTCTGAGTCACCCTCATCTTATTCTACGGGAATATAGGACTAGGCTCACCTCTGTCTGATTAGAACATCGCATTGTTTGCTTCCTTGTAGCCGTAGGAAGGTTGTGATCGGTTTGTTAGAGTTATTGTGCTTCCTGATTTCTTACATCGTATGTAAGTGCTGTTTCTACATTGCAAGAAAAGACATTTCTTACAATTACAGCCATTATGTTGTCCGAGTCATTCCAGTTTTCTTCATAATCTGATGCATTTGCAAACTCCTTCTTTCTGTTTCAGATGGAAGATCTTCCCCCTCGGTAGATTGTTCGTCTGACCCGGTGCCTCGATGTGCGTGGGCATCCAGCCATGCTCACCGAGATGATGTCCTTCATTGGCTATCGGTGCTATCCTGAGTACACAGTTGAGGAGCAGTTCCTTGACTTCAACCAGACTCAGTTCCACTGCACTGTCAGGATTTACCCGCACCACATTGGAGTCTCTCAGCCTGTCCTTTTTGGACATGGCATTGGTGTCACCGAGAACATGGCTGTGCAGGATGCTGCATACTCATGTATTACACTGCTGAGAGAGGAGCATGCACTGCTTGCAGGATCACCTTTCCGTTATATCCCTGCTGCACTTCCAGGAGAGGAGGGTTATTACACCGGACTATAATCAGATCACTCTGCAGAGGATGCAATACTTCAGATGACTGCTAGGTTTGCTTGTGATCGAGATCGTGATGCACGCGCTCTCCGTTTTGAGCTTCACGCCACCCGTGTTCGTCTGTATCGAGCACTTACACTCCTTGCTCCTTTTGTGAGTGTTGATCAGTCGAGTATGATGCTATCTACCTAGCCAGGACGCAGATGCCTTCTCGAGTTGCTTGGCCCGAGATTGGAGACATTTTCCCACCCCGTGGTCCTTTGCTTCCACCCTACGCTGGACCTAGGCCCCATCCTTGCCCAAATGGATATCAGGGTCCACAGGCCTCCGTGTTTTCCGATGGTCACCTTCAGCTATCGGGATACGCGGGTAACTTTTACGAGGACTACTATGGAGATGGAGATGAGTGAGACCGCCTGTGGTCTTACTTAGTGAGGATGTAGTAGTATCTTAGTATATTGTACGCAAGGTGTTCTAAGTTCCAAAGGCTTAGATAAATAATGTATAGGAAGTCAGAGTGCCTCTGAAGGATGTATCATCTTCATCACGTTTGTATTAGCTTGGTGCTTGTACTAAAACGATGTATGGTTTGTATGACAGCTTGTGAATATATGGCTTGTATGCTTTTATCACCATGTTGTCAAGATGATTACTTCCTTTGCTCTATAATCCTTCCAGTACTTCAATACCTTGATTAGACTCTTCCAATCAACTCTGTTTGACTTTGGTTTTCACCTTCAGGATGTCTCAAGGAACCCGTGGCCAGCTTGGTCGTGCCCAGGGTCGTGGGAATGAACAGGAGGAAGGCAACCTTCCACCCCACCCACGATGGCTCAGGTTCTGATGGAGGTTGAGAGGAACCGCCGAGACTCTCACCATTTGCGGGAGGTCATTGCACGGAACACCACTCAGCAGCGCAATGAGTTGGTGTCTCTGAACGACTTCATCCGGCTTCATCCCCCGGTTTTCAGTTACTCCACCGAGCCCCTTGACGCCGATGACTGGCTTCGCAGCATCGAGAGGAAGCTCCAGGCAGGCCATGTTGCAGATGGCGACAGGGTCAGCTATGCCACCTATCACCTTGAAGGTGCAACTAGCTCTTGGTGGGAGAACTTCCTGAACATGCGTCCCGTTGGACCGCCCGCATCTTGGGATGAATTCTGCACTTCCTTCCGTGAGCACCACATTCCAAAGGGTCTTATGGACCGCAAGCATGAGGAGTTCTGCAACCTCACCCAAGGCAGAAGGACCGTTGACGAGTTTAGTCGTGAGTTCAACCGACTGGCTCGTTATGCTACTGAAGAGGTCTCCACCGATGCAAAGAAGCAAGAGAGGTTCCGTCATGGACTCAATTCTGGACTCCGTCGTGAGCTCAACCTACATGACTTTGCGACCTTCCAGGTCCTTGTCAACAAGGCCATTAAGGCAGAGGACATGAATACCCCCAATGACTTCCACAAACACCCTAGGGACGATGGTTCATCCAGTTCAGGCTCTCAGAAGCGCAAGATCTGGATCCCCAACAGTATGTTCCGCCAGAACAACCCACCGAGGCCATCCTATGTGGCGTCTCGTCCACCAGATCAGTTTCACCCAGCTCCACCAAACAACCCAGCTCCACGCACTGTCTTTGGAGCCTGTTACAAATGTGGTCAGGCAGGCCACTACTCTCGCGAGTGTCCCCAGAACCAGCTCCAGAATCAGAATGCTCCACCCCGTGCCGGAGGCAACAACAATGGTCGTGGCAAGCCCCCCAGAAGGTCTACACCACCAAACCCGCTCCTCCCGCCACTCGTGGGCGTGTGAACCAGATTGCCGCCGAAGAGACTGACGACACCACTGACGTCATTCTTGGTACGCTCCCAGTCAATTAGGTTCCTACTTCCGTTCTTTTCGACCCAGGAGCATCTCATTCATTCATGTCGGAAAGTTATGCACTTCGTCATGAGTTATCCTTTGTTGAATTGTCCACCCCATGATTATTCAAACTCCAGGGTCAAGATGGAAAACTAATAGAGTAAGCCATGGTAATCAAATTGCAATTGAGGGTTTAGTATTCCTTGCTTCACTCATAGCCCTCAAATCTTCAGACATTGATGTCATCCTTGGCATGGATTGGCTATCAAGACAGAACGCCTACCTGGATTGCAAAGGCAAATCCGTGAAACTCACCCACCCTTCAGGCAAGATCGTCAACTACACCTCACCCAGAACAAGAACCCAGGTGCATTCCTTGAATGTACTTCCCCTTCCCGACCTTGAAGATGTTCCGGTGGTTCGTGACTTCCCGGATGTCTTTCCTGAAGAGCTGCCGGGCATGCCACCCGACAGATGTGTAGAGTTTATAGTGGATCTTGTGCCAGGAACCGCACCAATTTCTAGACGCCCATACAAAATGGCCCCACGTGAGTTAGCTGAGCTTAAAACCCAACTGGAAGCTTTGCTGGAAAAAGGCTTCATCCGCCCTAGCTCATCGCCATGGGGTTGCCCCGTTCTGTTCGTAACGAAGAAAGATGGAACAGAAAGGATGTGCGTAGACTATCGCCCGCTAAATTTAGCGACGATAAAGAACAAGTACCCATTGCCCAGGATCAATGATCTTTATGATCAACATGCAGGATCCTCTGTCTTCTCCAAGATGGATTTGAGATTAGTTTATCATCAAATCAAAATCCGAAACGAGGACATTCCCAAAACGGCTTTTACTACTCGTTATGGTCTTTACGAGTACACCGTCATGTCCTTTGGTTTAACCAATGCCCCCGCCACTTTCTCACGCATGATGAATTCGATCTTCATGGAGTACCTAGATAATTTGTTGTGGTTTATCTCGATGACATTCTCATCTACTCGAAGAACAAAGAAGAACATGCCGAACACCTAAGGCTGGTATTAATGAAACTTAGAGAGCATCGCCTGTATGCTAAATTCTCCAAGTGTGAATTTTGGCTACCAGAAGTGACCTACTTAGGCCACGTGATTTCTGCAAAAGGAATTGCTGTGAATCCCGAGAGAGTTCAGGCCGTCCTTGACTGGACTCCACCTGAATCGGTTAAGCAAGTTAGGAGTTTTCTTGGCCTAGCCAGCTATTGCCGCCGCTTCGTTGAGAACTTTTCTAAAGTTGCAAAGCCTCTAACTGAACTCCTCAAGAAAGATAAGAAATTCCTATGGACTCCCAAGTGCGAGGAAATCTTTCAAGAGCTAAAAAGAAGACTGACTTCTGCACCCGTACTTGCTCCTCCAGACACCAAAAAGGATTTCGAGATCTATTGTGACGCATCACGGCAAGGGTTAGGATGCATACTTCTGCAAGATCGACATGTGGTAGCTTATGCTTCACACCAGTTGCGGCCACATGAAGAGAACTATCCTACCCATGACCTTGAACTCGCTGCCGTAGTTCATGCCCTAATAACTTGGCGACATTACCTCCTTGGTAATCGTTGTGAGATCTATTCCGACCACCAAAGCCTCAAATACATTTTCACCCAGCCACATCTTAACCTCAGGCAAAGACGCTGGATTGATTTGATAAAAGATTATGACTTAGAAATTTCTTACACCCCAGGCAAAGCCAATGTCATGGCTGATGCACTAAGTCGTAAGTCGTATTGTAACAACCTCATGTTACAACAGTATCAACCACTTCTTCATGAGGAATTTTGCAAGCTTAATCTTGAGATTGTTCCTCATGGCTATCTTTCTACCTTGGTGGTGAAACCAACTCTTGAGGATCAAATCATAGTTTCCCAAAGGCGTGCACGAGGTGTTCGCCGGATCAAGGAGAACATTGCTAGAGGAGTTGCTAAATGTTTCTCCACAGATACAAAGGGAACGGTATTCTTTGGAAATCGTTTGATAGTACCTAAGAATAGGGAACTAAGGAAACTCATCCTCAAAGAAGCCCATGACACACCCCTCTCGATTCATCCCGGTAGCACAAAAATGTACCGAGATCTACGCCAGTGATTTTGGTGGACTAGGATGAAGAGAGACATTGCTCAATTTGTTGCCGAATGTGATGTTTTTCGTCGCATTAAGGCAGAACATCAAAGACCTGATGGCACACTTCAACCTTTGCCTATTCTAGAGTGGAAATGGGAAAAAGTCGGTATGGACTTCATCACCGGCTTTCCAAAAACCCAGAAAGGAAACGATGCCATCTTCGTTGTCATAGATAGGCTTTCCAAAGTTGCTCACTTCCTTCTAGTTCGCGAGTCTATAACTGCTAGCCAGTTAGCGGACTTGTACGTCTCCAAAATTGTGTCCCTTCACGGTGTTCCTTTGGAAATCAATTCTGATCGTGGTAGCCTTTTCACCTCTAGATTCTGGGGAAGCTTTCAGAATTCTATGGGAACTCATCTCTCCTTTAGTACAGCTTTCCATCCTCAGTCTAGCGGTCAAGTCGAAAGGGTTAACCAAATTCTGGAAGACATGCTCAGAGCTTGTGTTATCTCATTCGGAAAGAATTGGGAGAAGTCTCTTCCATTTTCCGAATTTGTTTATAACAATAGCTTCCAATCTAGTCTGAACATGGCTCCTTTTGAACTCCTTTATGGACGACGATGTCGAACACCTTTAAACTGGTCAGAAACCGGTGAAAGACAATTCTTTGGACCGGACATGATCAAGGAAGCAGAAGAGCAAGTTCGCATTGTTCGTGATCAATTGAAAGAAGCCCAGTCTCGTCAGAAAAGCTACTATGGTCGTCATCATAGGCAAGAGAGCTAAAATCTGGATGAGAAGGCTTACCTTCGGGTTACTCCTCTGAAGGGAACCCAACGTTTCGGTATCAAAGGCAAGTTGGCCCCACGTTACATCGGACCTTTCCGCAGTCTTGCTAAACGTGGAGAAGTTGCCTACCAACTTGAACTACCCCCGCACCTTTCCCGAGTACATGATGTATTCCATGTGTCCCAACTCAGGCGTTGCTTCAAGGACCCCATCCGCGAAGTCGACCATGAAACGCTTGATCTCCAAGATGACCTTTCTTATTGAGAATACCCCGTACGTATTCTTGATTCCGCAGAGCGTGTCACTCGTCATCAGAAGATTAGGTTTCTGAAAGTGCAATGGTCACACCAATCTGAGAGAGAAGCTACGTGGGAAAGAGAAGACCGTCTCAGTACCGAGTACCCCACCTTCCTCCCGCAGACTTCTGAATCTCGGGACGAGATTCTGTTGAGTGGGGGCGAGTTGTCAGAACCCTCTGTTAGGTAATGTGCTAGGATCAAAGTCCTCTTGCATCATGATAAAAATTTCAAAGAAATCATTTGAATTCAATTTCAAAAGCAAAGTGGGAGAAGGAACCCCCCAGATGAATTAATTCAAAAGGCCAGATAAAAATCTTCTCCAAAAATTCATGTTAGATTTTTGAAAAGTCTTATAAATGAGTGTGATCACATATCAAGTGATGTGAGACCCACCCCATGCTCATGGATTTTTAAAATATTCAAACAGTGCCTTGGAATTAATCAAAAACCCCTATTTGATTTAAAGTTCAAATTATTTGAATTTTAAAAATGTTCAAAATTTATAAGTGGCTAGTATATTATTTGGTGAGGCCATATAAAAATTATGAGCATTTAATAAAATGCCTAGCTATTTATTTAGCACAGTAAAAAAAAATACAGAAGAAAAACAGAAAGAAAAAGGAAAAGGCAAAGTGGCCCACTTACCTGGGCCTCCCCGGCCCAACTTACCGTCCCAGCAGCCCAGACCCGCAGCCTCCTTGTCGTCTTCCCCCAGCGTGACAAGCACCTCGCTGGAGGGCATGCCGACGCCGGCGGCAGCTGCTAGCCTGCCTGGCGCCTCCCCACGCCTCCTTCTCGCGCCTGGAGACGCCCAGAAGTAGGCCACGTCCTTTCCCCCTCGCAGAGCCCAGCTCCCCTTCCTCCTCCTCGTCTATTCTTCGCGCCGCGAGCCCTAGCAGAGAGCGCCGACGTGCACCGCCTTGGCCACCATGGCCTAGAGCCCGGGAGACCATGTCCATCGTCTTCCCCGTCCACGACTCCGTCGAGCTGCAGCAAGGAATCGAGCCAAGGCCGAGAGAAGGAGACGCCCGCCTCAAGATCTTACTCGCCGGACCCGTGCGTCGCCGTCGTCAAATTCCCCGGCTACCCAGCGTCCCAGGCCTCGTTGTCTTCTCCTCTAGCTTCAGGGTGAGCTTCTTCACCTTTCCCCTAAGTCCACAGCATCTCGTTTTCCCCACAGACGATTCCTCCATGAATCCCGAGCAAGCTAGCCGCCATGGTCGAGCTATAGCTCGCTCTCGTGCCTCTGTTGATGCCCTAGTGCGCGCGTTTGGCTCCTGCGTGCACTAGCGTTCGAATGCGCCAAGAATCAGCTCAAGTCGTGCCCTCTAGCTACATCCCCGACCTCGCCGGTTCTCTGCCGCCGCCAAGTTCGACGCCGCCGTCGCTCCCGACCTCCCCTCGAGCCCCAACTTGCACCGTTCGACGCGCGGTAACCCCAGCAACCCAGCCATGGCCTCCTCTTCCTCTCACGTGGCCCCTAGCCGATTCCGGCAAGGGCGCCGCCGTGGCCAGGCCACCGGCGTCAAGCCGCCGGTGGGTTAACCCCTAACCCCGTGCTTAATCCACCCCCAGTGAGGCCGACAAGTGGGCCCAGGGCCCTTAATCCCCCCCGGTTCGTTTAAACTAACCGGGGTAATTAACCCAGTGATTGACACCCCGGCCCCACAGGTCAGACCCCCCCACGTCACACTGATGTCACAGTGACGCAATAAAACAATTTTCCAGAATAGAAAGAAATCAGAGAAATTACAGAAATTCCAGAAAAAGGCTGAAACTTTGGAAATTCATAGAAAATTCATATTAACTCCAAATTTAAAAAATAATATATGAAAAATGATCAGGAGAAAATAAGCTATCCAAATATCCAACTTTCAACCAGGTTTGAGTTGAATTTAAAATGTGATCAGTAGCATTTGCTATTTGGTTTAAATGGAATTAAATCAAAATTATTTCAAATGCTTTTGCATTTTGAACCATATCAACATATCACATTATACTTGAACTTCAGAGGCATATCATAACCATTTAAAAATGGTTTAACTTGATCAAACAATGTCATATGCAACTTGACTAAATTGAATTCAAATTGGAGTTTGAATTTGCAATTCAATTTGCAATATACTCCATTTAATTGGAATTGCTTCACACATCAAAGCATATACATCAAGTTTCAACCTTCAACCATGTGATTGTGCATTGTATTTACTTTGCTACCTTTTTTGTTGTTTGTCGAGTAGAGGTGGAACCGGAACAGGAGGCTGCCCCCTTCGTTGAAGACCCCGAACCCGAACCTCGTCAGCAAGGCAAGCAAACCCCCATTGATCATGTCGATAAAATCCCACTTACCTCTCATGTCTCGCTTATGCATTGTATAGGATGATTACCATGCTACGTTTCTACCGCATAGATGAACCCATTCCTTTGCATGACCTATCATTTGTCACAGTAGTAGGCAAACCACAATCCTAGAAAATATAGGAGTTGATTGATATCATGTAGCCCCTGCAATTGTTACTGCTTATTGCATGCTTAGAGTGTTACAGTGATGTTACTGTTATGTGAGTCGGGATGGTAGTGATTATGGTGATGA
The DNA here is from genome assembly GCA_950022295.1 of Bromus sterilis. NCBI lineage: Eukaryota > Viridiplantae > Streptophyta > Magnoliopsida > Poales > Poaceae > Bromus > Bromus sterilis. The sequence continues at coordinate 40,127,379 of OX465596.1, read as the reverse complement.
TGGTGGAAATGTGTTGGTGAATCTACCCTAATACAAGGTGAACGATGAGAGGCTGTGTAGGAGTACACGGTGGGTTGTCTCGTTGAACACCGCCCTAAGTCTGAGTTCTTATGTGGTGATCCAAGATGAAGAGTACAACCACACATTGGGATCACTGACCCCTCTCAACCTATTAACTCATCCCTTTCGATGTCCAGATGTCGCAGTAGTTCGGAGTTCTGGTAGGCTTGTGGCCTGGCTACTAAGTGAGAGAACGGCTCAACCGAGACCGGCTTATGAATCACGAACACATCACCTGGGTCCACTTCGGTAAACCGGCCGGGTTCACGATAGTGGTAGCCAACCCAGGTAGGCGGCTTTCTCGGACTAGATAGGCTATGAGGTAACAGTTGTGGTGAGCATCCTCGTCGACACTTCTTGAAGGGTGTCGAGTACAAAGGCGGTAACAGATGATCAAGTGTGTGTAGCGGTACACCCCTGCAGGGTTAACAAAACTATTCGAATAGCCGCGTCCGCGGTTAAGGACTGCTTGGAAAGCTTAGCTTGATTATTAGACAACTTGAACTGGATACTTCTAAAACACACCAAGATAAGTGTGAGTGCTATGGCGTGCTTTCTCGTGGGGAAGTCGAGGAAGGCACCATAGTGGTGTAATTGGTTGGAGAAAGTAGTGGACTCGTGTACGCTTCTTACCTCAAGTCTGATACTCATAGTTCAGGACTAGCCAAGTCAAAGCTGGCATTTCTGCAAGTGAAACCCCACCTCCCTTTAACTTGATACATGTGCATGAGTAGTATAGCTTCTATGTAAGTCTTTCTGAGTACGACTTTGTACTCACGTTTGCTTATTCTATGTTTTAGATGAACCCACTGACCCAGAAGGTGGCTTCTTCATCGAGCTCGACGACTGAAGATCAAGCTAGTCTAGTCCCAGTCAGACGACTGGATCCCTCGTGGAGGGCTTGTGTTTAAATAAGGCTTCTTAAGCGATTTGTTAAACTTGTCTATACTCAGACCTACTTTGCTTCCGCTTGTCTGTTGTAATGTTGGGTCACATGCTTGTGATCTCTGTGTGCACTCTGTGAGAGTCATTAATAAAATGTATACTTTGTAGAGAATTGCAATGATACCTGCTGTTCATACAAGGCATGTGTGCTGCGTGTATGTTTATAACATGCATGTCTTTGTATGGGTGTTCGAGACCTTAGTTGTGATCTGGCTGGCGGTCTTTCATACACCAAGTGGCCCTTAGATGTGCGCAGCTTGGGGCATCGCGATGCGATTGTTCGAGACTCTGTCTCGTGCACACTTTGTGGTATGATCGAGCCCGCCCTAGACCCCGACTAAGTGATCGGGCTGGAGTAAGTCTATGTAAGAGTTATGAGATAGTCGATAGTATGGTTGAGGCGACTTGTCAGTGAATATGGGAGTTCATCACCCATATCATTAGACTTGTGTGCGGACGATGAGGACCCATCTCAGTTGATCATCCGGCCTGGATGGGATGCCCCTCACGTACGATGCTTTCCGAGAACGTTCTGTGCTTGGCCTTGTCTGCTTAGACAAGTGGGTACGGTTCTCGGCTCTCCATATGACTATGTCATAGCGGTACTTGCATACGCTAACCCCGGGTCCCGACAGATGAACTCCACCAAACCAATTTTGAACCAAATCCAACTACCCATGTGAGTGAATCGTCATGTGGAAGTTTCTAGTCAGCACGACACCACACCTTGTGAAGCAAGTGCTATCTAGGATTCTACAATGGCCATGAAGTTTTATGCACATGTGCACACCACCAAATAACCTCACTCCACCAATTTTCAGCCAAATCCATAAACCCTATGAGATTCTAGCTTCAACTTTGCATTCTGGCCTATTTGGACAATTGCAAAGGAAGTACTAGCTACATTGCTCCATTTGAGATGAAACTTATTACACCTGCTCACCCTAATGTATGATTAAGCTCAGCAAAAAATCATGCTTAGGGGAGCCATGTGCAAACCATACCACAGTACAAACACCTTCTGCCACCATGGTGCATTTGCAAAGGAAGTACCATGTGCATTTACCCATTTGACCCCAAACTCCACAGAACTATAGTCCTTTGCACCCCAAAGCCAGAAGACAACCTGGCACCACCTCAACCCCCACCATGTGAGCTATGCTTATGCTCCAAGTTTGCTGCATCAACCTTATCCATGAGATAGATCTCACCACAGTGCATCTTTGGCCAATCGTTTTGCATCACTGTGATCATCACTCGAAGGACCCTCCCCCAGACAACATTGGCCACGATAAAACTTCCCCAGTTGCACCCTTTCCTTGGTGGCCACGCTCTCAGCTGCATCAGGCGTGCACTGAACGCGCTCTGGGCGTGCCCGACGAGTCCCCATCGTGCTCTAGTGCCGCCCTTGTCTTCTAGCCCATGTCTCGCCACGCCGCACGAATTTCCACCGCACGCCTGCGCCACGCCACCCCCTCCCGACCTCTCCCGAACCTCCTCGAGCATTGCCATCTCACGCCCGCCATGTCCACACTCCATTGTCACGGCCCGAGCTCGAATCTCGTCATGGCTATAAAAGGGCGCACCCCCGAGCATCACAGAGCACTCCAGCACCACTCCCCCACCTCGCCTGACCTCCTTCCCCCTCTAATTTTGCATCGAAGCACCTCTTCGCTCCCCACGACCGCCACGGTTGCCGCCGAGCTTCGGCCAAAATCCCGACCACCGGATCCCTCCTCTCCCTCCTGGCCACTCCCATAGCCCCACTTAGCCGCCCCCTGAGATCCCCCGCCTTCCAGACTCCGCCGGCGTCCCATCCCGGCTGCCCCTCCGTACGCCTGTGGCCGCCGTATGCCGAGCCGGCGCCCCACTCGCCCTGGCCCTCCCCTGCCTGGAGGGATGGCCGTGGGCGGCGCCGCCAGTGGCCTGGAGCCCCCCAGGTAGCCGCGGGTTAGACCCCTTGCCTCCCCATGCCGGCGAGGGCTCCGAACGTGGCCTCCCCTGCATCCTGTCGGGAGGTTGAAGACGAGGCAGGAGAGGAGATATATCAGCTAGTGTCGCCCGCCTGTCATTGAGCGCGAAGGGGTACCGAGCCACCGACGAGCGGGCCCGCCCTGTTTGAGTGGAGGCGCCCCCCACGTGATACGTTTTCATGAATCGAATGCGCACTTTCCGGTTCTGCGGGATGGAATGCGTTTTCAATTTCCCGAAGGCGTATTTCTTCGGCCTTCGGCTCAAAATGTGTTTTCTCTGCTCAGAAAGCGTATTTCTCCACACAAAAAATCACCCCCTGAACCTCCCGCCCTCGTATCTCCGCAACCGTAAGTCAAAATGGGGTGATTCTTTTTGCGTTGGTTTTCTTTTGATCTCCTCTTTAGTTTGGCATAGGTTTTGTGCCATGTTTTTATGTTGATATTTGCTGTCAAACAAAAGTGGAGTTTGACCCATCTTTCTCCGTGCCTTTTTATAAAATCTTTTCGGGGATTTTGTGGTGTTGAAGGCCCGGAGTATTTCCCTACACCTTGTTGGTGAAGGCAAGCCACAATACCCTTTGCACCTTTGCAAAGCTTTGATGTGCTTCTAAAATTTCTTTTCGATGATATGCTTATATCGGTGACCATGATCATGTTGCCATTTTATGGTTGATGTTATCATTGCCATGCTATCCTTGAATATGCTACTACTATGCTATGTTTTTCCATGTTACACCCATGCTATACTTTGATTATGTCATTGCCATGTTATGTCCTGAATCATCGTAATCAAAACCTACCAACAACATGTTAAGTTGCTCATGTTATCTATATGCTAGTTCATGCTATGCCTAATTTATGCTTAACTGCATTCATAATGTTGCCATGTTAATAACTTAATCTTTGTAACACGGATAAATTCACCATCTAAAATGTGTTTGATCATATCTGAAATTATTATGCTAGTACGCTATGCATTGTCATGATCTGATGCTACTCATGTTGCACCTGATACTTATGTTTGCTGTTGGAGACATGCTTCATGACAAGTTGACTAGGTGCCACCGAACCGAACTTATCCGTGGAGCCACATTTGCCTAGATGGGGAGGCCTTGATTCGGTCTACCGGTGGGTTCTCTTATGCGTATCCTCAAAGAGGGAAGGCTATGCGCGACAGTTGCCTTGGCCGGGTAAATGGCGATAGTCTTGAGAGCTGGTTTTGTTTTGGGATCCCGTCCCTGCTAGGGACAAGTTTATGGACCATGCGATGGTCAGGGCCATCCGATGGCAGGTGTCTGGAGGATACAGGGGCTACCCAAGGCATGACTTGCGAAGCATGTCGGTGATGCGGTAAGAGGGACACGCGGTAGAACGGTCTCGTTGGAGAAGTCCTAGTCCACTCCTGCGGTATGAGTTCCAAGGATCCTGGGGGACAAGTTCAGAGGTACTGGACGTAGGAAGAACTCCATAGTGTGGCTAACGTGCACAAACTCTGCAGAGTCACACAAATCTATTGAAATAGCCGGGTCCACGATAATGGACACAGTTCATAGTAGGTCACACATGATCAACATGAGTTTTGTGGTATGAGCACGTTAAGTTGATACGATGGTCGGATTGGTTGGGTGGTAACAGTGGACACTTAACCCGTTGAATGATCGTGCGACGATCCAGGTATGTTGATGGTCATGCGATGACCGGTGCTTGAGTCAGTAAGGACTCTGAGGTAAGCCACATGATCGTGCGATGATCATGTGGGGTCCATGTGACCTTAAACAATGATTGGTTGTGCATTAGTCTTAATGTTAATAAAATGATGATATTATGCTGATGTTATGCTTGACGATTATATGCTTTCATGATGTTGATGCTCACATGTTTAATTCACTAATATACGTTAACCTGTTGTCATGTTATTGTTTTGCCTTGATGCATGCTTGTTGTGAGCTTGCAAGTACATTCGATGTACTGACCTGGCGTGTCATGCCAGATTTGCAGGCCACGCGTTGGATGCGTAGGACGACGTTCCCAGCGTTTGCGAGCTAGGAGGTGTCCCAGCCCGTGTCCCTGTGGATTGGAGTTCATTACCGTCGCCGTTGTTCCACTGCCGAGTTATATTCCGCTGCTAGAGAGTTAGTCTGCTGCTTGATGTAGATCCGTGGCGAGCTTGGGGAGTAGGCTTGTTCTCCGTCTCGCTCCGCTAGCATTGTAATAAACCCCTTGTACCCGCATATTTGATAATGGAGAGCAGTTTATTTCTATATCAAGCAGTGCCATGTTCCAGAAGACTTGATCTCTGGGATGGAGCACGGGCGTTCCGGTCCTCTGAGCCGGGGTGCCACAGCGCTTGGTAACAGAACAGGACTGGTTGTAGGAGCCGCTAGCCCGCGCGAACGTTAGAAGGACGTTAGATTGACACTGGAGCTAGAGTTATAGCTTGCTTGTGTGATGCATTTGTTTGCTGCATCTGGTTATTGCTTCAGTAGTAGTCTTGCATGTTGCATGTTGCTTGTTGTTGTGCGTAGTAATAGATGTGATCTTGTTTGTAATTCCGATGCACTTTCGGTACTATTGATCTTCGCTTCATCGTATTTCTTCGTCGATCTCTCATTTGGTTCTTCGGTGTTTAACGAATATGTTTTGCAGGTAGTGCATGACGCTGACGGACCCTTGCTCGCTTTCTTTTGGATATGGCACCACGCCTGGTTCTGAGCTGATTCATTATCGGCCGTCCGGGGTGGATGCCTAATTTTCATTTCTCTTTTCAACAACCGCCCCGTGTTCTCAGCTGTTTTCTCGGCCGTCTCGGGCAGTTGTTCAGTTCTCTTCACAGTGGAGACCCTATGTTCTGAGCTGTTGTCTCGGCCGTCTTAGGGGACATCTGCATTCTTTTTATCAACGTCGTCTCATGATCTGAGCTGATTCTTGGCCGGTCGTCGTGAGTAGTGCTTGAGCTATTCCAGTAACATCCCAGATCTGAGTTGTAAAAACCGTTCTGGTGGCTACTGGGTTATTTGCCGGTTTTATGCAAGGGATTCATATTTTTATCGACGACCACTAAAGCTTTTAAAGTGATTCTTCTATCGATTGCTGTCGATCTTCGCTCCCTTGGATGTCTTCGTTGGTTTTCATTCGATCTTCATTTGATTCTTTGGTGTCACCTTATCCACCCTGATGGAAAGTTGCTCATAACCCTGCATACCTCGAAGACTCATTGACAGATCGCAGAGCATCATGAAGCTACCAAGTCAAGAATGATTCACACAGAATGCATTGGGAATATTGAGATCTAGTATAAGTTCTGCCTGGATAAACTTTTGAATCAAGTCAGCATCATTCCGGTAACCGTTATGCCCATGAAGATTCCATCAGTGAAAGGCCGCAAGGAATTGGGAAATCATCAAGTCAGAAGGGACTCATACCCGATTGCATTGAAAGTATGTGACTCACGTGTGAATGCTACCAAGGCCATCATTTGAATCAAGTCTGCAGCAACTACGACAGTCGCGAAGATTCAAGCAAAGGAAAATACAAATGTTGACCCATGAACATATGAGTCAAAGGCAAGACATACACCAGCGACAATCTTATCCAATGCAAGTTATTTCGGTATATTCTGGAAGACGGTCAGAACATATCGTGAAGCCATATCCAGCATTGACATGATGGGAAGAATGTTTCCCTCTAACAAGCCAGCAGTCAGTAATTTGGCAGACACCGCGTTCAGATTGGTCCCCATATCAGGATGGGAAAGTTTCAGCCGTAAGGAACCTCAACCTTCCGCAATAAGATACCTGGCACAGCCGACGTGTACATTGTATCAGTCTTCCTTAGTACGTTATCCGGACATTTTCTCGGCCAAGACAGTCAGTCTTCTACCACAAGTCACAGAGTGAATCTTACGGTGCAAGACACCCAGTCGTGCTCAATACGTCATGAATAGATTCCAGCACAAGTCACCCAGCTGCCTACAGTGACCGGCCGCAGAAACTTTCAATACAAGGAACCGGTATCCCCTCAGCGCAAAGAGGCAAACTTCAGGGACAAGATAATCTATACTCTTCAGTAAGATATCAGGAAAGCTTCCGAGGCAAGGCAACTCAGTCTTCTTCAGCAAGCTATCAAGGCAGCTTCGTGTGTACGACACCCCGCCTTCCTTGATGCACCACCGGAGAAAGCTTCTGAGATACGACACCCAGTTTTTCCCAAGAAAGCTGCCCCGGCCAAGCTCCAAAGACAAGCTACCCAGTCTTCCTCGACACACCATCATGCCTGCAACAGTATTGTCAGAAAGCCAGGTGTTCAAAGGCAGTAAAGGCTTCAGCATTGTCAGGACCCGCACATTGTATGGGCATTTATTCTCAAGGATGCGAGCTACCCCGGTGTGGACACCACCATGATCGTAAACAAGAAAGAGTATACACATGGAAAGAGATAAAGGACGGCAACTCTCGGGAGATAAGTCAGCAGAGGAATCAGATATACACCTCAACCTGGAAGAAAAACTGACAAAGTCATGACGGAGCACCCTGAGGAAAGGAAGCAATGAAGCATGGGATATTTCCCCAGTCACGAGGGTCAGCTCCTCAAGTCCGACAAGGCCCCTAAGAAGGATAATCTTAAGACCCCATTCATTGCCACCAAGATTATCATGATGAGCCAAAAGACAAAAGGTGAATGTAACCCGTCTGTCTAAGAGGAAGATGCCGACAGAATGATAAGCCGCTATGCAGGAAGTACAAAGGAAAGAATTCTGGCACAAGCAAAGCCAGTACAAGAAGATGAATGCCGCAGTAGCAAGACCCGGGACAGATAGACATGGCCCGTGTCGAATCGCGCTGCAATATATGCTACGAGAATAAGCGTTGCACCTCACAGGATGTCAAAAGTATGCAACCCTTACAAACCCGACGAGTACGGCAAAAGAAGGAATTGTATGGACCGCAGAGTCAAATTTTGCCTCGATCAGTTGAAGCCATATGGACCACCATGGACACCCACCAATGAAGAAATATCATTCTAATGGGCAAAGGACCGCGTACCCAGCCCGTCAGCCCGAGCATTTACTCAGGTTCGGAATCGTCGGTTCTGCCGAGATACCCCAGTCTGCTTCGCCAAAGATCACCTATCCAGCTCAGCATTTTGACTATAAGGACCGCGTCAGAGCGTAACACGGCCTATCGCCACCCATGGGTATGGCAGCATGGAAGATGAATCTCAGCCAAGATTCATACTCAGGATGGACAAGACGAAATGCAAACTATGCAACCCCAGGTACGGACAGTCCAATTCCAGCACCATGTAACACCGCGATTGTAATTAGCCCGAAATAGCAGTTACCTGTGAAGGCCAAGCTCTTTGTCTCCAAGAGGCCAACACAAAGGATTCAAGACCATGCCACAGATAAATCCGAGACACACCGAGAATAATATGCGTATTGTCAGCATTTAGCCCATGACAAGACATCTCGTTATCATGCAGACATGATTATGGAAGTCAGCGGGAAAGGATCTGGTATGGCCAGGAGGAACATTCAGTCAGATATATGGATTGGGTGAAGCAAGCCCCCTGCGCCAAATATGTTGGATGCTACTAAGGGAACGGTATGCAGAGAAAGGAAATCCGAGAAGCAATAAGTTTCCGAAGGACGGTATGTTTCAATGGTTCCCTGAGCAACCAAATCTCGAGGAAGAGATTTTTCTAAGGGGGGGGGTAGGTTTGTGACATCCTGGATTTTGGAACTTTCTTTTTCCAAAAACTTTTCTGGTTTATTTCTGGATTTGCTATTGGATTTGATTTTGATCACCTCTTTGGACTTGAAACTTGAGCATATTTTCTTTCCATGCTCAAGTGGCTCTTAACTCCAAGCCGTTCCTATGTCATTCCATTGTTCCATCCCATCCTAGCCACTATTTTATTTAAACCATATATTCCTTTTCCAATAAAAGGAATAGTCCTATTATTTGAGGATTGTGAAGCAACCCATATTTATATTGCTCCAAAAATCCCCAAATAATTCCCACATTCTCTTGATGCCATATCATGCCAAATTCTTCAAAAACATTGCATGGCCCAAGTGATTTTTTCCTCTAGAAAAACTCATTTGTCTGTGGGGACATATTGGAGCCATTTCTCATGATCCATTGCTAGTGAAACTTTTTGTGCAATCTCATATGATCATATCATTAGCCTCCACCAAAATTCCACCACATTTTACCTAGCCAAACTCCCACATTAAATTCCCAAAGTTTGGATGCAGCAAGGGGGCATTTTGAAGCAAGTGCATGATAGGGGATCCCATTTGCCTTGAAATTTTTTGTGCTTATTCCCACATCCAAATGACTCCACCAAACCAAGTTTGAGCCAAATGCAACTACCCATGTGAGTGCATCATCATGTGGAAGTTTCTGGTCAGCAGGACACCTTGTGAAGCAAGTGCTATCTAGGATTGTCCAATGGCCATGAAATTTTAAACACATGTGCACACCACCAAAGAACCTCACCCCAGAAATTTTCCTCCAATTCCATAAATCCTATGAGATGCTAGCTTCAACTTTGCATTCTGGACTATTTGGACAATTACAAAGGAAGTACTAGCTACATTGCTCCATTTGAGATGAAACTTGGTACACCTGCTCACCCTAATGTATGATTAAGCTCAGCAAAAAATCATGCTTAGGGGAGCCATGTGCAAACCATACCACAATACAAACACCTTCAGCCACCATGGTGCATTTGCAAAGGAAGTACCATGTGCATTTACCCATTTGACCCCAAACTCCACAGAACTATAGTCCTTTGCACCCCAAAGACAGAAGACAACCTGGAACCACCTCAACCCCCACCATGTGAGCTATGCTTCTACTCCAAGTTTGCTGCATCAACCTTATCCTTGAGATAGAGCTCACCACAGTGCACCTTTGGCCAATCGTTTTGCACCACTTTGATCAGCACTCGAAGGACCCTCCCCCAGACAACATTGGCCACGATAAAACTTCCCCAGTTGCACCCTTCCCTTGGTGGCCACATGATACGTCTCAAACGTATCTACTTTTCCAAACACTTTTGCTATTGTTTTCGCTTCATTCTTGCATGATTTGAACGAAACTAACCCGGACTGACGCTATTTTCAGCAGAGCTACCAGTGTTGTTTTATTTTGTGCAGGTTTCTGGATATTTAGGTACGCTGGAAAAATCCCAAAAATATGTATAAAAAATCAGCGTTCCGGAAGCTTCCGCAAGTCTAAAGGGGGCCACAGGGCAGCCAGGGGGCAGCCAGGAGGGTGTCTGGCGCGGCCCAGCCCCTGGCTGCGCCACCTTCCCTCCTGGCTTGGTCCGACGTCCACCGGTGCCCTACTTTGGCCCTATATATACTCCCGGCGCAGAAACCCCAGAACAGAAGTCGCTTTTCCAATCTACGTCGCGGAGCCGCCGCAACCCTCTATTCTTCTCCGGGAGAGCTAATCTGGAGGCTGCTTTGGCCTCCGGTGAGGGGAAATCATCGCCATCGTAATCATCATCGCCTCTCCATCACCCCTCCATGACTTCCTCTCTCATGTGTGAGTAATTCCCTGTTGTAGGCAAAGAAGATGGAAGGGATTGGGTGAGTTAGATCATGTAATAGTTCAATCAGATTGTTGGGGGGCATGTTACCTATCATCTACTTGGTGTTTATCGTCTCTGTTACAACTTGTTGCTCTTAATGCTTGTCACTTTGGGACCGAGTGCCATGATTTCAGATCTGATCACACTTTTGTTTCTTGAGTTTTTGGTGTTCTTGATCCTATGTATGAGTTGTATGCACCTATTATAGTCCGGAACCAGCGATCCCAATGGTGAAAGCTTGGGACACCAAAGGAGATGGACTATAATTTGAGGATTCCGTGTATCCATGAAGTGTTAATGCTTTGTTCCGGTGCTCTTTGACAGGAGTACCTTAATCTCCCTAAGTTCCTTTTGGCCCCGTTTGTAGAGGGAGGGTAGGACAAAAGATGTTGTGCAAAGTTCTTATTGCAAGCACGTACAACTACCCTGGGATACATGCCTGATGTTTGATATTTGCCTAGATGATCCTTTCTTTTCTGTGAGCCTTGCCCGTGTTAGAATCTATGACATGTTCGTTCTCATCCAAGCAGCGCCCAACCATCCATCTCCCTAGCCTACAGTGTTTTATTTCCTTCTGGTTACTAGTTGCTTATTTTTGCAGTTTTACTTGTGCTGTTTCACCACCACCATCATCACTATTATCACCACCACTAATACCACGTATCACAGTTGCTACTAATACCTTTGTGCAAGCAAGTGTTTATTTCAGGTGCGGTTGAATTGACAACTCAATTGTCAAAGCCTGTTCGTATTCTTTGTGTCCCCAAGTGTCGAATCAATAAATTGGGTTATCTTGCCCGCGAAGACTATCTCGATCCCCTACAGTTGAGGGTTATCACCACGCTCTCAGCTGCATCAGGCGTGCACTGGGCGAGCTCCGGGCGTGCCCGACGAGTCCCCATCGTGCTCCAATGCTGCCCTTGTCTTCTAGCCCATGTCTCGCCGCGCCTCACGGCTTTCCGCTGCACGCCTCCGCCACGCCACCCCCTCTCGAGCTCTCCCGAACCTGCTCGAGCATCGCCAGCTCACGCCCGCCATGGCCGCACTCCATTGTCGCGAACAGAGCTCGAATATCGCCATGGCTATAAAAGGGCGCACCCCCGAGCATCACAGAGCACTCCAGCACCACTCCCCCACCTCACCTGACCTCCTTCCCCCGTCCAATTTTGCGCCGGAGCACCTCTTCACTCCCCACGACCGCCACGGTTGCCGCCGAGCTCCGGCCAAAATCCCGACCACCGGAGCCTTCCTCTTCCTCCTAGCCACTCCCATAGCCCCACCTAGCCGCCCCTGAGCTCCCCCGCCTTCCAGTCTCTGTCGACGTCCCAGCCCGGCTGCCCTGCCGTACGCCCTTGGCCGCCGTCCGCCGAGCCGGCGCCCCACTCGCCCTGGCCCTCCCCGACCTGGAGGGATAGCCGTGGGCGACGCCGCCAGTGGCCTGGAGCCCCCCAGGTGGCCGCGGGTTAGACCCCTTGCCTCCCCATGCCAGCGCGGGCTCCGACCGTGGCCTCCCCTGCTTCCTGTTGGGAGGTTGAAGACGAGGCAGGGGAGGAGAGATATCAGATAGTTGGCCCCGCTTGTCATTGAGCGCGAAGGGGTACCGAGCCACCGACGAGCGGGCCCGCCCTGTTTCAGTGGAGGCGCCCCCCACGTGATGCGTTTTCATGAATCGAATACACACTTTCCGGTTCTGCGGGCTGGAATGCGTTTTCAATTTCTCGAAGGCGTATTTCTTCGGTCTTCGGCTCAAAATGCGTTTTCTTTGCTCAGAAAGTGTATTTCTCCAAAAAAAATCAGCCCCTCAACTTCCCGCCCTCGTATCTTCGCAACCGTAAGTACAAATGAGGTGATTCTTTTTGCGTTGGTTTTCTTTTGATCCCCTCTTCAGTTTGGCATAGGTTTTTTTCCATGTTTTTATGTTGATATTTTCTGGTCAAACAAAAGTGGAGTTTGACCCATCTTTCTCCGTGCCTTTTTATAAAATCTTTTCAGGGCTTTTGTGGTGTTGAAGACCCGGAGTTTTTTCCTACACCTTGTTGGTGAAGGCAAGCCATAATACCCTTTGCAACTTTGCAAAGCTTTGACGTGCTTCTAAAATTTATTTTCGATGATATGCTTATATCGATGACCGTGATCATGTTGCCATTTTATGATTGATGTTATCATTGCCATGCTATCCTTGAATATGCTACTACTATGCTATGTTTTGCCATGTTACACCCATGCTATACTTTGATTATGTCATTGCCATGTTATGTCCTGAATCATCATAAACACAACCTACCAACACCATGTTAAGTTTCTCATGTTATCTCTATGCTAGTTCATGCTATGCCTAAGTTATTCTCAATTGCATTCATAATGTTGCCATGTTAATAACTTAATCTTTGTAACATAGATAAGTTCACCATCTAAAATGTGTTTGATCATATCTGAAATTATTATGCTAGTATGCTATGCATTGTTATGATCTGATGCTAGTCATGTTGCACCTGATACTTGTGTTTGCTGTTGGAGACATGCTTCATGACAAGTTGATCAGGTGCCACCGGACCGAACTTATCCGTACAACCACATTTGCCTGGATGGGGAGGCCTTGATTCGGTCTACCAGTGGGTTCTCTTATGCGTATCACCAAACAGGGAAGGCTATGCGCGGCAGTTGCCTTGGTCGGGTAAACGGCGATAGTCTTGAGAGCTAATTTTGTTTTGGGTTTCCGTCCCTGCGAGGGACAAGTTTATGGACCATGCGATGGTCAGGGCCATGCGATGGCAGGTGTTTGTAGGACACAGGGGCTACCCAAGGCATGACTTGCGAAGCATGTCGGTGATGCGGTAAGAGGGACACGCGGTAGAACGGTCTCGTTGGAGAAGTCCTAGTCCACTCCTGTGGTACGAGTTCCAAGGATCTTGTGGGACAAGTTCCGAAGTACTAGATGGAGGAAGAACTCCATAGTGTGGGTAACATGCACAAACTCTGCAGAGTCACACAAATCTATTCGAATAGCCGAGTCCACGGTAATGGACACAGTTCATAGTAGGTCAGACATGATCAACATGAGTTCGGTGGTATGAGCAGGGTAAGTTGATACGATTGTTGGATTGGTTGGGTGGTAACAGAGGACACTTAACCCGTTGAATGATCGTGCGACGATCCTGGTATGTTGATGGTCATGCGATGACCGGTGCTTGAGTCGATAAGGACTCCGAGGTAAGCCACATGCTCGTGCGATGATCATGTGGGGTCCATGTGACCTTAAACGATGATTGGTTGTGCATTAGTCTTAATGTTAATAAAATGCTGATATTATTCTGATGTTATGCTTGATGATTATATGCTTGCACGATGTTGATGCTCACATGTTTAATTCACTAGTTGTCACAACCCAAGTTTAGGTTTGTGCTAGGGATCAAGTGCACCTTTGCATCATGTGAAAAATTCAATAATATATTCAAAAATGGGGAAAAGAAAAGCCCTGAGAAATTAAATCAAATGGCCAGATAAAAATATTTTTCCAAAAATCATTTGAACATTTGGAAAATTCCTATAAATGATGGTGATCATTTCAAAAGTGGTTTGGGTTCATTCCCATGCCCAAGGAATTTTCTAAAATTCAAAAGGTGCCTTGGAAATTAAATTAACCCCTATTTGAATTTGTAAGAGCAAGTTTTGCCCCCGAAGGTTTTGGACATTGTTGGACAAAGCAGAAGTGGAACTAATATTGTTTTCGAGTATAAACAGATACTTAGGTTCCGAAAGAATGGAGTTTGCATGTACAAGGTCGAAGGACAACTCACTGCAGCAGAGCTGCAGTCATCTACCGAATCCTTTGAAGGAAGACGACCCCTAAAAATGTTGTCGAAGAAAAAGTCTCTCTCGAGTAAAAGCGCAACTAGGAGAAAGCTGAAGCTGGTCGAAGACTTAGTCTTTTTACTATTTTCTCTTTATTTTCTTGAGTCGTAGGAAAAACCGTACTATCAAGAGGGGTTTCCTAGTTGAGATCTTAGTCGAAGTGAATTTGCTCTGCTCAACCAAAACCCACAAAAGCCTACCGAGAGAAATCTTACTGAGTCGAGTGAATAGCTCGAAGGAAAAGTCATCACACTTCGTGCCTTCGAGAGAGAACTCGTTCGGTAAGTCAGCTTACTTGTTCCTCAAGTAAAGTTGCGCAGTGATTGGAATCCGACCGTTGTGGACACGCGTCAAGCGGTTGCATCGGGTCACTTCAGTCATTTTACCCATCGGGATTGCCAACTATAAATACCCCGCACCTACCCGCCATTATGGGTTGGCTGCTCCACTGAAGATTCTAAGACAGAAGTCTGTGAGCATCCCAAGAGAGATTCATCGAGAGAAAACCTAAATCCCAAGTCTGAGCTGAGTTGAGAAATTCACTATGACTTAGGTCGAGATTAGCCGATCTTTTTATCTTGGAGAACTGCAAGTCTCCTAGACGGTTTGGCGTCGCCTGTCAAGCAGTCGAAGAGAAATTGTCACTGGTGAAGGAAGTTTGTAAAGGTCTTGGAGATGTCCTGAATCATCTACCACGAGTGAAAACTGGACAAGCTCGAGGAGTTTGTTGCAGTGGAGAATAGGACGGAGAGAGTTTTGCTCCAGGTGTTCAATCACCAGTCCCTCCAACCAGACGTAGCACTTTGCAGAGTGTGAACTGGTTTACCAAACATCGTCGTGTCAGGCTCGTTTTCCTTCATGCATTTAAATTAAGTATTTACTCGTTTCCTGTTTGCCTTCGATGTTTCCCTTCGTCCCCAATCCTTTCGAGCTATGCATTACCTTCGATACTGTATTTCCTTCGAGATGTTCTTATTCCTTCGGAGTTTGCATGAATTCCTTCTAAGTTCCTTAGAATTTTTAGAAGTGATCATTCACCCCCTCCCCCTCTGATCATTCTTGAGCTTTCAGAAGTGAAATTCAAATTAATTGAATTTCAAAAGTGCCCAAATTATAAAAGTGACTTGCTTCTGGTCACCTAGGATTTATAAAAATATTTGGGCATTTTACTAAAATGCCTAGCTATTTAATTCTAGGCGCAACAAAATTACATAAAAAGAAAAGAAGAAGAAAAGAAAAGGGGAAACACCCCCTGGCTTCTAGCCAAACTAGCCTGTCCCCCGCAGCCCACCTAACTTTTCCCCGGCCCAACCCACCAGGGGTACCGTCGTCTTCTACCCGGCGCCAGAGCAGGCAGCTCGCCGCCGTGGCGAGCATGCCCACGATGCCAGGGCCACCTAGGCCTCTCCCCTTCTTTCCAGGGCGCCACGAGACGCCCAGAAGCACCGCACCCATCCCCTTCCTCCAGCTCGCCCTGGTTCTTCCTCCCCATCGAGGTCCCACAGCCACCCGAGCGATCTTCCTCGCCGCGTCGTCGCACAGCCGTGGCCAACGGCCAATTCAAGCCTCCCCACCGTGTCTAGGAGTGCCAACGCCGCCGTCTACGTCGAACCCCTCCATCGATTTGAGAACGGAGGCCTCGGAGACGACGCCCGCCTCAAGAGATCGCCGCCGGCCACCGCGCGCGTCAAGCTCGAAATCTGCCGTCACCGGCCAGCCTCCGGCCTCCCCAAGCTCACCGTCGTGCTCCGGTGAGCGTCGCACGTCGTTTGCACCCTCCCTTTGCTCACCCCGTGCAATCCTTCGCCGTATTCACCTACGCCCGAGTCCGACCGCCGCCATTGTCGCCGTTGCCATGGCCTGGGGCCTCTCCTTGATGCCCAGATGGCATGCACGGATGCGCAAGACTGCGGGCGTCGCCCCTGTGTCCTCCTCTTTCCTCCCCATGCTGGAATCCCAACTCCGGCGACGTCTCTGCCGTTCCAGAGCCCGCCGGCGGCGACCCAGGTTAGTAAGACTGTAACCCCCTGCCTAAACCTACCACTAATCCTAGCACTAACCCACTGACAGTGTGGCCCCAAACCCCCCTAACCCCTCTGCTAACTAAAACAGAGAGGGATTAGTTCCCTCTCCCACTTACATGGGTGGCCGACAGGTCAGCCCCCCCTGACGTCAACCCTTCGTCATGCTGACGCAATAAATAGCTAAATGTTTTAAAATAATGCAGAAAAGTCAGAAAAAGGAATAAACTTTGGAAATTCATAGAAAATTCATTTTAACTCCAAATTAAACAAATAATATATGCAAAATTATCAGAAAAATATAAGGATTAAGAATTTGAAATTTGTTTTCATGTTTGACAATTTTAAAATGGGGGAACAGTAGAAAATGGGCATATGGCTTAATTTGAATTCAAATTTGAAGTTTGAATTTGCAAATCCTTTGCAATACACTTCAATTAAATTGAATTGTCAACATACCAGTACCATATACATCATGGACAACTATATCATGTGTATGTGCATTTTACTTCTGAAGTTGTCCCCCCTTGTTGATGATTTCCTTCGATGACAGACGTTCCGAGACGGTGATCACCACCCATAATCATTTAGTGTCACAACCCCAAGTTAGGTATGTGCTAGGGTTTAGCATCAACTTGCATTCATGTCAAAACTTTCAAAAGGAAATTGAATTGGAGAAGGAAACCCTCCCAAACAATTTAATTCAAATGGCCAGAATAAAAGTTGCTCCAAAAATTCCTTTTGCATTTTTGAAAAGTCTCATAAATGAGTGTGATCACATATAAAGTGATGTGGGACCAACCCCATGCTCATGGATTTTTCAAATATTCAAACAGGAGCATGGATTTAAATTTAAACCCCTATTTGAATTAAAGTTCAATCGATTCGAATTTTAAAAAGTGCCAAACTTTATAAGTGGCTAGTCTAATATAATATGAGGCCATATAAAAAGTTTCAGCATTTTTAAAAATGCCTAGCTATTTATTTTAGCCTGGCCAACATAAATACAGAAAAGAAATAGAAAAGAAAAACAGAAAAAGGGAAGAGCTTACTGTCACAACCCCAAATTAGGTAAGTGCTAGGGTTTGTTTGTGCCCTTTGCATCACGTGAAAAATTCAAAAGGAAAATAAAAAATGGGGAAAAGAAAGCCCTGGGAAATTAATCTTTTTTCCAAAAATCTTTTGAACATTTGGAAAATTCCTATAAATAATGCTGATCATTTTAAAAGTGGTTTGGGATCAATCCCATGCTCATGGAATTTTCTAAATTTCAAACAATGCCTTGGAAAATTAAATAAACCCCTATTTGATTTGAAATTCAAATTATTTGAATTTCAAAAATGCCCAAAAGTTATGAGTGGCTAGCTACTTATATCCTGAGCCCACATAAAAGATTTGGGTATTTTATAAAATGCTCTACTATTTATTTCAGAGAAAAACAAATAGGAGAAAAATAAAAACAGAAAGAAACAGAAAGAAAAGAAAAAAAAACCCAGCCCACCCCCTATGGCCTTGGGCCCAACTTAAGCTTCCTCGGCCCAAGCCCATGAGGGGCTTGTCGTCTACCCCAAGCAGCTCGCTGTCGAGCATGCCGGGGGCGACGACCGCCACCTCGACGGCGAGAGCCGTCTAGGCCTCCTCGAAACCCCTAAGTGCGCCACGACGACGCCCCAGGTCCCCCGCACCAGTTCCCCCTCTCCCCGCTCTCCCTCACGGTCTCCCTCGCCGGAATCTCGCCGCACCCGAGAGTTCGCCGTCGCCGCCATCACGCGCCACCGTGGCCACCGGCCTCTCGCCATGCCACCATGTCCTACCGCATCTGCAACCGCGCGAAATCGAGCAAGGAGGCCCCATGGACGCCACCCGCTTCAACGACTTCCGCCGGCCACCGTGAACGACGACGACGAATTGCGCAGCCGCCGGTCACCCTCCGGCCTCCTCGAGCTCAGCATAGTGCGCAGGGTGAGAATCCGCTTCGAAAACCTCTATCCAGTGCTCCTCACCGTAACCCGCAGCGCTTTTCCGTCGTTCCAGTGCTCCGGCCACCGCAGCTGTTGTCGCCGCCGCTGCTCCGGCGCTCTCAAGTGACCCCGCTGTGGCCTGGGTGACGCGCGCTTTTCCCATGAACACGTAGCTGGTCGCGGCACTCGTTTTGGTGCACTGAGCCGCCGTCCAGGAGAACGCCGCCGCGTCGGATGTCACCGGCGACATAACGCCGGCGAGCACTGACGTGTCGCGGTGGTTAGGCACTAATCCTTTCCCTAAGCACTCACTGACAGTGGGGCCTGCCCCACTAATTAAACCCACTGTTTATTTTAACCACGGGTTTAATCACAGAGAGGCTGACAGGGATAGCCCACCAGTCAGAAGCCCCCCCCCCACGTCACCCTGACCTCAGCATGACGCAATAAAGGTTTTCCAGATTAAAAATAATTCAAGAAAAATCAGAAAAATCCACAAAATAGCCAAAACTTCAATAAATCATAGAAAATTCATATTAACTTCAAATTGGACAAATAATATATGAAAAATGATTAGCAGAAAATTCTCTATCCAAATATGCAAATTTCAACCATGTTTGAGTTGATTTTAAAATGGGACCAATAGCTTTTGCTATTTGGTTTAATTGGAATTAATTCAAATTTAATTCAAATGCTAATTAAACTTGAACCTTTGCAATGCAAATATGATCACTTGTACTTCAGAAGCATATCACACACATGATCACATGGTTTACAATGATCAAACATTAGCAAATGCAAGTTGACCTAATTTGAATAACATTTGGACTTTGAATTTGAATTAATTTTCAAATCAACTTCAATTAAAATGTGGCAATTTGAACCTAGGTCGCATCAACACCATTCACATCATGTGACAACATAAACATGTGCTTGTGCATTTTATTATAATGTTGCCCCCCTCTTGTTGATGATTGTGCCGGTAACAGTGCCTCCGAGACGGTGATCACCCCCGACGAAGAAGACCACCGTTAAGACCCGTGTATCGTCAGCAAGGCAAGCAAACCCCATTGATCAGGTCTATAAAATCCCAATTCCCTCTCAGTCTCTCTTATGCATGTTTAGGAGATCACCGAGACACGTTCTTTCGCTTAGTTAAACCCATTCCGATGCATGACCTATCATTTTGTCACCGTATTAAGAAAACCACAATCCTAGCAGATTTAGGAGTTGAATGATGAGCATGTGGCCCCTGCAACTGTTACTGCTTATTGCTGCTTAGTGATACAATGAGGATGTTATGATTGTGAGTCGGGATGGAATGAACACAGTGATGTTGTTGATAACGTGTTGGTGAATCCACCCTAAACAAAGGCGAACGATGAGAGGCTGTGTAGGAGTACACAGTAGGTTGTCTCGTTGAACACTGCCCTAGGCCCCGAGTACCATTTTTGTGATCCAAGACAAAGAGTATGACCACATGTAGGGTTTATGGGAGCCCCGTTTGGCCTCTTTACGTACCCGATCCGGTCCAGGAGTCACACTAGATTTGGGCTTTCCATTTGACTTAACCATAGATATGTGGGTGGACCTGTGAGGCAGCGAAACCATCTGTCAAAGGTGGCGTCTCGGTCCCTTGCATTATCTGAGTCCGTTTCGTAGAACCGGCCGGACTCTAGAGTGGTGAAAAACTCAGGTAGTCGACTCCTGGATTAGAGAAGGTGATGTGAGGGTAGTGCCTTGGTTTCATCCACGTCCGACACCCGCTTGAAGGGTGACAAGAATGAGGCGATAAGTGATGACACGCGTGTGAAGATGTACACCCCTGCAGGGTTAATGAACTATTCGAATAGCCATGTCCGCGCTTATGGACTACTTGGAGACCTTTACTTGATCATAGACAACTTGAATGGATACTTATAAAAATCGCAAGTTAAGTGTGAGTTCTATGGTGTGCTTCCTCGTGGGGAAGTAGAGGAAGTATCCATAGTGGTGTATTGGTTGGAGACTTGGTAGTGGACTCGTGTACACTTCTTACCTCAAGTCTGGTACTCGTAGTTCAGGACTAGCCAAGTCAAAGCTGGCACTTCTGCATGTTGAACCCCACCTCCTTTACCTTGATACTTGAGCATGGGTAGTGTAGTTCTGATGTAAGTCTTGCTGAGTACGACTTTGTACTCATGTTTGCTTATTCTATGTTTTAGATGAGAACCCGGACCCGATGGAGTCGCCTTCGTGAAGCTTGACGTTGACCTTGGTAGTATAGTTCCAGACAGCAGTCTGGTCCCTCGTGGAAGGGCATGTATGTTTACAAGGCTTCTCTAAGCCATTTGTTAAACTTGTCTGTACTCAGACCTAATTTGCTTCCGTTGTATGATGTAATGTTGATCACAGACATGTGATCTTTGTATGCTCTATGTGTAAGTCAATAAAGAAGTACTTTTTAGAGTTATGTGATGATACCTGCTGTTCATACTAGACATGTGTGCTGTGTGTATGATTATAACATGCATGTCTTAGTATGGGTTTTCGAGACCTTAGTTGTGATCTGGCTGGCGGTCTTTTATACACCAAGTGGCCCTTAGATGTGCGCATCTTGGGGCATCGCGATGCGATTGCTCGTGACTCTGTCACGTGCACACTTTGTTGTATGATTGAGCCCGCCCTAGACCCCGACTAAGTGATCGGGCTGGAGTCTGTTTATGTAAGGGTTATGATTCAATCGATAACATGGTTGAGGTGACTTGTCTATGAGTATGGGATTTCACCACCCATAATCATTTAGTGTCACAACCCCAAGTTAGGTATGTGCTAGGGTTTAGCATCAACTTGCATTCATGTCAAAACTTTCAAAAGGAAATTGAATTGGAGAAGGAAACCCTTCGAAACAATTTAATTCAAATGGCCGGAATAAAAGTTGCTCCAAAAATTCCTTTTGCATTTTTGAAAAGTCTCATAAATGAGTGTGATCACATATAAAGTGATGTGGGACCAACCCCATGCTCATGGATTTTTCAAATATTCAAACAGGAGCATGGATTTAAATTTAAACCCCTATTTGAATTAAAGTTCAATCGATTCGAATTTTAAAAAGTGCCAAACTTTATAAGTGGCTAGTCTAATATAATATGAGGCCATATAAAAAGTTTCAGCATTTTGAAAAATGCCTAGCTATTTATTTTAGCCTGGCCAACATAACGACAGAAAAGAAATAGAAAAGAAAAACAGAAAAAGGGAAGAGCTTACTGTCACAACCCCAAATTAGGTAAGTGCTAGGGTTTGTTTGTGCCCTTTGCATCACGTGAAAAATTCAAAAGGAAAATCAAAAATGGGGAAAAGAAAGCCCAATTCCCTCTCAGTCTCGCTTATGCATGTTTAGGAGATCACCGAGACACGTTCTTTCGCATAGTTGAACCCATTTCGATGCATGACCTATCATTTTGTCACCGTATTAATAAAACCACAATCCTAGGAGATTTAGGAGTTGAATGATGAGCATGTGGCCCCTGCAACTGTTACTGCTTATTGCTGCTTAGTGATACAATGAGGATGTTATGATTGTGAGTCGGGATGGAATGAACATAGTGATGCTGATGATAACGTGTTGGTGAATCCACCCTAAACAAAGGTGAACGATGAGAGGCTGTGTAGGAGTACACAGTAGGTTGTCTCATTGAACACTGCCCTAGGCCCCGAGTTCCTGTTTTGTGATCCAAGACAAAGAGTATGACAACATGTAGGGTTTTATGGGAGCCCCGTTTGGCCTCTTTACGTACCCGATCCGGTCCAGGAGTCACAATAGATTCGGGCTTTCCATTTGGCATATGCATAGAAAAAGTATGAAGAAAAGGTTGCATCATATAGATATGTGGGTGGACCTGTGAGGCAGTGAAACCATCTGGCAGAGGTGGCGTCTCGGTCCCTTGCATTATCTGAGTCCGTTTCGTGGAACCGGCAGGACTCTCGAGCGGTGCCAAACTCAGGTAGTCGACTCCTGGATTAGAGAAGGTGATGTGAGGATAGTGCCTTGGTTTCATCCACGTCCGACACCCGCTTGAAGGGTGACGAGAACGAGGCGATAAGTGATGACACGCGTGTGAAAATGTACACCCCTGTAGGTTAATGAACTATTCGAATAGCCGTGTCCGCGGTTATGGACTACTTGGAGACCTCTACTTGATCAATAGATAACTTGAATGGATACTTATAATACTCGCAAGATAAGCGTGAGTGCTATGGTGTGCTTTCTCGTGGGGAAGTCGAGGAAGTATCCATAGTGGTGTATTGGTTGGAGACTTGGTAGTGGACTCTTGTACGCTTCTTACCTCTAGTCTGGTACTCGTAGTACAGGAATAGCCAAGTCAAAGCTGGCACTTCTGCATGACGAAACCCCACCTCCTTTTACCTTGAAACTTGAGCATGAGTAGTTTAGTTCTGATGTAAGTCTTGCTGAGTACGACTTTGTACTCACGTTTGCTTATTCTATGTTTTAGATGAGAACCCGGACCCCGATGGAGTCACCGACCTGAAGCTCGACGTTGACCTTGGTAATATAGTTCCAGACAGCAGTCTGGTCCCTCGTGGAAGGGCATGTATGTTTACAAGGCTTCTCTAAGCCATTTGTTAAACTTGTTTGTACTCATACCTAATTTGCTTCCGTTGTATGATGTAATGTTGATCACAGACATGTGATCTTTGTATGCTCTATGTGTAAGTCCATAAAGAGTACTCTGTAGAGTTATGTGATGATACCTGCTGTTCATACTAGGCATGTGTGCTGCGTGTATGTTTATAACATGCATGTCTTAGTATGGGTTTTCGAGACCTTAGTTGTGATCTGGCTGGAGGTCTTTTATACACCAAGTGGCCCTTAGATGTGCGCAGCTTGGGGCATCGCTATTCGATTGTTCGTGACTCTGTCACGTGCACACTTTGTTGTATGATCGAGCCCGCCCTAGACCCCTACTAAGTGATCGGGCTGGAGTCTGTTTATGTAAGGGTTATGATTCAATCGATAACATGGTTGAGGCGACATGTCTATGAGTATGGGATTTCACCACCCATAATCATTTAGACTTGTGAGCGGGCGATGAGGACCCATCTCAGTTGATCATCCGGCCTGGATGGGATGCCCCTCACATACGATTCTTTCCGAGAGTGTTCTGTGCTTGGCCTTGTCTGCTTAGACAAGTGGGTACGACTCTCGGCTCTCCATGTGATTGAGTTGTGGCTGGAATTACATACGCATATTCCGGGTCCCGACAGACTTGGTATCAGAGCAGGACTGTCTGTAGGCTTATCAAAACCTTTGTGGAAGTCGAGTCTAGCATTCTATAGTTATATAGTTACTTGTGTATAAGGTAACAACGTAATACTTCTTTTTCTCCTTACCCTCATCAATCTGAGTTCTGAGTCACCCTTATCTTTTCTACGGGATGATAGGACTAGGCTCATCTATGTCTTACTAGAACATCTCGTTGATTGCTTCCTTGTAGCCGTAGGAAAGTTGTGTTCGGTTTTATAGAGTCTTTGTGCTTCCTATTTTGAGACATCCTATGTAAGTGCTGTTGAGATGTTGTGAGGATTTCCATTTCTCTTGCAATTACAGCCGTTATGCTGTCTGAGTCATTCCAGGTTTCTTCATAATCTGATGCCTTTGCAAAATCCTTCTCCCTATTTCGTTTTTCTTTCCAGAAGATTTGTTAGGTGGCATGCCCGACGGTTCTCTAGAGTTTGTTGTAGGTTTTGTTCTCGAAACCTATAGTGATTCATTTGCAGCCCTTCCTCCCACTTTAGATGTCTTCTAGCCAGAACAACCACACTAAACATCGTGTTGGGGTACTTTGCTACTCTGAAAAATCTGTTGTAGCCCCTAGTAAACCTTGGTCATCCTCTAGGAAGCTATCCAGAGATCCAACCCCTTAAACCATGCCACCCGATAGATGTGTAGAATCCATAGTGGATCTTATGCCAGGCACAACCCCAATTTCCAGACGCCCATATAGAATGGCCCCACATGAGTTAGCTGAGCTAAAAACCCAACTTGAAGCTTCGTTGGCAAAAGGCTTCATCCGCCCTAGCTCATCGCCATGGGGTTGCCCCGTTCTGTTCATAACGAAGAAAGATGGAACAGAAAGGATGTGCGTAGACTATCGCCCGCTAAATCTAGCGACGATAAAGAACAAGTATCCACTGCCCAGGATCAATGATCTTTATGATCAACTTGCTGTTTCCTCTGTCTTCTCCAAGATGGATTTGAGATTAGGCTATCATCAAATCAAAATCCAAAACGAGGACATTCCCAAGACGGCTTTCACTACTCGTTATGGTCTTTACGAGTTCACCGTCATGTCCTTCGGTTTAACCAATGCCCCCGCCACTTTTTCATGCATGATGAACTCGATCTTCATGGAGTATTTAGAAAATTTCGTCGTGGTTTACCTCGATGACATCCTTATATACTCGAAGAACGAAGAAGAACATGCCGAGCATCTAAGGCTGGTATTGATGAAACTTAGAGAGCATCTCCTATATGCTAAATTCTCCCAGTGTGAATTTTGGCTACCAGAAGTGACCTATTTAGGCCACGTGATTTCTGCAAAAGGCATTGCTGTCAATCCCGAGAGAGTTCAGGCCGTCCTTGACTGGACTTCACCTGAATCGGTTAAGCAAGTTTGGAATTTTCTTGGCCTAGCAAGCTATTGTCGCCGCTTCGTTGAGAACTTCTCCAAAGTTGCAAAACCCCTGACTGAAATCCTCAAGAAAGATAAGAAATTCGAATGGACTCTCAAGTGCGAGGAGAGATTTCAAGAGCTAAAAAGAAGATTGACTTCTGCACCCGTACTTGCGCCTCCAGACACCAAAAGGGATTTCGAGATCTATTGTGATGCTTCACGGCAAGGGTTAGGATGCATACTTATGCAAGATCGACATGTGGTAGCTTATGCTTCACGCCAGTTGCATCCACATGAAGAGAACTATCCTACCCATGATCTTGAACTCGCTGCCGTAGTTCATGCCCTGAAGACTTGGCGACATTACCTCCTTGGTAATCGTTGTGAGATCTATTCTGATCACCAAAGCCTCAAATACATATTCACCCAGCCAGATCTTAATCTCAGGCAAAGACGCTGGATTGAGTTGATACAAGATTATGAATTAGGAATTTCTTATACCCCAGGAAAAGCCAATGTCATGGTTGATGCACTAAGTCGTAAGTCGTACTGTAACAACCTCATGTTACAACAGTATCAACCACTTCTTCATGAGGAATTTAGAAAGCTCAACCTCGAGATTGTTCCTCATGGATCTCTTTTCAACTTGATGGCGAAACCAACCCTTGTGGATCAAATCATAGTTGCCCAAAGGCGTGCACGAGGTGTTCGCCGGATCAAGGAGAACATTGCTAGCGGAGTTGCTAAATGTTTCTCCACAGATAGTAAAGGAAATGTATTATTTGGAAATCGTTTGGTAGTACCTAAGAATAGGGATCTAAGGCAACTCATCCTCAAAGAAGCTCAGGACACACCCCTCTCAATTCATCCTGGTAGCACAAAAATGTACCGAGATCTACGCCAGAGATTATGGTGGACCCGGATAAAGAGAAACATTGCTTGATTTGTTGCCGAATGTGATGTTTGTCGTCGCATTAAGGCAGAACACCAAAGACCTGCTGGCACACTTGAACCTTTGCCTATTCCCGAGTGGAAATGGGACAAAGTCGGTATGGACTTCATCACCATCTTTCCAAAAACCCAGAAAGGAAACGATGCCATCTTCGTTGTCATATATAGGCTTTCCAAAGTTGCTCACTTCCTTCCATTTCGCGAGTCTATAACTGCTAGTCAGTTGGCGGACATGTATGTCTCTAGGATTGTGTCTATTCACGGTGTTCCTTCGGAAATCAATTCTGATCGTGGTAGCCTTTTCACCTCTAGATTCTGGGGAAGGTTTCAGAATGCTACTGGAACTCATCTATCCTTTAGTACAACTTTTCATCCTCAGTCTAGCGGTCAAGTTGAAAAGGTTAACCAAATCTTGGAAGACATGCTCAGAGCTTGTGTTATCTCATTCGGAAAGAATTGGGAGAAATCTCTTCCATTTGCCGAATTTTCTTATAACAATAGTTTCCAATCTAGTCTGAACATGACTCATTTTGTACTCCTCTATGGACGACGATGTCGAACACCCCTAAACTGGTCAGCAACCGGTGAAAGACAATTCTTTGGACCGGATATGATCAAGGAAGAAAAAGAGCAAGTTCACATTGTTCGTGATCGTTTGAAAGCCGCTCAGTCTCGTCAAAAGAGCTACTATGATCGTCATCATAGAGAGGAGAGCTATAATATTGATGAGAAGGCTTACCTTCGGGTTACTCCTCTGAAGGGAACCCAAAGATTCGGTATCAAAGGCAAGTTGCCCCCACGTTACATCGGACCTTTCCGCATTCTAGCTAAACGTGGAGAAGTTGCCTACCAACTTGAACTACCCCGCACCTTTTTCGAGTACATGATGTATTCCATGTGTCACAACTCAGGCGTTGCTTCAAGGACCCCATCTGCGAAGTCGACCATGAAACGCTTGATCTCCAAGATAACCTTTCTTATCGAGAGTACCCTGTTCGTATTCTTGATTCCGCAGAGCGTGTCACTCGTCGTTAGAAGATCAGGTTTCTGAAAGTGCAATGGTCACATCACTCCGAGAAAGAAGTAACTGGGAAAGAGAAGACCGCCTTCGTGCCGAGTACCCTCCTTCCTCCCGACAACTTCTGAATCTCGGGACGAGATTCTTTTGAGTGGGGGCGAGTTGTCACAACCCCAAATTAGGTACGTGCTAGGGTTTGTTTGTGCCCTTTGCATCATGTGAAAAATTCAAAAGGAAAATCAAAAATGGGGAAAAGAAAGCCCTGAGAAATTAATTCAAATGGCCAGATAAAAATCTTTTTTCCAAAAATCTTTTGAACATTTGGAAAAGTCCTATAAATGATGCTGATCATTTTAAAAGTGGTTTGGGATCAATCCCATGCTCATGGAATTTTCTAAATTTCAAAAAATGCCTTGGAAAATTAAATAAACCTCTATTTGATTTGAAATTAAAATTATTTGAATTTAAAAAATGCCCAAAAGTTATGAGTGTCTAGCTACTTATATCCTGAGCCCACATAAAAGATTTGGGTATTTTATAAAATGCTCTACAATTTATTTCAGAGCAAAACAAATAGGAGAAAAAGAAAAACAGAAAGAAACAAAAAGAAAAGAGAAAAACAAACCCAGCCCACCCCCTATGGCCTTGGGCCCAACTTAAGCTTCCTCGGCCCAAGCCCATGAGGGGCTTGTCGTCTACCCCAAGCAGCTCGCTGTCGAGCATGCCGGGGGCGACGACCGCCACCTCGACGGCGAGAGCCATCTTGGCCTCCTCAAGGCCCCTCAGTGCGCCACGACGATGCCCCAGTTCCCCCGCACCAGTTCCCCCTCTCCCCGCTCTCCCTCACGGTCTCCCTCGCCGGAATCTCGCCGCACCCGAGAATTCGCCGTCGCCGCCATCACGCGCCACCGTGGCCACCGGCCCCCTGTCGCTGTGCCACCATGTCCTACCGCACCAGCGCCGTCGGCCTCGTCTGCAACCGCGCGGAATCGAGCAAGGAGGCCCCGTGGACGCCGCCCGCTTGAACGACTTCCGCGGCCACCGTGAACGACGACGACGAATTGCGCAGCCGCCGGTCACCCTCCGACCTCCTCGAGCTCAGCATAGTGCGCAGGGTGAGAATCCGCTTCGAAAACCTCTATCCAGTGCTCCTCACCGTAACCCACAGCGCTTTTCCGCCGTTCCAGTGCTCCGGCCACCGCAGCTGTTGTCGCCGCCGCTGCTCCGGCGCTCTCAAGTGACCCCGCTGTGGCCTGGGTGACGCGCGCTTTTCCCCTGAACACGTAGCTGGTCGCGGCACTCGTTTTGGTGCACTGAGCCACCGTCCAGGAGAACGCCGCCGCGTCGGATGTCACCGGCGACATAACGCCGGCGAGCACTGACGTGGCGCGGTGGTTAGGCACTAATCCTTTCCCTAAGCACTCACTGACAGTGGGGCCTGCCCCACTAATTAAACCCACTGTTTATTTTAACCACGGGTTTAATCACAGAGAGGCTGACAGGGATGGCCCACCAGTCAGAAGCCCCCCCACATCACCCTGCCCTCAGCATGACGCAATAAAGGTTTTCCAGATTAAAAATAATTCCAGAGAAATCAGAAAAATCCACAAAATAGCCAAAACTTCAATAAATCATAGAAAATTCATATTAACTCCAAATTGGACAAATAATATATGAAAAATGATCAGAAGAAAATTCTTTATCCAAATATACAATTTTCAACCATGTTTGAGTTGATTTTAAAATGGGACCAGTAGCTTTTGCTATTTGGCTTAATTGGAATTAATTCAAATGCTAATTCAACTTGAACCTTTGCAATGCAAATATGATCACTTGTACTTCAGAAGCATATCACACACATGATCACATGGTTTACAATGATCAAACATTAGCAAATGCAAGTTGACCTAATTTGAATAACATTTGGAGTTTGAATTTGAATTAATTTTCAAATCAACTTCAATTAAAACGTGGCAATTAAAACATGTGCTTGTGCATTCTATTACAATGTTTCCCCCCTCTTGTTGATGATTGCGCCAGTAACAGTGCCTCCGAGATGGTGATCACCCCCGAAGAAGAAGACCACCGATAAGACCCGTGTATCATCAGCAAGGCAAGCAAACCCCATTGATCATATCTATAAAATCCCAATTCCCTCTCAGTATCGCTTATGCATGTTTAGGAGATCACCGAGACACGTTCTTTCGCTTAGTTGAACCCATTCCGATGCATGACCTATCATTTTGTCACCGTATTAAGCAAACCACAATCCTAGCAGATATAGGAGTTGAATGTTGAGCATGTGGCCCCTGCAACTGTTACTGCTTATTGCTGCTTAGTGATACAATGAGGATGTTATGATTGTGAGTCGGGATGGAATGAACACAGTGATGTTGGCGATAACGTGTTGGTGAATCCACCCTAAACAAAGGTGAACGATGAGAGGCTGTGTAGGAGTACACAGTGGGTTGCCTTTTTGAACACTGCCCTAGGCCCCGAGTTCCTTTTTTGTGATCCAAGAGAAAGAGTATGACAACATGTAGGGTTTTTTGGGAGCCCCGTTTGGCCTCTTTACGTACCCGATCCGGTCCAGGAGTCACAATAGATTCGGGCTTTCCATTTGGCATATGCATAGAAAAAGTATGAAGAAAAGGTTGCATCATATAGATATGTGGGTGGACCTGTGAGGCAGTGAAACCATCTGGCAGAGGTGGCGTCTTGGTCCCTTGCATTATCTGAGTCCGTTTCGTGGAACCGGCCGGTCTCTCGAGCGGTGCCAAACTCAGGTAGTCGACTCCTGGATTAGAGAAGGTGATGTGAGGATAGTGCCTTGGTTTCATCCACGTCCGACACCCGCTTGAAGGGTGACGAGAACGAGGTGATAAGTGATGACACGCGTGTGAAGATGTACACCCCTGCAGGGTTAATGAACTATTCGAATAGCCGTGTCCGCGGTTATGGACTACTTGGAGACCTCTACTTGATCAATAGATAACTTGAATGGATACTTATAAAACTCGCAAGATAAGCGTGAGTGCTATGGTGTGCTTTCTCGTGGGGAAGTCGAGGAAGTATCCATATTGGTGTATTGGTTGGAGACTTGGTAGTGGACTCGTGTATGCTTCTTACCTCAAGTCTGGTACTCGTAGTACAGGAATAGCCAAGTCAAAGCTGACACTTCTGCATGATGAAACGCCACCTCCTTTTACCTTGAAACTTGAGCATGAGTAGTTTAGTTCTGATGTAAGTCTTGCTGAGTACGACTTTGTACTCACGTTTG
Organism: Bromus sterilis; assembly: GCA_950022295.1. NCBI lineage: Eukaryota > Viridiplantae > Streptophyta > Magnoliopsida > Poales > Poaceae > Bromus > Bromus sterilis. The sequence goes on along the minus strand of OX465596.1, from coordinate 40,097,039 downwards.
CTTATTCTATGTTTTAGATGAGAACCCGGACCCCGATGGAGTCACCGACCTGAAGCTTGACGTTGACCTTGGTATTATAGTTCCAGACAGCAGTCTGGTCCCTCGTGGAAGGGCATGTATGTTTACAAGGCTTCTCTAAGCCATTTGTTAAACTTGTCTGTACTCAGACCTAATTTGCTTCCGTTGTATGATGTAATGTTGATCACAGACATGTGATCTTTGTATGCTCTATGTGTAAGTCAATAAAGAAGTACTTTTTAGAGTTATGTGATGATACCTGCTGTTCATACTAGACATGTGTGCTGTGTGTATGATTATAACATGCATGTCTTAGTATGGGTTTTCGAGACCTTAGTTGTGATCTGGCTGGCGGTCTTTTATACACCAAGTGGCCCTTAGATGTGCGCATCTTGGGGCATCGCGATGCGATTGTTCGTGACTCTGTCACCTGCACACTTTGTTGTATGATCGAGCCCGCCCTAGACCCCGACTAAGTGATCGGGATGGAGTCTGTTTATGTAAGGGTTATGATTCAATCGATAACATGGTTGAGGAGACATGTCTATGAGTATGGGATTTCACCACCCATAATCATTTAGACTTGTGAGCGGGGGATGAGGACCCATCTTAGTTGATCATCCGGCCTGGATGGGATGCCCCTCACGTACGATGCTTTCCGAGAGTGTACTGTGCTTGGCCTTGTCTGCTTAGACAAGTGGGTACGACTCTCGGCTCTCCATGTGATTGAGTTGTGGCTGGAATTACATATGCATATTTCAGGTCCCGACACTTACCTGTTGCCCAGGGGCGAAGCCCACCTACCTCCTGGCCCAACCCAGCCCAGCCACCACTGCTGTTGTCGTCTTCCCCAGACAGCCAGGAACGGTGCTGCGTGCCCGGCATGCCGTGGACGTCGCTGTGGCAGCTCCTCTGCCTTGCCCCTGCTTCCTTCTCGCAGCCACGCACGCCAGGAGAAGCCCCGCTAACTTTCCCCCCTTGCTCTTCGCTTCGTTCTTCCTCCCGGCGAGAAATCGCACCGCCACCGAAACCCTAGAAGAGCATGGCGCTGCTCCGGCGTGGCCACTGTTCGATCCAGCGTGCGCCACCGTGTCCATTCGACTCGCCGGTGAAGACTCCTTCGAATCCCCCTCCCAATTTGAGCAAGGGCACGACTCCGGCGACGCGAGCTTCAACTTCTTTCCCGACGGCCGCCACGACTCCAGCGACGAATCAAGCCCCCTCCAGCTCCTCCCCGACCCCGACGAGCTCCTCATCGCGTTTGGGTGAGATTTCTGCTCCGTTTGATCCCTCTCGAAGCTCCCCTCGTGCTCTGCCTCGCCATTCCGCTGAGCACAGTGCTCCGGCTGCCACGGGCTTGCTCGCCGGCGTGGCCCGAGGCCTCCCCGAGGTCCCCGGCGTGCTCCTCGCGAAGCGCACGAGCGAGAGGCACCCCCTGGTGCCCTCCTCTTCCCTCCCCGTGGCCCGTAGCACTGTTCCGGCAGAGCTCCACCGCGCACAGGACGCCGGCGGCTAGCCGCCGGCCTATTAGGCCTTAATCCCCCTCCTAATACCCCCTAATTCCATGACAGGCGGGCCCAGGGCCCCCTTAATTAACCCGTGAGTTAATTAAACAGAGGGATTAACCCCTGGGTCACTGACTAGTGGACCCCAGCTGCCAGCCCCCACCCCCCACGTCACACTGACGTCATGCTGACGCAGTAAAGCAATTAATTGAATTAATCTAATTCTAGAAAATCCAGAAAATAGCCAAATCTTTAGAAAATCATAATTAATTCATTTTAACTCCAAATTGGACAAATAATATGTCTAAAATTATCAGAAAAATAGAAGGATTCTGAATATGCAACTTTTTTCTATGTTTGACCATTTTAAAATGGGTGAACAGTAGCAAACATGCATATGGCATTCTTTTGAATTCAAATTTGGAGTGATTTTGCAAATGACTTTGCAACACACTTCTTTTAAATGGTTTCATCCACACATCAGAGACTTTACCTCACCTTTACAACATCTCTTCATGCTCAACCATTTCAAATGAACATTCATGCATTCAAATGCATTTGAAATTCATCGATAAATCAAATGGAGTTTGAATTTGCATTTCAAATGAAATATACTCCTTTTAAATGGAATGCTCAACACATCAGTACCATGAACATCACCTTATACAATTGATCATGTGCTTGTGCATTGTACCTTATGTTGATCACTTTGTTTGTATTGTTTGCTCGGATAGAAGTGGAGCCGGAACCCGAGATCACCCCCCTTCGTTGAAGACCCCGTGACTGAACCTCGTCTGCAAGGCAAGCAAACCCCCATTGATCATGTTGATAAAATCCCACTTCCCTCTCATGTCTCGCTTATGCATTGTCTAGGATGATTACCATGATAATTTTTATACCGCATAGTTGAACCCAATCCTTGCATGACCTATCATTTTGTCATAGTAGTAAGAAAACCACAATCCTAGCAAATGTAGGAGTTGGTTGATATCATGTAACCCCTGCAACTGTTACTGCTTATTGCATGCTTAGAGTTATAATGAGGTTACTCTATTGTGAGTCGGGATGGTAGTGATCATGTTGAAGAAGGTGGAAATTTGTTGGTGAATCTACCCTAATACAAGGTGAACGATGAGAGGCTGTGTAGGAGTACACAGTGGGTTGTCTCGTTGAACACCGCCCTAAGTCCGAGTTCTTGTGTGGTGATCCAAGAAGAAGAGTGCAACCACACATTAGGCTCACTGACCCCTCTCATCCTAGTACCTCACCCCGTTCGAACCCCATCAGTCGCAGTAGTTCGAAATTCTGTTAGGGCTGTGGCACGGTCTGCGAAGTGGATGAACGGCTTTTCAAGACAGGCTTGGGACCCTGCACACATCGTTTGAGGCTGTACTGGAACCTCGGCCGGACTTCCATTCGGATCCCCCTCTGATAGGCGACTCTCTGGACTAGAACGGAGCCGCGGGCGAAGTGTTGTGGTGGCATCCTCGCTGTCACCTCTTGAACGGTGACACGCAAAAGGCGGTAAGTGATGATACGTGTGTGTAGTAGTACACCCCTGCAGGGTTAACAAAACTATTCGAATAGCCGCGTCCGCGGTTATGGACTGCTTGGAAAGCTTAGCTTGATTATTAGACAACTTGAACTGGATACTTATAAAACTTGCCAAGATAAGCGTGAGTGCTATGGCGTGCTTTCTCGTGGGGAAGTCGAGGAAGGCACCATAGTGGTGTAATTGGTTGGAGACATGTAGTGGACTCGTGTACGCTTCTTACCTCAAGTCTGGTACTCGTAGTTCAGGACTAGCCAAGTCACAGCTGGCACTTCTGCAATTGAACCCCACCTCCCTTTACCTTGATACATGTGCATGAGTAGTATAGCTCCTACGTAAGTCTTGCTGAGTACGACTTTGTACTCACGTTTGCTTATTCTATGTTTTAGATGAACCCACTGACCCCGAAGGTGGATTCTTCCTCGAGCTCGACGACTGAAGACCAAGCTAGTGTAGTCCCAGTCAGCAGACTGGTTCCCTCGTGGAAGGGCTTGTTTATAGATAAGGTTTCTCTAAGCCATTTGTTAAAATTGTCTGTACTCAGACCTACTTTGCTTCCGCATGTTTGATGTAATGTTGGATCACAGACTTGTGATCTCTGTGTGCACTCTGTAAGAGTTATCAATAAAGTTGTATACTTTGTAGTGAATTGCAATGATACTTGCTGTTCATACTAGACATGTGTGCTGCGTGTATGATTATAACATGCATGTCTTAGTATGGGTTTTCGAGACCTTAGTTGTGATCTGGCTGGCGGTGTTTTATTCACCAAGTGGCCCTTAGATGTGCGCAGCTTGGGGCATCGCGATGCGATTGCTCGTGACTCTGTCACGTGCACACTTTGATGTATGATCGAGCCCTCGCTAGACCCCGACTAAGTGATCGGGCTGGAGTAAGTCTATGTAAGGGTTATAATACAATCGATAGTATGGTTGAGGCGACTTGTCTATGAGTATGGGAGTTGAACACCCATATCATTTAGACTTGTGTTCGAACGATGAGGACCCATTTCAGTTGATCATCCGGCCTGGATGGGATGCCCCTCACGTTTGATGCTTTCCGAGAACGTTCTGTGCTTGGCCTTGTCTGCTTAGACAAGTGGGTACGGTTCTCGGCTCTCCATATGATTGTGTTATAGCGAGGCTTGCATACGCTAACCCCGGGTTCCGACAGACTTGGTATCAGAGCAGGACTGTCTGTAGGATTATCACACCCTTGGACGATGTCGAGTCTAGCATTCTATAGTTATATAGTTACTTTGGGTATAAGGGAACAACGTAAGACTTATTTTTTCTCCTTACCCTCATCGATCTGAGTTCTGAGTCACCCTCATCCTGTTCTATGGGAAGATTGGACTAGGCTCATCTATGTCTTACTAGAACATCTCGTTGTTTGCTTCTTTGTAGCTGTAGGAGTGTTGTTGTCTTCCAGAATCATCATTCCATAGTGCTTCTTTGGAAGTGATGTTGTTATCTTGCTGGTTGTCTCATTTTCCATCCCGGTACAGCCGTTATGCTGTCCATTTGTGACTTTGATGCTATTGCATTATAGTCTTCTATCTTAGCATAGAATTTTTTCCTAAATCCTATTCTTATTGTTGATTCTTATCAGACAGAATGTCAGGTGAAAATCAGGGTGTTGATCCCAGTTCCGGTAACATAGATGATGAAGAACCTCCACCACCAACCTCAACGGCAGAAATCATGATGGAGGCTGAGCAGAATCGTCGTAATCAGACACGTCTTCTCGAGCGTATTGAGCGGAACACTTCTCGTCAGCATCATAGTGTTGTTACCATCTAGGACTTCATTCTCCTCAACCCACCAGTTTTCCGATGTCCTTCCGAGCCCCTTGATGCCGATGATTGGCTTCGTTCCCTCGAGCGTAAGCTTGAGACAACTCATGTTGCTCCCGGTGATCGTGTGCTCTTTGCGGCATATTTTCTGGAAGGTGCTGCTCTTCAGTGGTGGGATAATTTCATGGCAATGTAGACCGTAGGTCACGTGGTGACTTGGCAAGAGTTCTGTGATGACTTTCGAGGATATCATATTCCGGATCAGATGATGGAGCGCAAGAGAGAATAATTTTGCAATCTGACCCAAGGAAAGATGACTGTTCATGAGTATCAGACTGAGTTCACTCGTCTAGCACGTTATGCCCAAGAAGAAGTATCCACCGATGCCAAGAAACAAGCAAGGTTCCGCAAGGGACTTAGCCCCGTTCTTCGTCATGACCTGAATCTTCACGAGTTCGTCAACTTCAGGGACTTGGTCGACAAATCCTTCAAGGTCGAGTATGGAAATGAGTTGTACGAAGAGTCTCGCAAGCGTGATCGTGAGTTTGCAAAATCTTCTGGCCCAGTTTCTCGGAAACGCTGTGTATGGATTCCCTTCAGTGATGTCAGTCATGCTGTAAGTGCTTCTAGACCACCAACCACTATATTTCGTCCACCTCAACCCAATTTTCCTCCTTGGAATTTTGTTGGACAATCAAGTGCTCAAGTTCCTTTCATTCCACATGGTGTTTGCTTCCAATGTGGACAATCAGGCCACAATGTTCGAGAGTATCCCCAAAATCATGTAGCCACCACACTTAATCCAAAGCAAGCCTTTCGTCGTGGCAAGCCACCACCCAAAACTTCCAATGTCAAGCCTCCTGCCTATGAATATGGTTATGTGAATCACGTATCCATTCTAGATACCCACAAGTCAACCGATGTTGTACTTGGAACCCTTCCTGTCAATTCCACCCCAGCGTTGGTTCTTTTTTGACCCAGGAGCATCTCACTCATTCATATCCCAGGACTTTGCACTGTCACATGACATCTCTTTTTCGATGTTATCCACACCCTTAGTTGTGCAAGCCCCTGGATCTAGATGGCACACCACCATGGTGAGTCATAAAAATGAAGTTGCAATTGAGGGTCTAGTATTCCTTGCTTCACTTATAGCCCTCAGGTCTTCAGACATTGACGTGATCCTAGGAATGGATTGGTTATCAAGACAAAATGTTGTCCTTGATTGTAAAGCTAAATCAGTTAAACTAACCCATCCATCTGGCCAGACAATCAAGTACACCTCACCAAGCTCTAAGACCCAGGTGCATTCTTTAAATGTGCTTCCACTTCCTGATCTTGAAGATATTCCGGTGGTTCGTGACTTCCCGGATGTCTTTCTAGAAGAGCTGCCAGGCATACCACCTGACAGATTTGTAGAGTTTGTGGTAGATCTTATCCCAGGAACCGCCCCAATATCCAGACGCCCATATAGAATGGCCCCACGTGAGTTAGCTGAGCTCAAAATCCAACTTGAAGCTTCGTTGGCAAAAGGCTTCATCCGCCCTAGCTCATCGCCATGGGGTTGCCCCATTCTGTTCGTAACGAAGAAAGATGGAACAGAAAGGATATGCGTAGACTATCTCCCGCTAAATCTAGCGACGATAAAGAACAAGTACCCACTGCCCAGGATCAATGATCTTTATGATCAACTTGCTGGATCCTCTGTCTTCTCCAAGATGGATTTGAGATTGGGCTATCATCACATCAAAATCAGAAACGAGGACATTCCCAAAACGGCTTTTACTACTCGTTATGGTCTTTACGAGTACACCGTCATGTCCTTCGGTTTAACCAATGCCCCCGCCACATTCTCGCGCTTGATGAATTCGATCTTCATGTAGTATTTGGACAAGTTTGTCGTAGTTTACCTCGATGACATCCTTATATACTCGAAGAACGAAGAAGAACATGCTGAGCATCTTAGGCTGGTATTGATGAAACTTAGAGAGCATCGCCTATATGCACAATTCTCAAAGTGTGAATTTTGGCTACCAGAAGTGACCTATTTAGGCCACGTGATTTCTGCAAAAGGCATTGCTGTGAATCCCGAGAGAGTTCAGGCCGTCCTTGAGTGGACTCCACCTGAATCGGTTAAGCAAGTTAGGAGTTTTCTTGGCTTAGCAAGCTATTGTCGCCGCTTCGTCGAGAACTTTTCTGAAGTTGCAAAGCCTCTAACTGAACTCCTCAAGAAAGATAAGAAATTCGAATGGACCCCCAAGTGCGAGGAAATTTTTCAAGAGCTAAAAAGAAGATTGACTTCTGCACCCGTACTTGCGCCTCCAGACACCAAAAAGGATTTCGAGATCTTTTGCGACGCCTCACGGCAAGGGTTAGGATGTATACTTATGCAAGATAGACATGTGGTAGCTTATGCTTCACGCCAGTTGCGTCCACATGAAGAGAACTATCCTACCCATGATCTTGAACTCGCTGCCGTAGTTCATGCCCTGAAGACTTGGCGACATTACCTCCTTGGTAATCGTTGCGAGATCTATTCCTACCACCAAAGCCTCAAATACATATTCACCCAGCCAGATCTTAACCTCAGGAAAAGACGCTGGATTGAGTTGATAAAAGATTACGACGCAGGAATTTCTTACACCCCAGGCAAAGCCAATGTCATGGCTGATGCACTAAGTCGTAAGTCGTATTGTAACAACCTCATGTTACAACAGTATCAATCACTTCTTCATGAGGAATTTCGAAAGCTCAATCTCGAGGTTGTTCCTCGTGGATCTCTTTTCAACTTGGTGGCGAAACCAACCCTTGAGGATCAAATCATAGTTTCCCAAAAGCGTGCACGAGGTGTTCGCCGGATCAAGGAGAACATTGCCAGCAGAGTTTCTAAATGTTTCTCCACAGATAGTAAAGGAACGATATTCTTTGGAAATCGTTTGGTAGTACCTAAGAATAGGGAACTAAGGCAACTCATCCTCAAAGAAGCCCATGACACACCCCTCTCGATTCATCCCTGTAGCACAAAAATGTACCGAGATCTACGCCAGAGATTTTGGTGGACTAGGATGAAGAGAGACATTGCTCGATTTGTTGCCGAATGTGATGTTTGTCGTCGCATTAAGGAAGAACACCAAAGACCTGCTGGTGCACTTCAACCTTTGCCTATTCCAGAGTGGAAATGGGACAAGGTCGGTATGGACTTCATCACCGGCTTTCCAAAAACCCAGAAAGGAAATTATGTCATCTTCGTTTTCATAGATAGACTTTCCAAAGTTGCTCACTTTCTTCCGGTTCGCGAGTCTATAACTGCTAGCCAGTTAGCGGACTTGTACGACTCTAGAATTATATCCCTTCACGGTGTTCCTTTGGAAATCAATTCTGATCGTGGTAGCCTTTTCACCTCTAGATTTTGGGGAAGCTTTCAGAATGCTATGGGAACTCATCTCTCCTTTAGTACAACTTTCCATCCTCAGTCTAGTGGTCAAGTCGAAAGGGTGAACCAAATTCTTGAAGACATGCTCAGATCTTGTGTTATCTCTTTCGGAAAGAATTGGGAGAAGTCTCTTCAATTCGCCGAATTTGCTTATAACAATAGTTTCCAATCTATTCTGAACATGGCTCCTTTTGAACTCTTATATGGACGACGATGTCGAACACCCCTAAACTGGTCAGAAACCGGTGAAAGACAATTCTTTGGACTGGATATGATCAAGGAAGCAGAAGAGAAATTTCGCATTGTTCGTGATCAATTGAAAGCAGCCCAGTCTCGTCAGAAAAACTACTATGATCGTCATCATAGGCAAGAAAGCTACAATCTGGATGAGAAGGCTTACCTTCGGGTTACTCCTCTGAAGGGAACCCAACGATTCGGTATCGAAGGCAAGTTGGCCCCAAGTTACATCGGACCTTTCCGCATTCTTGCTAAACATGGAGAAGTTGCCTACCAACTTGAACTACCCCCGCACGTTTCCCGAGTACACGATTTATTCCATGTGTCACAACTGAGGCGTTGCTTCAAGGTCCCCATCCGCGAAGTCGACCACGAAACGCTTGATCTCCAAGATGACCTTTCTTATCGAGAGTACCCTGTTCGTATTCTTGATTCCGCAGAGCGTGTCACTCGTCGTCAAAAGATCAACTTCGTCAAAGTGAAATGGTCACACCACTCTGAGAGAGAAGCCACGTGGGAAAGAGAAGACCGTCTCCATGCCGAGTACCGCTCCTTCCTCCCCGCAGACTTCTGAATCTCGGGACGAGATTCTTTTGAGTGGGGGCGAGTTGTCACAACCCCAACTTAGGTATGTGCTAGGGTTTAGCATCAACTTGCATTCATGTCATAACTTTCAAAAGGAAATTGAATTGGAGAAGGAAACCCTCCCAATCAATTTAATTCAAATGGCCAGAATAAAAGTTGCTCCAAAAATTCCTTTTGCATTTTTGAAAAGTCTCATAAATGAGTGTGATCACATATAAAGTGATGTGGGACCAACCCCATGCTCATGGATTTTTCAAATATTCAAACGGAGCATGGATTTAAATTTAAACCCCTATTTGAATCAAAGTTCAATTGATTTGAATTTTAAAAAGTGCCATACTTTATAAGTGGCTAGTCTAATAAAATATGAGGCCATATAAAAAGTTTCAGCATTTTAAAAATGCCTAGCTATTTATTTTAGCCTGGCCAACATAAAGACAGAAAATAAATAGAAAAGAAAAACAGTAAAAGGGAAGAGCTTACCTGTTGCCCAGGGGTGAAGCCCACCTACCTCCTGGCCCAACCCAGCCCAGCCGCCACTGCTGTTGTCGTCTTCCCCAGGCAGCCAGCCACGGTGCTGCGTGCCCGGCATGCCGTGGACGTCGCCGTGGCAGCTCCTCTGCCTTGCCCCTGCTTCCTTCTCGCAGCCACGCACGCCAGGAGACGCCCCGCTCACTTTCCCCCTTCCTTTGTGTTTCGTTCTTCCTCCCGGCGAGAAATCGCACCGCCACCGAAACCCTAGAAGAGCATGGCGCTGCTCCGACGTGGCCACTGATCGATCCAGCGTGCGCCACCGTGTCCATTTGACTCGCCGGTGACGACTCCTTCGAATCCCCCTCCCAATTTGAGCAAGGGAACGACTCCGACGACGCGAGCTTCAACTTCTTTTCCGCCGGCCGCCACGACTCCGGCGATGAATCAAGCCCCCTCCAGCTCCTCCTCGACCCCGACGAGCTCCTCATCACGTTTGGGTGAGATTTCTGCTCCGTTTGATCCCTCCCGCAGCTCCCCTCGTGCTCTGCCTCGCCATTCCACCGAGCACAGTGCTCCGGCCGCCGCGGGCTTGCTCGCTGATACGTCCAAATGTATCTATAATTTCTACTTGCTCCATGCATGTTTTGTGTGATATTCTATGATCTAGCTACCATTTCATACACTTTTAATCATATTTGGACTAACCTATTAACTCAGTGCACCCCAGGGCCAGTTCCTGTTTTCTGCTGTTTTTCTATTTCATTTTCCCCCCATATATAAAGTGCCAGAAAAATTCCGGGAAAAATACAGGAAAAATCAGCATACAGGAAGCTTCGAGAAGAGCCCGGGAGGGGCCAGAGGGGAGCCAGGGGGGTCCAGGCGTCCACCCGGCGCGGCCCCACCCCTGGCCGCGCCAGGGGGGCGCCTGGGGCCCCTGGTCCACCTCTGGCTGCCCCCTTCGCCTATTTATTCTCCGTCACGGGAAAACTCCAGAGAGGAACCCTATTCCGCAAACTCGCCTTTGTTCTGCCGCCGCCGCGCTTCCGAAGATCGGGAGCACCAGAAGACCTCTTCCCGGCACCCTGCCGGAGGGAGGATTGACCTCCGGGAGTCTCCTCTCCACCATGGATGCTCCCCGGATGTCTCGTGAGTAGTTTTCCTTGGACCATGGGTCCATGATCAGTAGCTATGTGATGTTCTCCTCCCCTCTTTGATCTTAATTGTTTAGACCTCGTGAGCTGCCCTACATGATCGAGGCACCTTTGTAATATTTCTGCTGTTGCTATGCTGAGTTTGGAGGGATCTGATGGATTATGAGATTATGTTCAGATTGTGATAGAGTAATATATTTGATTTTTATCTCTTATATTTTTGTTCCTAAGTAATTCTTGCATTTCTCCATTGTTGTTTATTGCTTTGGCCAAGTAGTAGGTAGTGACTCCAAGAGGGAACGTTGTGCTAGATTGAGGGTTCATACCCCCCCGATGACACACTTGAGTGACAGAAACATGAGTCTAGGGGATGTGCTGTTGCCACAAGGGGGAAAACAACGCTGCTTGTAACCGCGGTTACAAGGATTTTTTACTTTACGAAAAGTTCTTTTTATTGCAGTTGTCTGTTGCTTTGGGTTTACACTTTAGGTGGGGCTCGCAACTTCATACCAGCGAGATGTTCTGGATAGATATCTCAAGGTGGATGATTAGTAGTAGATGCAGATGGATTTCGGTTTACTTATTTTGGCATACTGCCCGTGCTTTTGAGCCTCTTCCTTTCTTTTGTAGCATAGTTAGCATTGCGCTGCGTTCATAATCCTGTCAATTGCCCTTCTGTAATTTGTTTACCTCGTATAGAAGTTTTATCGTCTTTTGGGAGAGAGCCATCACTAGTGAACATCACGTATCCCGGTCCATATCCTCATTATTATTTCCAAGCTATATTTACTTTGCTGCTTTTACTTGCTATCATTATCCCTTGCGTTTTATCCTTTGTGAACAACAAGACCGGAGAGATTGACAACCTCTCTGAACTTCGTTGGGGACAAAGTTATCTGTGTCTGTGTGCAGGTCCACGTCAGTTGCGCCGCTGACACCTACTTATCATCTCTGGAGTCCTACTGGAGACAAACCTTGGTATCTTCACCGAGGGAAAACTGCTGCTGCACTACATCTCAAACCTTCCACTTGGGTAACCAACGAAGGGCGAGAAGCCATCAAGCAAGTTTTCTGGCGCCTTCGCCGGGGACTCCGAGTGCTAAGATAGGGGAGTTGCACACTACCCTTTACCTTTGTTTTTTTTGTCTTGTTAATTTACCTTTCAGTTTTTATCTTTGTGTCTTTTATCAAAATTTACAAAAAAATCTGCCACACTTGTTGCTACTATGGGTTCCACTGAAAACACCAAGTTGTGTGACTTCACTGGTCACAACAACCAAAACTTTATCTGCACTCCCATTTCCACACCTGCCACTTCAGCTACCTCTTATGAAATTAAACCTGCTTTGCTAAACCTTGTTATGAGAGATCAATTCTCTGGTGCTGGAGATGATGCTTCTTTACACTTGAATAATTTCGTTGAATTATTTGATATGCAAAAGTATAAAGAAGTAGAAGGTGATGTTGTTAAGCTCAAGCTCTTTCCTTTCTCTTTAAGGGGAGATGCTAAAATCTGGTTTCAATCTTTTCCTAGAAATAGCATAGATTCTTGGGATAAGTGCAAAGATGCTTTTATAGGGAAGTACTACCCTCCTGCTAAGATTATCCAATTGAGGAGTAATATTATGAATTTTAAGCAATTGGATAATGAACACGTTGCCCAAGCTTGGGAACGAATGAAATATCTTGTTAAGAAATTCCCTACACATGGTTTGACTACCTGGATGGTTATCCAGACTTTTTATGCAGGCTTGAACTTTACCTCGCGGAACCTGTTAGATTCGGCCGTGAGAGGAACCTTTATGTCAACTACACTTGGTGCTGCCACGAAGCTTCTCGATGAAATGATGACCAATTATTCCCAATGGCACACCGAACGCGCTCCAACAGGTAGGAAGGTAAATTCTGTCGAGGAAATTACCTCCCTCAATCAAAAAGTTGACTTAATTATGTCTCTACTTACCAAGCAACCCTCTATTGATCCTCATGATGTTCCTTTAAATTCTTTGGTTGCCCAAGAACAAGTAGATGTGAACTTTATTGCTAGAAACAACTTCAACAACAATGCTGATAGGGGAAATTTTAATAGTAATCCTAGACCGTTTCCATCCAGCTATGGGAACAACAATACCTACCCTAGCAACAAGAACCCCTCCTCTGAATTAGAAAGCATGCTTAGAGACTTTATCACTACCCAAAAAGCCTTCAACAAAAATGTAGAAGAGAAATTAGCTAAAATAGATAATCTCTCTTTGAAGGTAGAAAGCTTAGCCCTTGATATTGAGATGCTTAAAATTAGAACCTCTCCCCTTGAAGAGAATAAGGCCACTCCTATTAATGCTATCCAGTTACAAATCAATGAAAATATTAGGATGATGGCTAAACTTAAAGAAAGATGGGCTAGAGAAAAATAGGAAGAGGATAGAATTAAGAGCCTTCCTACACACCACATAATTGCCACTATCCAAATTGTTGAGGACACCCAAACTATTAGCACCCAATGCACTCCTAGTCCCGTTGGAACTATTAATGGAGATGCTAATACCTCAACCGTAGAAAAAGAAACTCCTATGAACATAGAGGGTTTCAAACAAGTGAGCCTAGATGACACTACTACCACCTTTGATAGTAGTGATATTGATTTTGATAGTTGCACTCTCTCAGAAGTTATCAATTTGCTACACAAAATGTCTAGAGACCCCCACACTAGCACACTTAATTTGCCTTCACGGAGCATATCACAAATGCTCTCATCAAAGCTAGGGAGGAGAAGATTAGAGTAGAAGCCTCCATACCTAGGAAGCTAGAAGATGGTTGGGACCCTATGATCAAAATTAAATTAAATAACATCTCTTGCTATGCTTTATGTGATGTTGGAGCTAGTACCTCCGTTATGCCCAAAAGAATATTTGATATGTTTGAATTGAAGCCCTTTGAGCCTTGTTCTTTTGGTGTTCGTCTTGTTGATTCTTCCATAAAGAAACCTTTGGGGAAGATCGACGATGTTCTTATCATTGTCAATGACAACTATGTTCCCGTTGATTTTATTGTTATGGATATAGAGTGTGAACCTTTGTGTCCAATTATTTTGGGACGTCCTGTTCTTCGCACCGTTGGTGTGGTTATTGACATGAAAGAGGAGAATATAAAATTCCAATTCCCATTAAAAAAGGGGATGGAACACTTCCCTAGAAAGAAAATCAAGTTACCTTTTGAGTCCGTTACACGGGCTAGTTATTCTCTTTCTCTTGATAAAACTTGATTCTTCTTTTGCATTAAGCCTAGCTAATGGCTTTAAAGAAGCGCTTTCGGGAGGCAGCCCGCAACGAATTTAGGTGTTTTCTTTTTGTTTTTGTTGTGTCTTGATGATTGTTACTTCTGTAGCAACATCATTGTATCTTTATTTTTCAGCTTTGTGCCAAGTTATAGCCTCTTACGTCAAGGGAAGTAAAAGTTGTGACATGCTGTCCAGAAAACAGATACTGTCCTCGTGACCAGAAAAATTCCATAAAAATCCCCGTTAATCTTTTTGAGCTGAACTTTTTACACAGTATGCTATATACAATTATGAAACTTCCGTATGTTCTGAGTTTTTTGATTTGAGTTGCAGAAGCTCCCCTAAAAAATTCTTTACTATATGCTGTTCTGTTTTTCACATATTCTGCCACGTTTTGTCTCTCCTAATTATTACAAAACTTAAGCATGCTTTTTCTTTGCAAAAACTTTTTGGCACTCTTGAGAAACAGTAGCTCTTTAAGAATATCTTTATATCCAGTGGGAAAAAATTATTTATTAAGGGTACTAACCTCTCTAATCAGCTTATGATGAGTTATGTATGAAGGGAGTTTTCAAGTGTGTGATGGAAGATGATGAAAGAAGATCCAGGAGTGTCAAGCGCTCAAGCGTGGGGATGCCCCCATGCATCCCCAACAAATATTCAAGGAGACTCAAGCGTCTAAACTTGGGGATGCCCCCATGCATCCCCTTCTCCATCAAAAATCATCAGCTCGTCCTTCCACTATATTTTTATCACTTCATGCGTTATGTGCTATGCTTGGAGCGTCTCGCTCTTAGGTATTGTTTTTAGTTTTCTTTAGCTTTGCTTTCTGTTCATAACAAGTTAGATCCCGTCTTACTTTTTTTGGGAGAGAAACACGCTCCACTTTCAAAATCTAGAACACATCATAGGATTTTTCCTGCTTATCTTTTTGCTGTTGTGTGTTCTTTCTCTTTTCATAGCTACTGCCATGTTTAGTTTTAGTCTTAGTTTGTCTTTAGCAAGAGCCTTGGCTTTTGTTTAGTTTGTTGCTGGAACTCTTTTTAGTTTTCATGTTTATCTTGTTAAAGAGAGTTGGTTGTTGCACTGATTTGTGTCTTGTTTTGAATGTAGGTAATTGAGGTTGCTATTTAATTTTAGTAGTAACTTGCAATAGTTTTGAGGTATTGTTGTGAGTAATGTTTGAACTTTTGGTGTCAAGAGCTCTTGCCTATTAGTGATAGGTGTCGTATTTTGGGAAATCCGTGTGTATTTTCAAAACCTACAAAACTAGTTGAGAACTCTAGCTACTAGATGGATCACTACTCTTCTGAGGAATCGAATATCAGAGAACACTCACATACCATGAGTCGAGGATGCGCAAGGATAACCAAACCCCCATACACACCTCCTCGGGGTACTTTTCTCTTTGTGAACCTCCTTATTAGATTGAGAGTTACCGATAATAAGTGCATGAGTTCTTCGGACTAATGTAAGTATTGAAAGTTGATACTTCCACCTTCCCATATTTTGCTAGCCTCTCCCGTGCCGTGCATTGCCTTCTTCTCACTCCGAGAGTTGGTGTCCACCTTCGCCGGTACATCCAAACCCTTGGCATGATACGCTCTGTCATCCAAAGCCTCCTTATATCTTCCCTCAAAACAGCCACCGTACCTACCTATCAAGGCATTTCCATAGCCTTTCCGAGTTATATTGCAATGCAACTTCCACCTCTTCATGACTTGATCTTCATGTCATACATGTTCTTGCTACACTGGCAGCGACATACATTGCATACTTCATGATAGTTACATCTTCTTTATGTTTTGAGTACCTTGTAAAGTGTGAAAGATCTCCTTTACCTTATGGTAAAATAGAGTGTTGCCCTTAAGTGAGGAAAATATCCCAAAGTGGACATAATAAAAGATCCCAAAGAGGACAAATGAGAGTTAAATAGAAAGAGCCATTGAGGCCACAAAAAAATAAAAAAGAATAAAAAAATAGAAAAAGAAATAAAAAGAGAGAAAGGGGCAACACTACTATCCTTTTGAGAGATCCACACTAGTACTCCCTTTATATCCTTGTACTCCATAGAGATGATCATTATGCATATAGCTATGTGGGGACCTTCACACTATAGAACTTGGCTTGCATATTCCAAGGATGAGCCTCCTCAAACGAGCTTTAGGTCTTCATGAGCGAGCAAGTTAGATGCACCCCCACTAGTTCCTTTGGAGAGCTTCTTAGCTCATATGTGCATCCGTTGCATGGCAATCCCTACTCCTCACATCATATCTATCATTTGGCATCCCTTGCCTATGATTGTCCTCATTGATGTGAGCCTTTCTCATCCTTTTTGTCTTCCTCCTCCATCGTACTTCTCTCTTTTCCATCTTAAGTGTCAACTCTCGTGCTTACGCTTATCCATTGCATGAGTGCTCAAAATATCGAAAAGGAGTGGATCAAATTGAGTTGTACCTGGCTAGTGGTCTGGGGATGAGTCAAGATAAGATTCCAGAAAAGACCAAGTGTGAAACTTTTGTAGATTGAGTTCTGAACAAAAAAATTACTTTTTCTCGTATTCCCTATCCCCCTTCTTGCACGCAAACACCATTTGGAGACATTCGAGTCACGGACAGCGAGAGCTCTTGCACCTATTGTTCTTTTGTTACTTGTTTCAATGTTAATATAGACTCTTGCATGTTATGACTTGAATTGAATCTCTAACCTTGATTGCTTTACTTTTCAAAGTTCTTTTATGGTTGCTAGCATGTCACCACAGAAATTATGTTGTTATCATTTACCTACTCGAGGACGAGCAGGAATTAAGCTTGGGGATGTTGATACGTCCAAAACGTATCTATAATTTCTGCTTGCTCCATGCATGTTTTGTGTGATATTGCTATGATCTAGATACACTTTCATATACTTTTGATCATATTTGGACTAACCTATTAACTCAGTGCACCCCAGTGCCAGTTCCTGTTTTCTGCTATTTTTCTCTTTCAGTTTCCCCCCATATAAAAAGTGCCAGAAAAATTCCGGGAAAAATACAGGAAAAATCAGCGTACAGGAGCTTCGAGAAGAGCTCGGGAGGGGCCAGAGGGGAGCCAGGGGGGCCCAGGCGGCCACCCGGCGCGGCCCCAACCCTGGCCGCGCCAGGGGTGCGCCTGGGGCCCCTGGTCCACCTCTGGCTGCCCCCCTTCGCCTATTTATTTTCCGTCACGGGAAAACTCCAGAGAGGAATCCTATTCCGCAAACTCGCCTCTGTTCCGCCACCGCGCTTCCGAAGATCGGGAGCACCAGAAGACCTCTTCCCGGCACCCTGCCGGAGGGAGGATTGACCTCCGGGAGTCTCCTCTCCACCATGGATGCTCCCCGGATGTCTCGTGAGTAGTTTTCCTTGGACCATGGGTCCATGATCAGTAGCTATGTGATGTTCTCCTCCCCTCTTTGATCTTTATTGTTTAGACCTCGTGAGCTGCGCTACATGATCGAGGCACCTTTGTAATATTTCAGCTGTTGCTATGCTGAGTTTGGAGGGATCTGATGGATTATGAGATTATGTTCAGATTGTGATAGAGTAATATATTTGGTTTTTATCTCTTATATTTTTGTTCCTAAGTAATTCTTGCATGTTCTCCGTTGCTATTTATTTCTTTGGCCAAGTAGTAAGTGGTGACTCCAAGAGGGAACGTTGTGCTAGATTGTGGGTTCATGCCCCCCGATGACACGCTTGAGTGACAGAAACATGAGTCTAGGGGATGTGCTGTTGCCACAAGGGGGAAAACAACGGTGCTTGTAACCACGGTTACAAGGATTGTTTACTTTACGCAAAGTTCTTTTTATTGCAGTTGTCTGTTGCTTTGGGTTTACACTTTGGGTGTGGCTCGCAACTTAATACCAACAAGATGTTCTGGATAGATATCTCAAGGTGGATGATTAGTAGTAGATGCAGATGGATTTCGGTCTACTTATTTTGGCGTACTGCCCGTGCTTTTGAGCCTCTTCCTTTGTTTTGTAGCATAGTTAGCATTGCGGTGCGTTCATAATCCTGTCCATTGCCCTTCTGTAATTTGTTTACCTCGCATAGCAGTTTTATCGTCTTTTGGGAGAGAGACATCACTAGTGAACATCACGTATCCCGGTCCATATACTCATTATTATTTCCAAGCTATATTTACTTTACTGCTTTTACTTGCTATCATTATCCCTTGCGTTTTATCCTTTGTGAACAACAAGACCGGAGAGATTGACAACCTCTCTGAACTTCGTTGGGAACAAAGTTATCTATGTCTGTGTGCAGGTCCACGTCAGTTGCGCCGCTGACAGCTACTTATCATCTCTGGAGTCCTACTGGAGACAAACCTTGGTATCTTCACCGAGGGAAAACTGTTGCTGCACTACATCTCAAACCTTCCACTTGTGGTAACCAACGAAGGGCGAGAAGCCATCACTCGCCGGCGTGGCCCGAGGCCTCCCCGAGGTCTCCGGCGTGCTCCACGCGAAGCGCACGTGCGAGAGGCACCCCCTGGTGCCCTCCTCTTCCCCCCCCCCCCGTGGCCCGTAGAACTGGTCCGGCAGAGCGCCGCCGCGCACAGGACGTCGGAGGCTAGCTGCCGGCTGATTAGGCCTTAATCCCCATCCTAATCCCCCCTAAGTCCATGACAGGCGGGCCCAGGGCCCCCTTAATTAACCCGTGAGTTAATTAAACAGAGGGATTAACCCCTTAACTGACTAGTGGACCCCAGCTGTCAGCCCCCCCCCACGTCACACTGACGTCATGCTGATGCAGTAAAGAAATTAATTGAATTAATCTAATTCCAGAAAATCCAGAAAATAGCCAAATCTTTAGAAAATCATAATTAATTCATTTTAACTCCAAATTGGACAAATAGTATGTCTAAAATTTTCAGAAAGATACAAGGATTCTGAATATGCAACTTGTTTCTATGTTTGACCATTTTAAAATGGGTGAACAGTAGCAAACATGCATATGGCATTCTTTTGAATTCAAATTTGGAGTGATTTTGCAAATGACTTTGCAACACACTTCTTTTAAATGGTTTCATCCACACATCAGAGACTTTACCTCACCTTTACAACATCACTTCATGCTCAACCATTTCAAATGAATATTCATGCATTCAAATGCATTTGAAATTCATCGATAAATAAAATGGAGTTTGAATTTACATTTCAAATGCAATATACTCCTTTTAAATGGAATGCTCAACACATCAGTACCATGAACATCACCTTATACAATTGATCATGTGCTTGTGCATTGTACCTTATGTTGATCACTTTGTTTGTATTGTTTGCTCGGATAGAAGTGGAGCCGGAACCCGAGATCACCGCCCCTTCGTTGAAGACCCCGTGACTGAACCTCGTCAGCAAGGCAAGAAAATCCCCATTGATCATGTCGATAAAATCCCACTTCCCTCTCATGTCTTGCTTATGCA
The DNA here is from genome assembly GCA_950022295.1 of Bromus sterilis. Classification (NCBI taxonomy): domain Eukaryota; kingdom Viridiplantae; phylum Streptophyta; class Magnoliopsida; order Poales; family Poaceae; genus Bromus; species Bromus sterilis. The sequence goes on along the minus strand of OX465596.1, from coordinate 40,077,568 downwards.
TTGTATAGGATGATTACCATGATAACGCTTCTACCGCATAGTGGAACCCAATCCTTGCATGACCTATCATTTTGTCACAGTAGTAAGCAAACCACAATCCTAGCAAATGTAGGAGTTGGTTGATATCATGTAACCCCTGCAACTGTTACTGCTTATTGCATCCTTAGAGTGTTACAATGATGTTACTGTTATGTGAGTCGGGATGGTAGGGATCATGGTGATGATGGTGGAAATGTGTTGGTGAATCTACCCTAATACAAGGTGAACGATGAGAGGCTGTGTAGGAGTACATGGTGGGTTGTCTCGTTGAACACCGCCCTAAGTCCGAGTTCTTGTGTGGTGATCCAAGATGAAGAGTACAACCACACATTGGGCTCACTGACCCCTGTCAACCTATTAACTCATCCCTTTCAATGTCCAGATGTCGCAGTAGTTCGGAGTTCTGGTAGGCTTGTGGCCTGGCTGCTAAGTGAGAGAACGGCTCAACCGAGACCGGCTTATGCACCATCACACATCACCTGAGTCCACTTCGGTAAACCGGCCGGGTTCACGATAGTGGTAGCCAACCCAGGTAGGCGGGATGGTAGTGATCATGTTGAAGAAGGTGGAAATGTATTGGTGAATCTACCCTAATACAAGGTGAACGATGAGAGGCTGTGTAGGAGTACACAGTGGGTTTTCTCGTTGAACACCGCCCTAAGTCCGAGTTCTTGTGTGGTGATCCAAGAAGTAGAGTGCAACCACACATTGGGCTCACTGACCCCACTCATCCTAGTACCTCACCCCGTTCGAACCCCAGAAGTCGCAGTAGCTCGGAGTTCTGGTAGGGCTGTGGCACGGTCTGCGAAGTGGATGAACGGATTTTCAAGGCCGGCTTGGGACCCTGCACACATCGTTTGAGGCTGTACTGGAACCTCGGCCGGACTTCCATACGGATCCCCCTCAGATAGGCGACTCTCTGGACTAGAACGGAGCCGTGGGCGAAGTGTTATGGTGGAATTCTCGCTGTCACCTCTTGAACGGTGACAGGCAAAAGGCGGTAAGTGATGACACGTGTGTGTAGTAGTACATCCCTGCAGGGTTAACAAAACTATTCGGATAGCCGCGTCCGTGGTTATGGACTGCTTGGAAAGCTTAGCTTGATTATTAGACAACTTGAACTGGATACTTATAAAACTTGCCAAGATAAGCGTGAGTGCTATGTTGTGCTTTCTCGTGGGGAAGTCGAGGAAGGCACCATAGTGGTGTAATTGGTTGGAGACATGTAATGGACTCGTGTACGCATCTTACCTCAAGTCTGGTACTCATAGTTCAGGACTAGCCAAGTAAAAGCTGGCACTTCTGCAATTGAACTCCACCTCCCTTTACCTTGATACATGTGCATGAGTAGTATAGCTCCTACGTAAGTCTTGCTGAGTACGACTTTGTACTCACGTTTTCTTATTCTATGTTTTAGATGAACCCACTGACCCAAAGGTGGATTCTTCCTCGAGCTCGACGACTGAAGACCAAGCTAGTGTAGTCCCAGTCAGCAGACTGGTTCCCTCGTGGAAGGGCTTATTTATAGATAAGGCTTCTCTAAGCCATTTGTTAAACTTGTCTGTACTCAGACCTACTTTGCTTCCGCATGTTTGATGTAATGTTGGATCACAGACTTGTGATCTCTGTGTGCACTCTGTAAGAGTTATCAATAAAGTTGTATACTTTGTAGAGAATTACAATGATACTTGCTGTTCATACTAGACATGTGTGCTGCGTGTATGATTATAACATGCATGTCTTAGTATGGGTTTTCGAGACCTTAGTTGTGATCTGGCTGGCGGTCTTTTATACACCAAGTGGCCCTTAGATGTGCGCAGCTTGGGGCATCGCGATGCGATTGCTCGTGACTCTGTCACGTGCACACTTTGATGTATGATCGAGCCCGCCCTAGACCCCGACTAAGTGATCGGGATGGAGTAAGTCTATGTAAGAGTTATGAGATAGTCGATAGTATGGTATGCAAGTCCAGCTCGATTCATCCCGGTATCACCCCTCTCGATTCATCCCGGTAGCACAAAATTTTACCGAGATCTACGCCAGAGATTTTGGTGGACTAGGATGAAGAGAGACATTGCTCGATATGTTGCCGAATGTGATGTTTGTTGTCGGGACCCGGGGTTAGCGTATGCAAGTCCAGCTAAGACATAGTCATATGGAGAGCCGAGAACCGTACCCACTTGTCTAAGCAGACAAGGCCAAGCACAGAACGTTCTCGGAAAGCATCGTACGTGAGGGGCATCCCATCCAGGCCGGATGATCAACTGAGATGGGTCCTCATCGTCTGCACACAAGTCTAATGATATGGGTGGTGAACTCCCATATTCAAAGACAAGTCGCCTCAACCATACTATCGACTATCTCATAACTCTTCAATCAATACACCACTATGGTGCCTTCCTCGACTTCCCCACGAGGAAGCACGCCATAGCACTCACACTTATCTTGGTGTGTTTTAGAAGTATCCAGTTCAAGTTGTCTAATAATCAAGCTAAGCTTTCCAAGCAGTCCATAACCGCGAACGCGGCTATTCGAATAGTTTTGTTAACCTTGCAAGGGTGTACCGCTACACACACATGATCATCATTTACCGCCTTTGATCTCGACACCATTCAAGGAGTGCCAGCGAGGATGCTCACCACAACTGTTACCTCATAGCCGATCTAATCCGAGAAAGCCGCCTACTTGGGTTGGTGACCACTATCGTGAACCCGGCCGGTTTACCGAAGTGGACCCAAGTGATGTGTGCGTGGTGCATAAGCCGGTCTCGGATGAGCCGTTCTCTCACTTAGCATCCAGGCCACAGACCTACCAGAACTCCGAACTATTGCGACATCTGGAAATCGAAAGGGATGAGTTAGTAAGCTGAGAGGGGTCAGTGAGCCCAATGTGTGGTTGTACTCTTCATCTTGGATCACCACACAAGAACTCGGACTTAGGGAGGTGTTCAACGAGACAACCCACCGTGTACTCCTACACAGCCTCTCATCGTTCACCTTGTATTAGGGTAGATTCACCAACACTTTTCTACCATCATCTTCATGATCACTACCATCCCGACTCACATAACAGTATCATCATGGTATCACTCTAAGCATGCAATAAGCAGTAACAATTGTAGGGGCCACATGATATCAATCAACTCCTACATTTGCTAGGATTGTGGTTTGCTTACTACTGTGACAAAATGATAGGTCATGCAAAGGAATGGGTTCATCTATGCGGTAGAAACGTAGCATGGTAATCATCCTATACAATGCATAAGCGAGACATGAGAGGGAATTGGGATTTTATTGACATGATCAATGGGGGTTTGCTTGCCTTGCTGACGAGGTTCGGGTTCGAGGTCTTCAACGAAGGGGGCAGCCTCCTCCTCCGGTTCCACCTCTACTCGACAAACAACAAACAAAGTAGCAAAGTAAATATAATGCACAAACACATGATGGAAGGTTGAAACTTGATGTATATGCTTTGATGTGTGAAGCAATTCCATTTAAATGGAGTATATTGCAAATTGAATTGCAAATTCAAACTCCAATTTGAATTCAAACTTAGCCAAGTTACATGTGACATTGTTTGATCAATTTAAAACATTTTGAATTGTGTATAAAATGCCTCTGAAGTGTGGTTGAAAAGTAGCATAATTCCATGGTCCAAGTTGCAAAATCATTTGAATTGAATTTGAATAAATTCCAAATAAATCAAATGACATATGCTACTGGTCCCATTTTAAAATCAACTCAAACATAGTTGACAGTTGTATATTTGGATAGCTTATTTTCTCCTGATCATTTTGCATATATTATTTGTCCAATTTGGAGTTAATATGAATTTTCTATGAATTTCCAAAGTTTGAGCTATTTTCTGGATTTTCTGGAATTTCTTTAATTCAATTTATTCTGGAAATTCATTTAATGCGTCATGCTGATGCAAGCATGACATCAGCAGGGGTCTGACTGGTGGGCCAACCATGTCAGTGGCAGAGAGATTTAATCCTCTCTGTTTAATTAACAGAGAGGGGTTAGGGTGTTGGGGCCCAGTAGTCAGCGGGTTAGGGGGGGGGATTAGCTTAGTGGCCTCGGGCCCACGGGTCAGTGAGAGAGGGGAGGGGTTAATGGCGACGGCGGCTCTGGACTCGCCGGAGTCTTGCCGGAGTCGAGGGTTTGGGCACGGGGGAGGGATTTGAGGGCACGGACAGGTTGCTGGGGAGCCCGCGCGTCCGTTTAGGCCATCGGGGGTCCAAGTCATGCACCGTGGCGACGAGGGGGTCAACCGCGGCGACGGCCGAGGCACTGGCCTCGCCGGAATCCAGCTGCGGGGCACGGGAGGAGGTGGGGAGTGAGGCAAAACGACGAGTGGCTCACCCTGAATCGAATGGAGAAGACGACGAGGTCGGGGGTCTTTCGACGGCGACGTATTTGGAGCTTCTCTTCCCGGCGGCCGGCGGCGAAATGTTGAACCTGGCGTCGTCTCCAGTGGCGCTGAGCTTCGATTGGTGTAGTGGCTCGACGTAGACGACGGCTGCGGACGTGCTGGACAAGTCGACGGAGCTCTAGGGCCTTAGTCGCCGCGTCGGGGCGTCGCCGTGCTCCGGCTAGGTTACGGGGGCGCCGCTGTTCTTCGTGGGGAGGACGAACCAGAGGGCGAGGATGGAGGGGAAAATGATCTGGGATTCTCCTAGACACGCGTGGCGGCGAGAAGGAGGCAGGGGCGTGGCTGTGGAGCTGCCACCGCGACGGCCGCGGCATGCCGGGCACGCAGCTGTGTGCTCGTGCCCGGGGAAGACGACAGGGGAGCCCCCTGGTGGGCTGGGCCGGCTGGGAAGGTGGGCCTCGCCCCTGGGCAACAAGTAAGCTCTCCCCTTTTTCTTAATTCTTTTCTGTTTTCTTTTCTGCCTTTTTGTTTTATTGTGCTAAATAAATAGCTAGGAATTTTATTAAATGCTGAAACTTTTTATGTGGCATCACAATATACTAGGCTAGCCACTTGTAAAGTTTGAACATTTTTAAAATTCAAATAATTTGAACTTTAACTCAAATAGGGGTTTTTAATTAATTCCAAGGCACTGTTTGAATATTTGAAAAATCTATGAGCATGGGGTGGGTCCCACATCACTTGATATGTGATCACACTCATTTATAAGACTTTTCAAAAATCTAACATGAATTTTTGGAGAAGATTTTTATCTGGCCTTTTGAATTAATTCATCTAGGGGGGTTTCCTTCTCCCATTTTGCTTTTGATTTTGATTTCAAAGATTTCTTTTGAAATTTTAACATGATGCAAGAGTACTAACTAACCCTAGCACATTACCTAACAGAGGGTTCTGACATTTGTCGTCGCATTAAGGCAGAACACCAAAGACCTGCTGGTACTTTTCAACCATTGTCTATTCCCGAGTGGAAATGGGACAAGGTCGGTATGGACTACATCACCGGCTTTCAAAAAACCCAGAAAGGAAATGATGCCATCTTCGTTGTCATTGACCGACTCTCAAAATTTTCTCACTTCCTTCCTGTTCGCAAGTCTATAACTGCTAGTTAGTTTGCGGACTTGTATGTCTCTAGAATTGTGTCTCTTCACGGTGTTCCTTTGGAAATCAATTCTGATCGTGGTAGCCTTTTGTCACAACCCCAAGTTAGGTATGTGCTAGGATTAGCAAGTAACTTTGCATCATATTAAAAATTTCAAAAAGAAATCAAAATGGGAGAGAGAACACCCCCCAGGTGAATTAATTCAAATGGCCAGAAATAAAGTTGCTCCAAAAATTCCGTTTTCATTTTTGAAAAGTCCCATAAATGAGTGGATTCACATATCAAGGGATGTGGGACCAACCACATTCTCATGGATTTTTCAAATATTCAAACAGGAGTATGGATTTAAATTTAAACCCCTATTTGAATTAAAGTTCAAATAAGTTGAATTTTAAAAATGTCCAAACTTTATAAGTGGCTAGCTATAATTATTGTGAGGCCATATAAAAATTTGGGGCATTTATAAAAATGTATAGCTATTTAATTAGCTAAGACAAACAAATGCTAGAAAAGATTAAAAGAAAAACAAAAGAGGAGAGAGTTACCTGGCGCCTAGGGCAAGGCCCACCTTTCTTCTGGCCTGGCCCAGCCCACCCGAGCTCCTTGTCGTCTTCTTCCCCTTCCCCCGAAGCAGCTCCGTGGAGAGCATGCCCATGGCCGTGGCCACCTCCTCCTAGCCACGCAGCTACTCCCTCCCCTTTCTCCTCTCCCCGTGGACGGCTCCCGAAGCAGTCCCCCCCCCTCTGCCTTGATCTCTCTCTCCCTCCCACGGCGAATTTCCGCGGAGACCCGAGAGCCTGCCGGAGCGCCGACGAGGAGATCCCGTGGCCACCGAGCCCCTCCAGCCTCGCCGCCGTGTCCATATGCTTCACCGTCGACAACTTCATCGTTCCCCCGCGTCAATTGAAGCCGAGCGCCCACCGGAGACACGCCAGCTTCGAGTTCCCGTCGCCGGCCACAGAAGCTCCGGCGTCGAATTGAACTACACCCGCGTCTTCTCCGGCACCGACGAGGCCTCAATCGTCTTCTACGCTCCGATTTCCCCTCTCCTCTGCTCCTCCCGTACTTTAAATCTCCTCGCCGGGGAAGTCAGTGCTCGAACCGCCGCCTCCATTGAAGCCCTTGTGCTCTCGAGCACCCCCTTGACCCCCAATGGCACCACCAGACGCGGACGCTCTCCAGCTTCTTGCCCATGGTCTCCAACCCCCAACCCGTGGCCTAAATCGCTATGCCCACCGTGGACCGAGCCTCCGCCGTCGCCGAGCAGCTCGCCGGCGTCGCCCCGTTTCCTCCCGAGGACGCTGCAGTGTCCAGCTCGAAGCGCGCGAGCTCGAGGAGCACAGCGGTGCCCTCCTTTCGGCAAATGGCGCCCCGAGCCATCGTCCAGGGTGTGCGCCGCTGCACTGGTGCAAACGGCTGCTAACCGCCGGCAAAGCCCGCGTAATTAGGGGCTAACCCCCTGTTAATTGACCCCTAAGTCAATGACAGGTGGGCCCCAGCCCCTTAATCCCCCTCAGTTTAATTTAATTAAACGGGGTTAACCCACAGTGACACTGACAGAGAGGTCCCACCAATCAGACCCCCCCACGTCAACATGACCTCATGCTGACGCAATAAGTCTTTTTCCAAATTAAAAGAAATTAGAAAATTACAGAAAATTGATTAAACTTTAGAAATTCATAACTAATTCATTTTAACTACAAATTGGACAAATAATATGTCTAAAATTATCAGAAAAATACAAGGATTATGAATATGCAACTTGTTTATATGTTTGACCATTTTAAAATGGGTGAACAGTAGCAAACATGCATATGGATCCTTTTCAAATTCAAATTTGGAGTGAATTTGCAAATGACTTTGCAACACACTTATTTTAGATGGATTCATCCACACATCAGAGGATTTACCTCACCTTTAAAACATCACTTCATGCTCACAATTTTCAAATAAACATTCATGCATTCAAATGCATTTGAAATTCATCGATAAATCAAATGGAGTTTGAATTTGCAATTCAATTGCAATATACTCCTTTTAAATAGAATTGCCCACACAATGCAACCATGAACATCACCATTACAATCTTATTCATGTGATTGTGCATCGTACATTATGTTGATCCTATGATTGTCATGTTGCTGATAGAAGTGGAGCCGGAACCCGAGATCACCCCCTTCGTTGAAGACCCCGTGAATGAACCTCCTTAGCAAGGCAAGAAAACCCCCATTGATCATGTCGATAAAATCCCACTTCCCGCTCATGTCTCGCTTATGCATTGTTTAGGATGAATCACATGATGCGTTTCTACCGCATAGTTGAACCCATTCGTTTGCATGACCTATCATTTGTCACAGTAGTAAGCAAACCACAATCCTAGCAAATGTAGGAGTTGGTTGATATCATGTGGCCCCTGCAACTGTTACTGCTTATTACATGCTTAGAGTTTACAATGAGGATACTTTGATCTGTGAGTCGGGATGGTAGAAATCATGTTGAAGAAGGTGAAACTATGTTGGTGAATCTACCCTAATACAAGGTGAACGATGATAGGTTGTGTAGGAGTACACAGTGGGTTGTCTCGTTGAACACCGCCTTAAGCCCGAGTTCTTGTGTGGTGATCCAAGACGAAGATTACTACCACATGTTGGGCACATGGACCCCCGCTCAACCTACTAACTCACCCCTTCTCAGTTCAATGAGTCGCATTAGTTCGGAGTTCTGGTAGGTCCGTGGCACGGTCTGCGAAGTGGAAGAACGACTATTCAGACCGGCTTGGTACCCTACACACATCTTCTGGGACCACATTGGTAAACCGGCCGGGTTCACGATGTGGATTCCAGCCAAGATAGGCGTCTCCATTGGATTTGAGTTGGCTGTGAGGTAAAAGTTGTGGGAATTATCCTCGCCGGCACCTCTTGAATGGTGTCGAGTACAAAGGCGGTAAATGGTAGTTTCATGTGTGTAGCAGTACACCCCTGCAGGGTTAATAAACTATTCGAATAGCCGCGTCCGTCGTAAGGGACTAGTTGGAGAGCTGTGCTGGATTATTAGACAACTTGAACTGGATACTTCTAAAACTCGCAAGATAAGAGTGAGTGCTATGGTGTGCTCCTCGTGGGGAAGTCGAGGAAGTAACCATAGTGGTGTATTGGTTGGAGATGTAGTGGACTTGTGTACGCTTCTTACATCAAGTCTGGTACTCGTAGTTGAGGACTAGCCAAGTCAAAGCTAGCACTTCTGCAATTGAACCCCACCTCCCTTTACCTTGATACATGTGCATGAGTAGTATAGTTCCTACGTAAGTCTTGCTGAGTACGACTTTGTACTCACGTTTTCTTATTCTATGTTTTAGATGCACCCCCTGAACCCGAAGGTGGATTCTTCCTGGAGCTCGACGACTGATCAAGCTAGTGTAATCCCAGTCAGACGACTGGTTCCCTCGTGGAGGGCTTGTTTTTTAGATAAGGCTTCTCTAAGCCATTTGTTAAACTTGTCTGTACTCAGACCTACTTTGCTTCCGCATGTTTGATGTAATGTTGGATCACAGACTTGTGATCTCTGTGTGCACTCTGTAAGAGTTATCTATAAAGTTCTATACTTTGTAGAGAATTGCAATGATACCTGCTGTTCATACAAGGCATGTGTGCTGCGTGTATGTTTATAACATGCATGTCTTTGTATGGGTTTTCGAGACCTTAGTTGTGATCTGGCTGGCGGTCTTTTATACACCAAGTGGCCCTTAGATGTGCGCAGCTTGGGGAATCGCGATGCGATTGTTCGATACTCTGTCTCGTGCACACTTTGATGTATGATCGAGCCCTCCCTAGACTCCGACTAAGTGATCGGGTTGGAGTAAGTCTATGTAAGAGTTATGAGATAGTCGATAGTATGGTTGAGGCGACTTGTCTGCGAATATGGGAGTTCATCACCCATATCATTAGACTTGTGTGCGGACGATGAGGACCCATCTCAGATGATCATCCGTCCTGGATGGGATGCCCCTCACGTACGATGCTTTCCGAGAACGTTCTGTGCTTGGCCTTGTCTTCTTAGACAAGTGGGTACGGTTCTCGGCTCTCCATATGACTATGTCGTAGCGGGACTTGCATACGCTAACCCCGGGTCCCGACAGACTTGGTATCAGAGCAGGACTGACTGTAGGATTATCAACCTTGGCCGAAGTCGAGTCTAGCCTTCTATAGTTATATATTTACTCTGGGTATATAAGGGAACAACGTAAGGCTTCTTTTTTCTCCTTACCCTTATCGATCTGAGTTCTGAGTCACCCTTATCTTTTCTACGAGATGATAGGACTAGGCTCATCTATGTCTTACTAGAACATCTTGTTGATTGCCTCCTTATAGCCGTAGGATTGTTGTGGTTGTCCAGAGTCTCCGTGTTTTGAGTTCCTTGAAGAAGTTCTATCCAATTTCTTCGAGATTGTTTCATTTTCCATCCCAGTGTAGCTGTTATGCTGCCGGATTTGTTCCGTGTTTCTTTGAGTCTTTTCCTACACATTATTATCTTTTCCGCCTAAATCATATCCTTTTATCCTTTCCTCTGTCGTACAACCTGTTCTGATTGTTGATTTTTATCACATAGGATGTCAGGTGGAACTCGTAGTGTTGTTCTTCGGAATCGAGACCGTGATCGGAATCGAAATGATGATGAACCTCCACCCCCGCCTTCTGCGGCGGAAATCATGATGGAAGCTGAGCGGAATAGACGTGATCAGACACGCCTTCTGGAGCTCATCGAGCAGAATACCGCCCACCATCGTAATGTGGTGGTCAGCATTCAGGACTTCATCTTCCTCAAGCCACCGGTATTCCGATGTTCTTCTGAGCCCCTCGAAGCTGATGATTGGCTCCGTTCCATCGAGCGAAAGCTTGATACAGCACATGTTGCTCCCGATGACCGAGTAATTTTCGCGGTATACGTCTTGGAAGGTGCTGCTCTTAAATGGTGGGAGAACTATGTTGCAATGCAGCCAGATGGCCACGTAGTGACTTGGCAGGAGTTCTGTGTTGCCTTTCGAGGGTACCACATTCTGGATGAGTTGATGGAGCGCAAGAAGGAAGAGTTCTGCAATATAAATCAAGGACAGATGTCCATTCATGAGTATGTGAGGGAGTTCAACCGTCTTGCTCGTTATTCCCAAGATGAGATCACCACCGATGCCAGAAAGCAGGCAAGGTTCCGCAAGGGACTTAGCCCCATCCTTCGTCATGATCTCAACCTCCTTGAGTTTGCCACCTTTGAGGATTTAGTCAACAGATCCTTCAGAGCTGAGCATGGAAATGAAGTTTTTGAGAAGTCCCGCAAGCATGCTCTTGAGCTTGCCCCTTCTTCCAGTTCACGCCCTCAGAAGCGCATGATCTGGATTCCTAACAGTTTTATCCACCAAAACAACCCACCGAGGCCATCACTTGTGCCTCCTCGTCCACCAGCTCCACCAAACAACCCAGCTCCCCGCACTATCTTTGGAGCCTGTTTCAGATGTGGCCAGCCTGGTCACTATTCTCGTGAGTGCCCCGTCAATCAGAATGCTCCACCCCATGCCAAAGGGAACCCCACTGTTCGTGCCAAACCACCCCCGAAGGTTCCCACCGCCAAGCCTTTCATTTCCACAAATCTTGGACGTGTGAACCAAATCTCAGCTGAGGAAACTGATGGTACTTCTGACGTCATTCTTGGTACGCCCCCAGTCAATTTTGTTCCCACTTCTGTCCTTTTCGATCCAGGAGCATCTCACTCATTCATGTCGGAGAGTTATGCACTTCGGCACGAGATATCCTTTGATGAAATGTTCACCCCAATGATTATTCAAACTCCTGGTTCCAAATGGCAAACTAATAGAGTAAGCCATGGCAATCAAATTGCAATTGAGGGTTTAGTATTCCTTGCTTCACTCATAGCCCTCAAGTCTTCACACATTGACGTCAGCATGACCTCATGCTGACGCAATAAGTCTTTTTCCAAATTAAAAGAAATTAGATAATTACAGAAAATTGATTAAACTTTAGAAATTCATAACTAATTCATTTTAACTCCAAATTGGACAAATAATATGTCTAAAATTATCAAAAAAATACAAGGGTTAAGAATATGCAACTTGTTTCTATGTTTGACCATTTTAAAATGGGTGAACAGTAGCAAACATGCATATGGATCCTTTTCAAATTCAAATTTGGAGTGAATTTGCAAATGACTTTGCAACACACTTATTTTAGATGGATTCTTCCACACATCAGAGGCTTTACCTCACCTTTACAACATCACTTCATGCTCATACTTTTCAAATAAACATTCATGCATTCAAATGCATTTGAAATTCATCGATAAATCAAATGGAGTTTGAATTTGCAATTCAATTGCAATATACTCCTTTTAAATAGAATTGTCCACACAATGCAACCATGAACATCACCATTACAATCTTATTCATGTGATTGTGCATCGTACATTATGTTGATCCTATGATTGTCATGTTGCTGATAGAAGTGGAGCCGGAACCCGAGATCACCCCCTTCGTTGAAGACCCCGTGACGGAACCTCGTCAGCAAGGCAAGCAAACCCCCATTGATCATGTCGATAAAATCCCACTTCCCTCTCATGTCTCGCTTATGCATTGTTTAGGATGAATCACATGATGCGTTTCTACCGCATAGTTGAACCCAGTCCTTTGCATGACCTATCATTTGTCACAGTAGTAAGCAAACCATAATCCTAGCAAATGTAGGAGTAGGTTGATATCATGTGGCCCCTGCAACTATTACTGATTATTGCATGCTTAGAGTTTACAATGAGGATACTTTGATCTGTGAGTCGGGATGGTAGCAATCATGTTGAAGAAGGTGAAGCTGTGTTGGTGAATCTACCCTAATACAAGGTGAACGATGAGAAGCTGTGTAGGAGTACACAGTGGGTTGTCTCGTTGAACACCGCCTTAAGCCCGAGTTCTTGTGTGGTGATCCAAGACGAAGAGTACTACCACATGTTGGGCACATGGACCCCCGCTCAACCTACAAACTCACCCCTTCTCAGTTCAATGAGTCGCATTAGTTCGGAGTTCTGGTAGGTCTGTGGCACGGTCTGCGAAGTGGAAGAACGACTATTCAGACCGGCTTGGTACCCTGCACACATCTTCTGGGACCACATCGGTAAACCGGCCGGGTTCACGATGTGGATTCCAGCCAAGATAGGCGTCTCCATTGGATTTGAGTTGGCTGTGAGGTAAAAGTTGTGGGAATTATCCTCGCCGGCACCTCTCGAACGGTGTCGAGTTCAAAGGCGGTAACCGATAGTTTCATGTGTGTAGCAGTAGACCCCTGCAGGGTTAATAAACTATACGAATAGCCGCGTCCGCGGTAAGGGACTACTTGGAGAGTTGTGCTCGATTATTAGACAACTTGAACTGGATACTTCTAAAACTCGCAAGATAAGCGTGAGTCCTATGGTGTGCTCCTCGTGGGGAAGTTGAGGAAGTAACCATAGTGGTGTATTGGTTGGAGATGTAGTGGACGCGTGTACGCTTCTTACCTCAAGTCTGCTACTCGTAGTTCATGAATAGCCAAGTCAAAGCTGTCACTTCTGCAATTGAACCCCACCTCCCTTTACCTTGATACATGTGCATGAGTAGTATAGTTCCTACGTAAGTCTTGCTGAGTACGACTTTGTACTCAAGTTTGCTTATTCTATGTTTTAGATGCACCCCCTGACCCCGAAGGTGGATTCTTCCTGGAGCTCGACGACTGATCAAGCTAGTGTAATCCCAGTCAGACGACTGGTTCCCTCGTGGAGGGCTTGTTTTTTAGATAAGGCTTCTCTAAGCCATTTGATAAACTTGTCTATACTCAGACCTACTTTTCTTCCGCATGTTTGATGTAATGTTGGATCACAGACTGTGATCTCTGTGTGCACTCTGTAAGAGTTATCAATAAAGTTTTATACTTTGTAGAGAATTGCAATGATACCTGCTGTTCATACAAGGCATGTGTGCTACGTGTATGTTTATAACATGCATGTCTTTGTATGGGTTTTCGAGACCTTAGTTGTGATCTGGCTGGCGGTCTTTTATACACCAAGTGGCCCTTCGATGTGCGCAGCTTGGGGCATCGCGATGCGATTGTTCGAGACTCGGTCTCGTGCACACTTTGATGTATGATCGAGCCCGCCCTAGACCCCGACTAAGTGATCGGGCTGGAGTAAGTCTATGTAAGAGTTATGAGATAGTCGATAGTATGGTTGAGGCGACTTGTCTGCGAATATGGGAGTTCATCAACTATATCATTAGACTTGTGTGTGGACGATGAGGACCCATCTTAGATGATCATTCGGCCTGGATGGGATGCCCCTCACGTACGATGCTTTACGGGAACGTTCTCTGCTTGGCCTTGTCTTCTTAGACAAGTGGGTACGGTTCTCGGCTCTCCATATGACTATGTCGTAGCGAGACTTGCATACACTAACCCCGGGTCCCGACACCTTTTCACCTCTAGATTCCGGGAAAGTTTTCAAAATGCTATGGGAATTCATCTCTCCTTTAGTACAGCTTTCCACCCTCAGTCTAGCGGTCAAGTTGAAAGGGTTAATAAAATCATGGAAGACATGCTCAGAGCTTGTGTTATCTCTTTCGGAAAGAATTGTGAGAAGTCTCTTCCATTCTCCGAATTTGCTTATAACAATAGTTTCCAATCTAGTCTGAACATGGCTCCCTTTGAATTCCTCTATGGTCGACGATGTCGAACACCCCTAAACTTGTCAGAAACTGGTGAAAGACAACTCTTTGGACCGGATATGATCAAGGAAGCATAAGAGCAAGTTCGCATTGTTCATGATCGATTGAAAGCTGCCCAGTCTCGTTAGAAAAGCTACTATGATCGTCATCATAGGCATGAAAGCTACAATCTGGATGAGAAGGCTTACCTTCGGGTTACTCCTCTGAAGGGAAACCAAAGATTCGGTATCAAAGGAAAGTTGGCCCCACGTTACATCGGACCTTTCCCTATTTTGGCTAAACGTGGAGAAGTTTCCTACCAACTTGAACTACCCCCGCACCTTTCCCGCGTACATGATGTATTCCATGTGTCAGAACTCAGGCGTTGCTTCAAGGACCCCATCCGCGAAGTCGACCATGAAACGCTTGATCTCCAAGATGACATTTCTTATCGAGAGTACCCCGTTTGTATTCTTGACTCAGCAGAGCGTGTCACTCGTCGTCAGAAGATCAAGTTCCTCAAAGTGCAATGGTCACACCACTCCGAGAAAGAAGCTACGTGGGAAAGAGAAGACCGCCTCCGTGCAGAGTACCCCTCCTTCCTCCCGATGACTTCTGAATCTCGGGACGAGATTCTTTTGAGTGGGGGCGAGTTGTTGTAACAGGACAGTTTTCACAAAAATTAAAAAAATTGTTTTCGGTGTGAATTGTTTGATTGTCTGATTTGTTTGCGGTGTTTGCATCCCCGATTTATCGATCGGCAATTATTTTCCCCCCTCTTATCTCGTACCAGACGGAGACCGAACATTTCCACCGTGACACTCGACCTTTGCGACACCGAGCTTCACCCGATCACCGTCGCGAAAACCGCACAAGACCAGCCGCAGCCAACGGAACAAGAAACCCCCATTTAATAGATAAACGGGTTATTTTTATAGCACGCCGGAAAGTGTTCTTGGAACTGTTCCAGTGCGAGGTGAGCGCCTCCGGCTCGACGCATTGATCGCGCAGTTTGAAGTTTTACCCGAATCGGAGGTCTTGCGGACCCCCGGCGGTCAGAAACGTAAGCACCGCGCGCGCGAGAGAAAAACCGGGGATGTTTTTGCAAACTGCCAGCCACCTGTGCTATATAAAGACCACCACTCTCCCACCCTTCTCTAGGGTTTCCCCTAGCCAAAATTTCAGCCACCCCCTCAGATCTGCTTCCAAATTTGCCCAAAAGCCCCAAATTTTTGCAACCCTAGCCATCAAGCATTTCTGACCATTGATCTAAGAGATCAAGGGTCCAGATGCGCCCTAGCCACCTCCCTCCTCTCTCCTCTCCTCCTAGCCGCCTCCTCCTGCGCGTGGGCAACCGCCGCAGCCTCAGGCCACCAGAGCAGCCTCCCTCCTCCTCTCCCTCGCGACCTCCTCCCTCTCCTCCTTTCCCTATCCCTTACCCTCACCTTCCTCCTCCTCCCCTCGCAGGAGCCCGCGCAGGTCGCCGCCGGCCGCCATGGAGGGATGAGCTCGGGGAGCCGCCGCCTCACCCAGCAACCACGCCGGTGTCCTCCCCATTGATGGATCCGGCCAGGGGCGGCTCGATCCGGCCCCTCCTCGCTGCCCCACACCCCGCGCCCCCTCGTCCGAGACGCCGGAGCCCGCCGCTCGACGCCGGCGGCCAGCCGCCGTTGCCGCTGCTCGGCTTGGCTCGGGAACGGCCGTTGGGCCTCCAGCCTCCAGCCGGCTGGGCCGGCCTGCACCGCAGCCTCCCCAAGGCCCGGCCCAGCACGCCCCCAAGCGGCCCAGCTAGCGCCAGGCCGAGCTGGCCTCTCCAGCCGCCGCCTTGGGCCGGCCCATGGGTGAGCCAGGCTTCCTTTTTTTTTGTGTGTCCGTAATTTTCTTTTTCCTATTTTGGCTAAGTCTGTGAAAATTGTTGTTGTGATATGTTTTGCGCGTAGTTTTACGGTAGATCTGTACCTCGGATGAACTTGCGCCCAAAATAAATTTTGTTGCTGTTGATGTGCTCTATCATAATGCTTTTGGGAGTTAATCCATTTGAGGCCATCTTGAATGTGTAATTGTGTGATGAACAGGGCATCAGGCCATTAACTGCTACAAATTGTTGTTATGTACTGCTGTTATTATTTTATTGCAACTTTGATTGATTATTGTGACACATCCATGAGGCCTATTGCATTGATTATTTTTCCTATGTGTTAAGCATCATGTGTACTTCATTTCCATGCTTTAACTTGTCATGTTTGGGTGCTCTAGCTATATTAAATCTTGCTCCAAAGTGGTGATCCTGATGTTAATGTGTTGCCGTGCTGAAAACTGTTATTTTATTGCAACTTCGGGTGACAGTTGCATTGCAACCGTTTATCGGAATGAGTGATTCCAATTGCATATTGTTAAGAATCATGTCTACTTCCATTATATGTATTGCATTGCCATGATATGCTTGCTGGTCATATAGTTATTCAGCTCCAAAGTTGCTATGCTGCTGTTTTTGACAAGCACCTCTGTTTTTCTCTAAGTCTCTAACGTTCCGATGCCATGTTGCATGGTTAATATCTTTTGATCTATGATGCCTATTTGCATGATTATTTTTTCCATGCCTTCCTTGTCATGTCTACTTTAGTTCCATATCATTTGTGATCATTTTTGCATTCATTATGTTGTTTATGCATTGCTCTAAAGTGTGCTTCGTGATGTTGGCAGATTGTGTTACAAACTTGTTTTGCTTGTATCTTTTTAACCATAACTCCGTTTGGGGTGTTCTTTATATGTAACTTGATTAGTTTTTCGTGTAGTTTGTGTTTATGCTATTGTTTGCTGTTGTTAACCAACCTAAAATATGGTTTAGGACAGAACAGTACCAAATCTTTTAATTGTCGTGCTGCACTTAGTGTATGCCATGTTAAGGTTGTGTCTCACTTAAATTGACTAGCATAGATAGTTTACTTTGTGCTTCACCTCTTGACATGTTTGTGTGATATGCCACGCTTGAGTGAGATGCCATGTTAACAAATTTGTTGATCACCTGTAGCTAAACAACTTGAACCATCGTAAACGTGCGGTATCGTCATGTGTGACGAGTACTCCACTTAACCTGTTAGTAACCGCTCTCGACGGTAGGTGCGATGTCTCGTGTTGCCTTCTTGTTGATGCTTGCTCGGTTTGCTTCGTAGTAATAGAGTGCTTGCTCGTTGATTGCCTTTTCCAGTGTTTCCTTCTCGTGTGCTTCCACGGGTACCTCTCGGAGACGTTGCGAGCTTGCGATCTACTACACCTTCGGAACCCGACTTATCAACAGGCAAGGACTATACATTACTTATGATCCATTCTATTTCAACCTGCGGTTTGCATGCTAGTCTATGTTAGGCTCGATGTTTGATCCTACCACATGTTTACAGCCTCTTTCAAACCGATATAGCCATGTCCCCTCCCAGCAAACCATGTACTGCTATGTTACTTTTGCTCGTTGCTAAGCCCCTACTTAGTATGCATGCTTAGGATGCTACGATGTTACCCTGTTACTCCTTGGTTTGGGCTATCACATTATTATATTGTTGTTGATGATATGATTATTATAATGTTGATTATATTCGACGAAGGATGGAAGGTCTAAGCTATCCCGCCCCGACGCTTTGTTCCATTCGAGTCACCTAGGATCCGAGTTCCGGGTATTGGTTTTAAGAATGAGTGTACCTAACCGCGTGTGGGATGCTATGGGGTCCCCTTTTCTTACCTACCTAGCTTCATACATTTCTAGAGGTGGCCCAAGCTGGTTTTACCATTTGAAAACCGTGTGTGTGACTGGTGAGCTCCCAGCAAATTTTCAAACAACTCGGGCCAGCGGAGACAAAGTTCCTTTGTTGGTCCATACCTGGAAGCTCGAGGGCTACCCACAGTGATGGGTTAGTTACCCCGACCTCGTCCAGCCGGAAGAGTCCGATCCGATAGCGCGGCCGGCCTTTGGATTGGGTGTCGACTCCCCGGGGGCCACCCGGATTTTTGCGTTGTTAGTTAGAGGGACCTGTCGTTCCGGATCTATTGGGACTAAATCATAAAATGGTTGCCTGTGATGGGTAGCAACTAAGAGAGATGGGCGTGCGTGCGGAGCCTTGTAATGGGCAGTTGGTACACCCCTGCAGGGTTAAATCTTTTTGAGACGCCGTGTCCACGGTTATGGACGACTTGAGACCTACTCCTTGTTCATAGACAACAACAACTGAGATAATCTTAATATAACTTGATCAACGTGTGTGTGCCTTGACTGCTTCTTCTTCGTCGGGATGCGAAGAGGAGGACAAGGATAGGATAGGTGTTATGCTTGCGTAATTAGGTGGATAGTAGACTTGTTGGAGGCGATTCCTCATCGAATGCTTGGCTTCTTATCTTACTCTCTAGATCGTTAGCCACTTCATAAATGCTAGTGCGGCAGCAACCTCACCACTTACCCCATCCTTGCCCTAAACTACTAGTTGTCCTAGAATGACGAGTGATGAAGTCCTTGCTGGGTCAGTTGACCACTACAGTTGGATGCTGACTACTTCTGTACTCATGATACTACCCCCAAACTCTTTTCAGGGTTCTTGATCGACAACAGGTATGGTGATCGACGTTTCACGTGGACACTCGACGACGACTAGTTAGGCGGATCCCGGCGGAGGGCCTGGACCCGTGTGGTTATGGGATCAATGTTTTTCTCTTTGTCGGTAGGCATTTGATTGTAGTCTGTACTCAGACATATATCTTCCGCTGATGTAATGTATTAAGGAAGTTGTATGCCGATTGTATGAGATGTTGTATCCTGTATCTGTAATGTTGTGATATCATGTTGGAAATCCGGGGCATATGACTTCGTCATATGTCGCGGTGGGACCGATATGTGCTTCGTCCCCGGATTTGGATGGAAACATCTAGATCTGGAACAATACCGCATATCGGGCCTTACAACTTGGTATCAGATACTTACCGACCGTAGGATCCCTTTTCTGGCTGAAGTCGAGTCTAGACAAAAACTATTTTGTAGTTACTAAGTTAGTTATCGGAGAGTAGGATTCTTTTTACTCCTTACCCATGCTCTGGTTAGGACAAGTGTCGTAAGTGTTTTTAACTCTCGACTTATCCCCTTCAAACTCTAGGATCTCGACTGTGTGGAGTATCGGAACCGTTACAATGCTTTGCTTGCAGCGTATTGTCTCGATTCCGATCTCAGGTTGGGAAATCCTGTAGTGCCTTTAGACTTCCAACTCTGGTGTACATCTGGGTCGTCCTTTGCCCTCCCTCCTTTTTCCCGGTGCTTTCACTCCTTGCGTCAAAAACACTATCCTTTGATCCGGTTATCGTCGTCGTTCCTCCTCTTGACACCGATGGTTTCGTTTTTCCGACGATGTCGTCTCTCTGCGGAAGGTTTCTCGACGGAGTTCGTCGTTCGACATGGAGCAGAGTCCCTTGTTGGTGGTGTTGGAGATCGTCGACTCTCTTTTCTCTCCCCCCTCTCCCCCGGATCGTCCTGGATCTCGGGACGAGATCCCTTGTTGGTGGTGTTGTATTGTAACAGCCCATTTTTCACAAAATTAAAAAAATTGTTTTCGGTGTGAACTGTTTGATTGTCTGATTTGTTTGCGGTGTTTGCATCCCCGATTTATCGATCGGCGATTATTTTTCCCCCTCTTATCTCGTACCGGACGGAGACCGACCCTTGCCACCCTGACACTCGACCTTTGTGACACCGGGTTTCACCCGATCACCGTCGCGAAAACCGCACGAGACCAGCCGTAGCCAACGGAACAAAAAACCCCGTTTAATAATTAAATGGGTTATTTTTATAGCGCGCCGGAAAGTGTTCTCGGAACGGTTCCAGTTCGAGGTGAACGCCACCGGCTCGACGCACTGATCGCGCGGTTCGAAGTTTTACCCGAATCGAAGGTCCTGCAGACCCCCAGCGGTCAGAAACGTAAGCACCGCGCGCTCGAGAGAAAAAACGGGGATGTTTTTGCAAACTATCAGGCACTTGTGCTATATAAAGACCACCACTCTCCCACCCCTCTCTAGGGTTTCCCCTAGCCAGAATTACAGCCACCCCCTCAGATCTGCCTCCAAATTTTCCCAAAAGCCCCAAATTTTCGCAACCCTAGCCATCAAGCATTTCTGACCATTGATCTGAGAGATCAAGGGTCCAGATGCGCCCTAGCCACCTCCCTCCTCTCTCCTCTCCTCCTAGCCGCCTCCTCCTGCGCGTGGGCAACCGCCGCCGCCTCAGGCCGCCGGAGCAGCCTCCCTCCTCCTCTCCCTCGCGACCTCCTCCCTCCCCTCCTTTCCCTCTCCCTTACCCTCACCTTCCTCCTCCTCCCCTCGCAGGAGCCCGCGCAGGTCGCCGCCGGCCGCCATGGAGGGATGAGCTCGGGGAGCCGCCGCCTCACCCAGCAACCACGCCGGCGTCCTCCCCGTTGATGGATCCGGCCAGGGGCGGCTCGATCCGGCCCCTCCTCGCCGCGCCACACCCCGCGCCCCCTCCTCTGAGACGCCGGAGCCCGCCGCTCGACGCCGGAGGCCAGCCGTCGTTGCCGCTGCTCGTCTTGGCTTGGGAACGGCTGTTGCGCCTCTAGCCTCCAGCCGGCTAGGCCGGCCTGCACCGCAGCCTCCCCAAGGCCCGGCCCAGCACGCCCCCAAGCGGCCTAGCCAGCGCCAGGCCGAGCTGGCCTCTCCAGCCGCCGCCTTGGGCCGGCCCATGGGTGAGCCAGGCTTCCTTTTTTTTGTGTCCGTAATTTTCTTTTTCCTATTTTGGCTAAGTCTGTGAAAATTGTTGCTGTGATCTATTTTGCGCGTAGTTTTACGGTAGATCTGTACCTCGGATGAACTTGCGCCCAAAATAAATTTTGTTGTTGTTGTTGATGTGCTCTATCATAATGCTTTTGGGAGTTAATCCATTTGAGGCCATCTTGAATGTGTAATTGTGTGATGAACAGGGCATCAGGCCGTTAACTGCTACAAATTGCTGTTATGTGCTGATGTTATTATTTTATTGCAACTTTGATTGATGATTGTGACACATCCATGAGGCCTATTGCATTGATTCTTTTTCCTATGTGTTAAGCATCATTTGTACTTCATTTCCATGCTTTAACTTGTCATGTTTGGGTGCTCTAGCTATATTAAATCTTGGTCCAAAGTGGTGATCCTGATGTTAATGTGCTGCTGTGCTGAAAAATGTTATTTTATTGCAACTTCGGGTGACGGTTGCATCGCAACCGTTTATCGGAATTGAGTGATTCCAATTGCATATTGTTAAGCATCATGTCTACTTCCATTATATGTATTGCATTGCCACGAAATGCTTGCTGGTCATATAGTTATTCAGCTCCAAAGTTTCTATGCTGCTGTTTTAGACAGCCACCTCTGTTTTTCTCTAAGTCTGTAACGTTCCGATGCCATGTTGCATGCTTAATATCTTTTGATCTATGATGCCTATTTGCATGATTCTTTTTTCCATGCCTTCCTTGTCATGTCTACTTTAGTTCCATATCATTTGTGAGCATGTTTGCATTCGTTATGTTGTTTATGCATTGCTCTAAAGTGTGCTTCGTGATGTTGGCAGATTGTGTTACAAACTTGTTTTGCTTGTATCTTTTTAACCGTAACTCCGTTTGGGGTGTTCTTTATATGTAACTTAATTAGTTTTTCGTGTAATTTGTGTTTCTGCTATTGTTTGCTGTTGTTAACCAACCTAAAATATGGTTTAGGAAAGCACAGTACCAAATCTTTTAATTGTCGTGCGGCACTTAGTGTATGCCATGTTTAGGTTGTGCCTCACTTAAATTGACTAGCATAGATAGTTTACTTTGTTCTTCACCTCTTGACATGTTTGTGTGCTATGCCATGCTTGAGTGATATGCCATGTTAACAACTTTGTTGACCACCTGTAGCTAAACAACTTGAACCATCGTAAACGTGCGGTATCGTCGTGTGTGACGAGCACTCTACTTAACCTGTTAGTAACCGCTCTCGACGGTAGGTGCGATGTCTCGTGTTGCCTTCTTGTTGATGCTTGCTCGTGTTTGCTTCGTAGTAATAGAGTGCTTTCTCGTTGATTGCCTTTTCCAGTGTTTCCTTCTTGTGTGCTTCCGCGGGTACCTCTCGGAGACGTTGCGAGCTTGCGATCTACTACACCTTCGGAACCCGACTTATCAACAGGCAAGGTCTATACATTACTTATGATCCATTCTATTTCAACCAGCGGTTTTCATGCTAGTCTAGGTTAGGCTCGATGTTTGATCCTACCACATGTTTACAGCTTCTTTCAAACCGATACAGCCATGTCCCCTCCCAGCAAACCATGTACTGCTATGTTAGTTTTGCTCGTTGCTCAGCCCCTGCTTAGTATGCATGCTTAGGATGCTACTATGTTACCCTGTTACTCCTTGGTTTGGGCTATCACATTATTATATTGTTGTTGATGATATGATTATTATAATGTTGATTATATTCGACGAAGGATGGACGGTCTAGACTATCCCGCCCCGACGCTTTGTTCCATTCGAGTCACCTAGGATCCGAGTTCCGGGTATTGGTTTTAAGACTGAGCGTACCTAACCGCGTGTGGGATGCTATGGGGTCCCCTTTTCTTACCTACCTAGCTTCAAACATTTCTAGAGGTGGCCCAAGCTGGTTTTACCATTTGAAAACCGTGTGTGTGACTGGTGAGCTCCCAGCAGATTTTCAAACAACTCGGGCCAGCGGAGACAGAGTTCCTTTGTTGGTCCACACCTAGAAGCTCGAGGGCTACCCACAGTGATGGGTTAGTTACCCCGACCTCGTCCAGCCGGAAGAGTCCGATCCGATAGCGCGGCCGGTCTTTGGATTGGGTGTTTACTCCCCGGGGGCCACCCGGATTTGTGCGTTGTTAGTTAGAGGGACCTGTCATTCTGGATCTCTTGGGACTAAATCATAAAATGGTTGTCTGTGATGGGTAGCAACTAAGAGAGATGGGCGTGCGTGCGGAACCTTGTAATGGGCAGTTGGTACACCCCTGCAGGGTTAAATCTTTTCGAGAAGTCGTGTCCACAGTTAGCGACGACTTGAGACCTACTCCTTGTTCATAGACAACAACAATAACAACTTAGATAATCTTAATATAACTTGATCAACGTGTGTGTGCCTTGAATGCTTCTTCTTCGTCGGGATGCGAAGAGGAGGACAAGGATAGGATAGGTGTTATGCTTGCGTAAGTAGGTGGATAGAACTCTTGTTCGAGGCGATTCCTCATCGAATGCTTGGCTTCTTATCTTACTCTCTAGATCGTTATCCACTTCATAAATGCTAGTGCGGCAGTAACCTCACCAATTACCCCATCCTTACCGTAAAATACTAGTTTTCCTAGAATGACGAGTGATTAAGTCCTTGCTGGGTCAGTTGACCACTACAGTTGGATGCTGAGTACTTCTGTACTCATGATACTACCCCCAAACTCTTTTCAGGGTTCTTGATCGACAACAGGTATGGTGATCGACATTTCACGTGGAGACTCGACGACGAATAGTTAGGCGGATCCCGGCGGAGGGCCTGGACCCGTGTGGTTATGGGATCGATGTTTTTCTTTTTGCCGGTAGGCATTTGATTGTAGTCTGTACTCAGACATATATCTTCCGTTGATGTAATGTATTAAGGCAGTTGTATGCCGATTGTATGAGATGTTGTATCCTGTATCTGTAATGTTGTGATATCATGTTGGAAATCCGGGGCATATGACTTCGTCATATGTCGCGGTGGGACCGATATGTGCTTCGTCCCCGGATCTGGATGGAAACATCTAGATCTGGAACAGTACCGCATATCGGGCCTTACAGTTGTCACAACCCAAGTTTAGGTTTGTGCTAGGGATCAAGTGCCCCTTTGCATCATGTGAAAAATTCAAAAAGAAATTCAAAAATGGGGAAAAGAAAAGCCCTGAGAAATTAAATCAAATGGCCAGATAAAAATATTTTTCCAAAAATCATTTGAACATTTGGAAAATTCCTATAAATGATGGTGATCATTTCAAAATTGGTTTGGGTTCATTCCCATGCCCAAGGAATTTTCTAAAATTAAAAAGGTGCCTTGGAAATTAAATTAAGCCCTATTTGAATTGAAATTCAAATTAATTGAATTTCAAAAGTGCCCAAATTCTAAAAGTGACTTGCTTCTGGTCACCTAGGATTTATAAAAATATTTGGGCATTTTACTAAAATGCCTAGCTATTCAATTCTAGGCACAACAAAATTACAGAAAAAGAAAAGAAGAAGAAAAGAAAAGGGGGAAACACCCCCTGGCTTCCAGCCCAACTAGCCTTTCCCCGCAACCCACCTAACTTTTCCCCGGCCCAGCCCACCAGGGGTACCGTCGTCTTCTACCCGGCGCTAGAGCAGGCAGCTCGCCACCGTGGCGAGCATGCCCGCGACGCCAGGGACACCTAGGCCTCTCCCCTTCTCTCCAGGGCGCCACGAGACGCCCAGAAGCACCGCACCCATCCCCTTCCTCCAGCTCGCCCTGGTTCTTCCTCCCCATCGAGATCCCACAGCCACCCGAGCGATCTTCCTCGCCGCGTCGTCGCACAACCGTGGCCAACGGCCAATTCAAGCCTCCCCACCGTTTCTAGGAGTGCCAACGCCGCCGTCTACGTCGAACCCCTCCATTGATTTGAGCACGGAGGCCCCGGAGACGACGCCCGCCTCAAGAGATCGCCGCCGGCCACCGCGCGCGTCAAGCTAGAAATCCGCTGTCACCGGCCAGCCTCCGGCCTCCCCGAGCTCACCGTCTTGCTCCGGTGAGCGTCGCATGTCGTTTGCACCCTCCCTTTGCTCACCCCGTGCAATCCTTCGCCGTCTTCACCTACGCCCGAGCCCGGTCGCCGCCATTGTCGCCGTTGCCATGGCCTGGGGCCTCTCCTTGATGCCCAGATGGCATGCACGGATACGCAAGACTGCGGGCGTCGCCCTAGTGTCCTCCTCTTTCCTCCCCGTGCTGGAATCCCAACTCCGGCGACGTCTCTGCCGTTACAGAGCCCGCCGGCGGTGACCCAGGTTATTAAGACATTAACCCCCTGCCTAAACCTACCACTAATCCTAGCACTAACCCACTGACAGTGGGGCCCTAAACCCCCCTAACCCCTCTGCTAACTAAAATAGAGAGGGATTAGTTCCCTCTCCCACTGACATGGGTGGCCCACAGGTCACCCCCCCTGACGTCTTCCCTGCGTCATGCTGACGCAATAAATTGCTAAATGTTTTAAAATAATGCATAAAAGTCAGAAAAAGGAATAAACTTTGGAAATTCATAGAAAATTCATTTTAACTCCAAATTAAACAAATAATATATGAAAAATTATCAGAAAAATGCATGGATTAAGAATATGCAATTTGTTTTCATGTTTGAACATATTAAAATGGGGGAACAGTAGAAAATGTGCATATGGCTTAATATGAATTCAAATTTGAAGTTTGAATTTGCAAATCCTTGGCAATACACTTCAATTAAATTGAATTGTCAACATACCAGTACCATATACATCATGGACAACTATATCATGTGTATGTGCCCCTTGTTGATGATTGCCTCCGATGACAGACGTTCCGAGACGGTGATCACCCCCGAAGAAGAAGACCACCGTTAAGACCCATGTATCGTCAGCAAGGCAAGCAAACCCCATTGATCATGTCTATAAAATCCCAATTCCCTCTCAGTCTCGCTTATGCATGTTTAGGAGATCACCGAGACACGTTCTTTCGCATAGTTGAACCCATTCCGATGCATGACCTATTATTTTGTCACCGTATTAAGAAAACCACAATCCTAGCAGATTTAGGAGTTGAATGATGAGCATGTGGCCCCTGCAACTGTTACTGCTTATTGCTGCTTAGTGATACAATGAGGATGTTATGATTGTGAGTCGGGATGGAATGAACACAGTGATGCTGATTATAACGTGTTGGTGAATCCACCCTAAACAAAGGTGAACGATGAGAGGCTGTGTAGGAGTACACAGTGGGTTGTCTCGTTGAACACTGCCTTAGGCCTCGAGTTCCTGTTTTGTGATCCAAGACAAAGAGTATGACCACATGTAGGGTTTATGGGAGCCCCGTTTGGCCTCTTTACGTACCCGATCCGGTCCCGGAGTCACACTAGATTCGGGCTTTCCATTTGACTTAACCATAGATATGTGGGTGGACCTGTGAGGCAGCAAAACCATCTGTCAAAGGTGGCGTCTCGGTCCCTTGCATTATCTGAGTCCATTTCGTAGAACCGGCCAGACTCTCGAGCGGTGACAAACTCAGGTAGTCGACTCCTGGATTAGAGAAGGTCATGTGAGGGTAGTGCCTTGGTTTCATCCACGTCCGACACCCGCTTGAAGGGTTACAAGAATGAGGCGATAAGTGATGACACGCATGTGAAGATGTACACCCCTGCAGGGTTAATGAACTATTCGAATGGCCGTGTCCGCGGTTATGGAGTACTTGTAGACCTTCACTTGATCATAGACAACTTGAATGGATACTTATAAAACTCGCAAGATAAGTGTGAGTGCTATGGTGTTCTTCCTCGTGGAGAAGTCGAGGAAGTATCCATAGTGGTGTATTGGTTGGAGACTTGGTAGTGGACTCGTGTACACTTCTTACCTCAAGTCTGGTACTCGTAGTTCAGGACAAGCCAAGTCAAAGCTGGCACTTCTGCATGTTGAACCCCACCTCCTTTACCTTGATACTTGAGCATGAGTAGTGTAGTTCTGATGTAAGTCTTGCTGAGTACGACTTTGTGCTCACGTTTGCTTATTCTATGTTTTAGATGAGAACCTGGACCCCGATGGAGTCGCCTTTGTGAAGCTTGACGTTGACCTTGGTAGTATAGTTCCAGACTGCAGTCTGGTCCCTCGTGGAAGGGCATGTATGTTTACAAGGCTTCTCTAAGACATTTGTTAAAATTGTCTGTACTCAGACCTAATTTTCTTCCATTGTATGATGTAATGTTGATCACAGACATGTGATCTTTGTATGCTCTATGTGTAAGTCAATAAAGAAGTACTTTGTAGAGTTATTTGATGATACATGTTGTTCATACTAGACATTTGTGCTGCGTGTATGATTATAACATGCATGTCTTAGTATGGGTTTTCGAGACCTTAGTTGTGATCTGGTTGGCGGTCTTTTATACACCAAGTGGCCCTTAGATGTGCGCAGCTTGGGGCATCGCGATGCGATTGCTCGTAACTCTGTCACGTGCACACTTTGTTGTATGATCGAGCCCGCCCTAGACCCCGACTAAGTGATCGGGCTGGAGTGTCAGAACCCTCTGTTAGGTATTGTGCTAGTGTCAAAGTAACCTTGCATCATGTCAAAATTTCAAAAGAAATCTTTGAAATCAAAAATCAAAAGCAAATGGGAGAAGGAACACCCCCCAGATGAATTAATTCAAAAGGCCAGATAAAAATCTTCTCCAAAAATTCATGTTAGATTTTTGAAAAGTCTTATAAATGAGTGTGATCACATATCAAGTGATGTGGGAACCATCCCATGCTCATAGATTTTTCAAATATTCAAACAGTGCCTTGGAATTAAAGAAATACCCCTATTTTGATTTAAGATTCAAATTATTTGAATTTTAAAAATGTTGAAACTTTATAAGTGGTTAGTCTATATTATTATGAGGCCACATAAAAGTTCTCAGCATTTAAAAAAAATGTTTAGCTATTTTATTTGGCTAAATAGAACAAATGTCAGAAAAGAAAAATAGAAAAGAAATCAGAAAATCCTTACCTGGCGCCCAGGCGAAGCCGGCCCACCCCAGCCCAGCCGGCCCATAGGGGCAGCGGCGTCTTCTTCCCCGTCCCGCGCCTCCAAGCTGCTCGGTGGAATGCCACCGAGCTAGCCGGGGACGCCACGTCGTCGCCGAGAGCTTCCAGGCCTCCCCGTGGCCTCTTCTCGCATCTGGAGACTCCCCGCAGCCTCCCTGATCCATTTCCCCCCCTCCCCAGTGCCTATCCTCCTCTCTCTCTCGCTGAACCCCGCGAAGAACAGGACGCCGCCGTCGCCATAGCTTGAAGCCCGCGTGGCCAACGTCGTTCCCGAGCTGCGTCGTGTTGTCCATCCTCCTCGCCATCCTCGACTTCGTCTTCGTGCAGAAGGAATCGAGCTCGGACGCTCTGTAGCCGCCGGAATCATCTCCACGTCGCCGCTGGACCCGCGAGCTCGCCGCCGTCGATTCGCCGCTGTTGAAGCCTCCCCAAGCTTGCCGTTGCTAGCGTTCGAACCGCGGTGAGCTACTGAGTGTTTTCCCTAAGCTTCCAGCAACCCGCGACCCCTCTATCCGTTTTCGCCATGGATGCCGAAGCACGTCGCCGCCATGGACGACGATGAGGTCGCCCCTGTGCCCCGTCATCGCATCTAGTGCGCGCGTATGACTCCCAGTGACTCTACCTTTCGAACGCACGCGAGCTCAGCCCAAACCGTGCACTACAACTTCAACTACGACCTCGCCGTCGTTCTGTTGCCGCCGGAGTCGTCGCCGTCGTCGCTCCCGACCACCCCGTGACCCCCTGTTGCCTCCAGAAGATGCGGACGACGATGTTGAGCAAGATGGTGTCCTCCCCGTGGCCTCCCGTAGCCCCTAGCCCATTCCGGCGAGTCGCCGCCGCGGCTCCAGTCACCGGCGGTTAACCGCCGGTGGATTAGCCCTTAAGCACCTGGCTAATGACCCCCTGGGTCACTGACCAGTGGGCCCAGTGGCTTAATTAAGCCACTGGATTAATTTAACCCATGGGTTAATTAATCCAGTCAGTCACACCCTGGACCCACATGTCAGCTGACGCAATAAATCATTTTATGAATTTTCCAGAAAATCAAAATGAATTAAAAGAATTCCAGAAATTCCAGAAAATACCCCAAACTTTGGAAATTCATAGAAAATTCATATTAACTCCAAATTGGACAAATAATATATGAAAAATGATCAGGAGAAAATTATCTTTACAAATATGCAACTTTCAACTATGTTTGAGTTGAATTTAAATTGGGACCAGTAGCATATGTCATTTGGTTTATTTGAATTTAATTCAAATCCAAATCAATTGATCTTGCAACTTGGACCATGGATTTATGTTATAATTCAACCACACATCAGAGGCATATCTTATACAATTGAAGATAATTCAAAATGATCAAACCATGTCACATGTAACTTGGTAAATGTTGAATTCAAATGTGGAGTTTGAATTTGCAATTCAATTTACAATATACTCCATTTAAATGGAATCCTCAACACATCAGTACCATGAACATCACCCTTTCAATCTTATTCATGTGATTGTGCATTGTACATTATGTTGATCCTATGATTGTCATGTTGCTGATAGATGTGGTGCCGGAGCCCGAGGTCACCCCCTACGTTGAAGACCCCGAACCCGAACCTCGTCAGCAAGGAAAGCAAACCCCCATTGATCATGTCGATAAAATCCCACTTCCCTCTCATGTCTCGCTTATGCATTGTTAGGATGATCACCATGATTCGTTTCTACCGCTTAGATGAACCCATTCCTTTGCATGACCTATCATTTTGTCACAGTAGTAAGCAAACCACAATCCTAGAAAATGTAGGAGTTGTTTGATATCATGTGGCCCCTGCAAATGTTTATCGCTTATTGCATGCTTAGTATGATACCATGTTGTTACTATGATGTGAGTCGGGATGGTAGTGATCATGTTGATGTTGGTAGAAAAGTGTTGGTGAATCGACCCTAATACAAGGTGAACGATGAGAGGCTGTGTAGGAGTACACAGTGGGTTGTCTCGTTGAACACCGCCCTAGTACGAGTTCTTGTGTGGTGATCCAAGATGAAGAGTACAACCACACATTGGGCTCACTGACCCCTCTCAACTTACTAACTCATCCCTTTCGATGTCCAGATGTCGCAATAGTTCGGAGTTCTGGTAGGCTTGTGGCCTGGATGCTAAGTGAGAGAACGGCTCATCCGAGACCGGCTTATGCACCACGCACACATCACTTGGGTCCACTTCGGTAAACCGGCCGGGTTCACGATAGTGGTAGCCTACCCAAGTAGGCGGCTTTCTCGGACTAGATCGGCTATGAGGTAACAGTTGTGGTGAGCATCCTCGCTGGCACCCCTTGAATGGTGTCGAGAGCAAAGGCGGTAAATGATGATCATGTGTGTGTAGCGGTACACCCTTGCAAGGTTAACAAAACTATTCGACTAGCCGCGTCCGCGGTTATTGACTGCTTGGAAAGCTTAGCTTGATTATTAGACAACTTGAACTGGTTACTTCTAAAACACACCAAGATAAGTGTGAGTGCTATGGCGTGCTTCCTCGTGGGGAAGTCGAGGAAGGCACCATAGTGGTGTATTGATTGGAGAAAGTAGTGGACTCGTGTACGCTTCTTACCTCAAAGTCTGGTACTCATAGTTCAGGATTAGCCAAGTCAAAGCTGGCACTTCTGCAAGTGAACCCCACCTCCCTTTACCTTGATACATGTGCATGAGTAGTATAGCTCCTATGTAAGTCTTGCTGAGTACGACTTTGTACTCACGTTTGCTTAATCTATGTTTTAGATGATGCCACTGACCCTGAAGGTGGCTTCTTCATCGAGCTGGACGACTGAAGACCAACTAGTCTAGTCCCAGTCAGACGACTGGTTCCCTCGTGGAGGGCCTTGTGTTTAAATAAGGCTTCTTAAGCCATTTGTTAAACTTGTCTGTACTCAGACATAATTTGCTTCCGTTTGTATTGTACTGTTGGATCACATGTATGTGATCTCTGTGTGTACTCTATAAGAGTTATAAATAAAATGTACACTTTGTAGAGAATTGCAATGGCACCTGCTGTTCATACAAGGCATGTGTGCTGCATGTATGTTTATAACATGCATGTCTTTGTATGGGTTTTCGAGACCTTAGTTGTGTTCTGGCTGGCGGTCTTTCATACACCAACTGGCCCTTAGATGTGTGCAGCTTGGGGCATCGCGATGCGATTGTTCGAGACTCCGTCTCGTGCACACTTTGTGGTATGATCGAGCCCGCCCTAGACCCCGACTAAGTGATCGGGCTGGAGTAAGTCTATGTAAGAGTTTTGAGATAGTCGATAGTATGGTTGAGGCGACTTGTCTTTGAATATGGGAGTTCACCAACCATATCATTAGACTTGTGTGTGGACGATGAGGACCCATCTCAGTTGATCATCCGGCCTGGATGGGATGCCCCTCACGTACGATGCTTTCCGAGAATGTTCAGTGCTTGGCCTTGTCTGCTTAGACAAGTGGGTGCGGTTCTCGGCTCTCCATATGACTATGTCTTAACTGGACTTGCATACGCTAACCCCGGGTCCCGACATGGAGTCTGTTTATGTAAGGGTTATGATTCAATCGATAACATGGTTGAGGCGACTTGTCTAAGAGTATGGGATTTCACCACCCATAATCATTTAGACTTGTGAGCGGGCGATGAGGACTCATCTCAGTTGATCATCCGGCCTGGATGGGATGCCCGTCACGTACGATGCTTTCCGAGAGTGTTCTGTGCTTGGCCTTGTCTTCTTAGACAAGTGGGTACGACTCTCGGCTCTCTATGTGATTGAGTTGTGACTGGAACTACATACGCATATTCTGGGTCCCGACACTAATATACGTTAACCTGTTGTCATGTTATTGTTTTGCCTTGATGCATGGTTGTTGTGAGCTTGCAAGTACATTCGATGTACTGACCTGGCGTGTCATGCCAGATTTGCAAGTCACGCGTTGGATGCGTAGGACGACGTTTCCGGTGTTTGCGAGCTAGGAGGTGTCCCAGCCAGTGTCCCTGTGGATTGGAGTTCATCACCGTCGCCGTTCTTCCGCTGCCGAGTTATATTCCGCTGCTAGAGAGTTAGTCTGCTGCTTGATGTAGATCCATGGCGAGCTTGGGGAGTAGGCTTGTTCTCCGTCTTGCTCCGCCAGCGGTGTAATAAACCCCTTGTACACGTATATTTGATAATAGAGAGTTGTTCAGTTCTATATCAAGCAGTGCCCTATTCCAGAAAACTTGATCTCTGGTATGGAGCACGGGGCATTCCGGTCCTCTGAGCCGGGGTGCCAAAAATGTGAAGAAGAGTCGGATTCCAGAAAATTGGATTCAAACAAACAAATGATGCACCAAACCGAAACGCGGGCGACAAGTTTATCACCAAAACCGCGTGTAAACCCCCAAACTTGCGGGAAAATGGATAGCAGCTACGACGACGCAGTCAAAACCATTGTGATATATATGAGTACACCCCTCTACGCCTTGCGCGGTTGCGCCTCTCACACCATCGCTTTCCGCCATCGCACCCTCCCCAAATCCTATTCGCTCCTCGCCTCCATCTGCAGCAGATCCGCCGACCGGAATGGAAGGGCTCGACGTCGACGACCTCTACCAGCACTACCGCCTCGACCCTTCACACCAGGATGCCGTCACCTACTTCCTGCCACGCCTCATCTCCGGTGAGCCATTGTACGGCGCTGAGAAGCTCATCTACCGCGTCTACGTCTACGGCCGCCAGCCCAAAGATCTCGCCGCGCAATTCGCGCCCGTGCCGCGGGCCGTCAGCACCGGCGACCGCTTCTTCTTCACCACGTGCAAGCTCAAGAGCAAGAAGGGAGGGAAAACCCAGAGCGTCTGCGGCGCCGGTGGTGGCACCTGGACCGTCAACACGACCTCCATGATCGAGCACGCGGGAAGTGAAGTCGATGTGGTCACGAACATGGCGTTCAAGAAGAACCGCAAGTCCACCAGATGGATCATGGAGGAGTACCGATGCTTTCTACCAGAGGCCACCGTCTGCAAGATCCATTTGGCTTAGCATCCTCCTGCCGAGGCCAGCCAAGAATCGTCCGTCCGCGTACAAGCTCCAAGAACCGCATTCAAAGCCTGTCACTGCGAGCACGCACGCACACAAGAGGCCAGCGCCGGTTTCCGCCGCCGATCCTCATCCGTTGCGCCCTAAGAAGAGGACGAGAGTTGTCGTCCCCGTCCCGGCACCTTCCATAGCGTACGAGGAGGATTGCCCCATGCAGCTCGAACCTGTCGCAATGGTTTCCTTGCCGGCTGCGTCCATGGAGGGTCCCGCCTTTCCTGAATCTGACGACGACATGGCCATGTTCTCTTGCATAATGGAAGAACTATTGGGGGTGCAGGAGGAAGAAACTCTCCCCGTCGAAGCTGAGAAGAACGTCGAACACTCACTGGTACCGTTGGAGGAGCCATAAAATTTCTACTGGGAACCAGAGGAGCTGCAAAGGCTCGTCTGAAGTCAATGAAGCTGTCGTAGAGCAGCAACAGCAGCAGTCCGTCTAGACAAGCGACAAGCCTTCCATGGAGCAAGAAGTGGGTAATTACATGCCGTCGCTGAGCTTGTTCGATCCATTTAAAGAAGCACAGGCCAAGGCATCGACTTCTTCTTCAGTCCATTTGAAGAATCCATGGTGGTGCTCGAGAATGAGAAGAGGTGCAATGCCACGGCCGATCTTCTAGCTCCATCACTTCAGGGACATGAGTACTTGTTCAGGCCTCTGCCGAGGCTCTTCGATCCATTCGTAACATAGTGGCAGGCTAAAGGATCCATGGTGGAACTCGAGAACCAGAAGAGGTACAATGCTGCGGCCAATCTTCAGGTTCGACCGCTTGGATGATGATACGTCCAAAACGTATCTATAATTTCTTCTTGCTCCATGCCTCTTTTGTGTGATATTTCTATGATATTGATGAACTTCCATACACTTTTGATCATATTTGTACTAACCTATTAACTCAGTGCACCCCAGTGCCAGTTCCTGTTTTCTGCTGTTTTTCTATTCCAGGTTTCCCCCATATAAAAATTGCTCCAAAAATTCGGGCAAAATCCAATAAAAAATCAGCGTACAGGAAGCTTCCAGAATCACCAAGGGGGGGCCAGAGGGGACCCACCAGGGTCCCAGGCGCCCTCCCACCACGCCCCAGGGTGGGGCCGCACTAGGGGACCGCCTGGAGCCCTGGTGGCCCCCCTGGCTGCCCCCCTTCGCCTATTTAATCCTCGTGACGTGAAACCCCCGTGACGGGAACCCTTTTTCGCCATCTCTCCTCTGTTCCGCTGCCGCCGCGCTTCCAAGATCGGGAGCACCGGAAGATCTCTTCCCGGCACCTTATCGGAGGGAGGAATCACCTCCGGGAGCTTCTCCACCACCATGGATGCTTCCCGGATGAACCGTGAGTAGTCCACCTTGGACCATGGGTCTATGATCAGTATCTATGTGATGTTCTCCTCCCCTCTTTGTTCTTCATGGATTAGACCCCGTGAGCTGCCCTGCATGATCGAGGCACATATGTAATATTTCCTGTTGTTGCTATGCTGAGTTTGCTGGGATCTTATGGATTATGAGATTATGTTCAGATTGTGTTTGAGTAATATATTTGATTCTCCTCTTTTATATTTATGTTCTTGAGTAATTCTTGCATGTTATCCGTTGTTGTTTATTGCTTTGGCCAAGTACTAGGTAGTGACTCCAAGAGGGAGCGTTATGCATGATTGTGGGTTCATGCCACCTGATGACTAGCTTGAGTGACAGAAACATGAGTCTAGGGGATGTGATATTGCCACAAGGGGGAAAACAACGGTGCTTGTACTTGCGGGTGCAAGGATTGTTTACTTTACGCAAAGTTCTTTAATGCAGTTGTTTGTTGCTTTGAGTTTACACTTTGGATGGGATTCACAACTTAATACCAACGAGATGTTTTGGATAGATATCTCAAGGTGGATGATTAGTAGGTAGATGCAGATGGATTTCGGTCTACTTGTCTTGGCGTACCGCCCATGCTTTTGAGCCTCTTCCTTTCTTTATAGCATAATTAGCATTGGTTTGCGCACATAATCCTGTCAATTGCCCATGTATGATTTGTTTACCTCGCATGGCTATTTTATCGTCTTTTGGGAGAGAGACATCACTAGTGAACATCATAGGACCCCGGTCCATATTTCCACAACTTTTTACACCCGCTATCAATTTATTGCTTTATTTACTTTTCCGTTGCTATCATTATCATTATTATCCCGTGTGTTTTATCCTTTGTAAACAACAAGGCCGGAGGAATTGACAACTTCTCTGTACTCGATGGGAAGCAAAGTTATCTGTTGTGTGTGCAGGTCCAGGTGAAGTAAGCAACCTTTAGTTGTGAACGGCGCCATTGTTCACTTCACCACCTACTTGTATCTGCTGGAGTCATATTGGTTCGACACGCAACCTTAACATCTTCGCTAAGGGAAACTTGTTGCTGTCTACATATCAACCTTCCACTTTGGGTAACCAACGAGGGGAAAGAAGTAAACTCTCGCGACATCAAAGAAATTTCTGGCGTCGTTGCCGGGGAGTCCACTCTTCAAGCTAGGGGAGTTGCATACTATCTTTTATCTTTTCTTTTTAGTCTTGTTTGTTTACCTTTTAGTTTTTTCTTTAGTGTTTTTTATCAAAAATCAAAAAAATAGTTATCTTGCTTGCTGCTACTATGGGTTCCTCTGAGAACACCAAGTTGTGTGAATCTACTAGTCACAACAACAGTGACTTTATCTGCACTCCTATTACTACACCTGCTACTTCAGCACCTTCTTATGAGATTAAACCTGCTTTGCTGAACCTTGTTATGAAAGTTCAATTCTTTGGTGCTAGAGATGATGCTGCTTTGCACTTAAATAATTTTATTGAGCTTTGTGATATGCAAAAGTACAAAGAAGTAGATGGTGATATTGTTAAGCTTAAGCTTTTTCCTTTCTCCTTGAGGGATGAAGCTAAAATCTGGTTTCAGTCCTTGCCTAAGAATAGCATAGATTCTTGGGATAAGTGCAAGGATGCTTTTATTGGGAAGTACTATCCCCCTGCTAAGATTATCCAGTTGAGGAGTTTTATTATGAATTTTAAACAATTGGATAATGAACACGTTGCCCAAGCTTGGGAACGCATGATATCTCTTGTTAAGAATTGCCCTACGCATGGTTTGACTACTTGGATGGTTATCCAAACTTTTTATGCAGGCTTGAACTTTACCTCGCGGAACTTGCTAGATTCGGCCGCGGGAGGAACCTTTATGTCAACTACACTTGGTGCTGCCACAAAACTTCTCGATGAGATGATGACCAACTATTCCCATTGGCACACCGAAAGAGCTCCAATAGGTAGGAAGGTAAACTCTGTCGAGGAGATCTCCTCCCTAAATGAAAAAGTTGACTTGATTATGTCTCTACTTATCAAGCAATCTCCTATTGATCCTCAAAATGTACCTTTAAATTCTTTGATTGCTCAAGATCAAGTAGATGTGAACTTTATCTCTAGAAACAACTTCAATAACAATGCTTATAGGAGTAATTTTGGTAGCAACCCTAGACCGTTCCCCTCCAACAACTATGGGAACAACAACACTTACCCTAGCACCAAAAACTCCACTTCTGAATTGGAGAGTATGCTTAAAGAATTTATCACTACCCAAAAAGCCTTCAACAAGAGTGTAGAGGAAAAACTAGAGAAATTAGATAACCTCTCGTCGAAGGTAGACAATTTAGCCCATGAAGTAGAATTGCTTAAAATTAGAACTTCTCCCCTTGAGGAGAGGAAGGTCACTCCTATGAATGCTATCCAAGTGCAAATTAATGAAAAAATTAGGATGATGGCTAAACTCAAAGAGAGACGGGCTAGAGAAAAGGAGGAAGAAGATAGAATTAAGAGCCTTCCTACACACCATACTGTTGCTACTATCCAAGTGGTTGAGGATATCCAAACTCTTAGCACCCAATGCACCCCTAGTCCCATAGGACCTCTTAATGGTGATGTTATGACCTCAACCGTAGAAGAAGCAACTCCTATGACTATAGAAGCTACCAAACAAGTGATCCTAAAGGACAACACTACTACTCTACATGATAGTAGTGACCTTGATTTTGATAATTGTACCCTTTCTGAAGTTATTCGTTTCCTTCACAAGATGTCTAGAGACCCCCACACTAGCACACTTAATATTGCCTTCACGGAGCATATCACTAATGCTCTCATCAAAGCTAGGGAGGAGAAGCTTAGGGTAGAAGCCTCCATACCTACAAAACTAGAAGATGGTTGGGATCCTATGATTCAAATTAAGTTGAATAACTTTTCTTGCTATGCTTTATGTGATGTTGGAGCTAGTACCTCTATTATGCCCAAAAGAATGTATGATATATTTGAATTGAAACCTTTTGATCCTTATTCTTTTGGTGTTCGTCTTGTCGATTCTTCCGTAAAGAAACTTTTGGGGAAGATAGATGATGTTCTTATCATTGTCAATGACAATTATGTTCCCGTTGATTTTACTATTATGGACATTGAATGTGAACCTTCTTGTCCAATTATTTTGGGACGTCCTTTTCTTCGCACCGTGGGTGTTGTCATTGATATGAAAGAAGGGATTATAAATTTCCAATTCCCTCTCAAGAAAGGGATGGAACACTTACCTAGGAAAAAGATTAAGTTGCCTTTTGAGTCCGTCACACGGGCTAGTTATTTTCTTGAAAAGACTTGATCTATTTGCATTAAGCCTAGCTAATGGCTTTAAAGAAGCGCTTTTGGGAGGCAGCCCGCAACGAATTTAGGATTTCCTTTTTGTTTTTCTTCTATTTTTAGTGGTCTTGATGATTGTTACTACTGTAGCAACATCATTTTATCTTTACTTTTCAAGATTCATGCCATTTATAGCCTCATATGATAAGGGAAGTGAAAGTTGTGACATGCTGTCCAGAAAACAGATTTTGTCCTCGTGACTAGAAAAATCACAGAAAAATCCCAGTTCATCTTTTTGAGCTGAATTTTTTACACAGCATGCTCTATGCATTTACGAAACTTTCGTATGTTCTGAGTTTTTTATTTGAGTTGCAGAAGTATCCCTAAAAAATTCTTTACTACCTGCTGGTCTGTTTTTCACAGATTCTGTCCTGTTTTGCCTTTCCTTCGTTTTTTGAACCTTAAGCTTGATTTTTCTTTGCAAAAACTTTTTGGCACTCTTGAGATACAGTAGCCCTTCATGAATATCCTTATTTCTAGTAGAGGAAAAATTATTTTATGATGGGTACTAACCTCGCTAATCAGATTATGATGAGTTATGTATGAAGGGAGTTTTCAAGTGTGCGAGGGAAGATGATGAAAGAAGATTCAGGAGTGTCAAGCGCTCAAGCTTGGGGATGCCCCCGTGCATCCCCAAGAAATATTCAAGGAGACTCAAGCGTCTAAGCTTGGGGATGCCCCCGTGCATCCCCTTCTTCATCAACAATTATCAGTTCGTCCCTCGTTTTACTATATTTTTATCACTTCATGCGTTATGTGCTATGCTTGGAGCGTCTCGCTCTTTACTTTTCTTAGGTTTGTTTTTGCTTTTTTGCTGTAGTAACAACTTAGATCCAACTTTCATCAACAATTATCAGTTCGTCTCTTGTTTCACTATATTTTTATCACTTCATGCATTATGTGCTATGCTTGGAGCGTCTCGCTCTTAGGTTTTATTTTTAGTTTTCTTTAGCTTTTCTTTCTGTTCATAACAAGTTAGAACCCAACTTTCTTTGTGTGGGAGAGAAACACGCTCCACCTAAAAAAAATTAGAACATAACATAGGACTTTTCATGCTTATCTTTGTTGTGTGTGTTCTTTATCTTTTTCATAGATACTATCATGTTTTGCTCTTAGTTTTCATGCTTATCTTTTCAAAGAACTTTTGTTTAGTTTGTTGCTAGAACTCTCTTGAGTTTTCATGTTTATCTTGTTTAGAGAGTTTGCCTGTTGCACTGAGTTTTATGTATTGACTTGAAGTAGGTAATTGAGGTTGCTATTCTTTTGTAGTAGTAACTTGCAATAGTTTTGAGGTATTATTTTGAGTAATGTTTGGACTTTTGGTGTCAAGAGCTTTGGCCTATTAGTGATAGATGTCGTATTTTGGGCAATTCGTGGTTATTTTTAAAACTTACAGATTAGTTGAGAACTTTAGCTACTAGATGGATCACTACTCTTATGAGGGGTCGGATATTAGAGTACACTCACGTACCATGAGTCGAGGATGCACAAGGATAACCAAACCCCCATACACTCCCCCTCTGGGTACTTGTGTCTTTGTGAAACCTCCTTATTAGATTGAGAGTTACCGATAATAAGTGCATGAGTTCTTCGGACTAATGTGAGTATTCGAAAGTTGACACTTCCACCTTCCCATATTTTGCTAGCCTCTCCTGTTCCGTGCATTGATTTCTTCTCACTCCGAGAGTTGGCGTCCACCTTCGCCGGCAAATCCAACCCCTTGGCACGATACGCTCTGTCATCATAAACCTCCTTATATCCTTCCTCAAAACAGCCACCATACCTACCTATCAAGGCATTTCCATAGCCTTCC
Source organism: Bromus sterilis (assembly GCA_950022295.1). Classification (NCBI taxonomy): domain Eukaryota; kingdom Viridiplantae; phylum Streptophyta; class Magnoliopsida; order Poales; family Poaceae; genus Bromus; species Bromus sterilis. The sequence continues at coordinate 40,037,866 of OX465596.1, read as the reverse complement.
CGAGATATATTGCCATGCAACATCCATCTTCTCATGACTTGATCTTCATGTCATACATGCTACTTGCTTGATCGATGAGCCGCATGCTAGTTGGGCCTTGCCCTAATCATTGCTACATGACGCGCTAGTATCATTGCATACCCTGCTACACTGGCAGAGGCATACATTTTCATACATCATGATAGTTACATCTTCTTTATGATTTGAGTACTTTGTAAAGTGTGAAAGATCTTCTATACTTCTTTTAATATATAGAGTGTTGCCCCTAAAGTGAGGAAAAGATCCCAAAAAGGACAAATTAAAAGATCCCAAAGAGGACAAATTAAAAGATCCCAAAGAGGACAAATGAGAGAAATAGAAAGAGCAATTGAGGCCACCAAAAAAATAGAAAAAAATAGAAAAAAGAGAAAAAGAAATAAAAAGAGAGAAGGGGGCACACTACTATTCCTTTTGAGAGATCCATACTCGTACTCCCTCTTATATCTTGTACTCCATAGAGATTATCATTCATGCATATAGCTATGTGGGGACCTTCACACTATAGAACTTGGCTTGTATATTCCAATGATGAGCCTCCTCAAATGAGCTCTAGGTCTTCTTGAGCAAGCAAGTTGGATGCACCCCCACTAGTTCCATTGGAGAGCTTACCTTAGCTCATATGTGCATCCGTTGCATGGAAATCCCTACTCCTCACATCATATCTATCATTTGGCTTTCTCTCGCCTATGATTGTCCTCATTGATGTGAGCCTTTCACACCTTGTTGTCTTCCTCCTCCACCATATTCTCTCTTTGCCATCCTAAGTGTCAACTTTCTTGCTTACGCTCATCCATTGCATGAGTGCTCAAAATGTCGAAAAGGAGTGGATCATTTTGACTTGTACCTGGCTAGTGGTCTGGGGATGAGTCAAGATAAGATTCCAAAGAAGACCAAGTGTGAAACTTTAGTAGATTAAGTTCTCAACACAAAAATATATTTTTTCTCGTATATCCCTATCCCTTTCTTGCACGCAAACACCATTTGGAGACATTCGAGTCACGGACAGCGAGAGCTCTTGCACCTTTATGTTCTTATGTTGCTTGTTTCAATACTAGATATAGACTCTTGCCTGTTATGACTTGAATTGAATTACATGCCTTGATTGCTTTACTTAAAAGTTCTTATATGGTTGTTAGCATGTCACCACAGAAATTATGCTTTTATCATTTACCTACTCGAGGACGAGCAGGAATTAAGCTTGGGGATGTTGATACGCCCAAAACGTATCTATAATTTCTTCTTGCTCCATGCCTCTTTTGTGTGATATTGCTATGCTATTGATGAACTTCCATACACTTTTGATCATATTTGGACTAACCTATTAACTCAGTGCACCCACTGCCAGTTCCTGTTTTCTGCTGTTTTTCTATTCCAGGTTTCCCCCATATAAAAAGTGCAGGGTGGGGCCGCGCCAGGGGGGCGCCTGGAGCCCTGGTGGCCCCCCTGGATGCCCCCCTTCGCCTATTTAATCCTCATGACGTGAAACCCCCGTTACGGGAACCCTTTTTCGCCATCTCTCCTCTGTTCCGCTGCCGCCGCGCTTCCAAGATCGGGAGCACCAGAAGACCTCTTCCCGGCACCCTACCGGAGGGAGGAATCACCTCCGGGAGCTTCTCCACCACCATGGATGCTTCCCGGATGAACCGTGAGTAGTCCACCTTGGACCATGGGTCTATGATCAGTAGCTATGTGATGTTCTCCTCCCCTCTTTGTTCTTCATGGATTAGACCTCGTGAGATGCCCTACATGATCGAGGCACATATGTAATATTTTCTGCTATTGCTATGCTGAGTTTGCTGGGATCCGATGGATTATGAGATTATGTTCAGATTGTGTTTGAGTAATATATTTGATTCTCCTATTTTATATTTATGTTCTTGAGTAATTCTTTCATGTTCTCCGTTGTTGTTTATTGCTTTGGCCAAGTAGTAGGTAGTGACTCCAAGAGGGAGCGTTATGCATGATTGTGGGTTCATGCCCCCTGATGACTAGCTTGAGTGACAGAAACATGAGTCTAGGGGATGTGCTGTTGCCACAAGGGGGAAAACAACAGTGCTTGTACTTGCGGGTGCAAGGATTGTTTACTTTACGCAAAGTTCTTTAATGCAGTTGTCTGTTGCTTTGAGTTTACACTTTGGGTGGGATTCGCAGCTTAATACCATCGAGATGTTCTGGATAGATATCTCAAGGTGGATGATTAGTAGGTAGATGCAGATGGATTTCGGTCTACTTGTCTTGGCGTACCTCCCATGCTTTTGAGCCTCTTCCTTTCTTTATAGCATAATTAGCATTGGTTTGCGCACATAATCCTGTCAATTGCCCAGCTGTGATTTGTTTACCTCGCATGACTATTTTATCGTCTTTTGGGAGAGAGACATCACTAGTGAACATCATAGGACCCCGGTCCATATTTCCACTACTGTTTACACCCGCTATCAATTTACTGCTTTATTTACTTTTCTGTTGCTATCATTATCATTATTATCCCGTGCGTTTTATCCTTTGTAAACAACAAGGCCGGAGGAATTGACAACTCCTTTGTACTCGTTGGGAAGAAAAGTTATCTGTTCTGTGTGCAGGTCCAGGTGAAGTAAGCAACCTTAAGTTGTGAACGGCGCCATTGTTCACTTCACCACCTACTTGTATCTGTTGGAGTCCTATTGGTTCGACACTCAACCTTAGCATTTTCGCTAAGGAAAACTTGTTGTTGTCTACATCTCAACCTTCAACTTTGGTTAACCAACGAGGGGCGACAAGTAAACTCTCGCGACATCAGATGACACAACAACTTCTTCTTCTCGACCGCAAGTGTCCGTTAAGTCTGGTGTTGAAATCCAGATCAAAGTTTGTATGAGGATACCCACTGGCTGTTTCTTTAACTTAACTCGAGACCACCACCGATGTACTACCTCTGAGCAATTTGCTCCACTTGTTGATGCAAAAGAAAACTGTTGTTGTTGTTCCGGCTCCTGTAATGGATGTTCTGAACCTTGTGTTCACAATTTTGCATGTTGAAGCTAATATATATTTCACATTTTCTCTCAGCTCCAAACTTCTTACTTAGTAGAATCAACTCTGAATTCTCCTTTTTCGATTTTGGTTAATTTTAATTTTTCCAAGCTTTGTTTAAATTGTTTCACTCACATTTGGTTCTATATGAATCAACTCTGAATTCTCATATTTAGTGAGGTGTTCTATGTACTCTAGTTTGAGCAAGCTTAAGCAAGTGTACATTGCACACGTGTATCTGAACTCTTATTGCAGTATGCTCTATCAGTTCAAAACTTTCACTTTACAACTTGAAAAATGATAGTTATCCCAACTCAGACCTTCAGTTGAAATGATAGGACCTGAAGTAAAAGAGAACTAGGTAATACAGGTAGCTCGTCTCCTGCCTGAACTTCCATCAGGCAGCTAAGCTTAATAGTTTACAGAACCAGGTAATACAGTTCTAACAACTGTGCTATTGTGGCTCTCATTCTTTGATATTAATGTGCACAATCATTTAATGTCAGCTTACTTTTTTTTTGAATTTTCACCGCCCCACCTGAATGCTTTCATATATCAGGACCAAGTGTCCATATCAATATACAAAGGGAGCATTTTTAGAATTACAGGGGAGTAATGGTGCATACCACTCTTACAAACATAAATGAAAGTAGAAAAATGGTGAAATGCTGTAATTCTTAAGGGTGTTGAAAATTATCTTCAGTTCCTTATGAAACTCTTTATTGTTGATGTCTTGTTCCTTGATCCCAGGCTGGTCGACTACTTTGTTATAATAGGTGGTGCATTCTTCATCCTCTGCTTTTCATATGTTAAATTTGTTACTCAACAGACTATTCTTCCGTTAGTAGCATGTCACTGAAGAATAGTCTGATGCTTATCATGGCTTCACGTGGAGGGATAAAGCAAGACCTGTAGTACTATCCTTCGAAGGGCCATTCACTGATTAAGAAGGTTGGAGATCCCTTAAATCAGTTAGTAGCGTGTAGTACTACTATTAGTGTTGAATTGTTCGAGCAGATGCATTTTTCTTTTGGGTAACATTGAATTATCCAAGAGGACATGTGCAATTATGCTTTGTGGGCCTGTGGAATGCATTGGACTGTCAATGTCAGCGTGATTCCTAGATATATTTTCACTATACAACTATATTAACTAATAAAAATGGTATTTTGGAATACGGGAGGTTTACCTGAGACCAAACTTCTACACAATGCAAGCTTATGACTGTCAGAACCCTCTGTTAGGTAATGTGCTAGGATCAAGTAACCTTGCATCATGTCAAATTTTCAAAGAAAATCAACTTCAAAATCAAAATGGGAGAAGGAAACCCCCCCAGATGAATTAATTCAAAAGGCCAGATAAAAATCTTCTCCAAAAATTCATGTTAGATTTTTGAAAAGTCTTATAAATGAGTGTGATCACATATCAAGTGATGTGGGACCCATCCCATGCTCATAGATTTTTCAAATATTCAAACAGTGTCTTGGAATTAAAGAAATACCCCTATTTGATTTAAGATTCAAATTATTTGAATTTTAAAAATGTTGAAATTTTATAAGTTGTTAGTCTTTATTATTATGAGGCCACATAAAAAATTTCAGCATTTAAAAAAATGTTTAGCTATTTTAATTGGCTAAACAGAACAAATAGCAGAAAAGAAAAACAGAAAAGAAAGAAAAATCCTTACCTGGCGCCCAGGCGAAGCCGGCCCACCCAGCCCAGCCGGCCCACAGGGGCAGGGGCGTCTTCTTCCCCGTCCCTCGCCTCCAAGCTGCTCGGTGGAATGCCATCGAGCTAGCCGGGGGCGACACGTCGTCGTCGAGGAGCTTCCAGGCCCCCCCGTGGCCTCTTCTCGCACCTGGACGCGCCCTGGAGACGCCGTGAGCTCATTCCCCCCTCCCCAGTGCCTATCCTCCTCTCTCTCGCTGAGCCCCGAGAAGAACAGGACGCCGCCGTCGCCATAGCTTGAAGCCCGCGTGGCCAACGACGTCCCCGAGCTGCGCCGTGCTGTCCATCCTCCTCGCCATCCTCGACTTCGACTCCGTGCAGAAGGAATCGAGCTCGGACGCTCTGTAGCCGCCGGAATCTTCTCCACGTTGCCGCCGGACCCGCAAGCCAACTCCGGCGAATTCGTCGTCGTTGAAGCCTCTCCGTCTCCACCGCCTGCGCCGTTGCGTTCACCACCTCCTGGTGAGCAGAACCCCTAATCTTGCGGCCCCTCAATCCCCCCTAGACGATTCCGCCATGGACGCAGGAGCTCGTCGCCGCCATGGTCGTCGTCCTCCTCGCTCCAGTGCTCATCGTGAACCCCCAGTGCGTGCATTTGGCTCCTGAACATTCCAGCGTTCGAACGCGCCCCGAATCGCCTCAATTCTTGCACTACAACGTCGACTACGACCTCGCCGTGGTTTTGTCGCCGCCAAGGACGTCGCCGTCGTCGCTCCCGACCACCCCGCGACCCCCTGTTGCCTCCAGAAGACGCGGACGACCTCCAGGAGCAAGCCGGTGCCCTCCGTTTCCCCTCCCGTGGCCGGATTCGTCCTCCCCGTGCAGCGCCGCCGCGGTCCAGTCGCCAGCGTTTAGCCGCCGGCGTGTCAGCTCTAACCCCCCTGTTAAACACCCAGTTTGTGACCCCTTGGTCACTGACCAGTGGGCCCAGTGGCTTAATTAAGCCACTGGATTAACTTAACCCACGGGTTAATTAACCCAGTCACTGACAAGGTGACCCCACATGTCAGCCCCCCCCCCCCCATTTCGTCAGCACTTGCGCAATAAATCAATTTAAATGATTTTCCAGAGATTATTTGAATTAAAGAAATTCCAGAAATTCCAGAAAATACCCCAAACTTTGGAAATTCATAGAAAATTCATATTAACTCCAAATTGGACAAATAATATATGAAAAATGATCAGGAGAAAATTATCTTTCCAAATATGCAACTTTCAACTCTGTTTGAGTTGATTTTAAAATGTGATCAGTAGCATTTGCTATTTGATTTAAATGGAATTAAATCAAATTCAAATCAAATATTTTTGCAACTTGAACCATGGCAACACTTCAGAGGCATATCATACACATTTGAAGATAATTCAAAATGATCAAACAATGTCATATACAACTTGGTTAATTTGAATTCAAATGTGGAGTTTGAATTTGCATTTGAAATGCAATATACTCCACTTAAATGGAATTGCCTCACACATCAAAACTTATACTTCAAGTTTCAACATTCATTCATGTGCTTGAGCATTGCATTCATATTGATTGCTACTTCGTGCTTTGTTTGTCGAATAGAGGTGGAACCGGAGCAAGAGGTTGCAACCTTCGTTGAAGACCCCGAACCCGAACCTCGTCAGCAAGGCAAGCAAACCCCCATTGATCATGTCGATAAAATCCCACTTCCCTCTCATGTCTCCTTATGCATTGTTTAGGATGATTACCATGCTTCGTTTCTACCGCATAGATGAACCCATTCCTTTGCATGACCTATCATTTTTTCACAGTAGTAAGCAAACCACAATCCTAGCAAATGTAGGAGTTGTTTGATATCATGTGGCCCCTGCAATGTTATCGCTTATTGCATGCTTAGTATGATACCATGTTGTTACTGTGATGTGAGTCGGGATGGGAATGATCATGTTGATGATGGTAGAAAAGTGTTGGTGAATCGACCCTAATACAAGGTGAACGATGAGAGGATGTGTAGGAGTACACGGTGGGTTGTCTCGTTGAACACCGCCCTAGTACGAGTTCTTGTGTGGTGATCCAAGATGAAGAGTACAACCACACATTGGGCTCACTGACCCCTCTCAACTTACTAACTCATCCCTTTCAATGTCCAGATGTCGCAATAGTTCAGAGTTCTGGTAGGTCTGTGGCCTGGATGCTAAGTGAGAGAACGGCTCATCCGAGACCGGCTTATGCACCACGCACACATCACTTGGGTCCACTTCGGTAAACCGGCCGGGTTCACGATAGTGGTAACCAACCCAAGTAGGCGGCTTTCTCGGACTAGATCAGCTATGAGGTAACAGTTGTGGTGAGCATCCTCGCTGGCACCCCTTGAATGGTGTCGAGATCAAAGGCGGTAAATGATGGTCATGTGTGTGTACCGGTACACCCTTGCAAGGTTAACAAAACTATTCGAATAGCCGCGTCCGCGGTTATGGACTGCTTGGAAAGCTTAGCTTGATTATTAGATAACTTGAACTGGATACTTCTAAAACACATCAAGATAAGTGTGAGTGCTATGGCGTGCTTCCTCGTGGGGAAGTCGAGGAAGGCACCATAGTGGTGTATTCGTTGGAGAAAGTAGTGGACTCGTGTACGCTTCTTACCTCAAAGTCTGGTACTCGTAGTTCAGGATTAGCCAAGTCAAAGCTGGCACTTCTGCAAGTGAACCCCACCTCCCTTTACCTTGATACATGTGCATGAGTAGTATAGCTCCTATGTAAGTCTTGCTGAGTACGATTTTGTACTCACGTTTGCTTAATCTATGTTTTAGATGATGCCACTGACCCCGAAGGTGGCTTCTTCATCGAGCTGGACGACTGAAGACCAACTAGTCTAGTCCCAGTCAGACGACTGGTTCCCTCGTGGAGGGCTTTGTGTTTAAATAAGGCTTCTTAAGCCATTTGTTAAACTTGTCTGTACTCAGACATAATTTGCTTCCGCCTGTGTTGTAATGTTGGATCACATGTATGTGATCTCTGCTTGTACTCTATAAGAGTTATAAATAAAATGTAAACTTTGTAGAGAATTGCAATGGTACCTGTTGTTCATACAAGGCATGTGTGCTGCGTGTATGTTTATAACATGCATGTCTTTGTATGGGTTTTCGAGACCTTAGTTGTGTTCTGGCTGGCGGTCTTTCATACACCAAGTGGCCCTTAGATGTGCGCAGCTTGGGGCATCGCGATGCGATTGCTCGAGACTCCGTCTCGTGCACACTTTGTGGTATGATCGAGCCCGCCCTGGATCCCGACTAAGTGATCGGGCTGGAGTAAGTCTATGTAAGAATTTTGAGATAGTCGGTAGTATGGTTGAGGCGACTTGTCTTTGAATATGGGAGTTCACCACCCATATCATTTGACTTGTGTGCGGACGATGAGGACCCATCTCAGTTGATCATCCGGCCTGGATGGGATGCCCCTCACGTACGATGCTTTCTGAGAATGTTCAGTGCTTGGCCTTGTCTGCTTAGACAAGTGGGTGCGGTTCTCGGCTCTCCATATGACTATGTCTTAACTGTACTTGCATACGCTAACCCCGGGTCCCGACAGACTTGGTATCAGAGCAGGACTGACTGTAGGACTAGTTGCCTTGGCCGAAGTCGAGTCTAGCCTTCTATAGTTATATAGTTACTCTGGGTATATAAGGGAACAACGTAAGGCTTCTTTTTTCTCCTTACCCCCTTCGTTCTGAGTTCTGAGTCACTCTCATCTTATTCTACGGGAAGATAGGACTAGGCTCTCCTCTGTTTGATTAGAACATCTCGTTGTTTGCTTCCTCATAGCCGTAGGAAAGTTGTGATCGGTTTGTTAGAGTGGTTATGCTCCCTGTTTTATTACATCGTATGTAAGTGTTGTTTCCATGTTGGAAGAAATTGTCATTTCTTACAATTACAGCCGTTATGCTGTCCGAGTCATTCCAGGTTTATCTCATAATCTGATACATTTGCAAACTCCTTTCTGTTTCAGATGGCAGATCTTCCCCCTCGGCAGATTGTTCGTTTGACCAGGTGCCTCGGTGTGCGTGGCCATCCCGCCACGTTGATCGAGATGATGTCCTATGTGGGATATCGGTGGTACCCTGAGTACACCATCGAGGAGCAGTTCCACGACTTCAACCAGACGCAGTTCCACTGCATTGTCCGGATCTATCCGCACCCCGTTGGAGTCACCCAGCCTATCCACTTTGGACATGGCATTGGAATCACCGAGAACATGGCTGTGCAGGATGCTGGATACTCATGTATGACACTGCTGAGAGAGGAGCACACTTTGCTGAGAGAGACTTCTTTCCGCTATATCCCTGCTGCACTTCCAGGAGAAGAGGGATATTACACCGGACTCTACTCAGATCACTCTGCAGAGGATCCAGCACTTCAGGTGACTGCTAGGTTTGCTAGTGACAGAGATTGTGATGCACGCGCTCTCCGTTCCGAGCTCCACGCCACCCGTGTTCGTCTGTATCGAGCACTGACACTTTTGGCACCCTTTGTGAGCGTTGGATCAGTTGAGTTTGATGCGATCTACCCAGTGAGGACTCAGATGCCTTCTCGAGTTGCTTGGCCCGAGATTGGAGGCATTTTTCCACCCCGTGGTCCTTTGCTTCCACCCTACGCTGGACCTAGGCCCCATCCTTGCCCAAATGGATATCAGGGTCCACAAGCCTCCGTGTTTTCCGATGGTCACCTCCAGCTACCGGGATACGCGGGTAAGTTTTATGAGGACTACTATGGAGATGGAGATGAGTGAGACCTCCTGTGGTCTTACTTAGTGATGATGTAGTAGTATCTTAGTGTATTGTAAGCAAGGTTTCTATTTCTAAGATTCCAGAGGCTTAGATAAATAATGTATAGGAAGTCAGAGTGCCTCTGAAGGATGTATCATCTTCATCACGTTTGTATTAGCTTGGTGCTTGTACTAAAACGATGTATGGGTTGTATGACAGCTTGTGAATATATGGCTTGTGTGCTTTATCACCATGTTGTCAAGATGATTACTTCCTTTGCTCTGTAATCCTTCCAGTACTTCAATACCTTGTTTAGACTCTTCCAATCAACTCTGTTTGACTTTGATTTTTCACCTTCAGGATGTCTCAAGGAACCCGTGGCCAGGTTGGTCGTAACCAAGGTCGTGGGAATGACCAGGAGGAAGGCAACCTTCCACCCCCACCCACGATGGCACAGGTTCTGATGGAAGTCGAGAGGAACCGCAGAGACTCTCACCATCTGTTGGAAGTCATTTCTCGCAACACCACTCAGCAGCGCAATGAGTTGGTGTCCCTGAACGACTTCATCCGACTTCATCCCTCGGTTTTTAGTTACTCCACCGAGCCTCTTGACGCCGATGACTGGCTTCGCAGTATCGAGAGGAAGCTCCAAGCAGGCCGTGTTGCAACTGGTGACAAGGTCAGCTATGCCACCTATCACCTCGAAGGTGCAGCTAGCTCTTGGTGGGAGAACTTTCTGAATATGCGCCCCGTTGGACCACCTGCATCTTGGGAGGAATTTTGCACGTCCTTCCGCGAGCACCACATTCCCAAAGGTCTTATGGACCGCAAGCGTGAGGAGTTCTGCAACCTCACTCAAGGCAGAAGGACCGTTGATGAGTTTAGTCGTGAGTTCAACCGACTGGCTCGTTATGCTACCGAAGAAGTCTCCACCGACTCCAAGAAACAAGAGAGGTTCTGTCGTGGCCTCAACACTGGACTCCGTCGTGAGCTCAATCTTCATGACTTTGCCACATTCCAGGTCCTTGTCAACAATGCCATCAAGGCAGAGGACATGAACACCCCCAACAACTTTCGCAAACACCCCAGAGATGATGGTTCATCCAGTTCTGGCTCCCAGAAGCGCAAGATCTGGATCCCAAACAGCATGTTCCGCCAGAACAACCCCCCGAGGCCATCCTATGTGGCGCCTCGTCCACCCACCCAGTTCCACCCAGCTCCACCAAACAACCCAGCTCCACGAACTGTTTTCGGAGCCTGTTACAAGTGTGGTCAGGCAGGCCACTACTCTCGCGAGTGTCCCCAGAACCAGATCCAGCATCAGAATGCTCCACCCCGTGCCGGAGGCAACAACAGCAACAATGGTCGTGGCAAGCCACCCCAGAAGGTCTACACCGCCAAACCCGCTCCTCCTGCCACTCGTGGACGTGTGAACCAGATCGCCGCCGAAGAGACTGACGACACCACTGACGTCATTCTTGGTACGCTCCCAGTCAATTTTGTTCCTACTTCCGTTCTTTTCGACCCAGGAGCATCTCATTCATTCATGTCGGAAAGTTATGAACTTCGTCATGAGTTACCCTTTGTTGAATTGTCCACCCCAATGATTATTCAAACTCCAGGGTCAAGATGGCAAACTAATAGAGTGAGCCATGGTAATCAGATTGCAATTGAGGGTTTAGTATTCCTTGCTTCACTCATAGCCCTCAAGTCTTCAGACATTGATGTCATCCTTGGCATGGATTGGCTATCAAAACAGAATGCCTACCTGGATTGCAAAGGCAAATCCGTGAAACTCACCCACCCTTCAGGCAAAACAGTCGACTATACATCACCCAGAACAAGAACCCAAGTGCATTCCTTGAATGTACTTCCCCTTCCCGAACTTGAAGATATTCCTGTGGTTCGTGACTTCCCGGATGTCTTTCCTGAAGAGCTGCCGGGAATGCCACCCGACAGATGTGTAGAGTTTATAGTGGATCTTGCCCCAGGAACCGCACCAATTTCTAGACGCCCATACAAAATGGCCCCACGTGAGTTAGCTGAGCTTAAAACCCAACTGGAAGCTTTGTTGGAGAAAGGCTTCATCCGCCCTAGCTCATCGCCATGGGGTTGCCCCGTTCTGTTCGTAACGAAGAAAGATGGAACAGAAAGGATGTGCGTAGACTATCGCCCGCTAAATTTAGCGACGATCAAGAACAAATACCCATTGCCCAGGATCAATGATCTTTATGATCAACTTGCAGGATCCTCTGTCTTCTCCAAGATGGATTTGAGATTATGTTATCATCAAATCAAAATCCGAAACGAGGACATTCCCAAAACGGCTTTTACTACTCGTTATGGTCTTTACGAGTACACCGTCATGTCCTTTGGTTTAACCAATGCCCCTGCCACTTTCTCACGCATGATGAATTCGATCTTCATGGAGTATTTGGACCAATTCATCGTGGTTTACCTCGATGACATCCTTATATACTCGAAGAACGAAGAAGAACATGCCGAACACCTAAGGCTGGTATTGATGAAACTTAGAGAGCATCGCCTGTATGCTAAATTCTCCAAGTGTGAATTCTGGCTACCAGAAGTGACCTACTTAGGCCACGTGATTTCTGCAAAAGGCATTGCCGTGAATCCCGAGAGAGTTCAGGCCGTCCTTGACTGGACTCCACCTGAATCGGTTAAGCAAGTTAGGAGTTTTCTTGGCCTAGCCAGCTATTGCCGTCGCTTCGTCGAGAACTTTTCTAAAGTTGCAAAGCCTCTAACTGAACTCCTCAATAAAGATAAGAAATTCCTCTGGACTCCCAAGTGCGAGGAAAGCTTTCAAGAGCTAAAAAGAAGATTGACTTCTGCACCCGTACTTGCACCTCCAGACACCAAAAAGGATTTCGAGATCTATTGTGACGCATCACGGCAAGGGTTAGGATGCATACTTCTGCAAGATCGACATGTGGTAGCTTATGCTTCACGCCAATTGCGGCCACATGAAGAGAACTATCCTACCCATGACCTTGAACTCGCTGCCGTAGTTCATGCCCTAACAACTTGGCGACTTTACCTCCTTGGTAACCGTTGCGAGATTTATTCCGACCACCAAAGCCTCAAATACATTTTCACCCAGCCAGATCTTAATCTCAGGCAAAGACGCTGGATTGAGTTGATAAAAGATTACGACGTAGTAATTTCTTACACTCCAGGAAAAGCCAATGTCATGGCTGATGCACTAAGTCGTAAGTCGTATTGTAACAACCTCATGTTACAACAGTATCAACCACTTCTTCATGAGGACTTTCGCAAGCTCAATCTTGAGATTGTTCCTCATGGCTATCTTTCTACCTTGGTGGCGAAACCAACTCTTGAGGATCAAATCATAGTTGCCCAAAGGCGTGCACGAGGTGTTCGCCGGATCAAGGAGAACATTGCTAGCAGAGTTGCTAAATGTTTCTCCACAGATAGCAAAGGAACGGTATTCTTTGAAAATCGTTTGGTAGTACCTAAGAATAGGGAACTAAGGCAACTCATCCTCAAGGAAGCCCATGACACACCCCTCTCGATTCATCCCGGTAGCACAAAAATGTACCGAGATCTACGCCAGAGATTTGGGTGGACTAGGATGAAAAGAGACATTGCTCAATTTGTTGCCGAATGTGATGTTTGTCGTCGCATTAAGGCAGAACATCAAAGACCTGCTGGTACACTTCAACCTTTGTCTATTCCCGAGTGGAAGTGGGACAAAGTCGGTATGGACTTCATCACCGGCTTTCCAAGAACCCAGAAAGGAAACAAATCCATCTTCGTTGTCATAGATAGGCTTTCCAAAGTTGCTCACTTCCTTCCGGTTCGCGAGTCTATAACTGCTAGCCAGTTAGCGGACTTGTACATCTCTAGAATTGTATCCCTTCATGGTGTTCCTTTGCAAATCAATTCTGATCGTGGTAGCCTTTTTACCTCTAGATTTTGGGGAAGCTTTCAGAATGCTATGGGAACTCATCTCTCCTTTAGTACAGCTTTCCATCCTCAGTCTAGCGGTCAAGTCGAAAGGGTTAACCAAATTCTTGAAGACATGCTCAGAGCTTGTGTTATCTCATTCGGAAATAATTGGGAGAAGTCTCTTCCATTTGCCGAATTTGCTTATAACAATATTTTTCAATCTAGTCTGAACATGGCTCCTTTTGAACTCCTTTATGGACGACGATGTCGAACACCTTTAAACTGGTCAAAAATCGGTGAAAGACAATTCTTTGGACCGGATATGATCAAGGTAGCAGAAGAGCAAGTTCGCATTGTTCGTGATCAATTGAAAGCAGCCCAGTCTCGTCAGAAAAGCTACTATGATCGTCATCATAGGCAAGAGAGCTACAATCTGGATGAGAAGGCTTACCTTCGGGTTACTCCTCTGAAGGGAACCCAACGTTTCGGTATCAAAGGCAAGTTGGCCCCACGTTACATCGGACCTTTCCGCATTATTGCTAAACGTGGAGAAGTTGCCTACCAACTTGAACTGCCTCCGCACCTCTCCCGAGTACATGATGTATTCCATGTGTCCCAACTCAGGCGTTGCTTCAAGGACCCCATCCGCGAAGTCGACCATGAAACGCTTGATCTTCAAGATGACCTTTCTTACCGAGAATACCCCGTTCGTATTCTTGATTCCGCAGAGCGTGTCACTCCTCGTCAGAAGATTAGGTTTCTGAAAATGCAATGGTCACACCACTCTGAAAGAGAAGCTACGTGGGAAAGAGAAGACCGTCTCAGTGCCGAGTACCCCACCTTCCTCCCGCAGACTTCTGAATCTCGGGACAAGATTCTGTTGAGTGGGGGCGAGTTGTCAGAACCCTCTGTTAGGTAATGTGCTAGGATCAAGTAACCTTGCATCATGTCAAATTTTCAAAGGAAATCAACTTCAAAATCAAAATGGGAGAAGGAAACCCCCCCAGATGAATTAATTCAAAAGGCCAGATAAAAATCTTCTCCAAAAATTCATGTTAGATTTTTGAAAAGTCTTATAAATGAGTGTGATCACATATCAAGTGATGTGGGACCCATCCCATGCTCATAGATTTTTCAAATATTCAAACAGTGCCTTGGAATTAAAGAAATACCCCTATTTGATTTAAGATTCAAATTATTTGAATTTTAAAAATATTGAAATTTTATAAGTGGTTAGTATTTATTATTATGAGGCCACATAAAAAAATTCAGCATTTAAAAAAATGTTTAGCTATTTTAATTGGCTAAACAGAACAAATAGCAGAAAAGAAAAACATAAAAGAAAGAAAAATCCTTACCTGGCGCCCAGGCGAAGCCGGCCCACCTAGCCCAGCCGGCCCACAGGGGCAGGGGCGTCTTCTTCCCCGTCCCTCGCCTCCAAGCTGCTCGGTGGAATGCCACCGAGCTAGCCGGGGACGACACGTCGTTGTCGAGGAGCTTCCAGGGCCCCCCGTGGCCTCTTCTCGCACCTGGACGCGCCCTGGAGACGCCGTGAGCTCATTCCCCCCCTCCCCAGTGCCTATCCTCCTCTCTCTCGCTGAGCCCCGAGAAGAACAGGCCGCCGCCGTTGCCATAGCTTGAAGCCCGTCGTCTTCTGCACATGTGTTCCATGCTTTGGCCAAATCGACCGCATCAACTCTGGAAAAAGCTGAGGTAGCTCTTGGGCGTGTTCTGATCTCCAATAATTCACTGGATACAATGGTTATGGAGTTGCGTCCGTCGTTAGATGGAGTGGTGCATCGAGTTTCTCTGTTGGAGAGAGCGCCTGTGCCTGGTCCGGGCACCCGGGGTGTGCAAAGGGTGCAGATCCCGTCACATGAATGATCTGATCAGTGTTGTGGACATGCATCATCAAAATGGAGGGCGTGTTTAGTTTGGTCGGACTGAAAATTCCAAGGGGTTGGATCAAGTGTTTATAGAAGTATCCGATGACACTGATGATCAGTATCCGTCACCCAATTTAGCTCATCGGTCTAATTTGGGGGGGGGGGGGTGGGGGGGGTTCTTGCAGCCGGGATTCCTCGATTGGATTTTCCCAGGTTTGATGGTGACAACCAAAAATGGTGGAAGAACAGTGTGAGAAATACTTTCGCATCTATGCAGTGCAAGGAAATCTGTGGGTGGATTTTTCTATCATCACTAGTGCGCGCGATAGCTATCCAAATAAACGGGTTTTTACCCCTATCGCCTACGGGATTCAGAACCGTCGCCTTGCCTTTGATTGCGATAGGCGGTGACTATTCCACACGATACCAAAAAATCGTTGCTGATGGACAATCTCGCACAGACGCACAAGATAAATCAAACGTCTGGGATGACCTTTATCATCGCAAACATTCATCCGCAAATGTCCGTCTCAAATTATGATCGCATAGCGTACGTTTAATCCAGAGACTATGTTTGTGTTCTTTAGACCTACACAAACTTTTGTGCACAAATACTTGTGTTGTTTGAAATTTGAGTCCCAAACGCTTCTTCCCAAACTGTGTGTTGGTCGTTGAACATTACAAACGGTTGTGAATAAAATATGGTGTGTAATTAGAAATAAATCTCAAACACTTATTCTGATCGAACTGTGTGTGTTGTGCATAGCCATCCGTGACGAAATTGTATAAAAAATGTGGGCAATTATCTAAATTTGTAACCGTGTGGAATGTTATAAGAAATACAAAAAATGAGAATAATATGCAATAATTACATTACTAAACGCATGTAATAAAAGTTCATTCGTATCAACCATCACAAACAGTATATTTGAAAGCCATCGCAAGATTTCATAACTTACACTGCAGTAGACATCACAGTACATAATTGAACAAGAAATTTGGCATCAAAAGTCTAAAACCTTTCAAAACTAACATCACAAATAAACCTCATCTACAAATATGTTGAAGTGGAAGACGAATCATGATGGTGTCATTGACGGAATTGCCAATAACATCTAAAAAAAGGCACACCGAGTGCCTCTAAAAAAAGAGGCACGAACCGTGCCTCTAAAAAAAGGCACGATCGTACCTCCTGTCCAGACACGAACTTAATCCCGCGAAAGGCACACCAAGTGCTTCTAACAAAGAGAAAAAGGAAACACCAGAGCATGACAAATGGCACGCGTACAATGCACCATTTGTCAAGCGTGAAAGAGGGTGGGGTGTTTGCTGGAAGGAGTACACCTCAATTAGTGATTTCGGTTATGGCGTTGTTCTGTGTGAAGTACAAGATAGATTCTTCGACTTTATTTTCTGTCATATTCTTCGGGAGTTTAGGAGCTTCAGTTTTGGATCTCATAATTTAGTGAGGCATGCTCTCGATTTAGGGGTTGACCATCATGTTTAGTTAGGCCAGCCCAAGAATCTTTCCTTCATCTCTGTAAGCATAGTGATGATTTAATAAAGCCTCACATGACTGTAAAAAAAAGGAGAACCATGACTCATCAGCAATGTGCATCAATGCATATGGTTTCTTTGAAGAACGGCGAGCACTATCATCGCTGTTTCAGAAGATGGTTTTGTTCCCCTCGCCTTCGGCTACTATGAGATGAAAAACCTTGATCTTTAGGAGTTTCATGTTCTTCATCAGTTTGTAGTGATGGTTGTGGTGCTTTCGTGAATAAATTTATTCCAGTTCCATCTGTGATGATGCCTTGGAGATAAAGAGTTTTATAATATTGTAGATTTAATTGATCTGATCAAATCAACGTATGTTAATGTGTCATGTTATTTTTTTTTTGGTTTGGTTCTTTATGAATCTGGAACATGTTCCTCGGCATTATGATGAACTTTTTGTTATTTGAGGTTCATCCCCGATCTAAATTACATTCATCGAATAAGACCTTCCATCTTTTTGGATAGACGACTTAAGGGGATCTTTAATTTGTGGGTAAAACTTAAGGAGCTCTTAAGAACCTTTATTGATAACCATTTCCGGGTGGATAAATAAGTGTCGATTGTTACCTCAGTCTAGTTGCAGTCTTTTGGAAACACTCCCTACCTATAGTCTTGTAGACATCCCAAGTCAGACCAGTCCAATGCCGTCGATACAAGTTGAATCTAGCGCTTCACAAATCATGTTTTTTATTAAAAGAAGTAAATCAGACGCGCAACCTTCGCCGGAAATCCTTTCCCTAATTAATCCCTCTGTTTACCCAATCAAGAGACACACCGGCCCGACGTCTTCCTCAACCTCGGACGCACTTCCCTCCCCTAGCCTCGCACCACCTCCATCTCTCATGGTCGACGAGCACCAGGGTCACCCCATCGGCTAGCCCTGCCTCCTTGTTCCTCATCAAATTGGCTTCTCCATCGATGCCGCCCTCGGGTGACATCGCAGGCGGCGCGCGATGCTTGCAACACGGATCCCCCCCCCCTCGTCCTCATCTGCGACCATTTTTTTTGTTTTGGGGAGACCTCATCTTCGGCCATCGGCCAGAGGTTGCTTCAACAGGTATGCCATCGGCTAAATCTGCGGCCAGAGAAGCACCTACCGGCCGGTCGGAGAACCTGCAGTGGTTTTCCCAAGCTTCACTCCATTCTGTGCATGCTTCATACTAATGAGGCTTCCAAATTATACTTATTATGCTCCTTTGGTTTAGGTAGAATGCTTCCATACTTCATGCTTCTTTTAAAAAGGCTGATCTCCTTGTTATCACTATTGTAATATGACATGCCCCATATTATATTTTGTATGTTTCTTTGTTGTATATAGTTTGCTTCCGCAGTCCTTGTTTTTTGGTATTTCTATTGTTCTTTCTTTCAGCACCATTTTCATCAAAACACAACCCTATGTATGTTGTGATAGAGCCCCTCCTCGTTTTCTATAAGTCATGGTTCCTACTTTTGTGTCGCATATTTTCACTATAGTATTAAGTTTTCTCATTGTCTAAATTTTCTATGCTTCCTTTTCTATCATGTATGTTTGGATCAATCAAATCGCTGCTCTGTTTAAGATATAGTTTCTACTTTTACGTAACACATATTGTATGTTTCTATAGCAATGTATTTTCTTCTTCTCAAATTTTTATGCTTCCACTACTTATCGTGTATGTTCTGATGGATCAAATTGTTGCTTCGTAAGCCATGCACATTTCATTTTTGTTGTGCTTCGGCTGCATATTATTTAAGTTTTGATAGTTCAAGCGTTCTTTGGTATTCTCAGCTAAGCTTCTGCTCTATATTCTGCGCCACATGATGTCAACCATACACCATTGTTTTCTCATTGCACTGACCTCCCGACAGAATGACGACTGCGTCAATAAGAAGGCAGCAAAGGAGGTGGTGGAGACATGGCCGGAGATAGAGACGAAAGCTCTTCCCAAGGATGTGCTTGCCGATGCAGTGTGTGAGTTCGAGCTTCCGCAACAATTAAATAGGCCAGACTATTGCCATGTTGCGCTACTAACTAGCGGCAGTGTTCCTTTTCTTGCTTCCATCATAGTGGCGACAAATTTTATTTGGCGACATTTCTCCTGTGGGTTCCTTATTGCGGCGCTGCAACCCAAGACAATACCCTTGCTTCTCAACTGTATTAGATGTGGACATTGTAACAAGTTTTCTTATGTATTTTTTTTTGTAAATGTATTAAGCTATTGTTGGAAGGAAGCAAATTCCTTTGTCTTTTGTAGCAAACGTTTGTTTGTTATATAAAAAATGTACAATTTATATTTCGGAAAAATAAATTTACCTGTCGCTGAGAGAAGCAAAAGTAAGTTGCAATGGAAGCAAATTTTCTAGTCGACGGAAACAAATCCTTGTGTAGTTGGAAGTTAATATAATGGGCACAATTTTCTGTTAGCTCGAACACAATTTTCTGTTTGAAAACACTCCCTACCTATAGTCTGGTAGACATCCAATAAATTTACCTGTCGCTGAGAGAAGCAAAATCAAGTTATATAAAAAATGTATGTTATATAAAAAATGTACAATCTATATTTCAGAAAAAATAAATTTACCTGTCGCTGAGAGAAGCAAAATTAAGTTGGAATGGAAGCAAATTTTCTAGTCGACGGAAACAAATTCTTGTGTACATGGAAGTTAATATAATGGGCACAATTTTCCGTCAGCTCGAACACAATTTTCTATTGGTTTTGATAAGTTTTGTTTTAGCTGAAGCAAACTGTTGAGTCAATGGAAGCAAATTATTGAGTCGCTAGAAGCAATTATTGCAAGAAAAAATAATCGTAGCAATGCATGTTTGGGCTGTAAATTGAGAATATTCTATTGGGAGGAGGAATAAAACGAACTAATAAAGAGATTAGTGGGGATAAGGGAGCAGTTATGATGAAAGCAATCAATTCGCAAACAGTTCAACAAATCTCGCCGTGGGCCTAATGCACATCAACGAACGACCTGGATGCTCCTCATCTAACGGCCTCTCACTAGTCTGATAGATGCAAAGTGTCTATAGTCTGATGCCTAGTGGTGTCCCAGTCTTTTTATTGAAATCCTAAAAAATGATACCAGGAAGTAAATATCTTTAAAGGATATCATTACAATTCTTATTCATATGATTTATTTTTGTATTTCTTGAATCTTAGATCTAACTGCTAAAGCCGGCAACCAGGAACAGGTCCCCTACCTAAAGATGTGTTGAAATCAAGTTCGCTCAAGTATATCTTGGTCTGTCCATTCTCAAAGAAGTATACCGTGGTCTTTTTAGATGAAAAAAAAATAAAATTGCCCTAATTTCCTAATAATATAGAACAGCCGTCTAAACACTTACAACAAGCAGTTTGGGCAGCATGCGCCCACGAGTGTGACAAATGGCACAGTTCAGTTTATTTTACAATCAAATCTCCGGTTAATAAAACCAATTAATCAGCCGTTCTCTATTCAGTCCTCCAAAAGATTACGCGTACTAGCATATTATTAATTTCCTAATGCAAAGCCTGCTGCTGAAACAAGTAACTTAATCAGACCTTTAGCTCCCGATAAGATTAATCTAATCCGTTGCTAGAATCTACGTTGTACGTCCTCACATATTCTTTTTATATTATTGTGCGATGTGATGGCGCGAATATTGAACCGGGAAAAGAAGAAGGAGGCAAAAAAAGTTTCTGGGAGAGAGCTTAGGGATAAGGGTGGCATCTCTCTCACAATGGCCCTTTGCACTTTGTCCTGCCCTTTTATAAATGCAGAAGATACCATGTTCGATCAAAGATATTTTTTGGAATCTACTCGCTAGACAAAATACATTGTATGTATCTTCAAATAGTAGTTTTAAGTATACTTTAGAAAAGATGTAGTAGTTGTTTCAACTTTCAAGTGACAGTTATAGTTTCCAGCTGCATATGGATCCACGAATTAGTTAACACAATGTAAGCTACTCCCCCCTATCTACTATCTACTATTCTTAAGAAGTTAATCCCACTACTACCAATTCTCTCTACATGCACACTATTCATTTCATCATGCATGTCACATCAATTCTCTCTACATATATACTATCCACCTCATCATATTTCTGACCACCGGTTGAACATTATGTATGAGTTTTCCCGACTGAGAAGCAGTTAATTTTTTCCTAACTGATAGTTGGACGGTAATACTAACTTTTCCCAACACACGACAGTAAGGAATGCAATGTTGTAGTGTAGTGCTCCCTGCTATCGGACATGTAGTTGCAGACACCATCACCATCGCCCCTGAAGCACCACAACTGTAGGATATGAGGGTCATGAAGATCCGCTACCAAGAGATGCGTGAGCGCTGCTGTCTTGGCACATTTTCCACTGTAAAGAGGCGGTGTGCCCCTATGGTTTGACGATGTTCCCCTACCACTGGCCATCACGCTAAAACCCCTACGCGGTCTTCCTCGCACCTCTTGTTTGGAATTCCTCTCGGGCCGAGGAGTAGGAGCACCTCAAGGCCGAACAATACAAGGAAGCTTATGTGGAGAAGATCGTCAGAGACGATTCAATGCTCCTCTCCAAGAACCGCACATTCTTCAAGTGGAAGATGATTCGTGCAAGATGGAGGAAGAGTGTGGGAAGATCACCCATGAGGATGCTGAGTTTGAGGATATGTACGCTCGGACACTCATCGAGCCCTGTAACGAGGAGGAGGGTATGTCGTAGGGTTTGTCTACCCCTACTGACTACCAGACAGGCCCCTCCAACGGGGACGGGGGGGGGGGGGGGTGATGAACAATTCCTCCTTTGAGGACTTCTTCGACCCAAACTTCGACTCCTACTACACCCATGACATTTGAACTAGGGCTAGCTTTATAGCAATGTAGTGGTAGAGATGTTTTTAGGATTGTAATACTATGTGATTTATGCATGTTTTATGTTTTAATGTGCAACTAATTGTACTAGCTTTAAATTATGCAATGGACTATGTGTTTTGTTCATCTTTCTTTGATTTTTGAAATTTTGGTTTTATGCATTATTTTGTCATGATATACAGTTTGTCAACATAAACACAACAAGTGAATCGTGTGTGTGCCTCTAGTTTGGCAACAATAGTGTAAGAACGTATTGATGGTTACTTGTACCTAGTGCTTTCAGAGAACTTGAACCATAAGATGATGTATTTTAAGAATGGATGACTTCTTAAACATATGTGATTGATTTGTTCATAGTTGTACAGATGAAATGTCTAATTTTTATTCTCTTTAAACTTTTGTCAGTACATCTTTTGTTTTGCAAGGCTTGGACTCATGGAGAAGTTGAATGTTGCCATGTATGAGGAGACGAGCGATGGGGCTCACCTCATGGCAAGTGAGGGAAAGCCCTTTAGGATTGTTGACATAATTAGATAAAAATTGAACCTTTTTTATTGTTCAAGTTGGAGAGAATTGGTTAAACGTACACTTTGAAGCTGGGAGCAAGCTCTACGTTCATCTTGGCGAACCTGATCATTGACATCATGGTGCCTTTGGATGATCCCTCCATACCATAGTTCTCGGTGATGAGAAGAGTAGTTAGTCCAAAATAAGTTTTGCTCGTGTATCTTAGTTAAAGTGCTGAAGTGTGTTTACAATTGGTAGTGTTTAGTGTTGAACATGTTATATGGTGCTATTGTTGATTTATAATACTCTTGAACTAGTTTCTTTAACACCATCTATATGATTTTCTCATAAAGCTGCCACAGCATCAAAAAACACCCCCACAGCAACATTTTGTTATTGTTGATCTAGACGAGGTAATAACACTAATACCGACATCCGCCCCTACTAAAAACTTACGAGCGAATTTCGACACCCGCCATACTAGAAACATTCAATCATAAATGTTTTACACCTGCACTGGTAGCCAATTGTGCAGTGCGATGATGAAAAACGTGGGATTAACGATGATTAGTAGAGATCAATCAGACAATGTCAAATGAGACATATGGATGGGTGGGAGGTGAGTTCAATTGGATGGTGTAGAATGAGTTGTGATGATACACACATGGGAAGACGGGATGACTTAGGCGATCGAGGATACCAACTCGCTTTTAACAGGAAATAAGACTGTGCTAAATTCATTCTAGGAAAATAAAATGTAATACTCCCTTTGTAAAGGAATATAGAAGTATTGAGATAACTATTTTAGTAATCTAAACACTTTTATATTACTTTACAAATGTAGTACATAATCAGTGTTATTCGCATATACCGTCTCTAATTAAATGTGAAACCAAAGCACGAGAGGTAGGATCCCCTCTTTTTTGGTAAAAAGATTGACATGCATAAGTTCCACTAATGTGATATGCCTGGCCATTGGCCTAGGAACCTCAACTCTTCGGCGATACCATTCTCTGAGGTGACATGGTTGGTGGCACAACCTCATGTGAACTGTGCAATGCAATCCTATAGAATATTTTTCGAAGTTCCTAGCACTAGCTGCATGATTTTTTGGCGCATCTTACCGTCTGTTTACTTAGTAAGGTTTGACGCCACACCCTCAGACCTCAACACTGGTCGCCACCATTAGAGGCAAAGGGCCATGGCACTCCAGCAGGCCGCGAGGGACGCAGACAAACAGAATGGCATGAGATCCGAGAGGAGGGGAAGGAGCTATATATGAGGATATAAGTTT
Organism: Bromus sterilis; assembly: GCA_950022295.1. Classification (NCBI taxonomy): domain Eukaryota; kingdom Viridiplantae; phylum Streptophyta; class Magnoliopsida; order Poales; family Poaceae; genus Bromus; species Bromus sterilis. Next base: position 40,014,353 of record OX465596.1, on the reverse strand, counting down.
TTTTTCTTTTGCCATGAAATTAGTTTCCGTGTTATAATTCAACTACCTATATTTTGATACGAAGGGAATATATGGTTTGTTGTTAAGGACGCACAAATCTCAAAGTGAACATATTATGTCAAGGGAATGCAGCTGCTTGTTTTCTTTAAAAAAAGTAGGAATGCAGCTGGGTATTTTAGGAGGGAAATAAGGTACCCGATGCCTTGGACAAAGTCTAAGCTCATATAATCATATTTTCTTCCTGTAAGCTAAAGCCAGAATTGCTTCCGTCCGCATCGATGCCGTCCTCCCACTCGAATCTCCTCGTCTTTAAAAGGACACGCTCGATGCCATTGCCTCCTCAGCTCAACTCCCATAGGCCGCAGTCTCCTCCTCTCACTCCACTACGACTGCTTCTTTTGAGCTAGCTAGCTTGCACATGAAGAGCAGGAAGAGCTATGGGCAGCAGCAGCAGAGCCACCTGCTGAGCCCCGCGGGCAGCCCTCCGTCGGACAACGAGTCCGGCCTGGCGGCGGCCGGCGGGAGCGACTCGCCGGCCAAGGAACAGGACCGGTTCCTCCCGATCGCCAACGTCAGCCGCATCATGAAGCGGTCCCTCCCGGCGAACGCCAAGATCTCCAAGGAGGCCAAGGAGACGGTGCAGGAGTGCGTGTCCGAGTTCATCAGCTTCGTCACCGGCGAGGCCTCAGACAAGTGCCAGCGGGAGAAGCGCAAGACCATCAACGGCGACGACCTGCTCTGGGCCATGACCACGCTCGGCTTCGAGGCCTACGTCGCGCCGCTCAAGAGCTACCTCAACCGCTACCGCGAGACCGAGGGCGAGAAGGCCGCCGTAGTCGCCGGCGGCGGCGGGGCAGCCCGCGACGACGACGCTCATTCCTCCCTCTCCGCCGCCGGCGCTGCCCTTGCGCAGTCGTACCCGCACGGTGCTGCCGACCGCGGTGTCCAGGACGGCGACGTGGGGCTCATGATGGGCATGAACGTGGGGTTCAGCCCCGCGAACGGGACAACGTTCTACGCGGCGCCGGGTGCGGCGGCGCAAGGACGGAGGGCATACGGCGGCGGGGAGGGTGCGAGGGGGATTGATTTCGAGGGAGCCTTCGGCGGCGATCGGGGGAAGAACGGCGCCGGAGGGGAGAGGGGGTTCGTTGGCCACCTCCACGGCGCCGTGGAATGGTGAAGACGTAAGAGATCGACGACTTAGCTAGCAGGCGGCACAGTGGACGGGGGTATAAGTTAATCCACCTTCTGATTAATGTTGCTACTGTTCTTAATCACATGTATTATTAAGTATCGGCATCATGCATGATTCCTTTTTTTTACACAAAATGTTGTACGTGCAGTTTCAATTAATACTAATTGTTGGTGCACTTTGATGAAATATTAATTCGAGCTAGCGATGTGCCCACAGTGTGACAAATGGCACAATCCAGTTCATTCTACAATCGTATCTCCGGTTAATAAAACTAATTTATCAGCTGTTCAACGTCCAAACATCCAAAGGTTTGCGCGTACTATCTCCTATATTAACTTCCTAACGCAAAGCTTGATGCTGAAACAAGTATTAGCTTAAGCTCCTGATATAGCTAATCTAATCATCACCAGTATCCAAGTTGTGCTCACATATTCTTCTTCTTTATTGTGCGATGCGATGGCTCGGATAATTGGACCAGAAAAAGAAGAGAAACATCAACAAAAAAAGGAAAAAAACTTTCTGCCAGAGAGCTAGCTAGGGATAAGGGTGGCATCTCTCTCACAATGACCCTTTGCACTTTGTCCTGCCCTTTTACAAATGCACAAGATACCATATTCGATCAAAGATATTTTTTGGTACCTACTTACTAGACAGATACAGGGTATGTATATCCAGTGGGGAAGCCAGCTGGAATAATCAGTGGGGTCAATGATAATTGTTGGAGTAATTTTGTTCACTGAATACAGTAAATGTACAATAATTTTATACTGTTTTACTTAAAAGCTATCAGGTCAATTGACCCCACAGATTACATGTAGAATCGCCTGTGTGAATATCCAAATAGTAGTTTCAAGTCCTTTTTGAGAGAGAGAGAAATGTTGCAAATTTAAGTCACTACAGGAGAGTGGGCATACGCCGCAGCCGTCGGCGTAGGTCCATAAGCCGTCGGGCTAGGCCTACGCCGACGGCTGCCGCCGGCGTATAGCCGTCGGGCCAGGTTTTCTTCGGGTTTGCCCTAGAAGCCGTCGGCGTAGCAGCAGCCGTCGGCGTAGAGGTCTAAGGCGACGGCTCGACGCGGCCGTCGGCGTCGAGGCCGTCGGTGTACGCCATGTGGGCCCCGCGCAGGGCCTAACGGCCGTTAAGGTTGGTCGGACGCTTGGCCGTCGGCGTAGACCCGTCGCCCTACGCCGACGGCCAGGCCGTCGGCGTAGGCTGTGCCATTTGGTATAGGGCAAGGCCTACGCCGACGGCCAGGCCGTCGGCGTAGGTACTGAGATGTTTTTTCTTTTTTTCATTTCTGGTTTATTTTGTGCATATTTAAAATTCTCATAAACATATATGCATTATAGTATTCATACCTAGATCAGAGCCAAGCATTATAGGAATTTATATTACACATGCACATCGACACAAGCATTTATACATCATATCCATACATAACATAAGAAGAAGAAACATCATATCCATACATAGCATACGTATCCATACATAACATCCAAAGAGAAGAAACATCGTATCGGTACATCAGCTCATCCAAACAGACCTCTAAACGTCTGGGGTAGCATCATCATCAACTCATCGCGTCCGAAGAGGGTGTCGAGCCGGAGAAACCGAGGTCTTCGCGCGTGAAGATAGGCGACTGACGGTGCGGAGGCGCCGTCGAACCAGCACCGGAAGCAGGTGATCCCGCGCCACCATGAACCGGTGTGCTCTCGTGTGAGGCACCACTACCACCGGGGCCAGGGTGCACCGGTGTGACCACGCGGGACGACGACGGCGAGGCAGCAGCACGACCAAAGGGTCCAGTCCCGGAGGCTCCCGTTCCTTACACGTTTGAGCAATAGTTAGCAACCGCCAAGGCACATGAAAGTGGTAGCAACTGATTGGGCAAGTAAATTACCGGGGTTAAGCCGGTGTAGTATAAGTTCTGGGCGAACTCTTCCTTCGATACAAACTCTGGCTTAAGCCCGGCTCGAGGAGGTCGTGGCGGTATATCGACGAGCACTACCGTAAGCCGAGCACTCTCTTGAGCCTGCAAGATAGTTAACATGTCAGGCATTGCACAAAAGTATGAAAATTGAGACTTTTCATCTTTTGAAAAAAAGAAAGGTTGGACCTTACATCTTCTTTTGCCTCTTTCCACGCCTCGTGTACTTCTGCTCTCTGTCTCCACTGCGCAAGGTCCACCAAATAGGCGTCGTTGTGGGCCTTGTAGGCCGCCTCGAAAACAGCCTACAATTACAAAAATTGAACCATCTCATCAACTAAGCCACTAAGGAAGTAGTATTGTCATAGAAAGGATGGAAATGAGAGAAACTTACATCGTAGCTAGTCTGGGAAGGCCGTCGTCGAGGAGGCGGTGCGGGGTCGTCGGGATCAAGGGTAGCCTTGATCCGCGTGAGGCTCAAAGTGGGAGTGCGCGGGGTCATCTTATCCATAACGCGCGGACGACCGTGCTGAAGGCCTCCCCCAGACACGACCAACACTCTGGGGTCGGGTTCCGCACTTCTAGGGTCGTCCAACTCTGGATTAACAGCGATCATCGCCTCGCGATAGTTAGCACCGTCCTCCTGGGCAGTGCCGAAGTACTCGGGAAGCTGAGGCTGAGGCTGGGAGATATCAGGCGCCTTCATCCTCATCGAGTCCCATGACTCATATGAGCCGACAGGCCTCCCTAGTTTCCCCTCCTGCATCGCCAAAGAGATTTTATGAGTACCAAGTAGGAACATGCATGATGGGAAATAAATGCAGGTTGTTCCATGTATGTGTATACCAGCTTTGCCTTGTAGCGCTCACTGCCGAGGTTTCCAGCTCGATGTGTCCCCCCGCTGCCGCGGTTCTCCTTGTTCCTCTCGCTCAAGGCGTTCCACTCCTCGTCTTCCCCGCGCCACCTCGAAGTCAACTCCCTCCATGCCTCCTCCTTGCCATAGGCCCAATCGGGACTAACCTAAAAAATCAATACTCATGTGAATAACAGATGATGCAATTTCAACTTAGCATCAACATACAATTTACTTACCTCGTCGTACTGTTCCGCGCTCATTGTTGAGCGTGGCTTGACATTCTCGTGCCTCGACGACGGCTTGCCCGATTTCGCCGTGTTGTATTGACTCCTGGCGGTATGGCCCTAGTTATAGAACTATTGATTAGTCAACCTCTTACAATGAGCCTGCAGAGTCTTGTTCGCCGTCTCCTGGTGCTCCGGAGCCACCCTATAGAATATCTGAAATCATGCATCAAAAAAGTGTGGGATTCATGAGTTAGCATGGCGGGGTCATCAACTATGAACAAAAAAAGTGTGAAGAGTCATGATTTTTCCTTACCCAAAACTTGTTGATCACGGCGTCAGAAGCTTTCCCGTAGGGGGGACAATCTGCGAGCTCGTAGTGTCTCCAAAGCGTGGCTAGCCTCCTCTCGCCTTTGTCTGTGGTGTAGTAGCCCGACCAAAACTTTCTAATGATAGCTCCAAGCATGCATCCAGGGACTCGGGTCCCCGCAGGATGAAGCCAATTGCTGCACAAGAATCAAACATTAGTACATGCCAAGTTGGTATCAACGAAATGAAACTATAGCCACTTACTCAGTTCTGGTAGGTTCAATGAGGGTCCAAGCCTCCGGGGCAGGCTCCTCCTTAGGAACTTCTGTTTCCCCATGAACCTTTGCCTTCTTTGTCGACGCACTCGAGGGCCCCGACTCCTGCTGTGCAGTCACCATCTCCTCGTCTCGAGACTCCGCTTCCAAGTCTCGAGAGTCCATCTCCTCGTCTGGAGACTCCGAGAACGCGGTCTGTGAAGCCACGTCGACGGAAGCGGAGGGTATGTCACTCAGAAGGACGGTACCTCGCCCTCGTCCTCGGCCTCCTGCAATCGGAAAAGGTAAACAATTAAGAAGCATGTTGAAAAATAAATACCAAGCATAATGAAGATGTACTGTACCTCCTCGGTCTGACCTCGGGGGACGTCCCCCTCTTCCTACTCCTCGTCCTGCATCCCCTCCTCCTCCTACCTCTTCGTCGCCGTACCTTGAGGTGGTTGCTCTTCCACTCTTCGTCTTCTTTATCCCCTGAAGCAAGGACTGCGGTGATGCCTTGCCACTGCTCATATTGGCCAATCACCTGCATTGAGAAAAATAAAACAATTAAGCATAAAGACGCAATGCAATTAAGAAGCATAAAGACGCAATGCAATTAAGATGAAAATAAATACTAATAATCATCATCACTCTCAGCCTCGGGATCCTCGCATGGTGGAGACTCATCATTGTCATGGAACATGGAGCATTTTAAATAGCACGTGCACATCAACAAGATACAAAATAACATCATCATCAATTCATCGTAGCACATCCGCACACAATCATCATCATCATCCAAAATAACATACATATAGTATCGAGATACATAAATACTAATAATCATCATCATCACTATGAGGCTCATTCTCATCTCCATCATCACTATCACTATCACATGCGTATAAAGCGTCGGGATCCTCGGACGGTGGAGGCTCATCATCATCACTCTGAGGCTCATCATTGGCATGTGCCTTGTTGAGCATCTCTATGTCACTTATATTTATGACTATCTCACCACGGGTGTGTGCATCGTTCTCGAGGTCCTAAAGACCTTCTAAGCCAAAGTCCCCAAAGTTCTCTTGCTCTTGATAGAAAATTCCCTCGTATGTTTGAGGGTTAATATTGTTGTAATCGTCCTCGGAGGGCATGGGTAGTTTACCATGTGGCGATACCTGGTACACGACTTCCCAGCCCTGGAGGTATTCTTTCTGGCATGGGTAGGGCAAGTAATAAACTTGCTTCGCTTGGTGAGCCACAACAAAGACATCGGATCCGCTATAGGTGGTTGAAGGCCTAACTTTAACTAACCCAATGGAAGGGGTATTTTTCTGTCCATGGTGTGGATCGAACTAGTGGCATCTGAACACAACGAGCTTGAGTTCTACGGGCCCATTGTTGAACGTCGGCTCCTATACGTTCTGTAACCTTCCGTAGTAATCAAAGTCATCTTGTCTCTTGGTGAAGACCCCGGTATTTATAGTTTTTGCACCCAGGCGACTATTTTGGTGGCCCTCTGTATGAAAGCGATACCCATTCACATCATACTTCTCATACATGTTGACTTTACTGTTAAAACCCTGAGAGACACATCTCAACTCATCCGACATCATCACTGTGGGATCAGCTCCCTACAAGTTTAGTACGAATCGTGCATTAGTTACGTGTAATAAGAGGGCCAAGTTGCCAGGTAATTAAGAGGGATAGGTTACGGATTACCTTTTCCCTGAACCATGACGTGAAACTTCTTCCCGGGGCACCCCCTTTCAGAAGAGCATCCAACTGCGCAGCATCGGGATCTGTTGGTCCCGGCCACACCTCATCCACGAATTGGCTAGAAGGAGAAAATACGTATTAGAACGAAACCGAGTTACTAGTTGCAAAGTAATTAAGTCGCCATTTTATCTAAGGAAACTGGGCACCTCCTCCTCCTCCTCCCCGCTCTCTTTCTTCTGGTCGTCCACCACTTCCCCCATGTTCATAAGCACATAGAGCATTATGCACTCCTTATCTTCGTTGGACAAGGTATGAGGTTTTGCGCCACCGGCCTTGCCACCGGGAAACTTGAAGAGGAGGAGCTTGGGGTCACGCTTGGGCTCGTCGACATTGTACCGAGGTACCTGGTTATGCATAGTGGGAACTTCATCCGCATAGTACGTTGTCGTGGCGTTTGCTATCTCCTGGAGGATAGTTGCCTCAGCTATGCATGCTTCAATCTTATTTTTGTTTCCACATTTGAGCCGAATATACTTGAACTCTCTCTCAATACAAAACTGCTAACGAAGCTGCACCGGTCCACCCAAGAGTTCCTCGTTCGCGAGATGCACAATGAGATGTAGCATGGGAGTAAAGAAGCCTGGCGAAAATATCTTCTCTAACTTGCATAGCAACTCCGGCACTAGATCATGCAACTTCTCAATCATCACGGGACATATCTGCTTAACACAGACCGTGCGGAAGAAATGGCTCAACTCCGCTAGAACTCGCCAGATACGCTGAGGGAGATAATCTCGAAGCATCACCAGCATCAATCGCTCAATCCATATATGATAGTCGTGACTCTTCATACCAGTGACTTTTCCCTTCTCAATATTGACTCCCTTTCTTATATTCGAACAATAACCATTAGGAAACATCACGACGTATTTCAGCCACGTGAATGACTCCTTCTTTTGGTCCTTATCAAGCACAAACTGCGAATGCGGCTTCAACCACCCTTTTCGTTTGCCTTCAGGAGGCTGCATGTGTTGTCTCGGCCTATCACACAGCTTCTTAACATCGACTCTAGCCTTGACATTGTCCTTTGTCTTCTCAGAAATGTTCAGGATTGTGTTAAAGAGAGACTTTGCGACATTCTTTTCGGTGTGCATCACATCGATGTTATGGGGAAGTGCTAATTGGTGATAATAGTCGAGCTTCGTTATGCCTGCCTCGTGAGTCCAGTTGTGCTCCTTACCATATTCGTCAAATACTTGGACACCGGATGCAGTACGCACGATAGCGGCTAGCTCGGCCTTAACAGCTGCACCATTGAACGTTGGTATCTGTCTTTCTTCAAGCACAACTTTGACCTTCTTGAAGTTCCTTCTGTCCTGTCTGAACGGATGATCCCTTTTGAGAAACGGCCGATGCGTGTGAAAGGCAGAATATTTTTTACCCGCTTTTAGCCAAAGGAACTCAAGTAGTTTCCTGCACACTGGGCATGGCCACTTACCAGCTGTACAGTGGCCGCAGAATAGGGCATACGCAGGCATGTCGTGCATGGAATATTGGTACCAAACTTTCATGAAGAAGTTTGTCTTTGATGCACAGTCGTATGTCAACGTTGGATGGTGCCAAGAGTGGTTCAGATCATCCACAAGCGGCTGCATGTAGACACTCAAATTCTTCCCCGGGTAGTTAGGCCCTGGAATGATCAGCGTCAAGAATATGGTATTCCTTTGCATTAGGGCTTGGGGAGGGAGATTGAGCGGAATAACAAACACCGGCCAACAGCTGTACGAGGAACTCGACATGCCATATGGATTGAATCCATCCATAGATATGGCAATTCTGCAGTGCCGGGCCTCTGCCGCCAAATCGGGGTGGTCTTCATCGAACTTCTTCCATGCCCTGCCATCAGATGGATGTCCCATTGTTTCCCGTCCGTGCTCGTCAGGGTATCTCTTCCCGTCCTTGTGCCACGTTATCTGTTTGGCAGACTCCAAGGTCATGTAAAGCCGCTGGATTCTTTCTATGAATGGGAGATAACGAAGAATCGAAGCGGGGACCTTTGTCTGCACCTTGGCCTCACCATCGACTCCCTTGGACTCAATATACCTAGAGGCCCCACACAAGCTACAGTACTTGTCATCCGCAAACTGTTTCCAAAACAGAAGGCAACCTTTTGGACAACAATCTATCGTTGTGTAGTCCATGGTGAGCGCTCGCGTGATTTTCTTGCATTCGTGGAACGTTTTAGGCAGACAATGCCCGTCGAGCAACGTGTTAGCCTGTCTTACCAGAGTGGCTTCAAAGCATGAACGGGTCATGTTGAACTGGAGCTTTGAGGCTAGTGCTTGCGAGATGGTATCGAGCTGAGAAACATTTGCACCCGGGTACAGAGGCCTCTTAGCCGATTCCATCATATCATAGAACGCCTTAGCGGATGGCTCGGGATCCTGTGGCTCAGGCGGTTGCTCCGGTTCCAGCGGTCCCTCTGGTTCAGCAGAAGGTGGAGACTCCGGCATGGCATCATGGAAACCTTCCAGCAAGTTTCGCATGCCATCGATCCGCTGCCGCATCACGTCACCTCTATCACGTTCGTTCTGAATAAAGTCGACCGTCGTGACGAAGCCCGGCATATACCCATAAGCCCAAAGGTGTTGTTTCATAACCCCCTTTTTAGCGCGATGAAGATTTCTACAACGGATGCAAGGGCAACGGGGATCAAGTGTCTTTGAACCACGGGCTATCTCCTGCACTACCATAGCGGTCTTCCATGCCCACTCATATGTTCTGTCAATAGCATAGTACGGCCACTATACATCCACCCATTATCAGCCATCATCTTCTGCTTTATTGAAAGCCAAACGACAAACATAACATTTCATATCAAATAATATCATGAAACTAGATGCATCATATTTTAATTTTTCTACCGGGCAAAACGCATGCACCAACCTACATATCTAATAGGTATAGAGGGTCCTAGCAGCCGCCGGATCCGTAGATTAAGTACGTTCTTCATGCTCCACCCCGGTCCGAGACAGAATTTCAGCAGCACCTCCCCGCTGCTCTCCTTATACACGTCTCGGAAAAAAGCCGGGAGGATGTGCATCCGGAGAACAACGGGGAGGCGCTGACGAAATCCTATCTCGGACCGGAGCAGAACATGGAAAACGTACCCAATCTACGGATCCGACGACTGTCCCGTAAATGCCGCAAGCGTTACGCTTCATAATATGCTGACCACTAATGCATATTTATCCGCATAACGCTCACGGACGGGAAGTGACACCTAGGTTACGCGACTTGCCGTGCAAAATGGAACCTAGTGACATAAAAAAATGCGAGAGGGAGACGGAGTGCTAGCTCACCCTCGGAGCGTAGAGGAAGCAGTCGAACAGCAGTGGGTCCGGACAACGATGGGATGCCTCCTATCGAACTCCTGTACCACAAATATAGGAATATAAATCAGCTTTGGCATGAAAAGATCATACATAAATATTTGTCTGAGCTACAACAATACAACACCAGAAACCTAATAGTGGCCCAAAATATGCATTCATATTTTCGCTAAGAATCAAGCATTGATAAGAATCTTCCATTTTTTTAATGTACTTCGTGCTATGTTTTGGTTTGTGCCTTTCACATGTTCTCTTCTTTGGAGACCGTGTGGAACAATTTTATTGACTAGAAATTTTTGCCTTTTTTTACAGTCAACAAAACACTAGATATTTCGTCCACCATTGGTAGTTACATACAAGTAGATAAAAGAAACTAGTTGTATGCTAAAATTAAAAAGAATGAATATATCAAACATGCACAAGCAGGGGAAGAGCTCGGCGGAGGAGGAGGTGCGGCGGCGGAGAGGGCTCGAAGGAGGTGATCCGGCGTCGGGGCTCGGCGGAGGAGGAGGTGCGACGGCGGAGAGGGCTCGAAGGAGGAGATCCGGCGTCGGCTCGGTGGTGGAGGGGCTCGGTGGCGGGGGGATTCGATGAAGGGGCGGCTCAGTGGAGGAGGGACTCGGCGGCTGGGTGTGCCGGTGGAGAGGCGGCCGGCGGCGAGAGGTGCGGCGGCGGGAGGGGTCGGGGTCAGGCCGGCGTCGGGAGGGATTTGGGTGGGGATATTGGCACGGGGGGGGGGGAGACGACGGTTGACCCAGGGGGTCATGTGTCCGAATTTGGGGCGCGGGTCTACGCCGACGGCGTAGGTCTATTTATTTTTTAATCCAAGATACGCCAACGGCCAGGCCGTCGGCATAGGCCCATTTTCATTTTTTATTTTTGTATTATGTATGTTTTGAAGCGTGTAAAATCTTTTTTATTTTTTTACACCATTGTAATAGTTTCTCAAACTAGTTCCCAAGTGTGACCCCCCCTTCGCAGATATCCGACACTCCGGCGGTGTTCCTCCGGCGAAACCGTAGATTGGGGGGGGGCGCAGATCTACCCTTATAGCTTTATCGGTACGAGGGTGCACCAATGGACTTTTTTATCTATCTATGTTTTTTTAGCACATATGTACATGGAAAACCAAGGTTGAACACATTTCACCACATTATTCACACCGTGTCAGAACCCCAACTAGGGTAAGTGCTAGGGTTTGTTTGTGCTTTGCACCATGTCAAAAATTCAAAAAGAAATTCAAAATTGGGGAACAGGAAAGGCCTGAGGAATTTAAATAAATGGTCAGATAAAAATCTTTTTCCGAAAATCATTTGAATATTTAGAAAATTCCTATAAATGATGCTGATCATTTTAAAAGTGGTTTGTGTATTTTTCCCATTCCCAGGGAATGTTCTAAAATTCAAACAGTGCCTTGGAAAATTAAAAGAACCCCTATTTGAATTGAAATTCAAATTTATAGAATTTCAAAAATGCTCAAATTATATAAGTGGTTTGCTACTGACCACCTAGGGTTTTTAAAATCATTTGGGCATTTAACTAAAATGCCTAGCTATTTTAAGTCTAGGCAAAACAAATGAAACGGAAAAATAAAAAGAAAAGAAAACAACAAAAGCTTACCTTTCGCCCAGGGCAACGACCCACTTCCTCTGGCCGGCCCAGCCCAACCGGCCACCTTGTCTTCTTCCTCCCCTCGCTCCCAAGATGCTCGGTGGCGAGCCGTGGGTGCGCCGACGCCACCGAGGCCTCTCTGGAGCCCCCTCTTCTCTCCCAAGGCGCCACGCAGACGCCCAGAACCTCCTCTCACCTTCTCCTCCACTCGCGGTCTCTCCCACGCTCCCCCTCTCTCGTTTCTGCGCGAACCCGAGGACTCGCCGGAGTGAGCCCCGTGCGCCTACGTGGCCAACGGCGACGAGAAGCGCCACCGCCGTGTCCAATAGGTCGACCGCCGTCGTCTTCGTCTTCTCGAGCAGTGAATCGAGCCCGGAGGCCCTAGGGGAGACGCCCCCTTCATCGAGCTGCCGCCGGCCGCAGTAGAGCCCGTCGACGATTGCGCCACCGTCTGGCCTTCCCCGACCACGCCGAGTCCTCCTTTCGAACCGTGGTAAGATCCTTTGCTTTTCCCCTAAGCTAGCGCGTCTCCCCGTGGTTGGAATCGCCGAGCCCGCCGTGCAGTACTCCGGCCGCCGCTGCTCTTCGCCGCCGGCGCGCTCCCAGGCCTCTCCTTGAACCCCCGATGGCTTAGCTTGAAGCGGACGAGCACGGGCATCACTCCGTTGCCTTCCGCGTGCCCAACCGTGGCCGATTTGGCCACTCCGGCAACCCTCCGCCGTGCCCAGTGGCACCGGCGGCTAACCGCCGGCGGGCCGGGTTATTTAGCACCTAATCAACCAGCTTAACCCCCCCTTGAGTCCATGACAAGTGGGGCCAACCCCCCCCCCCCCTAATCCTCTGTTTCTGTTAATTAAACAGAGATCAAGCAGTGGGCCACTGACAGGGTGGACCCACATGTCAGCCCCCCCACTGATGTCATGCTTGCATCATGCTGATGCAATAAAGAATTTCCAGAGAATTAAAATAATCCAGAAAATTTCAGAAAATCATTTAAACTTTGGAAATTCATAGAAAATTCATACTAAACTCCAAATTGGACAAATAATATATGAAAAATGATCAGCATAAAATTCTCTATCCAAATATGCGACTTTCAACCATGTTTGAGTTGATTTTAAAATGGAACCAGTAGCTTTTGCTATTTGGCTTAAATGGAATTAATTCAAATGTAATTCAAATCCAATTCAAATTTTAACCATTGCAATGCAAACATGATCACTTGTACTTCAGAAGCTTATCCCACACATGATGACATTGTTTACAATAACCAAACATTAGCAAATGCAAGATGACCTAATTTGAATAATATTTGGAGTTTGATTTTGAATTAACTTTTCAAATCAACTTCAATTAACATGTGGCAAATTGAACCAAGATCAAACCAATACCATTCACATCATGTAACAACTTAAACATGTGATTGTGCATTCTATTACAATGTTGGCCCCCTTTGTTGATGATTGTGCCGGTAACAGCTTTGCCGAGACGGTGATCACCCCCGAAGAAGAAGACCACCGTTAAACCCCGAGTATCGTCCGCAAGGCAAGCAAACCCCATTGATCATATCTATAAAATCCCAATTCCCTCTGAGTCTCGCTTATGCATGTTTAGGAGATCACTTTGTATCGATTCTACCGCATAGTTGAACCCATATCCGATTCATGACCTATCATCTTCTCACAGTAGTAAGCAAACCACAATCCTAGCTGACATAGGAGTTGATTGATATCATGAAGCCCCTGCAACTGTTATAGCTTATTACATGCTTAGTGTTACATGAGGTTGCTTTTGATGTGAGTCGGGATGATGGTGAACATGGTGTTGATGAAAGTGAAACTATGTCGGTGAATCCACCCTAATACAAGGTGAACGATGAGAGGCTGTGTAGGAGTACACAGTGGGTTGTCTCGTTGAGAACCGCCTTAAGCATCGAGTTCTTGTATGGTAATCCAAGACGAAGAGTACAACCACACATTGGGCTCACTGACCCCTCTCGGCCTAGTACCTTGATCCGTGTCGACGTCCAGGAGTCACATTAGTTCGGGTTTTCCATTTGGCATCTGCATAGAAAAAGAATGAAGGAATGGTTGCATCATCCTAGATATGTGGGTGCACCTGTGAGGCAGGAAAACCATCTGCTAAAGGTGGCGTCTTGGTCACATACATTGTCTGAGTCCGTTTCGTTGATCCGGCCGGACTCTCGAGCGGTAGCAACTCAGATAGTCGACTCCTGGAATAGACCGGTTGTGAGTGAAGTGTCGTGGTGAACATCCTCGCTGTCACCTCTTGAACGGTGGCGAGACCTGGCGGTAACCGATGGTCATGTGTGTGTATTTTACACCCTTGCAAGGTTAGCAAAACTATTCGAATAGCCACGTCCACGGTTATGGACTACTTGGAACCTGTACCTGATTATTAGACAACTTGAACTGGATACTTCTAAAATACACCAAGATAAGTGTGAGTGCTATGGCATGCTTTCTCGTGGGGAAGTCGAGGAAGGCACCATAGTGGTGTATTGGTTGGAGATATAGTGGACTCGTGTACGCTTCTTACCTCAAGTCTGGTATTCGTAGTTCAGGAATAGCCAAGTCAAAGCTGGCACTTCTGCATGTTGAAACCCCACCTCCCTTTACCTTGATACTTGAGCATGAGTAGTATAGATCTGATGTAAGTCTTGCTGAGTACGACTTTGTACTCACGTTTGCTTATTCTATGTTTTAGATAAGAACCGGACCCCGATGGAGTTACCTTCGTGAAGCTCGACGTTGACTAAGTTAGCATAGTCCCAGACAGCAGTCTGGTCCCTCGTGGAAGGGCATGTTTGTTGTACAAGGCTTCTCTAAGCCATTTGTTAATCTTGTCT